>OY728160.1:346213145-347593650 GCA_963277665.1 Viscum album
TTTTTAGGGGGTTTAATTGTTTTTATGTCTTTTGATGTTTTTATGGGTTTATGGTTTTATGTAATTTTAGGGTTTTGGGGTTTTTAGTGATGTTTATGTTTTAAGGGGGTTTAAGTGTTTTTAGGATTTTAATTTTTTATCGGGGTTTCTTACGGTTTTAAGTTTTTTAATATTTTTATAAATTTTTAATTTTTTATAGGTTTTTTATGTTTTTTAGGTTTTTCTTAGATTTTGAATGGTTTTGGGGTATTTATGGGTTTTCTGGTTTCTATGGATTATTGGGTTTTTAAGTATTTTTTAGTTTTTTAGGGTTTTTAATTTTTTTAAAGTAATTTATCTTTTTAATGGTTTAAATGTTTTTTTAGAGTTTTAGTGGATTTTAGGGGTTTTAGGGTTTTTATGATTGTTATGGGTTTTGATAGTTTCTTGGTTATTTAGGTATTTATCATTTTTAGGTTTTCTAGGGTTTTTAGGTTTTTTAGGGTTTTAAACTTTTCTCATTGGTTTTCAAAGTTTTTAATATTTTTTACTTTTTAGGGATTTTTAGGGAATTTTTATGGTTTTAGGGATTTTGAAGGTTTTTAGGGTTTTTAAGGTTTTTTTAGGGTTTTAGGGTTTTTTAACTTTTTGGTGTTCAAAGGATTTTTTAATGATTTTATTAGGTTTTTACAGATTCTAAGGGGCTTCAGGGTTTGTTGGGGTTTTATGGTATTTATTTATTTTTGTGGTTGTTATGGTTTTAGGGTTCTTAGAGGTTTTTATGATTTTTTTCATTTTTAGTATCTTATGCGTTTTTATTATTTTTAGGTTTTTAAGCTTTTCCTGGGTGTTTTTATTATATTTAGGGTTTTTTACATTTTTAGGTATTTTTATGGACTTTTAGGATTTTTCATGATTTTTAGGAGTTTTGGGGGTTTTAGGGTTTTTAAGGTGTTTATGGTTTTTTGGGGTTTTTTATTTTTCTAGGGTTTTATTTTTTTTTATAGTTTTTTAGTTTTTTATGAGTTTAAAGGCGGTTTAGAGTTTTGAGTGGGTTTTTAGAGTTTTATGGTTTTTAGGAGTTTTATGGTTTTTACAGTTTTTAGCATTTTTAATGCTTTTAGTGGTTTTAAGTGTCTTTAGGAATTTGAGGTTTTATTAGGATTCTCTAGAGTTTTATGGTATTTCATATTTTTTTGGATTTCTAGCGTTTTCTTTGATTTTTTTATAGTTTTTAGGGATTTGAATGTTTTTAGGGTTGTTTAGGGTTTTATTTTTTTATTGTTTTATTTAGATTTTTAGTTTTCATTTTTTTTTAAATTTATTATTTGTTTTTACAGTTTATAATGTTTTTAGGAGTTTGTAAGGTTTAGAGTTTTTAGTGGTTATTAAGGATATTTATGAGTTTTTAGGTTTTCTAAATTTTTATCAGGCTTTCTAGTTTATAGGGGTTTTAGGATTTTTAGGGGGTTTTGGGGATTTTACTGTTTTTTAGGTTCTTCATGGGTTTTAAGTGTTTTTAGGTTTTTATGGTTCTCTTAGGGGTTTTAGGGGTTTTACGTTCTTAGGTGTTTTTAGGGTTTTTTAGGTTTTATGGTTTTTAGGATTATTTATTTTTAGGTTTTTAAATGCTTTTAGATCTTTTAATGTTTTAGGGGTTTAAAGGGGTTTTTAGAGTTTTTAGTGTTTTTATGGTTGTTATGGATTTTTATGTTTTTAAGGTTTTTTGGTGTTTTTATTGTTTATTGGGGGGTTTTAGGGTTTTTATCATTTTTAGGGGTTTTTTTCATTTTTAGGGTTTTTATCATTTTTAAGGTTTTTAGTCGTTCTAAGTGTTTTACGGTTTTAATGTTTTATTTGAGGTTTTTAGGGTTTTAAGTTTTTAGGTTTTTTTGCGTTTTTATAGATTTAAGGGCCTTTTTTATAGATTTTATGGCCTTTTTAGGTTTTTAGGGATTTTGATGGATTTTAGGGATTTAAGGGTTTTTAATGTTTTTAGGGTCATTGGGGTTTTGTGGTTTTTATGGGGTTTGTTGTATTTTATGAGTTTTTATGGGTTTAATGTTTTTTATATATTTTTTATGTTTTTAGGGCATTAAAGGGTTTTTGGAGTTTTTAGTGGTTTTAGGGTTTTTTGATTTTTATGGTTTTTATGGTTTTAGGGTGGTTAATGGTTTTTATGGTTTTTAATATTTGTATGGTTTTTTGGGTGTTTTAAGTGTTTTATGGTTTTAAGATTTTTTTAAGGGTTTTCTAGGTTTTTGAGTATATTTATGTTTTTAGTGATTTTGGGATTTTTCTGGGATTTTTATGTGATTTTTGTATTTTTTATGGATTTTGTGGGTTTTTAGGGTTTTAATGGTTTTTTACTTTTTTACTGGTTTTATGGTTTTTTAAAGTTTTTAAAGTTTTTAAGGTTTTGAAGGTTTTTTTAGAGTTTTTATTGGTTTACAGTTTTATGGGATTTTAAGATTTTTATGGTTTTTAGGGGTTTTATAGATTTTAGGATTTTAAGAATTTTTATTATTTTTATCATTTTTTAGGTTTGTAAGGGTTTTAAGTCTTTTTATGTTTTTAAGGGTTTTTAGGCAATTTCACATTTTTAATGGGTTTTTAAGTGTTTAGCAATTTATATATATATTTTGGAATTTTATGGTTTCATGTTTTTATGTTTTTATGGTTTTTTATGGTTTTAGGGTTTTATGATTTTTTTTTTGGATTTTGATGTTATTTTATTTTTTTGGTTTTTATGGTTTTTTAGAGTTTTTAATTTTTTTTTATCTATTTACAAGAATTTTAGAGTTTTTAGTGGGTTTGTAGGTTGTTTTTGGTTCTATAGTAGTTCTTAAGGTTTTTCTGGTTTTTATGGTTTTTATGGTTTTTAGGATGTTTAGGGTTATTTTGGGTTTTTAGAGATATTTATGTTTTTAGGGGTTTTAAGTGTTTTTAGGGTTGTAATGTTTTCTTAGGTTTTTTAGGGTTATTGGGATTTTTTCTTTTTAAGGATTTTTAAGTGTTTTAAAGAATTTTTTTTGGGTTTTAGGGATTTTAAGGGTGTTTAGTGGGTTTGTATTTTTTTATGGGTTTTATAGTTTTTATGGGTTTAAAGGGGGGGGGGGTTAGTTTTTTCAGTGTTTTAAGGTTTTTTATGTTTTTAACATTTTAGATATTTAATGAGTTTTTAGAGTTTTTAGTGGTTTTTATTGTTGTATGGTTGTTTTGGTATTTTTTGATTTTTAGTTCTTTTTATGGTTGTGTCGGATTTTAGATGTTTTATGGTTGTTTTTGGATTTTATGGTTTCATTATTTTTAGTTCTTTTTTATCGTTTTTATTGTTTTTATGGTTGTTTTTATGGTTTCTATCATTTTTAGGTTTTTAGGGGTTTTCATTGTTTCCATGTTTTTAAGGTCTTCTTAGGTTATTTTAGGGGATTAAGGGTTTTTATGTTTTCTAGGATTTGTAGGTATTTTTTACAATTATTATATTTTTTCGGGTCATTATAGATTTTGAGGGGTTTTTTGGGGTTTTCAGGTTTTTATGGTTTTTTGGGTTTTAGGTTTTTTTAGCTTACTAGGGTTTTATGGTATTTAGAGTTTTTTAGAATTTTTAGGGGTTTAAATATTTTTTAGAGTCTTAGTGGTTTTAGGATTTTTTTTGGGTATTTAGGGATTTTACAATTTTAGGGTATTTATGTTTTTATTCATTCTAGGGATATTTTAGGGTATTTAAAATTTTTATGTTTTTAGGGTTTTATTTGTTTTTAAGGTTTTTTTTGGGTATTCAGGTATTTTTTTTACATTTTTAGGGATTTTTAGGTATTTTTTATAAATTTAATGTTTTTTATGATTTTTAGGGATTTTTATGGTTTTTAGGGTTTTGTGGGGATTATAGGGGTTTCATTATTTGTTGGGGGTTTTAAGATAATTTTTTGAGTTTTTAAGGATTTATAGAGTTTTTTATTTTTTTAATGGTTTAATGAATTTTTTATTTTTTTTGTATTTTTTATGGTTTTTATGGGCTTTAAGGGTTTTTATTGTTTTTTGGGATTTTTAGGGGTTTGGGTTTTTTTATGGTTTTTATCATTTTTTATGTTTTTAGGGGTTTTATACTTTCTTATGTTTTTAAGGTTTTCTTAGGGGTTTTATTGGTTTTTAGGGGGTTTTACAACTTTAGGTATTTTGATAATTTTTTTAATAATTTTATAGGTTTTTAGGGTTTTTAGGTATTATCATGGTTTTAGGGGTTTTTTGGTTTTAGGTTTTTAGGGTTTTAGAATTTTTAGGTTTTTATGGGTTTTATATTTTTTTTTATTTTTCGAGGTTTTATTAGTGTTTTTAGGGTTTTTAGGGTGTTTACATTTTTAGCAACATGTAGGGATTTTTTAGGATATTTAGGAATTTTTTGGTATTTTGGGATTTCGGGTGTTTCTAGGGTCTTTACGGGTTTTATTGTTTTTTTTTGGAATTTAGGATTTTATATAGTTTTTTAAGGTTTCATATTTTTTTAGAGTTTTTTAGAAAAATTAGAGGTGTATAGGGTTTTTAGTTTTTTAGTCATTTTGGGGTTTTTATGGGTTTTCAGGTTCTTTTATGGTTTTAGGGTTTTTTATGGAATTTAATGTTTTTATGTGTATTAAGGATTTTAGGGTCTTTTGAGGAGTTTTTAGGGTTTTTACCTTTTTAGGTTTTTATGGAATTTAATTATTTTTAGGGTTTTCAGGTTTTCATAAGGGGTTTCAGGGGTTTTAGGGTTTTTTATATTTTTAGGGATTAATGGTATTTTTTTTCTGATTTTTATGGTTTTTTGGGTTTTTTGGGATTTTGAGGGTTTTTTGGTTTTCTAGGGTTTTTACAATTTTTTAGTGTTTATGGGTTTCATTTTTTATTTTTTATTTTGTGGTTTTCTTAGGATTTTTCAAGGATTTTAGAGGTTTTTTCATTTTAAGGGATTTCTAAGGGTTTTTAGGATTTTTATGGTTTTAAGGGTTTTTATGGATTTTCAATGTTTTTAGTGTTTTTATGTTTTTTATAGATTTATTGGGTTTTTCTATTTTTAGTTGTTTCAGTTTTTTCATAGTTCTTTAAACTTTTTATGTTTTAAAGGGTTTTCAATGTTTGTAGCGGTTTTTAGGGTTTTTTTGGTTTTTATGGGTTTTATACTATTTTAGAATTTTATAGGTTTTAGTATTTTGTAGGGTTATTATAAATTTTTTAGTTTTTTGGGGGCTTTAGGTGTTTTTAGGTTTAAAAGTATTTCATAGGGTTTCTCTAGGTTTTTAGGGGTTTTATGTTTTTATGGATTTTAGGGGGGTTGGATTTTTATTTTTTATGGATTTTGTGGATTTTTACAGTTTATATGGGTTTTTTCATGTTTAGTATTTTTATGTGTTTTAATTATTTTTATGTTTTTAGGTCTTCATAGAGGATTTATGGTTTTAGGTGTTTTTACATTTTTGGGGATTTTGGGGTATTTGTTTATGATTTTGATGGTTTTGGGGGTGTTTTTGGGTTTTTGACGTTTTTTGAGTTTTTAAGGTTTCTATGGATTTTTATAGTTTTAAGATATTTTTGGGATTTAAAGGGTATTTAGTGTTTTTAGTGGCGTTTTATGTTATTTTGATGGTTTAGGGGTTTTTTCATTTTTTTGGGTTTTAAAGGTTTCATAGATTTTTTAATATTTTTAGAGGTTTAAAGGGATTTTAGAGTTTTTATTGGTTCTTTAGGTTTTATAGGTTTTAAGTTATTTTTATGGTTTTAGGAGTTTTTATGGTTTTACAATTTTTTTGGTTTTTATATTTTTTAGGTTTTCAGGGTTTTTAAGATTATTTGGTTTTTATGTTTTTCATTGGGGTTTTCAAGGTTATTCATGTTTTTTCATTTTTATGGATTTTTAGGGCCTTTTATTATTTTAGTAGTTTTTAGGGTTTTCTAGATTTTGAGGGTTTAATGTAATTTTAATATTGGTTGGGATTCATGGTATTTTGGGGGTTTAGTGTTATTTGAGTTTTTTTAGGGTTTTATGGTTTATTCGAGTTTTTAAGGATTTTAAGGGTTTAAAAGAATTCTAGAGTTTATGGTGGGTTTTATGGTATTTTATTGGTTTTAGTTTTTTAAGAGGTTTTATGGGTTTTAGTTGTTTAGGGTTATTTATGGTCTTTTATGATATTTAGTATTTTTAGGGTTTTTAGGGGTCTTAAGTGTTATATGTTTTTAAGGTTCTCTTAGGGTGTTTCATTTTTTTAGGTTTTTTACGCTTTTAATCATTTTTAGGGATTTTTTAGGATTTTTGTTATTGTAAGTGTTTTTAGTGACTTTGAGGTTTTTTTTGGGGTTTTTGGGTTTTTTGAGCATTTCGAGTTTTTAGGGTTTTAAGGTTTTTTATGGATTTTAAAAATTTTAAGGCATTAAATGGGTTTTATATAATTTAATGGGTTTTAGAATTTTTATGGGGTTTTAGGGTTTTTATTTTTATCTAGGTTTTTAGTGTTTTCTAGGATATTCAGTATTTTTTTGGGTTTTTATGTTTTTTACTATTTATAAGTGTTTTTATGATTTAAAGGCTTTCATAGAGGTTTCATGGTTTTTAGGATTTTTTTTTCATTTTAGGTACATTTATGGATTTTTTAGGAATTTTAAAGGTTTTAGGGATTTTATTTTTTCCCGGGTCTTTCAGGTATTTATGGTTTTTTGGTGTTTAGAGTTTTTTAGTTTTTTATGGTTTGTAATATTTTTAAGAGATTCTTAACATTTTTAGGGGTCTAATTGTTTTTTAGACTTTTTAGGGGATTTTTTTTGGGTTTTTACGGGTTTCTTGTTTTTTATGGTTTTTATTGGTTTTATGGTTTTGAGGGGGGGGGGGTTTGAGTTTTTTAGTTCTTTTTTGGGTTTTTTTGGTTTTTTAGTATTTTTAGGTTTTTAGTACTTTTAAGTGTTTTTAGGGTTTTACATTTTTAATAGGGGTTTTCATATTTTTTAGATATTTTTACGTTTTTTGGGATTAGAAGGGATTTTTTAGAATTTTTTTGGGTTTTTAATGTTTTTATGTATTTTGAGGGGATTTTAGGGTTTTAGGGTTTTTAGCATATTTAGTTATTTTATGTGTTTAAAGTGTTTTTAGGGTTTTTAGGTTTTATTTGGGTTCCATCAAAGTTTTTAGGGGTTTTTTATGTTTTATGGACTTTTAGAGCTTTTAAAATTTTTTTCCTTAATTTTTAACATTATTTATGGATTTGGAGGGGTTTTAGGGCTTTTTCTGGTTTTTTGTGTTTTATAGTCTTTTAGCAATTTTAGTGTTATTTTAATTATTTAGGGTCAGAATGGTTTTCATAAATTTTTAATATTTTGGGGTTTAAAGGGTTTTCTATAGTTTTTTGTAGGTTTTTACGTTTTTATGGGTTTTTATGGTCCTTAAAATTTTTAGGGGTTTTATAGTTTTTAGGGTTTTTATCATTTTCTAGGTTTTTAAGTGTTTTAAGTGTTTTTATTTTTTTATGAATTTCATAGAGTTTCTCTGGGGCTTAAGAGTTTTTTATAGTTTTAGGGATTTTTATAGAATTTTTATCATTGGGGGGGGGGGTTAGGTTTTTAGGGATTTTGAGGGTTTTAGGGTTTTTAGGTATTTTAGGGTTTTTAACGATTCTTAGGATTTTGGGGGTTTTAACTATTTTTAGGTTTTTAAGATTTTTTTAGGAGTTTTCAGGATTGTTAGATATTTAATGTTTTTATGGTTTTTTATTTATTTTTTAGGATTTTTATTGTTGTTTAGGGTTTTGAGTGATTTTAAGGGTATTTATCTATTTTTTAGGTATTTTTTGGATTTTAGGGTTTTTATGCTTTTTTTTATTTTTAGGGGTTTTTTGAGTTTTTTAGGGTTTTTAATTTTTTTAGAGTTTATTTAAAGATTTTTTTGGGTTAAAAGGGTTTTAGAGTTTTTAGTGGGGGTTTATGGTTTTTAGGGGGTTTTAGGGGTTTTTACATTTTGTAGAGTTTATTTGGTTTTTTTCGATTTTTAGGGTTTTTAGGGGTTTTAAGTGTTTTTAGGTTTTTAATGTTTTCTTAGGTTTTTTAAGGGTTTTCAGTTTTTACGTTTTAGGGATTTTTGGGGTTTTTATGAATTTTATTGGTTTTTAGGCTATTAGGGATTTTCACGGTTTTTAGCATTTTCATGGTTTTTTTGTGGGATTTAGGGAATTTATGAGTTTTTAATTTTTTTTGAGGTTTTTAATTTTTTTTAGCTTTAAAGGGTGTTTATAGTTTTTAGTTATCTTTAGGGTTTTTATAGGTTATTATTTTTAAGGGGTTTTTAGGGTTCTTAGAGTCTTTTAGGGTTTTTAGTATTTTTTCGGTTTTTTTGGAGTTTTAAGTGTTTTTTTGTTTTTATGGTTTTCTTAGGGGTTTTTAGGGGGTTTAGGGTTTTTAAATTTTTATGGATTTAATTCTTTTTTAGGATTTTTATGGGGTTTTAGGGTTTTTAGGGATTTTGAGGGGTTTAAATGTGTTTAGGGTTTTTTGTTCATAACGTTTTTAGTGCTTTTAGGATTTTTAGGTTCATTATGTTTTCTTAGGGTTTTCTTGGTTTTTATGGTTTTCATATTTTAAGGGATTTTAGGGATATTTTTGGATATTTTTGGTTTTTAGGGTTGTAGGGTTTTTAGCGATTTAGATGGTTTTTATGGTTTTTTGTGTTTTTCTAGGTTTTTAGGTCTTTTTTGTGTTTTTAGGGGTTTTTTTATATTTTAAACATTTTATGGGTTTAAAGGGTTTTTTATATTATAGTTATGTTTAGGGTTTTTATTGGTCTTAATGTTTTTTTAATGTTTTTTGGAATATATGACTTTTAAGGGTTTTTACATTTATTTGGTTTTTAGGGGTTTTACGTATTTTTAGGATTTTAAGGTTTTCTTGGGGGTATTCATGGTTTTAAGGGGTTTTTACATTTTTTATGGATTTTTAGTAATTTTTTAGGATTCTTAGGTGTTTTAGTGTTTTTAGGGATTCTTAGGTGTTTCATTGTTTTTAGGGTTTTTTATGGTTTTTTTATTTTTAGTGTTTTCTTTTGATTTTTTTAGATTTTATGATTTTTAGAGTTGCGTAACATTTTAGGGGTTTAAAGTATTTTTGAGTTTTTATTGGTTTTAGAGATTTTATGGAATTTAGGGGTTCTAATGTTTTTATTGGTTTTTGGGTTTTTTTTTGGTTTTAGGGTTTTTAGTTTAATTTATTTATAGTATTTTTAGAGGTTTTATGTGTTTTTAGGTTTTAAAGGTTTTCCAAGAATTTTTTTATAGTTTTGTAAATTTTTAGGTATTTTAAATATTTTTTATTATTTTATGGTTTTTATGGGATTTAGGGATTTTTAGGGGTTTTATGGTTTTTATGAATTTTGGGTTTTTTTTGATTTTTTAGGGTTTTATGATTTTTAGAGTTTTTTTAAATGTTTTAGGAGTATAAAGGGTTTAAGAGTTTTTTGTGAGTTTTTAGGGTTTCTAAATCTTTTTAGGGGTTTTTATTATTTATAGGGGTTTTTGTGTTTAAGGGTTTTGGGTATTTTAGGTTTTTTACTGTCTATTTTTTTTGGGGATTTTAAGTTTTTTTCATATTTTAAATGTTTTATATGTTTTTCCAGTGTTTTTATGGTTTTTATGTTTTTTGGGAGTTTTGGGTTTTTTAGGATTTTTAAGGTTTTTAGGGTTTTTATGGATTTTGAGAGTTTTTATGGTTTTGGGTATTTAGGGGTTTTAGGGTTTTAGTGTGTTTATGATTTTTTGTGTTTTTTTAAAGTCATCTTAGTGTTTTTAGGGTTTTTATATCTTTTTCATGTATTTTAGAGCATTTTATAAATTTTATAGTTTTAAGGAGTTTAGGGATTTTTAGGGAATTTTGGGTTTTTTAGGTTTTTAGTGAATTTTTGGTTCTTTGGGTTTTAAGTATTTTTTTGTGTTTTTTCATGATTTTTGGGGTCTTTAGTGATTTTAAGATTAAAGGATTTATAGGATATTTAGGGTTTTTATTATGTTTTTTGGGAATATATGGTTTTTATGTTTGTTAATGGTTTTAGGGTTTTTTGTCGTTTCCAGGGTTTTAGGGATATTAGGGTTTTTAGGGATTTTGTGTTATTATGTTTTTATGAGTTTTAATTTTTTTAGGTTATTAACGTTTTATTAGTGTTTTTTAACTTTTTTTGGGTTTTTAGGTTTCTAGGAATTTTTATGTATTTTTTGAGACTTTTATGGTTTTTATGGGGTTTTAGGGTTTTTTCGATTTGTAGTGGTTTGGGGTTTTTTATTATAGTGTTATTTTGGAGTTTTTTAGTGTTTTAACCTTTTTATAGTTTTTATCATTTCTTGTGGTTTATTAGGTTTACAATGTTTTTAGTGGGTTTTTGGGTTTTGATGGGGTTTCAGGGTTTTTAATGATTTTAATGGGGGGTTGGTTTTTTTGTTTTAATGGGGTTTTATGTGTTTTTTTATGTTTTTAATTTTTTTAGGTTTTTTGTGTTTTAAGTATTTTTGTTTTTTATGGTTTTCTTAAGCATTTTCAAGGTTTTAGGGTTTATTATGTTTTTTTGGGACTTTTATGGATTTTTAGGATTTTTATGGTTTTTAGGGTTTTATGGATTTTGAGGGTTTTTGATGTTTTTGGGTTTTTATTGTTTTTTGTTTTTTTGATTTTTCAAGGTTTTATGGGTTTTTAGAGGTTTTTAAGGTTTTTGGGGCTTGAAGGGGTGTTAGTGTTTTAGTGGTATTTAGGGTTTTAGGGGTGTTTAGTTTGTTCTAATGATTTTGGGGATTATATAGTTTTTATGGTTTTTTGGGCTTTTATAATTTTTAAGGCTTGGGGTGGTTAGTGTTTTATGGTTTTATGTTTTTTTAGGGTTTTAGGGTGTTTTAATTTCTTTTTTATTTTTAGGGATTTTGGGGGTTTTATTATTTTTAGGTTATTTATATATTTTTAGGGGTTTAGGGGTATTATGGGTTTTAGAGTTTTTATGGGTTTTATTGTTTTTATGGATTTTTTCAGTTTTTGGGGTTTTAAGGGTTATATATATATTTTTTATGTTTTTAGGTGTTTAATGGGGTTTTAGAGTTTCTAGTGGGTTTTGGCTTTTTATGGGTTTTTATGGGTTTTAAGAGTTTTATGGTTTTTAGGGATTTATGGTTTTATGGTTTTTTAGTGTTTTATCATTTTTTAGATTTCTGGGGGTTTTTAGTATTTTTAGGTTTTTAAAATTTTCTTAATATTTTACAGTGTTTTAGGGGTTTTAATGGTTTTCATGTTCTTTTATTATTCTTATGAATTTTTAGGATTTTTATGGGTTTTTATAGAATTTGAGATTTTAAAGGGGTTTTATGGATTTTTTTTTGTTTTTAGGCTATTTTTTGAGTTTTTAAGAGTTTTATGGTATATTAGAGTTTTTTATTCTTTTTAGTATTTAAAATGGTTTTTAGAGTTTTTATTGGGTTTTTAGGTTTTTTATGGTTTTTAGGGTTTTTAATGTTTTGAGGGTTTCTATGTGTTTTTAGTATTTTTAGTATATTTGGATTTTTTAGGGGTTTAAATGGTTTTAAGGGTTTTTTAGGTTTTTATGTTTTACATAGGGGTTTTCAGGTTTTTATGGTTTTATACTTTTTAGTGATTTTTTTGAACTCTTTTTTATTTTATTATTTTTTGGGGGTTTTAAGAATTTTAATGGTTTTGAGAGTTTTTAGTATTTTTAGAGTTTTTATAGTTTTCTTGGGTTTTTAGGGTTTTTTTAGTTTTAAAGGTTTTTAGATTTTTTATATATTTTTAGAGTATTTAGAGTTTTTAGTGGTTTTTAGGGGTTTTTATGGTTTTTAGTGGATTTTATGGTTTTTATAGTTTTTAGGGATTCTTAGTATTATTATTATTTTTTGGTATTTAGGGGTTTTACATGTTTTTATGTTTTAAAGGTATTCTTAGGGTTTTAAGAGTTTTATGGTATTTTACGTTTTTAAGGATCTTTATTGATTGTTCATGGTTTATTTTTGTTTTTAGGGTTTTTATAGATGTTGAAAGTTTGATGGATTTTTAGGGGTTTTTTGATTTTGATGATTTTATTGGGTTTTATGTTTTTTTGTGTTTCTAAGGGTTTAAAGGTTTTATATAATTTTTAATGTTTTAAGAGGTTAAAGGGTTTTATAGTTTTATTGTTTTTGGGGGATTTATGTTTTTTATGTTTTTATGTGTTTATGGTTTTAGGTATTTTCTTGTTTTTAATGTTTTTTAGGTTTGTAGAGGTTTTAAGTGATTTTAGGTTTTAAGGTTTTCAAAGGGATTTTTAGTGTTTTTTGAATTATTTATATTTTTAGTAATTATGAGGGGTTTTTTGGTTTTTTATGTTTTTTATTTTTTAGGGATTTTAATGGTTCTGGGGTTTTTTGGGTTTTTTTGGTTTTTATGTTTTTTTGAGTATCTAGGGGTTTAATCATTTTTTGATATTTTTATATTTTTTTGGGGTTTAAAGGGATTTTATAAGTTTTAGTGGCTTCAATATTTTTATAATTTTTTGACGATTTTTTTAGGATTTTACGTGTTTTTTTGGTTATTCGGGTATTTAGGGTTGTTTAGTGTTTTCTATTATTTTTAGCATTTTTAGATTTTTTAGGGGTTTTAATTGTTTCTAGGGTTTTAAGGAATTATTAGGGATTTTAAAGGGATTTTATATTATTGTTATTAAGGATTTTGAAGGTTTTTTAGTATTTTATTGTTTTATGGGTATTTAATAATTTTTAGGGTTTTAGGTTTTTTAGGATTTTTAGTGATTTTGGGGGTTTTATATTTTTTTGGGTTATAGGGTTATTTATTGTTTTTAGGGGGTTTAAGGTTTTTTAGAGTTTTTTAACATATTTAAGGGTTTAAAGAATTTTTAGATTTTTTAGTGGGTTTTTGTGGGTTTTATGGTTTTTAAGGATTTAGGGGATTATATTGGTTTTAGGGTTTTAAAAGGGTTTTTATTTTTTAAAAAAAATTATGTTTTTATTGGTTTTATTTGTTTTTATGTTTTTTAGGTTTTCTTACAGTTTTCCATGGGTGTTTGGCTATTTTAGATTTTTTACATTTTTTGGATTTTTAGATATTTTCTTAATTTTTATCTGGTTTTTATTGATTTTGGGGGGTTTTATTGATTTTTTGAGGTTTAAGGTTTTTATTGTTTTTTAGGGTTTTCGGAATTGTTTTTTCTTTTTTTAAGGTTTTTAAATTTTATAGAGTTTTTTAATGTTATTAGGAGTTTAAAGGGGTTTTAGAGGTTTTAGTTGGTATTTAGAATTTTTTGGTGTTTTAGGTTTTTAAGGAATTTAAGGGGTTTTATGTTATTTAGTGTTTTTAGGGTTTTTAGGGATTTAGAATATTATACGTTTTAAAGAAATTTTAAGCGTTTTTTGCTTTTTAAGGTTTGATTAGGGTGTTTCAGGGTTTTTACATATTTTTAGGGAATTCTTCGGATTTTTACTGTTCTATAGTGATTAAGTATTTTGAGGTTATTATGGATTTTTTTGGGTAATTTAGGTTTTAAAGGTTTTTCTGATATTATTTAAATTTTTAGGGGTTTAATGGGGTATTAGTGTTTTAGTCTTTTTAGGGTTTTAGTGGGGTTTTAGAGTTTTTATGGTTTTTAGGGGTTTTATGGTTTTTATGGTTATTAGTTTTTTGGGTTTTTAGCATTTTAATAATTTTTATGGTTTTTAGGGATTTTAGGTATTCTAGGGTTTTATGTTTTTTAGGGGTTTTAGAGTTTTCTTTGTTTTTTGGGGTTTTAAGGATTTTTAGATTTTTTTAACGAATTTAGGTGTTTGAATGTTTTTTAGATTTTTTAGTAGTCTTTCAGGTTCTTATGAGGGTTTTTTATGGTTTTTAGGGGTTTATGGTTTTTAGTTTTTTTTTCTTAATGTTTTTTAGGGTTTTGGCTAGTTTTAGGTTTCTTTTGGGCTTTAAGTGTTTTTATTATTTTAAGGTTTTCTTAATAGTTTTCAGTGCTTTTTGGCTTTTTCAATGTTTTTGAGTATTTTTTTAGTTTTTTTAGATTTTAATGGTGTTTTAGGAATTTTGAGGGTTTTGAGGGTTTTAAATGGTTTTTAGGGTTTTTAGGGTTTTTCTCCTTTTTTATGATTTTATGTGGTTTTACGTGTTTCTAGGTTTTTAATGTTTTATTAGGGATTCTTCAGGTTTTTGAGTTTTTATGTTTTTACATATTTTTAGGGTTTTTGTTTGGATTTTTATGGTTTTTTATGTTTTTATGTTTTTTTTATTATTTTAAGATTTATAGGATTTTTATGGTGTTTATATATTTTTCTGGGCTTTTTAGTTTTTAGGGTTTTGGGGGGTTTTTAGAGTTTTATAATGTTTTTAGGGGTTAAAATGGTTTTTAATGCTTTTAGTGGTTTTAGGGTTTTTTGGGTTTTTTTGGTTTTTTGGTTTTTAGGGGTTTTTATGGTTTTTACGATTTTGTGGGTTTTACATTTTTTAGGGTTGTTCGAGATTATAATGTATATTAAGGTCCGCATGGGGTTTTAGGTTATAAACATTAAAAGAGGGGTTTTTTTGGGGGGGTTTAGGGGTTTTTACATTTTTAGGTATTTTTCGGACTATTTTAGGATTGGTATGCTTTTTTGGTTTTTAGGGATTTTGAGTGTTTTTATGTGGTTTAGGGTTTTTATGGTGTTTGGGGGTTTTTAGTATTTTTGGGTTAATTATGGGTTTAAAGTGTTATTATGTTTCAATATTTTCTTAGGGGTTTTCAAGGTTTTTAGGGTTTTTTACGTTTTTATAGATTTTTAGGTAATTTTTATTATTATTTTTCAGTTTTTAGTGTTTTTATTGTTTTTATGGGTTTTTAGGGTATTTTTTTGTTTTTAAGGTTTTTATGGTTTTTCATATTTTTTTATCATTTTTTAGGTATTTAAATTATTTTTAGAATTTTTAGTGGTACTTTCGGTTTTTAGGGATTATTAATGTTTTTAGGGGTTTTATGGTTTTAAATGTTTTCAGGGTTTTCTAGGGTTTTTACCATTTTTAGGTTTTTTAGGGGTTTTAATTATTTTAGGGTCTTAAGATTTTCTTTGGGATTTTAATAATTTTTACGTTTTTTTTAAAATTTTAATGTATTTTAGGTTTTTTGGGGGGTTTTAGGGTTTCTGATGGGTTTTAGGGTTTTTAGCGGTTTTTAGCGGTTTTTTGAATTTAGGGCAGAAGCAGTGCGAGGCCAGGCTATTCCTGGCCCCCAAAAATTTATTAGAAAAAAAACACTGCAGAAAAGGGAGGGGTGGGGTCAAACGACCCATACCCAAAAACCCTGAACACCCCTACGAAACCCAAGAGTCCCAAAAAAACCAAAAGACACAGAGACCCAGAAAAATCATAAAATAGAAGCATATCTAACAACACCTCCCAACCAAATAGTAACCAGCATCCTGCAACACCATTTTCATCCACCATCGCCCACATTCCAATCATATCCACCACCAACATCAAAGTCATAAGTCTCACCTTCACCACCTCGCTGCGATGCAGCAGCCATCACCTTACACCATCATCTTTCTTCGCACCCATCTCCAGGAACAAATCTGCAACACCCAAAAGTAAGACCACATCCATCACCACTGAATAGTACCAATATACAACATCCACACTGATTCATAACCAATCTAGCCTCAATTCCATAATCACCAGCTCCCAGATCAACCAATGCCACCACGCCAGGTAGGTCCATATCCATTAGTACAGAACCACAACCTGCAGAAACAGGAAAAAAATTCATCACATCTCAGCCAAGTAACAACCAACATTCCATTATATCGCTCCCAGTAGCACAACCAGGGGAATTGAATCACTGTCATCCAAGATAGGAGCCAATCCGTAGCCCAAACAGTACTTCCACAAACACCGTAGAGCACAACTGTCATGCAACACCTCATATCAGATCCAGCAAGCGACAGCAGTATTTGGGGATTTTTTGGGGTTTTATGGGTTTTTGGGTTTTAATGGTTTTTAGAGTTTTTAATGTTTTTATGGGTTTAATGTATTTTTAGAGTATTTAGTGGGTTTTTATGGTTTTTATAATTTTTATGGTTTTTATGGTTTTTAGGGGTTTTAGGGGTTTAGCATATTTTAGGTTTCTCAGGGTTTTAAGTGTTTTTAGGTTTTAAATGATTTATTAGGGTTTTCAATAATTTTAGGGGTTTTTTACATTTTTAGTTATTTTTAGTGATTTTTAGGTTTTTTATGTTTTTGAGGGTTTTGGGGATTTTAAGGTGTTTTAGGGTTTTAGCGGGTTTTTAGGTTCTTTGCATTTTTTGGGTTTTTAGGGGTATTAATTGTTTTTTGGTTTTTTGCACTTTTTTAGGGTTTTCTAGGGTTTTTTGGGATTTTTTATATTTTTATGCTCTTTTGATGATTTTCAGTATTAATATCATTTTTTAGGCTTTTAGAGTTTTTTTTTGTTTTTAGGGGGTTTAGGTTTTTTATAGTTTTTTTATTTTAGAGGGTGTTTTAATTATTTATGGATTTTAATATTTCTTTGAGTTTTTTGGGTCTAAAGGGATTTTAGAGATTAGTGATTTATTGGGTATTTATGGAGGTTTAGGGGTTTTATGTTTTTTGGGGGGTTTTATGGTTTTTTTTATTTTTAGGGTTTTTAGGGTCTATAATTTTTTATATTTTTTATGGCTTTTAATTTGTTTATGTTTTTAAGGTTTTCTTATGAGTTTTTAGGTTTTATAGGTTTTTGGTTTTATGGGTTTTTAGGGCTTTTTGGGGTTTTTATGATTTTTAGGGTTTCTAGTGTTTTTAGGTTTTTTAGGAAATTTATGTGTTTTTAGGATTTTAAAGTTTTCATAGGTATTTTCATGGATTTTATGACTATTTATGTTTTTATGGATTTTTTTGGATTTTTTGTGACATTTATATTGTTTAGTAATTTAAGGGTTTTTAGTGGTTTTTAGGTTTTTAAGGGTTTTTGGGGTTTTTAGTGTTTTTTTGGTGTTTTTAATATTTTTTATTTTTAGAGTTTCTCAATATATTAAAGTTTTAGAATGTGTTTTGGAGTTTTTAGTGGGGTTTAAGGGGTTTTATAGGGTTTTAGTGTTTTTAGGGTTTTTCATGGGTTTTAGTGTTTTTTTAGTTTTTATTGGTTTTAGGTTTTTTAGTGTTTTTCGTGTTTTGGGTATTTTATGTGTCTATTGGATTTTACGATTTTCTTTGGGGTTTTTTGGGTTTTTTACATTTTTAGGGGTTTTTACGTTTTTTATGTTTTATTTGGGGTTTTATGGTATTTCTGGGGTTTTATTGGGTTTTTAGGGTTTTTATGGTGTTTTGGGTTTTAGGGTTTCATGAATTTTTATGGTTTTTTCAGTTTTAGGGTATTTTTGAGTTCTTTATGGTTTTTATAGTTTTTTTTAATTTTTTTTAAAATTGTAGGGGTTTAAAGGGTTTTTAGAGTTTCTAGTGGGTTTTAGGGTTTATATGAGCATTAGGGGTTTTACGGTTTTAATGGTTTTTATGGTTTTTATGGTTTTTATGATTTTTTAGTGTTTTTATAATTTTTTAGGTTTTCTATGTATTTTATGTTTTTTAGGTTGTTAGGTTTTCATTTGGGTTTTCAGGGCCTTTAATGTTCATTTATGTATTTTGGGATTTTTAGGGATTTTTAGTATTTTAATGGTTTTTAGGTTTTTAATTATTTTGAGGGTTTGGGGGTTTTATTATTTTTTTTTTGTTTTTCGGTGCTTTGGGTTTTAAGGGGTTATTTAGTTTTTTATGGTTTTAAGGTTTTTAGATATTTTTTTCTATTTTATTGATTTATAATGTTTTTCGAGTTCTTCTTTGGGTTTTAGGGTTTTATGGGTTTTTATTCGTTTTTAAGGTTTTTAGGTGTTTTAGGGTTTTTTGAGATTTTACATGTTTTCAGTGTTTTAGCGTATTTATCCTTTTTATGTTTTTAGGGTTTTAATGTTGTTTTTGTTTTTTAAGGTTTTATTAGGGGTTTTATGGGTTTTTAAGGGTTTTTACATTTTCAGTGTTTTTTGGGTATTTTTAGTATTTTTATTGTTTAATTAGTGGTTTTAGGGATTTGGGGTGTTTTTAAAAGTTTTATGGTTTTTATGGGTTTTTCTGGATTTTTATTATTTTATTTTTTTAGGATTTTAAGGTTTTTAAGAGCTTTATAAATTTTATATAAGTTTAAATGGTTTTATATTTATTTAGTTATTTTTAAGTTTTTTATGGGTTTTTAGGATTATCTTATGGTTTTAAGGTTTTTTTTGGTTTCTTGGGTTTTTAAGGGGTTTTTTGTGTTTTTTGGTTTTTTATAGGATTTAAGTATTATTTGGGTTTTTATGTTTTCTTGAGGTATTCAGAGTTTTTGTGGTTTCTCATGTTTTTATATGTTTTTAAGATTTTTTGTAATTTTTATAGTTTGTAGGGTTTTTAGAGGTTTTTAATGTTTTAGGGTTTTAATGTGTTTTAAAATAATTAGTGGGTTTTTAGGGTTTGTATGGGTTTTTAGGGGATTTAAGGTTTTTTGGGGTTTATTGTTTTTAGGGGGTTTAGGGAAATTTATGGTGTTTAGGGCTTTTAGCCTTTATTATATTTTTTTCGGTTTATTGTTTTTTGAGGTTTTTAAGGTTTTGTTAAGGGGTTTCTGGGTTTTTTTTTATGATTTTCGGGATTTTTAGGGATTGTTTTGGATTTCAATGTTTTTTATAGTTTTTAGGGATTTTGATGGGTTTTATGTTTTTTAGGGTCTTGTGGTTTTTTTGTTTTATGGTTTATTTAGTTTTTATAGTTTTAAGGTTTTTAGAGTCTTTTATCAGTTTTAGGGGTTTATATTTTTTATAGTTTTAAGTGGTTTTTTTGGGTTTTATGAGTTTTATGGTTTTTAAGGTGTTTAGGGTTTGTATTAATTTTAGGGGTTTTATGGATTTTATGGTCATTCAGGGGTTTTAGGATTTTTTAGGTTTTTGGGGTTTTATCTGTGTTTATGTTTTAAATGTTTTTTATGCGTTTTTCATGGTTTTAGGGTTCTTTCCATTTTTAGGGATTTTAGGTTTTTTTTTGGATTTTTAGGGTTTTTAGGGATTTGAGGTTTTTGGGGATTTATAGGGTTATTTAGGAATTTTAATCGTTTTGAGGTATCTTATGGGTTTTAAGTATTTTTAGGGTTTTAAGGTTTTCTTAGGGTTTTAGGGTTTTAGGTATTTTTTGATTTTTAGTGAATTTTAGTGATTTTTAGGATTTTTATATTTTTTATGGGTTTTAGGGATTTTGAGGGTTCTTAGGGTTTTTAGGGTTTTTAGGGCTTTTTTTAGGGTTTACATTTTGAGTTTTTAGGCTTTTGAATTGTTTTTACGGTTTTTAATATTTTTAGGGTCATTTAGGCTTTTAGGATTTTAGGTTTTTATGGTTTTTATCATTTCTTATATTTAGGTTTTTAGAGGATATAAGTGTTTCTTTTGTTTTTTAAGGTTTTCTTATGAATTTTCAAGGATTTTATGATTTCTTACATTTTTTAGATATTTTTGGGATTTTTGAATATTTTTATTGTGTTTTGGGTTTTTAGGTATTCTAACAGGTTTTAGTGGTTTTTTTGAGTTTTCATTGTTTTTTGGGTATTTTTGAGTTTTTTAGTGTTTTAAGGTTTTCTAGAGTTTTGTAAACTTTTTAGGGATTTAAAGGGATTTTATATTTTTTAGTGGGTTTTAAGGGTTTTTATGGGTTTTGGATTTTTAAGGATTTGAGGTCTTTTTTGGTTTTTATGGTTTTTAGGGGTTTTACGGTTTTTTCATGTTTGTCATGTTTTTTGGTTTTTAGGGGATTTTTATGTTTTTTTATTATTTTTAAAAAAAAATTAGGGTTTTTATGTTTTTAGGGATTTTATGGTATTTTTAGTATTTTATTGGGATTGATGGTTTTTATGGAATTTTTAGGCATATATATTTTTAGTGTTTTGGGGGGGGGGTTTAAGATTTTTTTTTTGATTTTTTAAGGTTTTTTATAGTTTTTAAAATTTTTTAGAGATTTAAATCTTAGTTAGAGTTTTGGTGGTTTTTAGGGTTTTATGGGTTTTTATGGATTTTTAAGGTTTTAGGGTTTTTTATAGTTTTTTGGGGTTTTAAGTGTTTTTATTTTTAAGGCTTTATTAGTAATTTTAAGAACTTTTATAGTTTTTACATTATTGTTTATTTTAGGAATTTTTAGGTTTTTATGGGGTTTTTTTTGAGTTTTTTGGGATTTTGATGGGTTTTTAAGGTTTTTTAGTGTTTTTATTATTTTTTAAGGTTTCTTTGGGTTTTTAGATATTTTTAACATTTTTAGGGTTTAAAAGTGTTTCAGAATTTTTATAGGTTTTTAGGGTATTATGGGGTTTTAGTGTTTTTTAAGGCTTTTAGAGGTTTTTATTTTATATGGGTTTTTGGGGTTTTATAATTTTTTAAAATTTTTAGAGTTTTTGGGATTTTAATTTTTTTTATGTTTTTATGGTTTTCATAGGGTTTGTCAGGGGTTGTAGGGGTTTTATGGATATTTAAGGAATTTATGGTTTTTTGGGGTGTGAAGGGTTTTTAGGGTTTTATGGTTTGATATAGTTTTTTGACATTTTTAGCAGTTAGATGGTTTTTAGAGAATTTAGTGGTTTTAGGGGGTTTATGTGTTTTTATAGTTTTTAAGGGTTTCGGGGGTTTCTAAAGTTTTTTTTGGTTTTTTTATATTTTTATCATTTTATGGGTTTTCAGTGGTATTTTGGTTTTTAGGGTTTTCATAGGGACATTTTATGGTTATAGGGTTTTTTATGTTTTTAGGGATTTTTAGGGGTTTTCGTATTTTTTTTGTTTCTTAGGGGTTTTAAATATTTTGAGGGTTTTTAAGGTTTTTAGGGTTAATTTGGATTTTTTTGGTTTGGGGGTTTGTTTAGTTTTTTAGTGTTTTAAGGTTTTAAAAAAATTTAATTTTTGGGGGTTTAAAGCGGTTTTAGTGTTTTTACTTGTTTTAAGGATTTTTTAGATTTTTTGGGTTTTTAACGGTTTTTAGGGGTTTGAGGGTTTTAATGGGTTTAGGGGGTTTAAGGTAATTTTAGTATTTTTTTTAGAATTTTTTATGTTTTATAATGGGTTTAAGAGTTTTTATTGTTTTAAGCATTTTTTGGGATTCTTAGGGGTTTTTATATTTTTAGGTATTTTTTAAGAATTGGATAGGTTTTATGTATTTTTATTTTGAGGGGTTTTAGGGTTTTTTATATTTTTTTAAATTTCTATTAGGAATTTTTGTGTTTTTAGGGGTTTAAATGTTTTTCAGAGTTATTTAATGTTTTTATAGGTTTAAGGGTTTTTAGAGTTTTTAGTGGGTTTTAGATTTTTTATGGGGTTTAGTGTTTTTAAAGTTTTATGGTTTTTTTATGGTATTTATGATTTTTAGGGTTTTTAGGAGTTTTAGCATTTTAGAATTTTTAGGGGTTTTTTTAGTTTTTTATGAGTTTTAAGTGTTTTTAGGTTTTTAATGTTTTCTATGGTTTTTAGGGTTTTTAATGTTTTTTGGGATTTTAGGCATTTTTTTAGATTTTTATGGTTATTAGGGGTTTTAGAAAGTTTTAATAGTTTAGGGTTGTTCATGGTTTTAACGGTTCTTGTAGATTTTCTTAGGGTTTTAGGGTTTTTTAAGATTTTTATGGGTTTTATGGTTTTTTATAGTTTTTAACATTTTTATAAGTGTAAATGGTTTTTAGTGTTTTATTGACTTGGTTGGGTTTCGATGGGGTTATTGGGGTTTTTTAGTTATTAATGATTTTTTATGGTTTTACGAGGTTTTATGGTTTTTATGGGTTTTAAGGTTTTTAGGGTTTATAGTGTCCTTAGTTTTATATGGGTTTTGGTATTTTTAGGTTGTTAATTTTTTCTTATGGATTTTCCTGGTGTTTAGGTTATTTGTGTTTTAAGGGATTTTTAGGGGTTTTAGGGTTTTTAGGGATTTTGAGAATTTTTATGGGTTTAAAGTTCATTATGGTTTTATGGATTCTTTTGGGAGTTTTAGGGGTTGTTTTGGGTTTTTTATTGATTTTAAAGTTTTTTATAATTTTGAAGGCTCTTAAGATTTTAATGGGGTTTTAAGAGTTTTTATTGTTGTTTTAGGGTTTTGACAGGTTTTTAGGGTTTTTAAATGGTTTTGGGGGTTTTATGGTTTTTGGATTTTTAGGATTTTTATGGATTTTTATGTTTTTAGGGGTTTTAAGTGTTTTTGTGTTTTCTTAGTTTTCCAATGGTTTTTATTTTTTAGGATTTTTTACTCTTTTTATGGATCTCTAGTTCTATTTTTATGTTTTTTTATTTTTAGGGATTTTTGGTTTTTTGAGTGTTTTTGTATTTTTAGAGGTTTTAGGGTTTTTTATGGGTTCAAATGGTTTTTATATTTTTATTAGTTTTTTGGATTTTCATGGGTTTTATGGTTTCTTAGGATTTTAGGGGTTTTATGGTACTTAGGGATTTTAGAGTTTTATAGGGATTCATTTTTGTTTTTAGCATTTTTATGTTTTTAGGGTGTTTTAGTGTTTCTAGGTTTAGATGCTTTTCTTAGGGGTTTTCAGGGGTTTAGGGGGGTTTTCATTTTTACATATATTTAGTGGTTTTAAGATTTTTATAGTTTTTAGGGATTTTCATGGATTTTAGGTTTTTTATTATTTTTGGTTTTCAGTGTTTTTTTTGAGTTTTTAAGGGTTTTATGGTTTTTCAAAAAGTTTAACATTTTTAGGGGGTTCAAATGTGTTTATATTTTTAGTGGGTTTTAAGGTTTTTTATGTGTTTCTAAGATTTTATAAGTTTTTGGTACTTTTATGTTTTTAGGGGTTTTGGGTCTTTTAGAATTTATAGGGATTTTAGTGTTGTTTAGGTTTTTTAGTTGTTTTAAGTGTTTTTAGGTTTTTAAGGATTTCTTAGTGTTTTTAGTGTTTTTAGTATTTTCTATGTTTTAAGGGAGTTTTAACATTTTTTATGGTTTTTAGGTTTTTAGGGATTTTGAGGGGGGGGTTGCAATTTTAGGGTTTTTTTGTTTTTAGGGTTTTTTTGAGTTTTTTACGGTTTTTATGTTTTTTAGCATTTTTAGGGATATAATGTGTTTTTATAGTTTTAGTTTCTTTTAGGGTTTTATGAGTTTTAATTTTTTTTAATGGTTTTTATGTATTTTTATTGTTTTTACAGGTTTGGGTTACTTTAGGGTTTTTAAGATTTTTAGTTGTTTGAGGGGTTTATGTGTATTTAGGTTTTCTTAGGGGGTGTCAAGGTTTTATGGGTTTTTATTTTTTTAGATATTTTTTGGGATTTACAAGATGTGTATGGATTTTAGGGTATTCTTGGTACGTTTAGGGTTTTTAGTGTTTTTTAGGTTTTTTAGGATTTTTATGGGTTTTTTAGTTTTCAGGGAATTTTTTGAATTTTAATGTTTTTATGGTTTTTTACATATTTTTACATGTTTGGGGTTTAATGGGTTTTTATAGTTTTATGTGGGTTTTTAGTGTTTTATGGATTTATAGGGTATTAAAGGTTTTTTGGGGTTTTTTTTGGTTTTTAGGGTTTTTGATGGTTTTTTGGGTTTTTTGGTTTTTTAATGTTTTTATGTGTTTTAGGTTTTTATTTTTCCCTTAGGGGTTTTTAAGATTTTAGAGGTTTTTATATTTTACATATTTTTAGGTGTTTTTAATGATGATTATACTTTTTAATGATTTTAGGTATTTTGAGTGTTTTTAGGGTTTTTAGGGTTTTTATGGTGTTTAGGGTTTTTAGTTTATTTAGGGTTTTTAATGTTTTTAAATTGCTTACATTATTAGGGGTATAAGAAGTTTTTAGATTTTTTAGTTGTTTTAGGGGTTTTACAGGTTTTGGGTATTTTTATGTTTTTAGGGGTGGTATGGTTTTTTAGGGTTTTAGGGTTTTTAAGGTCTTTAAGGTTTTTAAGTTTTTTAGGTTTTTGGCCAAAGAAGGCACGGGCCAAGCGAAAAGCTTGGCACCTCAATTTATAAAAAAGAAAAAGTAAAAAACATTACAGGGGGACATGTACATTCGGGTGTGGATAATTCCCTTCATGTTAGAGACTACATGAGATGTGCAAAAAGAAGGAGCAATGAATGACCACCGTGAGCAGTATTCTTCAATAGCCATCTTGGAAAGAACATCGACCACCATATTGACTTACCTATATGCATGAGTGATCTTGATACTCAGGTTCTTAGATAGGCTAAGGCATTCAATCCATTGGGGTAGAAGCCGCCATGGAACCATCCTTGAGTTTTGGTGAAGAGCCTCCACTGCAAGCATCGAATCCGATTCAATCCATAGATGCATCCGCCCAAATTGATTTTCAAAACGAATAGCCTTGATAATACCCAAAAGCTCTGCCTCATAAGTGCATCCATTCCCAATGAAATGATAGAAGATACCCTTTACAAAACCTCAATAAGTACGGAAAACACCACCACATCCTGAAGGGCCTAGTGAGCCTGCTGGCGCACCATCAACATTGACTTTGATCCATGACGGGTTTGGTGGAATCCTTCTAATGTACTTCATCAGCATCGGTTTTTTGCACCTACCAGGAACACCAAGAGTGCGGAGTGTAACAAGATCATTGAAGCAGTTGTTCATCGTACCTGATTTAATACACCCAGCAATTCGAACAGCACTGTGCATGGAAATAATACCCTCATGTGTGGAGCATGATTTTTTCCGAAACATAGCAGAATTTCTCACAGCCCATAGGAAGGAAACAATTGCTACAGATGCAGCAAGAATGAGATTGTGAAGCTGCTCACTGCAGCTGAAACCTGTAATAAAGATAATCCTTTGGGAAAAGGTTCCAGGGGGTAAACGGAGACCAAATACATCTTGCATTTAATTCCATAGTCTATGCGCAAAATTGAATTCAACAAAGAGGTGTTGTGTGCTTTCAGCACCTCGCAAACAAATGTTGCAGGTTGAAACAATCTGCCATCCAATTTTTTGCAGCTGACCATGAATAGGCAGCCTGTTTCTCCAAATATTCCAAAGAAGAAGGAAGTTTCTTGGGGGAATGAATTGACACTTGTATTTCAGAATCCATGAGGTAGGATCCAGGCCTTTCCGACATTTATTCTTGTAAAACTCCCTTGTAGTGAGCTGAAGAATCAGATTCGGCTTCCATACGAGAGTATCCGAATCAATGTAGTTGTAATGATGAATCTGGGAGATGATTTGTGGTGGTAGAAGTCCATCCAGCTCCATCATCCTGGCATTGAGATCATTGATAGACATGTGTTGCAGACCCTGAGGTACCTGCATGATTTTATGTAGAGGGCGATCGAGCCACGGAGTGAGCTAACAGTTCAGATTGGAGTGAGTTGAAACATCCCAAATAGATTGAGAGATAATGTCCTGGTATGAGGATTTAATTGTGGTCCAGACAGAGGAGAGCATATACCTAGTGTAACCATTGCACAAGTGAGTAGTAAATATTTCTTTAAGAAAATCCATCTCACCTTCCTTGTGTACGAAGAGGTTCCAGGAGAATTTGGCCAACAAGGCCTGATTGAAAACCCTGAGATCTTTAATTACAATACCACACATTTCAATGGGTTTAATGCAGTCTTTCCATGCAACAATTACCAATTTTTTTCATTAATGCATCCTATCCATGCGAAGTTTCGATTCTTGGCTTGAAGAGACTTGATTAGACTTACTAGCCATCTATATATAGAAAAGGCATGAACAAACATTGAGGTGATGAAAAAGTTGATAAGGCATAATTTTCCTACTTGGGACAGGGACTTTCTCGTCCATTTTTCCAGCTGTTGTGTGATGTTAACAAAGATGCTTTCTAAGTGGAAACTCATTACCTTTCCCCAAAATAGGGGAACCCCAAGGTAATTGAATGGCATAGATCCTTTTTTGATGCCAAGACATCTAATGATTCTATTTTTCCTCACAGAGGAGCTCCCTTTCCCAAAGACAATAGATGATTTACTCCAGCTGATTGTCTATCCAGCAACATCTTCATAATGATTAAGAATTTTTCGAATAGATGATATAGTTCGCATATTAGCCTACCCAAAGAGAAGGATATCGTCAGCATAAAAAATATGTGAGGGTAACAAAGAGTCCTTGTTAGCTTTGATAGGAAAATAAAATCCAGCCATCATTTCATTAGTAAAAATATGACTCAGATAATATTATGCAAGTGCAAAGAGAATTCCAGAGATTGGATCTCCCTATCTGACCCCTCGTGAACATTGAAAGAAACCTTTTGGCACCCCATTAACTAGAATAGAGATTCCGGAACTCTCCAAAATAGAAGAAATCATACTGATAAATTTGGATCAGAATCCATACATACTAAAAACCTTGAACAGAAAGTGCAACTTAATGGTATCAAAGGCTTTGGATATATCTTATTTTAAAGCAAAGGTCCCATGTTTGGATTCCTTTCTCATGATATTCACTCCTTCAGAGGCCATATATAAACAATTTTGAATGCTTCGCCCAGGAACAAAGCCAAATTGATTGGGTGTGATGATGTTTCCAACAAACTTTCCCAGCCTAGTGACGATGATTTTACTAATAATATTTGTAATGGTGTTTCCAATGGAAATCGGACGAAAGTCACCAATATCAATATCAGCTTCTTTTTTGGGAAGCAGAGAAATGAAGTTGGAGTTGGCTCTAAAAGGAATTAACCCTGAGAGAAAGAACTCCCTGACAGCATTGGTAATTTCTGCATGAAAGATATCCTAATAGAAAATGAATAATTTTTTGGTAAATCCATCCAGTCCAGGGGTGCTTTCAGAATTGAGTGAGAAAAGACATCATTTAACTTCATCCTCAAGAGGAGGAGAGATCAAATCATTGTTTTGTGAGTCATTCACACACTTCTCAATAAAATCAGCAATCAAGGCAGAAGGAAGAGTACTATCATCATTATATAGAACTTTAAAATGATCAACAACAGCATCAGAGAGATCTTTCTCCTCAAACAAGGTTGCTCCATTGATTCGGATACGATTAGTTCATTTATGAACCCTTTTCCCCCGTTGCAAGTGATGAAAGAACTTTGAGTTTCTGTCACCATCCTTGAGCCATCGTACATTGAATTGATTTTTTTCCAGATTCTCTTTAAGGGCAAGAAGATAATCAAGCATTTTGTGAAACTCAAGTTCCTCGTGAGTAGGAACATCCCCCTGTTGGTTGTTTTCTTGGAAAAACTCTAGATTAAGTTCTGCATCCTTAACCTCATCATCAATTCTAGATAAGGAGAGCTTAATCCAGACTTTATAAAGGCTTTTGATTCCCCTATGCATTGAGACAACCACAAAATAAGGACTACCATGGAAGGTGGAATTCCATCCATCAAGAACAACTTCCCTGCAACCTGTAATTGAAAGCCAGACATTATTGAACTTGATGGCTAAGGGAGAGAGTCTCTTAGTGTCCTCCCGAATGGAGACAACTATGGGATAGTGATTAGAGATAAACATGGGAAGAGTAAATCTTGAGATGTCCAATGGAGCACCAGTATCATTGACGTGCATGAAGCACCTATCAATTTTACTAGCTTTCCTCCCATTTAAAGTGAACCTTCCCCAAGTGAATTTGGAGTTGGCCATAGGAACCTCAATGAGGCTGCATTGATCCACACAACACTGAAAATCATGAGTAGCAGAATGGGAAAAATGAGGGCCAATTTTTTTATCTGGACACAGAACAACATTGAAGTCACCAGTGATGACCCAGTTATGGTTCATATTCTCACCGAGGGTAGATAATTCATCCCAAAGCTCTCTTATGCTAATTTAAGAGCAAGAGGCATAAACAAAAGAGAAGGAGAGAGGAGTATCCTGCATCTGGGTGTGAATTGAAATAACTTCATGACAAATCTCAAAAGACTCAAGTTTCATGTCATTGTGTCGAAAAACCCATAATTTTTCAAGGTTACCAGCACCTCTGTTGTGAGAAATAAAACTGTATCTGAGAGATTCCCAATTGAAACCCTTACTGTTATCTAAACTAATAAGAGGCTTATCATTGGCCACAAGTTAAGGATTATTGGCAGTAAGAAAATGTCGAAGGGTTGCTGTAGTGGGAGAGTTCCCAATCCCCTGACAATTCCAGAAAAGCATCTTCATTGATTGAGAATTGTGTTGCCTATATAGTGATACATGCCTTGTGTATTCTTTCAAGAGGCTCCTTTACTCTTTCCTCCCTACTTGGGAGGTATTCCCAGAGGTTTCTTGGTGACTTGCTCAACTCTTGGCACCTCATGAGTAGAGGCCATTGGAGCGACTTCAGGGATTACATCTGCATCTTGACTATCATCTACTTGATCAGCCCAGAGTTTCCCAGATAGGGGAGAGAAGGTATTAGTGACAAAAACCCCCTCATTATGAGGAACTCCAGTTAATTTGGCCTTGGTGGAAATTCCAGCATGAACTAGAGTGAAAGCTTCAGTAGTATCATTTTGTACATCTGACAGTGCATCATTCTCTGGAGGGGCCCCAAGAGGAAGATCACCTATAGTGTCCTTAGTTTGCTCAGAAGAATCATCTGCATTGTGAGCATCAGGGTGAGACAGAGGCCTTCCTGCATCATGCACATTGATGACTACAAGAGTGAGTTGAAGAGGGTGAGCAGGTGCATCAAGTGCACTACTGGAAGTTGCATGGATAGTTGCATCAGACTGGATAGACAAAAGTTACTCAACAAGAGACTCATTAAGAACTAGAGAGTCCCCAGGAGATGGGTAAGCAGTCACTGGAGGAGTACCAAGAGGAGGAGCACCTGTAGAGTCCTCAACTTTCTCAACAAGAGCCACTGCTTTGTGAGAATCAAGAGGCTGGGTAGGTGCATCATGAACATTGCTGTTAGTTGTAATGACAGTTGTATCAGGCTGGGCAATTGTAATTTGTTCAATAGGAAGCACATCAATCACTGGAGAGGCCCCATAATATGGGGAATAAATCTCTGGAGGATCCCCAAGAGGAGGATCACTTGTAAAATCCTTGACTTGCTCAATAGGAGCCACTTCTTTGTGAGAATCAGAAGGCTAGGTAGGTGCGTCATGATCACTGCTGGAAGTTGTAATAACAGGTGAAACAGGTTGGGCAAGTTAAATTTGCTCAATATGAGGCATATCAATCACTGGAGAGAACCCATGAGATGTAGAAACTGCATGAGTAGCTTGCCCAGCAATATGAACATTAGGATCCTTGGCCAGGACCAATGCAATGGGATCACAAACCTTCATAGGGACAACCGATTGATCTGGGACCCTGCTTGTTCTCGCATTGTTGTTTCTATTACCTTGTAGAGGGAGGGTACAAACTTTCAGAGGGAGGGTATCAGTATTCACTGCATCCTTCTCGGTCATTTCGTTCTTTTTAGAAACATTACATGAACCATCCTCATGGCCTCGCACCTTGCAAGTGTTACAGGTCTTTAGTCTCCTGCATTCATTGATAGAGTGACCAAGGAAGAGACAATTATTACAGAACTTGGGGTTTAAAGTGTGTTTAGGATTTTAATTTTTTATGAGGGGTTTTCAAGTTTTATTACATTTTTATGTATTTTTAGAATTTTTCTAGGTTTTTCATCTTTTTGGGGATTTTTAAGAATTTTAGGAGATTTTAGGGTTTTTTAATTTTTTGGTGTTTAAAGGGTTTTTCTGAGTTTTTTAGGGGTTTTGAGATTTTTTTTAATTTTTAACATTTTTAGGGGTTTAATGTATTTTTAGAGTATTATTGGGTCTTTAATATTATTATGGTTTTTAGGGTTTTTATGGGGTTTTGGTGTTTTATAGTTTTTATGGGGTTTTAGGTATTTTATGTATATTTTAGGGTTATTAATGTTTTTACCATTTTTTAGGTTTATTGGGGGTTTTATCTTTTTTTAGGGTTTTTTTGTTTTTATATTTTTTAAGGGTTTTATGTTTTTTACATATTTAGGGATTTTTATGAAATTTTTTATCATTTTTATGGGTTTTATTTTTTTAGGGATTTTGAGGGTTTTTAGTGGTTTTTAATGGTTTTTAGGTATTTTAGTTTTCCTTAAGTATTTATTGGTTTTAAATTTTTTCACATTTTTTTATCATTTTTATGGGTCTAAAGTGGTTTTATAAATTTTCTTGGGTTATTAGGGTTTTATGGGGTTTTAGAGTTTTTTATAGTTTTATGGGTTTTATGATTTTTAGGGTTTTTATGGTCTTTTATGGTTTTTAATTTTTTTAATGTTTTTAGGTTTTTTAGGGGTTTTAAATGTTTTTAGATTTTTAAAGTTTTCCTAGGATTTTTTCTTTATGTCGATTCTATTTTTAGGGAATTTTTTATTATTTTTATGGCTTTGAGGGTTTTAGTGATATTGAGGGTTTTTAGGGTTTTTTATGTTTTTTGGATTTTTTAGGTTATTAGGAGTTTTAAGTGTTTTTAGGTTTTTTAAGTTTTTATTATTTTTTACGATTTTTAGGTGTTTTTACATTTTATCCATTTTTAAGGATTTTATGATTTTTATGGTTCTTTTGGGTTTTGAGGTATTTTGAGGGTTTTTAGGTTTTTAATATTTTATAGTATTTTTGGGTTTTTTTAGTTTTTCAGTGTTATAAATTAGTTTTTGAATTTTTTGATATTTTATTGGTTAAATTTTTTTTAGATAATTAATTGGGTTTTTCTTTGGTTTTTATGGGTTTTAGGAGTTTTTATGGTTTATAGGGGTTTTACTGTTTTTAGGGTTTTTATAGTCTTTAAGGTGTATATTATTTTTTAGGTTTTTAATTGTTTTATTTTTTTAGGATTATTAAGGTATTCTTTTCATTTTTACAATTTTTAGTGTTTTTTTAGGTTTCTAGGAATTTTTAGGGTTTTTTAGGACTTTTATGGTTTTGATGGGTTTTAGTGATTTTTAGGGTTTTTATGGTTTCTGTAGTTTTTGTGGGTTTCTTTTATTTCTTAGGATTTTTAAGGGTTTTTAGAGTTTTATAACTTCTTTAGTGGTTTAAAGGGGTTTTAGTGTTTTAGTGGTTTTTTATGAATTTTATGGTGTGTTTGGGTTTTTAGGGTTTTTATTATTTTTAGGGTTTTTAGGGTTTTTTTTGGAATTTTTAGGTTTTTAGAGGGTTTTAGCGTTTTTTGTTTTCTAAGGATTTTCATGGATTTTTTACTGATTTTTAGGGCGTTTTATATTATTTTGAGTTCCTTCTTAGGATTTTTATTGTTTTAGGGTTTTTATGGACTTTGGGAGTTTTTTTAGGGTTTTTATGGTTTTTTGGTTTTTTGTGATTTTTTAAGGATTTTTTAGGTTATTTAGTGTTTTTAAAATTTTTAGGGATTTAAAGTGTTTTGGAGTTTTTAGTGTGATTTTAAGATTTTTACGGGTTTTTGGGTTTTCTATGGTTTTTAAGGGGTTCTATGGTTTTTACGGTTTTTAGGTTTTAGGGTATTTTAGGGTATTTTAGTGTTTTTAGGTTTTTAGGGGTTTTATGTGTTTTAGGTTATTAATGTTTTCTTAGGGTTTTTTTGGGTTTTTACCTTTTTATTCCTTTTTACGGTTTTTAAGATTTTAATGATTTTTAAGATGTTAAATATTTTTTATTGTTTTTAAAGGTTTTAGTGTTTTAATGATTTTTTTGGGTGTTTTGGTTTTTATGAGGTTTTAGGGTATTTAATATTTTTTTTCTTTTTTTAATGTTTTGGGTGGTTTAAAGGCTTTATAGAGTTTTTAATGATTTTTGGGGTGTTTATGGGTTTTTAGGGTTTTTTATTGTTTTTAGAGGTTTTTATGGTTTGGAGGGTTTCTTAGGGTTTTTTAGGGTTTTTATTTTTTTTAGGGTTTTAGGGGATTTATGTTTTTTTAGGTTTTAATGTTTTCCTATGGTTTTAAGGGTTTTAAGGGGTTTTTCATTTTGGGTGTTTTTAGGGATTTTTATGTTATTTATATATTTTACGGTTTTTATGGTTTTTGTGGATTTGGGTGTTTTAGGGTTTTGATGTGGTTTGTATTTTTGATGGTTTGAGCATTGTTTATGTTATTTATGGGTTTAACTTTTTTTAAATTTTTAAGAATTTTTAATAGTTTTCAAGGTTTTGTGGTTTTTTATGTTTTATGGATTTTTAGGGATTTGTTTTTGGATTTTTATTTTATTATTTTATTAGGGATATTGAGGTTTTTTTTATTTTCTAGTGTTTTTGGGGGTTTGTATTATTTTTTGGTTTTTAGGGGTTTTAAGTGTTTTTAGGTTTTTATAGTATTCTAATGGTTTTTATGGTTTTTTTTGTTTTTATGTTTTTAGGTATTTAAGGGTTTTTTATGTTTTTATGGATTTTTCAGATTTTTAAGTATTTTGAGAGTTTATTGGGTTATTTTTCCTTTTAGGGATGTGGTGGTCTTGAAGGGTTTTAAGGGTTTTTGAGTTGTTTAATGATTTGAGGATTTTTATAATTTTTTTACTTCTTTGGGGGTTTAAAGGTTATTTAGACATTTTATTGGATTTTTAGAGTTTTTATTGGGTTTTAGGGGTTTTATGGTTTGAAGGGTTTTAGTGTCTTTTAGGGATTTTATCTTTTTTTAGGTTTTTAGGGGTTTTAAGTATTTTTGTGGTTTTCGTGTTTTTCAGGATTTTTAGGGTTTTTTATATTATTTGAAATTTTAGATCTTTTTTTAGATTTTTATGGATTTATTGGTTTTTAGGTATTTTGAGGGTTTTTAGGGTGTTTTGGGTTTTTATTGTTTTTTGGTTTTTTGTAGTTTTAAGTGTTTTTTTATATTTTTATGGTTTTTAGGGGTTTTATCGGTGTTTATGTTTATTTAGTACATTTAGGTATTTTAGTATTTTTATGTATTTTAGGGTTTTTAAGTATTTTGAGTGTGTTTAGGTTTTTTTTGGGGTTTTTATGCTTTTTATGGTTTTTAGGTTTTATGGGTTGTAATTTATTTTAGGTTTTTAAGGTCTTATTACATGTTTTTCAATGTTATTTGGATTTCATATGTTTTTATGGAATTTTAGTTCTTTTTTATGATTTTTATGGGGTTTTATGGATTTCAAGGATTTTGAGGGTTTAGGGTTTTTTAAGAGTTTTAAGGTTTGTATGGGTTTTTTTTTTGTTTTTTTAGTTTTTATGGTTTTCTTGTTTTTTAAGATTTTTTTAACATATTTAGGGGATTGAATTTTATTCCCAAGGTTTTAGTGGGGTTTTATAGTTTTTATTAATTTGTAGGTATTTTTATGCTTTTATGGGGTTTTATGGTTTTAGGGGATTTAGAGTCTTTTTACCATTTTATGGATTCTTGCATTATTTGGGTTTTTAGGGTTTTAAGAGGTTTTAAGTGTTTTTAGGTTCTTAAGGTTTTCTTAGGGGTTTTTAGTTTTTTCCCTGATATTTACCTACTTAGGGATTTTTTGGATTTTTATGGGGGTTTTTGGTATTTTCAGGGGTTTTAGTGTTTTTTAGGTTTCTATAGTTTTTTTGGTTTTTTGGGGTTTTAGGGATTTTTTATGTTTTTAGGGTTTTTATGGTTTTTTTACATTTTTTAACATTTTTGGTGTTTTAAGAACTTGTTTGAGTTTTTATTGGGTTTTAGGGGTTTATGGGTTTTGGGGGTTTTTTATGGTTTTTAGGGGTTTTATGGTTTTTATTAGATTTATTGGGTTTTTGGGTTTTCATAATTTTATTAGTTTTTAGGGGTTTTAGGTGTTTTATATTATTATGGTTTTCTTAGGGGTTTTAAAAGTTTTTCTGGGTTTTTTCATTCTTTGTGTTTTTATGTAATTTTTAGGTTTTTTATAGCTTTCATAGTTTTAGGGATTTTGTGGGGTTTTATAGTTATTTAGGGTTTTCAGGGTTTTCAGGGTTTTTTATTTTTTTTGTTTTTTGGGGTTTTATGTTTTTTAGGTTTTTTTGGGTTTTCATAGGGATCTTCAGGCTTTTTAAAGTCTTTTATATTTTTAGGGATTCATAGGGAATTTTTCATATTTTTATGGGTTTTAGGTGTTATTTGGGTTTTGAGGGCTTTATGGGGTTTTTAGGTTTTAGGTGTTTTTTTTGTTTTTAGGGTTTTCTGACTTTTTATCATTTTATGGTTTTTTGATTTTTTTAATTTTTTTAGGGTTTTTAGGGTTTTTTAGGGTTTTAGTTGATTTTTAGGTTAGTATGTGTTTTTATGATTTTTTATGTTTTTAGTTGTTTATATGGTATTTTGGTGTATTTAAGAATTTTAGGGTATTTATAAAATTTTTTGTTTTTATAATTTTATAGGTTTTCAAGGGTTTGGAGTTTTTAAAATCTTTATTATTATCTTAGGGTTTTTTTAGAGTTTTCTTGGTTTTTTATTTTTTTAATGACTTTTTGGTTTTTTAGGATTTTTCTAGTTTTTATGATTTTTAGGGATTTTGAGGGTTTTTTGGGTTTCTAGGGTTTTCTGAGTTTTTTAGGGATTTGAATATTTTTATTATTTTTTAACCTTTTTAGGTGTTTAATGGGCTTTCATATTTTTAGTGGGTTTTTATGGTTTTTATGGGTTTTTATGGGTTTTTATTGTTTCAGGGGGTTTTATGGGTTTTTAAGATTTTTTATGGTTTTTTGGGTTTTTAGGGTTTTTAGCATCTGTTAGGTTTACTAGGACAAGGAAGGTGTGAGGCCAGGCTATTCCTGGCCCCCCAAAATTTATTAAAAGAAAATCAATGTAGACAATGGAGGGGTGGGGCCAAATAGGCCATACTGAAAACCCTGTACCCCCTAAGACACCAAATCCCCAAAAGAGACAAAGAGAAGAAAATAAAGAAGAAGGAACAATAAATCAATGTCTCCATCCACATATGGGTCCCCATCAGCACCAAAACCATAGGAATCATCCGAATCCACCGACACCCATTCAGATTATTCAAATTGATTTAAGAAGATAGTGTAGTACTCTCTGAGACGTTTCTGCTCCACATTTAGCTGCACCCTGACAGACAGACCTCCCCTGCCAGACGCAACATCCTTAGCTTTGCAAGAGGCTCCCGTGGACACTTTATTTGGAAAAGTAGAATAGTCCTTCCTCAGATTTCTCTTTTGGGGGTCTAAAGAGACCCATGCAGAATTCTTTTCCATCCCATATGGAATGGCCACCTATAGAAAGGCCCTCTTCTTAATGATCATAGAAATATTATAATTCATCCTTCGATAACCGTCCTGAAAAAAACATGATCAGGGATGAAGGAGGCTTCTTGATTTAGGGAGCAGTCACCAAGAACCCTATACTGCATCATGCAAGGAGACACCACACTATCCAGGCCAGTTGTAATCACCCCTCATCCCTAAGAAGTTTTTAGACCTCCACAATTGGCATCATTACCTCCCTATGTTTATAATCCTCCCCCCGATCAAGAGAAAACCGAGCCAGAGCCCCTTGTAAAGACACACAAGAAGACTCACCAGCAGAAACCACCTCATGAACCATCAAGCCAAAGGCCCCTACCCATGTAGTGGGGAACCCTCCATCACCACAGAACACTCCTATGCCAACTCCCCTTGCCCATGCACCTCCCCTAACAGCTGACTGAAGTGGGCCACATCTCTCTGTTCAGCTCTACCCCCCTGCTCATACACCTTCCCTTCCACAAGTTCTCCCCCCCTACTTAGCCACCACCTCTTTTCTATCCATTTACCATTGCTCATCCACCCTCCCCTGCCAAACTGCACAACAGAATTCACCAGATGCAGATCCATCAGGAACCACCCCAGGCATTTGTACAGTGAGGCTAGAAGACCTACATCTAGCCACACCCTCGACACTGACCTCCCCAACCTCCACATTTCTCTCTACTAATAGAACCTACACCTCATCTTCTCCATTGTCACCATAGCTCAAGTCTCGCACAACAGCTTCATCCCCATTCTTCTCATGGACAAAATAGATCCCCTCCCCCTTCTTGGCCACATCTCCCAGTTCTTCCATCATCCATTGATCCTCTACATCCCCCTATTTCATCGTCTCACCCTCTGGATCAATATACACAAGGCTCTCAAACCTATTATGCAAGGCAGTATCACTCTGATCATGTACCTTTCTTTTTACAGAATTTTTACTTTAAAACTATCAGCAAGATGCACGACTACTGCATTACCCTTCTCATTCCTTCTACTATTAATTAGAGTCTCCAAACCCAAGTTTCAAGTATCTTCCCCTATCTCCTTTTTATCATCAACAAAATTAAGATCATCTCTCAGGCGAGAAAATATGTCCCTACCCTTTGGTTGGAGAGGCAAGCACTAAGAATCCTTGATAGGCACCTCCTTCCCCCGCACCAGATTCTGGCATCCTTCTCCATGTCCCACCAGAGCCAGATTTGAGGCACTAGATCCCCTTAAGACTCTCCTACAAGAAACAATTATCATGACCAAGATGCCTGTAAGAAGAAAAAAAATTAACCCATGTCTCAAAGATCACCGACTGTCTCCATTAAAGCTCTTCACCAACAATGATCCACACAAATTCTAGTGGCTCATTAAAAGAATCCACCTCAACAAAAGCCCTAGGACTGTCTGGATGGAATACAACCCAAGTCCTTCTATCCACATAGAGAAACCTTCCCACCAGGTTCCCCAACATAGAAATAATAGTATAATTTTGGAATGGGAGAGAGAGTTCTAGAAATATAACCCAGGTTTCCACCATTGGTGAATCACAGTGCAAGTTAAGATCAAAACTCTAACAGAAAAGAGAGAACAGGGAACCACCGTAGTTCCGAGGAGCCGAAGATTAGGCATGGATAAGATCTTACTCAGATGAAAAGCAAAGAAAAATATGGGAGATATCCATAAGACCCACCATTGCACGATCTTGCAGATCCCAACTTTCAAAGACGAATCTGTCAAAAACGTCCACCAGGTGGCGCCAACTCATAAAACAAGAAACCAAGGTCAACTTATGCAAATAATAGGCTTCATTAAACTCTTCAATCGAGAGATAGTGTTGTGTACGTCCTTCATGAAGGCCAAGAACCATTTGGGGTTTTTATATTTTTAGTTATTTTTAGGGATTTTTAGGATTTTTATTGTTTTTAGGGATTTTAGGGGATTACATAGTTTTTAGTGTTTTTTATAATCTTTTTGGTTTTTATAATTTTTATTTGATTTAAGGGGTTTTTTAGTTTTATAGGGTTTTAGGGTTTTCAAGTATTCTTTTTACATTTATAGGTTTTTAAAGGGATTTCAGAAGTTTTTGTGGGTTTTAGGTATTTTTTATGGTTTTAGGTTTTTATGGTTTTTAGGGGTTTTATGGTTTTTATTGGTTTTTAAGGGTTTTAGTGTCTTTTAGGGTTTTATTAGTTTTTAGGTTTTAAATGGGTAAAGTGTTTTTATTCTTTTATTTTTCATTAGGGGTTTTCTAGGTTTTAAGGTATTTTACGTTTTTAGGTATTTATAGGACTTTCTATTATTTTTATTGATTTATGGGTTTTAGGGATTCTAAGGGTGTTTTAGGTTTTCTGAGTTTTTTAGGAATTTTTTAAATTTTTATTTTTTATGTATTTTATGTTTTTTTAGGTTTTTAATATTTTATTAGTGGTTTTCAAGGTATTTAGGGTTTTTTTGTCATTTTGGATTTTAGGTATTGTTAAGAATTTTTATTGTTTTTTAGGATTTTTAGGGATTTTTCGAGTGTTTAGGTTTTATAGTGGTTTATTCAGTTTTTTGGATTTGTAGGGTTTTTTGGAGTTTTTTATGGTTATTAGTTTTTTATTTTTTTAAAATTTTAAGAGGTTAAAATATTTTTTAGAGTTTTAGTGAGTTTTATGGATTTTATGGTTTTTTGAGATTTTTTAATGTTTTAGGGGTTTTAATCGTTGTTAGTGTATTAGGGTTTTTATGGTTTTCATTTTGTTTAATATTTTTGGGGGGTTTATGTTTATTTATGGTTTTCATAGGGGTTTTGAGGTTTTTTATTTTTTTAGGGTTTTCAGAATATTTAGGACTTTTGAGTATTTTTATGGTTTTTATGGATTTTTAGGGATATTGATGGTTTTTAGGGGTTTTAGAGTTTTTTTAGATTTTTTTGGATTTTTAATGTATTCTGTGTTTTTAAGGGTTTTATGGATTATTAGAGTTTTTTAATGTTTTTAAGGTTTAAAGGGTTTTTAGAGATTATTTGGTTTTATAGGGTTTTATAGATTTTTATGGATTTTTATGGTTTTTAAGCATTTTATGGTTTTTAGTGTTTTAGGGGTTTTATGGTCTTATTGGTTTTTAAGGTTTTTAAATTTTTGTAGGTTTTTAGGTGTTTTAGTTTTTTTAGGTTTTATTAGGGTCTTTAGAGGTTTTAGGTTTTTTTATTTTTTTAAGGATTTTTAGGGATTTTTTAAGATTTTTATTTTTTAGTTTTTTTAAAGATTTTGATGGGAATTAGGGTCTTTTAGCGTTTTTTGGAGTTTTATGGTTTTTTAGATTTTGAGGGGATTTTTGATCATTTTAGGTGTTTTATGGTTTTTTGAGTTTTTTTATTGTTTTTAAGGTCTTAAATGGTTTTTATAGTTTTTAATGATCTTTAGGGTTTTTATGGTGTTATAGGGTTTTTAAGGTTTCAAGGTTTTTTATAGTTTGTATGGTTTTAGGGGTTTTAGGGTTTTTAGGGTTTTAACACTATTTATATTTTTAGGGTTTTAAGTATTTTATGTTTTTTGAGGTTTTGTTACGAGGGTTGTTAGGTATTTTTAGGGTTTTTTAGATTTTTTTGGGTTTTTAGGGTATTTTTAGTTTTTCGAGGGTTTTTATAGTTGTTTTTTTTATTTTTTTTATTTTTTTATTTTCAGGGGTTTAAGGTTTTTTAGAGTTCTTAGAAATTTTAGGGGTTTTAAAGGGTTTTTAGATTTTTTAGTACTTTTTGGTATTTTTATGGGTTTTAGGATTTTATTAAAATTTTAGGGGGTTTTATGTTTTTTGGTGTTAATAGGGGTTTCAGGGTCTTTACATGGGTTTTAGGGTTTTTAATGTTTTTAGATTTTTTAGGAGTTTAACCGTTTTAAGGTTTTTAGGTATTTATTAGGGATTTTAAAGGTTTTTAGTGTTTGTATCTGTTTAGTTATTTTTAGCCCCTTTTTTATTCTTATGGTTTTTAGTGTTTTTAGGGATTTTGTGGTCTTTAGGGTTTTTATGTTTTAGGGTTTCTAAGGGTTTTATCATTTTAAAAAAAATGATATTTTAAGGGTTTTTAGAGTTTTTTAGTGGGTTTTAGTGTTTTTATGGGTTTTAAAGATTTTTACGGGTTTTATGTTTTTTAGGGAAAATAGGGTTTTTAGGATTTTTATAATTTTTTAGGTTTTTTGGTGTTTTTAGTGTTTTTAGGTTTTTACTATTTTATAAGGAGTTTCTAGTTTTTTTTATGTTTTTGGTATTTTATAATTTTTTTAAGGGTTTTATGTATTTTTAGGGTTTTTGGGTTTTTATGATTTGATTGGGTTTTTAGGGGGGTTGATTTTTTAGCAATTTTAATGTTTTTAGATTATTTCAATGTTTTTAGGGGTTTAAAGTGTTTTTAGAGTGTTATGTGATTTTAGGGTTTCTATGGTTGTTTTAGGGTATTAACATTTTTATGGGTTTTTAGGGATTTAGGGTTTTTTGGTGCTTTTTGGGGGGTTTTGGGTTTTTAGGGGTTGTATAATTTTTTATGTTTTTAGGGGTATTAAGTGTTTTTAGGGGTTTTATGGTTTTCTTAGGGTTCTAATGGTTTTATGGTTTTTTACATTTTTAGGGAATTTTTAGGATTTTTATGGGTTTTAACTGTTTTTAGGGATTTTGAGGGGATTTAGGGTTTTAATGTTTTTTTGGATTTTAGTGGTTTTTTGGGGTTTTAGGGTTTTTATTATTCTTTTATAACTTTTTATCATTTTTAGGGGTTTGAAGGGTTTTTGATTTTTTATAGTTTTTTGGCGATTTATGGATTTTAAGTATTTTATGATTTTTAGGGGTCATAGGGTTTTATGTTCTTTTTAGGGTTTTTACGGTTTTTTAGTATTTTTAGGTTTGGGGGGGTGGAGTTAAGTGTTTTTAGGGTTTTAATGTTTTCTTATGTTTTTAAGGTTTTTGGGGGTTTTCACATTATTATGTTTTTTAAGGTATTTTATGATTTTATGGGTTTTTAGGGATTTTAAAGGTTTTAGGGTTTTTAGGGTTTCAAGGGTTTTATGGCTTTTTGGTTTTTAGGGGTTTTGAGTTTTTAGTGTTTTAAAGGGTTTTAGAGGTTTTTAGAATTTTTAGGCGTTTAAATGGTCTTTATAGTTTCTAGTAGTTTTAATTATTTTATGGGTTTTCATATTTTTAATGATTTTAGGGGGTTTAATGGGTTTTTGGGTTTTTAGGGTTATTTTCATTTTTAGGCCTTTTAGGGATTTAGGCGTTTTTAGGTTTTTAAAGTTATATTTGGGTTTTTAGGGTTTTATGGATTTTTAACTTTTTAGGGTTTTCAGGGATTTTTTATTTTAATCGATTTTAATTGTATTTAGGGATATTGAGGGTTTGGTGATTCTTTTTGGGTTTTTAGGTTTTTAGGGTTTTATGGATTTTTACCTTTTTAGGGATTTTAGGGGTTTTTTATTTTAATCATTTTTAAGTGTATTTATGGATATTGGGGGTTTGGTGATTTTTTTGGGTTTTTAGGTTTTTAGGGTTTTCATGTATTTTATGAGTTTTTTATGGTTTTGTGGGTTTTTAGTGTTTTTTAATGTTTTTAGGGGTTTAAAGGAATTTTGAGTTTTTAGTAGGGTATTATGTTTTTATTGGGTTTTAGGGATTTTAATGTTTTCAGAGGATTTGTGGTTTTTGGAGTTTTGAAGATTTTTTATGGTTTTATAGAATTTACCGTTTTTTTAGATTTTTAGGGGTTCCATGTTTTTTATATTTTTATGATTTCATATGGTTTTCAGTGTTTTTACAACGATTTTAGGTTTTTAGGTATTTTTATGTATTTTTTATGATTTTTTTAAGTTTTTAGGGATTTTGATGTTTTTAGGGGTTTTAGTGTTTTTATGGGTTTTTTGGTGGGGTTTGAGTTTTTAGGATTCTAATGGGTTTTTGTGATTTTTTTAATGATTTTAGGGGTTAAAAGAGTTTTAGAGTTTTTATTGGTATATAAGGTTTTATGGGTTTTTAGTATTTTTAAGGGTTTAGGGAGTTTTTTGGGTTTTAAGGTTTTTAGGGATTTTTATGAATTTTTAAGGTTTTAGCGGTTTTTAGGTTTTTATGGGGTTTATGTGTTTTTACGTTATAGAGGTTTTCATAGGGTTTTCTAGGTTTTTTTGGATTTTTACATTTATTTGTATTTTTAGGTCTTTTTCATATTTTTTGTAAATTTTTAGGGTTTTTATAGAATTTGTGCGGTTTTAGGGTTTTTTGGATTTTTTTTGTGTTTTTGGGCTTTTTTATTTTTTGGATTTTTATGATTTTTTATATTTTCCTATATTTTTTGGGGTTTAAAGTTTTTTTTGTGTGTTTTAAGTTGTTTTATAGGGGTTTTAAGGGATTTTAGGGTTTTTATGTTTTTTAGGGGTTTATGGTTTTTAGGGGTCTTAGGGACTTTTTATGGTTTTTAGAGTTTTTAGGTTTTTAGGGTTTTAATTGTTTTTAGGATTTAAGGGTTTTATTATGATACTTAAGGGTTTTTGAGGTTTTTATGTTTTTAGGGACATTTAGGGATTTTAGGATTTTATATTTATTAAGAAAACTAGAATTTTAATGGTTTTGAGGGTTTTAGGGGTTTTTTTGGATTTTATCATTTTTTAGGTTTTTTAGGGGTTTTAAGTGGTTTTGGTTTTTTAAGGTTTTCTTAGGATATTCAATGTTTTTAGGTATTTTTATGTTTTTTGTGATTTTTATGGATTTTTTTTGGAATTTTATTATTTTTTAGGGTTTTTAGGGACTGAAGGGGTGTTTAGTTTATTTAGGGGTTTTATAGTTTTTGGTGTTTTTAGGGTTTTTTGAGTTTTTTAGGGATTATAGGTTTCTAGAGTTTAATAACATTTTTATGGGTTTAGAAGGTTTGTAGAGTTTTTTGTGGTTTTCATGGGTTTTTATAGTTTTGGGGGTTTTGGGGGTTTTGGGATCTTTTTTAGTATGCTGTTTTAGGGTCTTATAGGGTTTTTAGGGTTTTTAGTGTTTTTAGGTTTTTTAGGGGTTTGTAGTGTTTTTAGGTCTTTGAGGATTTTCATAGGGGTTTTCAGGGTTTCTAGGTTTTTCTATGTTTATGTATTTTTGGGAATTTTTAGGATTTTTATGGGTTCTTGGGGGTTTTAGTGATAGTGAGGTGTTTCAGGTTTTTTAGGGTTTTCTAATTTTTGGGGGTTTTAGCATTTTTATGTTTTTTGAGGGTTTAAGTGTTTATAGGTTTTTATGGGTTTTAAGGTTTTTAGTGCCTTTTAAACTTTTAGGGATTTTTAGGGATTATTTATGATTTTTATGGGCTTTAGGGATTTTTGCGTTTTTAAAGGTTTTAGGGATTTTATGGTTTCTTTTGGTTTTTTTGATTTTTTTAGTTTTCAGGTTTTTTAATTTTTTTATAGTTTTTTGAAGAATTTAGGGGTTTGAAGGGTTTTTATAGTCTTTAGTGGTTTTTAGGGTTGTTATGCGTTTTTAGTGTCTTTTAAGGTTTAAGTGGTTTTTTTGGTATTAGGGCCTTCTTAGGGGTTTTAGTGTTTTTTAGGATTTCAGGGGAAATTGTTTTTAAGTTTTTAATGTTATCTTTGGGGTTTTTAGTGGTTTTAGGGATTTTTTATGTTTTTAGGGATGTTTAGGGATTTTTTAGGATTTTATGGTTTATAGGGGTTTTAGTGGTTTTGAGTTCTTTTTAGAAATTTTAGGGGGTTTGTGGGTTTTTTCGGGGTGGGGGTTAGGATTTTTTTTATTTATCAGGGATTTTAAATATTTCTAATGTTTTTAAATGATTTTAGGTGTTTAAATGGTATTTATCATTTTTAGTGTTTTTTAGGGTTTTATGGGTGTTAGGGTATTTTCATGGTTTTAGGGGTTCTAACATTTTTTAGGGTTTTAGGGGATTTATGTTTTTTTAGTAATTTATGGTTTTAAAGGGTTTTCACGGGTTTTTTTTGGTTTTTTATGTTTTTAGGGATTTTTAGGCCTTTTACGATTTTTATAGGTTTTTAGGTTTTTTAGGGATTTTGAATTTCTTATGGTTATTTAGTGTTTTTAGGGTTTTTAGGGTTTTTATGTTTTTAGGGGTTTTATGTGTTATTAGGTTTTTATGGTTTTTTATGTTTTTTTTAGGATTTTTAGTTTTTTTATGTTTTATGAATTTTTAGTGCATTTTTAGGATTTTTATGGTTTTTTGGGTTTTTAGGGATTTGAGGGGTTTTAGGTTTTTTAGTGTTATTATGATTTTTTGGGTTTTAGGGGTGTATTAGTTTTTTGGATTTTAAGGTTTTATAGAGTTTTTTTAACATTTTTAGGGGTTTAAAGGTTATTTATAGTTTTTAGTGGGTTTTAGTGTTTTAAGGGGGGTTTAGGGGTTTTTGTTATTTTTTAGGGTGTAACATCCCGAACCGGGAGCCACTGAATGGTTCCCTGAGTCGATGGGTCACATGGCCTCAAGCACGCCTCCCTATCTGCCAAAGGCTACCAACTAGAAGCGAGGGCCTACGGTGGAATAGTGGGGATACTATACCCTCATGATCAAAGCATATAAAATTAGTATAACAACAGAAGTCAATAGTGGAAGCAATAACACCAATTAGTAATGGTAGAAGATAAAATCTAGACAATATAAATAAATAAGGCCAAAAGATGTGTCAAATACAATATGATGAACATGTCATGCCTCTATACTAAATGGTAGGAAACACATGTAAACATGCATCCAATATAATAGAAGTATCAAAAGTAAAAAAGACCAAAATGAACTATCTCCATGATCATAGATCAGTCCTATGATCTCATGATTCTAAGAAATGAACAAATAAGAATAACAAAGTGGGTGCTTTCCCTGGTCCTTACATGGATCCATGAAGTCTTTTCAGGTACCCAATGGCGACCTAAATAAGGTGTGAGACAAAACTCAGTAGGCCACCATCAATAGTGTCTATAACAAATCCAACCTGTGTATGTAAGCTAAAGTAGTCTTCAATATATAACAGATAAAAAGCGATAAATGCAGAAGTGAAACTTTCAAGCCTGTCAATAATAACCAAGAACCCAAAACAACGGTTAACTATAATCAAGCAACCATATACCCATGCTAGATATAAAGTATAAAAACCCATCCCCAATGGCCTATGTTACGTAATCAAAAATCAGAAACCATACGATGGTTCCAAGGAATAGAAATGTCTAAGTAATCCCCTCTGGCCTACGCTGAGTAATCTAGTGGTAGGCCTATATGTGATGGATCCCAGGTCCATGACAGGGGAATCCCTTCATGTCTCTAGAGTGCATCCATAGTAGAGTTGGTAAATACTTGGGTAGATCCCAAGAAGTATAAGTATCCAATCTAGTCTAAGAAAGCTGGATCCTTGGAGTAGAAATGTCCCAAGAAACCAAAGTAATCTAGATCCATGAATTATAAATGTTCATGGCATCCAATTCAGCCACATTTTGGAGTAGAAATGTACAAGGCAATCAAATCAAAAAACAATTCATTAATAATTTCACAACCCATTTCACATTTCCACTAAACCCATTCAATAATTTTAATAACATGTAATCAAATGGTAAAGGAGGCATAATACCCTCTCCTAATAACTCATTTAATTCAACCAGGTCCCTGTAATAAAGGAAAGCTCACACACACCCATCATGGTGGTATATCATTGGGAAGATACTCAAAAATGTTGAAATTTTGGACTTTAACCAACTTCTATGTACTTTATGATAACCTATATTCATAGTTTTTAATATTGATAAACTTCTTATCGCATCATGATTGTTATTTTTGTGTAACATAGTATGTTATAATGTCTTAAGAGTAGTTTTTTCACTAAAAGGTCATAATAGTACTCTCATTTATGAGAACCTATAAGTTCCACGAAAGTATTCTAAAATATATGTTCTATAGTCAGATAATATACTTTTAGTGATAAAAATGATACATTTTATAAGGGGTTGAGACTCATAATACTTTGAGGAACCTTCTCATGGTGTATACCCTTTTATAATATCTAGTGTAGGATATTATTAGAATGAGACCCGCTAGTATTAAATCCACATTTATACGTTTCATTGGATGTTCCTATTTTTGTGTGTGTGTGTGTATTGATCCTTAGAATTTAAGATTATTATTATTGAGTAATATGAGTTGCGTACTTTAATGTATGAAGGGAAATTGTGATGACATATGTTTATAGAAAGGTAGGATACATTGGGTGTTTCGCGACAAATATTTCATTAATGAATAATGTGGGAAAGGATTTTTACCGTATGTTCTTTAATTGAAGTTGATATCTTAGGACCTTTTATGGAAATGATATATCCTAAATAAATCCATGGATATGCTATTTTATAGAAAATTTCTATTTCAAAAAAGTCAAAGAAAGAGACATTGATCACATTGGTTGATGGCACCAGCATGCAACCTGCTTGATTAGAGATATTGTGATAAAGGGGTTATATTATATAGTAAGCATCTATATGAGGTATTATATCATTATAGCATTAAATTATTTCTTTATGGGTGCATTTTCGTGTTTCTAGATGTTAACATTGGACTTTAGGCTACTTCGCCTAATGTCACTGAGAAAGAGGGCTAAATGGTCACATTCTAAGTTTATGCAGAATCTCAGTAAAATAATATATTATTATGTATTATTTAATAATTTGAATAAATATTATTCATGTACATGGTTTAATAATTATCCATGTATGTTTGATCACATATATTCCTTGACCAGTTATTTGAGAGAATATTATGTGAGTGAAATATTTAATAAATATTTCTTTTTTATTTATTGAATATAATATTAATTTATTTATTGTAGAATAATGTGGTGATATTTATTTATTAAATATTTAGTCATTATTTAGGGCCTGATAAATATTGTGGAGGAATGGAGGATTGAGTTTTAGGTCTGATGATAAATAATATATATTGATTATTATTGGATAAAATAATATTTAATTTAATCTTCAAGTTAAGAAAATTTCATCAAAATAATAATAATATTATTACTTTAAACATGTGGTTCCATAAGGTATTAAAAAAATATTAATGGTTACTTGTGAAAATGTTTATTTCTAAACCCTAACAATATTTAAACACAATTATATTATTTTTCTGTGAGATCCAATTCATTTTTGTTGTGCACAATAAAATGAGAGTATCATCTTGAAGCCTTTGAGAGCCCCTTATCCATGAAGGAACATACGAAGAGAGAGTGATCTTCCTCCAACTCCCTCTATCATGTCTAGAGAGATCAATTATAACACTTTATAAACAACTCTTGTGGTGGTCAAAGTTGACCCACACAAGTGATAAGATCTTCCATACTAGCACCTGAAGATTCCTATAGCGATGTTCAAAGATTTTTGGAACATGTGTAGATCACCGAAAAAGGGAATATTCTCTTCATTAAATTAATGAAATGACGATACAATGAAGATATATTTTTAGGTCCATAAATGAATAAATAATTCCCATGAGGTAATTATTTATTTATAAAATTAATTATAAATAATATGTAATGATGTCGCGCTTGGTTGTAGTGTTTTATCCCTTCTTTATTTTCATTGATTCAATTTTTTTGTCATGAAATTTTTCATTATGTAAATCTCTGATTAACCATCGATCATGTCAAAAATAAAAGTTGGGAATTCCCCATTTAATGATTTCATTGTGCTCAGAACCTACAAGTTATATCAGAGTGGTCACATAGTTATTTATAATTATTTAAAAAATCATTAATTGATTTATGAATTTCTCATTTATTTTTCAATTAATTTAGTCATTCTTTAGTCCAAATTGGGAGATCATATTTATCCTCTTTAATTTCAAGTAAATATCATCAAATAAATTAATTTTATTAATGAAATAAAATCAAAGATCTTATCCGAAGGTGCTGAGGATTCTGTTCGAATAACACAAGCGTACATGCACATGTACGTGGTGGTACACACCATTTACTAGTGTTCAATACACCAAGAACTAATTCAGAAATAATTCCATCCATGTGTATTGAATACACGTAGTTCATTTAATTATACACCACATGTGGACTAGGCTATCTTGGCTCACTATCAGTAGGAGTGCACACTGTATATCCGTGATACAGAGGGTGTAGTCCATTAGTCATATATGGGCTATGTATACTCTTACATGAACTACATGACCATTTACCATGTAACTCATATACCACATGCTGAGAAGCCATTATACACACCGTGAACTCCAATTTTTCTGAGGCGTGGTTTACACTCCAATTCCATAGGCATTTGTATCAATTAGACATTGAGAAACATACATGCCATGTAGCTGTATTTTAGACACTATGTACTATTACCAAATTGTGCAGAATTAAAATTTATTTATTATAATATGTAAATATTATCTACAAGTTCTTTCATGTAGTAATTATGTTGATAGGACACTCCATGTTACGGGTTTTAATATACATATAAGTATTTAATTAATTTTAATTTAATGTTCATATTTATATATCATATATGAGTCGTATTATATTTGTTACTCTATGTGAATTGAAGCATCACACTTGAAAGAAAAATCATGTAATATGTGTAATCATTAAGTTGATAGTACACATCATAAAAGTATGTGATAAATTGTGTATGACACATGTTTCAAAAGTAAATAGTATACAACTATAATACATGTTGGGAAGTTTGGATGGGTACTCAGTGTGTTTCCTCAAGCACACATTTATGTACAAGGTTAATTATAAATAAATTTATTTAATTTGTTTAAAATTTTATGGATGAGAATCTCAAGTAAATTCAGATGATAATTAAGATAAAATAATTGATTAATTAAAGAAGATAATTAATTGATTTGAGTGCTATTTATCTTAAATAAGAATGATTAATAATTGAATTATAGTTTTATTAAATGAATAATTCAATACATGCTAATAGATGATCATGATATTAGAACAATACCTATTTATGTGCTTAGTTTCCTTTAATATATTATTAAATTAAATTGCTGGTCTTCATATCATCTCTCATCTTATTATGTAAGGGAAAGTATGTGTCCATGGTTTCGTTTATGTAAACCCCTTGTTTCCCTCACCTAATTGTGAATATAAACATATGTAATGGATGGATCTCCCATGTTCTTAGAGGTGGTTCAAGTTTAGATCTGTGGTGAAACCAATCCAAGAGAGATACATAAGTGGATAGGTGGAAAGATGCAACATCAACCTTAATTGTTTCAAGAAATTTTCCCCTAGTCTGTCAGTTAGTTTATCATCCACTATATAAACTAACCAATTGTAAAATATCATGATCATACCATTTTAGTTTTTTATTTCTTTCATGTTAGAGGGTTATTTCACTGAAGATGTTTTGTCTCGATCACATGAATTAATTAATTAACAAGAATTTAAGATAGAACAATAATAAATTTTATTATGCGTAAATATTTTCTAAGACATGGTTAATCACTTATGTAAATCCACTTAATATTAAAAAACATGTAATAAATATAATAATTATAAATTTAAGAATAAAAGGATGAAGTCCCTCAATAATATATATTAAGTTGTTATAGCCTTTTACTACATCAATTAAAATAAAACCATAGTTTAATGATACTGTCTAGCCAAAGTTGGGCTACATTCAATTATCAAGGAGTTATGACATGAATTTTGGGGTTGAATTAACTTAGTTCACATCAAGGGTTTACTACCAAAGTAGGACTTGGTGTATCTAAGTAGAAAGGTTTGGAAATCCAATTTATGTATTTTAGGATTGGGTAGTCCACTCAACATATCATGGAGCTTTGAGTTGATGAATTTTTTATTTGAAATTCCTACCAAAAACCATTCAAGTTGGTTGTCATACCAAATTTGGGGTAATGATAAGGGGAATATAGATAATTTCCACAAGAATGTCTAAGAAATAGGTTATTATGAAGCTAATTGTGAGGTCTATGGGGTTTCAATAAAATAGTGGGATATTAATAAATATAATATTTATTTATTTTTATAATTTTATTATATAATGTACTAAAATCATGTTAAACTTATTTGTATAAATAACAACAAAAATGACTTTAATCATATCCTTAGTATCCATACTTGAGATGGATAATATTTTCACCAGCCAAAAATTACAATAGTTTCAAAGGCACTTGAGCATTATCCAACACCACGAAAGGAATTTATATGTACTAGAAGAACTTCTTCCTAATGTTCTTAGTAATGAGGCCAATGAGGAAGTTTTTTCCCTCTGTGAGAAACATTTGAACGATTCAATAGATGTTCAATGTTTCAGGATATCATCCATGACCAATTATATTTTGAAGCAACATGAGGACATGGATGTGTATAGCATGACGTATAACCTTAGAGATATCTATCAATAGAAGTTGAGACAACATAGATACTAGATATAAAATGATTTTTTTATACTTAATCAAGGAGGGTAAGTTCCATATATTCCGTACGTAGTGAAGCTTATTGGATACATTGAACACTTAGAAATCTTAGGGATTAAATTCCCAAATTAGTTGCGCACAAATCTCATACCGTCTTCACTACCCAAGACCTTCTCTAGTTTTATTGTTAATTATAATATGAGAAATAATGAGATGAGTCTTTTGGAACTTATTACATTGATTATCCAAGTATATAAGGATATAGAGTGTGATAAACCCATGATCCTTATGTTAAATAAGAAAAGTAAGAATAAGGTGAAGGGGGCCAAGAATCATAATAAGTTTAAAGTCATGAAGAACCATCCTTCCAAGAATAGGAACTTCTATATACAATGAAATAAAAATAAAGAATTCTGTTTTACATGTTGAAAGTAAGGCCACTACAAGAGAAAATAAACCTAGAAGCAACGATAAGATAAAGGTGAGTTTTTTATTGAGTGTAATAATTATATTTCAACTCATTGGTTATTTGGTATGTCTTTTTGTTCTCATATATATATCCAAATATAGGAACAAATTAGATTCCAAAATATTTCTAGAGGAGAGGTGGGTTTTAGAGATACTAATGGAGAAAGGATGGTTTCTATAAACATGGTTGACTATCGCATTTTATTTTCAATGAGGGTGATTTTGGTTTTAATGTATTGTTATTATGTACCTTCATTTAATAAGATCATAATTTCTATATCATTCCTAGATGCAGATGGTCTTATTTTTGAGTTTGGAAATAAAAGTTGTTTCTTTTATAATGATAACATATATTATGGTATGACTCATTTAAATAATAGTATTTATGTATAAACTTATGAAACAAAGGATTGTAAATTGATAAAAAATCAAGTTCACACTACCCATATAACAACCATATATGGAATCACCAACTTGGTCATGTAAATGAGCAACATTTGACAAAGCTCTGTCAAGATGCTTATTTAGACTATTCTGAGCTAAAACAACATGAAAGATACCATTTCTATTTATAAGAAAAAATGACCAATCCACCATTCTGTGGATAGGTTGAAATGGACAAAGAGAATTTAGGATTGGTACACTCTAATGTTTGTGGATCATTTAAAATATAAACTAGAGGTGTATATCTTGCTTCATAACATTTACTAATGACTTCATTAGATATGGATATGTCTACATAATGAGGTATAAGTCTGATTACTTTGAGAAATTAAATGAAATCAAGAATGATGTAGATAATAAATTTGGAAGGAAGATAAAGAATATTTTATTGGATTAAGGTGGTGAATATATTAATGAATAGTTTATCAGGGTTTTAAGGTAGTTTGGGATTCTTTCTCAACTCACTCCACCTTACACACCACTATGAAATTATTATAGTGAAAGGAGAAACCATACCTAGTTAGACATGGTAAGTAAAATGATGAGTCATGAAAATCTACCATTATACTTTTGGGAATATTCATTACAAACTACATCATATAAATGAAACTGAGTATCTACTAAAGTGGAAAATTAAATTCCCTTTGAGTTATGGAGTGGAAAGTAACCCATTTTGTCCCATAAACATTTATGGGGTAGAGAGGTGTTTTTATGTCCTTATCATATAACAAACTAGCACTTGGAGTACAAATTTTATCTTTATAGGTTATCCTAATGAAATAAAGCGATACTGCCTAAACAACCCCTTATAAAAGAAAGTAACTATCATTAGACCGTCTTTCTTTCTTGAGTGGGATCACATCCTCAAAAAGGGTAGTGGGAGAAATATTGAATTAAATAAAGTTAATTCCCAAGATACATAATATTTTGTTTACAAAAAAATTCCATAGGTCCTAGTGGAAGAAGTAGTTCTTAAAACACAAATACTACAAATGAGCATAATAGAGGTAAGGGAGCCAGAGAGATATGATTTTTTAGTTATCAAATATGGTGAAACATTATTGGTTGAAAATGACAAACCCCTGTCCTAAAAATATGAATTAGAGAGATCAAAAACTGCAAGATGGAAATAATCCATGAATTCTGAAATGGATTCCATGTATTAGAACCGAGTTTGGGTTATTGTCGATGTACCAATTGATGTAAAGATTTTATGGTGAAAATGGGTATTCAATAGATAACTATACATGGAAGGTAAATTAAATACATATAATGAAAGGATAGGGGATAAAAGTTTTAAAAAACATCAAGGAATTGAATACGATGAAACATTTTCACTAGTTTCCATGTTTAAATCCTTCATAATTCTACTTAACATAAAAACTTACCATGAATGTGATATTTAAAATATGGATGTCAAAATAGCTTTCCTTAATGGGAACCTTTAGGAATAAATCTATATAACACAACAAGAAGGGTTTATGACTCTAGGTGATTCCAAAAAGTTTTAAAAGATATTGAGATCTATTTATGGATTGATGAAATAATCCATGTTATAGAACATTTTATTGGATGAAGTTATAAAATAATTTGGTTTCATTAAGAATGAATGCGATCCAAGTGTTTAAAATTGGTTTAGTGGAAATGAATTAGTTATCCTAGTAGTATATGTTAATGACGTATTACTTATTGGAAATGATATATCAATATTAAAATTTGTTAAGGATCTGTTAAACAAATGATTGTACATGAAAGACTTGGGTAAAGTATCCTATATTATAGGGATCAAGATAATTTGTGATAGAACCAAGAAGCTTCATGGACTAATTCAATGTACATATAGCGGCCATATTCTAAAGATATTTAGTATGGAATAATCCAGGAGGGGGTTGTTTATAGTGTCACACAGTTTACATCTTTCTAAGAAAATGTGTCTGTAGACACAACATGTGTAATAAAGAATAAGTAATATCCCATACGATTCAGAAATTGGATCAATCATGTATTCCATGTTCTATACTAGACTTGGTGCTTCCTATGCATTGATAATGGTAGGAAGATATCATGACGATCAAGGATAAAATAATTGGTTTTCTATTAATGATATCCTCAAGTATCTGATAAGGACTAAGGATATATTTATATTATATAGAGGAGACAAGAAGATGGCCACTAGGGGTTATATTGATTCTAGTTTTCAAATAGATAGGAATGATCTGGTGTAGTACTAAGGATATGTTTTCTATATCAATGAATGAGGTGTGAGCTTTAAGAGTTCAAAGAAACTAGTTTTTTATAATTCTATAGTGGATTCTAAGTATATAAAAGCTACTGATGTAGCCAAGGAATCTATTTGTATAAGAAACTTTGTCAAAGAGCATGATCTGGTACCTAGTAGTAAAAACCAAATCACAATGTATTGTGATAATACTATAGTGTTGGCTCTTGTAAAAGATTCAAGGTCACAGAAACTAAAAAATCTTATAATTTAGAAGTATCCACTCTTGTGGGATTTTTATTAGAGGGGTGATGTTGTAGAAAGAAGAGTTTCCATAGAATAATATGTGTAAGGCCCATTGAATAAAGGCATATCTAAGATAATCATGAGTATCGTGTGAGATCTAGTGGACTGAAGGTTGTTAGTAGTTGGCTCTAGTGATGACATATGTTCATGGTGTGGTATGATATTTTGGGTTAGTTATGGGTAATATTTCATTAATGAATAATATGGGAAAGGATTTTCCTCTTATGATATTTAATGGAATTTTATATCTCTATATTTTTTTTGGAAATGATATATCATAAATAAATCCATGGCCATTGGGTTCTATATGCAAATTTGATTTTCAGAAAATCAATGAAAGAGACATCAGACACATGGGAGTATGGAACCATCATGCAACCTTCTTGTTTAGAGATAAAATGATAAAGTAATTATATTACAACGTAAGTTTCTATATTAGATATTATTTCATTACATCATTAACATATTTATGTATGGGTACCATTGTGTGTTGTTAGATGTTAACCTTGGACATTAGGCTGATTCTCCTAATTCTAATGAGAAAGTGGCCTAGAGGGTCACACACTAAGTGTATCTAGAATCCCAATTATATAATATGTTATTATTTATTATTTAAAAATTTGAATAAATATTATTCTCGCACTTGGTTTAATATTCAATCATGTATGGTTTTTTGTATATATTTCACCACAAGTTATTTAAGAGAATATCATGTGAGTAGAATATTTGATAAATATTTATTTTCTATTTAGTGAATATAATATTTATTTATTAATTGGTGAATAATGTGGTGATATTTATTTACTGAAAAACAGACATCATTCAAGTCCAAATAAATATTTTAGAGGAATGGAAGACCGTGTTTTTGGGTCTAGTGACAAATAATATATATTGACTAATATTTGGTTAAATGGTATTTAATTTAATTTTCAATATAAGAGCATGTCAAGAAAATACTAATATTTTTATTTTTTAGATATTGGGTTCCAGAAGGGATTAAATAAATATTAAATGGAACTTGTGAAAATATTTATTTCTAATCCCTAGTGGTATTTAAACCCAATTATATTAATTTTCCATGAGATCCAATTAATTTTTTTTTGTGGACAACAAAATCATAGAATCCTCTCGAATCCCTTGAGATCTTCCTTATCCAAGAATGCTCCTAGGAATGGAGAGATATCTTCTTCCACCTCCCACTCTCAAGTCTAGAGAGATCTAGGAGAATGATTTGGAAGCTATTGTCATGGAGATCAAAGACGAATTAAGAAAGTGATAAATATTTATTGTTAGAACATTGATATTCCTATGGTGACATTAAAAGATTTTTGAAACATGCGTGGATCAATGATAGAGGGAATATTCTTTGGATTCCTTCAATGCAACAAAGATACAACACAGATCTGTTATCAAATCCATCAAGTAAGAAAGAATATCAGTAAGGAAATTCTTTATTGGATAAAATTAAGTATAAATTATATATGATGTTATTGAACTTGGCTCCATAATTTTATTCCTTTTATTCTTTATTTGATTCAATTCTGCAGATCATGAAATTTATCATTGTCTAAATATCATATTTATCATCGATCATGAAAAAAATAAAATATAGTCATGACCCATCGCACAATTTTACTACACCCAGAACCAAGAAAACATACCTCATGGGTAGTCTAGGTTGAGGTTAATGACCTTAAATAATTTAATGGTACTATGTGGGAATACTAATCAGGTTCCAATAATATAATCATGGAATTTAATCAATTTAAGAGATAACCTAAAAATTACAGTGTGCGGCACAACATAAACTAGTTATAAAACAACCAAAAGGGAAAAGGTATAGACCACCTATAGTATGCCCATGGTACAACACTCATCTAGTATTGGATCCTAATTTGGACCCGATCAGAATAAAATGGAAGAAATAACAAGTTCCCTAGAAATATGGAATAAGTGATCACACAAAAATAAAATCTTTAATAGAAAGTAAAATTAAGAAACAAGACTATGCAGTGAAGCACTTACTAAAAACTATCTAATGCGATAATAGGAAGTTTAATTAGAGGTCTAATGATAAAAAAACATCAAATAATTTTTTTAGGACTCAATGGAGCTTCTATCGAAGAACCTTCATGATAAAAAGGATGAATTATAACAAAAAATGAGTCCCTACCTATTATTTTAAAAACCAAACCTAAGAATTTACATGGCGTGTGAATGATTTACACATCGTGTAATGCTAGATATTTCTATCCTAGAGAAAGCTAATTATACGCCGTGAATTGAAATTTCCCGAAAATTTAATGTCATGTAATTAATAAATTCTATGTAATAAAAGTACATGAAATGTACTTAGTATGTAGGCTACCTTCGTCCCCTATTGCTAACGAACTTAGGTCAACCCTAAACCGATCATATGATCTACCCCATGACAAGTCCTAAGAGGTGTTCCTGATCCTAGTGGGATGAAAACTAGTGTTGGTAATATCAAGAATAATTAGTTAAGAATTATTTATCCCATGAAAAATAGATAAATAAATAAATAAAAATTAAATAAGTAATACTTAACTAGCATAAAAAATGTAATAAAATAGGACATACCTACATGCGACCACATAGGTCACCATTAACCACTAAAACAACATCCCCCCTCAGTGACCAAGTCTGAGTTGGAAGCATCACTGAATTCTAAAAAATATAACGATATAGTTTAGAGTATTAAAACTCCGTAGGTATTCCTGAATAAGAAATTCCTTATACCTTACCTCTAAAAATAAAACAAATACATACTAGTTTGAATATATAAATAAACAAAAAGAGGTTTTTGTCCATTTAAAAACAAGTAGAATACTATAGTTTTGGAAAAACCTTTTTTTCTCTTTTACCTTGAAAACATTTTTAAGAGGGGAATTAATTTTCCAAAAATCCATTTACATAAAGAAGCATGCAGGTGTTACAAAACAATGGAAATTAAAAAATGTTTTTTATTATTTCTAAAATCAAAGGAAACCCGAGCATAAAACATTTAGTAAAGTTGCATCATAGAGAGATAGTGGTAAATGATATAAATCACCTTGGTAAATCCCTAAGTAGCTTGGTTAGTTTTGGTAATTTTATTATCGTACTATTAGTGATAAAGTATGGACACAGAGGTATATTATCATACTCAGTCCAACAAATCCAAACCACTATAGTTTAGTTTGTTTTGTAATATAATTCATCTAGGGAAACCGATCCTCATCCCTATCGACTCTCCTAGAAAACGATACCTAGTATGACCACCTAGATACCCATGATTCCCATGTTACATCCACAAAGGGAGGTGATTTTTTATCAAGATAGAATATAAATACATTTTACATACTTTTAATAGAAACCACTATTAACTATCTCACCTATGAAATACCTTTTTAATTATAACCCCTTTTACCTTTCCAAAATGCAAAAAAGATACATTATCAGAATAACTTAACTATCCCACATTTGACACACATCACATTTAAAATCTTAGGGGAATGAATTAAATATAGTTTTTCATTTCAATAAAATAGTTGAAGGTGTCAATCAGGCCTTATAACATTAAAATTGAGAAATGTTTTTCATTTGGAAAGAAAATTAAACATTCAAAATGAAGTACTCTTCAAAAAAGATAAAAAACATTCCTAAACATAATGGAGCCTCTATTAGAAGCATAGTTAAAACATGGGTATCATGTGAAAATTCATTTACAAGAATTGAAAGAAACTTTTCATAGAATAGAATTTTCAGATAATTGTAGAAACACATTTTTAAAAGAATCATGCAAGTATGAAATATAAATTTATGGTTTGGGAATAGAGAACCTACCAGAAAACATGTTTTTTGACGATGGAAATACTAATCCACCCCAAAAAATCCATGGAATAAAATAGTTCATCTTTATATGTTTAAACACACACACACATATACATATATATATAAACATCCATAGATGTAATGTAGATATCTTCTTATCCATGAGGGAATATTTAAAAATAAGGTATGTATATATACATATTCCTTACCCATGAATAGGGGTGTAAGTATAATTCATGAACAATGGTCCAAAACAAACTAGAAAAATACCAGAAACTCAAAAATTAAAAAATCACTAATTAAAAATTGTAAAAAATTGAGGAAAAAAACAAAAACTACCCGAAACCCCTGGTGAATCTACATCCATCAATGGTCATGATGGAATTGGTCCCCATGAGACCCAAGGACCATATGAATCAAGTAGAAACAATATAAATACACAAAAATGGGGGTTAGGGTTTGGACTAAACCATGTACACCACTCAGGAGAAAAGAAAACTAAAAAAATTAGAATAATAAGGAATGATAAGGATAGAAGAAACTCACTAAAGTTGATCACACCCAAAATCAGAAGAATAATCAGTGACCATAGAGAGAAAGAGTGTAAGGTCATGCGTATGAGGGATCCCACCTAGGCGTTTGATCGAGCGAGAGAATGAGGGGGTGTTTCACATGGAAAATGGGGTGGGGAGAACAGTTTGAGTGTTTAATAATAATAATAATATTATTATTATTATTATTATTATTATTAAAAAATTTCTATTATTTGGTTTTTAAATGTTGACCACTAGACACGGTTTGGCTACTTGGTTGCCTAAACTGTGTGACAACCATGCACCCCTAATTGTTCCCCTAAAACAACATACATGGAAAAGGTACATGGTTAGAAAAACTTTACACCAGACATATGATTCATCACTGAAAAAAACCATAGATAGCTCGCATGGTTTGTGATGATTTCTACTAACTGTGCTCCATCTGTGTGTTAACTTTAAAAACCCAAAATTTTAAATTCAAATCCCAAACCAGCTTAAAACTCAAAATAAATGATAAAAATAATTAAATAATTAAAATAATTAATATTTCAGGTAGGGATTCAAGAATTCTCCCCACCATGAAATGATTTCGCTCAAAAATTCCCAAAAGACATAACTAACTGAGACACAAACAAGCCAAAACCCAAAAATATACCCCGAACACTGGAGGAATAGGATGTAGAAACTAAATTACCACCCAAAAACTGAAACCTTGAGATCTAGAATAATCTTGAAAGACCATCCTTAGGAAACCATTTCATCATCCAAATAATCAACTAACAAGGTAAAAGGACTCGAATAGGAAAATGAAGGGATGAAGGTTGAGGGACACATATCTCCAAACATAACCTCAAAATAAGGAACACCATGTCCAGTAACATAATTATCAGCAATATAAACCATCATGGTCTATTCTGGATTTCCATGATAATTTTTCACATGAACCACTTTCTATGATATACAAACTACCATGATAAAGGTCATGAAGGGGAGTAATAAGAAATTTCCCCATCATGTACACCTTGAAGACTGAGTTTTCCATGAGAAAGTTATATGGTGGTCTCCACATCATATTAAGACTCTAGAAAAATAGTGATTTTTTAAAATATAAACAACTCATAAATCAAAACAAAACCTCCAACACTTTTGAGACCTCATAACTTCATGATTTAAACCTTATTGGTTTAATAGAATACATTAATGAGACTTATAGTGGATCTCTACACCATTATGGAACTGACTAGTATGGATGAACCTCCAATAAAATGTGGACCAAATAAAATACACTAGAATTAATCACCAGAATAATCCAAGATTCATAAATTCTATAAGATGTAATCAATATAAACTACTCAAAAATTAAAAACATTCCAAAAGAAATCCACAAAAACAAAAAAGGTAGTGTTCCCAAATAGACAACCATTAGAAGGGTAACCCAAATGGATTTATGTATGATTTCAAAGGGAAAATTTGGTTCTAAATCATTTCATAAACCTAGAAAAACTAAGAAAATGTGAAAAACATCACTCCAGGACCTATGGATAGAGACCCAATGTCTTAAATCATCTGCTACCCGCAATCGAGAATTGGCATCCTTTGACCAGTGATTCCTCTCCTGGAAACATAGATTATAGAACTTTTGAAAAAATATCATATAACCATGGTCTGAAACCATGTATATTTCTCATAATACCATGGTTATATCTTATACCCATGGTTTTAAGAAACATGTCTCATAGAGATGTCAGAATAGAGATATACCTACAGTTTCTATCAAAACCATGGGTATAAAATAAGTTAATTTCATAGTACCCATAGTTTATTTAAACCATTGGTATATATCTATACCCTTGATTCAAAGAACCATGGGTATATCTTGTCCAACCAAAACACATTTTACCCCTGTTTCATTGAACAATGGGTATAGCTCTTTATCCCATCCTGGAAGCAACATCCCTTCTAATCCATCCTGAACTTGTAAACAAAATAAAAACCATAATAAAAATTAAATGAAATATATGTATTTTATATTTATCATTCAAAAAACTACTTGTAATAATTTTCAAACCATTTAAAATAATATAACATACATATACATTTATACAACCAATCAATTCAATTCATTACACAAAATCCACATGTCTCTTTACTACTAACTCAAAAATGGGGGGGATCAACATCTCCCCCATCACCAACATCCTAATCCTCATCACCATATACAATATACGTGGCACCATTATCTCTAAAAAATCATCAGGAGAACCAACATCATCATCACATTAGCATCGTCATCGTCATCATCACCACCACCCCACCACCACCATCAGATCGACCACCACTAGGACTCTCAAATACATCACACAAGTCATCATACAAATAGTTAATTGATTCCATACATGAATCAAAAACAAAATCATCCTCTTATAGAAGTGGTGAAAATATAAATGACATAGATTTTATGAAGTTTTTGGTGACCTATTTTCCTCTTTCATGATCTTGTATATCTATTTTTTGGCCTCAACTGCTTTTTCATGACTGAATGAAAATTATTTTTTTTTATTATCCAAACACTTTTGAAGAAAAGTGAGAAACCATCAACTGATTTTTCATGATAATTTGGTATCTTGGTGGTTTGAGAGACTTGAGAGTTACCCGATGAGGGACAATAAATATTGGGGATGATGTTTTCCTAGGTCGACATCAGACATCCCCTAGTGTGCCTCACCTAATACCTATCACAACTGATCATTTACCCTGGAGTTGTCATCTTCTTTCTCATTAAGGGCCTCCATGGAACACTATTTAAAATATAAAAAAGGTATTTAATTTTAAATTAAATATCCAAATTTAAAATATAAATAAAAAATTTGATAATATTTTCTTGTGTTTTTTCATTTACATCACTTCCATCATTTTTTTCCTACTCGAGAAAAATAATTTTTCTCGAGGCACACGACCTTAGATGCACAATAATTCTTAATAAAAATTAATTTAATTAGTATAATACTAAATTATTGAATAATAAGAAAGTGATAAAACTATAATGAATTAAAATTTTAATAGTTGAAGAAACTCATAAAATAAAAAAGCGTCTAAATATATATTTTAATATAAATGTAATAATAGTGGCATAACATAAAAAATACATAATACATAGCATGATAAAGATGGATATGATATAGATTCATCTTGTATGTTCATTTTTATAAAATTATATTTGTGTTATGTTGTTTGGTTATTCATTCTCATGGTAATTTTTATCATTTACTCATTAGGTTTAAAGTTAGGTTATGTTGTTTAGTAATTTAGTCAATTGACCATTTGTAAATTTTTCCATTTTTCCATTTTTCCAATTAGACAATTAATCCATTTAGGAAAATTAGGAAAGTTAAAAAATTTAGTCTAATTATTTTAATTTGTCCAATTAGGCCAATTAGGCTAATTAGTCCATTTAGTCCATTTAGGCCAATTAGGCCATTTAGTTCAATTAAGCCATTTAGGCCAACTAGTAAATTGAGGCCAATTTTGTCCAATTAGGCCAATTAGGTCATTTATTATGTCAATTTAGGCTAATTAGCTAATTTAGGCCATTTTAGGTCAATTTAGGCCAGTAAGGTCATTTAGGCCAATTAAGCCAATTTAAGTCAATTGAGGTCATTTTAGTCATTTAGGACATTATTTCTACATAGTACATTTAGGCCATTTAGGAAAATTTAGTAAAATTAGTCCAATTAGGCCAATTTAGTTTAATTTAGCCCAATTTAGGCCAATTTAGGCCAATTGGTCGTTAGGCAGTTGGGTTGTTAGTATGTTATGTCGTTAGTCCCTTAGGCCCTTAGGCCTTTAGTCCATTTGGCCATTAGGACATCAGGAAATTAATCCAATTGGACAACTGGCCATTGGTATGATTGAAAGTTGATTTTCGAGCATTATATTAAAGTGATCAGTGATAGGAATACTTAAATTTCAACATGAAAATATAACTAAGTAACAATATAAATATAGATATTATTTTTATTCATATTAAATTAACTGGAACCTCTCAATATTGGGAATTTTAGTGCTCCCAAAAGTGTGAAAATATGTCATTGAATCCTTGTTATTTTTTCATCGACACAACCTAAAAAAATTCATTACAATTATTAAGAATTAAATTTTCTATACAAACCATTAAAGATTGGGAATACCTTAAACTCATCACTCTAACAATATGAAATAATTTATTGATATTTTGTTATTGGATAGTCGAGGAATATTGGTACACCATCTAAATCAGAACCGAAACTACCCTTCGAATAAACATATAACTCGTACTTATATGATTTCCAAAACACCCCAAGATCCATAAACCTTGAAACCATAGAAGCTTCACCATTGGGAAAGATAAATCAATGCTAGAAAAAACAGGTTTATTCATATAAATACAATAGTAATATAGATATAAATTTAACAAAAAATTACCCATATCCCACCCATGATTTGTCCTTGATTTCTTTATCGATATGACTGCACGAGAGTAGTTCCATCATAATGATATCATTATACGTAGCTAAAGGTCCCATGAAATTTCTAAAATACATAGAATATTTACCTACAATATGATTATCTTCATTGTAATCCATCATTATTTGTGTTTGTAAATTCCAAACTTCATGTATATGGTTATTCCCATATCACCTAGTAGATGGCCCCACTTAGTAAGAGCAAATAAAAACTAGAATTATGTCATATTACAATAGGAAAAAAGTGATGTGATATAATATGGCACACTTATAATAATAATAAAACTCATATAGGCTGCTCATTAGGCTCTGATGGTACTTTGGGCTCTCCTAAATCAGTAGACTCTGAAGGATGTGCCTATTCTAATGCATGCACTGGGAGATCATCATGGAATGAAGTAGAAACTAAAGTAATTGAACCATCAGATCCTTGATGGATGGTAGAAAAAAAAAGTGGCTTAGACATAATGGAATTTGTGTAGTAGGGTTGGGGATAGATAAAAGGATATGTAAATGGTAAATGTGGGAACATATCTAGAGGTGGTGTGTGGGATGAAGATTCTAAATGAGAAGATGATAGAGGAATGGGCGGGAGAATCCCTATATGTTCAAGTGGAGGATGTAAAGGTGTGGTATATGGGGTGTCTACTGGTTGGTCAAGGTGGGAACATGTACAATGGGTACTCCGTCTAGATCTTAAGGAACCGCCACCCATACCAATACTAGTAGGCTGAGAAGAAGTCAACTTTGGTTCACCTGTATGTCCCTAAAAATTTTGATAAATAACAAGAACATGAAATTAACTGTAACTCAGGAGGAAAATATTTGAATTATTATACTCACTAAGGGAAACATAGGTGGAAAGCCGAGCTCACGGACTTTATCAATAGTTATCAAATAATCACTTCAATTAGAATTCCAAAATATTTTTCATAATCTTTATAATAATGAAATGTACATTTTTTAGAAATAGTTTTCAAAAAGCAGGCATAAAAACTTATAAGTCAATGAATTCATAAAAAAGGTCCTAACATGTTTTAGACACTATAATTTAAAACTATGTTATACATCTAAAAACATTTTAAACCCAGTTTTGTTATTAAAATAAATCTAATTAAATGAAACAAAAAACATATCATTCCAAAATAAAACTAAATTAAAGTAATTACAATTATACAAACCTGAGAAACCCATGTCTTGGTAAGCTAGAATAACTAGTGAACATATATGGTTTCTTTTAAATATTACCCACCAACACTTCATTTCCAACATCGACTCTCACAATGAGGCAATTTGATCATCAATGAAATATTTTGGTAAAAAAAAATGGGGTAATCAATAGTGTAAGTTTCATCCCCACCATCATGAAAATTATGTCTTGAGATTACATCAATAATGACACCATAATCAGCTCTCGGATGATCTTTCACATAAAAGTATTATTTTTTATTGATTCCAAAATATATAGTTTATTAGTATTTGGGAATTGAGTTATGTCAATAACTTTGAATCCACCATCATCAATAAATGTACCATGTTGTATCATTGAATCAAACCATTTACAATTCATAATAGAGAAATAAACATGATATTAGAAATCAAATAACATATTTTCTCAGCAAGTCCATAATAAGACAAATTTTAATATCAATGCCTTCTAACTGATAAACTATCATAGAAATCCATTATATTAGTAAACATAAAGACATCATGATTTTTTCTCATTTTCACCACTTGATTAGTTGTAACAAATTTATACACATTGATTATTAACAATTTTCATTCATTAACCAATGAATTAGGAAAAAAATACAAAACTTATAATTCTTGAGACAATGAGTCAATCGATAAACTCAATACCTAAAATATATATAAGTAATTAAATTAAACGAATATATATTTTTCAATTAAATTATTGTAATGGTCATACCTTTGATTTTAACCAAGAAGGAATATTTTTTCTATGCAATGCCTCTTTCCTTCTCAAAGGCAAATATCGATAAACTCTACTTAAAATTTACTTATGTTCCCCACAAAAAATGATAATAAAAGTTTAAGGTATATGTGAAATGACATAGTATGAGATAACATATATACATATATTCAAATTACTTACTTTATATAGTCTGAGGGTCCTGAAAATTTAGCCAAGGGAACAAAATAATCCCACAATCACTTTACAGAAGCAAGAAGGTACTCCTACGAGACTGGAAAGGTGAATGGACTCAAATTGAGTTGAAAATTTCAGAAGAAACTTTAAGGAATTCAAGATTTAAATGAATTTCAAGTTGCAAGAATACCATCACCGGGAAGGGTCCACGAACTGCCTAGATCGCGAACACCAGGTACGCTGAACGATCTGCGAACCTCTGGCCTACGAGGTGATGGCCAGCGAACACGGTGGACTGTGAACCATGTCGCCAAAGGAATCATGCATGTGAAGGCCATTCATGTACTATATCATGAACTCATCAGTTCTTAGATGAAGCAAACGGGAAGGGTTCTGTGAACCATTATACTGAACTAAAGCCTCTGCAAACCCCGATTGATCGAGTCTTCCACGGGTTAGGATATCTCCTCATGGGCCTCCATAAATGGTGTTGCATTCCCATAGATACAGATTATACAATTCTCTATAAAATAAATATAGAATTAATTGATAAAGAATGGACAATGAAATATTTAAGGGGACTCAATGGTTGGAAGAAAGAGTTTGGAGAAGATTCCAGCTTCAGTATTGATTCATCGGTGAAGCCCGAATTGCGAACCACACTCATCGTAAGTAAAACCAGTCGCAAACTATAAAATTGGGGAAATGAATAATAATAATAGAAACATGAACCTAAATGGTGAAACCGCGAACCATACACTTTTTGCAGATGAACTTTCCATGAAGGATGATCCCCTGAACCCTCCTTTAATATGGTACTCCACGTAGTGTACCTCTACGTGGACTGAACCCGACATCGCGTACGGTATCAGTACGCGGATGGAACCCAAAGTGGTGTGATGGTCCATGTACCATATGGAATGTGGTGGTCTATACCCATGCATGTGTACCACATCGGTAGGCGGACGACCCCTCTGTCTGTATACCACTACGGTATGCGGAGGCTTCCCCATCCTGCATAAGACACCAGTATGCGGAATATGGTATTTTGGGTATTATTTCCTCCAGTTCCAACCTCACCCCCCATTACCATCCAGTCCTCTATAGTCCCTCTATGAACCAATCCTTTGTCATGAGGCCAAAACCTCATCCAAAGCCACCAGACTCATATGATTAGACCATCGGGTGCATCAGCATGCCCCTTTGAGTCTATATACCAATGGTAAGTGGAGTCATGAAGGCTCTCCCCACAATGGTTTGGGATTTGATAATGCATGTGGGTGTACATTCCCATGGTAACCTGGAGTCCAACTTTTGGATACCAATGTGAACCTTCATGTTCTAGGGATTATGGGTGATCACTTTCTTTTCCATTCAATGAGTAATAGTGATCATTCGAAGGAGTTATGTTTGCTTCTCCTTTGACGAGGACGAAACTCCTCCTCTTCCTATAACATATTCTAGAGCCCTCAAACTGATGTAAGTCCCCAATATTCTGAGGCCAAGCCACGTGACCTTTAACATCATTTCATATTTAAAGGTTCATCACTCCACACCCTCACCCACCGTTTCCCCAGCCTCTTTTGTCATAGGCTCTCCCTCTCCCACCAATAGGAGAGGAAGCATGTGGTTGGTTGGATCTACCACATCCTTTTATTTCTCACATCGACCATGGCTCACATTGGATTAAAGGATTGTGATGATTAAAACATCCACACAAATATGAACTACAAGAACTCTGATTCCTGACCAAATCAGGATACATAGGACGCATACCTAATGGCTCGAGCTCAAAAGCATGCCTATCCAAAAAGGTTCACCCAATCATGACCTATCAAATGAAAAGATTCCATGCATAAGATCCACACAAATCTAAACTATAAGAGCTCTGATTCCTGACCAAATTATGATAGGTAGTATGCCTACCTGAAGTCCCGAGCTCAAAAGGGTTCCCTTTCTAAAGGGTCCACTCAATCATGTTCCCCCAAATGTGTAGTTTCCATGTGTAATACCCACATAATTCCAAACTACATGGGCTCTGATTCCTCTCCCGATGATGCATAGGAAATCCATATTATGGGTCTGATCCCAACATCAAATCACGTTTTCCCCCCTGGATGATGATAAACTCAAGATTTCCTTATTTCATGGTTCAAGTTAGCAGTACCTCTGTAGCATCAAATAAATGCATTCCTACGATGATCTTGCAAACCAAGGGTATCTCGTGGAAACACTCTTTGGGAATGAACCATGGATCCATGAACATATGAATATGACTTAAATCTATAAGAGAGTCCTAGAACAAGAATTAATCCTCTCCTAGAAGGGTGTGGTGATCCTAAATTCTCATCCTCTCAACCAATGGAGTCCTCAAGTGTCATTGGATGAATCATCAATCAACAAGCACCTTCCTCTGGAAATAAGGTCCATGCATCATTGATACCTGCACTGTTGGGTGTTTCTAGCTCCATAAATAAACCTGTTAGATACTGTTTGAGGAATTTATATCCTTGGGGGATTAATTACATAAGTACTTGACCCCACACAATCACCCGTTGGGACCGAATGATTATAACATTTTCTTCACAACGCGAAAGGGGTGAATTTCCCACCCCTAGTGAGGTTAATCAAACCCTCCTTTAAATGATAATGATAGAGAATGGTTTGAAACAAAAGAAATGGTGAATATGATGAGAACCCTCTCTGTAGAAAAGAGGTGGGTGATGATTCTAGTCGTTCCATTCCATTATCACACAAAATGTGCCACCTTGGAGGCGGAAAAAAATGGTGAAATTTACGTGAATCCTTAACCAAGGTGGTGGTTCTACCCCCAATGATAAAAAAAATTGTATACTTCACGTCAGACCATTTTTTCACCTCTGTGTGCATGAAACATGCCAGCTTGGAGGCAGAACCAAAATGGTGAACCCGATGTAAATCCTTAACCAAGGTTGAGGTTCTACCTGAATTATAAAAGACAAAAGGACATTGTACGTCAGCCCATTTTCTTCACCCTAGAACACATGAAACACGCCACCTCGAAGACAGAAAAAAATGGTGAACCTGATGTGAATCCTTAACCAAAGTGGCAGTCTTACCCCACTGAAGCCCCTTCTCCCTACAACAAAAAATCGAGAGGGGAATGGGGCCAAGTTGAATCGCCATATATGCATGTGTTTAAAAGACTTCTTCTTTGACAAGTTCTTGTGATATGTATGTCATATATGTATATTGAAGGTTCTCGATGAGAAACATTCGATCCAAATGACATCCCAAAGACCAATGTAGACACACATATCAGTGATCCCACAGGCAGTCGGGGCCCCAATAAAGAATAAAATCCCCTCGCCTACCTAGCATCTTCAACACCGGGTATCCAACACGCTGATCAAAGAGTACCACTGAAATGGTGCTCTCCCCACGCTGGAGGCCATGAGACAAGCCTTCTAGTCTATAAAGGTCTGTCAGCTGCCCCCTTAGCCATGAACAACACCCCTTCACAAGGCGACCCTAGTTGTTGTCTCAAACATTTTCGAGAGCCTGTCCCCAGAATGTGACAATAAGTACCTCCCTTATCTTAGAGAGGCAGATGAAGTCGATGTTGAAAACATCATCTCAACTGCACTGGGGTTCTAGTCATGGGCCCCTGCCATAGAGCTTCACTGCCGACACTGGAAAACCAAGCCTCCTTTTGTTGAAGAGGACCATATGATGAGGTCACCTGCTAAAGTCCAAGAGACCCGAGCCCCTCGGGCTGCCCTCCAAAGGAGGCGAATATATAATCTGGAACACAAAATCACCCTGGTTCCTGAGGAGAAACTTCTCCATACTAACGCAATAATATTCAATGAGAAGACATATGACTCTTCCCCCTCCACTCAATCCCACCATAGAAATAGGGTGGCAGAATACGAACACATGTATGCTACTACTAGTTCTCGCCAGTCCCACCATGAAGACAGAGCGAAAAACTATAGGAAAATATAGATATCTACTGATGAACAATATACTCGTCAACTAAATAGGGTGGAAACTAGCTATAAATAAGCACAAATACGTGCTGACACATTTCAATCCCTTCATCCAAATTGGGTGATAAGAAAATATGAGCATATTCAAATTCTTGCGGATGCATACAAAGACTGTGAGACAAATACAACAGCATGCGAGAAGATGAAAATACCTGATCAAGAATATAAGGACCACTAGTCAAATACAGTGGCAACAAGATAATAAAACCAGGGGAATACTCATTCCTTTGACCTGGCAAAGGAGAACTACCAGTATTTACTAGCAACTCATGGAGGACTGGAGAAGGCACAAACTCCTACTCTGATATCAGAATGCGACTTCATACCCGTTCCAGCCAAAAATGTATCCCAACACATCCTAAAAATGATGGAATATCAGATGTCAATCCTAGACCATATCATTCAAACATTCCAAGACATTATTACATTGGCGGCAAAGGTTGGAAATCGGGCCCACAACCCGATTTCCTTGAAAAGAATGACTCACTCTCAAATTGAGTTAGTCACTCCGGAGTAGTTATGCATCCCTTCTCTAGCCCCAGAGGGTCGATTAAAATATACCATGATATACAGACAACCATATTATGAACAAATACATGTTCCAACTAGGGGATTCCAGTCTAACGTGGAGGCCACTCTAAGGCGGGTATATATCCTTGCCAAAACTCAAGATGCCCGCTAGTGTATCCCAATGGAATCATGGGACCAAAAAAGATAGGGACCCATATATGAAGGCCAGTACCAATAGTAGATAGCCCCAATTACCCGCAAGAGAGAACTAAAAAATGAAATGTGCCAAAGGAAACTAGAAAATGAAGGGCACATAAATGATCTTTCTCTTCTTGAAGCTGGGGTTCTTAACACCATAAAACATATACCAATAAAGGATCACTACCCTATAATTACATTACAAAATTATGGATGTGGTAATAGTAGTTGAGAAGGGCCTCCCTGTAATGTCTCTACCAGGAGCTCTAAAGTTCCTCCCCAGAGCACCCATGGGGGCTCACTATGTAGACCAGGAATGATCTATCAGGATATCCTATCTCCTGATGCGCATCGGGGTAGCCCTCCCCTCAACCTGAGGATTAGACAACAAGAGGTTCCTCCCCATGATTTCATCCACTCTAATGGTCCTCCCCAGGGTATACGCTGCAGACATGATTCTCCCTACAGTCGGACATCAAGTCATTATGCTAGTCCTTGCCATAATGGAAGTTGCTATGAAGGCCCTCCCTATAGTAACGTTAAGCAATGATAAGCTCCTCCCCTCATCATAGTACATCCTGAAGGCCCACCCCAAGACGTGTGCTGCATAAATTCTCCCTACAGCCAGGTAACACTCAATGATAGTAGTCCTCTCCATCACAAAAGTCATCGAGAAGGTCCTCCCCACAATGACACCAAGAAGCAAGAAGGTCCCCCCTTGTTGTAGCCCTCCTTGAAGGTCCTCCCCAGGGTATACGTCATAAATAAATTTCCCGTGGAAAGACATAAAGTTGAAATAGTAGCCCTCTCCATTACATCATCAATTGAGAAAGTCCTCCCCACAAAAAAAATTCATACTAGAAAGAAGGTTCTCCCCTCTTCAGAACAAATATGATAAATCCCTCCAATACTGAGGTGCTCGAAAACATGGATTTAGACACATCGGGCATTCCATCTATAACGAGTGATATTCTTTCTCAACTAGAGGATGGCCCCGGGCCATGCTCATATTTTGAACCACCCCAATGTCGTCCAAATATCTATAAGGCTCCCACTATATAATTTGACTAGAAAGAAATTATTAAGAAGCGTTTGACCTAGGCATATCAAGTAGAGGAGCCTCCAGAAGAACAATAGTAGGATATGTTGCTTGTGAGAAGACAACTATCTAAAGACAATATATCAGTGATGTATTGTCTTATGACCACTTCTCACTTTGTCATACGAAGATAGTTTTATGGGGAATGTATACCCGAAATTCTCCTCAATATATAGACAACTCTCAGTTAGATGAAAGAAAAATTCCTACCCTACGAATGCTATGCAGACCACATCAATGCGATAGGGGTGCTTTGCTGTCTAATCGACATGGAAGCTCTCACATGCACACGACAACCACAATTAAAAAGGAAAAAAGAAAACCCATAAACTGTCTTACCTCCATTAACTGCATAAGTTTTGTCGCCTCATTGGAGATACCCCGACTGGAGTTCAAATTTTTGGATGGGGAGAACATGGAGCTCTACACTTCACCCCTCATCCAATCCAGCAAGCCCAATTATAAATGACATTGGGAAATGTCATCACCCAAAGGCAGTAATCATGTGAAACCACTGCTCAGGAATGATGGGATACTCAACAAAAACTGTCTTGGGGTAAGTCTCAAAAGCATCAAGACCGAAGAGATCAAGCCATCAAAAAGCTTCTGAGTCAGGAAACCAAGAACATCCAATAAGATTCCTGCCTAAGGGAATCCAACCAGAAAGAAGTTATCATGTCATCAAAAGACCATAGACTCCATGAAGGCCCAATGAAATACTCATATCACACCCGCGTGAGAGTACGTGAAATTCAAAATGTGGCAATAGCGGCGGCTGCCGCCGCAACGTATGAACAACCCCAACCCACAGGACTGGGGGCATTTTTAAATAAAAGTGACCCTATAAGACCAAAAAATCCAGGTCATAGCTCATCAATAGAAGAATGAGAACAACCCCAGACCATAGGCATGGGGGAATTTTTACCTCAAATCCCTACACAACGAACATCTATCTTCTACTGGCTAGGAAGAATGATGGATAGATGAGTCACCCGTTCTACCCCTTCTCATGGTTCGCACCCTCAGAGACAAAGCCTCGTTACAAGGTCATACTGGGGCTCCCTTTAGGTCAATAATAATCACGAAACATGAAGAATACTGCAGAATGGAAGTATAAAATCCAAAAAAAGGATGTAGAAAGCCTTCCTACCTTTTGGCACAGAGTACACCACCCGCAATGCAGTATGCCTTAGTGAACGGGGTAAAAATCAACTCCACAGATCTCACAAGAAATGATGAAGAGGGAGAGTATTTTAAGGAAGATGGTTCCCTACCAGAGGAATACCACACTAAGCATGATGGTGTGCATACCCGGAACTAGAGAGCGGTCCTAAATCTAGGCGGCACCCCAGTTAATCCAACATTACCACCTGCGCGAAACCCCAACAAGGAGAAGAATAAAATCCAAGGTCATATATGAACCACATTCTCCTCCCCCTGAAAATGCATCCCTTACTCTCAAGGAAAGGTTTTATAAGAAGGGGGAAGAAATGAAAGAGCTCATATGAATTAATTCTGACCTACATCGAAGGAGCTATCTCGCCAGATGTGTTCCCCTACAGAATGTTAGCAGGTGCTCCAAGAATCGGTGCCCTTTCCAAAATCACTCATCCTAGAAAATGAATCCAAGATCATAGGGCCATCCAATCCAACATTTGGACTGGAAAATTACTTAAACCTAACCCTGAAAGGACGTCAAGACCTCCCCCCAGTGGTAAGGCAGTGCAAATAATTTCAGGTAAACCCACAAATGATGTCTTCAGCTGGGTATCAACGCCAAATTCTAGCAGCAGCAGCTCCCCCATCTTTAGACACTGCCATAGAAGCCCAAGATCAAGCCCAACAGGATATGCATCAAGGGATATTGAACACCATCGAGCAATTAACATCTCAACTAGAAGCCATAGAGGGGCGATGCACTCCGATATAACCATAGTGAAAACCCTACCCCTGAGTGGGTGAGCAATGTTTGGCCACCACCAAACTTTAGAAACCCTATATTCCTAGTATTAAATGGCTCAGGGGACCCAGAAAAGAATTTAATACACTATTCCTGTTACTGCGACCCCATTATGGGCACTCTATAGCAGTAAGAAGTAGTAAAACTCAGGTGATTTGTACAAACCCTACAAGGCTCGGCTTTTGTAGGGTAGAATAGCCATCCAGCTAACCAAATCATAGGCTGGGATGACCTTCGTTGATAGTTTCTCATATATTTTAGTTCAACACTACCTAATACAATGGTCAGTGACCTCATAAACTGCAAATAGAGAGAGAATAAAAGAGTCTCAAACTTTATTTCCAGATGAAAAGGCCTAACTTATTCCTTGAACCGGCCACTCCCCCAGGATGAAATGCTCACTATGTGCATCGATAACCATCATAATGAATTGTGAACAACACTCATCTCGGTAAAGTAAAAAATTGGGTTTAAATATTTCTCTACCATTTTCTAAAGGATAGAATACTCCTTGAAACATACCAATCTTAGGTCTCGAGTGGCCCCATCAGCCCCTGGGAAAAGAACAGGAAAAGCTGAAGCAGCGTCTGTCACACATAATCGACCCCGACACCAACTCCAGTTGTGAGGGACCCATCGAACCATAAAAGACCTCATAGACTCCAACAGTCACCCCCACCTTTTCAAGATAAGAGACAAGGTGCTAAAATAAATCAGTTTGAATAACGAAGAAATAAATTTTACTTGTTTCGAGATGACTAGGTCCATGACTATTTTATAGCCACTATGAATTAAAATTTTATCCAGCTACTAGAGACAAATAAAGCTAATGAAGTTGGTCTTGAAGACCATCCAAATTATGGTCCCTATCACCAGATACTTGGACCCACCATCCAAGAATGCTTCTTTTTCAAGGATCTCCTACAAAATATTGTGAATTACGGGCAAGTCAAGTTGGTCCCACCTCCAACACAAGTTTCATATGTTTCACCTCACACTCAAGAGAGGAAGAGAAATTGAAAAAAATCGCTAGTAAGATGTATAAAAAGTTTGAAAATTGGATGACCATAAAGAAAGTCAATTGAGTCCATGGAATCCTCCAGGCGTGGTTGAAATAACCAACTGTGCCCCCAAAAGCTCCTAATATAGAACAACCGTCCTACTTGGACCCACGGTCCATTAAAAGCCAGAAGGGAATAAACAAAGAGCGAGAATATGAGACAACACCAAATCCAAAGTTAGTTTTGATTCTTTGGACATCATTCCAAAAAACATGGTACAATGGGAACCACCATGCCAAATGGTACAATGGGTACCACCCCGCCAAATAGTACAACGGGCACCGCCCTGCCAAATGGAATCATTAAAAGATGATAGTCAGACAAAAATAGTGTTGGATCATGAAATGATCTTCTAATCCATTAATATCATTCATTTGATGGAACCCTTCTCGGATGGAGACTTTGGCCACAAATTCAAAATCCTCGCACTCAACCAAAGATCCAGAGAAAGAGGTCATAGAGGATAGAGGATTTCGAGAAGGTACGATCATGGTAGGAGTCAAATTCCCAACCATGTCATAACTCAAACTATTAAAATTGCAGAAACTCATGGAAGGACCCTCCAAAAGTCACAAAAAGAACTGGAATGATCCTCCTCCCCCATCTATAGAAATACAAGCCTAGTTATCTTGGAATATCAATCAGGGGAAGAACAAATATCAAATCACCCAAGGCATGTAGGCATAATAGTTCGACCAACCATGGGAAGGACCACGACACCACCAAACCCTATCACAGAAGCCAAACCTTCCATGTCCAATGTCTAAACCCCTAAAGTGTCTATGAATGAGCATCCTCGAGTTGGGAACCACCGACCTTTAGAGGAGAAGTATGATATTCTAAAGTAGTTGGCTTCTGTACCAGACAAACTGTCAATCCTGGATGCATTAAGTATGTTTGAAAGTCTTATGGAGGAACTCATCAAAGCCTTAATAATTCCCCAGGAGATTGAGGCTAATATAGCAGCAGTCAAAGTCAATAGGACATAGACCAATCTAGATGAATGTCATGTTATCATATCCTTCATAGATAGGGATGAAGATGTTATCATGAAAGGGAACATCAAACCCTTATATGTGTCCTAAAAGATAAATGGAATTGATGTACAAAGAATTTTCATCAACAGCTCTGGAGTTAACCTCCTCCCACTGTGAATGCTTCATTGGCTGGGCTATAATAAAGACAGCTTGAAACCTTGCACTACAACTTTGTTGGGATATGACAAAAGCGAGCAAAAACCATTGGGATGAATCGAGATTAAAAATCATCTTGGAGACCGCATGTTGGATTTTGAGTTCCTGGTAGTGTGTCAAAGTATGACCTTTATCGTCCTGTTAGGGATTCCTTGGCTACATCAGTATGCTACAATTCTAACATCATACCATTAGTGCATCAAATATTGCACTAATGGGAAAAGGAGGAAATTTCACGATAATAAATCCAATTTTGAGTCATGTGAGTCACATTATATTGACATATGGTTCTATGAATCAGAAGAAAAACATCTTTCGGCTAATGAAATTGATTGGATCACTGCCCGAAATGGATTGGAAATGGCTCCCTCCAACCCCCTCCAGCATCTTGGGGAAGAGTATGTATTACCCATCAACCAAGTTGAATGAACAAGTGAAGATCTGGATGTAGACTCAATTTTCTACATTATTTTTTCTATGACTGTTAAGTCCAATGACATGGAAGAGTGGGATGAATCCCGTGGTGGCTGGAAAAGCCCTACCAAAAATGCTCTCATCCCGTCCATGAGACCCCAAACTACCCCCACCTTGCTCACTAAGGCAAAACACAATTTCTCTTCCAACATGGGAGAGTTAATCTTGAGAATCCTCTATCCATCAAAAGATGAAGAAGACAACGATGATGATAATGAAGAATAATAATAGGACCTCAAATATTCCCCTCCTGCATTTGAAGAAGGTGTCTCTATGACAATCGATAAACTTAGGGACATAATCCTAGGCACTGAAAACGACCCACGACCCACTCAGATCAGTGTAGCTATGCTTTTTGAGGAGTAGGAGTCATATGCCTTCTTACTAAATAATAAGTGATATGTGTTTGCCTGGAATTACATAGAAATTCTAGGACTCGATTCTGAGGTTTCCACTCATCATCTTGGCTTACCAAATGATTATTGGGGCTATAAGTAGGCAGCCAAAAGGACCCACCCGATGCCTGTTTCCAAAATAGAGGCTGAATTTGACACTATAATCAAAGCCAACTTCATATAGGAGGTCCAATATCCAATCTTTCAAAAGAACATAGTCCCTGTCAAAAAAGAAGAATGAACAGATTAGAATCTGCATTGACTTCAGGGACCTTAATCGGTATTTCCCAAAAGACGATTTCTCGGTCCCGATCAAAGAATTGTTGACTGATGAAACCATTAGATATGAGGCTCCCTCTTTCATGGAAGACTATTCTAGATACAACCAGATCTATATGGCCTAAGGAGATGAAGAATCTATTGCTTTTAGGGACCCTCAGGGAGTGTTTTCTTATCAATTGATTCACTTTGGTATGAAAAATGTCGGCGCCACATATCCTCATGCCATGCACCGCATATTCAAGCCCTTCTTGGGAAAATGATTCAATTTTATGTCGATGATCTGGTGGTTAAATCACAAAAGTTCTCAAACTAAATGGCTAATATTGAATTTGTCTTCAACAAATTGTAGTAGCACCATTTAAAGATGAATCCCCTACAGTGCGCCTTGGGAATTACCTCGGGAAAATTTCTCGGCTATGTCATACACCATCGCGACATCAAAGTTGACCCCATGAATAAAAAAACCATCCTTGTCATGTCCACACCTCGAAAACTCACCGAGTTGAGAGGTCTCCAAGGGAACCTCACCAACATTTTGTGCTTCATAGCCATCGTAGTAGGTAAATTATTTCCTTTCACCAGGCTTATGAAGAAAGTATTTATGTATTATTGGGATAATTATTTCCAAGAAGCATTAAAAAATCTCAAAATATATCTCCTAATCCCACTGATGCTGATGCTACCAGTTGGGGGAAGCCACTCATTTTGTATGTAACCGCCCTGTAATGGTCATTAGGCACCTTCCACATGCAAAAGAATGATGCTAGCAGTGAGGAAAAAAACCTATTACATCAGTTGAACACTGATTGATGTTGAAACTCTATATTAAATAAATGAAAAAAACTACCTAGCCCAATCTTAATGGTTCAGAAACTCATGCATTACCTGCATCACCATATGGTCCAACTAGTCTACCATTGTATCTAAGTCAAATATATCCTCGACCATCCCATGATAAATGGATACCTATCATGATGGGCGGTCATCCTACAAAAATTTTACATATGGAATGTACCCCAGAAGGACATCAAAGGCCAAGAGTTAGCAGACTTCCTGGTAGAGCACACCTTGGAGGAAACAACACCATTGAATGTGGAAGTCCCGGATAAAGAAGTGTTCTCCATCTAGGAGGACCCTTATACATGGGAAATGTACTTCTATGGTGCATCCATAAGCCCATAGGGAAAATGATGGAGGATCCGAAGCTTAAAAAAGTGGGGTTGGGAATCATACTCATATACCCCAAAACAGACACCATTCCTTACTCTTTCCTGCTTTCGGAAGGGTGTACAAATAATGCAGCAGAATATCAAGCCCTCATTGCAGGCCTAGAACTGAAACTTCATGTGCAAGCCAAGCACTTAAAAATAAATGGTGATTCAGAGCTTTTCATCTAACAGGTGAATTGTGATGATCCCATTAAGAATTAATTATTGGTCCCCTTGATGAACCATGTGCGAGAACTGATGGAAAAATTCTCATCAGATCCAATTTTAAATTATGTCCCCTGGTCTCAAAATTCTCAATCCAATGCTTTGGAAAATGTAGCCACAACCATTGATAATCCAGACCAGGATGAAACGGTTATCTGCATTTCCCACTATTGGATGTTCTTTCCATTTATCTAGAGAAACATGGAGTAAATTAATGAAATTATCCCCATTTCTGAGCATTATGGTAACACCACTAGCTGGATGACGCCCATTGAAAATTACCTTTGGAAGGGGGAACCCCCACTATATAAGGTTGGAAGGGAACATGTCTAAAGATAGGAAATCAAATTTGTCTTGTACAATGGGGTAAATAAAGAAAAGGTTCTCTACAAATGAGGCCTTGATGGAGTCCTTCTTCGGTGCATTAATGGAGATGAGACTGCTGCTGTCATGAAAGAAGTGAACATCAGAGCTTTTAGAGCACACCAATAAGAAACTAATCTCTCTCACCAAATTCAAAGGTTTGGGTGTTATTGGCCCAATATGATACAGGATTGTGCCATGTTCACTAATAATTACCATTCCTTCCGAGTTCATACTAATTTCATACACCGAATATTGAAGTTACTTCATATAACTAAGTACTTATAGCCATTCTCTGCCTAGGGGGATGGTTGTTGTGGGACCATATCCTCCTACCACATCCATAAAATTCATGTTCATACTCATGGTGACCGAATTATTTTCCAAATGGGCCAAATCCATACACCTTAAGGTATTTGGGGAAAAATATCGTTAGATTTTCAAAGGCCAACATCATTACCAGATTTGGTTTCCACCATACAATACTGATGGACAATGGCACCAAATTCTGCTATGCTATGTTGGAAAAGCTATACCATGAGTATGGAATCAAAGCCGACCATTCATCCAACTACCACACGATGACCAATGGGTATATAGAGGCTTTAAACAAAACTCTATAAAACATACATCAAAAGAAAGATGATAAGTATAAGAAATTGTGGCCAGAAAAGATTCTTCATGCTTTGTGGGCTTACCGGACCATGACCCACACCGCCAACTAGGAAAACCCATACTCACTATTATATGGGGAATAGGCAGATTTGGCTATCGAAATCCAAGAGCCATCACTTTGTGTGGTCATTTTTGATCAACTGTACATGGAAAAGAAATCCCAAAGACAGTTTGAGGAGATGGAGCAACTAGACAAAAAAGGATTCACATTTTACACTATCTGGAAATCTACCAAAATCAGATTATAGGAGCCTTTAACAAAAAGTTTTTCCTTCAAAATTTTCCCAAATGAGAAATGGTTTAAGTTCTTAGATCCCTGATGATACTCAAGAAGAAGCCCCTAAAGCTTTAACCAAAGTGGTAAGGACCATATGTCGTTCATAGGGTCTATTCCAATGGAGCATACACCCTGATAAAAATGGACAGACAGTTCATCATGGCTCCCACAAATGCGAAGTTCTTAAAGAAGTACACTGCATAGTAGCAGCCCTTTTTCTGGTCCAAACTCTATGACCCTAAACTATGATTTGTTTTCCTGACCAACATGAAGATAAAATGAATGGTATTAGCCATGTTCCAAGAACTATGACATTAAACTATCATTTATAATACCCCAATGTCATGATCCAAACTATAAGACCCTAAACTATGAGTCATGTCCATTCCACATGACGTTAAACTGTAAGGAAATCATCCCTGAAACATGACATTAAACTATGACCCATGTCATTACTGTAATACAGTAAACTACATGGCACAAATCATCATAATTACATGAAAATGAACTGAATTAACTCTCAAAGAACTATGTACAGCTTGATTCCTACCCTCACATGATACATAGTGATGCCTTGATCATTGATCTTGGCCTAGCCTCCCCCCACTAAAAAATTCCACCATCATATCCTCTACCTCCCAATACTTGCAAAGGAAACCCTATGTCTAATCCTTGTTTCTCACATTGAGTATAACTCAGGTTATCTTTGGAGAAGTGGCAAGGATTATCTTACAAAAACAAGTTATAGAGAAGTATGGTAGACCCGACACCCGTATAGAAAGAAAAAACGTTCCCACCCCCATGTCCGAGCTAGATCGGTATAGGGAACATTCGGAACTGAGTAAGGATTGATTCCTTCCTTTGTAGGATACATAGTGATGCCCAGATTTGGAATCCTAGCCCAGTCATGAAAGATAAAACAAATACCTCATATGTCCTTACACATGGACCGAGCCAGATCGATACACGGGACGTTCTGAACTACATGTGGCTTGATTTCTACCCTTGAAGGTTACGCAGTGACGCTCATATTTGGAATCCCAGCCCGTCCCACATAAAAAATGCTGATTTCCCTGTGCATATCTCTGACTTTTATGAGGAGTCCATGAAAGGTCCTAATAACATGATGATAAACTGAAAAATCCTCCAAGTGTTATGTGTGTCCCATTTCTCAGTTCCGTGAGATCCCACACATGCCCCCCACTCATGAGAAGTCAAAGGATCCTGGTTCCCCCAATACATATAAGTCAGATCTATGTAGAATCTCCAAGTAGTTCATGGGTAATCACAATCTGGATATTTCTCATGTACCTAGTCACATCTCTACCATTTTTCAGACTACATACCCCAAGAAAAATTTGATTTCCATAATCATTAAAGGTCATCTGAGATGAAAGGCCAATGTACTGTAGAAACCTTTGTTTTGGCAATGCACATCATACCCCAGTGGCTCTGCATATGTTTCCCACAAAAACGACTATCAATCAAAGGAAAATTTATCCCTATGAGAGTCTTATCCAATCTAAGTATGCCAAATGGATTCCAAGACCCATGTTACTCGTCTTGATTCATGTTTCCCCCGAAACTATGGTTGAAACCTTCTATCATCACTCACATATAATGAAAGCTAGATCATCTTGATTGTGATTAACTAAAAACTATTAAATATCTTCATGAAAACATAATCATCCTCACTACATGACTCTAAACTTCACTACATCATGTCCTCACCGCACGAAATTAAACTGTAAGGCTGAAATCATCCTCATTGTATGACGTCAAACTGCATAGAATTGGCTTAAGCCTAAATTTACCTCTAATGTTTATTTTTTTGTTCTTAGGAAATGACCTGAAATACTTGTAATCCCTTGTTTCTCACACCAATCATAGCTCACATGAGCTTAGGGATATTGACGAGAGATCCACCATGACATTATGGAATAAAAGGCTAGGAATTTGTTCCTAGCAGTATGACCATGAAAGGCATGTCATAGTTCCATCCCCCATAAGGAACCTTTTGTCCTGGCCATATGACATTAAAGGACAGGGTACCCCAAGGATGGGTTGACTCCCTCACCCTACGTATGAGTCAAATCTATGCAAGGGACACCTAATTCCATGGGTAAATTGTATCCCAAATGTCCCCAATATGTCTAGATACACTCCTCCCATACCCTAAACTCCATGATCTGAGTGATCTTGAATCCCTATAACTTTTCAAGGCTACCTCACATGGAAGGAAAGTGTCCTACATGTGCCTTTTTTGACTATTCACATCATTCCCCAGTGGCTCTACATATGTTTCCCACAAAAACAACCATCAATCAAAGGAAAATTCATCCCTAATAGAGTCCTCTCCTATCTCAGTATTCCCAATGGATTCCAAGCCTCATTCCATGCCTCCTGATTCAAGGGACCTCAATGTCATGGTTTACATTTCCTTCCCTACACACATCTTGGTTATATCAGAACATGTGGGCTCGATTCATCTCTGGTCCCTTTTGAGGTTTCTAAAGATACCCCATCCATATGAGCGAAGTTGATCCACATACAAAATAAGAGTTCCCCACTCATTTCTTGGTAGAAGTTGAGTTAAAATTACCCTTTTCGTGTTCAGGTGAACCCTTTGTTGAAGTTCACATACCGTATTCATAAATTTCCCAATATCCATAATCCTTCATAGCCATCAGAGATAGAAGGCCAGTGTCCTGAAGACACCTTTGTTTGACTATGCACATGATTCCCCAGAGGCTCTACATATATAGCCTAAAAACAATATTCAATCAAAGGAAAATTCATTCTCAGGAGAGTCCTTTCCATTTTTCGTACGCTTGGATGAAATTCATGTCATGTTACACCCATAGATTTGGAAAATTTATGGATAATGACTTACATACCTTCTTCTTTCCAAATCCCCCTGACATAAAAAAACACTTCTTATTAAACTGACCATTCACCATATCTCCCTCACACAAGTAAGAATTGTGCGGGAATAGTTTCCCACTCAAAGCAGATATGAATGTTCCTAATATTTTTGGATACCATGAATCGGACCAGGCACCCATTGTGGCTCACAACATCAAAATAAATTCAACGTGTTTCAAACCCTATTAGGCCATCATATATGGATGGAAAATGTCCTACAAACACCTGTGATTGACTATGCACATCATGCCTCGGTGGCTCTGCATATGTCACCTACAGAATGGTCGTCAATAAAAGGAAAAACATTTCTCTAGGAGAGTCCTTTCCTACTTCCATATGGATAAAATTTATTCCGATCCTCATTCATTTCCAAAATTTACAAATCTATGGTCAATAAAAATCCCTAATCCATGTCTAAAGGATATTAGAACATTCTTGGGTGATGATCCCAAATTAGGGCCCTGCCCCGTTAAGTTTGGTCAAATTTTTTCGACCTAAAACATCATTAATAAGTTTTATTGGTAGGACTGTGAACTGCCTACAAAAAAAAGACATCATACTTTCCAAATGTAAAATCTGTAGAAGGAACCTCTAGTTAAAAGTCAAGTATTGGTTCGTAAAAAACATTTCTAAATTAAAAAGGTGTAAATATTGTTAGGTCAAAAACCCACAAAGGGTTTCCTAAGTAAAAGTGAAGTTATGCCCACTAATCCCATGCCAATAAGGCTTAAGAAAAAAATAGGGTAATAATGAAAAAGACACAAAAGGTCATGAGTTGTTCCATAAAACCTTTGTAATAGTCGAACTACACTCACTAAGCCCCATAGCTCAGGAAAAAATTAGAGCACAATTCAATTATTTTAGTTAAATGGTTTTAAATCATGGTTTAAAATTAATACCTAATCTAAATGATGTTTACATGATTGATTATGATTAATTGACATGATAGGAGAAGGTAAATAAAAAAAATATTTAAAGGAAAATCAGTTTCATTGAGTTCAACAAAAATGGAGGAGCGTACCCAATTCAAAGTCTCTCTAAAGTATCAAAAAAGGGGGAAGAGTACATATCATGATTTGGGACAGAACAACAATAAGGCTCGGTTCACCCTTTCTCGAAGTATGGAAAGTGATTTCTACGGGCCATCAATAGTTTTCTCTAAATAAGATCTCTCCTCCATTTTTTCCTTGACCGTCGGACACACCCACTCCAGAACGACTTTAAGGTCCTGCCCTTTCTTCTGGATAGCTTTATAGTTAGAACGCGAAAATGACAGTTGATCCCTCAACCTTACTGCATGGGCCTCACACTCCCACAAATCTTCCTTTTTTGGTGTCCACCAAATCACGATCCTTCACCTCCTCGGCCGTTAGATGATCAAATTCTTCTGAAACATCTTGGAAGTTCACCACCTGGTAATGGGAAGAATTAATCTTTGCAAGTTTTTCCCCATAGGATGCAAGGTCTTCTCACGATTTTATGACTTGGTAGATAAGGAGGTGTTAGTTCCGATAATAGAATCCACCATGACCCAGCTCGATGAATAATCGCTAAAAATTTCCAGTCTTGTCAGCAAAATCAACCATAGGTGTCTTTGTGGAAAAAACAAATAAATGGTTCCATGCCTACTTTTTCACTTCCTGGTGCCTCCCTATGGCACTGGTACCTTGATTCTCTTCCACCGCAACATATCTATAAGAAATAAGTTTCATAAAATTATTGGTAAGGGATCTAAGATAGGTCACCCAAGATGGAAAGACTCTCTTTTCCCTCAAACGGTTATACCACATGAGCTAGATGTAGAGGACTAGCCGCGGCTTCTGGGGTGATCAATGATACTCTGCTAGTGCCAGCCTCATTAAGGTCTTGGGTAGTATCCTTAGGAGGGGAGTAGTCTGAATCACTCCCCACTGAGATAGGTTGTAACGAAGAATACCCTCCCAGATTCTTCTGATGGAGAACTGAGCATCTCCTTACCAGAAGGGAAAGAACAAGTGGTGTATCCATCGTGATTGTAGCATGGACATGAGTAGAAGGCATAGCTGTATCACTCTTCATAGTAGAAGGAATGTGTGGCAATGTCATTGGGGTAAGGATGGGGTAGGGAATGGTTAAAGGTTTTTTCACCCTTCGAACTGGTTCTCTCAGTAATCCATTAGGGTAACAGGCCATCCACAATTGGGCATACTCTAGTGACAGAAAGGTGGATCCCATTGTTTTAGGAATGATAACCTCCATAGCATCACCTTCATACATCATCATAATTCATAACTGTTGAAGTATTACAAGATGAGACTCTCCCCTTAATTGAATAACTAGAAGCATCAATGTCTATTGGAGGCATCTGAATTGCCTGGAAAACCAGTAGGGGAGGTATGGATCACAAACGACTACATGATCTATATGAGTAGTGATCATCCCGTCCCGAAGTGCAATGAGATATGAAAATTCCTCTAACGAATCATCCCTGTCACCTCTTAACAACGCATGAGGGGTAGGATAGGATGTAAACCAGAAACGAGAAGCGTCATTCAATAACCCAATTGCATCAATAAAACTTAGAGTTTTAGGATGAATAAATAAAATGTTGAGAAGGGCTGGTTGAAAGTCAAAATGAGGAACATTTGCAGTATGTTGGTATTCATAACAAGGGAAGTGTTCTTCCATCCACCCATACAGAAATTGAAATGGTCCCCTAAGACGATGTGGGGGAATACCTTCTTATATTTGTCCCAACAACTCATAAATCCATGCGAGAGTGTGAAGGGCCAAATTAATGGGTCGACCTTCTTCCAGTGTGTTCGTCATCATCAAAGTACATTCCTGAACCCCAGTATAGTCATCGAGGGATGGGAAAACCCATCCACTAAAAAACATGGCAAAGAAACCTACTAATATAAGCATAGGTGATATGTCTAGTTGAAGATCATATCCCTAGGTGGTATATCGTCCCTCTTCAAGGGTAGAACAATATGACCCTAGAGTATGGAAGGACTGGCAGGATGGATGAGTTCGACTACAGAGAGCCCACACCATGGGTCCGTTCGCCTGTAAGAGTAACCTTATCCATGCCTTGAATGGGATAAGAGAGCGAGCATGGATGGTATGATCAAGTAATCCCTCTTCCATGAATAGTAGAGTCCTTATCAAAGGGGTCACATGGTCAGTGTCATTCAATGCTGCAGCTGCCGGAAGGAACTCATCATAAATTTCTCCAAGGATAGGGAGTCCTCCAAAATGATGGATGTCACATAAGTTGATTCCCACATCCCTATGAAATAAGTGGAAGGGGTTTGTGCTTGAACACCAGTAGCTCAACAACTTATAAAGGATTTTTCCTAGGGATAATACTACAAATTGAGAATCCCTGGATACCTGATACAAGCCCACCACCCCCAACTGGTCAGGGGACTCCAAATAGGTATGATGTACCAAGAATGCCCATGCCGATTCATCAGAGAATCATCCTCCATCCTTCATATCCCACTTAGTGCTCCACCCACCGTTAGGGTTTTCTTGTGAGATATTGATAATGGAAGGGTACTCTCGGGCGCCTAGTCTCAGGACACTATTGCTACACCTACAGTTTCCCTGAGTCCATCCCAAGCCTCCTAGTATAAAGATGTTCTCTTGAATCAGAGTGGCGACGAATTATCCTACTGGGTAAATGTTGGTGAGATCATGTCCTTGTGGTGATTTTAAAAGGATGAAAGGGTTATCTAGGTCAGCCAACAGCAGAGGAATGTCATCAGGGAGACCGAAACCGTAAAGTGGCAACTGTACAAATAGAAGATATGCTACGAGATATGGAATCAAGATATGCTTTAAGAAGCTATCATGAGGAATAATGTAGGCTCAAAGATGAACCTCACTCTTCTCCACAATGGTCTCCCTTGTCTTCTTCGATTTTATCATAGCTTGTGATGTAACCATTGTAGCCTGCACAGGAAGATCTAGAAGCTGATAAAAAGTCAGTCCAATTAAAATTGTTGGATAAAGGCTATGGAAGATTGACTGAAGGACTTAAAATAAATCTGCATAAGGATCTACGTACTATTTCTAGGAAAAATATATGGTAGGCACATTCCATGTACTACATGATATGTGAAGGCAAACCTGCCTACAACTATGGTACGAGGATCCATTTCACTACATACAATCGTGGTACGTGAACCATCTGTGAGACATTGGAATGTGGATCGTTGGATAATGAATAGAAAGATTCACAGAAGGTGGATACTATAAACCTAAGCATCAATAAGTTCATTTACAAATATTTTGGGTTAAAATTTAAGTTTGGATTATTACATCTTAAAGATTGGTTCTCCAGATCAAGCTAGGTATGCAGATGCATAAGTAGCATAGCGTTCTCTTACACAAAATCCAGATTTTAATTTTAAAGTTCCACAATTATGTTTAAAAAATCCAAAATTTTGTTTGCGGACAGATAAATGGTGAAAATATTATATTGTGGTGCGTAAAAAGCAGTTCACAAACAATATTTTTACAAGGAGCATGGTATGAAAATGCAGAGGAAGCCGGGGGAGTTGAGAGCACTTTTCTTTGTGAGAAAAGGTTAAAGAAAAATGACATGGGACCCTATATATAAGTGTGGTCCCCTCCTACAGGTATCATCTGTTCTACCTCAAACCATATCAGTTCAGAACTTCTTATACATAGGAATTGTCTCCTTTTCATTCCGAATGGACCCCATTCCGAAGGGGAGAATTTTTATGGTCCTAAAAATTCAACCAATGGAAGAAAATACTCCCATAATCACTTTGTAGAAGGAAGCAAGTACTCATACAAGAATGGAAAGGTGAATATACTCAAATTGAGTTGAAAATTTTAGAAGAAACTTGAAGGAATTAATGTTTTAAAATAATTTAAAGTGGCCCATGTAACATTTCTTAGAAGTGTCCGCATATTTCCAAGATTACGAACCACAATGTATGCAGAATGATCTGAAAACCATTGGCCTGTGAAGTGATGGCTAGCGAAAACGATGGATTGTGGACCACATCACTGAAGGACTCATGCGTGTGATGGCCATTCGTGTACCATCTTGTGAACTCATTAGTTTACAGACGAAGCAAATAGGTAGGGTTTTGAGAACCATTATTGAGAACTGAAGCCTCCGCAAACCCCAATTGACCCAGTCTTCCGTGGGTCATGATATCTCCTAATGGGCCTCTGAAAATGGTGTCACATGCCCATAGATACATATGCCCTGATGCTCTATAAAAGGAAGAGATAATTAATTGATAAAGGATGGACAAATAAATCTTGAAGGGGACTCAAAGGTTGGAAGAAAGAGTTCGGAGAATATTACAGCTTCAATATTGTTTCATCGGCAAAGCCCGAATTGCGAACCATGATCTTCATAGCTATAGCCGTCCGCGGACCTAAAAAATGGGAGAATTGAATAAAAATAATTCAACTACGAACCTAAATGGTGAAACAAAAAACCATATACTTCTCACGGATGAACTTCACGTGAATGATAAACCCCAAAAACCTCCTTCAATATGATGCTCTGCGTAGTGTACCACTTTGCGAACTAAATCTGGCACCACATAATGCATCAATATGCATATGGAACCCAAAGTGGTGTGATGGGCCACGTAACACTCTGGTATGTAGTGGTATATACCCATGCCTACGTGCCACATCGGTTCAAACATGACCCCTCTATCTGCATACCACTACGGTATGCGAAGCCTTCCCCATCTCGCATAATAAATGAGTACGCAGAATGGGGTATTTTTGGGTATTATTTTCTTCAAGTTCCAACCTCACCCCTTCATTACTGTCCAGTCCTTCATAGTCCCTCTATGAACCAGTCCTCCGAAATTAGGCCAAAGAATACTCTAAATCCACCAGACCCTTATGATCAGACCATTAGGTGCATTATCACACCCCTTTGAGTCTACATACCCATGGTAAGAGGAGTCATGAAGGCTCTCCCCAAAATGGTTCGGGCTTTGGGAATGCATTTGGGTCTACATTACCATGGTATCTTGGAGTCCAACCCTGGGATGCTGATGTTAACCTCCCCATTCTAGGGATTAAGGGTGATCTCTTTCTTTTTCATTCAATAAGGAATAGTGATTAATTGAAGGAGTTATGTTTGCTTCTCCTTTGACGAGGATAAAAATCCTCCCCTTCCTAGAACGTATTTGGGGCCCTCCCACTAAGGTAAGTCCCCAATATTCCATGGCTGAGCTGCATGATCTTTATTGTCATTTCACATTGAAAGGTTCATCGCTTCGCGCCCTCACCCACCATCACCCTAGCCTCTTCTATTGTAGGCTCTCCCTCTCCCACCAATAATAGAGGAAGCATGTGGTTGGTTGGATCTCCCACACCCTCTTGTTTCTTTCACCGAGCATGACTCACATGGGATTAGAGGATTATGATGATTACAACATCCACACAAATCTGAACTATGAGTACTCTAATTCCTAACCAAATTAGGAAAAGTATGAAACCTACCTGAAGGCCCGATCTCAAAACGGTGTCAATCCAAAAGGGTTCACCCAATCAGGACATATCAAATGGGCAGCTTCAATGCATAATCCAACACAAGTCTGAATAAAAAGAACATTGGTTCTTGAACAAATCAGAATACACAGGACACCTACCTGAAGGCCCGATCTTAAAAGGGAACCCTTCCAAAAGGGTCCACCTAATCATGATCCCCCAAATGGGCATCTTCTATTTGTAAGCCCTGCATAATTCCAAACATTATGGGTTATGATTTCTTCCTCGAGGATACATAGGAAACCCATATTATGGGTCTGATCCCAACATCAAATCACCTTTCATCCCCCCTAGAAGATGATAGACTCTAAAGCACCTTATTTCATAGATCAAGTTATCAGTACCTCTGTAGCATCAAATACATGCATGCCTACGAAGATCCTGCAAACCAAGGGTAGCCTGTGAACACACTCTTCAGGAATGAACCAAGTATTCACGAACATATGAACATGAATTTAATCTATAAGAGAGTTCTAAAACAAGAAATAATCCTCTCCCAGAAGAGTGTAGTGAGCCTGAATTCTGATCCTCTTGACCAATAGAGTCTTTAAGTGTTGTTGGTTGAATCATCAATCAACGTGTGCCTACCTTTGGAAAGTAGGTCCATGAATCATGGATACCAGGGTCGTTGGGTGTTTCTAGATCTATGAATAAACCTGTTGGAGACCATATGAGGATGTTAAATCCGAGGAGGACAGATTTCACAAGTACTTGACCCCACACAATCACCTGTTGGGACCAACTGACTGTGGAATCTCCTTCTGAACACAAAAGGGGTGAATTTGCTATCCCCAACGAGGTTAATCCAACCCTATTCTAAAGGATAAGGATGCAGAACATGTTAAAAAAAAGAAACAGTGATCTTGAAGAGAACCTGTATCTATAGAAAAGAGGTGGGTGATGATTCTCATCAGGCCATTCCATCATCACCCAAAATGTGCCACCTCAGAGGCAGAACATAGTCACTAAACAGAATAGAATTAAACAAGACCGTGTGATGTACCATATCCCACTCTTAAAGGCTCAATGTATCCATTATATATTAATGAATAATTCCTCTTATTTCAGGAAAATATTGAAACAAGGGCTCAATTTTTCCATATGGAACATCTTTATTTCTCACTGTCTAGTTATGTATTATGCTCACATTAGAAAAATACATTGAAAAAAATATATACATTCTTTATCTAGATAACCTATCACAATGGAAACTTCAAGTTGATTCTTTTTTCAAACATAAGATTTCATTATGAACACAATTATTATAGTAGGATAAATCCATTTTAAAGAAACAGGTCCCCCCAGAATTGTTTCATTTGGAAGACAAACTGTTAAATGTAGAATGAATGTGAAAAATGATAAAGGAATTTTTTTCCAACTCACACAAAATTAATGGTTCCACTTTATGCATATTTATCAATAAAGACATGGATAAAATTTTATCACAAAGGTATCTAAAATATCTCACAATAAAATCATGGTCACACTTATATTACTTGATAGTAAATTCCATATTTATAATAGAATCAATTCATCAAGAAAGATTTTATAATCATGAGTTTTTAGGATTTTAGTTTCAACTCCCTTCTATTGACTCTTTTGGATATGTTGCTGGAATAGCCATCATGAACCTTGATATTCTCCAATACTTCCATAAATTGAATTTTCTCTATAAGTATCATTATATAAGAATTATAAGGAACTTTCCATTTGTTTTCAACAATACACATAGGATGCAGTTATGGTCAAATTCCCCAATACAATAATTCCTAGTGAGATAAGAAGTCATATTTGGTCCTCCCCTTGATATTTAAAAGAATTGAAAGAAAATTTTCACATATATTTTTTCACAATGTGCATTATGTCTAAAAAATGATGTAATAAAATGGTAGACAAATATGGAGACTCATAAAATATAATTTTATTTTTCCAATTATAAGTGGATTTAGTGTCAACATTATTCCACTTTTTAGATTTTATCTTACCTTTACCTGATGAAAAACTGAAATATTTCAATTCATTAATCACATCAGTTTCAGAAATTCATTGAGGTGGTTGTTCATTGTCAACATTATTATCAAACCTATGATGATTCTTGTTGTATTGATGATCCATTGGAAGGAATCATTGATGCCCCATAAAATTGAAACTACAAAGATATTTAAGCCTTGTTGATCATGTATTGTTCATACTAATAGAACTTGATATTTTCACTTAATTATCCAACAAGACATCATTAAATAAGTATGAAAATAATTTATTTCCACACAATGGAAGCACACATCTGAAATATATTTTTTGAAGAATCATCGAATGTGAAGAAAATGATATCCCAAAGTTGAATCAAATCTCTTATTAAAGGTCACAAGTAGAAATATATATCATTACTAGGATCTAAAGGTTCAAATATTAGTACACTCAAGAATGTGAAAGGTTTTTTATACACATCCATGGAGGAAGATTATAAACATTAATAAAAATTCTCCATGTGTTGTGAGCAGTAAGCATATAACCAAACAAATTAAAACCATCATAGGATAGATCCAACATAACATTACACACATCAGTTGAATATTTGGGATGATGTGTAACAAATTACTTCCATGCTAATCCATTTGTAGGGTGAAAAAAATCATAATTAACTTTAATTATCACAAAATCATTTTGTATCATATTGGTTGATATTTCTATAGACATGAATATATTTTGATGTTTGAGAATCAATCAAAAGTTCCACATGAATTTTTGTGGCACACGAGATGGTGCTTCATATAGAGTTTACTTCCATTGAGATGTACCACATTATATATAGTCATTATGGTCTATTAGTTCCTCCCAAAATAAACTATAATATTTTAGAAAAAAATAAATTTTGTTGGTAAAAAATCTGAGCTTCTTAATTAAAGTACATATCTTCTAATGATTTGAGGGAATATCTTCACCATTAGAAAGAAAGTCCTTCAAAAAGGTAATAATATAATCAATGGTGGTATTAGAAAGTACATAAATTATTTTTCAGGATATAAACACATTAAAAATTATTAATTTGTCATTCTAGTACATTCTTGATATGCAATAATTAATGATGTCTCTATTCTCTCCTAGTGATCTCTCTTGAGTGATCTCATCCTCCTAGGGCTTCCTCCCCCTGACGGTACAACATTGTCTTCTAGCCTCCATTTCTTTCTTCTCTCTTTTACATTACTTCCAATTATTCTCCCTTTAGTTTTTGGTTTCATCTCAGGTTATCCATTTTGGATGGGACTCTTTTCTTCAGTGACCTATGTTTTCCACATTTTCATCATGTTCTCCCTCTATTTTCATTGATCCTGATCCTCCTCTTTGTTTTTATCTCTCACAGTGTTCGTTTGTTTTTTTATTTTTACCTTCTTTTTCTTCTCCTTTCTACATGATCCTACTATTTTTATTCTGAAGGTTTGATTCTACAGGTTCCTTTTTAGTGGATTTTTTCTATCACTTCATGGATACCATAATCTCCATCCATTTCTCTTTTCACCAGAGCCATCATGCTAGACATCATTTTTTCTTGTCATGAAGGAAATCTAGTATCTTGATATTTTGTTCATGTGAGGTTCAAAGGATTACTATTTTGAACATTCACCCAACTGTGCTCTTGTTACCCATCATATTGATCTTGGGAACCTCTCAATTAAATAAAAAGATGATTGAGGTTGTTTTGGGATGGTTTTGGTGGTTTTGAGCTAGTGTAGGGGGCTTGTTTAAATTAGTGTCATCCACCACTTTGGTTTCTGGATAAATCAGATGGTACATTTTTTATTCTTTTATGATTCTTCATTTATTATTCTTATGAATCAAGGATTTATTATGGGATAAAAATTTTAATATTTAGAAACAGATTTATGCATTCTAGTTTCGGTGACTAAAGAGCTTTGAGTGATGTGGTGACAATGAAAGTGGTGAGACATATTTTTATGGTTAGAGATCGTATTCCAAGGGATGATCTACTTGGGTTGGGGCTCACAATGAATGTTTTTTGTTAATTTCTTTAGGATAACTTCTAGTGGGTTATTACAATGTATGGAAACTTTTTTTGTATAGTGAAGATTTCAATTTTGGTCTCTAGTTCTGGTTATGTTAGTTTTTTCTTGTGGTGGAAGCCATCGGTGTTTTTGACATGAGTGACGAGTGAAATGTGATGATTTTTTAATGATGGGGAAAATGAAAATTGTATCTCCATAGTTTATTTTTTTGTTATGATGATGGTTTTGATGTGATTCTAATGGTATTGATGTGTTTTAGTGAAAAGGTTAATGGAAGTGAATTTTTTTATAATGAATATATCGAGGCATTAATTTCAATTGTGGCACCCTAGTCGATGCATCCAATCTCATGCATGTGATAGTGATGTATTTTGAATTTTAATTTTGAATGTTTGATTTTCGATTTAGGTTTGATGTGGTCTACAATGTGAAATCATTTTTTTGGATCTTTGATTTCATGGGAAGGTGTGTGGGATCCCACTTAACCCATCAAAAGTGGTTTATTCTTAAAATAAAAAAAAACATTTCAAAGGATATACATGACTTTTTGAATTACCCATTAATTTTATCACTATCTCTATATCATCATCTTCAGTATTTTCCTCAAGTGTATTGAATCATAGCCTTCATGCACTATAATACTATCTCTCTCATGATGACTCACAAATGTTAACCGATTGAATATCAAATAATCCATACAACTTATTTATTTATATTTATAAACAATAGAAGATTGTATCACTCTCCATTGTTATTCCAAATATAAAAAAATTGTTTGGAATCCATCTTTTTTTATGTGGTAGGTAACTTCTTCCTACCTTAACCATTCTATTCCAACACAATTATAACATAGACACTATATAACAACTCCATTATAAGAATTATTAAATGAAAATTCTAAAAAAATATCCAAATTATTTTGAAACTTGATTGAAATTCAATTAGTATGATACATACACCTTCTATCCATAATATTATAGGGAAAAAATATAGGTTACAATCAATAATGTAAACCATAATTAAAAAATTCATCACAACCAATTTCAATACAAAAGTCATCAAATCATTCTAGAATCTAGAAAAAAAAAAGAATAATAGAAACAATATATTCTATAATTGATGTCTAGAAATAACAAACCGTAAAAAGTATAATACATGACTTGAGAAACAACTATTTACACAATATAATTAAATACATTTTTATTTATGATACAATATCTTTTAAAACATCCATGATTTTAATATTCTATTAATCCAACTAAATACACTTTTCTTTATGATAGAAAATATTTACTCAATAATAACAAAAAATGTGTCACCCAACATCAAAACCAAAAAACATGGTATAATAATATCCTATGAATTCTACCATAATTGATATAAATATTAATAATCATCAAATACTAATATCATATAAACTAAGATTTATAAAGTAAAAAAATATATCCATAATGTAATAAAGGAGAGGGAATCCCAAAGTTTTATGATATATGGAATTCAATAGAAATTTTTTTAACAAAAATTAATCATCTCTAATTAGAATGGTACATTTATAATTCCAAATATAATTATAATCTTAAAGAGATGTCATGAATGGAATACATTATATAACTGTATTACTTGAATAATATAATGATCATGTTCAATGAAATTAGTTATATATTATTTGATGTATTTTCATACAATAATTCAAATAATCCATTTAAATAATTTATATAAATACTCATAAATAAACATTGGTGAAATTATTTAAAAATATGAAAGGTTTCCAACTATATATAACAATGAGTAAGAAAAATAATGATTTTTTAAATATTTTTTATTTCAATATATTGTCCCATTAAAAAAATTTCCTTTAATATAAAAAATACGAATAAAAACTCTACATTAATATTTTTAAATATAATCATTTAAATATTTATTGAATATTAGAAATCAAGTGTAGCTGCATCATAAGAATATTCTAAAAAAATTACATGTATGGAAGAGTATACCTACTAATACATTGTATTGGTGAGAAACTCAATATTTTTTAATAATAAATCATCCTACTATAATGAATAAATGAATTTCTATAAAAAATGATTCCAACTGAATCATATCAAGAAAATAATAATAACAAATATCTAAAGTAAAACCATGAAAATAATTTCTAATAACCACTATAAATCAAATTTACCAAAAACCCTAATTTTCCTTACTTAAGAAGTGCATGATTTCAAACTATATTAAATAAATCTCTATAGTAATTTAGAAAATATATTTCCTCCAAAAATAACAATGATGGACATTTTTTAAATGATCTGCCTCAAACTCCATTCACTATAGAATATGGAGTTGTCATCACCTTGATTGAATTTCACCATGCATTTATAAAATTCAATCTAAATATCCATTCCAAAAGAGGGTATATATGCTTGATAATATCAACATACATAGTAGTAAATATGCAAAGGGAAAATACACATATCAAAACCATATATTCATAATAATGGAAATGTAAAATCAAAATAATTATTCCTGAAAAAAACAACAAAGACCACCCATTGGTAGACTAGATAAAACAATATATTGAAATATCTCATCCACAAGCCTCATATAATACTAAACATGGACTAGTTCATTCTATGAGTATACACATTATTGCTCATAATTCCAATTCATTAATGTATTATGTTTTCCATGTTCACCACAAGAATCACACACCAAATAAATATGTATGTATAATGTAACATAAACTATACAAGAATATATAGAACTTTGAAAAAAAAACTCCCACTAAATAGTACCCACATCCCTAATTTCTAATGTGAAAATCAATACCATAAATTCAATATATATGCATAAATTTATCAATTGAAACCCCAACATATAAAAAAATATAATAACATGAGGAGTAAGAGAGTGAAAATTATACATAAAATTAGGTTAGTTTATTCACCATATAATGGTCGATTTAAACATTATAAAACCAACCTAATATGGTGGTTTTGAATATAATGGTACTCCTACTATATATATAAAATGAAAAATAAAACATCACCAACAAATATACAATAACAAAATACTAATGGATAATCCAAATTATTGTCATTAAACCAAAATCCCATAAATAAAACATCAACCACAAAAATATTATTTCAAATAATCAGTAAAAAGAATGAACTAAATCTACATTGTTTAAGTTTTCATATATAGATAAAAATTAAAACAATAGTTAGTAGAATATGATAAGGGTTTTTAACTCACTATCAAATATGATCTGATTTTGGAAATCACTCAATCAGGGGAGAACTCTTGAGGATGAGAGTCATCTATCATTTCTCGAGTGAGGGAAGAACATGATCGACTTAGGGGGTAGATACACCTAAAAGAGTGAATGGGGGAGGGTGTGTGGCTTAAAGTAATTTAGGAATCTATTCCAACGGGTTTTTTAAAAACTATTGGGATATATTTGTTGTAACAACATTTTACATAAACTGTGGGTATATTTAGACTCTTGATAAGCTAGACCAATGGTTTTTGTAAATTGTTGGTATAAGTCCATGGGGATAGGCCAATTTTTTAGTATGGAAGAAGTTTTCCACTACTACACCATTAACAATCCTTAGGATGATTATAGAAAATGTCTTAAAGTAACTAAATTAACTAAATTAGAGGAAAACAAGCGGGTGGTGTGATGACTGAGAATTAGGAACTAATGAAGTAGTCACCCCAAAAAAAGGTTTATCTAGTTCACACTCCTCACCATATGGGGAACCCCTCACAAGAATCTCGATAAACTAGACTTCCAACAACCATAGAATGGCCTCTACAAACCAATTTTTCTAGGGACACCTTATTCACCAAATTTCTGAAAAATATTTCCCATATAAGAGAACATATTCCTTAATCTCTCGATGGAGACCCCATATAAAGATAGGAGCTTTCAAATGATCACTTGAACCTAACTTTGAGGAAAAGATACTAGCCTATTCAAGATGGTCAATACAACCCTTCACCATATGATAACCATGATGAATACCCATGAGTTATGCTATCCTTCACCCTCTAATGATCTTCAACCACCATGGAAGAAATAGGCAATGGATGAAAATAACCTAACTCCCCTATCTCCATTGAGATTCTGGAAAAAAACATCAACCGAAAGAAACTCCCTATAAACATTCATTTCCTTTATAGGTGGCATACTATAAACAATATAAAAATACCCAACCGATTCAATATCAACCCACATCTCAAACATACCTCAACAGAGATAACATTTCAACCCAAAAACACTGATTCAAAAACCAAACACCTCATAATGGAACCAAATCCCCCCTTTGAAACCACCTCATTCATTCTGAATTCAAAAACAAATTTCCACTTAAAAGTCATTTAGTCCTAAGAACCCATTTCATAATACAATTCAAATTTCAATTTCTCTTGGAATAAAGTCATTCAAACTCACCCATCGATCAAAAACCTTCAACCCCCTTTAAAAAAATATTTCCACCATGAAAAACAAGCTAAAATGTTGGGAAATTATCGATGGTATTCCATGAATCCCCACACATAGGTATTCCCAATCTATCTTAAGAAAATATCCACACTTATCAATAAATATACACTCACTACATATACACATTAATTTAAGCATCCATAGGAATACCATGGGTAAAAAAACTCTTTTCAAACCACTCATTAAAACCACCCAAATAAATCTTTAAAACCACCAATCATCATTTAAAAAAAATATTTCCAAATTCACAAGAAAATTCTATCCCAATTTATACAAAACTTTACAAAATCCCAAATCATCTTCCAAATGACTCCCATTTTCAAAACAACCCATTTAACTTCCCAAAATATTATGAGTTTTCATTCTAAAAAACCCATTTTTGATAAACCAATCATTTTTTTTCTATACCAAACATAATTTTAAAATCGAAATAAAAAAACTCCAAAATAATCTTAGACCAATACAAAAAAAATCAACCCGTAAATTGATAAAAAAATCCCAAAATATCATAGGAACAACTGCTACACATGGCTTAAACACAAGTTTTTAAGGTTGTGTGCTAACTAGGTGAGCACATCTAAGGGCCTAAAAGTTAATTTCATGGTCTCTACATGGTTTTACATATCATGAACAACAACCGAAAAACCTAGGAATCCCTCCCTTAATAACCATCAAATACAAAAAACCAACCAAAAAACTCAAACAAAAACCAAATACCTTGAAAACACCGAAGGGAAAAGCTCGTATTTTGAGGGGTAACCATCCCAAACTGCCATTGAAATTCATGCATCCTTCCATATAGTTAATGATTAAGAACCTAACCATTAATGACTAATTTAATTCTAAAAATCCTATCTATAAACTACCCTACATCCCCCAATAAAAATTTATAATTGCTATGATACCATTTTATAATAAACCAACCAAGGTTAACCCTGAATTGGTCACCCAAGCTGACCCGAAACAAGGATTGAGAAGCATTCCTAAAACTCCTAGGATAAAAAATATTACCAGGCATCAAAAATACTTAGTTTAGAATGATTTATCCCATGAAAATAGATAAATAAATAAATAAAAATAGGATAGGTAACACTGAATCGACAACAGAAGAGAGATAAAACTAAACAGACCTCGATGTGACCTCACTGGTCACTGGAAAACATTGAACCCATGTCACTCCATGGAGACCAAGTTCGAGATGGAAGTAGAAACCGAAGCTAAAAAATATAGAGCTATTGGTGTGAATATTAAAACTTAGTAGGCATTCCAAAATAAACTATTCCCCATGCCTTACCTTTAGATAGATAACCACTTCAAGCTTGTTTGAAAATATAAATTAACGAAAAGAGGTTTTTTAACTATTTCAAAACATGTAGCAGGCTAGAGCTTATGAAAACAATTTTTTCTCTTTTATATTAAAAACATTTTTTGAGATGGGAATTCATTTTTCTAGAAACCCATTTATATAAAGGATTATTTTTTAAAGGAAGAATTTCATTAGGGGATCCACAATAGTGGAAGGTAAAAATGTTAATCATTATTTTTGAAATAAAAGGAAAAATGAGCATAAAGAATTTAGTATAGCAGTACTGTAGAAAAACAAGGATAAACTATAGAAATACCATGGAAAGTCCCTAATAAACTAGGTTAGGTAGGGTCATAGGATCCTTGTACTCTTAGTGATATACCATGGATACAAAGGTTTGATCTTTTTCTTGAGCCAACCAATCCACACCACCATAGTTTTGTTAGTGTTATAATGTAATCCTTATAGGGAGACCGGGCCTTGGCCCTGTAGACTCACCTAGTGTACTAGACATAGTCTTCCACATAGATACCCAAGAATCCCATGTGTAATACCCAAATGTTGGTGAGTTTTTATCAAGCTTGAATATACATATATTTGACATACTTTTACTAAAAATCACCACCAACTATATCACCCCAAACATCCTTTTTAAGCATAAACCCTTGTAACCTTACAAAACATAAACTAAATCAGAAGCTCCATTATTAGCATACCTAATATGTCACACATTTAACACATATCATATTTCAAATATGTTGGGTATGTCTTAAAAATACGTTTTCATTTCTTTAAAACAATAGAAGGTGAAAACTAGTCCTAATCAGACTAAAATTAAGAAAAAAATCATTTTGAAAACCAATTAATAATTTAAAATGAACAACTCTTCAAAGAAGATAAAAAAATGCCTAAACAAAAGGAAACATCTATTAGAATATTATGTAAAACGTGAAAAGTAATTGAAAATGCATTTCTAATAATTAAATGCTAATTTTAATAGAATATAAATTTAATATAATGGTAAAATAAAAATTTTAAAATAATCAAGAAATCATGGAATCAAAATTAATGGCATGGGAATAGGGAACCTACATCAAAACATGCAGTTTTTAATAATGGAAATCTAAAACCACTCCAAAAGGGCCACATAAGAAAATTGTAACACCCCAAGATTTTACGAAAAATATTCTTTTTAATCTCATTAATGTCTTGTGTTATACACTACACCAAAAGTAGCTTTCACAACACGCATCTCTGACTTGGCTTGAATTACACGTAATCACGACCTTCCTCGATAGAGTGTGTAGTACGCAATAACGAGTTTCACTAAACAACAATATGCTATTAAAATATTTTTAAAACTAGCCATTATGAATAGTAATAATAACTTTTTGAACTTTTGTAAATTTTATTTTTCAAAATGGACTTCATTTTTGGATTCGGAATATAGAAATTATCTTAGGGTGAGATTTTGGTAATTTTCGGATAACTTTCATATTTTGATGAATAATGAAAATTACTAAATTTTAATTAAAAACAACATTTTCAATAGAAATAATTAATAGTGATAAATTATTAATTTTAATGGTTTTAAAGTATATTTAGAATATATTTTTAAAATTTAATACAATGTTGTTCATTTGATGTAATTTCACATTTAAACCAGACATAAACTAGTGTCAATCTTTTGATAGTTATTATCTTTTAAAAACACGTTATTTGTTTTGACTACGGGAATTAATTTTTAAATTAATTAATGCAAATGATATGTTTTGAATTTGGTAAAATACAAATCATTTTTGAGTTCATAATATCAAATATAGATTAGGCCTAATTTTTGGTATTTTTCTGGAAACTTTCATTTTTTGATGAATAGTGAAACAACTAAGTGGTAGTTAAAAAAATGAAATTTTCATAAAACATAATTTTACAGCATCATTGAATGGAATTTAAAAAATCAGAGAGACACGGTTGATGTCAGTAAGTAAAATGTGGTTCAATGAGATGAAAATAATTTTTGGGGAATAGTAACTTTTTACTTTTTTTTACCACGGTTAAAAGTAAATAGGGTAATTAAGGGTACAAATGTTATTATTATTACCCTAAAACATGTCCTAATTCTATTGGATAAGTGTAATTCGACCAAAAAAAACCTTAGGAATAAAATATGACCATTTAGGCCCACTTGGATTAGATTAGGACATTTATTATTAATTTATTTAAAAAGGGTTAAAATAGTTAAAATCAAAGTTTAATAAGTATATCATTTTTAATATAGGGTTATACATAAGATAAATTCGACTATAAATATTCATTAGAAATCTAAAAATATTTCCTACATAATGGTATTTTATTTTTAATTTTTAGACATTATATAATTTAATTTATTTATGACACAAAGATGATGCAGTAATTATCTTATTAATGAAATATTGACATAATTGATGTTATAAATACCAAAATAAATGTAATTTGAGACTTTTTATGAATTAAACTAACTTTATAGGTTAATATTACATGTTATTATTTATTTAATTAACTTTTTTCTAACTAATCATTCTTTTATGATTTTTACAAAAATCAATTACTAAATAGTGTCAAAATTGACATAAAATAGTTTTTAAAAAAAATATTATATTATTAATTGTTATTTTATTCCTAAAAATCTGAGGATTGGTAAAATGACTTAGATAAAGTTATATATATTAATAATAAACAACATGGGGTTCTTTTGGCTTCTTATAGTAAGTTTATTAACCTTATAGTGTAAGAACACAAAAAGACACGGTAAAAGTAAAATTATCTAACTTAAAGTTAAATATAAATGATAAGGTTAAAATAGGATCTTAAACTTGCCTAAATTCTATTTAATGAGATTATTTCGACCCATCCCCACATTATCTTCGAAATAACTCAATTTGGAGCTATTTAAAACCGAATTTGGCTTTATAATAAAATAATATTTTTAGTTTTTCCAAAGGATCCCCTCTCCTCCCTTATAAAAGGGCACCTCCTCCCTCTATTCCTCACACCACTTTGAGCCTTCAAGCTCGGCCAAACCCTTCCAAATTCTCTCCTCCACTTTCCTAGAAACATCCTAGGGGTTTTGTTCTACCTCAACGTCCAATTTTAGTGCCCTAAAAGGAGATCTCAAATAGGCGCTTGAAAGAAGAGGTAATGTCCGTTACCGATTCTTTCAACTTTATTTCTTATTCCACTTCTTCTTCTTAGTTTGTTTCATTATGAAGTAATAAAACTAGTATCACTAATATCCTGATATGTTATTATAAGTATGAAACAACCCTGTTTCACCATCTATCCATCCTACAGAAAACGAAATCACCGCGCGTGCGTACGTACGGAATACCGTTTCCACACTGTGGTGTAATCTCTTTTCCACCACAACCTTACTTGGATGGGTATAATGGTGTAAATAATAACTATATATGATTATTGTAAATTGATATTGATTCTGATATAGTATACATACACTCCAATACAATTCCATGATCATGAGAACGATATCATCGCTCGTGCGTATGTACAGACTACCATCTCCACGACGCGATGAGATACATTCTCCACGTTAACCATTCATGAATGATTATAAAGTACATATAATAAGTAATAATAAAATATATGACATAATAATGATACTGGATTTATGTGTATATATATGTATATCATCTACTTAATTCCATTCAACTCAATAAGGAAACAAAAACAGCGTTCATGCGTACGTACGGCCTACCGTCTCCATGAACAGTGTATTTCTTTCCATTTACTAATCTATTATATATATGTATATTATGAATATATATTATATATAAATCAATTTTTATATTCTGTAATTAAGTAATCATGATCTAAGTAATCATATGAATAATTAAAAGTCAAAACACGGACAAAAAATGAAACGATTTTACCCAAAACGCTCTTTAACATGGAATTTACAAAGGAACGGGTAATATAAAGTCATAAGTGAACCATATATGATATCATAATAATGATTATGATTTTGGAATAAGTCAATGACATTATTTAAATCATTATACAAGAGGTTTGGACACTTACGAAGCAAATCAGACCTAAGGTAAGAGAAATATCACAATCTCATTTTTATCCGAGATTGTTTATACTTTAGTATTTACTGGGGTGTATTTTATCATCCACATCCATGTTTCCTCAATATGTAATATTATTTACATCCACCTACAATTGTTTAAATCCAATTTTACCCTTCGGTGAGTTTTTAGTAAAGGATATGAAAGGAATCTTTTGTCGTTTTTCGTACGAGGTACTTTTTGACTTTTCTGGCAAAAGTACGAAGAATGTTTTTTTAACTTATACGGCATGAATGGATTTTTAAAACATTATTTCCAAGAAGATTCCTTTACAAGTTATCATGTTTATTTTTAATCAACTTATTTTAGTTTATAATTGTATGACATGTTAAGAAAGGAAAAGTGTTTTTGAAGTAGAAATGATATTTTCCTCAAGAATGGAGTTCAAGTGTTTTATCAAAATAATTTTCCATCTAAGATAATAAAGGGTTCTGTTTTCATCCCTATTATTACATTTATTTGATTATGTTGTGATGGAATTATTTTTATGAATTCTTTTATCTTATAAGAATTGTTTTATGATGTCATGATGTTTAAGATTCCCATTTTTATTTCATGGGTTATGCTATGATGTATGGTTTATGATTTTGTGGAACACATAAGAATGGTATCATTATGAGATGGGTGGGACATATATCTCCCTCCAATGCATTGGGTAATGATTTTATATCTCATGATATAGACATGGATGGAACGGCAGGTTAAACCGGTTCAGTGAAACAGGACTGAAACGAGGAGTGAACTCGGTTCAGAAATGGACTTTGTCCTCTAGGATAGTCTTGGAAATGAGTCTTGAATAATAAGAAATGATTCTCTCTGATTATGTGTGTATGACACAAAGTTTCATGTTTTATGTTATGATTATTGGGATTACATTTCACTACTATGATTTATCCCATGTTATGATATTATGATCTATTTTGCAGGTTAAGATTTCCAAAATGTTATGTTCTTATGAATATTATGTGATTGATATTTCTTTTGTTTACCCTTTCTAAGAATTTGATCTCACCCTTTTATGTTTTATTTTCCCCAGGATATAAAGAAAGGTTTTAGGTAAGAAAAAAATGGAAGATCTTTATGGGAGATGTTGAAGATCTTTTACCAAGATTAGAAGATTATATTCCGAGTTTCCAAAGACATTAAACTATTACGGTCCTTGTGTGTGTGTTTTTGTAATGTACTAAGTATTCCTCAAAAGTAATGTAATGTCCATGTACGTCAAGCTTAGGGTCTCTATAGTTGGTATCAGAGGAAAGGTTTAGTCAACCTTTGGAAACTAGGATGCGAGAACTTTAGTGAGATCTCTAGAGATATTTATAAGGTATGTCTAGGGATATTCCTAAGGATAAGTATACATATAGGATATAGTCCTAGAACTATGATAACGATATTATATTAAACCAAAGATGTTAGATATTGAAGTTACTCCCCCTTTATTATTATTTTTACCTCTCACACTATTCTTTTTGGGTTTTAGATGATGGGTGGAACCCGAAGGAACCATGTTGATCAATGTAATGGACAATGCAATGATTGTCCTCCTGAACAAACAAATGTTATGGGAGATGGAGTGCAAAATATTATTGTTATACTTACACAAGCTATGAATCATTCTAGACTTCCAAATGAGCAGATAAGGGAACAATATTCTATTGAGTCCTTCATGAGGCAACGTCCACCTTCTTTCAGTGGGTCTTCTGATCCACTTGTTGCTGAACAATGGATTAGTACTACTGAAAAGATATTTTCAGTTCTTCAATGTTCTGAACATGATAAAGTCATCTTAGCAGTGTATCATTTGGAAGGTGATGCTGATCAATGGTGGAATCTTATCAAGAATACAAGGCCAAGAGATGAAATTGAGTCCATGGAATGGGACGAGTTCAAGATCTTATTTTTCAATAAGTACCTCCCTCATATTCTTCGAACAAAGATGGAGAAGGAGTTTCTTGAACTAAAGCAAAATGATGATGAATCTGTTGGTATATACGAAGCGAATTTTACAAGGCTTGCAAGGTATGCATCTGGATTTATCATCCAACTTGAATGTAAAGTTGATCAATTCTTCAGTGGCTTAAAACCAAATATTCGAAGGGAATTATCTATAAGATACTTCAGTAGCTATGAAGAAATTGTGCGTTGTGCTATCAAGGTTGAAATGGAAGTTGGTGTTACTTATCCATCTCATAGTTTTGATAAGAAACGAAAGATGGAGTTCAAGGAGAAATCTCAGAATAATGGTTAAAAGAATATGAATGTTTTCTTATGCTCAATGTGTGGAAATAAGCACGGTGGATATTGTCTTAAAGGGACTAGAAAATGTTTTAAGTGTGGAAAAGAAGGTCATCGAGCAACTGAGTGTCGAAGTAATGGAAAAAGGGTTTCTAATGATGTGAATAAAGAAAAGACTGTAGAGAATGCACCACCAACACTTCAATGCTTCAAGTGCAAGGAAATGGGGCATTATGCTAATAAATGCCCTAATCCAAGGGTTAGTGATGATCGACATGAGAAACCACTTAAGGCAAAGGACAAAGGGAAGTCACATGCGATCACTATTGGCGATGTTGAATATGACAACGATGTGGTGGAATGATTAAGTGTTTATGTAATGGGATTCCAAAATAATGTTGTATATAGTATCGTGGAATATTGGAATATTTATGTATTGGTCTATTGTGGTTTTCAATGGTACCGGTAACCATAGAATGTGATTGAGATATTTTTGGAAAAAAAGATGATATGCGCATAATGAAAGGAAAATGAGAAAATGAAATGTTTGACCATATTCATTAGATCATGACTGATATAAGGAGAAAGTTATATCATGGTTTGAGTATATATAATTTTTGGATTTTGGTATGTGGAAAGAGTTAACTTTTGACTGCATTCATGTTTTCACTATGGTTCAATTAATGGGTATTCATTCTTCAAGAGAATACATGATTAAGGTATTCACATGTTTGTAATTTGACCAACAAGATATATCTTATGACATATGGGGGATAAATGATGGCATTCACGTGATTGTTATGTGACATTTCAAGTAATCATTTTATTTATACTATGAGCATGGAACGAAGTATTTTAGATAGGACAAAATATTGGAATGGATTATGTTGGAAATAAGTTAGGATATAAATTTTTTCGATATTATTGATGGGATGTTATAGTAATATAGATTTAGAAAAAGGACAACCTACAGGACGGGCGACAGCCCATCGCGTCGGACAAGGCTGTTGGAATCAAACCCACAACCGAAGTGCGACTGGCCTTTATCGCCTACCACTGGCCTACAGGAAGTCACTGGTTAGTAGAAACTAGTTTTATTTTATTACGCGGTATGATATATGAAGTATAAGTTCATTTTTGGAATCATATACGATTAACCTCACCATAGATGGACTTATGTATATTTGATAACTTTTGCTAACCTTTTGTTTGAAACAGATGGAATGACCCATCATTCTATCACATGATCTATTAACACTTCATGAATAAAAAATTAAACTTCATTTCTTTAAGAGATGAAGTGGAAATTGTTCAAAGCACGAACAACAGTGAGATTGTACCAAAATAAATTAAGTTTTTATTCTAATTCAAAATCTTCAACTTTTGGGAAATGATCTTGTAAACCAAAAAAAATGTTGTTCTAGTGCCCTAATATCCGATGAATCAGATGGTACCCTAGATCATCACAAATTTATGGCTTTGTGATTGCTGGCTTTTCCATATCCATGTTCTCTAACACTCTCCATCAGAACATGATGGTAAGATTTCTCTTCCATATCCATATTTTCACCTATGTGGAAACCCAGTGATTAGTTTATTTGGGTAACCGTTACGTTTCATAATTTTGTTTTTAAATATTGGTTTTGGTATTCCTTTTTACTATGTGGGTTTCTATTAAAGAAACTTTCGAATAGTAAACCATTTATAACCCCGACGAATTTCGAGGGTGAAATTCATTTTAAGGGGGGTAGAATGTAACACCCCACGTTTTTATGAAAAATATTCTTTTTTATTTCATTAATGTCTTGTGTTATATGCTACACCAAAAGGAGCTTTCACAACAGTAATCTATGACTTGGCTTGAATTACATGCAATCACGACCTTCCTCGATAGCGTGTGTAGTACGCAATAACGAGTTTCACTAAACAACAATACACTATTAAAATATTATTAAAACTAGCCGTTATGAATAGTAATAACCACTTTTTGAAATTTTGTAAATTTTATTTTTCAAAATGGACTTCATTTTTGGATTCGTAATATCGAAATTATCTTAGGGTGAAATTTTGGTAATTTTCGGATAACATTCATATTTTGATGAATAGTGAAAATTACTAAATTTTAATTAAAAACAACTTTTTCAATAAAAATAATTAATAGTGATAAATTATTAATTTGAGTGGTTTTAAATTATATTTAGAATATATTTTTACAATTTAATACAATTTTTTTCATTGGATGTAATTTCACATTTAAACCAGACATAAACTAGTGTCAATATTTTGATAGTTATTATCTTTTAAAAACAAGTTATTTGTTTTGAAGACAGGAATTAATTTTTAAATTAATTAATGAAACTTATATGTTTTGAATTTGGTAAAATATAAATCATTTTTGACTTCATAATATCAAATATAGTTTAGGCCTAATTTTTGGTATTTTTCTAGAAACATTCATTTTTTGATGAATAGTGAAACCACTAAGTGGTAGTTAAAAAAATGAATTTTTCATAAAACTTAATTTTACCGCTTCTGTGAATGAAATTTCAAAAATTCGAGAGACACTGTTGATGTTAGTAAGTAAAATGTGGTTCAATGAGATGAAAATAATTTTTGGTGAATAGTAACTTTTTACTTTTTTTTACCACGATTAAAAGTAAATAGGGTAATTAAGGGTAAAAATGTTATTATTATTACCTTAACACATGTCCTAATTCTATTGTATAAGTGTAATTCGACCAAAAACAACCTTAGGAATAAAATATGACCATTTAGGCCCACTTGGATTTGATTAGGACATTTATTATTAATTTATTTAAAGAAGGGTTAAAATAGTTAAAATCAAAGTTTAATAAGTATATCATTTTTAATATAGGGTTATACATAAGATAAATTAGACTATAAATATTTATTAGAAATATAAAAATATTTCCTACATAATGGTATTTTATTTGTAATTTTTAGACATTAAATAATTTAATTTATTTATGACACAAAGATGATGCAGTAATTTTCTTATTAATGAAATATTGACATAATTGATGTTATAAATACCAAAATAAATGTAATTTCAGACTTTTTATGAATTACACTAATTTTATAGGTTAATATTACATGTTAGTATTTATTTAACGTTTTTCGAACTAATCATTCTGTTATGATTTTTACAAAAATCCATTACTTAATAGTGTCAAAATTGACATAAAATAGTTTTTAAAACAAATATTATATTATTAATTTTTATTTTATTACTAAAAATCTAAGGTTCGGCCAAATGACTTAGATAAGGTTATATATATTAATAATAAACAACATGGGGTCCGTTTGGCTTCTTATAGTAAGTTTATTATCCTTATAGTGTAAGAACACAAAAAGACACGGTAAAAGTAAAATTATCTAACTTAAAGTTAAATATAAATGATAAGGTTAAAATAGGAACCTAAACTTGTATAAATTCTATTGGATGAGAGGATTCAGACCCATCCCCACCTTATCTTCGAAATAACTCAATTTGGAGCTATTTAAAACCGAATTTGGCTTTATAATGAAATAATATTTTTAGTTTTTCCAAAGGAGCCCCTCTCCTCCCTTATAAAAGGGCACCTCCTCCCTCTCTTCCTCACACCACTTTGAGCCTTCAAGCTCGGCCAACCCCTGCCAAATTTTCTCCTCCACTTCCCTAGAAACATCCTAGAGGTTCTGGTCTTCCTCAAAGTCAAATTTTAGTGCCCTAAAAGGAGATCTCAAAGAGGCGCTTCAAAAAAGAGGTAATGTCCGTTACCGATTCTTTCAACTTTATTTCTTCTTCCACTTCTTCTTCTTAGGTTGTTTCATTATGAAGTAATATCATCAGTATAACTCATATACTGAAATGTTATTATAAGTATGAAACAACCCTATTTCACCATCTATCCATCCTACAGAAAATGAAATCATCGCGCGTGCGTACGTACGGAATACCGTCTCCACGCCGTGGTGTAATCTATTTTCCACCACCACCTTACTTGGATGGGTATAATGGTGTACATAATAACTATATATGATTATTTTAAAGTGATATTTATTCTGATATAGTATACATACACTCCAATTAAATTCCACGATCATGAGAATGATATCATCGCTCGTGCGTACGTACGGACTACCGTCTCCACGACGCGATGAGATACATTCTCCACGTTAACCATTAATGAATGATTATAAAGTATATATAATAAGTAATCATGAAATATATGACATAATAATGATACTGGATTTATGTTTATATATATGTATGTCATCTACTTAATTCCATTCAACTCAATAAGGAAACGAAAACAGCGTTCATGCGTACGTACGGCCTACCGTCTCCATGAACAATGTATTTCTTTCCATTTAATAATCTATTATATATATGTATATTATGAATATATATTATATATAAATCATGTGTTATATTCTGAAATTAAGTAATCATGATCTAATTAATCATATGAATAATTAAAAGTCAAAACACGGACAAAAAATGAAATGATTTTACCCAAAACGCTCTTTAACATGGAATTTACAAAAGAACGGGTAATATAAAGTCATAAGTGAACCATATATGATATCATAACAATGATTATGATTCTATAATAAGTCAATGACATTATTTAAATCATTATACAGGAGGTTAGGACACTTACTAAGCAAATCGGACCTAAGGTAAGGGAAATATCACAATCTAATTTTTATCCGAGATTGTTTATACTTTAGTATTTACTAGGGTGTTTTTTATCATCCACATCCTTGTTTCCTCAATATGTAATACTATTTCCATCCACCTACAATTTTTTAAATCCAATTTCACCCTTCGGTGAGTTTTTAGTAAAGGATATGAATGGAATCTTTTGTCGTTTTTCATACGAGGTACTTTTTAACTTTTCTGACAAAATTACGAAGAATGTTTTTTTAACTTATACGGCATGAATGGATTTTTAAAACATTATTTCCAAGAATATTCCTTTAAAAGTTATCAAGTTTATTTTTAATCAACTTATTTTAGTTTATAATTGTATGACATGTTAAGAAAGGAAAAGTGTTTTTGAAGTAGAAAGGATATTTTCCTCAAGAATGGAGTTCAAGTGTTTTATCAAAATTATTTTCCATCTAAGATAATAAAGGGTTCTGTTTTCATCCCTATTATTACATTTATTTGATTTTGTTGTGATTGAATTATTTTTATGAATTCCTTTATCTTATAAGAATTGTTTTATGATGTCATGATGTTTAAGATTCCCATTTTTATTTCATGGGTTATGCTATGATGTATGGTTTATGATTTTGTGGCACACATAAGAATGGAATCATTATGAGATGGGTGGGACCTATATCTACCTCCAATGCATTGAGTAATGATTTTATATCTCATGAGATAGACATGGATGGAACGGCAGGTTAAACCGGTTCAGTGAAACAGGACTGAAACGAGGAGTGAACTCGGTTCAGAAATGGACTTTGTCCACTAGGATAGTCTTGGAAATGAGTCTTGAATAATAAGAAATGATTCTCTATGATTATGCGTGTATGCCGCAAAGTTTCATGTTTTAAGTTATGATTATTGGGATTACATTTCACAACAATGATTTATCCCATGTTATGATATTATGATCTGTTTTGCAGGTTAAGATTTCCAAAATGTTATGTTCTTATGAATATGATGTGATTGATATTTCTTTTGTTTACCATTATTGAGCATTTGAGCTCACCCTTTTATGTTTTCGTTTCCTCAGGATATAAAGAAATGTTTTAGGTAAGAAAAAAAGGGAAGATCTGTATGGGAGATGTTGAAGATCTTTCACCACGATTAGAAGATTATATTCCGAGTTTCCAAAGACACTAAACTATTACGGTAATTGTGTGTGTGTTTTTTTAATGTACTAAGTATTCCGCAAAAGTAATGTAATGTCCATGTACGTAAATCTTAGGGTCTCTACAAAAATTGACCCTCATTTTACACTTAAATGCATATGCACACACACACACACATATATACCCCTAGATTCAATGTAGATATTCCAATCAAAATGAGGGAATATATGAAAAGAAGGAATTTATATATATGCCTTACCCATGCATATGGGTGTAAATTTTCTTCAAGAACGATGGAAAAAAAGACACAATATAAATTCTAGAGACTCAAAAATTACAAAATCCCTAATTGAAAATCGTGAAAAATTTATGAATGGAACAAATCCTACATGAAAACCATGTAGCATAAACTACCTTCAATGTATGTGGATAGAATTATCCCCCACAAGACCCAAAGACCCTATACATTAAAGATAAATAAGAGAAATACCCAAAAATGAGGGGTTAGGGTTTAGAATAAATCATGAACACCACCCAGGAGAAAATAAAACTAAGAAAAAAAGATGAATAAGGAAGGATAAGGAGATAAGAAACTCACCAGAGTTGGTCAAACCCAAAATTAGAATTAGAATCAATGACCAAAAGCAACATGAGGGGGAGGCCATGTGTGCGAGGGAGCCCTCTTGGGCAGCCGATCGAGTGAGTGATGGAGGGTGGGGGTGTCGAATGTGGAGAGGTAGAGGGGGAGAACCATTTGAGCATTTAATAATAATAATAATAATAATTAAATTATTAATCTTAATAGCAGTAATAATTATATTATTATTATTATTAAAATATTTTTTAATGGTTGTAAACAATTCATATGGTTGGCCAAACCATGAACCAACCAGGCACCCCTCACTGTGCCCTTGGAGAACCATGCATGGGAAGGTCATACGATAAGGCCTAATGATTTGTAAAACCATGCACTGACCATGTGAGTTGGATATGTAATAAAACAGATGGCCCACATGGGTTACACATGGGTTCTACTAATTGTGTGGAAATTATGCGCCTATGATAAAAACAAAAAAAATTAAAATTTGAACCCAAACCGGCCTGAAACTCAAAAAGATGCTAAAAATAATTAAATAAATAAAAATAATTTATATTTCAGGGTTGGGGTGTGACATCCTTATTTCTTTATTTCAAAAACACCCAACCGTCCAATAGGACCGACACTATGGTATACTTATGAAATAGAACTTAAAAATGGGTTTAATCCAAAATCTAAAAGTTACCATACCTCATAGAAATTAAATATTATTACAATAGTCCTCCCTTAAATAAATATGTCTCTAAATTTACTATCCAATGGTGGTCAAGAATTATCTGAGAATTACTCCAGCCACTTGGAACGTAGATTGGTCTCCCACTACCAAGTATCATCATGTATATAGTTGTGATTCCATAGCACCCATACTATAGCGAAATAATGGATATGGAGATCCTACATGCTCTGATAAAAAATAAATATAAAATACTCCTCTAAGGATTCATATTCCTGTAGCTCAATCTCCTTAGGTCAAATATTGTGAGATGGGTCTGAGTGATAATGGTGCAGCTATGATACATGGAAGGTGTCTTACATGGATCGATACATCTAAGGTAACTGCAACTGATAGGCTATTAGCCTGTCTCTCTATATAATATCAAACAACTTTACATATAATTGTAAAACTTTACCCTCTCGCTAAATAAAACTATTCCCCAGCCATAGCGAGACACACAAAAAGACTTGATCCCTGATCTCAAACTCTTGAGGTCATCAAAAATGATCAAAGTAAGATTTCAATCTAGAGTGTGTAGTATCAATACACTTTTTTATCAACTGGACCTTCCCCTTAGTCTCTTAAATGAGATGAATTATGAGTAATTATTCCTATTCCACCTATAAGTAGCACAAGGTTGATCAGAATGGCCAATCATACAAATCCTCTTAAGGTTCTATCTGTATAGTCACTTGATAGGTATTGTTATAGGAGTTATCAAGTAGGGGAATATGTCTCTCCAATGATCCCTCAAAATAAAGGACCCATGCTTGGTTTATATTCACTAGAACCTATATGGTACTCTCTGACGTCCCACCATTATGAAGGTGGTATTCTATGCTCAAATGCACCAGTGTACTCAACGAACTCTATAATACTTTCCAAAACTAAAATGTGAACACAGATTCCATGTCTAATAACATGGTATGAGGAACCCCATGAAGGAACAAAATATATTAGATGTAAAGCCTCCTAATATCATCTACCAAGAAGGACTCCCTGATAGGTAGGAAATGTGAGACCTTTGTGAGCCTATCCAAAATGTACTATATGACATTACTACCTCGAGTTGACCTTAATATAGAGGACAGAAAATCCATCAAAATATCTTCCAATTTACACATAGGAATAGGCAACTCTACAAAATACCATCTGGTCACTGGTTTTCTTCCTTAACCTACTGATAGGTAGAATACCTCATGAAAAAACCTGCTACCTCTCGTTTCATCCTCATACACCAATATTAATGGCGTAAGTCTTGATGAATCATGGTGACATCAGGATGTACTTACCAAGATGAGGAATTAAATTGTAACATAATCTCCTCACTTTTGGGTATTGGAATCCAAACATGACCATGGATATGTATAGTTTCATCCTCATGTACTATCCAACTAGGAGAAGGGTCCACACCTTCGACGCTCTCCCATAAGACCAATCCCTCATAATCTAATAGTTGCCTCATCCTAACCCTATCTAGAAGAGTGTAATACAATAAGAAGAATGTGATAAGAGTATGAACATGACTATCCTTCACCTCCAAGTGATCTCCAAAAATATGTCCATGAGCTTCCACTCATTATTGGCCTCCTTAACCACCAACGTAAAATTATTCTAGCTCATAGAATCTACTATTAAATTTCCACTATCAGGTGTATAGGATAGATCAAAATAGAATAATTGAAGATACTAAAACAAACTTCTATTTCAAATATTCACTTAATGATTTGTGAATATATAATTAATTATTATGTGGTACGTAAACACCATAATATTCTCTCAAAAAATTAGTGCCTCCAAAAAACAAAAATCATGAAAAATTGCAGCAAACTCGAGGTCATGTGTCAGGATGTCTTGCTTATGAGGTCTGAACTTGTGAGACCTATATATCATGAATCTACCCCCAACATCAGGAAAAAACCTAGCTAGATACCTGATGTACCACATTAAACCATATAACTTCTTCTAAGATCTGAAAAATTTAAAAATAATGCTAAATTAAACCATCCCATATGATCATGAAGTTCCTTTTCAAACACTTAAGACCATAAAAATATAAACCCCATCTTAGCCAATCCTAAGAGAGGAATATCCAAAAGTAAAAGTTCATGGATGATGCACCTGTAATAACTATCCCATTATAAGAAAATCTTGATATCAAAGACATCCTTGGGATACTCCCAAGAAACTATAAAACTCACCTTCTATGGATCCAAAGACACTCCTATCTCTGATATGATTTGACCCAAGAAGTGAAATTCATATATCTAGAAACTGATTTTTTTATATTAGAATACAACTAATTCTCTCTCATTTTATTCAGAATAATGTTAAGGTTTTTTAAATGATCATGTGGAGTCTGAGAACACACCATGATGTTTTCCCTGAAAACCACCATGATCGAATACAAAAATGGATGGAAAACCTGATTTATCAAGGCCATGAAAAATAAATGTGCTTTATTGTGGCCGAATGACGTCAAAAAATACTCATAAAGGCCATACCATATACCAAACTTTGTATGAGGTATGTCTTTCATCCTAACAATCACTTGGTGATAAAACAATTCAAATCAATTTTTGAGAAAACCTACACTCCATGAAGCTAGTTAAAAAGATCATATATCCCAAGAAAATGATACTAGTTTTTAATCACAAACTAGTTCAATTTATGGTAACCCAAACATATCCTGAGGGTTCTGTACAACTTTTTAGAAAAAAGGACCAGTGAAACCCAGATATAATTAATGGGTTATATAAACCCCTTTGTCTCCAAGTCCTCTAGATATCTCTTGGGCTCTTTCAACTCAGTAGTATCCATCCTATCAAAAACTATTGATATAGGTGAATCACTTGGAACTACCTTGATAGAGATACACACCTATCCCTTAGGAGGTAAACTAGAGAATTCATCCATGAAAATTTCCCTGAAATGGTCAACCACTAGAAGGAATTACACCTAACACATTCCCTGATCATCCAAATATAAGCTAGCAATCTAGAATATCAAAATTTCCATCCCAGGATTCTCTATTCCATATCTACTAGTCTGGATATCCCATTCAATTTTTTAAATAAAAACCCTACCCTTTGGTGATGTAAAGGTCACCCTTTAGAGATAAAAATCAAAATAATTATGACAGGGGACCCACCAATCCATCCCAAGAATGATATAAAATCCTTTAATATCAAGTAAAAACGATTTCACATATGAAGGAACACCCACCTACCTCAAGTGGGAACTACCTTAATTGGCGTAAACCCTTCGATCTGATCCCCAACAAAGTATCAAGTGTCATAACACCATTAGAAAATAGAACATCGAGCCCAAGACTCTCTACGAAATTCAATGAAATTAAAGAATGTGAAACACCTATATTGAAAAGATATTCTATTATAGTAGAGGCTACTAAAATCATACCTCTCTCTATAGATAGCCTCGCACTCTGATCATCAGGTAACAGATGTAGAGAATATGTCCGTCTTAAACTATGGCCTTATAAAACAACCTAACTACCCAAAGTAGGCCCACTCCACTATCATGGTACAAATAGTGTCTGGTTCCCCTATCCATGACTACCCCAATATCCTGAATGACCATTAGTACTCTATATCCATGTTTGATACATATTTATAAATCATTCTCATAAACATTGAGTCAGATTTGACCGCCTTTCACTAACCACTAGACAGAAGGTCTTAAAAACCTTTATATATATGGCCCATACCACCACATTCTTGGAACTTGACTGGGTCTCTATCACACTGGATCCTACTATATCCCCATATCCCACACCTATGGAAGAATATATAACAACCATCACTCACACATCTGATGGTATTCCCATCATGATAAGTATCAAACTGACATATTATGGAACCTAACATGGAACCAATAGGTCAAGGAGCTTCACTACCCTACTCTGGCTCCCAACTACTCTCAAGTTATCTTCAATAATAAATGACTAATTTAATAAATTATTTATAGTATGAAACCAAAACATGTTGACCTATGATCTAATAACATGTTTGATACCTTCCTCAAATCCTCTCTCCCTAAACATCTCATCATCAATATAGATAGGTGAAAAGGACTAAAGATCTATAAAGCATGTCAAATACTCTATAATGGTCTTTGTACCCTTCTCCAGACATATAAATTAAATGGCCCACTCAAACCTCAATTTCATGGGAAATATTTTGTCATAAAACCTACATTAGAAATCCCTCCAAACCATATCATAAAAATATCAGTTTTATTCAAAAATCCCACAAGTGCATAGCTGTTTCTTGAAGAGTATACATCACAAGATTTTCTCTCTTATAAGAAGGTGTCTCTAGATTCTATAACATAGATAAAATAGTGTATATCCATATCTTAGTATCCTGTGGACTATGATACCTCTAGAATATAAGAAGATGATGATGGTGTAACACACACGTCATCTCTGCTATAGATGAGGCAGGTTGTGGGGATCCTTGAACAATACACCTAAAGCATAAGAAACCCTCATGAAAATAGACATCAAAAACCATATATAGTAAAAATGGTGTTTCTCCATGTGATACTATAAGATTTCCTACTAATGGAACATAGTTTCCAACCTCCAGAGCATGGTGGTTTCCACCGTCCTGGTGCATGACTCGAGAACATCATGGTGCCATGTCTCTACAAATAGAAAGTGCACACCTCTGAAAAGATACGTTAATGAAAGGATAATAAATATAATCATAGGAAAGGTCTAATACTTCCTATAAATAAGATACACCCCTCATCCTACACCAAAATATTGTATTGGGTAAATGAAATGAACGTATGGAATACTTGAGACACTACCTAGAGTCCACTCCAAAATTTGGGTCTGGGTCAAGATTCTATTTCAAAAATTAAATTCATTATGTTTATATTTATATTAAAATTAACATTAAATGGTTGAGTTACATAGATCACCATTTCCAATTTATAATGTCCCATACACCTTATAAATTAATGTGTGGAGTCTATTTAATCACAACCATAACATGTTAAATCCCACGTGACTAATGGTCCCTGACTCAATGTGTGACAATTGACTGCTTAACCTATACTAGAAAAAACTATCAGGTCAATTGAGGATCATTATGTACCAATTATGTTTATCAGTCCCCTACATGAAAAGTTAGTATAATTACAATTATAGAATATAAGGCACACAAAATAAATGTCATGTAGTCACGCAATTCATCACATATGGTATGACGTAATTCATGGAATGTGAATTCCCTACATGCCTAAAAGTATGAATGAGATGTAATTACCTCATCTCATCAAGACATAGATCCAAATTCATAATAAAAATTAAAAATCAAGCGTGTCACCCAATGGTGAAGTCAAATAAATCGTAATAGCATAATACAGAACATGAATTCCCATTCAAGAAACCTAGTAATTATCCCAAGCATGGGTTAGCTAATTCCAAGAATGGCATATAACCAAGTTCCAGTAAATTTCTAATATAATATATATTGTCTTAAAATAGTAAGGTAAAAAAATAAACATGACTCTAATACAACATTGTAATTTCCCGAACTAGGATCCACTAAAAGGTTCATAGAGCCGGTGGTTCTCATGGCCTCAAGCACACCTTCTCATATTTCAGAGGTTTCTGACTAGTGGCGAGGTTCAATAGTGGAATAGTGGGGAGAATGTTCCCTCATGATAAAATTGTATCATAGTGGTATTGAAATAATAATAAATAGTGGAATAAATAATACTAATTACTAGCATCAGAAGATGACATCCATATAGTATAAATAAACAAAGATGAAATTTGTTTCATATGCAATATAATGAACATGTAATGTATCTATACAAAATGGAAATAAATACATTGAAACAAGGATCCAATACATTACAAGTATAAAAAGTAAACAAGTCCAAAAATATATATCAACATATAGAATCATAATTATATCTCAGTCGTATGCTCCCTTACTCCAAAGCAATGAGAAAATCAAGCATCCTAACTAGGATCTTTCTCTGGTCCCTACCCGTATCCAAGTAATCTATCTGGGTATCCAACAACGGCCTAAATGGGGTGTGATATAACACTTAGTAGGGCACCACCAATAGTGTATTCAAAAAGTTCAATATGTAAATATAATCTAAATAAGTGTGCTATATATAGAATTTATAAAGTGATAAATGAATAAGTGAAACATTCTATCATGTCAACAATAATCAATCACTATAACAAGGGTCAACTGTATTCAAGCAACCGTAAACACAAGATCTCTATAAAGAATGGAAAAACCATAGATAATGTCTGATGCTGTGTAATTATGTTTTAGACCCCATGAGCGGGATACAAGGAGATGAAATTTCCAAGGACCCCCCCCCCCCTCATCCAATGCCAAGTAATCCAGTTTTAGTCTTACATGGGCCAGATCCAAGGCCCACGATCAAGGAATCCCCTTGAGTCTATGTAACACATCCATAAATAGAGTAGGTAAAGATTTAAGGGGATCCTAAGGAGTAAAAATGTCCAGGGTAGTCCGAGAAAGCCAGATCTTAGGATTATAAATGTCACGGGCGTCCAATGTAATCAAGATTCATAGAGTAAAAATGTCCATGGAATCCATGTCAGCTAAATCCAAAGAGTAATTCATAACCCATTTCATATTTTCATTAATCCCATAAAATAATTTTAACAACATGTAATCACATGGAAAATGAGGCATAAAATCCTCTCCTACTATATCATTAAATTAAGTAAGGTTCCATCTACTAAAGTCAAGATCTCACACACCCAATGTGGTAGTATATCATAGGTTAGATACTCAAACACACCTCACATGTGGTCCGGGTTGAGGTGAACAACCTACAACTTTATAATGGTACTAAGTGGGAAAAATAATCAGGTTATAATTGTTTAATCAATGAATTTAATAAATTTAAGAGTAACACCCAGAAGGTTTGGAAACGACACAATAATAACTAACCATCACACATCCAAAATTTAAGGTAAAAGGTGTATAACACATATTGTGTACCCATGGTAGAACACTCTTCAAATATTGGCTCCTAAATCAAACTCCGATTGGAATACAATGGATGAATGTTTGGACACCCTAAAAATATGGCATAAGTTATCACACAAAAATAACATATTTGGTAGAAATTAAAATGACTAAAAGAGAATAAGGAGTGAATCAGTTACTGGTGACTATCCAATGAGATGATTGGAAGTTGAATCAGAGGACAGATGATGAATTGACATCAAAGCCTAGATTTAGGACCCAAAGTTTCTTCTCTCAGAGGTCCTATATGTGAGGGAGAGGAAGACTTCTATAAAAAATGAGGCCCTACCTCATATTATAAAAATTGACCTCACGAATTTACATGGTTAGTAAATGATTTACATATCATGTAATGATCATGATTTCCCTTATAGAGAAAGCTAATTACACATCATGAATTGAACTACCCATTCCATTACATGGTGTGTAATAAATACACACCATATATTCTAAGTAAAAACTATATACTTGTCATATTTTATACCTTATCCCCTAGTTATGTGTTTTTAAAAACACTAAATTGGTCCAAAGGCTTAACTCTAGGGTTTATGCCAAAAAGAGAACATAAAAAGGGTTTTAACGGGAATCTAAAATGATCCACACCTCATTGAAAAACTGGGTTCTTACATAGGTGGTTTTTTGGGTGTTTATGTTTTTATGGGTTTTATGTATTTTTATGTTTCTAATGTTTTCAAAGGGGTTTTCAGGGTTTTTAGAGTTTTTTTCATTTTAGGTATTTTAGATATTTTTTCGGATTCTTTAGGTTTTTGGGGTTTTTAGGGGTTTTAGGGTTTTTTGGGGGTTTCTAGGTTTTTAGGGTTTTATTGTTTTTAGGATTTTGGTATTTTCAGTGTTTTTAAGATTATATTTCATTCTTTGGGGTTTCTCAGGTTTTTAGGATTTTTCCTTTTTAAGAATTTTTAGGGATTTTTTAGGGTTTTTAGGGTTTTTATAGTTTTTAGGGATTTTGAGGGGTTTTAGTTTTTTTTGGATTTTTAGGTTATTTTTTAGTTTTTAGGGTTTTTAATAATTTTTATAGTTTTTTTACAATTTGTATAGTTTTAAAGGGTTTTTAGAGTTTTTAGAAGTTTATAGGGTTTTAATGGGTTTTAGGGGGTTTTATGGGTTTTAGGGGGTGTTAGGGTTTTAAGGACCATGTTAGGGTTTTTATTATTTTTTATGTTTTTAGGGATTTTATGTACTTTTATATTTTTATGGTATTCTATGGTTTTTTTAGGCTTGTAGGGTTTAATAAATTTTAGGGATTTTTATATATTTTCAGAATTTCTATGGTTTTACGATTTTTAATGATTTTAAGTTGTTTTAGGGGTTTTGAGGATTTTTAGTATTTTTTAGGTTTTTTGGCACTTTAAGTGATTTTAGGTTTTAAAGGATTTCATAGGAGTTTTCAGAGTTTTATTGGTTTTTATATTTTTAGAGATTTTAAAAGATTTTTAGGGTTTTAGGTATTTTAAGTTTTTTTAGTGTTTTAGGGTTTTTTGGGGTTTTAGGATATTTTTTAGTTTTTAGGGGTTTTAATAATTTTTAGAGTGTTTTAAAGTTTTTAGGGGTCTAATGTTTTTACAATTTCTATAGGTCTTTTTGGGGTTTTATGGGGTTTTATGATTTTTCTGATTTTGGTTTTTTTATAGTTTTTAGGGGGTTTCAGGTTATTTGGGACTCTTAAGATGTTTTTATGGTTTTTATCATTTTTTAGATTTTTAATAATTTTTAGTATATTTTGGTTTTTTATGTTTTTCATAGGGGTTTTTAGTGGTTTTATTGTTTTTTATATTTTTAGTATTTTCGAGGTATGTTTAACACATTAATGGTCTTTTCGGGTTTTTAGTGATTTTGTTGGGTTTTAGATATTTTTAGTGATATTAGGGTTTTAGCAATTTTATGTTTTTAGGGGTTTTATGTGTCTTTAGTATTTCAAATATTTATTATGTTTTCATAGGGTTTTTAGTGTTTTTTAAATATTTTGGGATTTTTAGTGATTTTTTAATATTCTTAGGGTTTCTTAGGGTTTTTACAGATTTTGAGCGGTTCTAGTTTTTTTTGGGGGGTTTAGGGTTTTCTGAGTTTTCAGGGGTTTTATTATTTTTATATTTTTTTCTAATATTTTTAGGTGTTTAAAGGGTTTTTATATATTTAGTGGTATTTATGTTTTTAAGGTTTTTAGGGGTGTTTATGGTTTTTGGGGGTTTGGGGGATTTACGGTATTTTTGTGTTTTTAGGGTTCTTAGTGTTTTTAGGTTTTGAAGGGTTTAAATTGTTTTTTATTTTTTTAATTTTTTATGAGAGGATTTCAGGGTTTTTATGGTTTTTTATGTATTGATTTATTTTATATATTCTTTGGTAATTTTATGGGGTTTTAGTGTTTTTAAGGATTCTGGGGGGTTTTAGGGTTTTTAGGGTTTTTAGAGTTTTTATGGTTTTATTAGCGTTTTTAGGGTATTTTTGTTAATTTTTAGTGATTTTATAGATTTTTTAAAATTTTATGGGTGTTTAGGGTTTTTATGGATTTTTATTGTTTTGAGGGTTTTAGGGTTTTTTTGGTTTTTTTTGGGTTTTCACCTTTTTTGACTTTTTAGGGGTTGAATTTTTTTTATATTTTTCAATTTTATATGGGTTTAAATGATTTTTAGTTTTTCTAGTGGCTTCTAATGTTTTTTTGTTTTTATAGGGGTTTTAATTGTTTTAGGGGTTTTTATGGTTTTTAGGGGATTTTATGTTTTTTATGAACATTTAAGGTTTTAATTATTTTTAGAGTTTTTAGGTTTTTAATGATTTTTTGTGTTTTTAGGGTTTTAAGTATTTCTTATGATTTTCAAGGTTTTTAGGGTTTTTACTATTTTAGGGATTCTTAATGATTTTTATTGTTTTTAGGGTTTTTAAGAAATTTCGGGGTTTCTCGTGTTTTAGGGTTTTTAAGGATTTTTCAAAATTTAGGTTTTTAGTTATTTAAGTGTTTTTTGAATTTATGGTTTTTAGGGTTTCCATGGTATTTAGGATTTTTAAATTTTCAGGCATATTTAGTGGTTTTAGGTATTTATTGTTTGTAGGGGTTTAAAGTTATTTTAGGGTTTTAGGGTTTTTAGGGTTTTATGGTTTTTTTGTGTTTTAAGGGTTTATTTTTTATTTTTTATGGTTTAAATTTTTTTATATATTTTTCAATGCTTTTTGTGGTATATAAGGTTTTTAGAGTTTTAGTGGGTTTTTATGGGTTTTATGGGGTTTTAATGTTTTTAAAGGTTCTTATGGCATTAAGTATTTTATTGGGGATTTTAAGGGGTTTATAATTTTTTAGGGTTTTATGGTTTTTAGTGTTTCAAGGTTTTAATGTTTTCTTAGATCTATTCAGCGTTTTTAGGGGTTTTTACATTTTTAGTTATTTTATGTTTTTTTTATTTTATGGTTTTTAGGTGTTTTGGTATTTTTAGGGTTTTTAGGGGGGGTTAATGTTTTTAGAGTTTTTTAGGTTTTTATAGGTTTTATGTTTTTTAGGATTTTATGGGTTTTTTAGTGTTTTTAGGGTTTTTTATGTTTTTAGATATTTTTAGGGGTTTTTTATGATATTTATAGGTTTTAAGGTTTTTAGGGATTTTGAGGGATTTTAATATTTTTTTTGTTTTTTTCGATTTTAGGGTTTTTAGTGCATTATATTGAGATTTTGGTGGTTTTAATTTTTTTTAATTTTTTTAAAGTTTTTTGGGGTTTAATGGTTTTTTATAGTTTTAGTGGTTTTTGGGTTTCTTTACAGTTTTAGGGATTTTCTAAGGTTTTTAGGGGTTTTATGTTTTTAGGAGTTTTTAGGTTTTTTTAAAGTCATTTTAGGGTTTTATTTTGTTTACAGTTTTAGGTTTGTATGGGTTTTAATTGTTTTTATGTTATTAAGGCTTTAATATACTTTTCTAGTGTTTTTTGGATTTTTTTTATGTGTTTAGGGATTTTTGGTTTTTTTTAAAAAAATTTATGGTTTTTAGGGTTTTTAGGGATTTCGAGGGTTATTAGTGTTCTTTTAGGGAATTAATGGTTTTTTAGTGTTTTTAATGTTTTTTAGGTTTTAAGGGGTTTAATGTGTTTTTAGGTCTATAAAATATTCTTAGGGTATTTTACATTTCATGGATGTTATGTAATTTTTAGGTTTTTTGTGGTTTTTAGGGTTTTTAGGGATTTTGAAGGTTTTAGGGTTTTTAGGGGTTTTAAGGGTTTTTTGGGTTTTAGGGGTTTTAGAGTTTTTAGCACTTTTTTAGTGTTTTCAGGTGTTTTTAGGTTCTCCAGGTTTTAGTGGTGTTACGGGGTTTAAGATACTTCGCATTTTTTTATATTTTTTTTGGGTTTTTAACATTTTTTAGATTTTTAGTGGATCAAAGAGTTTTTAAGGTAATCTTACTATTTTCAGGTTTTTAGGTTTTTTACATTTTAGAGATTTTAGGGATTCTTTTGGATTTTTATGATTTTTTTGGTTTTTAGTTTTTTAAGGGGGTTCTAGGATTTTTAGAATTTTTTAGGATTTTAGGGGTTTTGAGTATTTTTTGGATTTTAATGTTTTCTTAGGGGTTTTTTTGGTTTTTTGGTTTTTAGTTTTCTATGGGATAATTGGGTTTTTAAGGTTTTTTTTTATTTTTAGAGTCTTTTAGGTTTTTGAGGTTTTTTAGACTTTTTAGGTTTTTAGGGATTTTTTGTGTTTTTAGGTTTTTATGGTTTTATTAGGGTGTTTAGGGTTTTTTTATGTTTTTATGGAATTTTATGGATTTTTATGGGTTGTAGTGTTTTTAAGGATTTTTATGGGAATTGTCGGATTTTTATCATTTTTTAGGTTTTTAGGGGATTTATGTGTTTTTAGGTTTTTAGGTTTTCTTTGGGCAAGGAAGATGCGAGGGTCGGGCTATTACCCACCCCCCCCCCCAAATTTATTCGAAAGAAAATAGAGACACAACAGACAAGGGAGGGGAGGGGTCAAACGACCCACACCCAAAAACCCCTTACAACCCAAGACGAAAAAAGACCCAAAAAAACAAAACCAAAAGCGAAAAAAGTAAATGCACACAAATCCAAGCAGCCACCACCATCATCCAGCATCAACCAGCATCCAGCATCCCCCAACTAACCAACGACCAGCATTTAAACACAACCAGCAATCAACATCCAGCAGCAACACGATCATAAACCACAGCTCCAGCAACTCCCAACTCAGCAGAAACCAGCATCCAGCATCACAATTTCCATCATGCAGTGCATTCTAGCATCCAACAACACCACATCCCATCATCACAGCAACACAGCAGCAGCAACACGTCCAAACCAACTAGCCCCAGCAACCAACATCACAACATCCTACATTTCAACCACCCACAACCAATAGTATAAAACCACAACACGAGCACTGTAACCAAACGTGGCCATCATCACCTCCCAGCAGACAACAACCAACAACTCCATCCACACCATTTCAAGCAACTAGCATGTCCTCCCCAGGAGAATCCACTGCCAGTGAAACAAGAAATAAGCAGCAAACTCCAAAAAACGACAGCACCAAAACACCAGCATCAGTAAAGTTTTCATAGGCTTTTCTGGAGTTTTCAATATTTTTTGGTTTTTTGAAAGGATTTTTAAGGTTTTTAGTTTATTTTTGGGATTTAGATTATTTTTAGGGTTCTTTTAGGGCTATTATGGGTTTTTATTATTTTTAATGTTTTTTAGGTTTTAATGGGTTTAAATCATTTTTAGGTCTTTAAAATTTTCTTAGAGTTTTTACTTTTTTAGGGATGTTATGGATTTTTAGGGTTTTGTGGTTTTTAGGGATTTTGTTGGTTTTTAGGGTTATTAGGGGTTTTTTTTGGTTTTTTGGGTTTCCCAGATTTTAGAGTTTTTTGCGATTTTTAGAGGTTTCAAGAGTTTTTAGGTTTTTAAGGGTTTTCGTGGTGTTAGGGTGTTTAGGATACTTGGAATTGTTTTACATTTTTTGGGTTTTTATCATTTTTTAAAATTTTAGAGGTTTTAAGAGTTTTTATGGTACGCTTTCAATTTTCAGGTTTTTATGTTTTCTATGTTTTAGGTATTCTAGGGATTCTTTATGATATTTATGGATTTTTTGGGTTTTTAGTTATTTTAAGCGGTTTTTTGGATTTTTAGGGTTTTTAGCATTTTTTAGATTTTTAGGGGTTTTGAGTGTTTTTTTAATGTTTTTTAGGGGTTTTCAAGGGTTTTTAGGGTTTTCATAGTTTTTTGTTTTTTAGACATCTTAGTATTTTTTTGTCTATAAGCTTTTTAAGGATTTTGAGAGTTTTTTGGGTTTAATGTTTTTTTAAGAGTTTTTAGAGTTTTTAGATTTTATTAATGTTTTAGGGGTTTTAGTGGTTTTTTGGGTTTTTGGGTTTCTATGGGATTATTGGGTTTTAAGGGTTTTTGGATTTTTAGAGTCCTTTTATGTTTTTTAGGTTTTTCAGACTTTTTAGGTTTTTAGGGATTTTAAGTGTTTTAAAAAATTTAAGGTTTTCTTAGGGTTTTTAGTGTATTTTATGTTTTTATGGTTTTTTAGAGATTTTTAAGGTTTTTAGTTTTTTTAAGGATTTTTAAGGACATTTAGGGTTTTTATATTTTTTTAGGTTTTTTGGGGTTTTAAGTGTTTTTAGGTTTTTATGGTTTTCTTAGGGGTTTTCCTGGTTTTTCGGATTTTTTATGTTTTTTGGTATTTTTAGGGAATTTTTTCATTTTTATAAATTTATTGATTTTTAAGGATTTGAATGGTTTAAGGTATTTTTAGGTGTTTGAATTTTTTATGGTTTTTTAGAGTTTTTATGGGGTTTATTTTTTTTTTGAGTTTTTAACGTTTTTATGGTTTTAAGGGGTTTTTAGAGTTCGTAGTTGTTTTTAGAGTTTTTAGGGGTTTTTAGTAGTTTTAATTAATTCAGGGGTTTTAATTGTTTTATGTCTTTCTAGGGGATTTATAGTGTTTTTGGTTATTTTTATGGTTTCTAGTGTTTTTTATATTTTTAGGGGTTTTATGTTTTTTGTTGGGTTTTTTAAGGGTTTTATGTTTTTTACATTTTCATGGAATTGTTAGGGAATTTTTAGAATTTTTATGGGTTTTATAGTTTTTATATATTTAAGGTTTTTTAGGGGGGTTTTTAGGAATTTTTGGGTTTTTTTTAGCATTTCAGGTTTTTAGGAGTGTTAAGTATTTTTTGGTTTTATGGGATTATTAGGGATTTTATGGTTTTTATGGATTTTTATGTTTTTAGTTATTTAAAGGTATTTTTAGGATTTTTATGGATTTTAGGTTTTTAATGGATTTTTTGGGTTTATAGGGTTTTCTTGTGATGAGTTTTTCGGTTTTATTTTGTATTTTTCATATTTTTAGGTTTTTTCGGAGTTTTTAACATTTTTAGGGGTTTAGAGGGGTTTTAGAGATTTTATTGGTTTTTAGGGGTTTATGGGTTCTTCAGGTTTTTTATTTTTTGTGTGGTTTTATAGGGGTTTTTATGGTATTTTAGGTTTTCTAATGTTTTTATGGGTTTTTATCATTTTTAGTTTTTAGGGATTTTAAGTGTTTTTAGGTTTTTTTAAGATTTTCATAGGGTTTTTAGGGGTTTTTATATTTTTAGGAATTTTTTATATTTAATGATATTTTAATGGTTTTTATGGGGTTTAAGGATGTTGAGGGTTTTTTTTTAAGTTTTAGGTTTTTTAGGTTTCTTTAGGGTCTTTAGTATTTTTTAGATTTTTAGGGCTTTGAATTTTTTTACGTTTTTATGATTTTCTTTCGGGTTTTAAGGATTTTATAGATTCTTAAAATTTTGGTATTTTTGAGGATTTTTTGGATTTTTATGGGTTTTAAGGGGTTTTAAGGATTTATAAGGGTTTTTGAGTTTTTTTTCATTTTATTGGGTTTTTTTTGTTTTTAGGGGTCAAGGGTTTTTTTGTTGAGATTTTAGTGGTTCTAAGGTTATAGATTTTTTTAATGTTTATATGGGTTTAGATGGTTTTTATATTTTTAGTGGGGTTTAGGGTTTTTGGAGGTTTTATTGTTTTTTTGGTTTTTATGGTTTTATGGTTTTTATGTTTTTTTTAAAACTTTTATTGTTTTTAGTGGTTTTAACTATTTATAGGTTCTTAAGGTTTTGTTAGAAGTTTTTAGGGTTTTCATGATTTTTTCCCTTTTTAGGGTTCTTATGGATTTTATGAATTTTTATGGTTTTGTGAATTTTAAGGGGTTCTAGGGTTTTAGAGTGTTTGTGTTTTTAAGGGTTTTACGTGTTTTTTACGATTGTTAGTTTTCAGGGGTTTTCAGGGGTTTTATGTTTTTTATGATTTTAGTTTTTTAGGGATTTCTAGTGTTTTTATTATCTCGATGATTGTTAGGGATTTTGAGGGGTTTTTAGGGATTTTTGGTTTTTAGGTTTTTAGGTTTTTTGGGGGTATACGGTTTTTTGAGTTTTTATCAGTTTTAAGGGTTTTTTGAGTTTTTTTTAAAAATTAGGGTTTTAATATATTTTTAGAGTTTTAGTGGGATTTTTTGGTTTTTAGGGGGTTTAAGGTTTTTAGGGGGGGGGGTTTATGAATTTTAGGGGGTTTGGGGTTTTTAGGTCTTTTAAGGTTTTTTTAGTTTTTAGGGTTTTTAGTTTTTTAGGGGATTTATGTGTTTTTAGGTTTTTAAGGGCTTATTAGGGGAAGGAATATACGAGGTTTAGGCTATTCCCGACCCCACAAAATTTATAATGAAAAAATATTAGGAAGACAAGGGAGGGGAGGCGTCAAACGGGCCGCACCCAAAAATGCTTGATGACCCAAAAAAAAGAATGTTCAAGAAAAAACAAACAGAAAATGTCCAAAAGAAAGACACATAAAAAAGTGTGTGTCACTCAATATCACCACCGAAGTCATCCAGCACCACACCGCAGCAACCGAAGCTCACACCCAGGTCAACACCCACACCATTAAAGCATAAGTCTGATTCAGCACCTGTATCTATAGAATCACATCCCGACTCGTACTCCTCCTGCATTATGAGAATCAACAAAAGCTTCTCTCTGGCCCTCTTCTGCTCAGCAGTTTTTGAAGTCCGATCCCTCAAATTGACTTTGAGATTTAGCTTTGCCTTCTTGGAGGTGGCTCGGGTCGCCATAAGTCGCAGGAGGGTAGAGTATTCCTTCCGTAGCCTATGCTTCGGTGGACCAGAGATAGAACCATCCTCGTGCACTGCTTCCTCACGAATTACTCCATCACTAGCTGCACTTGAGACCTTTTTGCGCCATTTTTTCACCAGACCCAGAATTTTTAGCACCTACTTCTAACAACATATTCTTTTCTTCCTTCGATCTATCCATATCAGAATTTATCCTGCGGTCATCCTCATGAAATCTATCTCCGAGTCTCTTAGCTTCCCCCTCAAGGGGAAACCTTTCCCATTCAACCATAATCATATCAAGCAGCAACACATAGTGATCTTCAGCAGATACGGCACCAAAAACAACCATTAATCTTTATGGGTTTGGGGTCATACCGCTCGGAACATTAGTGAGTCATGGTGGAGAAAATCCAGTCGGGTCCACACCAAGAGCACACGGTAGGTCCTCCATTCTACTGGTCCCTTCCACAATAGGAGGTGAGCCTGCCTCCAAGAGATTACTCCTCATGTAATCACACCCCACAAGCACCAGGAGGGATCGCGCCTGTCGGTGCTTCGAACCCTAGAACTCCAGCACTACTTTTTTATGGGTTTTATGGGTTTTATGGTTTTTAGAGATTTTAAGGAGTTTTAGTGTTTTTAGGTTTTTTTTCACATTTTTTAGGTTTTTAGGGGTTTTATGTGCTTTTATGGTTTTATGATTTTCTAATGGGATTTTAGGTTTTTCATGTTTTTAGGTATTTTTATTGATTTCCCTGGTTTTTTATGATTTTTAGGGTTTTAGGGATCTTGAGGGGATTTAAAATTTTTAAGGGTTTTATGGTATTTTTGGGTTTTTAGAGTTTGAGTTTGGGTTTTTATGAGTTTTAAGGGTTTTAGAGTTTTTTAATGATTTTATAGGATTGAAAGTTTTTTATATATATTTTTAGTTTTATGGTTTAATGTGTTTTAGGTTTTTTAAGGCTTTTAGGGCTTTTTTGTTGATTTTAGGGTTTGTAGGGGTTTATCATTTTTATGTTTTTTTGGGGATTGAAGTTTTTTTAGGTTTTTAAGGATTTCATAAGGGTTCTCAATGTTTTTAGGGTTTTTATGTTTTATGTATTTTTAGGGATTTTTTGGGTTTTTAGGATTTTCAGGGATTTTAGGGATTTAGAGTGTTTTTATGGTTTTTTGGATTTTTATGCTTTTTAGAATTTATAGTTTTTAGGGGTTTAAAGTGTTTCTAGGGTTTTAAGGTTTAATTATAGTTTTTAGGGTATTTTGGGGTTTTTATGTTTTTTGGGATTTTTCGAACTTTTTTAGGATTTTAATGATTTTTAGAATTTTTAGGGATTTTGATGGATTTTATAGATTTTTGGTTTTATATGACTTCTTTTTGTTTTTCGGTTTTTTTAGTTTTTAGGGTTTCTATAATCTTTAGACATTTTAATGGTTTTAGGGGGTTTTGGAGTATTTAGTGGTTTCTATGGGTTTATGTTGTTTTTGGGTTTTTTAATGTTTTTATTTTTTATGGTTCTTAGGGTCTTTATCATTTTTAGGGTTTTTAGTTATTTTAAGTGCTTTTATGTTTCTAAGTTTTTCTTATGGATTTTCTAGTTTTTATGTTATCTTACATTTTTTGGGATATTTAAGGGGTTTTAAGGTTTTTTATGTTATTTAGGGTTATTAAGGATTTGGGGGGGGGGTTTAGGGTTTTTAGGGTTTTTAGGGTTCTTATGGTGTTTAATTTTTTTAAGGTTTTAAAGGTTTTATCTTTTTTATGTTTATAAGGTTTTCATAGGGTTTCTTCTGGATTTTTTTGGGTTTTTAATGTTTTTATGGATTTTTAGGGATTTTTAGGATTTTAATATCTTTTTGGGTTTTTAGGATTTTTAGGGGTTTTTTGGGTTCTTATGTTTTTTTTCAATTTTTAGGATTTTTTTGAGTTTTTATGGGTTTTAAGGGTTTTTTTAGTTTTTTAACTTTTTTAAGGGTTTAAAGTGTTTTTAGATTTTTTTTCGTGTTTTTAGGGTTTTCATTCTACTTTATTTTATTTTTTTAGGGGTTTTTATGTTCTTTTTAGGGTGTTTATCAATTCTAGGTTTTTAAGGGTTTTGATTTCTTTTAGGTTTTTAACATTTTATTTGGGGTTTTCAGGGTTTTTACATTTTTATGGGATTTATGGATTTTTTAGGTTTTTATAATTTTTTGGGGTTTTAGGGATTGTGAGGTTTTTATGGTTTTTAGTATTTTTAGATTTTTAGAGGTTTTATGTTTTTTTTTGTTTTTATGGTTTTCTTAATTTTTATCCAGGTTTTTATATTTTTACGAATTTTTAGTCATTTTTTAGGATTTTTATGGTTTTTATACTTTTTTGGAATTTTGTGGGTTTTTAGGGTTTTTAGGGTTTTTAGGGTTTTATTTGGATTTTTGTGTTTTAATATTTTTTTGGAGTTTTTAACAATTTCTGGGGTACAAATTATTTTTAGATCTATTTTATAGGGTTTTACAGTTTTTTAAGTGTTTTACGGTTTTTATGGGTTTTAGGGACTTTTGGGGTTTGTATGGTTTTTAGTGTTTTTATGATTTTAGGGGTTTAAGGAGGTGTTTGGTTTAAAATGTTTTCTAATGGTTTATCTTATTTTTTTTATTAAATTTAGTAATTTTTAAAAAAATTTATGTTTTTTTGTGGTTTTAGGGTTTTAGGGATTTCTATGGTTTCAGTGTTTTCTAGGGTTTTAGGGTTTTTATCATTTCAAGGGGTTTTCAGGGTATTAAGGGTCATTAGGTTTTTAAGGTTTTAGTAAGGTTTTTTTAAGATTTTTAGGGTTTTTACAATTATATAGATTCCTATGAATTTTTTAGTATTTTTATGGGGTGTTAGGGTTTTTAAGGATTTTGAGGGATTTTATAGTTTTTTTGTTTTTATAGGGGGTTTTGAGTTTTTTTGGGATTTTTAAGTGGTTTTACTGTTTTTCTACATTGATAGAAGTTTAAAGAGTTTTTATAATTTTTAGTGTCTTTTAGGTTTTTATGGGTTTTATGGGTTTTATGGTTTATATGGGGTTTTTGGGATTTTTAGGCTTTTTGGGTTTTTCTAGAGGTTTTAGGGTTTTTTATCATTTTTAGGTTTTTTGGGGTTTTATGTTTTTTTTAAAAGTTTTCTTAGGTTGTTTCAAGGTTTTTTGGGTTTTTGATGTTTATAGGAATTTTTAGGGATTTCTTAGTATTTTTATGTGTTTTAGAGATTTTAACGAATTTTTATGTGTTTTCGGGTTTGATAGTTTTTTAGGGTTTTTATAATTTTATATGTTTTTAGGGTTATTATGTGTCTTTATATTTTTATAATTTTATTTTTGGTTTTCAGGTTTATAGGAGTTTTTTCATTTTTAGGATTTTCTAAATAATTATTTAGGATTTTTAATTTTTTTAGGGTTTTTTGGGAATTTGAGGTGTTTTAGGTGTTTTTATGTTTTTATGGTCTTTATTGTTTTTTTGGATTTTTGAATTTTTTGATATTTTTTTGATTTTTACAGGTGTTCTTGATTTTCAAATGTTTTTACATGTTTAGATGTGTTTTACAGATTTTAGTTTTTTTAAGGTTTTTTGGGTTTTTTTGGTTTGAAGTGTTTTAGGTGTTTTTAAAGATTTTAGGGGTTTTATGGGGTTTTAGGTTATTTAACTTTTTTTAGTTTTTAGGGTTTTTATATGCGCCTAGGTTTTTTTTTATTTCTTAGGGGAGTTCGTGATTTTTAGGGTTTTCTACTTTTTAAGGGATTTTTACGCTTCTGTAATTTTTATTATTTTTGGTTTTTTAGGGATTTTGAAAGTTTTAGGTTTTTTGTTGTTTTTATAGATTTTTAGGGTTTTTAATGCTTTTAGGGGTTTTATGGGTAATAAAGGGTTAGGGAAAGCTTTTTTATGACCCCCCCAAAGTTTATTAGAAAAAAACACAACAGATATGGGAGGGGTGGGGTCAATCAACCCAGACCCAAAAAGCCATGGACACCCCCCATGAAACCCAGCACCCCCAAGAAACCCAAAAGGCACACAAAAAACCAGACAAAGAGAAAAATTAGAAGCATTTTCATCAGCACCTTGCGGTCAATCAGCATCCATCATCCTGCAACACAACTCTCATCATCCATCGCCTACTTTCCAAACCAATCCTCTCTTAACCAAGCATCATCTAGCATCCAGCAACTCATCTTCCAGCATTCACCACCTCCAAGCCAACCTGATCCTATCTTTTTGCAACTCATATTCTAGCATCCAGCACCTCCTAACCCCTCATAAACCAGCATCCAGCAGCTCAGATCCTTGCATCCAGCACCTCCTAGACTGTCATCTCCCATCCATTCACAGTTCATTATCCAGCATTCCAAAATGTAAAATCAATGCCTCATAACCTCCTAGCCAAGCATCAACCAAAATCCAGTCACACCATTTCCAGTATCCAGTACCTCCTCACCAAGGAGATTCACCGCTAGCAATTCAGATCCACCCACACGAAGCTCCCAAGCATCGGCTTCATCAAATCCTAACACAACAAAAACCAGCCACCAGAACCACATATTCTGACAACCAACATCTCCGTTCGCACCTTGAAACAAGCAGCCACAACCGGCTTCACACACCCCTTAGAGCTCCAAATAGCTACATCAGTACCCCGGTAATCAGAAATCATCATAAAACAGTGCCCATCATCTCTCAACAAGCCTAAGAGACAATACCCATAGTAACTGATGACCACACCAGCCATAACCAATAAGCAGCAAAACTTAAAATGAAAAGAACTCCAACCAGAACATTCAGAAAAAAACACAGTTCCAATGAAATGGTTTGGCACAACAAGTAATCTAGAAGACATCTATAGAACCATATCACACCTCCCCTTAAACAGTTCTGCATCCATATAGTAAAATCAAGGTGAAGCGGAGGGACCAGATCGTGCATGAACATGCATCCGCCGCCTCTCTACTCCAAAGAGAATTGTGAGACGATCTGAGGAAGTTGCGCCATCACCCGACAAACCAAGCCAAATGAAAACTGCTACTCTCCGTGCATCATTCATAACTGCTAAAGATAATCCTAACCACCGCAAAATCAAATCTATGATAATAACCAAGACCAAAGACATGAGAAAAGACTTCCCTCAGAGAAATTGAAGCTGCCAAGGAAACCATCCAGATATGAAATACTCCTCCAGGGAACTGCTACTCCTCAAGTTGAAATGTCTAGATCTGAGAAGCTTGTCCAAGGATATTCAATGATGCATAAATTAAAGACCAGATCTAGCCCACTCCTCTATGAAGATGTAATGTCGTACATTAGAGAGACTATATCTGACCCACTCCTATAAGGTTTAAACCTTCATTCAATGAAAAATCCTAAGACTCACAAGCTGTAAGGGCACCACCAAGCCAAAAGAAATGTACCATGAGAGGAGGGGGAATAAATGCTGAGAGAGCTGTTGTATGAGATTCTAGAACCTCAAGGAAGGTGTCGCTACACCAGAGAAGACACACCACAAGATAATGCAACATCCGAGGAAAACCCGAGTGTGAGAGGATCCTGAAGACTCAGCCTCTATCTCTTAGATGTCTTTGGGTTTTATTTGTTTTTAGGAATTTTAAGGGATTTTAGGGTTTTCTAGGTTCTTGGAATTTTTGGTTTTTAGGGGTTTTATGTTTTTTTAGGTTTTAAGGTTTTCTTAGGGATTTTTAGGATTTAGGGTTGTTTTACCTTTTTTATGGATTTTTCGGTATTTTTTTTGTTTTTAGGGTTTTTGGGAATTTTTAGGCTTTTAGGATTTTTTTAGATTTTTCTTATTTTAAGCGGTTTTTAGTGCTTTTAGGTTTTAAGGTTTTTTGTAGGAATTTTTAGGTTTTTAGGGGTTTATACATTTTTAGGGATTTTTTTGGATTTTTATTATTTTTTAGGGTTTTAGGAATTTTGAGGGTTTTGAGGGATTTTAGGGTTTTTTGGGGTTTTTTTATTTTTATGGGTTTTAAGGTTTATTTAGATCTTAAAAATTGAGTTTTTTACAGGGGTTTTGGAGTTTTTATTAATTTTTATGGTTTTTATGGTATTTTACTTTTTTTTATTTTTTATGGGTGTTTATGGGTTTTCATGGGTTTTCAGGTTTTTTTGGTCTTTCTTGGTTTTTTCGTGTTTTTATAGTTTTTTATTTTTTGGGGAGTTTTAAGTATTTATTGGGTTTTAATGTTTTCTTAGGGTTTTTAAGGGTTTTAGGGATTTTTTATATTTTTAGGTTTTTAGGGATTTTAATGATTTTTATGTTTTTGAAGTTTTCATGAATTTTGAGGCTTTTTAGGGGTTTTAGGGTTTTTAAAATATTTTATGTTTTTAATTTTGTAGAAGTGTTTTTAGATTTTTAAGGTTTTCTTAGTTCCTTTCATGGTTTTTAGGTTTTTTTACCTTTTTAGGGATTTTTAGGTTTTTAGGGTTTTTAGGGTTTTAAGGATTTGGAAGGTTTTTTGGTATTTAAAGCATTTAGTGTCTTTATAATTGTATGTTTTTAGGGTTTTAAGGGTTTTTGGGTTTTTATGGTTTCCTTTTGGTTTTTCAATGTTTAAGTATTTTTTACATTTTAAGTATTTTTAGGGATTTTTTTGTGTATATGTGTTTTATGGGTTTTAGGGATTTTGTTGGTTTTGGGGGATTTTAGGGTTGTTATGGTATTTTGGGGTTTTGTTAAAGTTTTAAATGTTTTTTTAAAGTTTTTTTAGTTTTTTTAACATCTTTAGGGGTTTCATGGGGGGTGTGTAGTTCTTATTGATTTTAAAGGGTTTTTTGTATTTTTAAAGGTTTTTAGGGGTTTTATGGTTTTCATGGATGTCTCATGTTTTAAGAGTCATTTATGGTTTTTATGGATTTAGGGTTTTTTGGTTTTTTGGTGTTTTAAATGTTTTTATTTTTGAAGGTTCTTTCTAGGGTTTTCTATATTTTTATATTTTTTTATGTATTTTGGGATTTTTAGGGCCCTTTAGTATTTTTAGGTCTTTTAGGGTCTTTATGTATTTTGACGGGATTAGGGCTTTCAATGTTTTTAAGGTTTTTAGAGTTTTTATCATTTTATGAGTTTGTTTTGATTTTGATGGTTTTTAGGTTTTTATGGTTTTTTATAGGGTATTTCAAACAATTTAGGGTTTTGATGTTTGTAGTTATTTTATTTGATATTTAATAATTTTTTATTATTTTTTTGTTTTTAGGTATTTTGAGGGTTTTTATAGGTTTTTTGGGATTTTATTGTTTTTGGAGTTTTTGTGTTTTTTTAGTTTTTAGGATTTATATTGTTTTGATATTTTTTTCAAGGTTCTTAGTGGTTCAATGGGTTTTTACACTTTTAATAGGGTTTTATGGTTTTTATGGGTTTTAAGAGTTAGTTTATGATATTTAGGGGTTTTATGGATTTTAGGGTTTTTATTAATTTTTATTTTTTTAGGGGTTTTATGTGTATTTCAGTTTTTAAGGTTTTTTTAGTGGTTTTCAGGGTTCTTATGGGTTTTTATGTTTTTAAGTATATTCATTGATTTTTATGATATTCATGGTTTTTAGGTTTTTAGGTTTTTATGGATTTTGAGGGGTTTTATGTAATTTTATGGTTTTTTGGGTTTTGAGCATTTTTTAGGTTTTTAGGGGTTTAATTTTTTTTTTCAGTTTTTAAGGTTTTCTTATGGTTTATCAACACTTTTAGGGGTTTTACATATTTAGGTATTTTTTTGGGTTTTTTGGATTTTCATGGTTTTTATCGTTTTTAGATATTTTTGGGTTTTAGGGTTTTTTTTGGTTTTAGCGTTTTTAGGGATATTTAGGGGTTCTATGTGTTTTTAGGTTTTTACAGTTTTCTTAGGGGTTTTTAGGTATTTTTATTTTTTGGGGATTTTAGGATTTTCTTTATGATTTTTATGGTTTTTAGTGATTTAGAATGTTTTTATGGTTTTTTGGGTTGTTTTGGGTTTTAAAGGATTTTTTAGATTTTTTGGTTGTCTATTAGGGTTTAAAAGGTATTTTGAGTTTCGAGTATTTTTATGGTTTTAATGGGGTTTCCGGTTATTTATGGTTTTAGGAGTTTTATGGGTTTTAGGGGTTTTTAATGGTTTTAGGGTCTTTTAGGGAATTTTTAGGGTGTTTCTCATGTTTAAGGTTTTTAGTGGTTTTAAGTGATTTAAGGATGTTAATGTTTCATTAGGTTTTTATGGTTTTTATAGTTTTTTACATTTATAGATATTTGTATGTATTTTTAGGATTTTTATGGGTTTTAGAGATTTTAGGGATTTTTTGGGTATTTATGGGTTTTTAGGGTTTTTCATGGTTTTTTTGAGTTTTTATATGTTTTATTGTTTTTAACGTTTTTAGGGGTTTAAAAGGTTTTTAGAAATTTTAGCAGTTTTTATGGTGTTTTAGTTTCCCATAAGTTTTTTAGTGTTTTTATGGTTTTATGGTTTTTAGGTTTATTTGGGTTATTTAGGGTTTTTATCATTTGTTAGGTTTTTAGGGGTGTTAAGTGTTTCTAGAGTTTTAAGGTTTTATTTGGGTTTTCATGGTGTTGGTGGTGGGGGGTGTTTTAGGGATTTTAGAGATTTTTTATGATTTTTATAGGGTTTTTAATGATTTTAGGTATTTTTAGGGTTTTTATAATTTTTTGTGTTTTTAGGTTTTTATAGGTTTTATGTTTTTTATGTTTTTATGTTTTTCTTAGGGATTTCAGGATTTTTATGGTTTGTTACAGTTTTAGATATTTTTAGGGGTTTTTAGGGTTTTTAAATCTGTTTGGATTTTAGATATATTTATCATTTTTAGGAGTTTTAAAGGGTTTTAGAATATTTTAACATTTTTAAGTGTTTAAAGTGTTTTTATAGTTTTTAGTGGTTTTAGGGTATTTTAGGATTTTTAAATATTTTTTGGTGTTTTTACATTTTTAGGTGTTTTAGGGTTTCTTTGGGTTTTTAGATGGTTTATCAATTTTTAGGTTTTACGGGATTTTAAGTGTTTTTTGGATTATAAGGTTTTTATATTGGTTTTTGGGGTTTTTATGGTTTTTGGATTTTTATTCCCTTCTGAGGATTTTTATGTTTTAGGTATTTATATCATTTAAGGGTTTTTAGGATTTTGTTATGTTTTTTTAGAATTTCTAGGTTTTAGGGAAAGGAAGATTCGAGGGTCGGGATATCCCCCCCCCCCAAATTTGTTAGCAAAGAAAAAGAGACACAACAGACAAGGGGTTTTAAGTGCTTTTAGGTTATAAGGTTTTCTTAGGGGTTTTTAGGGTTTTTAGATTAATTTTTTAGATTTTTATATTTATTCTTTACGATTTTTAGGTTTTTTAGGGTTTGTATAGTTTTTTAGGGTTTTTAGGGTTTTACAAGTATTTTGATTTATAGGGGTTTTTAAATTTTTATGGTTTAAGGGAATTTTTAATGATATTTTTGGGTTTTTAGGTTTTAAGGTATTTTGATGGGTTTTATAATTTTTAGGGGTTTTATAGTTTTTATGGGTTTTTTGTATTTTTAGGGTTTTTTTTGTCCATTATGTGTTTTATGTTATTATCGTTTTTTTGTTATTATATAATTAAAGGGTTTAATAGTTTTTTAGTGGGTTTTAGGGATTTTATTTTTTTAAGGGTTTTAAGAGTTTTATGGGTTTTATAAATTTTAGGGGTTTTAGGGTCATTTTATGTTTTTTTGGATTTCGTGTATTTATATTTTTCAGATGTTTTTAGTGTTTTTACGTTTTTCTTACTTATTTTATGGGTTTTTGTATTTTTATGTTTTTAGGGATTTTAATGATTTTTAGGATTTTTTTATGTTTTTAGGGTATTTTGGCATTTTGAGGTGTATTATGATTTTTAAAGGTTTTAGGGTTTTTAGGGGTATCAACATTTTTAATATTTTTAGGGATTTTAGGTGTTTTGGGGGTTTTAACATTTTCTTAGGATTTCTCATCGTTTTAGGGGTTTTTACATTTTTAGTAATTTTTAGATCTTTTTTTTGGTATTTTATGGGTTTTAGGGGTTTTAGGGATTTTATGTGATTTTAGTTGTTTTAGGTTTTCATGGTTTTGTTATTGGTTTTCTAGGATTCTAGGGTTTTTTACATTCTTATGTATTTTGAATTATTTTTTAGGATGTTTCTGTTTTTAGGTTATTTAGGGAATTTTAGGTTGTTTATGGATTTTTAGAGTTTTTATCCACTTTTTTTATTTTGGGTTTTATGTTTTTTTTATTTTTATTATGTTTCTAAGGATTTTATATTTTTATTATTATTTTGAGTTCGAATGGAATTCAATGTTTCTGTGGGTTTTTAGGGTTTTAGAATTTTTTAGGTTTTTTTACGTTTTTGGAATTTTTAATATTTTTAGGGGTATTGGGCTTTTCAGGTTTTAAGAATTTTTTAGGTTTTTAGGGGTTTAATGTATTCTTATGTTTTTAGGGGTGTTTTTGTATTTTTCATGGTTTTTAGGGTTTTCACATTTTTAGGGATTTGTATGAATTTGTATGGATTTTTATGTTTTTAGGGTTTTTAGAGATTTTAGGCGTTTATGGGTTTTTTTTGGGTTTTATGGGTTATAGTTTTTTTAGGGGTTTTAATTTTCGAAAAGTATTAAAGTTTTTACTTGGGTTTTTTGGTTTTTTGGGGGTTTTTACATTTTCTTGGATTTTTTTGGATTTTTATGATTTTTATGGTTTTTAGAGATTTTTAGGTGTTCTAGGATTTTTAGGTTTTTAGCATTCTTAAGGGTTTGGTTTATGTTTTTTGGGGTTTAATAGTTATTTAATTTTTTTAAAAACTTATTTGAGTTTAAATAGTTTTTATAGTTTTAGTGGTGTTTAGGGTTTTTATGGTTTTTATGGTTTTTTTGTTTTTAGTGGGTTTTTTTGTTTTTAGGGGTTTTAGGGGTTTTAGGGTCTCTTTAGGTGGTTTTTAGAGTTTTCATCATTTTAGGTTTTTAGGGGTTTTAAGTGGTTTTATGTTTTTAATGTTTTATTAGGACTTTTAGTCTTTTAATGGGTTTTTATGTTTTTAGGGATTTTTAGGATTTTTATGGGTTTTTGGGTTTTTAGGGATTTTAGACTTTTAGGGTGTTTAATCGATTTTAGGATTTATCATGGTTTTTAAGGGTTTTTAAAATTTTTAGTAATTTTTGGGGTTTTTATGATTTTTATGGGTTCTTATGGTTTTTTGGGATTTTGGGGGCTTTGAGGGGTTTTTGGGGTTTTTTGGTTTATTTGGGTTTTTAGGGATTTTTTTAGGGATTTTTTGGTTTTTTATATATTTTTTAGCTTTTTGGGGGTTTAAAGGGATTTTTTGGAGTTTTTTGAGGTTTTTTGAGATTTTATGGGGTTTTAGGGTTTTAATAATTTTAGGGTTTTTTTATTTTTATGTGTTTTAGGGTATTAGGGTATTTTTAAGGGGTTTTTTTGGGTTTATAGCATATTTTAAGTATTTAGGGGTTTTAATTTTTTTTTAAAATTTTAAGGTTTTCTTAGGGGTTTCTAGGGTTTCTAGAGTTTTTTATGTTATTATGTATTTTAATCATTTTTTGGATTTTTATGGGTTTAATATTTTTTATGAATTTTGAGGTTTTTAGGGTTTTTAACATTTTTATGTTTTTAAGGGGTTTAAAGGTTTTTAGGTTTATATGGTTTTCTTTGGGGTTTTTTTGGGATTTGCATGTTTTCACAAATTTTTATGTTTTTTAGGATTTTTATGGATTTTTAGTGTTTTTATTAATTTTTAGAGGGTTCTTTTGGTATTTATGGTGTTTATGGTTTTTATACTTTATGAGGTTTTTAGGGTGTTTTAGTGTTTTTATGAATTTTAGGGCTATTTTTGGATTTTTATTATTTTTTTGATAATTTGAGGGTTTTTATAGTTTTTTGAGATTTTAAGGGGTTTATGGTTTTTTGGTTTTTAGGGTACTTTTTGAGTTTTTATGGGTTTAAATGGGTTTTAGAGTATTTTTTTTGCTTTATGGGTTTAAAGGGTTTTTAGTGTTTTTAGTTTTGTTTATTAAATTTTAGGTTTTTTCAGGATTATTGGTGTTTTTATTACTTTAGGGGGTTTTGGGATTTACAAAATCTTCCTAGGGATTTTATAGTTTTTAGCCTTTTTATAGTTTATTGGGGTTTTAATTGATTTTAGGTTTTATGGTTTTCTTAGGCATTTTAGGGGTTTTAATGTTTTTTTTGGATTTTACAATTTTTAGGAATTTTCTGGTTTTTATTGTTTAAATGGATTTTGAGGGTTTTTAGCATTTTTAGCGTTTTAGGGATTTTGGGGTTTTGAAGTGTTTTTAAGGTTATATGGTTTTATAAGAGTTTTTTTTTTGGGTTTTTTATGTTTTAAGGAATTTTAGAAATTTTAGGTTTTTATGGATTTTTGGTTTTGTAGGGATATTGATGGGTTTTAGCATTTTTTTGTTTTTTAGTGTGTTTTTGGGGTTTTAAGGGTTTTTATTGTTTTTAGTTTTTAGTGTGTTTTTTGGGTTATTTAGGGTTTTTATAATTTTTTAGGTTTTTAAAGAATTTAAGTGTTTTTAGGTATTTACGCTTTTCATAGGGGTTTTCAAGATATTTTTATTTTTTCAAATTTTTATAGATTTTTAGGGTTTTTAAATATTTTTATAGTTTTTAAGGAATTTTTTGGTTTTTCAAGTTTTTTATGATTTTTGGGGGGTTTAGGGTTTTTAGCATTCTTTAGTGGTTTTAAGTGATTTCAGGTTTTTAATAATTTCTATTTGTTTTCAAGGTTTTATGGGTTTTTATGTTTATAGGGATTTTTAGGGAACGTTGGGATTTTTATGGTATTTAGGGATTTTGAGGGGTTTTATTTTTCTATGGGTTTTATGTCTTTTTTTAGTTTTTATGGGTTTTATGTTTTTTTCATGGTTTTTAGGGGTTATAGATTTTTTATATTTTTTAATTGTTTTAAGTATTTATAGGGTTTAAACGATTTGATAGGATTTTTCAATGTATTTAGGGGTTTTTATGTTTTAAGGGATATTTAGGGATTTTTTAGGATTTTTATTCTTTTAAGGGGTTTTAGGGATTTTATTGGTGTTTTATGGATTTTAGGATTTTATAGGGGTTTTAACGGTTTGTAGGTTTCTTTAGGGGTTTAAGTGTTTTCATATTTTAAATGTTTGCTATGGAATTTTTATGTTTGGGGGGGGGGGTTATGTTTTGATGGATTTAAGCTATTTTTACAGATTTTTGTGGATTCTTAGTATTTTAAGGGATTTTGAGGGGGTTTAGGGTTTTTTTACAGTTTTTACAGTTTGTAGGGTTTTAACGTTTTATAGGTTTTTAGTGGTTTTAAGTTTTTTATGTTTTTAAGGTTTTCTTATGGGATTTTTGGATTTTTATAATTTTTAGGGATTTTAGGGATTTTTTTGAATTTATATGGGTTTTTATGTTTTTCAGTAATTTTGATGGTTTTTAGGGGTCTATAGAGTTCTTAGGGTTTCTATGTTTTTTGGGTTTTAGGGTTTTTAGGGGTTTAATTGAGTTTTTAGGGTTTTAATGGGTTTTGGGGGGTTATACGGTTTTTATAGATTTATTGGGTAATAAGGTTTTTATGGGTTTTTAAGTTGTTTAATGGATTTAGGTTTTTTTGAGTTTTTTGGGGTTTTAGGGTTTTTAGGGTTTTAGGTGTTTTTTCTTGTATTTTTACGACTCTCAATTTTTTTATGGTTTTCTTAGGGGTTTATTGTTTTTAATGGTTTTATGATTTAAAATATTTTTAATGTTTTTTGGGATTTTAGAGGTTTTTATGGGTTTCAAGGGTTTCAGAGTTCATAGGGTTTTTGTGAATTTTTTGAGTTTTTATGGTTTTTTGAGTTCTTAGGGGGCTTAAGGTTTTGAGGTTTTTTAATATTTTTCAGGGCTTAGAGGTTTTTTATAATTTATAGTGGGTTTTAGAGTTTTTATGGGTTTTTAGGGTTTTTACAGTTTTAGGGGTTTTCATGGGTTTTAGAGGGTTTAGGGTTTTTTTGGGACTTTTTAGGGTTTTTAGAGTTTTTATACTTTTTAGGTTTTTATACCTTTTAGATTTTTTAATGGTTTTAAGAATTTTTAGGTTTTTAAGGTTTTCTTAGGTTTTTTCAGGGATTTTATGGTTTTTAACTTTTTTATGGATTTTTGGTGTTTTTATGATTCTTATGGGTTTTTTAGGGTTTTTTGGGATTTTGAGATTTATTTGGTTTTTAATGATATTTCAGGGTTTTATGTATTTTTATATTTTTATGGTTTTCTTTTGGTCTTTTAGGTTTTTAGGGGTTTTTTTATTTTACGTATTTTTAGGGATTTTTATGATTTTTATGATTTTTATGGTTTCTTAGGGGTTTTAGGAATATTGAGGGTTTTTAGAGATTTTATGGGTTTTTGTGTTTTTAGCTGTTTGTTTTGAGTTTTTAGAGGTTTTATTGTTTTATAGATATCATTAATGTTTTTAGGGGTTTAATGGTTTTAAGTGTTTTTAGTGGGTTTTTTTTATGTTTTATGGGTTTTTATAGTTATTAGGGTGGTTTTTGTATTTTTTGTGTTTTTAGAGTTTTTTAGGTTTTTAGGGGGTCTATGTTTTTTTAGGTTCTAAGGTTTTCTTATGGGTTTTCAATGATATATCGATTTTTACCTTTTATGTGTTTTTAGGCCTTTTTAGGATTTTTATGGATTTTTAGGGTTTTTATAGATTTTGAGGGTTTTTTTGGTTTTTTGGTTTTTAGTGTTTTTAGAATTTTTAGGTTTTATACGTATTATGGGTTTTTAGTGTTTTAGGGATTTTGAGGATTATTAGAGTTTTAGTTTTTTTTATGATTTTTTGGGTTATCTGGGTTATTTTTAGGGTTTTAATGAGATTTTATATTTTTTAACATTTTGAGGGGATTAAAGAGTTTTTAGTGTTTTTATGGGTTTTTATGATTTTTATGTTGTTTAGGGGGTTTATAGATTTTAGGGTTTTTAATGACTTTTTAGGGTTTTTAGCATTCTATATATTTTTTAGGTTTTTTTTGTTTTTTTAGGTTTTTAAGGTGTTTTAGGTTTTTTTCATGGTATTTAGGGTTTTTTATGTTTTTATATATTTTTAAGGCTTTTTATAAGTTTTTTGTTTTTAGGGTTTAGGCATTTGGGGGGGGGGGGTTTAGGTTTTTTTATGTTTCTTTAGGGTTTTTATGTTTTTATAGATTTTTTAACATTTTTTGGGATTTAAAGGGGTTTTAATGTTTTAGAGGTTTTGTTTTGGGTTTTTAGGGGGTTTTAGGGTTTTTAGTTGTTTTATTTTATTAGGGTATTTAAGGATTTATCAGGTTTTTAGCATTTTTTAGGTTTCTTGGGGTTTTGTGTGTTTTTAGGTTCTTATAATTTTCTTTGGGTTTTTCGGGGTTATTATTGTTTTTTATGTTTTTAGGGATTTTAAAGACTCTTAATGAATTTTATGGGTTTTTTGGATATTTAGAGATTTTGAGGGGTTTTAGGGTTTTTTTAGAGGTTTAGGTATTTTTTGGGTTTTAACATTTTTTTAAATTTATAGTGGTTTTAAGTGTTTTTTAGTTTTAAAGGTTTACTTAGGAGTTTTTAGGGATATTTGGGATTTTTACATTTTTGGTATTTTTATTATTTTCATGGATTTGAGGAATTTTGATGGTTTTTAGGGTTTTACTAGGTTTTTTGGTTTTTTGATTTTTTTAGGTTTTAAAGGCTATTTAGAGATTTTAATATTTTTTGGTGTTTAATTTATTTTTTTATAATTTGTAGTGGTTTTTAGGATTTTTAAAGGTGTTATAGGTTTTTATAGTTTTTAGGTGTTATTTAGGGTTTATTAAGGTTTTTAGGGTCTCTTTAGGTGTTTTTAGAGTTTTTATTATTTCTTATGTTTTTAGGGGATTTAAGTATTTTTAGTTTATTAAGGTTTTCCTGGTGTTTTCAAGTTTTTATGGTAATTATATTTGTATGTATTTTTAATTATTTTTTGGGAATTTTATGGGTTTTGGGTTTTTAGAGATTTTTAGGGGTTGTTGGGGTTTTAAGGGGTTTTATCATTTTAGGCTTTTAGGGAGATTAATTTTTTTTAGGTTTTAAAGGTTTCACTTGATTTCTCATGGTTTTTATGGGTTTTCTTTTTTATTGGTTTTAGGATTTTTTACGATTTTTTATGATGGTTTTTTTGGGTTTTTAGGGATTTTGATGGTTTTTAGAGTTTTTCGGGTTTCTAGGGTTTTTTTATTTTTTTATTTTTGGATTTTTATGGATTTTTATATTTTTTATCAAATTTTAGGCGTTTAGAGGGTTTTTTGGGATTTTAGAGGTTTTTAGGGTTTTGGGATCTTTTAGGGTTTTTAGGGCTTTTATCTCTTTTTTTGGGTTTTCAGGGCAAGGAAGATGTGAGGATCAGACTATTCCTGACCCCCCCCCCCCCAAATTTTATTAAGAAAAAAAGAGACGCAGCAGACAAGGGAGGGGAGGGGTCGAACAACCAGCACCCAAAAACCCTTCACAAACCCAAGACGCCAAAGACCCCAAAAAAAGAAATATCAAAAAAGAAAAAACACACAAAACCAAGCATGGAAGGTCCAGCATCAGTCCCAACAAAGAAGCAACCAACATCCAGAAGCAGCACCACCATCACCATACACATCAACTTCATCACCTCCAAAGAATCAACAACATCACATCTCAGCCAAGTAGCAGCCAACGTCCAGCCCATCAGATTCCGACAGCCAACACCTCTTTCAGCAGTTCCCAGTAAACAGTCCTCAAGAAAAGCACCATCCCCTAACCAACAGCTCAGCATCCAACAACCATCACATCCACTCCAAACAGCATCCAACAATAACCAGCTTGCACCCAACAACGCCAATTTAGAGGACACAACACTGCCAATAAACAAGCAGCAACCATTCACACCGAGCACAGCTTCCAGAACCTTCTCGTGAGGAAGATCCACCTCCAGCAAAAAAGAACTAGCAGCACCAAATTCATCAGCTTTCACACATCCCAATCCAGTAGAGTACATCAGCCAACATTGATGGCCAACAACTCTCGATGGTCTGCACCCCACAACAGAGCAAACAACACACCACCAGCACCTGTACCCAGGACCAGGCCGCAGCACCCAGCACCCAAAAGAGAAATCCAAGCTCCAGGAAAATGCCCTAGCAGAATTGCACAGCATCACCAGACCATGCCTAAAATTTCCCAGAAAATATAGAAGCCAGAAGCCGCAATGGCTCATGACCAGCACCGCAACCAGTACACCGTAGGTTTTAAGATTCAAGGACTTCCAACTAGAACTAGCATCAACAACGAGCAGCAAGGGAGGAAACATAGACACATGAATCTGGATCTTCTTCGCAGACTTAATCCAAGCAGATATGAGCATCCACAGAACAAGAAACAGCGTGGAAACACCAGGCCGGTACCAGACCCTTTGCCTCCACGAAGGACCATTGTATCTTCAGAGAAACTACCAAAAACCATCAAAGCGAAAACCAGAGAGGGTGACTGACCATTGAGGAGGTCTCCACCCAAGCTGTCGAGGTATCTCCCTCCGACGATGAAGATCGTGACCCCATTGTATCCTCAGAATTTCCTGTCCACAAGAGCCAAGAGCACCACCACGCTAGGAAAAACGACGTCGTCGAGACCGCCATCTCTTCCGATGAAGCCGATGACCCCGCTGACCCGTCAAGAAATCCAGATCTGTAAAAACATCCCCAAAAGGATGGAATCCAGGAGTGTTCTCGGTCTCCATGGAGTCACCAGCTTCGCCACAACCCGGAACGGGATGGATCAAAGCCGAGAAAAACCACCGTACAAGCCATTCCAAGAAGATTTCCCCTTTTATCAAAGAGTGCCGCCAGATCTCGACACCACCAAGCAGCATCCTGGTCACCCGCAGGCGAATGGAAGAAGAACCATCAACCATAACTCCATCCGCACCATCAAATCGAACAAAGCCGCCGCTGAAGAGGATTCCAAAAGGAGAACCTGGAAATCGCCACAGTGCAAGCCCAGAAGAGTGTGGCGGCATCTTTCCGATGGGTTTTTAAGGGTTTCATCATTTTTAGGTTGTTATTGGTTTATTAGGGGTTTTCAAGGTTTTATGGGTTTTTATATTTTTAGGAATTTTATGGATTTTTTGGATTTTTTGGTTTTTAAAGAATTATATAGATTTTAATGTTTTAGGGTTTTTAGTGTTTTATGGGTTTTAAGGGTTTTAATTGTTTTTAGGCCTTTAGGGTTTTCTTATAAGGTTTTAGGGTTTCTACATTTTTATGGATTTTTTTGGTATTTTTATTGTTTTTAGTGATTTTATGGATTTTTAGGGGTTTTATGGCTTTTAAGTGTTTTATGGTTATTAGGGTTCTTATAATTTATAAGGTTTTTATGAGTTTTTGGTGTTTTAGGGGTTCTTGATTATTTTTTAGGATTTGTATGGTATTTTGGTGTTTTTATAGATTTTTAGGGGTTTTATGGTTTTTAAGGTTTTCATTTCTTTTGTTTTAAAGTTTATTTTTGAGTTTTTAGGGGTTTAAGGTTTTTTATAGTTTTTAATTTTTTACATGTCAAAATGGTTTTTAGAGTTTTTTTTTGTTTTTATGGTGTTTTATGGTTTTAAGGTTTATAAATTTTTGTTATTATTTTTAAGGGTTTTAGTGTTTATAGGGTGTTTTTTGTGTTTTTAGGCTTTTTGTTGTTTTTAGGTTTTTTTGGGGTTTTAAGTGTAGTTAGGTTTTTCTGGTTTTCTATGGGGTTTTCTGAATTTTTAGGGTCCTTTGGGGTTATTAGTGGTTTTTAGGGGTTTTAATATCGTTTATATTATTAGGGTTTTATGTTTTTTTTGGATTTTAATTTTTTTCTTAAGGGTTTTCATGGGTTTTTACATTTTATATATTTTTAGGGATTTTTTAGGTTTTTAAACTATATTTTTGTATTTTAGGGTTTTTGAGTGTGTTTAGGGTTTTTTGGGTTTTTTGTTTTTTTTTGTTTTTTGGGGTTTGATGTATTTTTAGGTTTTTTAGATTTTCTTATATGATTTTTTGGGTTTTTATCTTTTATGGACTTTTAGAAAATATTTAGTATATTTATGCATTTTTGGGTTTTTATGGATTATGAGGGTTTTAACGTTTTTTAGTATTTATGGGTTTTAGGATTTTTTGGGGGGTTAGGGTTTTTTTTGAGTTTTTTAGGGGTTTAATGGATATTTATAATTTTTAAACATTTATAGGGTTTTAAAGGTTTTTTAGATTTTTTAGTTGTTTTATAGAGTTTTACGGGTTTTAGGGGGGTTTTACATTTTAGTGGTTTTTTTGTTTTTATGATTTTTAGAGTTTTTTATGGTTTTGGGGTTTTTATAATTTTTTAGGTTTTTAGGGGTTTTAAGTGTTTTTATGTTCTTAATATTTATTGGTGTTTTTTAGTTATTTTTTTCTTTTTTAGATTTTTAGGTATTTTTATGTATTTTTGGGATTTTGATGGGTTTTTAGGGATTTTGAGGGGTTTTAGGTTTTCAAGAATTTTATGGGTTTTTTGGGGTTTTATGGAGTTTTAGAGTTTTTTCAACATTTTCGAGGTTTGAAAGGGTTCGTATAGATTTTTTTGGATTTATAGAGGTATTATGGGTTTTTAGGATTTTAAGGTTTTTTATCAATTTACGGGTTTTAACGGTTTTATGTTTTTTAGGGTTTTTTAGATTTCATAGGTATTTTAAGTGTTTTTATGTTTTTAGGGTTTTCGTAGGGTTTTTAGGGTTTTTAGGGTTTTTTATGTTTTTAGGGATTTTTTGGGGATTTCTTAAGATTTTTTTGGTGCTTTTAGGGATTTTGAGGATTTTCTTATTTTTTAAGGATTTCATTATGTTTTTAGTGGTTTAGTGTTTTAGGTTTTTAATGGTTTCCTAGAGTATTTCATGGTTTTTTAGGTTTTTAAGCTGTTAGTTATTTTTAGAGATTTCTTAGATTTTTATGGGATTTTATTGTTTTTATGGATTTTGAGGGTATTTAGAGGTTTTTAAAATTTTTAGTGCTTTTATGATTTTTGTTGGGTTTTGGAGTTTTTTTTTATTTTTTGGGGGATTTACGTTTTTTAAAAATTTGATAATGTTTTTAGTGGTTTAAAGGTGTTTTATTGTTTTCAGTGGGTTTTTTTGGAATTTATGGGTTTTTATGGGTTTTTAGGGTTTTTTTTCATTTTATGGTTTTTATGGTTTTCATGATTTTTATGGGTTTTAAGATCATTTTAGGTATTTTTAGTGTTTTTAGGTTTTTTATGGGTTTTATTTTTTTTAGGTTTTCTTAGTTTTTTTCATTATTCTTGGGGGTTTTTTTATGTTTTTGGGTATTTTAAATATTTTATGGGTTCTTTTTGGATTTCGAGGGTTTTGAGTGTTTTTGTCTTTTAGGGGATTTAAGGGTTTTTAGCATTTCAATATTTTTTAGGGGTCTTAAAATTTTTTAGTTTTTTTTTGTTTTTCATGGGGGGTTTTCAGGGTTTTTATGTTTTTAGGGTTTTTTTTGTTTTAGTGTTTTTAGGTATATTGAGGGGTTTTAAGGATTTTATGGTTTTTTGGGGTTTAAGGGGTTTTAGAGTTTTAAGATTTTTTCCATGTTTTCAGTGGTTTAAAGTGTTTTTTGTGGTTTTTAGGATGTTTTAGGGTTTTATGGGTTTTAATTTTTTTATGGTTTTTGGGGTTATTATGATTTTTAGGGGTTTATGGTTTTTAGTTTTTTATAGTTTTCTTTAAATTTTTTATGTTTGTTAGGGGTATTAAATTTTTAGGGATTTTTAGGGATTTTTTAGGTATTTTTGTTTTTTGGGTTTTTAGAGATTTTGTGGATTTTGATGGTTTTGAGGGGTTTTAGGGTTTTTTTTTAACATTTTTAGGTTTTAGGGTTATTAAGTGTTTTTTAAGGTTTTATTATCATTTTTCTGGGATTTATGGGTTTTTATGATTTATGGATTTTTGTGGATTTTTTGGATTTTTGTGGATTTTTTGGGTTTTTATGGATTTTTAGGTTCATCATGTTTTTTTGGGGTTTAAACGGTTTTTAATGTTTTGTAGATTTTTTAGTTTTTTCTGGTTTTTTGGATTTTTGGACTTTATGGGTTTTATGGTTTTTATGGGTTTTAAGGTCTTTTTTGCAGGTTTTTGATTTTTATCATTTTTTAGTTTTTATGGGTTTTAATTGTTTATAGGATTTCAATATTTTCATAGGGTTTTTATGGATTTTTACAATTTTAGGAATATTTAGGGATATTTATTTATTTTTATTGTTTTTTATGTTTTTAGGGATTTTGAGGGATTTTGAGGGTTTTCAGGTTTCATAAGGATTTTAGTATTTTTAGGTTTCTATGGGTTTTAAGTGTTTTTAGATTTTTAAGGTTTTCTTAGTGTTTTTTTAGGTTTTTGGATTTTTTATGTTTAAAGGGTTTTATTTTTTCAATTATTTTTAAGGTTTTTGAAGATTTTTAGAGGTTTTGAGTTTTTTTAGTGTTTTTTGGATTTTTATGATTTTTTTCAGTTTGTAGGGGTGTTTTGAGTTTTTTCAGGTTTTAAGTATTTTAAGATTTTTTTAACATTATTTTTGTTTTAAAGCGGGTTTTTGAGTTTTAGATGTTTCTAGGGTTCTTAATGACTTTTATGGTTTCTAATGTGTTTAGAGGATTTATGGTTTTTAGGGTTTTTAGGTTTTTTTAGGGTTTTAGGGTTTTAGAATTTTTGGGTTTTTAGTGGTTTTATGTGTTTTTTGGTTATTAAGGTTTTCTTGGGAGTTTTCTATATTTTGACATTTTTTATGTTTTTATGATTTTAATTAATTTTTTAAGATTTTTATTATTTTTTAGGTTTTTTTGGGATTTTGGGGGGTTTGATTTTTTTAGGGTTTTAAGGTTCTTTTTTAGTTTTTGGGTTTTTTTTCTTTTTAATGCGTTTTAGATGATATAAGTGTTTTTAGCTTATTAAGGTTTTATTTCGTATTTTAGGGGTTTTTTCATTTTTAGGGATTCATAATTATTTTTTAGTATTTTTAGGGTTTTTTAGGGTTTTTTAATGATTTTGAGGTTTTGAAGGTGTTTTTAAGATTTTAAGGATTTTTAGGGTTTTTAGTGGTTTTAGCGTTTCTTACGGTTTTTTGGGGTTTTATGTTTTTTTATGTTTTAATGTTTTCCCTCCACAATTAAAGGATTGGTTTTATGTATTTTTAAGTTGCGGGTTTATGAATTTCAATTGATAGTATGTGCTCAATGGAAAAAAAATTTCTGGCAAGATGGGATCCACTCATCCAGGATCAAGCATAATCCAAGGGGTGATCTCTTTTCTCAGTTGTTTTTTACCGGATTATATGAAAATCTAGGAATTCTTTTTTACATAAGGTTATTCACCCATCTCTTCAATATTCTAGGTTCATGATTTTGGACATTCATAGCTCCTTCGTTAAGAAATGTAACGATGTTTCCCTACCTATGGTGTTTCATTTTTTTCGAAGTTATATAGGTGATGTTTTTTTTGCAGGATGACAGATTCTAGTTTTTGGGTTATATAGGCCATCTAGGTATAGATTAATGCTCAATATGAATGGGTAATGTCTACAATGAACTATACACTTAGGTTTCATTGTTTGTGACTTTCGAGGTTCGGTCATCTTGGATTTGTTTTCATTTTTTGGTGAGGGATATTCAGTTGAGGCAGAAGCCTGAGATATACTTCAAGGTCTTTAATTATGCAAGGATCCTTTAATAATTTTATCAGAAGTAGAATTAGATTCTACCATTGTGGTTAATGATTGAAAAGCTAAGTTGGAGTTTCCTTGGAATATTTTTTACCTCATCAAGACTAGTAAATATATACCTCATTCATGCTCGAGGGTTATTCATACATGGTAGGAGGGTAATATGTTAGCGGATATGCTCACTTCCAAAGGTAACTAAGATGATAGAATTTCTTATAATTTTAGATCTCTTCCTGTTGAAGGAGCTTCAGTAGTGTGAGAGGATTCCCTCCGACTCTATCAATATAGGCAACCTGGGTTTGTGTATTTATGTTTTTTCCTACCTCAATTTTTCTCTTCCTAAAATAAAGGATCAATTTTCAGTGAGGATTTCTAAAAGATTTTTTAGGGTTATTAGAATTTTTATTTTTTAGGGGTTTTCATTGTTTTCTGGTTTTTAAGGTATTCATAGGTATTTTCAGGGATTCTAGCGGTTTTTACGTTTTTAGGGAATTTTAGGGATTTTTTAAGATTTATATTTTTTTAGGATTTTTAAGTATTATTATAATTTTAGGGTTTTTAAGGTTTTAGTATTTTTAGGGTTTTTGGGTTTTTTAGTTTTTTAGTGATTTAGAATTTTTTATGTTTTTATAGTCTTTATGTTATTTAGGTTGTTAGATTTTTCTTATGTAATTTTATGGTTTTTATGGTTTTTTAAAATTTTAGGGAATTTTAGGGAAATTTTAAGATTTTTAGGGTCTTTTATAGTTTTTATGGATTTCTATGGTTTTAGAGTTTTTTATCCTTTTTGGAATTATTGGATTTAATGTTATCTATATTTTTAGGGGTCTTAAGTGTTTTTATGTTTTTATGGTTTTCTTAGGGGATTGAGGGTTTTTAGGGTTTTTTATTTTTTGGGGATTTTTTGGGTATTCTTAAGATTTTAGAATTTTGTCTATTTAGTATATTTGAGAGGTTTTATGGTTTATAGGGGTTTTATGGGTTTTTTGTTCTTAGGATTTTTTGAGTTTTTTATGAGTGTTATGTTTTTTAGATTTTTTAAATTTTTAGGGATTTAAAAAGATTTATATAGTTTTTTGTGTGTTTTAGTGTATTATAGTGTTTTTATGGGTTTTATGGGTTTTAATGTTTTAGGTTATTTTATGTTTTCATGGGTTTTTAAATTATTGAGGGTGTTTTTAGATTTGTTAAGCGTGTTTACGGTTTTTATCATTTTTAGGGTTTTTGGGTTTTTATGTTTTGTTTATGTTTTTAAGGTTTTTATAGAATTTTTCATTCTTTTTGGGGTTTTATTTTTTTTATAGTTTTTTTGGCATTTTTAGGATTTTTTATATTTTTTAGGAATTTTAGGCGTTTTAGATTTTTTTGGGTTTTAATGTTTTTTAGGGTTTTAGAAGTTTTTAGAGTTTTTAGGTTTTTATTTTTTTTTTCTGAGGGGTTTTCAGGGATTTATGTTTTTATGAAATTTTTATGTCTTTATTATTATTTTAGGGGGTTTAGGCTTTTTTTGTTTTTAGTGGTTTTAGGGTTTTATGGTTTTGTTTGGGGTTTTAGTGTTTTTTGAAATTTTTAGGGTTTTTATGGGGTTTTAGTGTTTTTAGTGTTTTTAGTGTTTTTAGGTACTTAAAGGGGTTCTGGTATTTTTAGTGGATTTTTGGGTTTTATGTTTTTTTAGAGTTTTAAGGTTTTTAGCGTTTTTTGGTTTTTAGGGATTTTTAAGGTCTTTAAGGTAATTTAGAGTTTTTATCACTTTTAGTTTTTAGGGGTATTAAGTGTTTTTAGGTTTTTATTGTTTTCCTAGGGTTAGATTTTTTTATGTTTTATGTATTTTTTTGGGTTTTTTGAGGTTTTTTTTGTTTTTAGGGATTTTGAGGGTTTTAGGTGTTTTATGGGTTCAGTGTTTTTTAGGGATTTTAGTTTTTTAGTGTTCTTTGGGTCTTTTGTGTTTTTAGGTTTTTAATGTTTTCCTAGTGTTTTCATGATTTTGGGTGTTTTTTATGTTTTTATTGATTTTTAGCATTTTCATTTTTAATGGATTTTTAGGATTTTGAGGGATTTTGAGCGTATTTTGGGCTTTTATTGTTTTTTTGGGTTATATGGATTTTTTTAGAGTTTTTTTTGGGATTTTAGAGTTTTTAGTGGAATGTAGGTTTTTTATGGATTTAGGGTATTTTATGTTTTTATTGGTTTTTTGGTTTTTAGTGGTTTTAAGATTTTTAGGGTGTTTTTTGGTTTTTTTGGGATTTTAGATTTATTAGATTTTTTGGGGGTTTAAGTGGTTTTTAGTTTTAATGTTTTTCTTAGTGTTTTTTAGGCTTTTCATGGTTTTTATATTTTTAGAGATTTTTCGGGTTTTGAGGTTTTTATAGGTTTTTATAGTTTTTAGATATTTTGAGGATTTTTTGGTTTTTAGGTTTTTAAGGTTGCATGTTTTTAGGTTTTTTAGTATTTCTTAGGTTTTAAGGGTTTAAAATGTGTTTATGGTTTTAAGGATTTATTAGTGTTTTTAGGGTGTTTGGGAATTTTAACATTTTTAGTGTTTTTAGATCCTTTTTATGATTTTATGGTTTTCTATGGTTTTTATGGTTTTTATTTTTTTTATGATTTTTTGGGTTTTTGGGGTTTTTTTGAGTTATTTAATTTTTTTAATTGTTTTTAGAGATTTTATGGTTTTAGTGGCATAAAGTGTTTTTAGAGTTTTTAGTGGTTTTAGGGGTTTAGGTTTTTAAGGTTTTTAGTATTTTTTGGGTTTTTCGGTATTTTTAGGTGTTTTAATGCCTTTTTAATGTTTTTAGGGATTTAAATGTTTTTATAATTTTAGCGGTTTTTAGTTTTTTTATGGTTTTCTTAGGGTTTTTAGTGTTTTTAGGGGGTTTTACATTTTAAGGGATTTTTAGGGATTTTTAGGGACTTTAAGGATTTTTTTTTGTTTTTTCTAGATTTTGAGGGCTTTTAGGATTTATTTGGGGTTTATGGGTTTTTTGATTTTTATGTTTTTTAGGGTTTTATGTATTTTTATAATTTTAAGTTTTGGGGGTTTTTAGAGTTTTAGGGTTTTTCTATTTTTAATGATTATTAGAGATTTGTTATGATTTTTATGGTTTTTTGGGTTTTAAATATTATTATATTTTTCAAGGAATTTCATGATTTTTATGGTTTTTTTGGTTTTTTTGTGTTTTTAGGGGTTTTCTGCATTTTTTAGTGTTTTAATGTTTCTTTATATTTTTATATCACTTTTAGGAGTTTGAATGATTTTTAGAGTTTTTAGTTGGTTTTTATGGTTTTTATGGGTTTTAGGGTTTTTATGTTTTCTTGGGGTTTTTAAGGGTTTTAGGTTTTTTAGGATTTTATAAGGGATTTGGGTTTTTTGAGGTTTTTAATGTTTTATTTTGTTTTTTCAGGGGTTTTTTGGGTTTTAACATTTCTAGGGATTTTTAGTGGGTTTTACAATTTTTATGGTTTTTAATGGTTTCATGGATTTTGAGGTTTTTAGGGATTTTATGGTTTTATGGGTTTTATGGGTTTTTTAATTTTAAGGGTTTTAAGGTATTTTCATTATTTTTAGGGGTTTTATTTTTTTAGGTATTTTTAGCAATTTTTGGGGATTTTTATGATTTTTAGGGTTTTTAATGATTTTTAAGGTGTTTAGAGATTTTTAGGATTTTGATGGTTCTTAGGGTTTTTTGGGGTTTTAGGGTTTTTTTGTGCATTTAGGGTTTTAATTTTTTTGTTATAGTTTTTAGCATTTTTAAGTGTTTGAAGGGTTTTAGCGTTTTAGTGGGGTTTTAAAAGGTTTTATTGGTTTTTAGGATTTTTGTGATTTTTTGGGGTGTTTATTTTCTTTAGGGGTTTTGGGGAATTTGGGGTATTTTAAATATTTTTTTGGTTTCTAGATTTTTTAAGTTTTTAAGGGTTTTGTGTTTTCAGGGGTTTTTAGGTTTTTTGGGGTTCTTAGGGTTTTTTTTACTTTTTAATGAATTTTAAGGTCCTTTCAGTATTTTTATGGTTTTTCCAATTTTTGGGTATTTTGAGGGGTTTTGGGGTTTTAGGGTTTTTAGGATTTTTATGGCTTTAGTGGTTTTGTGTTTTTAGGGGTTTTATGTGGTTTTTGGGTATTGATGTTTTATTAGTGGTTTTTAAGATTTCTGGTTTTTTTATTAATTTTAGGAATTTTTAGGACTTTTTTAGGTTTCTCTATGGGTTTTTTGGTTTTTTTAGATTTTGATGGTTTTTAGGGTTTTTTGTGGTTTCATCGGTTTTTTGAATTTTTAGGTTTTTAATGGTTCTCCTATTTTTTTTCATGGTTTAAATGGTTTTTATAGTTTTTAGTGGTTTTTAGGGTATTGTGGGTATTTATTAATTTTATTTTTTTTTTCAAGATTTTTGGGGTTTTATGGCTTTTGGGGGGGGGGTTATGGTTTTAGCATTTCTAGAGGTCTTAGGGGTATTAAGTGTTTTTAGGATTTTTATGTTTTTCTTAGATTTTTTAGGGTTTTTGGGGTTTTATGTTTTGAGGTATATTTATGTATTTTTAAGGAATTTTATGGGTTTTAGGGGTTTTTTGTGTCTTTAGGGTTTTTAGGATTTTTAGGGTTTTTAGGGTTTTATGGGTTTAAGTTTTTTTTAGTTCTTAATGTTTTCTTAGGGTTTTTTAAGGTTATTATGTGACTTTATTTTTTTTTTTATGATTTATAGGTAATTTATAGGATTTTGATGGTTGTTTATGGTTTTTAGGGAGTTTAAGTCTTTTTAGGGTTTGTAGGTTTTTGTGTTTTTTGTTTTTTTTGTTTTTAGAGTTATTAAGGATATTTATATTTCTTAATGTTTTTAGGGGTTTAAATGAATTTTAGGGTTATTTGTTTTTTTATGTTTGTTTTATATTTTTAGTGGTTTTATGGTTTATATGGGGTTTTATGGTCTTTAGGGTCTTTTAGGGTACATAGCGTTTTTTGAATCTTTAGGGGTTTTAAGTGGTTTTAGGTTTTTAAGGTTTTCATAGGGGTTTTCAAGGTTTTTATGGATTTTTTTACATTTTTATGGAATTGTAACGCTATTTTTAGATATTTATTCCTTTTTTGAGTTTTATGGATTATGATGATTTTTTTGGGTTTTCAGGGTTTTTTTGGGTTTTTAGGGCTTTAGAGTTTTTATGTTTTTGGGGGTTCATATTTTTTAGGTTTTAAATTTTTCTCAGGTGTTTTCAAGGATTTATGTTGTTTTTATTTTTTTGGGTATCTTATGAAATTTTTAAGGATTTTTTTATAGTTTTTAGGGTTTTATGGATTGTCATGGTTTTTATGATTTTTTGTGTTTTTAGGGTTTTGTTGAGTTATTAGGACAAGGAAGATTCGGAGGTCGGGCTATTCCCCCCCCCCCCCCCCCAAGTTTGTTAGATAAAGAAAAGACGCATCTGACAAGGGAGGGGAGGGGTCAAACGACCCACACCCAAAAACCCTTTACGTGAAACATACACCCAATTGTGTTATTAGGGGTTTTAATGTTTTGTAATGGTAGTTAACATTTTTTAGGCTTTAATGGGTTTTTATAGTTTTTATTGGGGTTTTAGGGGTTTTTTTATTTTTAGTTTTTTAATGTTTTCTAGTGGATTTTATGGTTTCTGGGCGTTTTATGGTTTTAGAGTCTTTTTAAGGATTAAATGATTTTTTCATTTTTTATGTGTTTTAAGTATTTTAATTGTTTTTATGTTTTTAAAATTATTCTTATTGAATTTCATAGTTTTAAGGATTTATTATTTTATAGGGATTCTTAGGTTTTTTAGGATTTTTATGGTTCTTAAGATTCTTATGGATTTTGAGGGGTTTTATGGTTTTTATGGGTTTTTAGTTCTTTTAGTGTCCTTTAGATTTTTAAGGGTTTTAGTGTTTTTTCGTTTTTATATTTATCATATGGTTTTCATCATTTTTAGGGTTTTTTACCTTTTAGAGATTTGTGGAGCTTTTTTGGATTTTTTGGATGTTATGGTTTTTAGGGTTTTTAGGGAAATTTTGTTTTTTCTGTTTTATGGATTTTTTTTCTTTTTAGGGAATTTACAGTTTTTTAGATTATTTTTAAATTTTTAGGGGTTTAAAGTTTTTTATCCTTTTTAGTGGTTTTAGTGTATTGATTGGTTGTATGGGTTAAATGGTTTTTTTTGGGGTTTTATGGTTTTTAGGGGTTTTGGTGTTTGTAGAATGTTTTATGTTTTTTTTTCATTTTTTAGGTTTTATGGGGTTTTAAGTGTTTTTAGGATTTTAAGGTTTTCTTATGTTTTTTGGGTATTTAGGGTTTTTTAAATGTTTAGGTATTTTTGGTATTTTTTTTGGATTTTAGTTGGATTTTAGGGGTTTTAGGTATTTTGAGTGTTTTTACTAGTTTTTAGGGTTTTTTGGTTTTAGGTGTTTTAAGTGTTTTTGGTTTTTAATGTTTTCATAGGGTTTATAGTTTTTTAGGTTTGTCTATTTTTTTTATATTTTTCTTGGTTTTTTATGTTTCTTGGGTTTTTTGGGACTCTAAGGGTTTTTATAGTTTTTAGGGGTTTTATGAGTTTTATAAATTGTTTGAGTATTTTTGCAGTTTTCAGAGTTTTTTAATGTTTTTAGGATTTTAATAAGTTTTTATTGTTTTTAGTGTTTTTAGGGTGTTTATGGGTTTTTTAGGTTTTTAGGGGTTTTATGGTTTTATGAGTTTTTTTGAAATTTCAGGTATTTTTAGAGTTTTTAGGGTTTTGTCATTTTTAGATTTTAAGGGTTATAAGTGCTTTTTGATTTTTTAGGTTTTTCTAGGGGTCATCTAAGTTTTAGGTTTTTTTAAATTTTTATGGATGTTTTGGAATTTTTTATGTTTTTGATGGTATTTTAGGGTGTTCAGTGTTTTTGTGGGGTTTTAGGGTTTTTATTTGTTTTAGGGATTTTAGCATTTTTTAGGTTTTTATGGGTTTCGAGTTTTGGTTTTAATTATTTATTAGGGGGTTTTCTAGGTTTGTATGTTTTTTACATTTAAGGGGTTTTTGGTAATTTTTTATGATTTTTATAGTTTTTAGGATATTGAGAGATTTTAATTGTTTTTTGAGTTTTTAAAGGAGTTTTTAAGGGTTTAAGGGTTTCTTAGTTTATAGGGATTTTAAAGATTTTTAGAGTTGTTAAGGTTTTTTGGATTTAAAGGGTTTTAAGAGTATTTAGTGGGTTTCGAGAATTTATAGTGGTTTAACTGTTTTTATTGTTTTTTAGGATTTTACAGGTTTTAAATGTTATAAGGTTTTTATAGGGTTTTTCAGTTTTTTATGTTTTTTTTATATTTTTATAGATTTTTAGGGGTTTTTTGAATTTCTATGGGTTTTTATTTTTATTGATTTTGAGTGTTTTATAGGGGTTTTATGTTTTTAGGGTTTCAAGGGTTTTTATGTTTATAGGGGTTTTATTTTTTTAGGTTTTATGGTTGTATTAGGGTTTTTAAGTTTTCTATGTTTCTAGATATTTTTACGAGTTTTATGATTTTTAATGATTAATGATTTTTAGGTATTTTGAGGGTTTTATTAGTTTTTATTATTTTTAGGGTTTTTATGTGTTTTTTTGGATTATTGATTTTTTTTGGTTTTTTAGGGGTTTTAAGGTTTTTTAGATTTTTTAACTTTTTTCGGGTTTAAATGTGTTTTAGAGTTTTTAGTGGGTTTTAGAGGTTTAGGGTTTTTTATATTTTTTAGGGGTTTTATGGTTTTTAGTGTTTTATAGTAATTTTTGGGTTTTTAGGATTTTTGGGGTTTTTTGTTTTTTGGGGGGTTTTAAGTGTTTTTATGTTTTTCTTATTTTCTTAGGGTTTGTTAAGGTTTTTAGTGGTTTTTACATTTTTAGTTATTTTGAGGGATAATTCTGTATTTTTATGGTTTTATAATTTTTAAGAATTTTGAGGGGTTCTAGGGGTTCTTAGAGATTTTTAAGGGTTTTAGAAACTTTTACTTTTTTAGGGGTTTTAAGTGTGTTTATGTTTCTAAGGTTTTCTTAGAGTTTTTTAGTTTTATTAATATTTTTTACATTTATAGGGATTTTTTTGGGTTTTTCAGTTTTTTCTTTTTTTTATGGATTTAGTGATTTTGTGGATTTTTATGTTTTTTTAAGGTTTTAAAGGTTTTATGGTTTTTTTGGGATAAAGGTTTTTTTGAGTTATTTAGGATTTTATAGGATTATTATAATATTTATCATTTTTTGTGGTTTAAAGGGTTTTTAGTTTATTTAGTATATTTATGGTTTCTATAAGGTTTTAGGATTTTTTTAAGGTTTGAGGGTTTTTTATGGTTTTTCGGGTTTTGTGGGATCTTAGGAGTTTTAACATTTATAGGTTTTTTTGTGGTTTTATTTGTTTTTATAGTTTTAAGGTTTTGTTAGGGGTTTTCAGGGTTTTTATGATTTTTTATATTTTTATGGAATTTTATAGCTATTTGAGTATTTTTACGGTTATAATGGTATTTGGGGATTTTATGTGTTTTTAGGGTTTTTAGGTTTTTAGGGTTTTAGGGTTTTATAATTTTTTATGTTTCAAAGGGTTTTAATTTCTTTTAGGTTTGTAATTTTTTTATGGTTTTTCAATGTTTTTGGGGTTTTTAGGTATTTTTTAGGATTTTATTTGTTTTGGGGAATTTTGATGGTTTTTTTTGGATTTTGGGTTCTTATTGGAATTTTCACTTTTTATGGATTTTTTTTGTTTTTAGGGGTGTTTAGGTTTTCTAGAGTTTTTTTTTTTGTTTTTAAGAGTTTAATTAGATTTTTTTGTTTTTGGTGTTTATTTGTGTTTTTATTGGTTTTTAGAGGTCTTAAATGTTTGTAGTAGTTTTTATGGGTTTTAGGGGTATTTTGGGTTTTTTGAGACTTTTTTGGGTTTTTAGTGTTTTTATCATTTTTTTTGGGGTTTATGTATTTCTAACTTTTGATATTTTCTTATGGGGTTTCAGGGTTTTTATAGTTTTTTATATTTCTAGGCATTTTATGTATTTTTTTGGGTTTTTAGGCTTTTAGGGTACTTATGGATTTTGATGTTTTTTAGGGATTTTTATAGTTTTTAGGGGTATTAAATGTTTCATGGTTTTAAGGTTTTCATAAGGGTTTTCAGAGTTTTTATTCTTTTTTTCAGTTTTTTGGATTCTTTTGGATTTTTTAGGATATTTATTGGTTTTAGGGTTTTTAGAGACTTTTAGTGTTTTATTTTTATTGTTATGGGTTTTTAGGGTTTTTAGGGTTTTTTTAATTTTTAGGTGTATTAATATATATTTTTGAGTTTTTATAATTTTGATGGGTTTAAGGGGGTTTATGTTTTTTTGGGTTTTTTAATGGGTTTATGGTTTTTAAAGGGTTTTTGGGGGTTTTATGGTATTAGGGGCTATAGGGTTCTTGGTTTTTTAGGGGTTGTTAGTGTTTTTAGGTTTTTTATGGATATTTATTGTTTTTAAGTGATTAAGGTTTTATTTTTGGTTTTCAAGGATTTTATTATTTTTAGTTTACTATATAGTTTTATTACTTGTTTAGGATTTTTATTGATTTGTAGGGTTTTTAGTGATTTTCAGGGGTTTTATAGTTTTTTAGCATTTTAGGGTTTTATCAGAATTTTAGAATTTTTTAGGTTTTTATGGGTTTTAAATGTTTTTTTGGTTTTAAGGTTTTCTTGGGGTTTTTCAAGGTTTTTACTCTTTGTTACATTTCTAAACATTTTTATGGTTTGTTATTGTTTTTTGTGTTTCATAATTTTTTGAGTTTATAGGGGTTTTAATGTTTTATTGGTTTAAAGGGTTTTAGATTATTAATGATTTTTAGGGTTTCTATGGGTTTGTATGGTCTTAGGTTTTTATATTTTTTGTGTTTTTTGGGGGTTTTTAGGGTTTATAGGGTCTTTTATGCTTTTTAGGGTTACCAATCTTTTAGGTTTTTACGGGTTTTAATTATTTTTAGGCTTTTAAGAATTTTGTGGGTTTCTTTATGGTATTATGATTTTTTACTTTATTTTGGAATTTTTTGGGAATATCAATTATTTCAGGTGTTTCTAGATTTTTTATGAATTTTGAGGGGTTTTTTTTATTTTTTTAGGGTCTTTATAAAATTTTAGGATTTTTAGGATTTTTATGTTTATAGGGGTATTATGTCTTTTTTGGGTTTTAAGGTTTTCATAAGGGTTTTAGGGGTTTTATGGTTTTTAGTATTTCTTTATGTTTTTAGGGATTTTTAGTAATTTTTTATGATTTATTTGGGTTTATCGGGTTTAGAAATTTTGTGTTGTTTTTTTGGTTTTTAGGGGTTTGATGAGTTTTTAGGCGTTTGTAAGTATTTAAGAGTATTTTATGATTTTTATGGGGTTCTAGGGGATTTAGGGGATTTTTAGAGTTTGAAGGTTTTTATCATTCTTTGTTTTTTGGGGTTTTAATTATTTTTATGATTTTATAGATTTATTAAGTTTTTTTCAACTTTTAGAGAATTTTGGAGACTTTTTTGTATTTTTACGGGGTTTTATGGGTTTTTTATGGTTTTTAGGGATTTTGAGAGTTTTAGGGTTTTTAGGGTTTTTAATGTTTTTAGGATTTTAGGTGTTTTATGTGTTTTTTTGTTATTATGGTTTTCTTATGGGTTTTTAGGGTTTTTAGTGGGTTTTTATGTTTTAGGGATTTTTAATTTTTTTTATTTTTTTTATAGTTTTTTATGGTTTTGGGGATATTGAGGATTTTTTGGGTTTTATGTTTTTTGGGTTTTAGGGGTTTTTGTGTTTTGAGGTTTTTTAATGTTTTCAGATTTTTTGTATGATTTTAGGGTCTTAAAATGTGTTTAGTGTTTTTAGTGTATTTTTAGAGTTTTTATAGGTCTTCGCGGGTTTTTATGGATTTTAGAAGCTTTATTGGTTTTAGGGTATTTTTAGGGGTTTTAGTATATTGAGGATTTTAGGGGTTTTAAGTATTTTTAGGTTTTTACAGTTTTCTTAGGGTTATTAGGTTTTATTTTTTTTAGGTTTTTTAGGATTTTTATTATTTTTAGGGGGTTTGGTGATTTTAATTGTTTTTAGGTTTTATTAGGGGTTTTTATTTTTTATGGTTTTTTTAGGGTTTCAAGGGGTTCGAACAGTTTTTAGGATTTTAAGGTTTTCTTAAGGGTTTTCATGTTTTTTCTGGGTTTTTATATTTTTCATAATTTTTAGGGGTTTTTAGTTTTTTTATGCATTTTAGGCTTTTTAAAGTATTTTTTGACATTTTTAGGGGTTTAGGGTTTTTTTTGGTTTTTTGGTTTTTTTGGTTTTTTGAGATGTTTAGGGTTCTTAAGGTATTTTGGTGTATTTAATGGTTTTAGGGGTTTATTGTTTTATAGTTTTAAGTGGTTTCTTGATTTTTATGTTTTTTAGGGTTTTTAAGAGTTAAGGTGTTTTATGGGTTTTAGGTTGTTTTTGGGTTTTTAGGGAATTTTTATTGTTTTTTTGGGTCTTTATAATTTTTAGGGTTTTAGGGGTTTTAATTATTTTTATTTTTTTGTGGTTTTCTTATGGTTTTTCATGGTTTTTAGAGTTTCATACATTTTGGGGTTTTTTAGGGATATTTTTTATCATTTTTTGGTCTTTAGACTTTTTTTTAGTTTTTAAGGTGTTTGTGTTTTTAGAGTTTCATTTAACACTTTTAGTGGTTTAAAGTGTTTATATATATTTTAGTAGTTATTTAGGGTTTTATGGGTTTTTTGTTTTTTTGGGGTTTTATGGTTTTTAGGGGGTTTTAGCGACTTTTAAGGGTTTTTTGGGTTTTTATCATTTTTAGGTTTATTTGGGTTTTAATTTTTTTTAGGTTTTCATTGTTTTATTAATGTTTTTTTCAGTTTTTATGTTATAATGTATTTTTGGAGTTTTAATTATAATTTTATGGGTTTTTAGGTTTTCTAGGTATTTTGAGTGGTTTTAGGGGTATTTAGGTTTGTAGTATTTTTCACTTTTTAGTGGTTTTAAGGTTTTTAGAGATTTTTATGGTTTTTATGGTTTTATTAGGGGGTTTTTATGGTTTTACATGTTTATAGATATTTTGGGATTTTTATTATTTTAATGGATTTTTATGGATTTATGGATTTTGAGGGGGTTTAGAGATTTTAGTGTTGTTATAGATTTTTAGGGTTTTCGGTGTTTTTGATATTTTTCTGGGTTTTATGGGTTGTAGAGTTTTTTTAAACATTTTTAAGGTTTAAATGGTTTTCGGTTTTTTAGTTATTTTTAGGGGTTTTACGGTTTTACTGTTTTTTTGGCATTTAGGGATTTTGGGTTTTTTAGGGTTCTTAGTGGTTTTGGCATTTTGTATGTAATTTTATGGTTTTAAAGTTTTTTAGGTTTTCAAAGGTTTTTATAGGATTCCATTATTTTTTATGTTTTTAGGAATTTTTTAGGTTTTTATGGTTTTCGATGTATTATACATTCTGAGGGAATTTAGGGTTTTTAATAAATTTATGGGTTTTAGGGTATTTATCACTTTTAGGTTTTTAGTGTTTTTAAGTGTTTTTATGTTTTCATGGGTTTATTTGTGGTTTTCATTGTTTTTTGGGTTTTTTATGTTTTTTGATATTTTTAGGAAATTCTTAGGATTCTTATGGTTTTTAAGGTTTTTAGATATTTTAGGGCCTTTAGGGTTTTATAAGGTTTTGTGGTTGTTTTAAGATTTCAGGGTTTTTTTTGAGTTTTTTAGGTGTTTATGGTTTTTATATTTTTTAAACTTTTATAGGGGTTTAAATGATTTTATTTTTTTTTAGTTTTTTTAAGAGTTCTATGGGTTTTAATTGTTTTTATTGATTTGTATGGTTTTTCGGGGTTTTCAGGGTTTTAAGGTCAATTTTTTGTTTTTTAGGGTTATTAGCATTTTTTAGGTTTTTAGGGTTATTAGCATTTTTGGGTTTTTTTTATAATTTTATGTATTTTTTTGGTTTTCTAATATTTTTATGGTATTTTAGGGTTTCTATGAATTTTAAGGGTTTTTGGGCTTTTACAATTTTTAGGGATTTCAGGGTGTTTGGGGTTTTGTCAATTTATAAGGATTTTAATTATTGTTAGGTTTTAAAGGTTTTCCTAGAGGTTTTCAGGGTTTTTTGGGTTATTTAAATTTTTTGGGATATTTATGGATTTTTAAGGTATTTTATGTTTTCTGGGTGGTAGGTTATTTTGAATGGTTTTTTTTATGGTTTTAGGAGTTTTATGTTTTTTTTGGGGTTTTAGGAAAATTTTTCGTTTTAATAGATTATTAGATTTTTTAATATTTTTAATGGTTTAATGGGTTTTTATATTTTTTAGTGGAAGTTTAGTGTTTTTTGGTTTTTAAGGGTTTTTAGGTTTTTTATAATCTTAGAGGTTTTTATTTTTTAAGGAATTTTAGTGTTTTTAGGTTTTTTTATCATTTTTAAGATTTTAGGGGTTTTATGTTTTTTTGGGTTTATTGGTTTTCTTTGGGTTCATGGTTTTTTAAATTTTTTAGGGATTTTTTTGAGATTTTTTAGGATTTTTATAGGTTTTAGGTTTTTAAGGGTTTTTTTCTGTTTCTGGGGGGATTTTAGGTTTTTTTTGTATTATAATTTTTTCTTGGGGATTTTCATTGTTTTTAGAATTTTTATAGTTTTAGGTATTTTAGGGGATTTTTAGGATTTTTATTCTTTTTAATATTTTAGTGATTTTAGGGACTATTGATTATTTAATGGTTTTGGGGTTTTTTTAGTTTTAATGTTTTAGGGGATTAAAGGGGTTTTGTATTTAGTGGGTTTTAAGGTTTTTATGGGTTTTAGGGTTTTTACAGTTTTAATGTTTTTTAGGTGTTTTTCGGGGTTTTAGTGTCTTTTTCATGTTTTCAAGATTTTTAGAATTTTACAGTACTTAATGGATTTCTGTTTTTTTAGGTTTTTAGTTTTTTTTACTGGTTTTCAGGGTTTTAAGTGGGTTTTATATTTTATTTGTATTTTTATGGAATTTTGGGATTTTATTGTTTTTATGGTTTTTAGGGGGTTTTGAGTTTTTTTAAGTTTTTAGGGGTTTTAAATGTTCTTACATTTTAATATTTTCTTGAGGGTTTTCTAGGTATTTAGCGGTTCGCATGTTTTCATGAATTTTTAGTGATTTATAGGACTTTTATTGTTTTTAGGGGTTTTATGGATTTTGAGCGCTTTTACTATCTTTTACGATTTTTATGTTTGTTTTGTGGTTTTAGATCATTAGTAGGGTTTTAGGGTTTTTATATATTTCTAGTTTTCTAATGTTTTTTGGGGTTCCTATTATTTTTACGGGATTCACAGTATTTTTAGGGTTTTTTAGGGTTTTAGCCTTTTTAGGTTTTAGGGGTTGTTAATGATTTTAGGTATTTAAAGTTATCTTAAGGTTTTTATGGTTTTTTGGGTTTCTAGGAAATTTTGAAGTTCTTTACAGTTTTTAGGATTTTTAGGGATTTTAGGGTTTTTTGTGTTTTCTGATCATTTGGGGTTTTTTGTGTTTTTTTTTCAAGTTTTCCCAAGGGGTTTTATGTATTTTTATGTTTTTAGGGATTTTTAGTGTTCTTTTCTGATTTTAACATTTTTTAGTGTTTTTATAGATTTTTGAAGGTGTTTAGTGGGTTTTATGATTTTTATGGTTATTTTGGGTTTTTACGGGTTTTATGGTTTTTAGAGTTTTGATTTTTTTATGGAATTAATGGTTTGTAGAGTTTTTAGTGGGTTATTTTTTAGGTTTTTGGGGTTTTAGTGTTTTTTAAGGTTTTTAGGAATTTTTATGGGTTTCATGGTCTTTTTAGAAAGTTTTTAGTTTTTATCAATTTTTAGGTTTTTTATTAGTTTTAAGTGTTTTTATGTTTTTCTTAGGGGTTTTCAAGACTTTAGGACTTTTTTACATTTTAAAGAATTTTTAGATATTTTTTAATATTTTTTGTTTCTTTAGTATTTATAGATATTTTGAGGGGTTTTAGAGGTTTTTAGGGGTTTTAGTTTTTTTATTATTTTCTAGGATTTCTCAGAGTTTTGGGTTTTACATTTTATTGATTATTATGGTGTTTTAGGATTTTTATGGTTTTTAGGTTTTTTAGGGATTTTAAGGGTTTTTTTGTTTTTATGGTTCTTATGGTTTTTAATGTTTTTTAGGTTTTTAGGGTTTTTTTCAGAGTTTTAAAGGTTTTTAGAGTTTTTTTGACATGTATATTGGTTTAAAGTGTTTATATATTTTTAAGTGGTTTTAGGGATTTTATCGGTTTTAGGTTTTTTATGGGTTTAATATGTTTTCATGGTTTTTATAGGTTTTATCATCTTTTAGTGTTTTTATAAAAAAATTGGTTTTTATTGGTTTCATGTTTTTTTAGGCTTTAAGGTTTTCTTAGCGTTTTCAAAATTTTTAGTATATTTTATGTTTTTTGGATTTTAGGGATTTAATGGATTTTTGTGGTTTTTAGGGTTTTATTAATTTTGAGGGTTTTTTGGGATTTTATGGATTTTATCATTTTTGTTTGTTTTTAGTGGTTTTATTTGTTTTTAGGTTTTTATTTTTTTCATATGTTATATCAATAATTTAGTGTTGTTTTACATTTTTAGGGATTTTTAGTGATTTTTAGGATTTTTATTGTTTTTAGGGTTTTAGGATTTTTAAGGTTTTATATTTTTTTTCGTTTTTTTGTATTTGTTATGTTTTTTGGGTTTTTGATGGTTTTAAGATGTTTTTTAACATTTTTTGGGCTGAAAGGTTTTTTATGATTTTTAGCGGATTTTCTGGATTTTTATGGATTTTTGGGGTTTTAAATGTTTTTATGGGTTTTATAGTTTTTACGGGTTCATATGTTTTTTAGCGTATTTAGGTTTTAGGGATTTTAAGGTGTTTTTACTTTTTTAAGTTTTTCTTAGGGGTTTTAAGTGTTTTATGGATTTTTTTTACGCATTAAGAAATTTTTATGATTTTTTTTGGAATTTTATTATTTTTTATGTATTTCTAGATTTTGATGGATTTTACGGTTTTTAGTATTTTTATGGGTTTTAGTATTTTTAGTGTTTTTAGGATATTTAAGGGTTTAAAAGGTTTTAAAGGGTTTAAATGGGTTTTAGGTTTTTAAGGTTTTGTTAGGGGTTTTCATGGTTTTTATGGTCTTCTATGTTTGTAGGGATTTGAGGCTTTTTTGGATTTTTTTGGGTTTATAGGTGTTTTATGGATTTGGGGGGGTTTTAGTCTTTTTGTAGGGTTTTTTTGGTTTTTTTTTTGAAATTTAATTTTTTTTAGTTTTTAGGGTTTTAAATATTTTTTAGAGTTTTTATACATTTTTAGGGGTATAAAGGGATTTCATAGTATTTAGTGGAGTTTAAAGATTTTATATCCTCCTCAACGTTTAATTTTATATTCAAACACTTTTAAGGGGGAAGTGAGAGCCCTTACATCTTGTCGGTTTCAATACCAAATGACACGTTAGATTTGATGAAAAATAATTTGAGTTGTTTGGAACTAATCTCCCTAAACCATATCTAGGGGATAGAAATCTAGAAGTCAGGTTAGTCCTTTAATGTGCCTTCATATAGATGAGCCATGTTTTCATATGATTTTCTGTATTCCTCTTTGTTGATCATCCCCATATTGAGTCCTCTATGAAAAATACGGACTTTGTTATCTAGCCACTCTCTTTGCTCTTTAGTAGTGGTCACCTGAAGTGGTCTCATCTTCTTTAATGCCTTAATATCTAGATCGTCCTCTACTGTTTCATCTGAATGCATTACAAGGTCCATGTGTTCCACCACTGATGACACTTGTCGTTAAGGGTCTTCATTGAAGCCTTCATCGTGCTGCTGCCCAGGATCAAGCAGCCCCTTATCACCCGAGGGAATGACAGGAGCTACATCCTTATATACTACATCCACCATGTCCTTGGAGATGTCGGCCACCTCATACTTGTTAGAACCTTTGTGTTTGTTCGAGGGGATGGAGTTACCAACTGTAGGATCCTTCGGTGGAAATGTACCCTTGTATGAGGATCTAGTAACTGGAGGACTAGAAAGGTTGGAGTAGTCCTTCCGACGTCGCGCCCTCCAACTGTTCATAATGAAGCCGTCTAAATCCATAATTTATTTCTTGCCCTTCCACAAGGAGGATAGAATGTAGTCATCCTCTATGACCTATTCCTTGGACTCAGAAGAATCTGAGCCCTCATCCATTTCCTCTTGAGATGCTTCCATATCCACCCAGGGGTCCTCTCCGTTATCTATCCCTCCTACATTCTCATTAACCTGGAAAACCTCTTCCCCTAAAACTACAAACTGGTTTTGAGAATACAAAGTCAAATCCCTATATTTAAGCTTCTCCGTATGGGAAATTATAGCCTTCCAGACATTCTTTGGTTTTTCAAATTCTCCTGACTCTTCAAATCCTCGATGCATGAATTGTAATGCTATTGAGTTGTCCTCCAGATCCAGACATTAGGAAGCCTCTCCAGTGTCTTGATCCACACAGATAGCCTCAGTTGACTCATCTCCATTGGTTGTGATTAAAGGTTCCATTTGCAATGTTAGTGGAATGGCTGGGTGGATCTTCTTCTTCTCCACAGGAGCACTGACTGAGATTGTATTCTCAAGCTCGATGCAATCATTTTATCCATGGAGATGCTCCCCATTAGCACCCAGATACTGCAACAGAATTCTCAGGTCCTGTTTTAGATGATTGAACACAACTACCACCTTTTGGTTCCCACTCAACCTTATTTCATTATACTGTAATGGATCCATAACCCTGTGGCTTAGCCTCCTTCTATTTCACAACCTTTACAGCCACTGGAGGATCCAAGGGAGGCCACTACTGGTGATCCTACTGTGTACTAGCCTCCACACCTGGACTGGCGTGATCTAACCCCCTAGAGAAACCATGCGCCCCTCTATTTTCTCATCCATAGCATAAAAAACCCTTACATTCGGATTTTATATATTTTTAGTGTTTTTAAGTTTTTAGGGGTTCTTATGGTTTTTATCATTTTTATGTTTTTAAGGGTTTTAAGTTTTCTAATGTTTTCCTAGAGTTTTTTAGGGTTTTTAGGTTTTTTATAATTTAAGGTGTTTTATTATTTTTATTATTTCTTAATATTTTTTGGGATTTTTGGAATTTTAAAAAAAATTAGGTTTTTTAGAATTTCATTTTTTTTAGGGGATTTATGTTTTTTATGTTTTTAAGGTATTTTGGGGGTTTTCATGGATTTTTTGGTATTTTTCGGTTTTTAATAATTTTGAAGGATTTTTAGGGTTTTTTCTTTTATAGGGGTTTTAGAGATTTTGAGGGTTTTATGGTTTTTATGGTTTTTTATTTTTAGGGTATTTTGAGTTTTTTAGGGTTTTAAACATTTTTACAGTTTTTTGTCTTATTAGGGGTGTTAAGGGTTTTTATATTTTTTTTGTGGTTTTTAGTGTTTATATGGTCTTTGATAGGTTTTTTAGGGTTTTAGGGGTTTTTATGGGTTTTATGGGTTTTTAGGGTTTAAAAATGTTTTCATCTTTTTAAGGTTTTATTAGGGTTTTTAGGGTTTTTTTTTCTTTTTTAGGGATTTTTAGGGACTTATTAATATTTTTTATGTTTTTTAGTTTTTTAGGAATTTTTAGAGGTTTTAGGTAAAGGAACATGTGAGGGTCAGGCTATTCCCGACCCCCATAAATTTATTAGAAAAAAAGATGTAGTAGACAAGGGTGGGGAGGGGTCAAACGACTCGCACCCAAAAACCCTTAAACACCCCAAACCCAGAAAAATAATCCCATGAAATTCAAGAAGCAAAAAAAAAACACCGAAAAAACACAATAATGCCAAGAAGCAACCATCACTATCATCCAACATTAACCAGCATCGTGCAGCTCACATCCAAGCAATGACCAATATCAAAACTCACAAAATCCAGCATCCATCACCTTCTTGCCAAGCATATCCATCGCCAGAAGCATAGAACCATCATCACCAATGTCATAAGTCTCACCTTCATCACTTCGGAGCGAAGCAGAAGCCCTTGCCAAACACTAACAGTAACAACTACCATCTCACAACATGGTTTCTAGCATCTAGTGCCGCCTCCCTAAGAAATTCCATCAACAGCCTCACCAAGACACCAACACCAAACTCATAAACATCAACTTCAACACATCTCGGCCAAGAAGCAACTGGCATCCTTCCCATCAGTTTCCAACAACCAACATCTCCTTCAGCAGTTTCGAACCAAGTAGTAACCAGAACCCTGCTACTCTGTTTCCAGCTCCCAACACCTCCAAGACATTCAGTGTGTAGCATTCCACAGCTAGCAGTACAAACTGAAAAACATGACCACCAACACCCAATCCTTGAACCATTCTGTAGCACCCATACCTTCTTTTTTAGAACTAGATCCAGATCTCCCCTCAGGAAACCTAGAAGTCGCACAACATGACGGAACACAACCCAATTCCTCGTATCAGCTCCATCAACCAGCACCTGCATCAACACCCGACCAATCCAGCCAAAACCATTGAAGCAGCCAAATTGCAACAACAAATCCACTAGAAAAATATGATGAGAACAGAAAATCCTTAAATGCAGAATGATCCGACCAAATAAGTATCAACACCTTAGTGAATCCTAGACCAGCATAGAATCGGATAAACATCACAAACTTAAGAAGACCTGCAACAACAGTGTGAGACGAGGTCAAGGTTGAGGGTCCAGAAACACAAACCTACAAATTCTGCGCAAATTGATGACAAGAAGATCTGAAAACCCACACACAAGGATCAAGCACAACACCACCAAGCAACTGCAGTTCCCTCCTCATCTGTCATAGACCATCGCAAATCCAAAAAAGACACCAAAACCCTACCAAGAATGGATCTGGAAAATACCGCATTGTAGAAGCCCAAGAAAACCATACCATTAGGCCGCCAAGATATTAGGACTCCCATCGCACATGCCTATCACCGTCATAAAGCCAAGGAGGACACTAAAAAATCAGATCTGGATCCCACTTGGAGATCCACTTCATCATCCACTTAGTCCTTCTAATGTACCAGATCCTCACACCACAGAGCCACCGGGAGTCGCCACGACAGTCACCAAGCCAGAAGATCTAATAATACCATTCCCAAACCACTGAGAAGCCATATAAATCAACACTGAGAAGAATTGGATATCCATTGGGATGCATATATGGGAAATGTGATGGGAGATCCTAAGAGGTTTTAGGGTTTTTAGGGGTTTTTTTTTATTTTTTTGGATTTGTAGTTTTATTTTTGTTTTTTAGGTTTTTAAAGTTTTTTTAAAGTTTTTAAACATTTTAAATGGTTTAAAGGGTATCTAGTGTTTTTAGTATTTTTAGTGTTTATATGAGTTTTTATGGTTTTTATGGTTTTTGGGTTCTTACAGTTTTTTGAGTTTAATTATACTTTTGGTTTTTAGGCTTTTTAATATTTTTAGGTTTTTTGCGAGTCTTATTTTATTTAGTTTTTTAATGTTTTCATAAATTTTTTTAGGGTTTTAGGGGTTTTTACATATCTATTTGTTTTTGTGATTTTTTTGTATTTTTATGGTTCTTATGATTTTGATGTGTTTTTGTGCTTTTTTAGGTTTTTAGGGTTTTTAGGTTTTTTGGAGTTGTATGTGTTTTTATGTTTTTATGGCTTTCATATGGTTTTTAGGGTATTTTGGGTTTTTATATATTTATTATTTTTATGTATTTTTAGGGATTTTTTTGACTTGTAGGGGTTTTTATTGTTTTTAGTGATTTTATGGGTTTTTTTGGTTTCTGGATATTAGGGGTTTTTTATTCTTTTAGGGGTTTAAAATGTTTTTAGATTTTTAGAAATTTTTCTGGGTTTAAATGGTGTCTAGTATTTTTAGTGTGTTTTATGGTTTTGTGGATTTCTTGGGTTTTTAATTTTTTTTATTGTTATGGGTTTCAAAGGTTGGGGTGGATATTTTATGGTTTTTAGGGTTGTTATAATTTTTTAGGTATTTAGGGGTTTTATGTGTTTTAGAATTTTACTTTTTTCTTAGGATATTTAATGTTTTTTATGTTTTTATTGATTTGTAGTATTTTTAGGATTTTATGGTTTTTAGGGTTTATGAGGTTTTTTAAGGTTTTTTACGGGATTAATTGCTTTTATTTTTTAGCGGTTTTATGGGTAATTTGGTTTTTAAGGTTCTAATTGGGGTTTTCAAGGTTTTTATAGATTTAATATTTAGATAATTTTATGGTTTTTTGGTATTTTATGGTCATTATAGATTTCAGGGATTGTAAGAGTGTAAATGATTTTAGGGATTCTAGAGTTTTTATAGTTGTTTTGGGTTTTTATGGGTTTTTTAGTTTTGTTCGGTTTTTAAGGGGTTTTATAGATTTTAATGTTTTTATGGGTTTAAATTTTTTTAGAACTTTTAGTGGGTTTTAGGGTTTTTATGGTCTTTTAGAGTTTTATAATCTATTAAAAGTTTTATGGTTTTTGGTGTTTCTGGGTGTTTAGGGTCTTTCTAAAGTTTTCAATTTTTTAATTATATTTAGGTTTTAATGTCCTTTAAGTGTTTTTTGGGTTTTTTGTTTTTCTTATGGTTTTTAATGGTTTTATGGGTTTTTACATTTTTAGGGGTTTTTAATATTTTTATGGGTTTTATGGATTTTGTGTGCCTTTAGGGGTTTTGCAGTTTTTAAAAAATTTATAGGCTTTATGGGTTTTATGTGATTTTAGGTTTTCATGGTTTTATTATTGTAATATTAGGGTTTTAGGGTGTTTTTTGTAATATTTTTAGGGATATTTGGGGATCTTTTATGATTTTTATTATTTTTATGGGTTTTAGGGATTATTAAGGTTTTAGTGGTTTTAGGGTATTTTGGTTTTTTATTTCGTTTGGGTTTTTATAGTTTTATTAGATTTTTACTATTTTAAATGTTTTTTAGAGTTTTTTTGACATATTAGTGGTTCGATGGGTTTATAGTGTTTTTAGTGATTTTTAGAGTTTTTATGGGTTTTTAGGGTTTTGAATGTTTTTAGGAGTTTTTATTATTTTTTGGGGTTTTAGGGTTTTATAAGGGGTTTTAACATTTTTAGGGTTTTAAGGGTTTTAATTGTTTTTTTATTCATAAAAGTTTATTAGGGGTTTTAAAAAATTTTATGGTTTTTTTAATTTTTATTTATTTTTAGGAATTTTGTGGATTTTTATGTGTTTTTACAGATTTTTATCATTTTAAATAGGTTTAGGGGTTTTCAAAAAAATTTAGGGGTTTGAAGGGGTCATAGAGTTTTTATTGGTCTTTCAGGGTTTTTTATATTTTTTATGGTTTAATGGGTTTTATGGTATTTAGGGGTTTTTGTGTATTTTTATGGTTTCTAGGTGTTTTAGTATGTTTTTTATTTTTAGGGGTTTTAAAAGACATTATGTTTTTATGATTTTTTAGAGTTATTCATGTTTTTAGGGTATTTTAGTTTTTTATGAAATGTTAGGGATTTTTATGATATTTATGGTTTTTTGGGTTTTGAGAGGTTTTATTTTTTTTAGGTTTTTTTTATTTTTTAGGTTTTTAAGGGTTTAAACTATTTTTAGGTTTTTAATGTTCTGTTAGGGTTTTTAAAGGTCTTTAGTGTTTTTAGGATTTTTAGGGTACTTAATATTTGAATGTTTTTAGGGGTCTAATACATTGTTGTTTTTAAGGATATCATAGGGGTTTTAAGGGTTTTTATTTTTTTAGGGTTTGTAATATTTTTTTGGATTTTTTTGGGTATTTTTGTTTTTTATGGATTTTGAGGGATTTATGGGTTTTAGGGTTTTTAGTGTTTTCGGTGTTTTTAAGGGGTTTAAATTTTTGTCGGTTTTAAATTTTTTATTATGTTTTATTTATGTTTTTAGGTTTATTTATGCTATTATGTATTTTTAGGGATTTTTTAGGATTTCTATGGTTTTTTGTGTTTTTAGTAATTTTAATGGGTTTTAGGGTTTTTAAGGGGTTTTATGATTTTTTGGGTATTCAGTTTTTTTGTGTTTTTTTATTATTTTAAGTTATTTTTGATTATTTAACCTTTTTGGGGTCTAAAGTTGTTTTTAGTGTTTTTAGTGGGTTTTAAGGTTTTTATGGTTTTTATGGTTTTTAAGGATTTTAGGGTGTTTTATGGTTTTTAGGTTTTTAAGTTGTTCATCATTATTTATAATTTTAGGGGTTTTAAGTGTTTTTAGGTTTCTGAGGGTTTCTTATTGGTTTCATGGTTTTTTATATTTTTTGTGTTTTAGACCTTTTTTTTGAAATTTTATTGTTTTTTTGGATTTTATTTATTTTGATTGGTTTTAGGGGTGTTTTTGTTTTTAGGATTTTTAGGATTTTTAAGAGTTGTTATGTTTTAATGTATTATTAGGGTTTTTATGTTCTTTGGTATTTTTAGATATTTTTGGGATTTTTATGGTTTTTAGTGTTTTTAGTGGTCTTTCAAGTTTTTTAATTTTATAGGGTTTTATGTTTTTTTGGTTTTTTATTTTTTTCAGTCTTTAGTGGTTTTAAGGTTATTTTTTTAACATTTTAAGGGGTATAATGGGGTTTTAAATTTTAGAGGTTTTTATGGGGTTTATGGGGTTTTAGTTTATAATGGTTTTCTTGGAGTTTTGGATATTCTAGTCTTTTTAGTGTTTTTAACGCATTTTATATTTTTTAGTGGTTTTGAGTATTTTTTCGTTCTAACGTTTTCTTATGGGTTTTCATGGGATTTAGGGGTTTTTCTATTTTTAGTTATTTTTAGGAGTTTTTCTCATTTTTTTTTATTTTTTTTATGTATTTTCATTGTTTTTAGGGGTTTAGTGTTTTTAGGTGTTTTAGGGTTTTTCTTTCATTTTTAGGGTTTTTTTTGGGTTTAAGGGGTTTAGGGTTTTCGGGTTTTCTTATGGATTTTCAGGGTTTTTTAAATTTTAAGGATTTTTAGGGACTTTTTAGTATTTTTTTAGTTTTTAGTGTTTTCATGCTATTTTGGTTTTTTAGGGTTTTTAGGTTTACTTGGGTTTTTATGAGTTTTTTAGGTTTTAGGGGGTTTTCTTGAGTTCTCAAGGGGTTTTACAAGTTTTTAGATTTTTTAAACATTTTTATGTGTTTAATGATTTTTTAGTGGATTTTTATGGTTTGATGGTTTTTAGGGGTTTTATTGTTTTTAAGGGTGTTTGATTTTTAGGGTTTTTAAGGGTTTTGATGTTTTTAGGGGGTTTATGTTTTTTTAGGATTTTTCTTTTCTTAGTGACTTTTAGTTTTTTTATGTTTTTAAGGAATTTTATAAAATTTTGAGGATTTTTATAGTTATTAGGGATTTTAGGTATTTTGAGGGGTTTTAGAGCCTATAGGGTTTTAGTTTTTTTAGGGTTTTTAGGGGGTTTATGTTTTTTAGGATTTTATTTTTTTTCTTAGTGACTTTCAGGTTTTTTATGTTTTTAAGGATTTTACGGAATTTTGAGGATTTTCAGAGTTATTTGGGATTTTAGGGAATTTGGGGGGTTTTAGAGCCTTAAGGGTTTTAGTGTTTTTATGGTTTTTTGATTTTTTGGGGTTTTAATTGTTTTTTTGGATTTTAAGGGTTTGTTGGGGGATTTTAGGGTTCTTAGAGTTTTTTTTTTAATTTTTTAGGTATTTATTAGTATTTTTATGGTTTCTTGTGTTTTTATAAATTTTGATGGTTTTTTTAGTATTTATGAATTTTTTGGGTTTTATGATTTTTTTTGAGTTTTTTAATTTTTTATGGATTTTAGATATTTTAAATATTTTTCTATGGTTAATGTGTTTTTAGAGTTTGATGTGGGTTTTAGGGGTTCTATGAATTTTGTGTATTTTTAAGGTTTTTAGTATTTTTAGGGTTTTAAGGTTTTTATCGATTTATATGTCTTATCAAGATTAACGTTTTTTTGGGATTTTAAGGTTTTATTTGGGGTTTTAGGGTTTTATGGGTTTGTTTAAATTTTTAGGGATTTTTATGGGGGTTTATAATTTTTATGGGTTTTAGGTATTATGAGTGGTTCATTGGGGTTTTAAGGGTTTTAGGTTTTTTTAGGGTTTTTAATGTTTTTATGTTTTTAAGGATTTTATTTTTTTAAGGGTTTTATTCATGTTTTTCATGGTTTTTAGGGTTTTTACATATTTAGGTATTTTAGATATTTTTTAGTATTTTAAAGTTATTTTTTTTAATTTTAGGAATTTGGAGGGATTTAAGGGGTATTTTGGTTTTTTGTTTTTTTGGGTTTTAAGGGTATTTTTTTAATTTTTTAAGGTTTTAGATTTTTTTGTAATTTTTTAGCATTTTAGGGATCTAAATAAGTTTAAGAGTTATTAGTTTGTGTTTAGGGGTATTATGGGGTTTTTGGGGTTTTATGGTTTTAGAATTTTTATGGTTTTAAGGGTTTTAAGTGTTTTTAGGGTTATTATCATTTTTTATGTTTTATGGGTTTCATGTGTATTAGGTTTTTAATAATTTCATATTTTTTAATGGTTTTTAGGGTTTTTGTTTTTTAATTATTTTTTCGGACTTTTTTGGTTTTTTATATTTTTTGTTGTTTTAGTGTTTTTTGGGGTGTTATGGTTTTTCTATTTTTTTATGTTTTCTTTTGGTTTTTAGGGGTTTTAATATTATTATAAATTGTTTGGGATTTTTAGTAATTTTTTGGGTTTTTGGAGATTTAGGGATTTTGAGGGGTTTATGGACATTAAGGGGTCTTAGGGTTTTAGGATTTTTGTGGTCCTTTGTGGTTTATGGTTTTTTTCTGGGATATTACGGGTTTTTAGGTTTATTCGGTTTTGATAATATTTTTGGATTTTAAAGTGGTTTAAGGGATTTAGTGGTTTTTTTGGGTTTTAATGTCATTTGGTGGGTTTTATGGTTTTAGGGGATTTTATGGTTTTTAAGGATTTTAGGGGTTTGGGGGTTACTTTTTTTAGAGGTTTTTGGGGATTTAAGTATTTTTATTTTTTTGAGGTTTTCTTAGGGTTCTTTGGTATTTTCAAGTTTTTTTACATTTTTAATGATTTCTAGGGCTATTTAAGCTTTCTTATGGTTTTTAATGATTTTGTGTATTTTGATGGGTTTTAATTAGTTTTACATTTTTTAGGGAATTTATTATTTTTTTGGGGTTTAAGTATTTTTTATGTTTTTATGGGTCTGAAGGGGTGTTTTATTTTTAGTGGGTTTTAGTGTTTTATAGGGTTTTAGGTATTTTTAATGTTTTGAGGGGTGTCTATGGTTTTTTAGTGTTTGTTATTTTCATTTATGGATTTTTTTTTTGAGTTTCTTAATTGTTTTTAGTGTTTTTTTATTTTTAATATTTTCTTAGGATTTTGAAGGTTCTGAGGTTGTATACATTTTAATGGATATTTAGGGTTTTTTATATTATTATGGATTTTTGTTTTTAAGAATTTTTGGATTTTTGTGTTTTTAAGATTTTTATGATTTTTTTGGATTTTGAGGGGTTTTTTATTTTCTTAGGTTTTTAGTATACTAGAGTTTTTTTAACATTTTGAATGTTTTTAAAGGGTTTTTTGGAATTTATTTGGGTTTTAGGGTTTTTATGTTTTTAAGTGGTGTGTATGTTTTTCAGGGTTTTTAGAATTTTATGTTTTTTAGGGGTTTTTATGTGTTTATATTTTTTTAAATTTTTATGGTTTCTGGTTTTTTATATTAGGGGTTTTAGGGGGTTTAATATTTTTTATATTTTTATGGTTTTAATGTATATTGAGTGTTTTGAGGGTTTTTAGCAGTTTTAAGGGTTTCATTGTTGTTTTGGGGGTTATTGTGTTTTTTATTTTTTAAGTTTTTATGGTTTCTAGGGGGTTTTAAAATTTTTATGGTTGTAAAGGGTTTATAGTGCTTTTAGTGGTTTTATGGGTTTTATGGGTTTTTATATTTTTTATGGTTTTTATGGATTTTTTTTGGAAAATCGACATTTTAGGGTCATTTAGGAGTTTTGGGGTTTTTATCATTTTTTTATAATTATTATGGATTTTATTTATTTTTACGATTTTTTGGTTTTCTTAGGTGTCTTCAGGGTATTTAGTTCCTTTATGTTATTATGGATTTTTAGCTATTTTTATTATTTTATTGGTTTTTAGGTTTTTAGGGATTTTGATGGGTATAATGGTTTTCAGGGTTTTCAAGTTTTTAGGGATTTTATAGTTTTTTGGTTATTTATGGGTTTTAAGTGTTTTCAGGTCTTTAATGTTTTCATAGGCTTTTTCAGGGTTTTTAGGTTTTTTTATGTTTTTAGGGATTTTTTGAGCTTCTTTAGGTTTTTTACAGTTCTTATGGTTTTTAGGCTCCATGAGTGGTTTTTGGGTTGTTAGGGTCATTAGGATTATTTTGGGTTTTTTTTTTGTTTTTTTTTTTGAGTTATTTAGGATTTTTAAGGGTTTTAATTTTTTTAAACATTTTTAGGTGTTTAAAATGTTTTTAGAGTTTTAAGTGGGCATTTAGGGGTTTTATGGGTATTTACATTTTTTTAAGGTTTTACTGGTTTTTTTATTTGTAATTGTTTTTTTAGTCCTTTAGTATTTTTAGGGATATAGATTTTCTAGGTTTTTAGTAGTTTCAAGTGTTTTATGGTTTTAAATATAGCTGTTCTTATGGTCTTTAGGGGTTTTTATGTTTTTGGTGATATTTAGAGATTTTTTAGGATTTGATGGGTTTTTATGGTTTTTAGGTATTTTTAGGGTTTTTTGGGTTTTTATAAATTTTATGGGTTTATAGGTTTTTTAGAGTTTTTAGGCATGTAGGGTTTTAAGTGTTTTTAGGATTTTATGGTTTTATTCAGAATTTTACAGTTATTTACATTTTTAAGGATTTTAATGTATTTTTTTAGTATTTTAATGGTTCTTATGGTGTTTGGGGATTTTTAGGGTTTTAGAGATTCTAAGGGGTTTTAGAGTTTTGTGGTTTGTTTGTGTTTTAGGGGTTTTTGTTTTTATTATATTTTAGTTGTTTGTTTGGTTTTTATGGGTTTTAGGGTTTTTATTGGTTTTGGGGGGTTTTTATGTCTTTTGGGTTTTTAGTGTTTTTTAATTTTTTGTAATGTTTTTTAATGTTTTTTAGGGGTTTTAATTGTTTTTAGGTTTTTTAGGGATTTGTCGGCGGTTTTTAGAGTTTTTAGGGTGTTTTATGTTTTTATTAATTTTAAGGGATTTTAAAGGGTTTTTATCTTTTCTGAGGGTTTTTATGGTTTTTTGAGTTTTATTTATTGTTTATGTTTTTTTGGTTTTTAAGTGTTTTTAGAGTTTTTTTTTGACATTTTTAGTGGTTTCAAGGGTTTCTTAGATTTTTTGGTCTGGTTTTAATGTTTTTATCATTTCTTGGGTGTTTTAAGGTTTTTAGGGGTTTTGGGTATTTTACAGTCTTTTTGTATTTTTAGAGTTTTTATGGGTTTTATGGGTTCTACATGTTTTTTAGTTTTTTTATGTTTTTATGATGGGTTTTCGTGGTTCTTAGGGTTTATTTTGTTTTTGAGATTTTAAGGATATTTTTTTTTCTACTTTTAAGTTTTTATGATTTTTAGGATTGTTATGGTTTTTTGGGTTTTTTGAGTTTTTAGGTTTATAGTGGTTTTAATAGTTTTTAGTTTTTAAAGGTTTTATTATGTTATTTTTGGGGTTTTTACAATTTTTAATGTTTTTAGGTTCTTAGGGATTTTAGCATCTTTTCGGTTTTTTTTGGGTTTAGATGTTTTTTAGATTTTTTAGTGTTTATAATTTTTTATAGTTTTTTTAAAAAACATAGGTGTTTAATGGTTTTTTAGTAATTTTAGTGGTTTTTAATGGTTTTTAATGGTTTTTATGATTCAAATAATTTTTAGGGTTTTAGTATATATTAGGGTTTTTTAGAATTTTTATTTTTTTCATGGATTTATTTATTTTTATGTTTTTAAGGTTCTATTAGGGTTTCTGGGGTTTTAGGGTTTTTTTATGTTTTTATGGATTTTAATTTTTTTTAGTATTTTTAGTTTTTTAGGGTTTTTAGAGATTTTAGTGGTTTTTAGTGTTTCTAGAGTTTTCAATTTTTAGGGTTTTTAATGTTTTTATGGATTTTGATATTTTTATAGATTTTTATATTTTTAGGGGGTTTAAAGAGGTTTTTAGTTTTAGTGTTTTTAGTGTTTTAATTGGTTTTAGGGGTTTTAACATTTTTATGGTTTTATGGGTTTTAGCTATTATAGGGATTTTTAGGGGTTTTTAGCATTTTTTATGTTTTTAGGGGTTTTATGTTTTTTATGATTTTATGTTTTTATTAGAGGTTTATTTGTTTATTTGGATTTTTTATTTATTTTTTATTTATTTTTAGTGAATTTTTATAATTTTTATGGGTTTTAGGATTTTTAGTGGTTTTGAGCGGTTTTAAAGTTTTTATTTTTTTTCAGGGTTTTTAGTGTATTTTGGCTTTTTAAGAATTTTATGTATTTTTTATAATTTTATGATTCTCTTTGGGGGTTTAGGGTCTATAGGTTTTTAAAATTTTAAGGTAATTTTATAGTTTTTTAATTTTTTTATGGGTTTTAGTGTATTTATGGAATTTGAGAAGTTTTAGGGTTTTACGTTTTTTTAGGTATTTAGGGGTTCTATAGATTTTCAGCGTCCTTAAGGTTTTAAATTTTTTTAATCTATTCAGTGTTTAATGGGTTTTAGATTTTTTTTTTGTTTTTTAGGGGTTTTATGGGTTTTTAATGTTTTTTCATTTTTAGGGGTTTAGGGGTTTTAAGTATTTATGGGTTTTTAAAGATTTCATAAGGTTTTTTGGTTTTTTTATGCTTTTAGGGATTATTATGTATTTTTAGTGTTTTTATTTTTTTTAAAATATTTTGATGGTTTTCATGGTTTTTATTGGTTTTAGAGATTTTTAAGGTTCTTAGAATTTTTTGGGATTTTTGTATTTTAGGTTTTTATGGTTTTCTTAGGGGTTTTCAGTATTTTTAGGGTTTTTATGTTTCTATTTGGTTTAGGTATTTTTTGGATTTTTAAGTATTTTTATTGTTTTTAGGGATATTTAGTGGTGTTATGATTTTTATGATGTTTTTGGATATTTTTATTTTTATTTTATTTTTTATGGTTTTTAAGTTTTTTAGAAATTTTAATATTGTAGTGGTTTAAAGGGTTTTTAGACTTTTAAGTTGTTTTTAGTGATCTTATGGGTTTTTAAAGGTTTTTATTGGTTTTAGGGGTTTAGATTATTTCGTGTTTTAGATATTTTGGGGTCTTCTATGTTTATATGTTCTTAATGGTTTCCTAGGGTTTTTCATGGTTTTATGGTTTTTTTATGGTTTTTATGTTTTTTGGTATTTTTTTGGTCTTGAGGGTTTTTTATGGGTTTTAGGGTTCTTTTTTAAATTTGATGGTTTTTAGGGGTTTTCAGGGTTTCTATTTTTGGGGGGTTATTAGTGTTTTGTAGTTTTTAAGTTATTTTAATGTTTTTAGATTATCTTTTGAGTTTTTTAGTTGTTTAAATGGTTTTTTAATTTTTCAGTAGGTTTTTAGAGTTTTTATTGGATTTAGGCCCTTTATTTTTTTTAAGGGTTCATATTTTTTTGTGGGTTATAGGGTTTTTAGGGTCCTTTTTTGGTTTAAGGGGTTTTATCATTTTTTAGGTTTTTAGGGGATTTAGGTTTTTTTTACGTTTTTTTGGTTTTCATAGTGGTTTACAGGGTTTTTAGATTTTTTTTCATTTTTTGCTATTTTTAGGGATTTTTAAATAATTTTATGGTTTTTTGGGTTTATTGGAATTTTGAGGGATTGAATGGATTTTAACATTTTTTATGTTTTAGGGTTTTTTACTGTTTTAAATGATATTATGGATTTCATATGGGTTTTTCAAATTTTTAGTGTTTTTTACATTTTTAAGGACTGTTAGGAATTTTTTAGGATTTTAATAGTTTTTAAGATTTTTAGGAATTTTGGGGGATTTTAGGATTTTTAGGGTTTTTTGGTTTTTTTGGTTTTCGGGTTTTTTTCTGAGTATTTATTTATTTTTAGGATTTTTATTGGTTTTTAACATTTTTCGGTGTTTATAGTGTTTTTAGATTTTTTAGTGGTGGATTTTTTTTATTTTTTTGGGTTTTGGGATATTTTTTAGTTTTTAGGGTTTTTTATGATTTTTTGGTTTTTTGGGGGGTTTTAGGGTTTGAATTGTTCTTTAGGGGTTTTATGTGTGATTAGTTTTTAAGGTTTTTGTAGTGTTTTAAATGGGTTTTAGTGTTTTTTTCGTTTTTATGTATGTTTAGGAATTGTTAAGATATTTTTGGTTTGGGGGTTTTGAAAGATTTTTAGGGTTTTATGAGTCTTAAGTTTTCTTTGGTGGTTAAGTGTTTCCAAGGGATTTTAGGGATTTTATGTTTTTTTACATATTTAGTGAATTCTAGATTTTTTTATGTTTTTTAGTATTTTTAGAGATTTTGAGGGGTTTTAGGGTTTTTATGGTTTTTTTAGGTTTTTTGGATTTTTTTGAGTTCTTAGGGTCTTTAATGTTTTTAGAGTTTTTAATGTTTTTATGGGTTTCAGAGTACTGATTGGTTTAGTGTTTTTTATAGATTTCTATTGATTTTAATTTTATTATGGGGTTTTATAGTTTTATAGGGGTTTTACGGAATTTTTTATGTTTTTTATGTTTTTAGGTTTTTTATGGTTTTTACGGTTTTCATAGGGATTTTCTATGTATTTAGGGTTTTTAATTTTTTATATATTATGAGTTCTTTTTATTATATTTATGGTTTTTAGGTATCGAGGCATTTTTAGGGATTTTAGGGCTTTTAGGGTTTTTAGTGGTTTTAGGGTTTTTATTATTATAAGGGTTTTAAGGGATTTTATGTGTTTTTAGATTTTTAAGTGTTTCTTATGGGTTTTTCCAGGGTTTAAGGGGTCTCATATTTTAAGGGTTTTTAGGTATTTTTTCTGATTTTCTAGGTTTTTTAGAGTTTTTAGGTATTTTGAATGATTTTAGGGTTTTTATGTTTTTTATGGTTTTTTTTTGTGTTTTAGGGTTTTTATATTTCTTTTGAGTTTTATGGATTTTTTTTCAAGGTTTTTTATGAATTTTAAATAAAATTATTTCTTTTAGGGGTTTAAAAGTGTTTTAGAGTTTTTTTTGTTTTTAATGGTTTTTATTGGATCTTAGGGGTTTTGTAGTTTTTAGGTGTTTTTATGGTTCTTTGGAGTTTTTTTGGTTAGAGGGAATTCCTAGGGGGTTTTATGGTTTTTATTATTTTTAGGATTTTATGATTTCTTTGGGTTTTTCATGGTTTTTATGGTTTTTACATTTTTTGGATTATTATTCCATTTTAGGAATTTTATACTTTTTGAGGGTTTTTAAGGATTTTGATGTTTTTTAGTTTTTTTGGTGTTTTAGGGTTTTTGGTGTATTTTAGTTTTTTTAGGGTTTTGAAGTGTTTTTAGGTTTTATGGTTTTCGTAGGTGTTTTACGATTTTTTATGTTTTTAGGTTTTTAAGTTATTTTTAATGATTTTTATGGTATTTATTTTTTGACATAATTTTCTAGTTTTTATATTTTTTTGGGTTTTTAATCTTTTTTGAGTGTTTTAGTGTTTTAATATTTTTATTTTTAATTTTTTAAAATATTTAAAGGGATTTTATATTTTTTAGTGATTTACTACGATTTTTTTGGGGGTTTGTGGTTTTTTTTATGGTTTTAGTGGTGTTTAAATTTTTAAGGGGTTTTAGATTTTTTTTTGGTTTTATGGGTTTTAATTGTATCTAGGTTTTAATTTTTTTTATGTGTTTTCAAGGTTTTAATGTTTTTCTATTTTTTTATATATTATTTAGGATTTTATGAGTTTTAGGGATTTTGAGGTTTTCTATGGTTTTTATGGAATTTAGGGTTTTTGATGGTTTTTCTAGTTTTTATGTGATTTTTTGAGTCATTAGAGGTTTCAGGGTTTTTTATATTTTTGAATGTTTTGATGGGTTTATAGGGTTTCTAGTGTTTTTAGTGGGTTTTAGGGTTTTTTATCAATTTTTTGTGTTTTTACATTATTTAGTGATTTTTATGGGTTTTATGGTATTTAGAGTTTTGGGGGTTTTATTATTATAAGGATTTTTATGGGTTTTAAGTGTATTTTGTTTTTTAAGGTTTTCTTAGTGGTTTTCAATGTTTTTATTGGTTTTGATGTTTTAAGGTATTTTTAGGGATTTTAGGATTTTTATTCTTTTTAGGGGTTTTATGGTTTTTTGAGGGTATTAGGGGTTTTTAGGGTTTTAGGGGGTTTAAGATTTTTTTGGGTTTTTAGGGATGTTTTGAGTTTTTAGGGGCTTTAAGTCTCTTTAGAATTTTTTTAACCTTTATAGGGTTTTAAAGGGTTTTCGATTTTTAGTGGTTTTTTAGAGTATCTAGGGGGTTATAATATTTTTCATGGTTTTATTTTTTTTAGTGTTTAATTGTATTTTTTTTATTCTTGAGTGTTTCTAACATTTTTTATTTTTTAGGGGTTTTAAGTATTTTTGGTTTTTTATGGTTTACTCTTGGGTTTTCAATGTTTTCAGGGTTTTCTTGGTTTTTTACTTTTTAGGGATTTTTTCTATTTTTTATAGTTTTTAGGGTTTTAAGGATTTTGTGGGTTTCTAGGGGTTTAAAAGGGTTTTTATTTTTTAAGGTTTTAGGTGTATTAATTTTTTCTTGGTTCTAGAATTTTTTTTGTGGGTTTTAATAGTTTTAGGGTTTTTTAATTTTTAGGGATTTTTTAGTAATTTTATATTTTTTAGGGTTTAAAGGATTTTGAGGGTTTTGAGGGTTTTTATTGTTCTAGAGGTTTTTAGTTTCTAGGTTTTAAATGGTTTTTATTGTTTTTTTAACGTTCGTGGAGGTTTAAATGGTTTTTATAATTTTTTACTGGTTTTTTACGATTTTTATGGGGTTTTTATAGTTTTCAGGTTTTTATGGTATTTTAGGGTTTTTAGTGATTTTAATGTTATTTCAGTGTTTTATGTGTTTTTAGGTTTTTACAATTTTTTTATGGTTTTTAGGGTTATTATATATTTTATGAATTTAGGGATTTTTAGGACCTGTTAGGATTTTTATGGGGCTTTAGGCTTTTTAATTATTTTGAGCGGTTCAATGGTTTTTTAGGTTTTGAGGGGTTTTTTTAGTTTTTTTGTTTTTTAAGGGTTTTAAATACTTTTTGTTATTTATTTTTTTTTCTTATTTTTTTACAGATTTCAGTGAATTTTAAGGGTTTTTTGGATTATTTTGGGTTTTTAGGGTTTCTATAAATTTTAACATTTTTTAGGGTTTTTATGTTTTCTGGGTATTTAGGGGTTTTTATTATGTTTTTTAGAGTTTGAAGTGTTTTTAATGATTTTAGGGATTCTAATGAGTTTTTAGTGTTTTTAGTGGGTTTTAGGGTTTTATAGTTTTTTATAGTTTTTAAGGTCTTTACGGTTTTATTAGGGTTCTAGGTTCGTTATGTTCGTTTAGAGTTTTAACGGTTTTTAGTGTTTTTATTTATTTATAGTTATTTTCATGGGATAAGGGTTTTATTACATTTTTAGTTATTTTGAGGCCTTTTGTATTTTAATGGTTTTTAGGGGTTCAAGGGTATTGAGGTGTTTTAGTTCATTTTAGGGTTTTTAGCACTTTTTATGTATTTAGGGGGTTTAACAGATTTTAGGTTTATAAGGTTCTCTAATGGGTTTTCATAGATTTGAAGGTTTTTTATGTTTTTATGGTTTTTATTGATATTTGGGATTTTAATTCTTTTATTTCTTTTGAGGGGTTTTAGGGTTGTTTATTTTTCTAGGGTTTTCAGGGTTTTAGAGTTTTTTAATGTTTTTAGGTGATTAAAAGGTTTTAGATTTTTTAGTGGGGTTTTAGGGTTTTTATAAGGTTTTATTGTTTTTATGGGTTTGTATAGTTTTAGAGTTATTAAAGTTTTTAGTTTTTTAGGTGTTTTAATTTTTTAGGATTTAATCTTTTCTTAGGGGTTTTCAAGGGTTTTAGTGTTTTTTACATTTTTAGGGATTTGTTTTGGGTTTTTATGGGTTTTTAGGTGTATTAGGGATTTTCAGAGTTTTTTTTGGGTCTTTAGGGGCTTTATGGTTTTGGGTGTTATAGGGGGGTTTGGAGTTTTGTTTGGGTTTTGAAGGTTTTTACATATTTTTTTACATTTTAGGGTATTAAAAGGGTTTTAGAGTTTCTCTTGGTTTTTAGGATTTTTATGGGGGTTTATGGGTTTTTTATGGTTTTAGGGTCTTTATTGGTTTATATGGTTTTATGGCCTTTTAAGGGTTTTTAGCGGTTTTATCATTTTTCAGTTTTTTAGTTTTTTTTACTTATTTTTATGTTTTTTAAGTGTTTTTAGATTTTTAAGGATTTCTTAAGGGGTTTCAGGGTTTTTATGGTTTGTTATATTTTTTTATTTTTAGGGATTTTTTAGTATTTTTATTATTTTTTGGGATTTTGGGGATTTATAGGGTTTGTTTGTTTTTTAGGGTGTTAGGGTTTTGGGTTTTTTGTATTTTAGTTTTTTGGGTTTCTAGTGGTTTTAAGTATTTTAATGGTTTTAATATTTTCTTAAGCGATTTTTGGGTTTTCAGGGATTATTATGCATCTATGTTTTTTTAAATAATTTTAGGATTTTTATGGGTTTGGGGGTTGTTAGTTATTTTTAGGGTGTTAGGGGTTTTATAGGTTTTTTAGTTTTTTTTGGGTTTTAAGGGGTTTTAGAGTTTTTAGGTGTTTAAGGTTTTTTTTTCCAGTTTTTTAATGTTTTTACGGGTTTAATGGGATTTTAGAGTTTTTAGTGGTTCTTTGTGTTTTAGGGGTTTTAATATTTTTAGGGTTTTTATATTTTTGTAGTTTTTTTTACTGGTTTTATAGTTTTTAGGGTTTTTAGCATTTTTATGATTTTATGGGTTTTATGTGTTTTTAGGTTTTTATGGTTCTCTTAGGGTTTCTCATATTTTTTTTTTGTTTTTTAGATTTTTAGGGATTTTTAATGGTTTTTAGTAATTTTGAGGGGTTTTAGGTTGTAATCCTTGTTTATTTGTTTAGTGTTTTTATGTTGTTCTAGGTTTTTAAGGATTTCATAAAAAAATTCACGGTTTCTAGGGATTTTTTTATTTTTAAGGATATTTAGGGATTTTTTATGATTTTTTTATTTTTAGGGGTTTTAGATTTTTTTGTAGGGGTTATGGGGTTTTATGTTTTATTGGGGGTTTAGGGGTTTTTTAGTTTTTATGGTTTTTTAGTTTTTAACATTTTTATTAGTTTAAATGGTTTTATAGTTTTTATCGTTTTTTGGTATTTATGAGGTTTTGGGGTTTTTTTAAGTGTTTTCATGGATTTTAGGTGTTTTATGGTTTTGGGGGTCTTTTTGGGGGTTTAAGGGTTTTTTGTTTTTTAGGTTTTTTATGTGTTTTAAGTGTTTTCTGTTTTTATGTTTTTTTTAGGGGTTTTTAAAGTTTTTATGGTTTTTATGTGTTAGGGTTTTTTAGGGATTTATTAAGATTTTATGGGGTTTTATGGATTTTGATTATTTTTGGGGGTTTAGGGGTTTTAGGGTTTGTAGAGTTTTATCGTTTTTAGGGGTTTAAAGGTTTTAAGAGTTTTTATGTTTGTAATGTTTTTTATAGTTTTCAGGATATTTAAGATTTTTCATGTTTTTGAGGGTTTTAGGTAATTTTATTTTGTTTTTTGAGATTTTAGGGGTCTTATGGATTTTGACATATTTTAGGCTTTTATAGTTTTTAGGGGGGTTTTGGGTTTTTTTTGGATATCGTGGTTTTAGAGTTTTTTATGGGTTATCATGTTTTTTTTAAGTTTTTTAACATTTCTATAGGTTTAAATGGGTTTTAGAGTTTTATTGGTTTTGGGGGTTTAAGGGTTTTTTTATTTTTTATGATTTTTAAGGTTTAAAAGATTTCATTATGTTTTTATGGTTTCTAGTATTTTTAGGTTTATAGGAGTTTTAATATTTTTTTTATGTTTTTAAGGGGTTTTCATGGTGTTTAGTTTATTAATGTTATAAAGTATTTTAGGGATTTTTTTAGGTTTTTATGGTTTTTACTATTTTTAGGGATGTTTAGGTTTTTAGGGTTTTTTGTTTTTTTAGATTTTTTAGCCTTTTGGGGGTTTTAAATTTTTTTATTTGTCTAATGGTTTCTTAGGGTTCTTCATGTTTTTTGGTGTTTCTTTAATTTTAGGTATTTTTAGGTATTTCTTAATATTTTTATGGATTTTAAGGATTTTTAGGTATTTTATGGTTTTTTCATTTCATAGGGGTTTGAGGCTGTTTTTTGTTTTCTTGGGATTTTTATTTATTTTGAGTTTTTAGGTATTTCTAGTTTTTTTAGATTTTTTCAAATCTTTTACAAGATTAGATTATTTTTAGAGTTTTTTTGTGGGGTTTTATGTTTTTTAGGTTTTTATGGTTATTTAGGGTTTTTAGGAATTTTGAGGGGTTTTAAAGGATTTATTTATTTTTTTGTTTTTAGGCTTTTTATAGTTTATTAGGTGTTTTACGGGTTTTTGGGTTTTTTAACAGTTTTAGGGGTTTAATGGGTTTTTTGAGTTCTTAGTGGTTTTGGGATTTTTATGAATTTTTAGGTTTTAAACGTTTTTAGAGGTTTTAGGTGTATATAGGTTTTATTAGGGTTTTAGGGGTTTTAACTTTTTTTTAGGATTTTTTTTGGGATTTTTTTGGGTTTTTTAGTTTTAATGTTTTTGTGTTTTTTAGGTTTTATAAGGGTTTTTAGGGTTTTTAGATTTTTTAATAGTTTTTTAGTTTTTAGGGTTTTTTTAATTTTTTTAGGGTTTTAAGCGTTTTTAGAGTGTTTAACATTTTTTGTGATGCAAATGGTTTTTATATTTTTAGTGGGTTTTATAGTTTTCATGGGTTTTAGGAATTTTGGGGTTTTAAGGGTTTTAGGGTCTTTTAATGTTTTAGATTATTTTTTAGTTTTTTAGGTTATTTATTAAATTTAAGTGTTTTAAATTTTTTACTTTTATCATAGGGGTTTTCAAGGTTTTTACAGTTTTTATGTTTTTATGGATTTTTACAGATTTTATAATTTTTATGTTTTTTGGATTATTTATGGGTTTCAAGAGTTTTTCAGGATTTTAGGGTTTTTGTCTTTTTTATGTTTTTAGGCGTTTTAAGTGTTTTTTGGGTTTTTATGGTTTTCTTTAGGGGATTCAAGAAATTTAGGGTTTTATACATTTTTAGGATTTTTTAGATTTTTTAGTATTTTTATGGTTTTCTAGGAGTTTCTAGGATTTTGAGTGTTTTCTTGGGTTTTTAGGGTTTTTATAGTTTTAGTGTTTTCTTTGAGTTTTATAAATTTTAAGGTTTTTAGAGTTTTCTAATGTTTATAGGGGTTTAATATGTTTTTAGAGTGTTATAAGTTTATAGGGTTTTCCCAGTTTTTATGGTTTTTTCGTATTTAGGGGGTTTAGGTTTTTTATTATTTGTATGGGTTTTAGGGTCTTGTTAGGGTTTTTAGGATTTTTAACATTTTAGGGGTTTTAGTTGTTTTTATGTTTTTATAGTTTTCTTAGTGTATTTCAGGGTATTTATGTTTTTTACGTTTTTAGGGAATTTTAGGAAATTTTAGGGAATTTTATAGTTTTATGACTATTTAAGGGATTTAGGGATTTTGAGGGATTTTAGGGTTTTTTTAGTGTTTTTATGTTTTTTAGAGTTTTTTAGTTTCTTTGGATTTTCATGGTTATTTAGAGTTTATTAAAATTTTAATGGGTTTAAATTATTATTATTTTTAGTGGGATTAGGGGATCTATTGGATTTTAGGGGTTTCTAGGTTTTTTTGTGGGTTTTAGGGTGTTTGGGGTTTTTTTGGGGGTTTTAACATTTTTTATGTTTCTTATGGGTTTATGTGTTTTCCGGTTTTTATGGATTTTTTATGAGTTTTCTATGGTTTTAGGGTTTTAACCTTTATAGGTGTGGTTAGGGAGGCATTTTATAGGTTTTTAGGGTTTTTATAGACTTTGAGGGTTTTAAGGTATTTTAGGGATTTTACGGTATTTTTTTTTGAATTTTAGTTTTTTTTAGTTTTTTAGATCTTTAAGGTGATATATATATATATATTTATTTTTTTAATGATTTATAATAATTTTCAAGTTTTTAGTGGATTTTGGGGGATTTAGGTGTTTTATGGGGTTTTTAGGTTTAAGGGGTTTTTATAGTGTTTTGTGGGTTTTAGGGTTTTAAGGGTCATTTTACAGTTTTTAGGCTTTTTTGATTTTGTTTTATATTTTTAGGGGTTTTATGTGTTATTATTTTTTGATGGTTTTCTTAGTGGTTTAATGGTTTTTAGGATTTTTTACATTTTTATGGATTTTTAGGTTTTTATGGTTTTTTGGTTTTTAGGAGGTTTTTTCAGTTTTTAGGGGTTTTAGATTTTTTTAATGTTTTTAGGGTTTAAATGAATTTAGGATATTATTGTGTGTTTTTAGGGTTTTATCCGGTTTTAGTATTTTTATGGTATTTATGTGTTTTGGGGGGTTTTATGTTTTTTCGGGTTTTTTGGGTTATTAGAGTTTTAAGGTTTTTATGGGTTTTAAGTGTTTATATGTTTTTAAGGATTTCATAGGATTTTTAGTGCTTTTTGGGTTTTCTAAATTTTTAGTTATTTTAAGTATTTTTTAGGATTTGTATTGTTTTTAGGGATTTGAGGGTTTTTACAGTTTTTATGGGTTTTTATAGGTTGTAGGTTTTTTTGTGTTTTTAGGAATTTTAAGGGTTCTTACAGTTTTTAATATTTTTAGGGATTTAACGTTTTTTTTAGAGTTTTAGTTTTTGTATGGTTTAAATATATTTTAGGATTTTTTATGTTTTTTCTAGGTTTTTATGTTTTTAAGAGATTTTAGGTCTTTTGGGGTATTATAGTTTTTTCAATTTTTAGGTTTTTTATGGGTTTATAGTGTTTTTAGTTTTTAACATTTTCTTAGGTTTTTAGGGTTTTTTTACATTTCTAGTGATTTTATAGGTATTTTTTGGAATTTTTAGGGTTTTTTTTGTTTTTAGGGGTTTATTATATTTCAAGGGCTTTTAGGGGGTATATGGTTTTATGGATTTTATGGATTTTATCATTTTTTAATTTCATAGTGATTTTTATATTTTTGTTTTTTAAGGTTTTACCGGATATTTCGGGGGGTTTTAGGCTTTTTTAGGTTTCTAGGAATTTTTTTGATTTTTTAGGTTTTTTGGGTGGTTGGTTTTTATGGATTATGTGTGGTTTTAGTTTTTTTTGGATTTCTATGGTTTTTATAATTTTGGGGGGTTTTAGTGTTTTCTTTTGAGTTTTTGGGGTTTTATGTTTTTTAGAGTTTTTAATACATTTTAGGGTTCTAAAATATTTTTACATTTTTTGTGGTTTTTATAGTTTTTATGTGTGTAGACCCCATAAAATGTATTCGATGAACTTTTCCACAAAATGTCCTCAATCGGGCTTGAAAAGTTCAATGTGTGACTCTGTATTTTTTCATGGGTGTCAGTGACGGTAGCGAAGACACCGACCTAAAGGGTTGGGAAATCAACACAACACTGATCCCTAGTAGGGGGGTGTAGCCCCCGAGGTATGGAGCAATTATTTTGGATATGTCCCCAAAGAGGCGCCCAGGGTACCTGAATGAAAATACCTACACGCCACCATATTGGAGCTTAATGATGAAATTATTTTGGCTAAGTCCTCAAAGCGGCACCCTAGTTTGGCCAAATCCCTGGTGGTGCGTAATCCTACTTGGGCACCACCCATCCGGTGCCCGACCACATGCATGCCACAAATTTGGTGCACAACCATACTTGAGCGCCCAATCTCCATTCACCGAGGGTTATATTTTTTACTATAAATAGACCCTTAGGGCTTTCCTCTGTACAAACAAATTTTCCTGAAGCCCAACTACAGCTCCAGTCACCCTAGTGCATCGCCTAAGTATTTTGAAGCATTTAAGGTAGTTCTTTAACACCTAATGCAGAGTAATTGATGGAAGGTCATATGACCTAAGTTACATTAGTGTTTTAAAACTATAACACTTGCACACCTAAATTATCCAACCTCCCTAAATTAGAAAGGCTTGAACACCACCCAATCCTATCAAAGGAACTTGAGCGCCTCACTTTAGGGAATACCAGTGAATAATCTAAAAAGGCTTGAGTCAAATCTTGCCCAAGTATTAACATCCACATTTTTTGTCACTTAAGTGAACATCAGGTCGCCCAAGACTACTTGTGTGCCCATACTTGTGTGCTAATACAAACATGGGCGCCCTTCTTTGATTCACTTACTCCCTTCAGTCTACAAGACATCAATACTTATTCAAATCCATTCATGGCAAGGCTTCTTCTTCATTAAACCCCTTAGCTGAAAGTGATTATGTTGTAAATTCCACCAAAACCTCCCGAATTATTAAACCTTTGGAAAAGGAACATCAGTGTGTCTTCTATTTGGGTTTGTATATCCATAGTCAGTGGTTTTCCACATTTTTTTGCAATGAGGTGAGGATTCATGGAGTGTCTGTGGGTTTTTATATCCACATTCACAAGGACCTTTCTCCTAGAAATAGTGTTGGGAAGTTCCCTATTTGGAGAATTCGGGTTTGGGTTTTGACTTCCCATTCTCATCTCTAAAACCCGGAACCTCGGGTCTATGGTAGGGAAGGTACGGTTCACACTTTTTTTCCTATGAAAGCAAAGGGGAAGTCTCCCTCTCCTACCAGGACCAATTTTGGGGCATCCATCCTGATGTAAGCCCCTAACATGTAATGTAGGAGGTTACAGTCTTAGTCTTCCCAACTTCCATCACCTTCACTCCTTTCATACATTGGACCCTTATCCAATGTAAAGTGAATAGAGCGAAGGCTCGTTGCCTCACCCTATTCCCCGGTAACCTCTCCCTTATCCACCATTGTAGCTGTAGGTGCGTCCTCTTCCACCATTTCAAGTGGAGGAGGAAAAATGTGGGTGCGTTTTTTGAATCTTTCACATCCTATTGTTTCTCTAATCGAGCATGACTCATGTGGGCTTAGAGATTCGGGAAGATTACAACATTTAAACAAACACTCATAGTGAATGAACTATGATAAATATGATTCCCACAATAATTGGGATACGTAGGAAGCCTTCTTGGGGACCAAGCTCATTGGATATCCTCTTTAGAAGTCTAACCCTAATACCCTTAATCTGGGCATCCTCCTTAGGAAGAAGCCCCAAATTAAACCCCCAAATCACCAAGGCATCCTTTTTAGGAAGTAAGTCCAAACTCATTTATCTCAAAGAACTGTACTCTCTTTAGAGACTTAATGAACAATAAGAACCTTGATTCCCAACATAATTGGAATAAGTACAAAGCCTTCTTAGGGACCGAGCTTAGTGGATATCCCCTTTCAAAGCCCAACCCAAATTACCATAATCTGAGAATCCTCTTTTGGGATAAGCCCCAAATTAAACCCCCAAATCACCAAGGAATCCTTTTCAGAAAGTAAGCCAATCTCATTTCTCTCAAAGGACTACACTATCCTATGAGACTTATCGAACTACACGGGCTTTTATTCCCATCCAAATGGGATACATATGTACCCTCATTAAGGTTCAAACCCAACACATCAACTCTACCCAGTTCTCCTTGGGCCATATTCCCAACAAGGTCTATTCATACATGGATGCCCATATTCATTCCAAGTTCCTTTGGATTCATAGGCATAATTTCACACCAAACCTTGAATAAGAACCTTTCGCTTAGATGTCCTTACCACATGACATTAAACTATATGGTTAGGTATTTATCACATGAACTTCAAAGGTATGATGTTTCCCATTAATAGGCACTGAACTATAAGAGTTTTAATTCCTTTCACAAGGATATATAGGTAGCCCATTTTATGGGTATGATCGCAATATCAAAACAAACCTTCGTCTCCCTGGACGACAAAAAATTTCAGAGTGCCTCATTGAGAGGATTATAAACTAGTATCATTATAATGATGATTAAAATAGTATTTAAATAGTATATGAGAGAATTCCATTGATGGAGAACCTAAAATAGATATTAATGTCCTTATTAATGATGAATCTCAAATAAATACGGATGATTATAAATTTCCCACATGCTAATAATTGTTTTAAAATTCCAAGGGAAACCTATGTTAAACTTTTTGAATTAATATGGATTCATGGAAAATATCTCAAATACATAAAGAGATTCCCATAGTAGACAATAATTCACCCCCAAAGTGGTTTGATGAGTCTGACCTCCCATCCTCTCGACCAATGCATATTCCTAAGTATTGTAAGATCAAACTCAACGAACACCTGCCTTTGGAATGCATGTCCATTTTGGATAAAGAACTGTTGGATGTTTCTGGTTCCATGAATAAATCCAATGGAAACCTCATGGATGCAGTGGTTCTTAACCAAAACAGACATTCCAAGGAACTACAAAACAAAAATGGTGAACCCGTCGTGAATCCTTATCCAAGTTAATAATGTTACCCACCGGTCAGGCCCCTATCAATTGATAAGGGGAGGCCAAAAAAAGGAATAAATTGTGAATTTATCCATCTAAAAAATGTTGGTTTAATTGATTTGTTTTCATGTTTCCTTATAATTTCCTTAAGTCCAAATGACTTCTTTCAAGTTTTCACCTGTGAATGCCTTGGCCGCTGCTCAAGCTGGATCCTCATCCACTGGAAGGACGTCATCACCAACTCAGCGTCTTCAAAGATGGGTTTCCAATGTACTAGTAAGGTAATACCATTAGGACAGAACTATCCCAACCTTGGAGGCTGCCCGACAGGCTATCCAAGTTAACAACAACTATCGGTCATCTGGTCAGCAATGACCGATGGTCAAGATGCATATGGTTCCAACCACCACCTTCAATTGTTTCACGTCCTTATCCCTGGAACGTAAAAACCAGTCCCTCCCATACTATAGAAAGGTGGATCAAGAGGTCACTCATGGCCTCAATTCAACGATTTTGGGGTCCTTCCCGAGGACTCCCACAAAGAATCTCCACCAGCAGAATCATGTGGCAGTGAATCCTAAACATGATGTGGGTGTTTCCTTCAGTTGTTCGGCCAAGATCCCTCAAACCCGGGCATGCAAGACAAACCACCAGGGACAATGTATGGACAATAGGGTGAAGTTTCTTACCTTTTCACCCTCTAGATAAGTCCATCAACATAACATGATGGAAAATAATGAGCAGGTACATACACCCATCTGTCCTAATTCCGCATCCCAACAGACTCGTCTGGCTGCAACCCATCAATCCCGCCAGGTAAATTCAGTGGAGTACTGTGAATATGCACATAAACTTGTATATAAATTATCATCAAGTCATTAGTTTTTTATGAATTCATTCAAGGAATATCTCCTATCAAATGTGGTGGTAACTATTAAATTGGAACATACACTAGCTTATATTCATCAATCCTGCCAACAGTTTCGTTTGGAAGAACCCAGATAAATCAGTCCAAAAGCTCTGATGACAAACTTGGGGCAGAATCAACTCTCTTCCCCCATACATAAGTAATATCAGTATCCAATAATATGAAAAGTAGTATTGAATTAGGAACATACATCTACTCCAGATATGAAGTGGACATATATTCTCATTTCAGCTGCTAATGTCACCAACACATCTTAGAAATAGTGAAAGGGCAAACATAAATTCATTTCCATATTATGAAAGCATTCAATAATATCACAACAAGAACTTTAGTAGTATCAAGGTAATAGACACATAAATATTCCCCCACACCTAGGATGAAACATCGACATGCCATCCCAGAGCAGATACATACCTCTGTTCCAGATCAGGAGGGTTATAGGGCATACTTCCCAATTTCACACAGACAACCGGATCATGAACATACACCCTTTACAATTGAAAGTTATCGACCCATTCTGATGAAAACTCCAAGGCTGGAACATACACCTATCCATGATAACCATTTCTCCCAGCAAGTGGCCCCAACTAATTGTAAGAGAGAATCTAAGAAGAAGTCTCACCAAACACAACTACAAAATTAAGAGCCAATCTGTGATCTGGCTCTTCTTAATGCTGGAGTTCTTGAAGCCCATGGAAATTTATCTATTATAGCTCAATATCCTACTCCCTCATTACCAAATTATTGGAGTAGTAACAGTAATTATGAATTTCCCCATCAGACACTTCGTCACGATGGATTGCTTCATGAAAATTCGGCCAATATAGAGAGACTATCTTCATATGAGACCCATGAAAACCCTCTAGGTGTCCAGAAGGAGTAAGAGGATTTATCCCTTGATGTAATCCACTAGGATATTCCTCCCCATGATGGAATTCAATGTTAAATTTCTCTCTGCAGTAGTGCTTCGTATTGTCATAATATTTCTCTAATCGACAATGTAGTAATTAGAAATCCCTCTTATCTCGAGGAAATTTCAAACAAAATGCCAGTCATGTTTGATTCCTTGTTATTAATAGGTGAAATAATTTCTCAACTAGAATACATCTTAAGGGAATGACCTTCTCCAAACCTCCTTTGGTTCATTTTTCCTCTAATGTAGCAGAGGAAAAAAGGACGGATTCTATTATTTTTAATAAAACAACTGAGAAGCTCCCACTTTAGTTAGACCATGTGGAGAAACCTCTAGAAAAATATGATGAAGATATGTTGAAGATGAGAAAACAATTATATAAAGGAGAAATACCCATCATGTTAGGGATTTTGGAAAACTCTCAATACAACATTCTAGAAATTATGATAGAATACTGCATTAATATTGTTCGCATCAAATTGTGGAAGAATATTTTTCATTTAAAAACCAAGGTATTACCATATGATGATTATCAATGTCATTTAAGGGTAATATAAGGGTTGCAATTCCAAATAGACTTGGCATCTATCTCATTTTCTCATCATCCAATGGTTTAAAAGAAGCAAAGAATCCTTCAGTGTTCATGACTCAATGTACTAAAGAGGATACGTTAGTTAATTTCTTATACCTCATCTGGTGTTTGTATTAGAATATGGGGTGAACACAAAGAATTTCATTTCACTAAGCTCCAAAATAAACAAAGCCTGCCAAAAGTAGTCCCATACAATGTTATTTCCCAAAGCTGGATACAATCAACAGATTTTATATGTAATCAAGTATATGCTCAAGAACATTCCTCAACTAGATCTCATCAGAGTCAGGACAAAAGAAAGAAAGATGTTGAGATACCTTTTCATCAAGAATCTGAAAATATTAATTAGGCCTACCACTTAGAGGATGTCAGCCACCAGATAATGAAAATGTCTGAAATAGAACTGTGGCCTGCAAAATAAGTGATTTGAGTGGTTATTAGATAATTCACCAAAAAAAATTCCAAACCAAAATTCATAAAATTAGAAAAGATAATGTGTAAATTTTAGTAATATTAGTTCAAGAGCCACCCCAACCTAAAAGGTTGGGGTCTTGTTTAATTCATCCTTCGAATTCAATAAAAAAAATTATATGGTTTGTAGAAGATGAACATGAGAACCCCCAGCTTGCCATACTAGGGGATTTTTCACATCTATAATCCCCTACTCAATGGAAGTGAGTTTTCTCCCATTTAAAAAAGAATCCACAAATTGAACAGACAACTAAACTATCCAAGGATTCCCTTTGAGTTATTTTCTATCAAATAGTTCCTGGGAATTCAGTATATAAGAGAACAGAGTCTCATGGAATATACAAAAGGAGAAGATATTACAAAGATACTGACAGAATTCCATTAATGCATTATGCGTCAGTAAATGTTATTAAAAACATTGCAGACAATCATCCAGAGAATGAGTCTAGTTCAGGGGAGTCACAAGATGAATTTATTATCCATAACAAGGTACACACAGAATCGGATTAAAGAGGTGTGTGTACCTGAAATCAGAGACTTACCTAGAATCTAGGTATTCCCTCAAAAAACCAACTCCCACCCTTTAGAAAAGCATCTAATAAGGGGAATGTTAAAGGTCGGATCACATGACACTTTTCCACCAGAGAAGGTCAATCTCTTTCTCTAGAAGAAAAATTTTCACAGTAAGAATAGGAGATGAAATAGGTGAAAAGACTCAATATAGAGTTACTTCAAAATAGCATTTTTGCTAGACATTCTCCCCAGGAAGATCCTCAACTTGCACATCCTGTAGCATCTCCTTAGAAAAGAGGATTTTTTTTGTAACTGTAGATTAAGATAATGAATTCCCTCCATTGGGTACACAGCCAGGGCAGGATCAAACACATCCTCATAGGCATGTCCCTATGGGTTATCCAAGACAAATATTAGCAGAGCCACCACCAGTCTTTTTTCCGATTGTTTCACCCATTCAAGCTCCAGTTGTTGTACCTTTACAGGTCCAAGCTGCTCTGTATATTCCTCAAATGCTCATGAACACAATTGAGGCATTAAAAACTCGATTGGAAGCTATGGAAAAACAGTGTGCACCAGTTCAGCTGGAAAAGCGAGCTCAACCTGAATGGGTGGCCCTAATCTCCCCCCACCAAACATTGTGAATACTACCTTTCTAGTAGTTAATGGTTCGATAGATCCATAAAAACACATAATGCATTTTTTTCTCTTTGTGATACCATGATGGGGACTCCTCAACAACAAGAATCTGTAAATCTCATATGTTTTGGGCATTCATTATAGGGTCCGACTTTTTCCTGGTATACAAGTTTGCTATATCAATCAATTACTGGATGAGAAGATCTTAGTCAAAAATTCCTTCTTCAATTCAGCTCATCATTGCTAAAGACAACAGTTTTTTATCATCAAAATTGAAAAAAAATAAAATGAAAGAGTTTTAGATTTCATTTCTCGGTGGAAAGGATTAACATATTCTTTAAAATTTTCACTCCCTCAAGAATATTTTCATCTAATTTGTGTGGAAAATCTGCATGATGAGTTATGCACACCACTAATCCCTGTGAAATACATAAGAGGTTTTTGAGATCTTCATTAAATTTCCCCACATGTGGAGCATTCCATTGTGGAATCTAAAGCTCAATCACTTGTAATTTCATCATCTTTGGGAATGAGAATAGGGAAAACATAGGCTACCATAGTCGCACTCAAGAAAGAACTTGTACTAGCTTCTACTTTAAAACCTTCATCATATCGAAGGGATCCACCTCCTGAGCGTCAGAAGCAATGAACTCCTTGTCAAGATGATCAAAAAGTTCAAAGGTGGAGACAATTTGAGGAGTTAAAGAACAAAGTTTATTCTTTTTAGAATGAAAATGTTCCTTGTTACTTCATCTCTACTCTAGAAAACAATTTGGTTCAGTTTATAAGGCCGAAGAAACCAAACAAAGAAGAAGGTAAAGATATTCTGAATTATTTTTCCTTTCATAAAATGTTTGGGTATCCCATTCAGGAGTGTTTTGTTTTCATAGACCTCCTTTAAAAAATGGTAGGCTCTGGACAAGTGAAATTTAAATGTTCATCAGCCCAAGTATCATGTGTTACTGCTACAGATCGAGATGAAGAAGATGAATGGAAGGAATTCAAAGGTAAAAATGTGCAGAAATATGTTGGTTGAATGATCAAGAAAATGATCAACCGAACTCATGCCATTATATGAACACAGTTTAAATATCCAACTGTGCCTTCTTCCACTTCCTCCACAACAAAACCACCTTCATCAAAATTTCAGTCCTCTAAAGGTCAATCCTCAAAGAAGTGACGTGATTAGAAGGAAAAAAGGGAAGTAAAAAGAAGATGAGATCATGTCAAGGCCAAATATGTACTTAACTCTAGAAGATTTCATGCCATATTTAAAAATCACGGGCCCCACCCAGCCAAATGACACAACCATAACTAACCTATCAAGAAGAATCTTCATCAGATGAATAATTAATCTTTTTTTCCATCAACATTATCCACCTAATGGATCCATATGACAATTATTATTTTGGTTAAGATGAGCCTAAGTTCCCTGTACCTAGCTGTGGAACTATAGGAAGAATCCAAGGTCTAGGATATAAGAAAATATGTGAGTATGATAGAAGATACTATTTTAACTATACCTCTGTTCGAACCGTATATGCGGCATAAACTTGTAGGAGATCCCTTCAGCAGGCTCAACAATAACAAGGAGATTCTCCCACACATGACAGGATCAGTCCGGAAATGATTATTTTTTAGGACCGATTAGAGGCTACCACTTAATTCTCTCAAAAAGTAGATAGACATAATCTGTCTAATCTACTAAAACCATAAGTACTTTCAACTTCTTATCCTACACAAGGTACATCTGTATTAGGAGCTTCAACTTACAAGGAACCTACAAAACCACATCTTAATGCTAGAAAATGCATACCTCTAGACTGAAATTATGATTTGATGAGACATATATCCCAAGTACCAGCCAGGTTTTTAATTTTTGATGCCCTTAATCTATCAAAAGAACTTTGAGAAGAACTTATTGAGGCTTTTCATGTCCTAGAGAGTTTGAAACTGAAGTGGATGCGGCTGAGGTTTACCATATAGAGAATGATCCTGCAGAATGTCATGTAGTTATATGTTTTGTGGATGAATATGAAGATTATGTAGTACACTAACACATTATTACCCTATATCTATCTAGCATGGTCAATTATATAGACATCTGATGATCCTCCATTAATAATTCCGTAGGAGTCAGCATCATTCATATTTGTACACTTCGTCGATTGGGTCTTAATGAATCTGATTTATCTCCTTCCACTTTGATTTTGCAAGGTTATGAAAAGAATGAGAAAGAACCTCTGGGAGAGCTTACACTTAGAACTCAGTTTGTAGATCTTGTGTCTAACTTTGATTTTATGGTTGACCATCAGGACACAACCTTTAATATTCTTCTTGGTAGGCCCTGGAAACATCAACATGAGTCCATTCCTTCATCATATCACCAATGTATCAAGTATTTTTTCAATGGTAAAATTTGGACATTTTTATGGTGACAAGGCTCCATTCAAAATGTGTGAATATTATTATATTGAGGCATAATTTTATCACATGAAATGAATGAGGTCCATGAAAAAAGAGGTGACCAGAAGAAATTCTCTGAAAGGCTTGGAAAAGATATTAACAAACCCATTCAAACATTTGAGTACATATTATGTGTTTCTTATCAATAAAATTGAAAGGATATAAACAGATACAAGCACTTATATAATAACTTCCATAACATCAATTACGAAAATTGAGCCTGACAACAAGGGATAAATTGTTGATTTACCAAGCAGAAGTGAAAGTTTAAATATAGATGTCCTCATTTCATCCATAAAACTTTAGAAAGTATCTTCTTCACCAATAATAATATAAGAATTTGTAGAAATACTAGAGGAAGACATGGATGTTGATTCCCAACCCATCATATCCTCTTTAATTCTCTAGGAATACCCTTCATCATTAGTAGCATCATAAATGGTTTCTTCTTATCCAATATGTTCAAATACTGACTCCTACCCTAGCTCTGAGAGTTCTAAGTCATCACTTACTATGAAAGTATAAAAAAATAAGTGATATGTAAATAATAAGAAGAAGATCTCAGGGATTCTCTTCCAATGTATGAGGAAGGTGTCTCCACCACTGTGTATGAGCTCAGAGAAATAAATTTACATATAGAAGAAGATCCACACCCCACTCTAATTAGTGCGTCCATGACTTCTGAAGACAAGGAGATGTATACTTAATTTCTAAACCAACATCCAGATATATTTTCTTGTAACTATACATAATTTCTAGGTATTAATCCTGATGCATCCACTCATCATTTGGGTTTTCCGGAAGACCATCGAGGATTTAAGTAGGCTACAAGAAGAATACACCTGAGTCATGCCTCTAAAATTGAAGTAGATGATAATAAGATTATCAAGGAGAACATTGTCAATGAGTTTCAATATCCAAAATGGTTGGCCAACATTTTCCCAGTGAAAGAGAAGAATGTAAAATCATAGTTTGAATTGATTTTAGATATCCTAACTGGTATTGACCTAAAGATCATTTTCCAGTTCTGATCACAGAGATTTTAATTGATGAAAAATCCATCTATAAAGCTTTCTCTTTCAAGGATGACTACTATGGGTAAAATAAAATCCTCATGGACCCAGATGATGAAGAATAAACAACTTTTCAATCCCCTCAAGTTGTGTTTTTCAATTAAGTAATTCCCTTTGACATAAAGAATGCAGGTGAAACATATCGACCTTCCATGCACCATATCTTCAAACCATTCTTAGGAAAATCTATAGAATTTTATGCGGATGATCTGGTGGTTAAATCCAGACAATGTTCTGATCACCTAACTGATTTGGAGATCATATTCAATAAAATTTAGCAACAAAGTTTTAAGATGAACCCTTTAAAATGGGATTTCAGTGTAACCTCATGAAAGTTCTTCCACTTTGTTGTATGTCATTGTGGCATCAAAGTTTATCTTGAGAAGAAAAAATAAATCCATGACATATCACATCCTCAAAATTTTAAATAATTAAGAGGACTTAAAGGACACTTGGCCTATATTCGACACTTTATCAAAAATTTGGCAGAAAAGTGTTTACCCTTCACCATGTTAATGAAGAAGGGGGTCACCTATCAATTAACTGAAGACTACTAAGTGGCATTTGATACCATAAAGAAATATCTCTTGAGTCCACCATTATTAATGCCACTTGTTTAAGTAAATCCACTTATTCTCTGCATGATAGCTTTAGAGTGATCACTAGGTGTCTTCCTTGCCCAAAAGAATGATGTTGGGAATGAAAAAAAATAACTATCTCAATTAAACTATATTTGACATATAGACTCAATATTCAAATATCGATAAGTGCTTCTTGGAATTAATCTTTGTAGTTTAGAAATTGAGGCACTACATGAAACATTACGAGGTCCAATTTGTGTATTGCAATAACCTGCTCAAATGTATCCCCAGTCGTCCTATGATTACAGGGATTTTGGCATGGTGAGAAGTTAATTTGCAACAATTTGATACTTAGTTTGTGCCTTAGAAAGAAATAAAAGGATATGCTCTGGCCAATTTCCTTACTGAACTCCCATCTATAGAAGATACATCATTGAATACTGAAAATCATGATGAAGAGGTCTTATATATTTAAGATAAACTCCAAACATGGGAAATGTACTTTGATGGTGCCTCCATAAGTCTAACATGGAAGAGAATGGAAAATCCTAAACTCAATAAAGTTGGGTTAAGAATTGTACATATCCCCCTAGAAAATAAATTGTTTCCATATTCCATCATGTTGTCAGAAGGAAGAACCAACAATGAAGAAGAATATCAATCTTTCATTGTTGGCCTAGAATTGGCACTCTAGGTACAAGTGAACCACATGAATGTGAATGGTGATTCAGAGTTTGTTAAAAAAATCAATGGGGAATATTCTATTAGAAAAGAAGATTTAATCCATTTGTGTGATTATGTTAGAGGGTTAATGGTTGAATTTACCATAGATTCAACATTGTATTATGTCCCAAGATCACAAAATTCCCAAGATTATGCACTAGATAATTCCACCACAACCATAGCAGATCCAAATCATGATGAGACAATCATTAGTATTTCCCATCATTGTGTGGGTTCACCATTAATTCAAATTTGAATGAAGGAAATTAATAAATTTTTCCCTATTTCTGAACCATATGGTCATACCATGGGATGGATAAAACCCATCATGGAATACCAACAAAATGAAGTACTTCTATCAGATAGAGCTAAAAAAAGAATAGATCTGATGATGAGTGGCCAATTTCACTCTTTATGATGGTCTATATCACTATAAGATTCTTTACAAGTGAGGATTTGATGGAATTATTTTCAGGTGTATTGAAAGAGAAGAAACTATAGCTTTCATGAAAGAAGTTAATACAGAAGCTTGTGGTGCTCACTAGTCTGGGCATAGTCTTTCTGATCAAATCTGAAGACCTGGGTACTTTTGGCCTTCAATTATGTAGGATTTCAAAAATTTCACTATGAAATTTCATCCATTCCAAGTGTATTCCATGTTCATTCATCAACCCCTGGAGTTGTTACAGACAGCTAAATACACTTTCCCATTTTCTACAAGGGGAATTTATGTAGTAGGACCTCATCCTCTAGCTATGGCTAAGAAGGTCAAGTATATTCTTACTACTATTTATTTCTTCTTCAAATATGATGAGGAAACTCAAAGAAGTCGGAACCGAAAGCATTGTTAGTTTTGTCAAAACTAACATCATCATTAGATTTAATGTCCCTCATACTATACTAACAGACAACGACACCAATTTATGTTATGTTAAGGTAAAAAAGTTATATCAGGAGCACAATATCAAATATAACCATTCATCTCACTATCATGCAGTGGATAGTGGACAGATAGAGGATTTAAACAAGAACCTATCAAATATACTCTAGAAGATGGTGGATAAGGATAATAAATCTTTTCCTGATAAACTTTTGCACACTTTTTGGGCTTATCAGACTACTACCCATAATTCCACTCAAACAACCCCATATTCATTGGTGTACAGAACAGAAGTAGTTTTTCCAATTGAAATTCAATTTCCTTTACTGTGAGTTGCAATATGGGATCATTTTTCTATATATGAAAAGTCTCAAAAACCATTTGATGAGTTGTAATGATTAAACAAAAATATATTTCATAATTTTCATCATTTACAAGTCTATGAGAATATAATAGCATGATATTTTAACAAGAAAGTTCACCTCTGTTCATTTCTTCAAGAAGAATTGGCATTGATCCTTAGGAATACAATGATATTAGGAAAGAAACCTCCAAAAGTTTGATCCAAACTAGGAAGGAAATTATTCCATACCTAAAGTCTACTCAAATAGATTTTATTCCCTACTCTCAATAGATGGATTGCTTATTAAAACTCTAACTAATGCGATATTTTTAAAGAATTACTTTGTGTAACTGCAAATCACTTCATGTCCTTGTTACATGACTCTAAATTGCACAACACAAAGTCTTAGTTTCAAGACATTAAATTCCATAACAACTATAAGCGTCCATGATGCATGATGATAAAATTTGTAGCATTTTTGTCCTTATCGCATGGCGTTAAACTGCATGACATCATTTTTACTCATTACATGACATTAAACTGTACATTTAATGTATTCTCTATTTGACGTTAAGAGATTCCACATGTAAGAATCATTGAAATCATTGCTACTCCTTAGAGGAACATGAGTTCTATTCTTTCCTATGTCTAAATCAGGTCTAAATAGGGCCTTATTTCAAGAATTACATGTGTCTTGATTCTCATTTTCAATGAGATACGTAGAGATTCTTGGATCTCTAATCTTGGGCCTAGCCGCAACCACAATGTTTTTTAGTTCCCTTTTCTTTCCTCTTATATATGAACCAGATCTATACTGAGTGCTATTTTAAGATACATGGTTTGATCTTCATACCATTTTGTGTCTTAAGTTTAATCGTTCTTCCAGAATATGTTAAAATCCCACATCTCCCACATCAAACTCGATTGGTGTGGGAAACAATTATTTCAATAACTACATTTGGATTGATTCTCATCTATATGAGATATGTAGAGATGAATAAATCTCCAATATTGGTCCCATCCATGATAACCCCCCCTTATTCCCTATGTATGAATCAAACCTGCGTAGGGAATTTTTAATGAACTACGTATGTCTTGATTCTCATCCATATGAGATACGTAGTGACACATAGGTTTAATTATCTGGTCCAACCAAAATATTACCATTTTACATCAGAATCACTTCATGTCCTCTCTACATGACTCTAAACTATACAACAAAAATCCCTAGTTGCATGAAATTAAACTGCATAACAACCATAAGTATCCATACCGCATGAAGATAAAATGAGTAGCATATTTGACCTTGTCTCATGACGTTAAACTGCATGAAATCATTTTTCCTCGTTATAAGACAATAAAATATATGGTTAACATCTTCTCTATTTGATGTTAAGATCATCCACATGCAAGAATAATTGAAATCATTGTTACTAATTAATGGAACATCAGTTCCATTCCTCCTTATGTCTCAACCAAATATGCATAGGGGCCTCATTTCAAGACCTATGTGGGGTTGGATTGTCATTTTCAATGAGATATTTAGATATTTTTAGATCTCCAATCTTGGGCCCAGCCGCAACCAAAAAAAATTTTATTTCCATTTTCTATACTTTTATAAATGAACTAGATCGATACAGAGTGCTCTCTTAAGATACATGGTTTGATATTTATACCATTTTGTGTCTTAAGTTCAACCATTCTTCTATAATGTGTAAAAATCCCCCATATCCCACATCAAACTCAATTGGTGTGGAAAATGATTGTTTCAAGAACTATATTTAGATTGATTCTCATTCATATTAGATATGTAGAGACTCCTAGATCTCTAATATTGGGTCCAACCATGATAACCCCCTCCCTTTATTCCAAATGTATGAATCAAAACTTCATAAGGAATGTTCAAAGAACTATGTTTGGATTGATTCTCATTCATATGGGATACGTAGTGACACCTAGGTTTAATTCCTTATTCTAGCCACAACATTCACTTTTTACATTAGAATCACTTCATGTCCTTGCTGTATGACTCTAAACTTCAGAACAAAAAGTCATAACTACATGACATTAAAATGAAAATCACCCAAAGAACTACATACGACTTGATTCTCATACCATTGAAATACAATGTAAAATACAGGTTGTGGATCCTAGTCTTAGTCAAAGGATACTTTTTTTCTCTCTTCCACATATAATTAAAAATATATGTGGGAGTCTTCATTTTTGGTTCTCTCCTTAGAGAGCCCACCAAGGAGACATGAAGGTCCCCCTTTTACATATGGGTCAGATCAATGTAAAGGAATCCAAACTCACGATCAATATTGATTCAAATATTTCTCCTATGTATTAGGTATTACCCCCTTTCATATTTCACTCCCTTAATCTGGAATATTTTTAGTTCTTCATAATATTTCTTATAGTTTTTTGTGACAGGGTTTCTGATATATAAGAACTCTTTTTCTTGACAATGCAGTATATTCCCTTAGGTGTCCTTGCATATGTTGCCTACATAACGGGCCTGTTAGTTAGAAGATTCCACTATTTGGATATACAACAAATGACATAGCTAGCCCTGCATAATACAACCACCATAAAAGGTTTGTCAAATAATGTTAACTTTGTTCTTGGTTAAAGTGTCTTTTTTCATCTTCAAAATTTGATGAAAATATAAAATAATCTATATTTTAATGTAGTCATCCATGTATATTTTTTCCACTACCTTTCTCCTAACCTGAAAGTCATCAAGACCATTGTTTACACATTTCCCTCTCCCTATGTTCAAATCAATATGAAATAACCATTGATCATTTGACCACATATAATTTACTATTTCCATTTTGGTCATAATTGTATGACCTAAAACTACAAACACCATACTACCTATGTTTGGGTCAAACCTTCATAGAAATATTATTCCTCTGATTCTTTGTAAATCATGATTGGAAATACTCTTTCCATATTCAGGTACCTTTCTTCCTCAACCAAACTCTATGCTTTGGAAAATATAAATCTCCATAATCTTTTTTCAGATTTTAGCAATAGAATGTCAAAATTTTGAGAGCTCTTTTGCTTGACTATGCAGTATGCACCCTTAGGTGTCTTTGCATAAGTTTCTTACATAACAGGCATGTTAGTCAATGGATTCCACTATTTGGATATGAAATATATTCCCTAGAAGAACTTTCATAATAAAACCCCCTATAATGGGGTTTTCAAATAATGGTAACTTTGTTCTTGGGAAAGACTTTCTCTAATGGATCTTAGCCCTTTTTCCATATGATTATTTGGATCCATAAATCCCTAAATCACAGTTTACAATTCTTCTCTTCCATACCCGAACATGGTAGTAAGTTTTCAAATAAAATTATCAATAAATTGGGAGAGTCTCAAACCTTTGGTCCAAGATAAAGGCCTAAAATTAAATCCACACAATGTCCTCACTGCGTGACTTAAAACATCACAATACAGTGTCCTCATTGCATGACTAAAAACTGCAAAAGAAGATATCAAAAATCCCCTTTCTGAAACATTTTACCCATTCCTCATACACCAAATTTTTGTAAGAAGTTGTTTCCCTATTCATGATATATGTTGTTATAGATAACCATTTATTCTTAAAATCCCTTTCCATGAAAAAACCAACCACTATAGTCTTGATTCACCCAATTATTTTTCCCTTTATTTATTAAAAATGAAATGTTAAATTCCCAATAGCTCTATTACTTTACTATGAAGTACATGGCCCTAGAGGCCTTACATAAAATTTGCCTACATAACAGGCCTATAATTCAAATGATGCCATTGTTTGGATATGAAACATATTCCCTAGTTTCACATACATAATACATACCATATAATGGGTTCATCAAATAATGGTAACTAATTCTTGGAAAATACCTCCTTTATGTTTATACATGTTTTAGATTTGGTTACCATAAAAAAATGTCTCAAGATTCCCCTTGGAAGTATTCAAATAATATTAGAGAAATTCTTAGCCACTGAGCCCTGTTTGAGATATAATTTCAAAATTTACGATCAATGTTTTTTGACCTTAAACACTAGACCTTTTTAGTCCAACATGAATGACTCTAAACTACCAAATAGAAAGACATATAGTACTCACCAGATTGATAAACCACAATGGGAAATCTAGACAAAAGTCAATGTCTTAGCTCGCTAGATTTACATTTTGTAGGTTTTAGGAAATATTGATCAATAAAAAGTCAAAATATATAATGTTTCTAGGGTTTTACATACGATCCTAGTAAAAATAAAAATAATATCTCTAGGCCCCATGGATTTGGAAAAAATTAGATCATAATTCCAAACATGTCATATCCCCAAATCTAACCAAATGATGTTGAAATACGTCATAGTGCACTACTTTATCCATAAAAAAATTCTTTTCATTTCAAACGAACCAAATTCTGGGGGGGGGGGGATTTTGTAAACATAATGAAGTGTCTTCCATGCACTTTTACACAAAATTTCCTCAACCTAGCTCGAAAAGTTTGCGGTGTGAGTTTTCATTTTTTTCATGGTGGTGAGTGACGGTAGCGAAGTCACTATCCCAAAGGGCTTGGACTACAGCCCAAGCAAGGGTATAGAGTAATAAACCTCGCGGTTTGCAGAAATTATTTTGGATAAGTCCCCAAAGAGGTTCCCAATGTACTTGCATGAAAATACCAACGCACCACCATGCTGGAGCTGAATGAAGAAATTATTTTGGTTAAGTCCACAATATGGCATCCTAGTTAGGCCAAATCACCAGTGGCGCAAAATCCTACTTGGGTGTAACCCATCAGGCGCACAAACACTTGCATGCCACAAATTTGGAGCACTACCATACTTGAGCGGCCCAACTCCTTTTGTCGAGGGACCTATTTTTTTCCTATGAATAGACCCTTGGGGCATTCATTTGTACAAAAAAATTTCCCTGAAGCCTAATTATTGATATGGTCACCCCAGTTCTTCATCCAAGCCTTCTGAAATGTTCAAGGTAGTTCACTAACACCTAGATAAAAGTAATTAAATGAGGATCATATGACTTAAGTCCATATAGTTTTTGAAAAATAGAGCACAAGCATGCCTAAATCACCCAACCTCCCTGAATCAGAAGCACTTGTGGACCACCCATTCCTCTCAATAGATCTTGAGAACCCCACTTCTGGTAATAACTGTGAATAATCTTAAAGTCTTGAGTCAAATATCATCCATGTATTAACATCCAGGTTTTTCATCACTTAAGTGTATATCAAGTCACCCGAGCCTACTTGCACACCCATACTTGCATGCCAGAATCTAATTGGGCTCCCTTCTTTGATTCACTTACTCCCTTTAGTCTACAATCCATCAAGCCTTCTTCAAATCCATTCATGGTAAGGATTCTTCTTCATTGGATACCTTTTCTAAAAGGTATTATGTTGAAAATTCCACCAAAACCTCATGACTCATCAAATCTTTGGGAAAGGCACATTTGCATGTCTTCTATTTGGGTTTGGATATTCGTAGTCAGAAGTTTCCCAATTTTTTTCGAAATGTGGTTCAGATTCATGGAGTGTCTATGGGTTTGTATATACACAGTCACATGGATCATTCTCCCAGGAAAAGTGTTTGGAAGGTCTTTATTTGGAGGATTAGGATTTGGGTTTTGACCACCACTTCTCATCTCTAAAACCTGGAACCTCAGGTCTCTAGTAGGGAAGGTAAGGTTTTCACTTGTTTTTCAATGCAATCAAATGAAAAGTCTCCCTCCCATACCAGGACCAATTTTAGGCAGCCATCATGGTGTATGCCCCTAACCTTTCAAGTAGGAGGTTGCAGTATTTCTCCCTTCTGCTTCCTTCACCATCACTCCTTACTTACATTAGACCCTTTTACAGTGTAAAGTGAATAGAGGGAAGGATATTCACCTCACCCTCTTCCCCAGTTGCCTCGCCATCATCCACCGTTACCACCGTTGGAATGTACTCTTCCACCATTACTAGAGGATAAGGAGTAGTGTGGGTGAGTTTGTTGAATCTTTCACATCCTCTTGTTTCTCACACCGAGCATGAATCATGTGGTCTTAGAGATTCGTGAAGATTACAACATTTTCAAAAACACTCACGGTGAATGAACTACAAGAAATCAGATTCCCACCATAATTGGGATACGTAGGAAGTAAGGGTCCGAGATCATTGGATATCCTCTTCAGGAGTTCAACCCTAACTCCCTTAATCTGGGCATCCTTCTTAGGAATAATCCCCAAATTTAACACCCAAATCACCAAGGAAACATTTTCACGAAGTAATCCCAAAATCATTTCTCTAAAAGGACTATACTATCCTAAGAGAATTAATGAACTACGAGAACTCTAATTCCAACCATAATTAGGATACATAGGAATCCTTCTTAGGGACCGAGCTCATTGGATATCCTCTTCAGAAGTCCAAACCTAATTCCCTTAATCTGGGTATCCTCCTTATGAATAAGCCCAAAATTAAACCCCCAAATCACCAAGGCATCCTTTTCTAGAAGTAATCCCCAACTCATTTCTCTCAAAGGACTACACTCTCCTGTGAGACTTAATGAACTATGAGAACTTTGATTCCAACCATAATTGGAATATATAGGATGCCTTCTTAGGGACCGATCTCATTGGATATCCTCTTCAAGAGTCCAACCCTAATTCCTTTGATCGGGGCATCCTCCTTAAGAATAAGCCCCAAATTAAGCCCCCAAATCACCAAGGAATCCTTTTCAAGAAGTAAGCCCAAAATCATTTCTCACAAAGGAATACACTCTCCTATGAGACTTATGTAACTATGTGGTCTTTGATTTCCATACAAATGGGATAAGTAGGAAGCCTTATTGAGATTCAAACCCAACACTACAAATCAACCATGTTCTCCTTGGTCCATATTCCCAACATAGTCTAATCTTACTTGGAAACCCATATTCTTTCCAAGTTCCTTGGGCTGCTTAGGTATAAATCCCACACCAAGACTTGAATAAGAACCTTTCTCTTAAATGTCCTTACCAAATGACATTAAACTATACAGTTAGGTTCTTATCAGATGACCTTAAAAGGTATGATGTTTCCCATTAAGCGGAACTAAACTACGAGGGTTATTATTCCTTTCAAAAGGATACATAGGTCACCTATTTTATGGTTTCAATCCCAATATCAAAACAAACCTTCATCTCCCTAGACAACAATAAATTCCAGAGTGCCTTAATGAGTGTTTTAAAAACCAGTATCATCATAACGATTATTAAAAGAATATCTAAATAGTATATGACAGAATGGAAGTGATGGAGAACCTCTAATACATATGAATTTCTCCATTAATAAATAACCATGAATACATATAGATAATTCTAAATTTGAAACATGCTAATAATTGATTGCAAATTCCAAGGGAAACCTATGTTATAAATGGTGAATTAATAAGGATTCCTGAAAATATCTCAAATCTATAAAGAGAGTCCCAGAGTAGACAATAATTCCCCCCAAAATGGTGTGATGAGTCTGACCTCCCATCCTCTCGACCAATTCATGCGCTTATTTATTGTAGGATCAAACTAAATGAATGATTGCCTTTGGAAAGCAGGTCCCTTTTGGATAAAGGACTATTGGATGTTTCTAGTTCCATGAATAAATCCAATGGAAACCTCCAGGAAGTAGTGATTCTTAACCAGAACACACATTCCAAGGAACTAAAAAACAATTCGGTTTTAGAAGAATTTTTAATTTTTATATTTGTTTCCTAATTTTAGGTGTTTTATTATTTTTATGGTTTGTTTGGGTTTTACCATTTTTTGGATTGTAGGGGTTTTAAAGGGTTTTTAGTTTTATATGGTTTTTATAGGGGTTTTTAGGGATTTTACTGTTTTTTATGTTTTTAAGGATTTTATGGATTTTTTGGATTATAATGGTTTTAAGGGATTTTTGGTTATTTTGAGGTTTTTTTTGGTTTTTTTGGTTTTATGTTTTTTTGGGTTTTTAGTGTTTTTTTACTTTTAGAGTTTAATGATATTTTAGATATTTTTAACATTTTTTGGAGTTTAATTTTTTTTAGAGTTTCTAGTTGTTTTTAATGTTTTTATGGGTATTCAAGTTTTTAAGTTTTTTATAGGTTTTTTGGTTTTTAGTATTTTTTAAGGTTTTTTGTTTTTTCAGGTTATTAGGGGTTTTAAGTGTTTTCATGCTTTTATGGTTTTCTTAGGGTTTCAAATGTTATTAAGGTTATTTAGTGATTTTTTAGGTTTTTATGGGTTTTATGGTTTTTATGGATATTGTGGTTTTTTGGGTTTTATTGGTTTTTTAGTTTTTGTTTTTTTATAATTTTTAGGAATTTAAAGGTTTTTTTGAATTATTAATGTTTTTATTGGTTTAGAGTGTTTTTAGATTTCTTTATAGGTTTTAGGGTTTTTATGGGATTTTAGGGGGTTTATCGTTGTTATTGGTTTTTATTTTTTGTATAATATTTGGGGTTTAAGGGTGTTTTAAGGTTTTTAGGGCTTTTAATGTTTTTTAGGATTTTTGGGGTTTAAAGTGTTTTTAGGTTTTTATTGTTTTCTTATCATTTTTCATGGTTTTTAGGGTTTTTTATATTTACTAGTATTCTTAGTGACTTTTTTAAGAATTTTATAGGGATTTCGGGATTGTAGGAATTTTTGGGGTTTTTAGGATTTTTTGGATATAGATTTGTTTTTGGGTTTTTTAGGGGTTTTAAATGTTTTTATTTTTTAAGGTTTTATTATGGTTTTTATGAGTTTTTAAAGGTTTTTACGTTTTTAGGAAATTTTTTGAATTTTATTGTTTTGCTGTTTTTAGGAATTTTGAGGTGATTTAGGGTTTTATAGAGTTTGTAGGGTTTTAGGGTTTTTATATTTTAGGGGTTTTATGTGTTTTCAGGTTTTTAAGGTTTTATAAATTATTTTTCATTATATTCAGGTGGTTTTCTTATATTTTATGGGATGTTAGGGATTTTTTGGATTTTATGGGTTTTAGCGTTTTTAGGGATTTTGTGGGTTATTAGGGTTTTATGCATTTTTAGGGTTTTATGCATTTTTAGGGTTTTATGTGTTTTTAGGTCTTTTAGTAGTTTTAATGTTCCTATTATTGTAAGTTTTTCTTAGTGGTTCTTAGAGTTATTAGTGTTTTCAGGGTTTATTAGGTGTTTTAAGTATTTTTAGGTTTTAATGTTTTTCATATATATTTTTGGGGTTTTAGGTTTTTTACATTTTTAAGGATATTTTGGGGTTTTTTAGGATTTTATGGCATATTATTTTTTAAAAATTTTTGAGGGTTTATGGTTTTTATAGATTTTTTGTTTTTTTGAGTTTTTGTGTTTTATGGTAAATAATAGGTTTTTATAAAAATTAGGTTTTGAAGGGTTTTATATTTTCTAGTGGTTTCGGGTTTTATGGGTTTTTTGAGTTTTATGTTTTTTAGAGTTTTAATGATTTTTAAAGGTATTTAGGGTTTTAGGGTCTTTTTAGGTTTTTATTGTTTTAGGGTTTTGGGGGTTTTAATTCTTTTTAGGTTTTTATGGTTTTCTTAGGTATTTTATGGTATTTTATAATTTTTGATGTTGTTATGGATTTTTAAGGAATTGGTAGGATTTTATGGGATTTTAGAGTTTTTAGGCATTTTGAGGTTTTTTAGTGCTTTTAAGAGTTTTATCAATTTTTAGGTTTTTTTGGGGTTTTACGTGTTTTTAGGTTTTTAAGGGTTTTTTAGTGGTTTCATGGTTTTTCCATTTTTATGGATTTTTATAATTTTATTGATTTCGAGGGTTGTTAAGGATTTTGATGGTTTTTGGGTTTTCAAGTTTTTAATATTTTTATGGGTATTTTGGTTATTTGGATCTTTTGAGTTTTTTAGGTTTTTTGGGATTTCGAGTTTTCAACATTTCTATAGGTCTTAGAGGGTTTTTATATATTTTATTGGGTATTAGGTTTTTAATATGGGTTTAGGGTTTTTTGGGAGGTTTTATATTTTTAGGGATTTTTATACCTTTTAGGGTATTTTGAGGTTTTAGGGTTTTTAGCATTTTTATCATTTTTAGGTTTTTAAAATTTTTACATGTTTGTATGGTTTTAATTTTTTCTTAGTATTTTTTGGGTTTTTTGGGTTTTTTATGTTTTTAGGATTTTTTATAGATTTTTATGGATTTTTATGGTTTTTTAGTGTTGTTAGGGTTTCTATGGTTTTCAGGGGTTTTTATGAGTTGTATGGTAATTTTGGTGTTTGGAAGGCGGGGTGAGTTTTTAGGGTCTCTGGGTTTTTAGAGTGCTTTTAATTTTTAGGGTTTTAAAGTGTTTTTATATTTTTAGTGGGTTTTTAATATTTTATGGGTTATTACAGTTTTTTATGTTTTTAGGGGTTTTAGGGTTTTTTGGGTCTTTACGAGTTTCGGGGTCTTTTTAGTGTTTTTTAGGGTTCTAAATTTTTTTTAGTTTTCTAGTAGTTTTATGTGTTTTTAGGTTTTTTATATTTCCATAGGTTATTTTAGCGTTTTTTGGATTTTTTATGTTTTTAGGGATTTTAGGGATTTTTTTAGGACTTTTATGGTTTTTAGGGATTTTGAGGGGTTTTAGGGTTTTTAATGTTATTTGTGTTTTTTTATGTTTTTAAGGGATTATGTTTTTTATGGTTTTAATATTTTATATAATATTTTTAGGTATTTATGGTTTTTGACCTATTTATGGGTTTTTATGACTTTTTTTTACGATTTTTTTGGATTTTAGGGTTCTTTGGTATTTTATAGGTCTTATGGATTTTAGGGTCATTAGTATATTTATGATTTATTGGGTTATTAGTGGTTTTGATGATTTTTTTATTTTCAAGGGTTTTTATAGTTTTTTATGTTTTTAGGGGTTTAATGTTGTTTTATAGTTTTAGTTACTTTTAGGATTTTATGGGATTTTATGACTTTTAACGTTTTTTGTGTTTTTATGGTTATTTGGTGTTTTTAGAAGTTTTATATATTTTTTTGGTTCTTAATGTTATATAATGGGTCTTGTGCTTTCTGGGATTTTAAGTGGTTTTATGGGGAGGGGGTTACAGTTTTAAGAGATATTATGGTTTTCATAATTTTTTTAGGTTTTTCGGGTTTTTTTTATTTTTTAGGTTTTCTTATGGATTTTTCAATGGTTTTTGTGTTTTTTAAGTTTTAGGGATTTTAGGGACTTTTTTGTATTTTTATTGATTTTATGGTTTTTGAGGTATGTTCAGGGATTTTAGGATTTTTATGGTTTTTTTATGTGTTTTAGTGTTTTTTGAGTTTTTTCAGTGTTTCAAGGGTTTCAAGAGTTTTTTATGTTTTTAGGGGTTTAAATGGGTTTTAGATATTTTGGTGGGGTTTTAGGGTATTTATGGTTTTTCATGTTTTATTAAATTTTTTAGGGGTTTTATGGTTTTGGGCTTTTTTAGAGTTTTCATGTTTTTAACATTTTATGGTTTTAGGGATTTTATTTGTTTATAGGTTTATAGGGTTTTTCAAGGGGATTTATAGGTTGTAAGTGGTTTTTATGTTTTTATGTCTTATTAGGGAATTTTAGGATTTTTATTTTTTTTCTAGGGTTTTTAGCGATTTTGAGAATTTTTAAGGGTTTTTATGGCTTTTTGGGATTTATGGGTTTTTGGTTTTTTTGGTTTTTATGGTTTAACATGTTTTTAGAGTTTTTAATGTTTTAGGAGTTTAAATGGTTTTTAGAGTTTTTAGCAGATTTTTACGGGTTTTTTGTGTTTTTAAGGCTTGAAGGTTTTAAGGATTATAAGGGTTTTTATAGTCTTTAGGTGTATTTAGGGGTTTTATGGTCTTTTTTGGGATATTAGTTATTATAGTTTTTATAATGGTTTGAAGATATTTTTGGTTTTTAATTTTTTTTGGGGGTTTTAGGGTTTTTAATTTTAACATTTTGTTAGATATATTCTATGATATTCATGATTTTCTAGGGTTTTTAAGGATTTTGTGGGTTTTTGGGTTTTTTAGGGTTTTTATTTTTTTTAGGGTTTTAGGGGTTTTAAGTAATTTTTAGGTTTTTGTCGTTTTATTAGTGGTTTTCATGGTTTTTAATGTTTTTATGGATGTTTACATATTTTTAGGAATTTTATTGTTTTTTCATTTTGAGAAAATTTGAGGGTTTTGGGTTTCTTTGAGTTTTTATGGTTTTTAGGATTTTTTGTGAGTTAGGATTTTTTGAGTTTTTAGGGTTTAAAATATTTTTTAGAGTTCTTATCATTTTTTTGGGGTTTAAAGGGTTTTTAGAGTTTTTAGTGGGGTTTATGGTTTTTATTGTAGTATAGGGGTTTTAAATGTTTTATTTTGTTTTATTATTTTTAGGATTTTTAGGGTTTTAGGCTCTTTTTAATGTTTTTAGGGGTTTTAGTGTTTGTATGGATTTAGGGGTTTATGTGGTTTTATGTTTTATGTTTTTATAAGGAGATTTCAGGGGTTTTAGAGTTCTTTATGTTTTTATGGATTTTTAGTATTTTTATAATTTTTATGGTTTTTTGATATTTTTATGATTTTTAGGTTTTTTATGGGTTTTTTTGGGTTTTTTTTGGTTTTTTTTGGGTTTTAGGGTTTTTTGAGTTTTTTAATATTTTTACGGTTTTTTAATGTTTTTAGGGGTTTAAAGGTGTTTTAGAGTTTATAGTGGTTATTTATGGTTTTATGGTTTTTTAGGTTTTTAGGGTTTTTTATGGATTTTTAGGGTTATTCGTATTTTTAGGGTTATTATGGGTTTTACCATTTTTTAGGTTTTTATTGCTTTTATGTTTTTTTAGGTTTTTAGTATTTATTAGGGGTTTTTAGGGTTTTAGGGTTTTTTTAATTTTTAGGTATTTTAAAGATTTTTGTAGGGTTTTTATAGTTTTTAGTGTTTTTAGGTATTTTGGTATTTTTTGGGTTTTAGGATTTTATGGTTTTTAAGGTTTTATCATTTTCATGTTTTGGGGTTTGAAGTATTTTTAGGTTTCTATAGTTTAATTTTGGTTTATAGGTATTTTTATAGTTTTAGAGTTTTATGAAAAATATTAGGTTTTTTATTGTTTTTAGTGGTTTTAGTTATTTTGAGGGTTTTATGGTTTTTTTTGGTTTTTACAGATTTATGGTTTTACTTTTTTTAGTGTTTTTAAGGTTTTTAGATTTTTTTATCAATTTTAGGGGTTTAATGAGTATTTTAGAGTTTTTAGTGGATTTTAGGGGGTTTATGGTGTGTTATGGATTTTATAGTTTTAATGTTTTAAGGTTTTTTGTATTTTTAAGGTTTTTAGGGTTTTTTAGGGTTTTTAACCTTTTTAGGATTTTACGAGTTTTATGTGTTATTAGGTTTTTTACAGTATCCTTTTTATTTGTAAGGGTTTTCAAATTTTTTTACAATTTCATGGGTTTTAGGGATTTTTAGGATTCTTATGGTCTTTAGGGATTTTAGGGATTTTGAATGCTATTAGGTTTTTTAGGGATTTTATGATTTTTTTATATTTTTAGAATTTTTGAGTTTTAAGGGGTTTTTGGTTTTTTTAGAGTTATTTAATATTTTTATAGGGTTAAAGGGTATTTAGAGTTTTAGTGTTATTAGATTATTCTAGGTTTTTAGGTTGTTTTAAGGATTTAAAGGGTTTTTATGATTTTAAGATTTTTTGGGTATTGATTGGGTTTTTAGTTTTTTCTTATATTTTTTTATCATTTTTATGGTTTTTTATAATTTTAGTGATTTTTATGTACTATTTAGAATTTTAGGGGTTTTAGGGTTTTTAGAGAATTTTATGGGTTTTACGGGTTTTTAGAGTGTTTAATTTTTTTTACCATTTTTTAGGTTTTTAGGGGTTTTATGGGTTTTTTAATTTTTTAGTGCTTTTAAGGATTTATTATACAATTTTTTCGATTTTGGGGGTGTTTTTTATATTTTTAGGGTTTAAAGGGTTTATTAGTGTTTTAGGGTTTTTATAGTTTTTTGGGGTTTTACATTATTTCGAGTTCTTTAGGTTTTTAAGATTTTTTATAGTTTTTAAAAGTTTTTTGGGGTTTATTGGGTTTTTTGAGCTCTTAGTGGATTTTAGGATTTTCATTGGTTTTGGGTTTTAAAGGTTTTTAGGGATTTTATGGTTTTCGGGGTTTTTATTATTAATAGAGTTTTTTAGGGATTTTAGAAATTTTTATGTTTTAAGAGATTTTAAGTGTTTCGAGGTTTTTGATGTTTTATTTTGGTTCTTAAAATTTTTAGGGATTTTAAGGGGTTTATTTTTTATATATGTGTGGTTTTTATATATTTTTTTTGGGCTTTAGGGTATTTTTTTCTATTTTTAGGGGTTTAAATGATTTTTCGATTTTTAAATGTTTTCATGGGTCAAATGGGTTTTTGTGGATTTTATTGGAGTTTACAGTTTCTTATGATTTTATATTATTTTTTGTTTTTTTATAGTTTTTATTGTTATTATGGTTGTTGTAGTTTTTACCATTTCAATGTTTTTAGAGTTTTCAAGTGTTTTTAGGTTGTTAAGGTTTTATTTGGATTTTCAAGTTTTTTATGTTCTTAGGATTTTTAGTCATTTTTAGTTTTTTTATGGTTTTTAGGGTTTTTAGAGACTTTTATTGTTGTTAGGATTTTAAGTGATTTTATAGATTATTTTTGAGGTTTTAGGGGTTTTTGAATTATTTAGGGTTTTATGGTTTTTAGTGTTTTTTAACATTTAAAGAGTTTTTACACATTTAACTGTGGTCTAGGTTTTTTTTTGTTTTTAATGTTTTTTAATGTTTTACGGGTTTTATGGTTTTAGGGGGGCTTTAGGGTTTTTGGGTTTTTTATGGTTTTTATGTTTTTTAATATTTTTTGGGGTTTTTCATGTTTTATGGATATAATTTTTTCTTAGAGAAATAAGGTATTTTTAATTATTTATATATTTTCATGTAATTTTTCATTTTTTTATGTTTTTTAGGATTTTTAAGGAAATTAAGAGTTTTTACAGTTATATAGGGTTTTTAACAATTTTTGTTTTTTGGGGGTTTTAAGTGTTTTTAGGGCTTTAATGTTTTCTTATGGATTTTAAGGGCTTTTAGGCTTTCCTGTTTTTCACAATTATTAGTAATTTTTTAGGATTTATAAGGATTTGGGGGTTAGGGTTTTTTAATTTTTTTGGGGTTTTCTAAGATTTTTATATTTATTTAATGTTTATAGGGGTTAAAAGATTTTTTATGCCTTTTTATTTTTTAGGATTTTTTGTGTTTTTAGGGGGTTTTAGGGACTTTAGCCTTTTTTAAATTTTTAGGCTTTTAAGGATTTTATGTTTTTCATGTTTTAAAGGTTTATTAGTGAATTTCATGGTTTTTAAGTGTTGTACATTTTTAGGGATATTTAGGTCATTTTTGGATTATTATTTTTTTAGAGTTTTTTGGGATTTTGATGGTTTTTAGGATTTTTATTGGTTTTTATGGTTTTTTGGGTTTTAGGTTTTTTTGAGTCTTTTATGGGTTTTTATAGTTTTTAAAAATTTTATTTGTTTAAAGTTGTTTTAGAATTTTTAGTGGTTTCTACGGGGGTTTTATAGTTTTATGGGTTTATAAGGGTTATAAGGGTTTTATTGTTTTGGGGGGTTTAGTTTTTTCTGGTCCTTTTAGAGTTTTTAGGGTTTTTTTGGGTTCTTGGTTTTTTGGGGTTTTATGTATTTTTAGGTTATTAAAAATTTCATAGGAAATTTCTGAGTTTTTGTTTTTTTATTTCTAAGGGTCTTTATGGATTTTTTAGGATTTTTAAAGCCTTTTAAATTTTTTAGGTATTGTGAGAGTTATGGGTTTTAGGGTTTTTTTGTGTTTTTAGGGTTTTATGATTTATTTTGGTTTTTAAGTGTTTTTTTTTTGTTTTTTTAAGTGGTTTATGTTTTTTAGTGTTTTTTAACATTTTTATGGGTATAAAGGGGTTTTTAGTGTTTTTAGTTGTTCTAGGGTTTTTATGGATTTTTAAGTCATTTTAAGGTTTTTTGGGGGGTTTATGGTTTTTTGGGGGTTTTAGTGTGTTTAAGAACTTTTTAGGTTTTTTTTTGTTTTTTAGGTTTTTTGGGGTGTTTAATGTTTTTTGATTTTGAAGGTTTTCTTAGGGATTTGAAGGATTTTTTGGGATTTTTTATTTTTTTAGGGGTTTTTTGGATTTTTTTTTTATCATTTTATGTTTTTTAGATTTTATAGATATTTTTATGGGTTTTATTGTTTTTTGGGGTTTTAGGGTTTTTAGTGTTTTGGGGTCAAATTTTCTTTAGGTTTTTATGGTTTTATTTGGTTTTTTCATGGTTTTAGTGTTTTTTATGTTTTTAGGGACTTTTAGGGATTTTTTTAATATTTTAATGGGTTTTAGGGGTTTTAAATTATTTTGCGGTGTTTTAGGTTTTTTTGGGGTTTTATGGTTTTTTTGGGTTTTAGGTTTTTTTGAGATTTTAGGGTTTTTATGTTTTTAGATTGTTTTAACTTTTTTGGAGTGTAAATGGGTTTTAGAGTTTTTAGTTTTTTTAATTTTTTTTAATTTTTTAGGTATTTTTTATGGTTTTAATGATTTTTATGGTTTTTAGGGCGTTTTAGTTTTTTTAGTTTTTTTGGGGTTTTAAGTGTTTTTGTGGTTTTATGGTTTTCATAAGGGTTGTCATGTTTTTAGGGTTTTTTAAAATTTTAGGGATTTTTAAGGGTGCATTGTATTTTTATGGTTTTCTAGGGTTTTTAGTAATTTTGAGTGTTTTAGGGATTTTAGGGTTTCTTGGATTTTGGGGGGTTTTAAGTGTTTTTAGATTTTGAAGGATTTTGATAAAACACTATTTTTTTGAATATTTTATTGATAATAAATTATATAATTTCCTCACATTGTGCTAAATATATTCATTTATGAAATATTTGGGATTAGATCATTCATTTGAATATTTGATAAAAATTCCAGTTTTACCCATTATAGTTCACTGTAGTATTTCGAAGATATATATTTTTATATTTATTATTTAAATTTGAAATTTTGTAAAAGTGTTCCTAAATTAATTATGTACAACTTTTATTCAGGACACTAGTGCTAAAGAGTGCATTTGGTTGTTGACAATGGGCCATGAAGTCAAAGTTGGGATGGACTCTCCAGAATGGAGAAGCTTCTGTATTTCGACCATAACTCCTTCATATGGGCCTTTATTGAGCCCAAATTTGGAGAGGAGATAAAGGAACCATATCCGCACATTTTATCCTTCTGGAAAGCCGGAAAATTCACGTGTTTTGGTGGTAAAATGGGCGGTTCAATTTGGCCTAAAATATTTGGCCGAGATTCCTCATTCACACTTGAAACCACTTTGAACCAAGCCTCCCCACCACTCAATAAATTGGTGTTTTTATCATTTGGTGGGGTTGGGACGTGCATTGGGAAGTTTAGAGCAGAGGATAAGTGGATCAACTCCAATTCTCTAATCATTTAAATAAGGGTAGATTTTGAAGCAAGGATCCCTTCGACGAAGCCTTCTTCTTCTCCTTCATGTTGTAATGATTTTGTTTGTGTAATAAACTTATTTGTTCTTCTTTTATTTCTTATATTTTCTTATGTTTTGTTTGAATTTATTATTCTGTTAATATTCCTCTTTGGGCTGGAATTATTGAGTAGAAGCGTTATTGGGTTATACCCATTATAAACCTTTGCACATGCAAAACGAATCTACGATGATTACGCCACCCATGGAAGAGTAGTTATTTTTAGTAATCGATCGACCTCTATACTTATTCATTCATTTATTTTGAATCAATGATCTACTGTAATTCACATATTATGATATATTAATTGAGTTTTTAATTTAAATGAAACTAATAAAGCAATTTAATTTTTAACACAAAACACTTGAGGTCGGGAATTGTGTGAACTGTGAGAGCGCAACCTTAACCAGTAATTCAAAACCACACGGGATCAATTTTTAGAGCTCAAATATAATCTCTAAACTCAATTAATCCTCATTTCCAGATTGGTTATGTGCCTTAATTTACCACTGACCATAATCTAATTTTAGAACATCAATCAAAGCAGGGTGTTGAGATTGCATGTTCCGAAGTTAGCCTAAGCTTAAATTCACTTCATCTTCGTGGTAAAGTTAATTCTCGTAGGGTTCGGGATTTAACAAATTAAGGGATCATAATTAAGTAAAAATTAATTTAAATGATAATGATTAATAAATTATGAATAGGTAGAGTTAGATCGATTACGTATTTTAAATATTGTCTAAAAAAACATCTTTTTGTTGTGTCATTTTAATCGAACTTCATTTCAAAACTAAAAACAAAACAAAATACAATCTTCTTCCCGCAAATGTATTCTAGATTTATAAACTATAACCAACCCCATCCTTTAAATTATTGTTTTTATTATATTCTATTTTATTTGTTTTAGAATACCTTTAATAAGTTGTTAAATTCACTTCCTCCTTTGAAAGACGACCTTGGTCAGCCACTCTGTTGTACTTAAGAACCCTAAAATCACATTAATCATTTGAGGGCGCCCATGATAGTGCTCTTTCAAATTGGAACTGTTTCCAGGGATGCAAGTAATTATTTCAACCAATTAGAGGTATTTATTTTATTTTACATTTTATTCTCTTCCTCTATTCTTTCTTCCTTCTTTACCCAATCTGATTTTCTCCTTCTTCTTTTATTTTATTCTAATTCTTTTTGGACCATAAACTCATACTTGTCATTTTTATTTTACTATGGTCCACTTTATTTCTTTTCATTTTTATTTGATTTATGACATGAACTAATCCCTATGATCTCTTAGATCTTGACCCTGAGATTGAACGCAGCCTTAGGGCATGAATCAAACATTCCCAATCTACGGGAAGTTTCAATATTCAACCAGATGGTGAATTCATCTCTTCTGGAAACATTGAAATTGGAAGCAATTCAAATTCAAAAATTAAAGAAGAACCAATGGCTGGAAAAAATGGAAATGAACTTAATAGAACTATTCAAGAATTGGTTGCATCAGATATTAACAATCAACCAAATTGTATTGCATACCCGAATCTCGAATCAGACTTTGAGTTAAAATATGGATTAATTCACCTTCTTCCAAAGTTTGATGGCTTATCTGGTGAGGATCCCAACAAACACCTTAAGTAATTTAATGTGGTTTGATCAAACATAAAACCAAGAAATTTTTCTGAAGATAAAATCAAATTAAGAGCATTCCCATTCTCACTTGATGGAGCTGCAAAGGATTGGATGTACTATTTAAAACCTAAGGATGTAACACATTGGAACGATTTAAAACGTCTTTTCTTGCAGAGATTTTTTCCAGCATCGAGGACCACTTCCATTCGTAAGGAGATCTCGGGGATCAAGAAAGCACAAGGGGAGTCAATGTATGAGTATTGGGAGCGATTCAAGAAGTTGTGTGCAAGCTGCCCACATCACCAAATCAGTGAGCAATTACTCATTCAGTACTTCTATGAAGGACTCACACCTATGGAGAGAAGCATGGTAGATGTTGGGTTGTAGGAGCATTGGTGGACAAGACACCAGTAGATGCACATGCGTTGATCAACAAGATGGCCCAAAACTCCCAACAATTTGGCGATAGAGGTACACGACATGTCCGGGGAGTACACCAGGTAATTCCTTCTTCTCTTGAAAGTCACTTGATTGATACAAAGACGGATGAATTGACCACTATGGTGAGGCAGATTGCTTTGGCTCAAAAGACATCCCAACCCACTCCTTCAAGGCCTTGTGGCATTTGCACCGAGATAAGCCACCCAACTGACTATTTCCCACAACTACAAGAGAAATAGGATTGCACAGCAGTATTCCCAGGGAGACCATTTTAGCAGCAACAACAACCATATCCCCAAAAGAAGTTTGATTCATTTGCTCCAACATACAACCAAGGGTGGAAAGATCAACGGGACATGAGGTATGGCTCTGGACAACAACAAAGGCCCCCCTTTTCAACCAAACTTCCAGCAGCCTCCACCTTACCAACAGGGTTTCCAATAACCCCAAAGGAGATTTGAAGCTCAAACATCAACAAGTCAGCAACAAGGGAATCCTCTACCAAAGGTAGATTCTAATACTGAAGATATTTTGAAGCAAATTGTTCTTAATCAACAGAATGAGCTGAGGAGTCAAAGTTCGGAGCCGAGGGAGTTGAAGACTCAAATGAGCCCGATTTCCACCGCCCTCTATGAACTTGTGAGTAAGAATTATGGAAATATACCTTCCCAACCCACTCCAAATACAAAGGGTAATGTCAATGCCATCACATTGAGAAGTGGGAAGCAAATGAACAATACATCTGTACCTACCATTCCACCGGGATTCACCAAAACTTCAGAGAAGCCGCATTCCGAACCAACTGATGAGAAATCCAAGGAGAAAGATAAAGGTAAGAAAAATATTGATGATGTTCCTTCTAAACCCCTTCCTTTTCCCAAAAGGGTTGTTCAAACCAAGAATATGACTGAAGATGCAATGCAAAATGAGGTGTTGGAAAAATTCAAGCATGTGGAGATCAACATTCCTCTACTTGAAGCCATTAAGCAAATTCTAAGGTATGCAAAATTCTTAAAAGAAATTTTTACCAATCGAAGAGGGCTCAAGGGAAATGAGAGGATAAACCTTGGAAGGAATGTCTCAACACTCATTACACCAACTCTAGAAATGCCAACAAAGTGCAAGGATCCTGGGACATTCACCATCCCATGTACCATAGGGGAGTTGCACTTCTCTGATGCTCTTTGTGATTTAGGAGCTTTAATAAATGTGATGCCTCACTCTGTATTCTCTTCCTTGCAGGTTGGTGAGTTGAAGAAAACAACAGTAGTGGTTCAATTGGCGAATAGAGTTGCGACATATCCAGCGGGAGTCCTTGAGGATGTACTTGTCCGGGTAAGAGACATGATCTTTCTCGAAGACTTATATGTGCTTAACAAGGAGGATGATTAGGTAAGTTCTCATGCCCCCATTATCTTAGGTAGGACCTTCCTAAAAACTGAAAAAACTATCATAAATGTCAATGAGGGTACACTTTCCATGGAATTTGGAGATGAAGTTGTGATATTTAATGTTATGGATTCCATGAAGTACCCCTCAGAGGACCATTCTACTTTTGTTATCTCCCATTCTGAACCACAAAGTAAAAACACCATGGAATTGGATTGTCCTATGCTTAGGGAGATTATGAGTATTGGTTCTAGTTTGATGTATAAGAGTTCTTATACACCCGTTTTTAAGGAACAATACTCTCTAAGATTTGATTTTGAAATGGAATCATATTCTGATTTTGATCATCTGAACTCTGATTATGACATGGCTATTGAGTATGCTGATGGATTTGGTGCTTTATTCTCTGATTGTGATGATTTTTATTCTGATAATGATGTTCATTGTCAAGATATGTTTGTTGCATCAATTTCTCCATCCATACATCACCCCCCTATATTGGAACTCAATCCTTTTTCCCCAAATCTTAAATATGCATACTTGCTGAGTGGTGATAGATTACCTGTTATTATTTCTAACAATCTATCTTTTGAACATGAAGAAAAACTTTTGAATCTATTGAGAGATAACATTAGGGAAATTGGTTGGTCATTGGCTGAAATACCAGGTATTAGCCCCTCCATTTGCATGCATAGGATTCTTTTGGAGGATGGGTCTAAACCGGTGAGGCAACCACAAAAGAGACTCAATCCAACACTTTTTGGAATTTGTTAAAAAATAAGTTTCAAAATTGCTCAAGGCAGGTATAATTTATCCTATTTCAGATTCTCAGTGGGTAAGTCCAATTCAGGTTGTGCCTAAGAAAACTGGTTTCACTGTTGTTAAAAATGAGAAATATGAGTTAGTTCCAATGAGGGTGGAAAACAGTTGTCGTGTGTGTATTGATTATAGGAAACTAAACAAGTCCACTCGCAAGGACCATTTCCCCCTCCCATTTATTGATCAAATGATCGAGAGACTAGCTGGGAAGACACACTATTGTTTCTTGGATGGATTTTCTGGATATTTTTTTGTTCCTATAGCTCCAGAGGATCAGGAGAAGACAACATTCACCTGTCCCTTTGGCACATTTGCCTACCGAAGGGTGCCATTTGGACTTTGCAACTCCCCAGGTACCTTCCGGAGATGCATGGTGAGTATTTATTCTGATTTTATTGAGACCTGGTTGGAGGTATTTATGGATGATTTTACAGTTTATGGATCCTAATTTGATGAATTTCTCCCTAGTTTGGGTGATGTGTTGCATCGTTGTATTGAGAAGAATCTGGTCCTGAACTTTGAAAAGTGTCATTTCATGGTAGAGCATGGAATTGTCTTAGGGCATGTAGTGTCAAAACATGGGATAGAGGTTGATAGATCAAAGGTAGATATTATTTCATCCTTACCATATCCTTCATGTGTGCGTGATGTTCGATCTTTCCCAGGGAATGCAGGATTTTATTGGCACTTCATCAAAGATTTTAGTAAGGTTGCTCTCCCTATGTCAAGGTTACTTTAAAAGGATTCTGATTTTGTGTTTGATGTTTCTTGCAGGAATTCATTTGATGAGCTAAAAAAATGTCTGACCACTCCACCTATCATACATCCCCCACGGTGGGAGATTCCTTTTGGGCTTATGTGTGATGCCTCCAACTTTGCCGTTGGAGCGGTATTATCTCAAAGGGTGGAGGGACGTTCACATGTGATCGCCCATGCATCGAGGACACTGGATTCAGCCCAATCAAACTACACTACCACAGAAAAGGAGTTTCTTACTGTCATATTTGCTTTAGATAAATTACGTTCATATTTATTGGGCTCTAAAGTAGTTGTTTTTTCTGACCATGCAGCTCTGAGGTACCTCTTGAAGAAGCCAGATGCAAAGCCACGACTTATCCATTGGATGCTTCTTCTTCAAGAGTTTGACATCGAGATAAAGGACAAAAGGGGGTCATAAAACATGGTGGCAGACCACATGAGTAGGCTTACTCACACACAAGAGGATGACACCTTGGACTAGGTACCACTTTGGGACACTTTTCCCTGATGATCATCTTTATTCCATCTCAGGTACGCATCCTTGGTATGCAGATTTAGTAAACTACATTGTTGCCTTTGAAATCCCTGCAAATTTAAAGAAACATCAAGTCCAAAATTTACAAAGTGAGTCTAGGTTTTATGTGTGGGATGATCCTTACCTCTGGCGCATGTGTAGTGACCAAGTCATTAGGAGGTGTGTTCCCGATCATGAGTTTGAGTGTGTTTTGCATTTCTGTCATACACTTGCTTGTGGTGGACACTTTGGACCCCAACGGACAGCGAGGAAGGTTTTGGATTCTGGATTATATTGGCCTAGCTTTTTCCATGATGCCCATGTGTTTTGTAAGTCATGCTCTCGTTTCCAACACACTAGGAATATTTCTAGGAGACATGAGATGCCCCAACAACCCATACTATTCTGTGAGATTTTTAATGTATGGGGCATTGATTTTATGGGTCCTTTTCCTAGTTCATTTGTATTTTTTTACATTTTGGTTTCTGTTGATTATGTGAGTAAATGGGCGGAGGCAAAGGCCACTAGGACAGATGATTCTCATGTTGTTGTGGACTTTGTGAAAGCACAGATTTTTTGAAGGTTTGGAGTACCAAAGGCCATCATCAGTGACCAAGGGACACACTTTTGCAATAGAAATTTTTATTCCCTCCCTCTAAAGTATGGGGTGACACACAAAATATCAACACCATACCACCCCCAAACAAATGGCCAGGCTGAGGTTTCAAATCGTGAGTTGAAATTTTTTTTGGAGAAAACTGTGCAGCCAAATAGGAAGGATTGGAGCAAGCACTTGGAAGATGCATTGTGGGCTTATAGGAAAGCATAAAAGACCCCCATTGGTATTTCCCCATTTCGGATTGTGTTTGGGAATTCATGTCATCTCCCAGTGGAAGTCGTGCATCGGGCATATTGGGCTATAAAGAAATGCAACATGGATTTGACCCAAGCTGGAATTCAAAGGATGTTGCAAATTCAAGAGCTTGAGGAGATACGACTGTCATCATATGAGAACTCGAGGCTCTACAAGGAAATATCAAAAGAAGCTCATGACAAAATGATCCAGAAAAGGGAGTTTCATGTTGGAGAGAAAGTCCTTCTCTACAGTTCACGACTGAAGCAGATGCCTGGTAAGTTGTGTTCCAGATGGTTAGGTCCTTATATTGTATCTAATGTTTTTCCTTATGGTGCAGTGGAGATCACACAAGAGGACACTGGAAGGAGCTTTACAGTCAATGGGCAACATTTGAAGAGATAAATTGAGGGACTTCCTACTGATGCAGTGGATTTTATCACACTGCATGACCCCATCATCACTTGATCACATCAGGATGTTCCTAACCCTTTCACTTTTATATTATTTTTCCTATTTAAAAATTATTAATTTCATGTTCATATATCATCTCATGGGTTCACATTGAGGACAATGCAATATTTTATGTGTGGGGGAGGGAACCTTTTAGTTTAGTAATTTCAATAGTTTTCCTGTTTAAAAAAAACCAAAAAAAATTGCGTGTTTTCCAAATTTTTCTGTGTTTATTTTTCAATTTTCTTTGTTTTTTTGAAATTTTTGAGCTGAAATGATTCTCATCACAATTTTGAAATGCATATAGATGAATGAAACGTTTTATCCCTTGAAACTAAGCTTAAATTAATGCTGAAATGACTTTGTTTCAAGTTCAAATATTTAGTAATTTCATGGAAAGTACACTGAATTTTGAATCCCATGCCACATCTCATTGTCTTTATATTTGAAATCACTTTCTTGTGAGGCTTCTAAACCATTATTTTCATATTCTTTACATTCACCTCACTTCTTGAGATAACCAAACCATGCTTGACTTAACCAGAATTTGATCTATTCCTGTCAAAACTTTAGGGTTTGAGGTACTTATGATTAAATGATTGAGGCATTTGTTTGGTATTAAAGCCCCCATTTCAAAGAATCCTTTTTTATAATGTCCTACCTTGAACATTTAATCCTTGTATCCCTTAGAATCCATGCACAGCCTGTTAGGTTAGCCACATTACAATCCAATATTCCCTATCCAACCAACTCTTGTAGTGAAATTGCATAATCTTTTTGAGATCAAGTGTGGGGGAATCTATCTTGTGTTGTGCCACCACATTCTGTGATACTTTGGGTGGAAAATTAATTTCTGAAGAGATGTGTTTGCTGCTAAAGAAAGTCATTATATTGAAAGTTGTGCATATCTGGAGCTTTCATGACAAGTGAAGTTGTGCCTTTTCTGGAGCTTCTAATTGAGGTGGAATGTTGTGCCCATCTGGAGCTTTCAAGAAAATCATGTTTGATAAGATTGAATTTTTTGATGCTGAAATGATTAATGGTGTAAAAATTTCATGAATTTTCATGATGATGGAGCTTAATTGATACTATAGGGATTGTGGAGAAGACCATATTTATGTGAAAATTAGATTAATTCAATTTTGCTTCAAAAAGAGTCAAGCCCTCCTCACTTAGCCTCATAATTGTTCACATCTAAATCCTACCAACTGAAAGCCACAGAATAACCCTGAAAAGTCTTCATGATAAACATATGTCCTTGACTCACATCGGGTAGAGATATTGGAATTTATCAAGCCTATGGTGACCCTTGTATGAGTTTGGATGAGAAAGACATTGCTAAAAAATTTACATTTGTGTGATAAGAGAAAATTCAAGAGAGGTAAGTGTTTTGTGCATGGGAGGATAAATAAAGTGGAAATATATTGAATGAAGTTGTGATATTTAATGTTATGGATTCCATGAAGTACCCCTCATAGGACCATTCTGCTTTTGTTATCTCCCATTTTGAACCACCAATTAAAAACACCATGGAATTGGATTGTCTTATGCTTAGGGAGATTATGAGTATTGGTTCTAGTTTGATGTCTAAGAGTACATCTACACATGTTTTTAAGGAACAAGACTCTCTAAGATTTGATTTTTAAATGGAATCATATTCTGATTTTGATCATGTGAACTCTGATTATGACATAGCTATTGATTATACTGATGGATTTGGTGCTTTATTCTCTGATTATGATGATTTTTATTCTGATACTGATGTTCATTGTGAAGATATGTATGTTGCATCAATTTCTCCATCCATACATCAACCCCCTACATTGGAACTCAAGCCTTTGGCCCCAAATCTTAAATATGCATACTTGTTGAGGGGTGATATATTACCTGTTATCATTTCTATCAATCTCCCTTTTGAATATGAAGAAAAACGTTTGAATCTATTAAGAGATAACATTAGGGAAATTGGTTGGACATTGGCTGACATATCAGGTATTAGCCTTTCAATTTTCATGCATAGGATTCTCTTGGAGGATGGGTCTAAACCGACATGGTGACCACAATGGAGACTCAATCCAACACTTTTGGATGTTTTTAAAAAAGAAGTTACAAAATTGATCGAGGCAGGTATAATCTATCCTATTTCAGATTCTCAGTGGGTAAGTCCAATTCAGGTTGTGCCAAAGAAAACTGGTTTCACTGTTGTTAAAAATGAGAAAGATGATTTAGTTCCAATGATAGTGAAAAACAGTTGGCGTGTGTGTATTGATTATAGGAAACTAAACCAGTCCACTCGCAAGGACCATTTCCCCCTCCCATTTATTGATCAAATGCTCGAGAGACTAGCTGGGAAGACACACTATTGTTTCTTGGATGGATTTTCTGGATATTTTCAGGTTCCTATAGCTCTAGAGGATCAAGATAAGACTACATTCACCTGTCCCTTTGGCACATTTGCCTACCGAAGGATGCCATTTGGACATTGCAACGCCCCAGGTACCTTCCAGAGATGCATGGTGAGTATTTTTTATGATATTATTGAGACCTTCATGGAGGTATTTATGGATGATTTTACAGTTTATGGATCCTCATTTGATGAATGTCTCTCTAGTTTGGGTGATGTGTTGCATCGTTGTATTGAGAAGAATCTGGTCCTGAACTTTGAAAAGTGTCATTTCATGGTAGAGCATGGAATTATCTTAGGGCATGTAGTGTCAAAACATGGGATAGAGGTTGATAGATCAAAGGTAGATATTATTTCATCCTTACCATATCCTTCATGTGTGCGTGATGTTAGATCTTTCATAGGGCATGCAGGATTTTATCGGCGCTTCATCAAAGATTTTAGTAAGATTGCTCTTCCTATGTCAAGATTACTTCAAAAGGATTCTGATTTTGTGTTTGATGTTTCTTCCAGGAATTCATTTGATGTGCTAAAACAACGTCTGACCACTCCACCTATCATACAGCCCCCTCGGTGGAAGATTCCTTTTGCGATTATGTGTGACACCTCCAACTTTATGGTTGTAGCGGTCTTATCTCAGAGGGTGGAGGGACGTTCACATGTGATCGCCTATGCATCTAGGACACTGGATTCAGCCCAATCAAAATACACTACCACATAAAAGGAGTTTCTTACTATCATATTTGCTTTAGATAAATTCCGTTCATATTTATTGGGCTCTAAAGTAGTTGTTTTTTCTAACAATGCAGCTCTGAGGTACCTCTTGAAGAAGACAGATGCAAAGCCACGACTTGTCCATTGGATGATCCTTCTTCAAGAGTTTGACATCTAGATAAAGGACAAAAAGGGGTCAGAAAACATGGTGGCAGACCACATGAGTAGGCTTACTCACACACTAGAGGATGACACCTTGGACCAGTTACCACTTCGGGACACTTTCCCTGATGAGCATCTTTATTCCTTCTCAGGTACGCATCCTTGGTATGCAGATTTAGTTAACTACATTGTTGCCTCTGAAATCCCAGAAAATTTAATGAAACATCCAGTCCAAAAATTAAAAAGTGATTCTAGGTTTTATTTGTGGGATGATCCTTACCTCTGGCGCATGTGTAGTGACCAAGTCATTAGGAGGTGTGTTCCCGATCGTGAGTTTGAGTCTGTTTTGCATTTCTGTCATACACTTGCTTGTGGTGGACACTTTGGACCCCAATGGACATCTAGGAAGGTTTTGGACTCTGGATTATATTGGCCTAGCTTGTTCCATGATGCCCATGTGTTTTGCAAGTCATGCACTCATTGCCAACACACTGGTAATATTTCTAGGAGACATGAGATGCCCCAACAACCCATACTATTCTGTGAGATTTTTGACGTATGGGGCAATGATTTTATGGTTCCTTTTCCTAGTTCATTTGGATTTTTGTACATTTTGGTTGCTGTTGATTATGTGAGTAAATGGGTGGAGGCTAAGGCCACTAGGACTGATGATTCTCATGTTGTTGTGGACTTTGTCAAAGCACAGATTTTTTGCAGGTTTGGAGTACCAAAGGCCATCATCAGTGACCAAGGGACACACTTTTGCAATAGGAATTTTTCTTCCCTCCTTCGAAAGTATGGGGTGACACACAAAATATCAACACCATACCACCCCCAAAAAAATGGCCAGGCTGAGGTTTCAAATACTGAGTTGAACCAAATTTTGGAGAAAACTGTGCAGCCAAATAGGAAGGATTAGAGAAAACACTTGGATGATGCATTGTGGGCTTATAGGACAGCATACAAGACCCCCATTGGCATGTCCCCATTTTGGATTGTGTTTGGGAAAGCATGTCATCTCCCAGTGGAAGTCGAGCCTCAGGCATATTGGGCTATAAAGAAATGCAACATGGATTTGGCCCAAGCTGGAATTCAAAGGAAGTTGAAAATTCAAGAGCTTGAGGAGATTCGACTGTCATCATATGAGAACTCAAGGCTCTACAAGGAAAGATCAGAAGCAGCTCCTCAAAAAATGATCCCGAAAAGGGAGTTTCATGTTGGAGAGAAAGTCCTTCTCTACAGTTCACGACTGAAGCTGATGCTTGGTAAGTTGTGTTCCATATGGTTAGGTCCTTATATTGTATCTAATGGCTTTTCTTATGGTGTACTGGAGATCACACAAGAGGACACTGGAAGGAGCTTTACAGTCAATGGGAAACATTTGAAGAGATACATTGAGGGACTTCCTACTGATGCAGTGGATTTTATCACACTACATGACCCCATCATCACTTGATCACATCAGGTTGTTCCTAACCCTTTCACTTTTACATTATGTGTCCTATTTAAAATTTCTTCATTTCATGTGCATATATCATATCATGGGTTCTCATTGAGGAAAATGTAATATTTTAAGTGTGGGGGAGGGAACCTTTTAGTTTAGTAATTTCAATTGTTTTCCTATTTAAAAAAAACAAACCAAAAAATTGTTTGTTTTTCAAATTTTGTGTGTTTATTTTTAAATTTTCTTTGTGTTTTTTAAATTTTTGAGCTGAAATGATTCTCATCACAATTTTGAAATGCATATCAATGATTGAAACGATTTATCCCTTGAAACTAAGCTTAAATGAATGCTGAAATGACTTTGTTTCAAGTTCAAATATTTAGTAATTTCATGGAAAGTACACAGAATTTTGAATCCCATGCCACATCTCACTGTCTTTATATTTGAAATTACATCCCTGTGAGGCTTATAAACCATTATTTTCATATTATTTACATTCACCTCACTTCTTGAGAGAACCAAACCATGCTTGATTTAACCAGAATTTGATCTATTCCTGTCAAAACTTGAGGGTTTGAGTTACTTATGATTAAATGATTGAGGAATTTGTTTGGTATTAAAGCCCCCATTTCAAAGAATCCTTTTTTATAATGGCCTACCTTGAACATTTAATCCTTGTAGCCCTTAGAATCCATGCACAGTCTGTTATGTTAGCCACATTACAAGCCAATTTTCCCTATCCAACCAACTCTTGAAGTGAAATTGCATAATCTAGTTGAGCTTAAGTGTGAGGGAATCTATCTTGTGTTGTGCCACCACATTCTGTGATACTTTGGGTGGAAAATTAATTTCTGAAGAGATGTGTTTGGTGCTGAAGAAAGTTATTATATTGAAAGCTGTGCATATTTGGAGCTTTCATGACAAGTGAAGTTGTGCCTTTTCTAGAGCATCTAATTGAGGTGGAAAGTTGTGCCCATCTGAAGCTTTCAAGAAAATCATGTTTGAGAAGATTGAATTTTTTTATGCTAAAATGATGAATGGTGTAAACCTTTCATGAATTTTTATGATGATGGGGGTTAATTGATATTATGGGGATTGAGGAGAAGACCATATATAAGTGAAAATTAGATTAATGCAATTTTGCTTCAAAAAGAGTAAAGCCCTCCTCATTTAGCCTCAGAATTTTTCACATCTAAATCCTACCAACCGAAAGCCACAGAACAACCCTGAAAAGACCTCATGATAAACATATGTCCTTGACTCACATCGGGTAGCGATATAGGAATTTATCAAGCCTATGGTGACCCTTGTATGAGTTTGGATGAGAAAGGCATTGCAAAAAAATGACATTTGTGTGATAAGAGAAAATTCAAGCGAGGTAAGTGTTTTGTGCATGGGAAGATAAATAAAGTGGAAATATATTGAATAATATAAATGAAGAACTTGAAATAATGGTTTTTTATTAGAAATGATATCTTTTGTTTCTTGGTGTGTAATTGTTTGATCTCAAAGATATGTGTTTTAAAATTGGTTTTGATTTGATATTGATGTTTACTTGATATGAGATTTTGCTCAGGAGTGGAAAAGGGTAAGTGTGGGGGAGTTGATAAAACACTATTTTTTTTGAATATTTTATTGATAATAAATGATATAATTTCCTCACATTGTGCTAAATATATTCATTTATGAAATATTTGGTATTAGATCATTCATTTGAATATTTGATGAAAATTCTAGTTTTACCCTTTATAGTTCACTGTAGTATTTCGAAGATAAATATTTTTATATTTATTATTTAAATTTGAATTTTTTTTAAAAGTGTTAATAGCTTAATTATGTACAACCTTTATTCAGTACACTAGTGCTAAAGAGTGCATTTGGTTGTTGAAAATGGGTCATGAAGTCAAAGTTGGGCTGGACTCGCCAGAATGGAGAAGATTCTGTATTTCAACCATAAATCCTTAATCTGAGCCTGGATAGATCCCCAATTTGGAGAGTAGATATAGGACTCATATCCTCACATTTTATCCTTCTAGAAGGCCGGCCAATTCACGAGTTTTGAGGCCAAATTGGCAGTTCGATTTGGAATAAAATATTTGTCCGAGATTCCCTATTCACACTTGAAACCACTTTGAACCTAACCTCCCCACCACTCTATAAATTGGTGTTTTTCTCATTTGATGGGGTTGGGACATGCATTGGGAAGTTTAGGGCAGAGGATAAGTGGATCAACTCCAATTCTCCAACCATTTCAATAAGGGTATCTCTTGAAACAAGGATCCCTTCGACGAAGCCTTCTTCTTCTCCTTCATGTTGTAATGATTTTGTTTGTGTAATAATCTTCTTTGTTCTTATTTTATTTCTTATATTTTCTTATGTTTTGTTTAAATTTATTTTTCTATTAATCTTCCTATTTAGGCTGGAATTATTGAGTAGAAGCGTTATTGGGTTATACTCATTATAAACCATTCCACATGCAAAACGCTCCTACGATGATTACGCCACCCATGGAAGGGTAGTTCTTTTTAGTAATCGATCGACCACTATCCTTACTAATTAATTTATTTTGAATCAATGATCTACTTTAATTCACATATTATGATATATTAATTTAGTTTTTAATTTAAATTAAACCAAGAAATCAATTTAATAGTTAACACAAAACACGCGAGGTCGGGAATTGTGTGAACTGTGAGAGTGCAACCTTAACCGGTAATTCAAAACCACACGGGATTAATTTGTAGAGCTAAAATATAGTCCCTAAACTCAATTAATGATAATTTACAGAGTGGTTATGTGCCTTAATTTACCACTGACCATAAGCTAATTTTAGAATATCAATCAAAGCAGGGTGTTGCGATTGCATGTTCTGAAGTTAGCCTAAGGTTAAATTCACTTCATCTTCGTGGTAAAGTTAATTCTCATAGGGTTCGGGATTTAACAAATTAAGGGATCATAATTAAGTGAAAATTAATTTAAATGATAATTATTAATAAATTATTGAATAGGAAGAGTTAGATCAATTATGTCTTTTAAATATTGTCTAAAAAAACATCTTTTTGTTGTGTCATTTTAAACGAACTTCATTTCAAAACTAAAAACAAAACAAAATACAATCTTCTTCCAGCAAACTTCTTCTAGATTTATAAACTATAAACAACCTCCATCCTTTCAATTAGTGTTTTTAATTTGTTTTAGAATACCTTTAATAAGTTGTTAAATTCACTTCCTCCTTTGAGAGACGACCTTGGTCAGCCACTCTATTGTACCTAAGAACCCCAAAATCACATTAATAATTTGAGGGTGCCCACGATAGTGCTATTTCAAATTGGAAATGTTTCCAGGGAGGAAAGTAATTATTTCAACAAATTAGAGGTATTTATTTTATTTTTCATTTTATTCTCTTCCTCTCTTCTTTCTTCCTTCTTTACCCAATCTGATTTTTCTTCTTCTTATTTTGTTTTCTTCTACTTATTTTTGGACCATCAACTCAAACTTATCATTTTTATTTTACTATGGTCCACTTTATTTCTTTTCATTTTTATTTGATTTATGACACGAACTAATCCCGAAGATCTCTTAGATCTTGACCCTGAGATTGAAAGCAACCTTAGGGAACGAATCAAACATTCTCAATCTACAGGAAGTTTCAATATTTGACCAGTTGGTGAATTCATATCTTCTAGAAACATTGAAATTGGAAGAAATTCAAATTCAAACATAAAAGAGGAACCAATGGCTGGAAATAATGGAAATTAACTTAATAGAACCATTCAAGAATTGGCTGCACCAGATATTAACTATCAACCAAATTGTATTGCATACCCAAATCTCGAATTAGACTTTGAGTTAAAATCTGGATTAATTCACCTTCTTCCAAAATTTCATGGCTTATCTAGTGAGGATCCCAACAAACACCTTAAGGAATTTAATGTGGTTTTCTCAACCTTAAAACCAAGACATTTTTCTGAAGATAAAATCAAATTAAGAGCATTCCCATTCTCACATGATGGAGCTACAAAGGATTGGAAGTATTATTTACAACCTGAAGATGTAACATGTTGGAACGATTTAAAACGTCTTTTTTTCAGAGATTTTTTCCTGCATCGAGGACCACTACCATTCGTAAGGAGATCTCAGGGATCAAGCAAACACAAGGGGAGTCAATGTATGAGTACTGGGAACGATTCAAGAAGTTGTGTGCAGGCTGCTCACATCACCAAATCAGTGAGAAATTACTCATCTAGTACTTCTATGAAGGACTCACACCTATGGAGAGAAGCATGGTAGATGCTGCGGCTGGAGGAGAATTGGTGTACAAGACACCAGTAGCTGCATGTGCGTTGATCGACAAGATGGCCCAAAACACCCAACAATTTGGCGATAGAGGTACACCACATGTCAGGGGAGTACACCAGGTAAGTCCTTCTTCTCTTGAAAGTCATTTGATTGATACAAAGTTGGAAGAATTGACCACTATGGTGAGGCAGATTGCTTTGGCTCAAAAGACATCCCAACCCACTCCTTCAAGGCCTTGTGGTATTTTCACTGAGACAATCCACCCAACTGACTGTTTCCCACAACTACAAGAGACAGAGGATTGCGCAGCAGTATTCCCAGGGAGACCATTTTAGCAGCAACAACAACCATATCCCCAAAAGAATTTTGATTCATTTTCTCCAACATACAACCAAGGGTGGAAAGATCAACCAGACATAAGTTATGGCTCTGGACAACAACAAAGGCCCCCTTTTCAACCAAACTTCCAGCAGCCTCCACCTTACCAACAGGGTTTCCAACAACCCCAAAGGAGATTTGAAGCTCAAACATCAACAAGTTAGCAACAATGGAATCCTCCACCAAAGTTAGATTCTAATACTAATGATCTTTTGAAGAAAATTGTTCTTAATCAATAGAATGAGCTGAAGAGTCAATGTTCGGAGCTGAGGGAGTTGAAGACTCAAATGAGCCAGATTTCCACCACCCTCCATGAACTTGTGAGTAAGAATTCTAGAAATCTACCTTCCCAACCAACTCCAAATCCAAAGGGGAATGCCAGTGCCATCACATTGAGAAGTGGGAAGAAAATGAACAATACATTTGTACCTACCATTCCACCGGGATTCACCTCAACTCCAGAGAAGCCGCAATCCAAACCAACTGATGAGCAATCCAAGGAGAAAGATAAAGGTAAGAAAAATGTTGATGATGTTCCTTCTAAACCCCTTACTTTTTCCCAACAGGGTTGTTCAAACCAAGAATATGGATAAAGAAGCAATGAAAAAGGAGGTTTTGGATACATTCAAGCATGTGGAGATCAACATTCCTCTACTTGAAGCCATTAAGCAAATTCCAAGGTATGAAAAATTCTTAAAAGAAATTTGTACCAATCAAAGAGGGATCAAGGGAAATGATAGGATCAACCTTGGAAGGAATGTCTCAGCACTCATTACACCAACTCTAGCAATGCCAACAAAGTGCAAGGATCTCGGGACATTCACCATCCCATGTACCATAGGGGAGTTGCACTTCTATGATGCTCTTTGTGATTTAGGAGCTTCAATAAATGTGATGCCTCACTCTGTATTCTCTTCCTTGCAGGTTGGTGAGTTGAAGCCAACAAGAGTAGTGGTGCAATTGGTGAATAGAGCTGCGACATATCGAGTGGGATTCCTTGAGGATGTACTTGTCCGGGTAAGAGACATGATCTTTCCAGCAGACTTCTATGTTCTTAACATGGAGGATGATCGGGTAAGTTCTCATGCCCCCATTATCTTAGGTAGGCCCTTCCTCAAAACTGCAAAAACAATCATAAATGTCAATGAGGGTACACTTTCCATGGAATTTGGAGATGATGTTGTGATATTTAAGGTTATGGATTCCATGAAGTACCCCTCAAGGGACCATTCTGCTTTTTTTTATCTCCCATTTTGAACCACCAAGTAAAAAAACCATGGAATTGTATTGTCTTATGCTTAGGGAGATTATGAGTATTGGTTCTAGTTTGATGTCTAAGAGTACATCTACTCCTGTTTTTAAGGAACAAAACTCTCTAAGATTTGATTTTGAAATGGAAACATATTCTGATTTTGATCATGTGAACTCTGATTATTACATGGCTATTGAGTATGCTGATGGATTTGGTGCTTTATTCTTTGATTATGATGATTTTTATTCTGATACCGATGTTCATTGTGAAGATATGTATGTTTCATCAATTTATCCATCCATACATCACCCCCAATATTGTAACTCAAGCCTTTGGCCCCAAATCTTAAATATGCATACTTGCTGAGTGGTGATAGATTACCTGTTATCATTTCTATTAATCTCCCTTTTGAACATGAAGAAAAACTTTTGAATCTATTGAGAGATAACATTAGGGAAATTGGTTGGACATTGGATGAAATATCAGGTATTAGCCTTTAAATTTGCATGCATAGGATTCTCTTGGAGGATGGGTCTAAACCGGTGAGGCGACCACAAAGGAGACTCAATCCAACAATTTTGGAAGTTGTTAAAAAAGAATTTGCAAAATTGATCGAGGCAGGTATAATCTATCCTATTTCAGATTCTTAGTGGGTAAGTCCAATTCAAGTTGTTCCAAAGAAAACTGGTTTCATTGTTGTTAAAAATGAGAAAGATGATTTAGTTCCAATGAGGGTGTAAAACAGTTGGCGTGTGTGTATTGATTATAGGAAACTAAACCAGACCACTCGCAAGGACCATTTCCCCCTCCCATTTATTGATCAAATTCTCGAGAGACTAGCTGGGAAGACACACTATTGTTTCTTGGATGGATTTTTTGGATATTTTCAGGTTCCTATAGTTCCAGAGGATCAGGAGAAGACTACATTCACCTGTCCCTTTGGCACATTTGCCTACCTAAGGATGCCATTTGGACTTTGCAACGTACCAGGTACCTTCCATAGATGCATGGTGAGTATTTTTTTATGATTTTATTGAGATCTGCATGGAGGTATTTATGGATGATTTTACAGTTTATGGATCCTCATTTGATGAATGTATCTCTAGTTTGGGTGATGTGTTGCATCGTTTTATTGAGAAGAATCTAGTCCTGAACTTTGAAAAGTGTCATTTCATGGTAGAGAATGGAATTGTCATAGGGTATGTAGTGTCAAAACATGGGATAGAGGTTGATAGATAAAAGGTAGATATTATTTCATCCTTACCATATCCTTCATGTGTGCGTGATGTTAGATCTTTCTTAGGGCATGCAGGATTTTATCGGCGCTTCATCAAAGATTTTAGTAAGATTGATCTTCCTATGTCAAGATTACTTTAAAAGGATTCTGATTTTGTGTTTGATGTTTCTTGCAGGAATTCATTTCATGAGCTAAAACAACGTCTGACCACTCCACCTATCATACATCCCCCACGGTGGCAGATTCCTTTTTCGCTTATGTGTGACGCCTCCAACTTTACGGTTGTGGCGGTCTTATCTCAGAGGGTGGATGGACGTTCACATGTGATCACCTATGCATCAAGGACACTGGATTCAGCCCAATCAAACTACACTACCACAAAAAAGGAGTTTCTTACTGTCATATTTGATTTAGATAAATTCTTTTCATATTTATTGGGCTCTAAAGTAGTTTTTTTTCTGACCATGCAGCGCTGAGGTACCTCTTGAAGAAGAAAGATGCAAAGCCACGACTTATCTGTTGGATAATCCTTCTTCAAGAGTTTGAAATCAAGATAAAGGACAAAAAGGGGTCAGAAAACATGGTGGAAGACCACATGAGTAGGCTTACTCACACACTAGAGGATGACACCTTGGACCAGGTACCACTTCGGGACACTTTCCCTGATGAGCATCTTTATTCCATCTCAGGTACGCATCCTTGGTATGCAGATTTAGTTAACTACATTGTTGCCTCTGAAATCCCAGAAAATTTAAAGAAACATCAAGTCCAAAAATTAAAAAGTGAGTCTAGGTTTTATGTGTGGGATGATCCATACCTCTGGCACATGTCTAGTGACCAAGTCATTAGGAGGTGTGTTCTCGATGATGAGTTTGAGTCTGTTTTGCATTTCTGTCATACACTTTCTTGTGGTGAACACTTTGGACCCCAACGGACGGCTAGGAAGGTTTTGGACTCTGGATTATATTGGCCTAGCTTGTTCCATGATGCCCATGTGTTTTGCAAGTCATGCTCTCGTTTCCAACACACTGGTAATATTTCTAGGAGACATGAGATGCCCCAACAACCCATACTATTCTGTGAGATTTTTGATGTATGGGGCATTGATTTCATGGTTCCTTTTCCTAGTTCATTTGGATTTTTGTACATTTTAGTTGCTGTTGATTATGTGAGTAAATGGGTGGAGTCTAAGGCCACTAGGACTGATGATTCTCACGTTGTTGTGGACTTTGTCAAAGCGCAGATTTTTTGCAGGTTTGGAGTACCAAAGGCCATCATCAGTGACCAAGGGACACACTTTTGCAATAGGAATTTTTCTTCCCTCCTTCAAAAGTATGGGGTGACACACAAAATATCAACACCATACCACCCCCAAAAAAATGGCCAGGCTGAGGTTTCAAATAGTGAGTTGAAACAAATTTTGGAGAAAACTGTGCAGCCAAATAGGAAGGATTAGAGCAAGCACTTGGATGATGCATTGTGGGCTTATAGGATAGCATACAAGACCCCCATTGGTATGTCCCAATTTCAGATTGTGTTTGGGAAATCATTTCATCTCCCAGTGGAAGTCGAGCATCAGGCATATTGGGCTATAAAGAAATGCAACATGGATTTGGCCCAAGCTGGAATTAAAAGGAAGTTGAAAATTCAAGAGCTTGAGGAGATTCGACTGTCATCATATGAGAACTCAAGGCTCTACAAGGAAAGATCAAAATAAGCTCCTGAAAAAATGATCCCGAAAAGGGAGTTTCATGTTGGAGAGAAAGTCCTTCTCTACAGTTCACGACTAAAGCTGATGCCTGGTATGTTGTGTTCCATATGGTTAGGTCCTTATATTGTATCTAACGGTTTTCCTTATGGTGTAGTGAAGATCACACAAGAGGACACTGGAAAGAGCTTTACAGTCAATGGGAAACGTTTGAAGAGATACATTGAGGGACTTACTACTGATGTAGTGGATTTTATCACACTACATGACCCCATCATCACTTGATCACATCAGGCTGTTCCTAACCATTTCACTTTTATATTATTTTTCCTATTTAAAAATTCTGCATTTCATGTGCATATATCATCTCATGGGTTTACATTGAGGAAAATTCAATATTTTAAGTGTGGGGGAGGGAACCTTTTTGTTTCGTAATTTCAATTGATTTCCTGTTTAAAAAAACAAACCAAAAAGAATTGTGTGTTTTTCAAATTTTGTGTGTTTATTTTTCAATTTTCTTTGTGTTTTTAAAATTTTTTATCTGAAATTATTTTCATCACAATTTTTAAATGCATGTCAATGAGTGAAACGATTTATCCCTTGAAACTAAGCATAAATGAATGCTGAAATGACTTTGTTTCAAGTTCAAATATTTAGTAATTTCATGGAAAGTACACAGTATTTTGAATCCCATGCCACATATAACTGTCTTTATATTTGAAATCACTTTCCTGTGAGGCTTATAAACCATTATTTTCATATAATTTACATTCACCTCACTTCATGAGAGTACCAAACCATGCTTTATTTAACCAGAATTTGATCAATTCCTGTCAAAACTTGAGGGTTTGAGGTACTTATGATAAAATGATTGAGGCATTTGTTTGGTATTAAAGCCCCCATTTCAAAGAATCCTTTTTTATAATGGCCTAACTTGAACATTTAATCCTTGTAGCCCTTAGAATCCATGCACATCCTGTTAGGTTAGCCACATTACAAGCCAATTTTGCCTATCCAACCAACTCTTGAAGTGAAATTGCATAATGTAGTTGAGCTTAAGTGTGGGGGAATCTATCTTGTGTTGTGCCACCACATTCTGTGATACTTTGGGTGGAAAATTAATTTCTGAAGAGATGTGTTTGCTACTGAAAAAAGTCATTATATTGAAAGTTGTGCCTATCTGGAGCTTTCATGACAAGTGAAGTTGTGCCTTTTCTAGAGCTTCTAATTGAGGTGGAAAGTTGTGCCCATCTGAAGCTTTCAAGAAAATCATGTTTGAGAAGATTGAAAATTTTTATGCTGAAATGATGAATGGTGTAAACCTTTCATGAATTTTCATGATGATGGAGGTTAATTGATACTATGGGGATTAAGGAGAAGACCATATATAAGTGAAAATTAGATTAATGCAATTTTTCTTCAAAAAGAGTAAAGCCCTCCTCATTTAGCCTCGGAATTTTTCACATCTAAATCCTACCAACCGAAAGCCACAGAACAACCCTAAAAAGTCCTCATGATAAATATATATCCTTGACTCACATCGGGTAGCGATATAGGAATTTATCAAGCCTATGGTGACCCATGTAAGAGTTTGGATGAGAAAGACATTGCAAAAAAATGACATTTGTGTGATAAGAGAAAATTCAAGTAAGGTAAGTGTTTTGTGCATGGGAGGATAAATAAAGTGGAAATATATTGAATAATATAAATGAATAACTTGAAATAATGGTTTTTTATGAGAAATGATATCTTTTGTTTCTTGGTGTGTAATTGTTTGATCTCAAAGATATGTGTTTTAAAATTGGTTTTGATTTGATATTGATGTTTACTTGAAATGAGATTTTGCTCAGGAGTGGAAAAGGGTCAGTGTGGGGGAGTTGATAAAAAACTATTTTTTTGAATATTTTATTGATAATAAATGATATAATTTCCTCAAATTTTGATAAATATATTCATTTATGAAATATTTGGGATTAGATCATTCATTTGTATATTTGATGAAAATTCCAGTTTTACCCTTTTATAGTTCACTGTAGTATTTCGGAGATAAATATTTTTATATTTATTATTTGAATTTTAAATTTCTTAAAAGTGTTCCTAACTTAATTATGGACAACTTTTATTCAGGACTTTAGTGCTAAAGAGTGCATATGGTTGTTGAAAATGGTCCATGAAGTCAAAGTTGTGCTGGACTCGCTAGCATGGAGAAGCTTCTGTATTTCGACCATAACCCCTTCCTATGGGCCTGTATTGAACCCAAATTTGGAGAGGAGATAGAGGACCAATATTTTCACATTTTATCCTTCTGGAAGGCCTTCCAATTCACGCGTTTTAATGGTAAAATTGGAGGTGAAATTTGGCATAAAATATTTGGCTGAGATTCCCCATTCACACTTGAAACCACTTTGAACCTAGTCTCCCCACCACTCTATAAATTGGTGTTTTTATCATTTGGTGGGGTTGGGACGTGCATTGGAAAGTTTATGGAAGAGGAGAAGTGGATAAAATCATATTATTCAACCATTTCAATAAGGGTATCTCTTGAAGCAAGGATCCCTTCGACGAAGCCTTCTTCTTCTTCTTCATGTTGTAATTATTTTGTTTGTGTAATAAACTTCTTTGTTCTTCTTTTATTTATTATCTTTTCTTCTGTTTTGTTTAAATTTCTTCTTATATTAATCTTCCTCTTTGGGATGGAATTATTGAGTAGAATCGTTATTGGGTTATACCCATTATAAACCATTGCACATGCAAAACGCTTCTACGATGATTACGCCACCCATGGAAGAGTAGTTCTTTTTAGTAATCGATCGACCTCTATCCTTCTTCATTCATTTATTTTGAATCAATGAGCTACTGTAATTCACATATTATTATCTATTAATTGATTTTTTTAATTTAAATGAAACTAATCAAGCAATTTAATAGTTAACACAAAACACGCGAGGTCGGGAAATGTGTGAACTGTGGGAGCACAACCTTAACCGGTAATTCAAAACCACACGGGATCAATTTGTAGAGCTCAAATATAATCACTAAACTCAATTAATCCTCATTTCCAGAGTGTTAATGTGCCTTAATTTACCACTTACCATAAGCTAATTTTAGAACATCAATCAAAGCAGGGTGTTGCGATTGCATGTTCCAAAGTTAGCCTAAGGTTAAATTCACTTCATCTTCGTGGTATAGTTAATTCTCGTAGGGTTCAGGATTTAACAAATTAAGGGATCATAATTAAGTAAAAATTATTTTAAATGATAATTATTAGTAAATTATTGAAGAGGTAGAGTTAGATCGATTATGTCTTTTAAATATTGTCTAAAAAACATCTTTTTGTTGTGTCATTTTAATCGAACTTCATTTCAAAACTAAAAACAAAACAAAATACAATATTCTTCCAGAAAACTTCTTCTAGATTTATAAACTATAACCAACCCCCATCCTTTCATGTAGTTTTTTTTATTATATTCTATTTTATTTGTTTTAGAATACCTTTAATAAGTTGTTAAATTCACTTCCTCCTTTGAGAGACAACCTTGGTCAGCCACTCTTTTGCACCTAAGAACCCCAAAATCACATTAATCATTTGAGGGTTCCCACGACAGTGCTCTTTCAAATCGGCGCCATTCTCGGGGAGGCAAGTAATTATTTCAACCAATTAGAGGTATTTATTTTATTTTACATTTTATTCTCTTACTCTCTTCTTTCTTCCTTATTTACCCAATCTGATTTTCTCCTTCTTCTTTTATTTTCATCTACTTATTTTTGGACCATCAACTCAATCTTCTCATTTTTATTTTACTATGGTCCACTTTATTTCTTTTCATTTTTATTTTATTTATGACACGAACTAATCCTGAAGATCTCTTAGATCTTGACCCTGAGATTGAACACAGCCTTAGGGAACGAATCAAACATTCTCAATCTACGGGAAGTTTCAATATTCAACCAGTTGGTGAATTCATCTCTTCTGGAAACATTGAAATTGGAAGCAATTAAAATTAAAACATAAAAGAGGAACCAATGGCTGGAAATAATGGAAATGAACTTAATAGAACCATTCGAGAATTGTCTCCACCAGATATTAACTATCAACCAAATTGTATTTCATACCCGAATCTCGAATCAGACTTTGAGTTAAAATCTGGATTAATTCACCTTCTTAAAAAGTTTCATGGCTTATCTGGTGAGGATCCCAACAAAAACCTTAAAGAATTTAATGTGGTTTTCTCAACCTTAAAACCAAGAAATGTTTCTAAAGATAAAATCAAATTAAGAGCATTCCTATTCTCACTTGATGGAGATGCAAAGGATTGGATGTACTATTTACAACCTGGAGATTTAACATGTTGGAACGATTTAAAACATCTTTTCTTGCATAGATTTTTTCCAGCATCGAGCACCACATCCATTCGTAAGGAGATCTCGGGGATCAAGCAAGCACAAGGAAAGTCAATGTATGAGTACTGGGAGCGATTCAAGAAGTTGTGTGCAAGCTGCCCACATCACCAAATCAGTGAGCAATTACTCATCCAGTACTTATATGAAGGACTCACACCTATGGAGAGAAGCATGGTAGATGATGCGGCTGGAGGAGCATTGGTGGACAAGACACCAGTAGCTGCACGTGCGTTGATCGACAAGATGGCCCAAAACTCCCAACAATTTGGCGATAGAGGTACACCACATGTCAGGGGAGTACACCAGGTAAGTTCTTCTTCTCTTGAAAGTCATTTGATTGATACAAAGATGGATGAATTGACCACTATGGTAGTCAGATTTCATTGGCTCAAAAGAAATCCCAACCCACTTCTTCAAGGCCTTGTGGAATTTTCACTGAGACAAGCCACCCAACTGACTGTTGACCACAACTACAAGAGACAGAGGATTGCACAGCAGTATTCCCAGGGAGACCATTTTAGCAGCCACAACAACCATATCCCCAAAAGAAGTTTGATTAATTTTCTCCAATATACAACCAAGGGTGGAAAGATCAACCGGACATGAGGTATGGATCTGGACAAAAACAAATGCCCCCTTTTCAACCAAACTTCCAGTAGCCTCCACCTTATCGACAGGGTTTCCAACAAACCCAAAGGAGATTTGAAGCTCAAACATCAATAAGTCAGCAACAAGGGAATCCTCCACCAAAGGTAGATTCTAATACTGATGATCTTTTGAAGAAAATTATTCTTAATCAACAGAATGAGCTGAAGATTAAACGTTTGGAGTTGAGGGAGTTGATGACTCAAATGAGCCAGATTGCCACCGCCCTCCATGAACTTGTGAGTAAGAATTATGGAAATATACCTTCCCAACCCACTCCAAATCCAAAGAGGAATGTCAGTGCCATCACATTGAGAAGTGGGAAGCAAATGAACAATACATCTGTACCTACCATTCCACTGGGATTCACCTCAACTCCAGAGAAGCCGCATTCCAAACCAACTGATGAGCAATCCATGGAGAAAGATAAAGGTAAGAAAAAGATTGATGATGTTCCTTCTAGACCCCTTCCTTTTCCCAACATGGTTGTTCAAACCAAGAAGATTGCTGAAGAAGCAATGCAAAAGGAGGTTTTGGATACATTCATGCATGTGGAGATCAACATTCCTCTACTTGAATCCATTAAGCAAATTCCAAGGTATGCAAAATTCTTAAAAGAAATTTGTACCAATCGAAGAGGGCTCAAGGGAAATGAGAGGATCAAACTTGGAAGGAATGTCTCAGCACTCATTACACCAACTCTAGCAATTCCAACAAAGTGAAAGGATCCCGGGACATTCACCATCCCATGTACCATAGGGTGGTTTCACTTATCTGATGCTCTTTGTGATTTAGGATCTTCAATAAAAGTGATGACTCACTCTGTATTCTCTTCCTTGGAGGTTGTTGAGTTGAAGCCAACAAGAGTAGTGGTGCAATTGGTGAATAGAGCTGCGACATATCCAGCAGGAGTCCTTGAGGATGTACTTGTCCGAGTAAGAGACATGATCTTTCTAGCAGACTTCTATGTGCTTAACATGGAGGATGATCAGGTATGTTCTAATGCCCCCATTATCTTAGGTAGGCCCTTCCTCAAAACTGCAAAAACTATCATAAATGTCAATGAGGGTACACATTCCATGGAATTTGGAGATGAAGTTGTGATATTTAATGTTATGGATTCCATGAAGTACCCCTCATAGGACCATTCTGCTTTTGTTATCTCCCATTTTGAACCACTAAGTAAAAACACCATGGAATTGTATTGTCCTATGCTTAGGTAGATAATGAGTATTGGTTCTAGTTTGATGTCTAAGAGTACTTCTACACCCATTTTTAAGAAAAAAGACTCTCTAAGATTTGATTTTGAAATGGAATCATATTCTGATTTTGATCATGTGAACTCTGATTATGACATGGCTATTGATTATGCTGATTGATTTGGTGCTTTATTCTCTGATTGTGATGATTTTTATTCTGATATTGATGTTCATTGTGAAGATATGTCTGTTTCATCAATTTCTCCATCCATACATCACCCCTACATTGGAACTCAATCCTTTGCCCCCAAATCTTAAATATGCATACTTGCTGAGTGGTGATAGATTACCTGTTATCATTTCTAAAAATCTCTTTTTTGAACATAAAGAAAAACATTTGAATCTATTGAGAGATAACATTAGGGCAATTGGTTGGACATTGGCTGACATATCAGGTATTAGCCCCTCCATTTTCATGCATAGGATTTTCTTGGAGGATGGGTCTAAACTGGTGAGGCAACCACAAAGGAGACTCAATCCAACACTTTTGGAAGTTGTTAAAAAAGAAGTTGAAAAATTGCTCGAAGCAGGTATAATCTATCCTATTTCAGATTCTCAGTGGGTAAGTCCAATTCAGGTTGTGCCTAAGAAAACTGGTTTCACTGTTGTTAAAAATGAGAAAGATGATTTAGTTCCAATGAGGGTGAAAAACAGTTGGCGTGTGTGTATTGATTATAGGAAACTAAACCAGTCCACTCGCAAGGACCATTTCCCCCTCTCATTTATTGATCAAATGCTCGAGAGACTAGCTGGGAAGAAACACTATTGTTTCTTGGATGGATTTTCTGGATATTTTCAGGTTCATATAGCTCCAGAGGATCAGGAGAAGACAACATTCACCTGTCCCTTTGGCACATTTGCCTACCGGAGGATGCCATTTGGACTTTGCAACACCCCAGGTACCTTCCACAGATGCATGGTGAGTATTTTTTCTGATTTTATAGAGACTTGAATGGAGGTATTTATGGATGATTTTATAGTTTATGGATCCTCATTTGATGAATGTCTCTCTAGTTTGGGTGATGTGTTGCATCATTGTATTGAGAAGAATCTGGTCCTGAACTTTGAAAAGTTTCATTTCATGGTAGAGCATGGAACGTCTTAGGTCATGTAGTATCAAAACATGGGATAAAGGTTGATAGATCAAAGGTAGATTTTATTTCATCCTTACCATATCCTTCATGTGTGCGTGATGTTAGATCTTTCCTAGGGCATGCAGGATTTTATCGGCCCTTCATCAAAGATTTTAGTAAGATTGCTCTTCCTATGTCAAGATTACTTCAAAAGGATTCTGATTTTGTGTTTGATGTTTCTTGCAGGAATTAATTTGATGAGCTAAAACAACGTCTAACCACTCCACCTATCATACAGCCCCCACTGTGGGGGATTTATTTTGAGCTTATGTGTGATGCCTCCAACTTTGCGGTTGGAGAGGTCTTATCTTAGAGGGTGGAGGGACATTCACATGTGATCGCCTATGCATCGAGGACACTAGATTCAGCCCAATCAAACTACACTACCACAGAAAAGGAGTTTCTTTCTATCATATTTTCTTTAGATAAATTATATTCATATTTATTGGGCTCTAAAGTAGTTTTTTTCTGACCATGCAGCTCTGAGGTACCTCTTGAAAAATCCAGATGCAAAGACACGACTTATCTGTTGGATGCTCCTTCTTCAAGAGTTTGACATCGAGATAAAGGAAAAAAAGGGGTCAGAAATCATGGTGGCAGACCATATGAGTAGGCTTACTCACACACTAGAGGATGACACCTTGGACCAGGTACCACTTCGGGACACTTTCCCTGATGAGCATCTTTATTCCATCTTAGGTATGCATCCTTGGAATGCATATTTAGTTAACTACATTGTTTCCTCTGAAATCCATGAAAATTTAAAGAAACGTCAAGTCCAAAAATTAAAAAAGTGAGTCTAAGTTTTATGTATGGGATGATCCTTACCTCTGGTGCATGTGTAGTGACCAAGTCATTAGGAGGTGTGTTCTGGATCATGAGTTTGAGTCTGTTTTGCATTTCTGTCATACACTTGCTTGTGGTGGACACTTTAGACCCCAACGGGCAGGTAGGAAGGTTTTGGACTCTGGATTATATTGGCCTATCTTGTTCCATTATGTCCATGTGTTTTGTAAGTCATGCTCTCGTTGCCAAAACACTGGGAATATTTCTAGGAGACATGAGATACCCCAACAACCCATACTATTCTGTGAGATTTTTGATGTATGGGGCATTGATTTTATGGGTCCTTTTCCTAGTTCATTTGGATTTTTTTACATTTTGGTTGTTGTTGATTATGTGATTAAATGGGTGGAGGCTAAGGCCACTAGGACTGATGATTCTCATGTTGTTGTGGAATTTGTCAAAGCATAGATTTTTTTGCAGGTTTGGAGTACCAAAGGCCATCAACAGTGACCAAGGGACACACTTTTTCAATATTAATTTTTCTTCCCTCCTTAGAAAGTATGGCGTGACACACAAAATATCAAAACCATACCACCCCCAAACAAATGGCCAGGCTGGGGTTTCAAATATTGAGTTGAAACAAATTTTGGAGAAAACTATGCAGCCAAATAGGAAGGATTGGAGCAAGCGCTTGGATGATGCATTGTGGGCTTATAAGACAGCATACAAGACCCCCATTGGTATGTCCCCATTTCGGATTGTGTTTGGGAAAGCATGTCATCTCCCAGTGGAAGTCAAGCATCGAGCATATTGGGCTATAAATAAATGCAACATGGATTTGGCCCAAGATGGAATTCAAAGGAAGTTGCAAATTCAAGAGCTTCAGGAGATTCGACTGTCATCATATAAGAACTAAGGCTCTACAAGGAATGATCAAAAGCATCTCATGACAAAATGATCCCAAAAAGGGTGTTTCATGTTGGAGAGAAAGTCCTTCTCTACAGTTCATGACTGAAGATGATGCCTGGTAAGTTGCGTTCCAGATGGTTAGGTCCTTATATTGTATCTAATGTTTTTCCTTATGGTGCAGTGGAGATCACACAAGAGGACACTGGAAGGAGATTTACAGTCAATGGGAAACGTTTGAAGAGATACATTGAGGGACTTCCTACTGATGCAGTGGATTTTATCACATTGCATGACCCCATCATCACTTGATTACATCAGGCTGTTCCTAACCCTTTCAATTTTATATTATTTTTCCTATTTAAAAATTCTGAATTTCATGTGCATATATCATCTCATGGGTTCACATTGAGGACAATGCAATATTTTAAGTGTGGGGGAGGGAACCTTTTAGTTTAGTAATTTCAATTGTTTTCTTGTTAAAAAAACAAACCAAAAAAAATTGTGTGTTTTTCAAATTTTGTGTGTTTATTTTTCAATTTTCTTTGTGTTTTTGAAATTTTTTTGCTGAAATGATTCTCATCACAATTTTGAAATGAATATCAATGAGTGAAACAATTTATCCCTTGAAACTAAGCTTAAATGAATGCTGAAATGACTTTGTTTCAAGTTCAAATATTTAGTAATTTCATGCAAAGTACACTGAATTTTGAATCCCATGCCACATCTCACTGTCTTTATATTTGAAATCACTTTCCCATGAGGCTTATAAACCATTATTTTTATATTCTTTAGATTCTCCTCACTTCTTGAGAGAACCAAACCATGCTAGATTTAACCAGAATTTGATCTATTCCTGTCAAAACTTGAGGGTTTGAGGTACTTATGATTAAATGATTGAGGCATTTGTTTGGTATTAAAGCCCCTATTTTAAAGAATCCTTTTTTATAATGGCCTACCTTGAACATTTAATCCTTGTAGCCCTTAGAAGCCATGCACAACCTGTTAGGTTAGCCACATTACAAGCCAATTTTCCCTATCCAACCAACTCTTGAAGTGAAATTGCATAATCTAGTTGAGCTTAAGTGTGGGGGAATCTATCTTGTGTTGTGCCACCACATTCTGTGATACTTTGGGTGGAAAATTAATTTCTGAAGAGATGTGTTTGCCACTAAAGAAAGTCATTATATTGAAATCTGTTCCTATCTGGAGCTTTCATGGCAAGTGAAGTTGTGCCTTTTCTGGAGCTTCTAATTGAGGTGGAAAGCTGTGCCCATCTGGAGCTTTCAAGAAAATCATGTTTGAGAAGATTGAAATTTTTGATGTTGAAATGATGAATTGGGTAATCCTTTCATGAATTTTCATGATTATGGAGCTTAATTGATACTATGGGGATTTAGGAGAAGACCATATTTAAGTGAAAATTAGATTAATGCAATTTTGATTCAAAAAGAGTCAAGCCCTCCTCATTTAGCCTCAGAATTTTTCACATCTAAATCCTACCAACTGAAAGCCACAGAACAACCCTGAAAAGTCATCATGATAAAAATATCTCCTTGACTCACATCGGGTAGTGATATAGGAATTTATCAAGCCTATGGTGACCCTTGTATGAGTTTGGATGAGAAAGAAATTGCAAAAAAATTGACATTTGTGTGATAAGAGAAAATTCAAGCGAGGTAAGTGTTCTGTGCATGGGAGGATAAATAAAGTAGAAATATATTGAATGATATAAATGCAGAACTTTAAATAATGGTTTTTTATGAGGAATTATATCTTTTGTTTCTTGGTGTGTAATTGATTGATCTCAAAGATATGTGTTTTAAAATTGGTTTTGATTTGATATTGATGTTTACTTGATATGAGATTTTTCTCAGGAGTGCAAAAGGGTAAGTGTGGGGGAGATGATAAAACACTATTTTTTTTGAATATTTTATTGATAATAAATTATATAATTTCCCCACATTGTGCTAAATATAATCATTTATGAAATATTTGGGATTAGATCATTCATTTGAATATTTGATGAAAATTCCAGTTTTACCCTTTATAGTTTACTGTAGTATTTCGAAGATAATTATTTTTATATTTATTATTTGAATTTAATATTTTTTAACAGTGTTTCTAACTTTATTATGTACAAATTTTATTCATGACACTAGTGCTAAAGAGTGCATTTGGTTGTTGAAAATGGGTCATTAAGTCAAAGTTGGGCTGGACTCGCCAGAATGGAGTAGCTTCTGTATTTCGACCATAACTCCTTCATCTAGCCTGGATTGAGCCCAAATTTGGAGAGGAGATAGAGGACGCATATACTCATATTTGATCCTTCTGGAAGGCCAGCCAATTCACGATTTTTGGTGGTCAAATGGGCGGTGTAATTTGGAACAAAATATTTGGCCGAGATTCCCCATTCACACTTGAAACCACTTTGAACCTAGCCTCCCCACCACTCTATAAATTGGTGTTTTCGCATTTGGTGGGGTTGGGACGTGAATGGGTAAGTTGAGGGACGAGGATAAGTGGATAAACTCCAATTCTCCAACCATTTCAATATGGGTAGCTCTTGAAGCAAGGATCCCTTCAGTGAAGCCTTCTTCTTCTCCTTCATGTTGTAATGATTTTGTTTGTCTAATAAACTTCTTTGTTATTCATTTATTTCTTATCTTTTCTTCTATTTTGTTTAAATTTATTATTCTATTAATCTTACTCTTTGGGCTGGAATTATTGAGTAGAAGCGTTATTGGGTTATACCCATTATAAACCATTGCGCACACAAAATGCTTCTACGATGATTACGCCACCCATGGTAGAGTAGTTCTTTTTAGTAATCGATCGACCTCTATCCTTATTCATTCATTTATTTTGAATCAATGAGCTACTGTAATTCACATATTATGATATATTAATTTAGTTTTTAATTTAAATGAAACTAAGAAAGCAATTGAATAGTTAACACAAAACACGCGAGGTCGGGAATTGTGTGAACTGTGAGAGCTCAACCTTAACCGGTAATACAAAATCACACGGGATAAATTTGTAGAGCTCAAATATAATATCTAAACTCAATTAATCCTCATTTCTAGAGTGGTTATGTGCCTTAATTTACCACTGAACATAATCTAATTTTATAACATCAATCAAAGCAGGGTGTTGCGATTGTATGTTCCGAAGTTAGCCTAAGGTTAAATTCACTTCATCTTCGTGGTAACGTTAATTCTCGTAGGGTTCGGGATTTAACAAATTAAGGGATCATAATTAAGTGAAAATTAATTTAAATTATAATGATTAATAAATTATTGAATAGGTAGAGTTAGATCTATTATGTCTTTTATATATTTTCTATAAAATACATCTTTTTGTTGTGTCATTTTAATCGAACTTCATTTCAATACTAAAAACAAAAAAAATACAATCTTCTTCTAGAAAACGTATTCTAGATTTATAAACTATAACCAACCTCCATCCTTTCAATTAGTTTTTTTATTATATTCTATTTTATTTGTTTTAGAACACCTTTAATAAGTTGTTAAATTCACTTCCTCCTTTGAGAGACGACCTTGGTCAGCCACTCTGCTGCACCTAAGAACCCCAAAATCACATTAATCATTTGAGGGTACCCATGATAGTGCTCTTTAAGTTTTATTTGTGGTTTTCTGGGGTTTAATGTTTTTATATGTTTTTTTGTTGTTTTTAGGGATTTTTAGGATTTTTATGGTTTTTAGTGTTTTGTGGGATTTTGTGAGTTTTATTGTTTTTAGTGTTTTATGGTATTTTTTGGGTTTTTATGGGGTTTTAATTTTTTTTTCATTTTTAAATGTTCTCTATATTTTTTTTTGATTTTACAGGTTTAAGGAGTTTTTAGATTCTTGAGTGGTTTTTGGTATTTTTATGGGTACTTAGGGTTTTTAAGGTTTTTAGGGGTTTTATTTTTTTATGATTTCTTATGTTTTTAGTGTTTTTAGGGATTATTAGGGGTTTTATGGTTTTTTTTTGGTTTTAGTATTTTTCATACGTTCTTAGGGTTTAATTTTTTTGTGTTTTTATTTTCTTTTGAGGTTTAAACTGTTTTAGGGTTTTTGTTAGTTTTTGGTGTTTTAATGTGTTTTTAGGGGTTTTCAGGGATTGTTTTGGGGGTTTTAGGTTTTTACTGATTTCTAGGTGTTTTTTAAGAATCTTAAAATTTTAGGGATTTTATGAATTTTTAGGGTTTTTAGGGTTTTTAGGGTTTTATGGTTTTTTGGGTTTTTATGGGTTTTTTTGTTTTCAGGGTTTTTTGAGTATTTTAGGATTGTTAAAAGTTTTAGTTTTTTTATCATTTTTAGGATCTTAATGGATTTTGATAGTTTTTAGTGTGTTTATAGAGTTTTTATGGGGTTTTATGGTTTTTAATGTTTTTAGGGATTTTATGATTTTTAGGTGTTTTATAGTTTTTAGGGTATTTTAATGGTTTTTGAAGGGTTTTTTTTCTGTTTTATAGGTTTTTTGGGGTGTTAAGTATTTTTAGGTTTTTGTGGTTCTCTTGAGGGTTGTCATCATTTATAGGGTTTATTATGAATTTTGGGATCATTAGGTATTTTTGGATTTTTAAGGATTTTGGGGATTTTGAGGGGTTTTAGGGTTCCAGGGTTCTTATTGATTTATATGTTTTTATGGTTATTATGTTATTTTAGTTTTTTTACGATTTTATTAGGGGTTTTAAGGCTTTTTAATGTTTTTAGTATTTTATGGATTTTTAACATTTTGATGTTTTTAGGTGTTTTAGTGATTTTTGAGGGGTTTTAGGGTTTGTAGGGTTTTTATGGTTTTTGGGTATTCAAGGGTTTTATAGGTTTTTACATTTTTCTGAGTTTTTTGGGTGTTTATGGGTTTTAAGGTTTTTCAAGGATTTTAACATTTTTTAGGTATTTAGGGATTTTTGTGTTTTTAGGTTTTTAGGTTTTTCTTAGGTTTTTTCACGGTTATAATGTATTTTTACATTTTTAGGTACATTTAGGTCATTTTGAGAATTTTTATAGTTTTTTGGGTGTTTAGGGATTTTGAGGGTTTCATGGGTTTTTATGGTTTTTAGAGGTTTTTAGGGTTTTTGTGTTTTTAATTTTTTTAGGGTTTTTAAATGTTTTTAGGTTATTACGGGTTTCTTAGGGGTTTTAATGTCTTTTGGGTTTTCTCCTTTTACCGAAATTTGAGTGATTTTATAGGATTTTTTTGGTTTTTAGGTTTTTTTGGATTTTGAGGTTATTTTAGTTTTTTTCTGTCTTTAGGGGTTTCAATTGAATTTTTTAGGGTTTTCACGTTTCTTAGAGTTTTGTATATTTTTTAGGGTCCTTTTGGGTTTTTAATGATTTTATAGCTTTTAGTGGTGCTTATGGTTTTTAAGTTTTTTAGAGTCTTTTTAGGGTTTTAGCATTTTTTAGACTTTTTAGCAGTTTAGTGTTTTTAAGTTTTTAAGGTTTTATTTAGTTTTTTTTGTTTTATAGGGATTTTTACAATTATATGGATTTTTAGGGATTTTTTCGGATTTTTATGTTTTTAGGGATTTCTAGTGATTTTATGGGTTTTAGGGTTTTTATCATTTTTAGGTGTTTATGTGTTTTTATTATTTTTCATTTCATAAGGTTTTCATTGGGATTTTTCTTGGTTTTTAGTTGTTTTTATTCTTTTACATATTTTAATGGATTTTTAGGAATTTAACGGTTATTAGTATTTTTATGGATTTTAAGGGTTTTAGGGTTTTTATAATTTTCTTGGTTGTTGGTATTTTTTTGTTTTTATGTGCATTAACGGTTTTTAGATTTTATTATTTTTAGGTTTTAATGGTTTTTTAGAGTTTTTAGTTGTTTTTAGGGGTTTTTTGGCTTTTTAGTTTTAGATTGTTTTTAAGAGTTTTTATGGTTATATGTTGTTTTAGTGGTTTTATTGTATTTTTAGGGGTTATAGGGGTTTTTAGTGTTTTCTAGATTTTTAGGGCTTTTACATGTTTAGGATTTTTTATGGTTTTATGTTCTTTTAGATTTCTATGGGATTTTGATTTTTTTGGGTTTTAGATTTTTATGGTTTTAATGGTTCTTTGTGTTATTTTGTTTTTCGGGTTTTTTCGGGTTTTAGAGTATTTTAATGTTTTTAGGGTTGTTTTTAATTGGCTCGAAACGCCCAATGGTTCCATATCCAGCGATACGTGGACCTGATTTATAAAGCCAGGCGTTCGCTGAGTGATTTGGCCAGCGACGCTTAAGAACTCACATTGGTCGAGAGGATGGGAAGTCAGGATCATCACAACCTTTTGGGGGGAATTATTTCATGTTCTGGGACCCTCTTATATATTTAAGACATGTTTATATGTTCGCAAATCTTTGGTTTATAGCCAAGCATAGTATCCACGGATTACTCCTGGTTGGAAATGGTCAGTCGAACGCAGGGGTTCGAAATAATTTAAGCCTAAGGTTTACCATCCCTCGTGGAATTAATGATCCCAAGGAGTCTGGACTCATCGAGATGGCACTGGTTTAAAGCCTCGTAACTGGGCACTCTGGAGTTTATTGTCATCCAGGGGGGACAAATAACGACTTGAGTGTTCGGATCGAACCTGTGATACGGGCTTCCTACATATCCTGGTTAGAGGAGTCAGAATCCATGTAGTTCGGTTCGAGATTAGGGCTTACATGTGAAGGTTGCCTGTTTTTGGGATTAAACCTCAAGGAGTCGTCCTACGTACCCTGCTTAGGATACAGGGATAAAAACCCATGTAGTTCGTTAGTACAGTTTAACGTCATACGGGACGATGGATGAACCCGTGTGAAGAGGGTCAGAACAGCCAGGTGGTGGGCTTGAACCTCGTGGAGGCTTCCTATGTACCCCGCCTAGGAGACAGGGATCAAAGTCCACGTAGTTCAAAAAATTATCGTAGAACCGACGTGAATGTGGACCCGAGGGGTCTGACGGTAAATGGGCTTGAACCTTGGGGAGGCTTCCTACGTACCCCTCCTAGGAGATAGGGATCAAAGTCCATGTAGTTTGGAAAATTATTAGAGAACCAACGTGAATGTGGACCTGGGGGTCTGACGGTAAGTGGGATTGAACCTCGGGGAGGCTTCCTACGTACCCCGCCTAGGAGACAGGGATCAAAGACCACGTATTTCGGAAAATTGTCGGAGAACCGACGTGAATGTGGACCCAGGGGTCTGATGGTAAGTGGGCTTGAACCCCGGGGAGGCTTCCTACATACCCCGCCTAGGAGACAGGGATCAAAGTCTAGGTAGTTCGGAAAATTGTCGGTCAGGGTCGATACTTACTCTAAGCCCACGTGAGTCATGCTCGGTGTGAGAAACAAGAGGCATCATAGACCTGACGATCACATCACGAAAGATGCATCTGTGGGAAGCGAAGTGGGGCTTACGCATAGGGCGGCCCAAAAATTGGGGATTGGGACTTATTCCATGATGGAGGCACGATGGTGACAAAGCCCAGAGGTAGAGGGAAAGGGTATCCCTGTATCCATCTCCCCTCTTGGTTCTTGGCACCGGGGAAGTATGGAGGTGTATGGGTGCTACCTCTCACAAGAAAGGCTAGTGTATTACACCAAGGAAGCTACCTTGTTCACTCCCAGAAGAGGGGAAAAGTTCTCACCCCTGGAGTTGAAGGGAAATGGAAGTGGGGTCCCACAATCTGGTGAGTGTAGAGGCAAAAAGGAAACTCTGGGCTCATACCCTGCATTACCATGGGAATGTGAACCCCAAAATGCTTCGGGAATCCACTCAAGGGCCGAAGCAACCCCATTGACCTCGCTTACCGTGGGTATGTGAACTCAAGGCGGTGCACTGATGCGCCTGAAGGTTGCATCATACGGGTCTGGTGGCTTTGGAGGAGGTCTTAGCTAGGGACTGATGAATGGGCCAATGATGGGGGTGTGAAGGATCGGTTTGGATTGGAAGGATTTTATCTGACTCCAGGAATAGGAACACTGAAGGATTTGGTGGGCCACACGGGTGTATGAGGAGTGGCGCCCTACGTGTAGGGGGTGCTACGCGGCTGGGGAGGCCGTCTGTGTACCAGGGTGGTACGCGGACTGATAGGCATCCCGCGTACCAGGGTGGTATGAAGCTTTGGGTTCAGCCCGCGTACCAAGTTGGTATGCGGTAGAGTCCGCGTGAGTGGCGGTGGCCAGGGGCGACACTGGTTGGGGGTTCGTCGGTTAGGGCTCCGCCCGCGTAGGAGGGTGCTACGCAGTGTGCTAGATCGAAAAAGGGGCATAAACTCCCTGGTCCGCGGGAAGTGCATCCATGGAGGGTCCATGGTTTACGGTCTTCTTTTTTTGTGATTTTAAGTTCGCGGTTCACAAAGTTGTTATGCATTTTTCGGATCCTTATTAATTCTTTTCCAGATTTATACCTGTTTTGGTTCGCAAATTGGAACTTCACTACTTGCAAAATCTTAAGCTCCTTTCTCCGAAATCCTTCCACCCATATCTATTCGATCAATCCCTTTTCTCCCCTTCGATGTCCTTTCATAGAGGGGAGGAAAAGGGGTCTATTTTGGTCATGCGACACCTTTTGTGAAGTCCCATGACCGAAAACCCGGTTTACAGATGAGGGGTGCTTCGCAACTACGCAGGGTTCCACCTCTATTATACGAACGATAGTGCTCACGGCATGGGCCGACTGGCGTGGTTCGCGGTTGGGGTGGTTCATATCGGTGGACTGGCCTGGCGCCCGTCCTGCTTCGCGCCTGAGGAGGGTCCCTGCCTCTGTTCCGCGAACGAAAGCGGTCCGTAGAGGGGGGTGCTTCGCAGAACCGGCCGCGTACCGTTAATATTGGACCAGTCCATGGACCGGTTCGTCTTGTGCCAACTTCTCCACATTTTTTCCCAATCCCTTGAGGTAAATTGGTTATAATCCTCCCTTGTATTAAAGGGAATTTTTATTCTCCTTTGTAGATTTTTCAGGACCCTACAAATGCCCCCCATCGGAATGGGGTCCGATCGGAACGAAGAGGAGACTATTCCAATGTAGAGTGGTCCTAAAACTTGGGTGGTTTGTGGTAGGGGAGTGGAACTGGTAGGGGACTATGCCTATAAATATGGGGGTCCCTTTCCCTTTGTCTTTTACCATATTCTTTGCGAAAACATAGCTCTCTTGCTTTTCGTCTCTGTGTGCTCATTCCTTCGCGAAACACCTCATCCGAAAACCGACATCCATTTCCACGAACCATTCCTCGTTCATGCCTGTCTTCACTCGCAGACCAACCTCCCAGTTGTGAAATAACACTTTTAATACATTAAAAAGTAAGTTACAATAGGCCGTGTAGGAACTTGCTACTCGGTTTTGATGGTCCCCGAACTGAAATATTTCGAACTCTGAAAATTTCTTAAGTCCTCTAAACTTACACTTTTAAATATGGGATTGAGATTCTACGAAGTAGACCAGTTCAATATTTTCTAGCCAATGCTCTGCGGGCCAAAGCACCGCGGATTTCTTCCACGTTGGGTTGGTTCACTGGATGTAGCCGGCGCGAACCACCTTTGGGGGCCTGCTCACGGAACACATCATGAAGGCCCCTGGACAGAGTCCTTCGCCATATACATGATATTTTTGTCCATATTTTATTATTCTGGACTAACCATTTTCCTGGTTTTTATAATTCAGGGAGAAAATATGGTTCCTCCTCAACCTGCACCCAGGCCTACTATCGAGCCTCTTCCAATCGGTCCAAGGATACATCTAGCTATGATTCGTAAAGCTGAGAGCATCAAAGAGGACCCTAGTCGATCCATCATTCCCGATGATGATGTCTTGAAGGACTTTCTCTCTCCTGAGATCCTGGGTTATCCACTATCAAATTAGCTTCTGCTTTATGGATTTAGACTTCAAGACGACGTCCCTATCCCCCTAATTTCTTAGGTCTTCCATATCCTTACTTGGAAGCGTCGCCAATGTACGTTCAGGTGAACCTCACCCAATCGGGGGAGATGATCTCTGACTCTAATCTAAAAGACACTTTCATTTTTAGAGGCTCTGTTTGGACCCAGAGTGATCGGTATAATCAAGAATTCTCCCAGGTGTCCATACTCAAGAGTTAACCCTCTATGATCAACCTTACCCGAGTGGATCCTGACGTGGGGTGGATTCCCAGGTGGGATCTTCAGTCTGGAGGGATTTTCTCAAATGACTGGGCCTGGTCCTTCTGGGTCCCTTATCATTGCCGCTAATTTCCCGATTCACTGGAAGCATACACCCTATACTCCAATGTGTGTGATTCCCAGTTTGTCATCTACCCACCATCTTCGATCGTTCCTAACCTGCCCAGTCATTGGTGTTCGAGCACTAACACATTCCACCTTGCCCATGGTGAAGTTGGTATTAGTTTATGGGACATCTATCAACTGGTAGGGCTTCCAATTATTGGTTAGATGTATGAAGAGTTTTTACCCACTCCTGACGCATGGGATGATGCCGAACGGGTGCCTTTGTTGGTGAGGGATCTGTTGGTTATGGTGGAGCGGTCACTGGATCATCCCTTGCGTTCCCGCACTCTTATTCCCTATAGTACTTGGATAGGATTATTTCTAGAGGCCACCGGTCCTATGACGAAGATCAAGCACTCCAAGACTCATTTTTATCAACAATCACAAACTATCCTAGGTTCCTACTGGGCGGTTCTAGAGGCAGGCAACTACCTTTCATGGGGTTAGAGGTACGCCCCGATGTGCCGCCTATGCCCACGCTGGCAAGTCTGTTCACCATGTTTTTGAGCGGGTGGTTATTCCCTTCTAGAGATATCAACCCAGGCATCAGGGCTTGCAACTTGATGATGGCAGCTGAGCTGGAAGAGGGCCACCCAGTGGATTTTTTCGTGCCCAATTTGGCACGTATTTACGAACTACTAAGCCACATGCAAGAGGGTGGGTCACCCTACCATCTGAGTGGTCCATTTCAATTCTTATATGGCTGGGTAGCTGATCATTTCTGCTGTTATCAGTATCGTCATAACATACCCATCCCGCTTCCTACCTTTCGGCCTACCCTGCTTGATGTAGCTGGAGTTCGCTTGAAGTCCCTCATCTTTGATGAAGTCGTCAAGCTTCTGAGTGACTTTTCCCTATTTTCTTTCACTCCCTACCCCACCCCTTCCGGTGTCGTGGTTGATAACTATAGGGGGATCCTAGAGGAGCGTTCTTACATTATTTCACTGTGGTATGGGTTTTTGTCTGTGCGGATTGACGAGGTTTCTCTGTGCGAGTTGTACGCCCCATAACGTTTTTCTTGCCAGTTTGAATGTATGCAAATCCAAGTTTCCCTTCCCCATCCTCAGGCCCAAGGACTGCACCCGGCCACTCTCCATCAATGGTGGTTTATGTTGATGAGGGAGGGATCTGACACAAGCATTCCCTTGCCTGGAATAGGAGCGACTTCCAGCCTATCCTTAGAGCATGCAAGAATGTGGATAAAGCATTATCCGCATGGTATCTTGGGGAAGGCTATTCAAAAAGTTCCCAAATCAGGAGTTATTGCAGCCAATGTTCCTACCACACCTTCCTCATCAACTCTGAGGGAGGACTAACTGATGGCTCGTAGGTCAAAGCAACTCTGGGGACTTTCCTTTTCCAACCACTCTACGGCCGAAGTTCAGACGGAACCAAACTTCTTGGATGTGGATGAGGATAACCCTGTGGCTTCGGGTCCCAATGAGACAACTCCTGAAGATTTGTCGGCCGATACCGGACTTTGAAACTTGATTCCCAAGCCTAAACTAGAGTTAGATGATTCAGACCTTCCATCTTCGGAACTATCTTCTAACTTGCACACGTATGCACTGGATGTAATGCTAGAATTCATTCCTATTCTATCTAGGGAGGATACCAAAGATCCTTGTGTCATGGTGGACCACCGAGCAGTGAGAAGGTGGTCCTGGCCCCGGATTTGTGAGATTGTTGTCGAAACTCCTCTAGATGAGATGGTGACTAAAACTGAATCCCTCCGGAAACTCTTCCTGGGGTTGGGGTCAGGTGGATTTGACTATCGGCAGTTTCATTTTCTCGCTTTCTAGGTTTTCATTGCCCGTGGGGAAGCTACCTCTAGTGAACACGAACTTTCTCACCTCGCTTCCTCTCATTGTAGGACTCGAGCCTTTGAGGAAGCCATGATGAAGCTCCGTTAGCTGATACCATAGGAGGTGAGCTCTCAAGATCAGTCGATCGCCCTTTCTACCGAACTGTGTGAATGGGAAGCTCGAGCAGCGATGATGAGGTATCAGTTGTCAACTTTGACCGGTAACCTTGAAGCCACCAGGAAAGGGATTAATGACCTCCAAACGACAGTGATGCATACTCATTCGGTGGCTGAAGTTGAGGCCAGGGAGAAGGCCATGCTGGAGCAGTCTTGCAACAACCTTCACTGCACGGTTTCCGATCTGATGGAGAGAGAAAGCTAGGCTCCATTGTGACTATATGATCCATTCATGTACACTCTGTTTTACCTCTTTTTTTCTGTGAGGGAGAGGCCCCAGCTTGTGGACGTCCTCCCTTTTTGTCTTAATGGAATACAATCTATGTCGATCTTTCCTTGCTGTAAAATTTGATTGTCACTGGAACAATTGTTGCATAAATAACAACTCACTAAATCATAATTGATCATAATTATGGAAAATGATAAAATAGAAACATGCTCTATTTTTTTTGGCCTGGACCATGGGATCCAGCAAGCATAGTTTGGCTATTTCTAGGGTTTTGTAGAAAAACCACACAATTTTTTTTTATTTTTTGTTAATACCCTAATTTTTTCTGGGCCTATTTGGTGTGGACCCAACGGGTATGGATCAACTTTTTCTTAGGCCGCCCTTCTCGGGTTTTCGGCCTAACAGGCTTGGCACCTCTTTTTATGAGCATTTTAAAGTCCCACCGATAAGACTATCATTATTGATGTTTTAGTTAGAACATCTTTGACCAGATATGTTGGGGTGAGGGCCCCAATGAGGTTTGGTTGATTAAAAGATGTCTCAATAACCTTCAGACGCATGTGGGGGGAAAATGTTTAGATTTGAACGGCATGCTGGTCATGTCTCAAGGCATGGGAGTCGTATCAGAGTGTAGAGGTAGGAAGAGAATCGCCTAAGGAAGACTTGCCTTTGTTAGACGGGCCAGGGGCGATCAATATGCAGATCTGCTAAGGGCATGGTATGCATAGTTGTGAAAATGTGTCCTTAATGAAATGAGTGTCCATTTTTTATGGTATGAGGACTTCATGGAAGCCCAGCTTATGGAAACTACCATATGTGGCTCAAAAAATTATGAAAACTTCCAGGGGTGGATCGAAAATGGTGTGTGATGTTTGAAAGGGGTTGAGAACATCTGTATTAATCAGTAGTGTGGACGCAGGGTCCCTGTCCTACGCATTTATCTAGCGTGAAGGATGGATTGAGCTTGGAAAAGTTTAAATTCATGCAGCTGAGACATTATTTAGAATGGAACGGCTTCTCCTGGTTCTTGGTAATCTTGTCAGAGACGTTCCACCATATTCAGGCAGGGTTGTGAGAGAGTTTGGTAAACTGTAACTCAGACGGTTTCCGAATCCCGGGATGGACATGGGGGCTCAGAGGCCAAGAGGTGTACGGAGAGAAGCATTACCTAAGAACACATTTCCTTTGGTTGATGGGCTAGTGGTGATCAATATGCAGAGCCACTAAGGGCATGGTATACATAGTCATGAAAAGGTGTCCTTTGGTCAATGATTGTATTCTCCCGATAGCCGAGCAACTTCAGGGAAGTTGAGATTCATGACCACCAAGGGTGGCGAACAAGAGTTCAGCTCCTTTTGAGTACAGATTATGGTTTATGAAATGGGGGTGTCTGAATACGCGAGAAACATCTCAGCTGAACTTCCCAGGAATGGGTGAAGTCATCCCTTCTCATGCTGGTGTGAGAAGGTGGTTTTTGCAGGTCTGACCCATGCACTGAGGGAAAAAAGGAAAGCCTATCTTCCTTACTGAACCTGTGATAGGTTTAACTGTGCAATATAACCTCATGCATCAAGGAAAAAGGGCATTGTTATTATTATCAAATTCGTGTTGTTTAACGTCATGTGATGAGGATGGGGGGCATTTTAAATTTAGTGTAGTTTAACGTATTGTGGTAAGGACAGCTTCCGTGCAGTTTTAATCATCATGCGGTAAATATGATGAGCATTATTAAAGATACTGTGTAGTTTAACGTCGTGCAACGAGGATTGTGGCACTCTTAAATTCTGTGAAAATTCTTGTGATTAGATGCATTTCGCTGGATGTTTAATGCTTGGTCTTTTCAATTTCACGCCAAGTGGAAAAGACATGTTCCATGCAGTTTTAATCATCATGCGGTAAGGACAAAGTTACAAAGGCCTCTCTTTATCAGAATGTAACTGGGCTTGAACATCTCGGCATGTCCAAGACATGGAGAGGGATTGATGGTGTAAATCGTGGTTCCGGGGCTTCTTGGATCAGGAGAGATGAAATGGGGGCTCTGAGGCTGGTAAGCGTACGGGGCAAGGAAGGGTGTTGACCAAGGAAATCTTGCCTTTGGTAGATGGGCCATGGGATATCAATATGCAGAGATGCTGAGGGAATGGTATGCATAGTCATGCAAAGGTGTCCATAGGTCGATAACTTTCCTCTTCTGATGGCCATGAATGATTATGAGGATCTGCGATTGATCGGGCCATAAAGTCAATCATTTAGTAAGGAAATATCCGGACATGTTGGGAATATTTGTCCCTGGTTGTTGTTAAAGCTCAGAGAGTTCCTTACACTGATTTATCTTGCGCATGGGAGTGTACCTTCACTCCCTATAGTTTAACATCGTGTGGTAAGGATGAAGTACTCTTAGTTTAACGTTCATAGAGCTTGGACCATTGGGTGACTATTTCTACAATTACCCAAAAGGAAACTCAGTTAGGAGGCTCTGGTATACTTTGAACAAGTGTGATCGAATGAGGGTGTAAACTATAACTCTGGGGTTTCTTGAATCAGGAGGTATGGCATGGGGGCTCTGAGGCCGGTAAGCGTATGGAGCTAAGAAGAACATCGCCTGAAGAAATCATTCCATTAGTAGACGGGCCAGGGGATATCAATATGCAGAGCCGCTGAGGGCATGGTATGCATAGTCATACAAAGGTGTCCACGGGTCGATGACTTCCCACTTCCGATGGCCATGTATGATTATGAAAATCCAAGATTGCTCATATCACAGATTTTGGCATATGGGGATAAAAGTGTCGAAGTATACAAGAAACATCTTCACTGCAATTGTCTGTTGAGTCAGGGTAGCCTAGCCCTGGCTTGACGTTTGTTGGTGTAGGTCGTCATGTGGACCATGGGCGGATACATAGGCTAAACATGTAGGGATAACCTGACAATGTTTGGATGTGAGAGGGGAACAAACTTGTAAACCACTGCTCCATAAATTTTGGATCGGGAGATATGATATGGGGGATCTGAGGCCAGTAGGCGTACGGAGCTAGAAAGAGTATCGCTTGAGGAAATATTGCCTTTTGTAGATGGACCAGGGGATATCAATATGCAGTGCCGCTGAGGGCATGGTATGCATAGTCATGAAAAGGTTTCCACGGGTCGATAACTTTCCATTTCTGATGTCCATGAATGGTTATGAAGATCCGCAATTATCTGGGTCATGGAGTCTGATGTATGGAGAGCATGTGTCCAAATGTGCAAGGAGTTTTCCCATCTCGTTTCGCGATATATATTGGGTGGTTCGTGATGATTTTCGTGTAGTTTAACGTCATGCGGTGAGGACGAAGGTGAACTGACGTGAAAAGAGGAATCCATGCAGTTTAACGTCATGCGGTAAGGATGAGAGGTATATATACCTGTGTTTTATATCCTCGGCGGCTGGGCTAGGTGATAAGATCCCGACATTGCTATGTTTCCTGCAATGGTAGGAATCAAACCACACATAGTTCTTTTTAAAGTACACCCTGTGCAGGTCTGGTCCTTACATGGGTGGAAAGGTGGGTATTTTTAGCTTCATTTGGGGGTGGTTGGGCCAGGATGGGGGATCCTTGCGTCACTATGTATCCTGTAAGGGTAGAAATCAAGTCGTACGTTGTTCTCTGAAATGGGTACACCCCAGGTAGGGTTGGTCTGTGCATGGGGGGAAGAGGGAATTTTTTAATCCTTCTTATCCATGCAGTTTAACGTCGTGCAGTAAGGACGAGGAATACACCAAGTGCAGGGTTGGTCCGTACACAGGGAAAAAGGGCAATTTTAACTTTATTTGGGGAATGCTGGGCCAGGATGGGGGATCCTGGTATCACTACGTATCCTTCAAGGGAAGTAATCAAGCCACATGTAGTTCTCTGAAATGGGTACACCTCGTGCAGGGTTAGTCCGTGCACGGGGGGAAGAGGGAATTTTTTTAATCCTTCTTATCCATGCAGTTTTACGTCGTGCAGTAAGGATGAGGAATACACACCGTTTAGGGTTGGTCCATACATGGGGGAAAGGGAATTTTTAACTTTATTTGGGGATGACTGGGCCATGATGGGGGATCCTGGCATCACTACATATCCTGCGAGGGTAGGAATCAAGCCATGCATAGTTTTTTAGAAGATAATACACCCCGCGCAAGGTCTGTCCATACACGGGGGGAGAGGGAATTTTTTTTTAAATTTTATTCGGGGGTGCCTGGACTAGGATGGGGGACCCTGGCGTTGCAACGTATCCTACAATGGCAGGAATCAAACCATACGTATTTCTCTGAAATCCATGTAGTTTAACGTCGTGCGGTGAGGACGAAGGAATACACCCCATGCAGGTTCGGTCCGTACACGGGGGAAGAGATCATTTTCTTAATCTTATTTGTGAATGGATGGGCTAGGATGGGGGATCCTGGAATCACTACATATCCCACAAGGCCATGAATTAAGCCGTACATAGTTCTCTGATTTCAGTGTAGTTTAACGTCATGTTGCGGGGATGGGGAACACACCCCTTGCAGGGTTGGTCCATACATGGGGGAAAAGGGATTTTTTTAATTTTTTTTAAATTTTATTCGGGGGTGGCTGGGCCAGGATGGCGGACCTTGGTGTCGCTACGTATCCTACAAAGGCAGGAATCTAGTCATATGTAGTTCTCTGAAATCCATGCAGTTTAACATCATGCGGTGAGGACGAGGTACTCTTAGTTTCAGGTCATAGAGTTTGGACCATCGAGGCTTGGCAGTTTAACGTCCTGCAGTTCAGACAAAAACTACTTTTGGTTATGCGAAATACTTTTTCAGAAATCTCTCATTCGTAGGAGCGGTAGTGAACTTCCCTTCCATGGAAATCAGGGCATATGCTTCATTGGAGTAGACCTTGTGTATAATATATGGTCCCTCCCACTTGGGCTCTAGATTTGGGGGTTTCTTTCCGGGTATTATTGGCGTCCGGAGGACTAAAACCAATTCTCCTTCCAAGAAAGACTGAAGACGAACCTTTTAATGGAAGGCTAGTGGCATCCAGTTCAGATATACTTCCAGATGGTGAAAAGTGTGCAACTGCTTCTCATCCAGCTGTTCCAATTTACCTATCCATTTTTCTGATTGCTCATCGTTGGATAACTGATTACAAATGGAAAAACGGAGTGATGGAAATTGGATCTCAATGGGCAAGACCACTTCCATTCCGTATACTAATGAGTACGGAGTAGCCCGAGTAGTGGTGCAGATTGTAGTTCGATATTCCCACAATCCATGAAGAAGTTTATCTGGCCATGATTTCATGTCTTTGTCCACCATTTTCTGGAGAATGTTGGACAGGGTCTTGTTTAAAGCCTCTATCTATTCGTTGGCCGCTTCATGGTAGCAGGATGAGTGGTTAGCCTTGATACCATATTCTTGGTATAGTTTCTCCAATTCAGAAGAGTAGAAATTGGTGTTGTTATCCATTAGTATGGTATGAGGGATGCCAAATATGCTGATGATAGTGGTTTTCAAAAAGCTGACAATATTCCTTGCCCTGACTTCCTTGAGGGGTATAAATTCTGCCCATTTGGAAAAGAAGTCAGTTGCTGTGAGGGTATACTTCAGTTGTTTGGTCGTGGCGGGAGGTTATGGTCCCATGACATCCATTCCTCAGATGGAAAATTTCCAGAAGTACTTATCCTGATGAAGTAACTCTGGGGGTTGGTGTATGAAGTAACTCTGGGGGTTGTCTGTTGGAACAGTTGGATGAGAAGCAGTTGCACACTTTGAACAATCTAGAAGTATATCAGAACTGGATCACATGAGCCTTCAATGAAAAGGTTCGTATTCGGTCTTTCTTGGAAGGAGAATTGGTGTTGGTCCTCCGGACCCCAATAATACCTGGAAAGAAACCCCCAAACCTAGAGCCCAAGTGAGAGGGACCATATGTTATACACAAGGTCTACTCCAACAGAGCATATGACCTGATATCCATGGAGGGGCAGTTCACTACCGCTCCTACGAATGTGAGATTGTTGAAGAAGTATTTTGCATAAGCAAAAGCAGTTTTCGTCTGAGCTGCAGGACGTTAAACTGCCAAGCCTCGACAGTCCAAACTCTATGACCCTAAACTAAGAGTACCCCATCCTTGCTGCATGACTTCAAACTGCATAGATTTCAGAGAACTACGTATGGCTTGATTCCTTCTTGCAGGATACGTAGCGACGCCATGGTCCCCCATCTTGGCCCAGCCACCCCCGAATAAAATTAAAAAAAAAATTAAAAAAATCCCTTTTCCCCTGTGTACGGACCAACCCTGCAAGGGGTGTATTCCCCATCCTCTCTGCATGATGTTAAACTGCACGGACTTCAGAGAACTATGTACGGCTTGATTCCTGCCCTTGCGGGATACTTAGTGATGCCAGGATCCCCCATCCTGGCCCACCCATTCCCAAATAAGATTAAGAAAATGGTATCTTCCCCTGTGTACGGACCGGACCTACACGGGGTGCATTCCTTCATCCTCACCGTACGACGTTAAACTGCACGGATTTCAGAGAACTATGTACGGCTTGATTATTTCCATTGCAAGATACATAGAGACATCGGGGTCCCCCATCCTGGCCCAGCTACCCTAGAATAAAATTAAAAAATGCCCTCTCCCCCATGTATGGACCAACCCCGTACGGGGTGTTTTATCTTCTAAATAACTATGAATGGCTTGATTCATTCCCTCAGAGGATACATAGTGATGTCAGGATCCCCCATTCTGGCCCAACCATCCCCAAATAAAGTTAAAAATTCCCTTTTCCCCCATGTATGGACCAACCCTGCACGGGGTGCATTCCTCGTCCTTACTGCACGATGTTAAATTTCATGGATAAGAAGGATTAAAAAAATTCCCTCTTCCCCCCGTGCAAGGACCAACCTTTCATGGGTGTACCCATTTCAGAGAACTGTATACGGCTTGATTCCTGCCCTTGCAGGATACATAGTGACGCCAGGATCCCCCATCCTGGCCCAGCCTTCCCCAAATAAAGTTAAAAATGCCCTTTTCCCCCGTGTACGGACCAACCCTGCATGAGGTGTATTCCTTGTCCTTACTGCACGACGTTAAACTACATGGATAAGAAGGATTAAAAAATTTCATCTTCCCCCCATGCATGGACCAACCCTACACGGGGTGTACCCAATTCAGAGAACTATGTATGGCTTTATTCCTGCCCTTGCAGGATACTTAGTGATGCCAAGATCCCCCATCCTGGCCCATCCATACCCAAATGAAGCTAAAAATAACCTCCTTTCCCCCTATGTAAGGACCAGACCTGCACGGGGTGTACTCCAAAAAGAACTATGTGTGTCTTGATTCCTGCCCTCGCATGATACATAGAAATGCTGGGATCTTATCTCCTAGCCTAGCCTATGAGGAAAGAAAACACAGGTATATATACCTCACATCCTTACCGCATGATTTTAAACTGCACGGAATCTCCTTTTCATGTTAGTTCACCATCGTCCTCACCGTACGACGTTAAACTGCCCAGATTTCATTATGACCCACCCAAGATATATGGAGAAATGATATGGAAATACTCCCTGCACATTTGGACGCATCCTCTCCATACATCAGACTCCACGACCCGGATAATTGTGGATCTTCATAACCATTCATGGCCATCGGATGTGGAAAGTTATCAACCTGTGTACTCCTTTTCATGACTATGCATACCATGCCCTCAGCGGCTCAGCATATTGATATCCCCTACCCATATACCAAAGGAAATATTTCTTCAGGCGATACTCTTCCTAGCTTCATACGCCTACTAGCCTCAGATCCCCCATATCATATCTCCCGATCCAAAATTTATGGAGCAGTGGTTTACAAGTTCATTCCCCTTCCACATCCAAACATTTCTAGGGTATCCCTACCTGGTTATCCTATGTATCCACCTATGGTTCACATGATGACATGCACCAAAAAACATCAAGCCAGGGCTAGGCTACCCTGACTCAATAGACAATTGCGGTGAAGATGTTTCTTGTATGCTTGGACACCATTATCCCCATATGTCGAACTCTGTGATATGAGCAATCCCATATTTTCATAATCATCCATGGCCATCGGAAGTGGGAAGTAATCGACCCGTGGAAACCTTTGTATGAATATGCATAGCATACCCTCAGCGGATCTGCATATTGATATCCCTTGGAACATCTACCAAAGGAAATATTTCCTCAGGCGATGTTCTTCCTAGCTCCGTACGCTTACTGGCCTCAAAGCCCCCATGCCATACCTCCTGATTCAGGAAACCCCAGAGTTACAGTTTACACCCTCATTCCCTTACACATGCTCAAAGTATACCAGAGCCTCCTAACTCATTTGCCTTCCGGGTAATTGTATCAATAATCACCCAATGATCTCAGCTCTATGATCGTTAAACTAAGAGTACTTCTTCCTTACCACACAACGTTAAACTGCATGGAGTGAAGGTACAATCCCATGCGCAAGATAAATCAGCCCAGGGAACTCTCTGATCTTTAACAGCAACTAGGGACGAATATCCCAGACATGTCCAGATATTTCCTTACCAAATGATAGACTTAGTGGCTCAGTCAATCACAGATCCTCATAATCATTCATGGCCATCAGAAGTGTAATGTTATCGAACCATGGAAACCATTGCATGAATATTCATACCATTCCCTCTGCAACTCTGCATATTGATAGCCCCTAGGCCATCTACCAAAGGCAATATTTCCTCGGGCGAGACCCTTCCTAGCCCCGTAGGTTTACCGGCCTCAGAGCCCGTATATCATCTCTCCTGATCCAAGAAGCCCCGGAACCACAATTTACACCATCAACCCCTCTCTACATCTTGGACATGCCATGATGTTCAATCCCAGTTACATATTGATCAATAATGGCCTTTGTAACTTCATCCTTATTGAATGATGATTAAAACTTCATGGAACATGTCTTTGCCGCTTGGCGTGAAACTGCAAAGACCAAGCATTAACCATCCAGAGAAATGACTCCAATCGCAAGCATTTTCATGGAATTTAAGAATGACCCCCCATCCTCACTGCACGATGTTAAACTATATAGTATTTTTAATAATTCTCCTCGTATTTACCGCATGATGATTAAAACTTCACGGAAGCCGTCCTTACAGCAATACGTTAAACTGCACGGAATTTAAAATGCCCCTGTCCTCACCACATGACGTTAAACTGAACAGATTTGATAATAATAACAATACCCTTCTTCCTTTCCGCATGACGTTAAACTGCACAGTCAAACCTATCATGGTTTCAGTAAGGAACGAAGGCTTTCCTCTGTCCCTCAGTGCACGGGTCAGACCTGCACAAACCACCATCTCACACCAGCATGAGAAGGGATGACTTCACCCACTACATAGAAGTTTAGCCTAGATTTTTCTCCCATATTCAGGAACCCCCTTTTCCTAAACCATACTCTCTACTCAGAATGAGATGAACTCCTGTAATACACCCCTGGTGGTTCCGAATCTCAACTTCCCTGAAGTTGCTCGGCTATCGAGAGAATATAATCATTTACCTAAGGATACCTTTGCATGACTATGCATACCATTCCCTTAGTGGCTCTGCATATTGATAGCCCATGGCCCGTCTACCAAAGGAAATATTTCCTTAGGTAATTCTTCTCTCTGTAAGCCTCTTGGCCTCTGAGCCCCCATGTCCATCCAGGGATTCAGAAACCCTCTGAGTTACAATTTACCAACCTCTTTCACAACCCTGCCTGAATATGGTGGAACATCTCTAACGAGATTACCGAGAACCAGGAGAATCTGTTCCATTCTAAAAAATTTCCCAACTGCATGACTTTAAACTGCGCCAAGCTCCAACCATCCTTCACGCTAGATAAATGCGTGGGAAAAGGAACTTGTGTCCACACTCATGATTAATACAGATGTTCTCAAACCCTTTCAAATGTCACATACCCTTTTCGAGCCACCCATGTTGGTTTTCATAATTTTCCGAGCCACCTATGGTGGTTTCTATAAGATGGACTTCCATAATGTCCTTAGGCCATCAGAAATGGACACTCATAGCCTTAGGGACACCTTTGCATGACTATGCATACCATGCCCTTATCAGCTCTGTATATTTATCGCCCTTGGCCCATCTAACAAAGGAAATTCTTCCTTAGGTGATGCTCTTCCTACCTCTGCATGCTGATACAGATCCCATGCCTTGATACATTCCCTGTATGTCATTAAATTCTAAACATGTTCCCCCACGTGCATCTGAAGTGTATTGAGACATCTTTTAATCAATCAAACCTCATTGGGGCCCTCACCCCAGTATATCTGGTCAAAGCTGTTCGACCTAAAACATCTATAATGATAGTCTTGTCTGCGAGACTTTAAACTGCTCATAAAAAGAGGTGCCAAGCCTGTTAGACCGAAAACCCAAGAAGGGAGGCCTAATAAAAAGTCGAGCCATACCCGCTGGGTCCACACCAAATAGGCCCAGAAAAAATCAGGGTATTAACAGAAAATACAAAAAGTTTGTGGGGTTTTATAAAAAACCTTAGAAATAGCCAAACTATGCCTGCTGGATCCCATGGGCTCGGAAAAAAAATAGAGCCTGTTTCTATTTAATTGTTTTCCTGAATTATGATCAATTATGATTCAGTGAGTTGTTATTTACACAACAATTGTTCCAGTAACAATCAAATTTTACAGCAAGGAAAGATCGACATTGATTGTATTCTGTTTAGACAAAAATGGAGGACATCCACAAGATGGGGACTCTCCCTCATAGCAAAAAAAGAGGTAAAAAATAGTGTATAGGAATGGCTCTGACAGTCACATAGAAGCCTGGCTTGCTCTCACCATTAGATCGGAAACCGTGCGATTAAGGTTGGTGCAACACTGCTCCAGCACGACCTTCTCCCTGGCCTCAACTTCAGCCACTGAATGAGTATGCCTCACTTTCGTTTGGAGGTCATTAATCCCTTTCCTAGTGGCTTCAAGGTTACTAGTCAGAGTTGACAACTGATCCCTCAGCATCACTACTCGAGCTTCGCATTCACACAGTTCAGTAGATAGGGCAGTCGCCTGATCTTGAGAGCTCATCTCCTGTGCTACCAGCTGATGGAGCTTCATCATGGCTTCCTCAAAGGCTCATCTCCCACAATGAGAGGCAGCGAGGTGATCAAGTTTTTTTTCACTAGCGGCAGCTTCCCCATGGGCAATGACAACCTGGAAATCGAGAAAATGAAACTATCGATAGTCAAAGCCACCTGACCCCAAACCCAGGAAGAGTTGTCGAAGGGCTTCAGTTTTTGTCACCATCTCAACTAGAGGAGTTTCTGCAACAATCTTGCAAATCTGAGGCCATTACCACCTTCACATTTCTCGGCGGTACACCATGACACGAGGATCTTTGGTATCCTCGCTAGATAGCACAATAATGAAGTCTGGAATTGCAACTCGTGCAGACGTGTGCACGTTAGAAGATGGTTCCGAAGTTGGAAGGTCTGAAGCTTCTAACCCTGGTTCAGGCTTGGGAATCAAGTTGATAAGTCTGGTATCGGCTGGAAAAGCTTCAGGAGTTATCTCGTTGGGACCCGAAGCCACAGGTTCATCCTCATCCACATCCAAGAATGTTGGGTCTGTCTGAACTTCGGCCTCATAGGGGTTGGAAAAGGAAAGTCCCCTGAATCACATTGACCTACGAGCCATCAATCAGTCCTCCCTCAGAGCTGATGAGGAAGGTGTGTTAGGCATAGTAGCCACAATAACTTCTGATTTGGGAACCGTCCAAACAACCTTCCCCAAGATCCCATTGGGATAATGCTTTATCCACATTCTTTCATGCTCCAAGGATAGGCTGGAAGCCGCTCCTATGATAGGAAAGGGAATGCTTGTGTCAGATGCCTCCCACATCAACATCAACCACCATTGACAGAGAGTGTCTATGTGCAGTCCTTGGGCCTGAGGGTGGGGAAGGGAAACTTGGAGTTTGCAAAAATACAAACTGGTGAGAAAAACGATATGGGGCATACAACTCGCACAGAGAAACTCCGTCAATCCGTGCAGACAAAATCCCATCCCACAGTGAAATCATGTAAGAACACTCCTCTAGGATCCCCTTACGGTTGTCAACCATGATGCCAGAATGGGTGGGGTAGGGAGTGAAATCGAACTGGAAAAATTCACTCAGAAGATTGATGACTTCATCAGAGCTAAGTGACTTCAAGCGAACTCCAGCTACATCGAGCAGGGTAGGCCGAAAGGTAGGAAGTAGGATGGTTGTTTTATGAAGATAATCATAACAGTGGAAATGATCCACTACCAATACATATAAGAATTGAAATGGCCCACTCAGACGGTAGGGTGACCCACCCTCCTGCTTGTGGCTCAGTAGTTCGTAAATACGAGCCAAAGTGGGCATGTCCAAATTCATCAGGTGGCCCTCTGCCAGCTCAACCGCCATCATCAAGGTGCAGGCCCTGAAACATGGGTTGATATCCCGAGAAGGGAATAGCCACCCTCTCAAAAACATGGTGAACAGACCTGCCAGCCTGAGCATAGGTGGCACATTGGGGAGCACCTCATAACCCCATGAAAGGTAGTCGCCTGCCTCCAGAACCACCCAGTAGGAACCTGGGATAGTTAGTGATTGTTGAGAAGGATGCGTGCTGGGGCGCTTGATCTTCGGCATAGGACCGGTGGCCTCCATAAATAACCCTATCCAGATACTATAGGTAATAAGAGTGCGGGCACGCAAGGAATGATCAAATGACTGCTCCGCCATAACCAGCAGATCCCTCACCAATGAAGGCACTCGTTCGACATCGTCCCATGCGTTAAGAGTGGGCCGAAACTCGTCATACATATCACCAATGATTAGAAGCCCTCCCAATAGATAGATGTACCATAAACTAATACCAACTTCACCATGGGCAATGTGAAAAGTGTTAGTGCTAAAACACCAATGACTGAGTAGGTCAGGTATGATCGAAGATGGTGGGTAAACGTAAAACTGGGAAGCCCACACTGTAGATTACAGGTTGGCTACATCCAGTGACTCAGGAAATTCCCGGCCATTATAATGGACCCAGAAGGCCCAGGCCCAGTCATTTGAAAAAATCCCGCTAGACCGATGATCCCACCTGGGAATCCACCCCGCATCAGGATCCACTCGAACAAGGTTGATCATGGAGGGGTAACTCTTGAGGATGGCCTCTTGGGAGAAGTCTTGATTATACTGATCACTCTGAGTCCAAACAGAGCCTATCAAAATGAAAGTGACTTTCATATCAGAGTCAGAGATCATCTCCCCCGATTGGGCGAGGTTCGCCTGAACGCACTTTGGTGACGCTTCCATGCAAGGATACAGAACACCTGAGATGGTAGGTGGGGTACAGGGACGTCTTCTTGAAGAACGAATCCATAAAGAGGAATTCAATTTGATAGTGGATAACCAAAGATCTCAAGAGAGATTATTTCCTTTAAGAAACCATATTCGGGAATGGTGGATCGACTAAGTTCCTCTTTGATGCTCTCAGATTTACGAATCATAGCTAGACGTCTCCTTGGACCGATTGGAAGAGGCTCAGCAGCAGGCCTGGGTGCAGGTCGAGGAGGAACCATATATTCTCTTTGAATTATAAAAACCATGCAAATGGTTAGTCTGGAATAATAAAATCTAGAAAAAAATATCAACTATATGGAGAAGGACTCTGTCAAGGGGACTTCATGACGAGTTCCACGAGCAGGCCCCCAAAGGTGGTTCGCGACGGGTGCATCCCTCAAACCAACTCTACATGGAAGAAATCCATAGTAATCTGGCCTGCGGAGCATTGGCCATAAAATAGTGAACCTGGCTGCTCAACGGAATCTCAATCCCGGATTTAAATGTTTTAGTTCAGAAGACTTTAGAAATTTTCAGAGTCAGGAAGATTTCAGTTCGCGGACCATCAAAACCGCATAGGGAGTTCCTACGCAGCCCATTGTAACTTACTTTTTAATTGATTAAAAGTGTTAGTTCGCGGCTGGGAGGTTGGTCCGTGGGTAAATACAAGTGCGAATGATTAATGTTTCGCAGAAATGGAATCCAGTTTGTGGACGAGGCATTTCACGAAGGAACGAGCACGCAGAGATGAAAAGAAAGAGAGGTCTGTTTTTGCAAAGAATCTGGTAAAAGAAAAAAGGGAAGGGCCCCCTATATTTATAGGCATGGTTCTCTACCAGGTCCACTCCCCTACAGAAAACCACCCATGTTTTAGGACCACTCTACATCGGAATAGTCTCTTCTTCGTTCCAATCGGACCCCATTCCAATTGGGAGAATTTGTAGGGTCCTAAAAAATCCTCAAAGGAGAATGAGAATTCTATTTAATCCAAGAGATTATTCTACCCAATTTCCATCAAGGGATTGGGAAAAAATGTGGAGATGTGGGCACAAGAGGAACCAGTTCGTGGATCAGTCTAATATAAACAGTACGCGGCTGGTTCCGTGAAGCGCCCCCCTACGCGGACCGCTGTCGTTCACGGAATAAAGGCGAGGACCCTCCACGGGCACGAAGCAGGACGGGCGCCAGACCGGTCCACCAACATGAACGACCCCAACCGCGAACCGTGCTAGCCGACCCATGCCATGTGCACTGTCATTTGCGGAATAGAGGCGAAACCCTACGCGACCGCGAAGCACCCCTCGAATTGACTTGGTTCGCGGGTGAGGTGCATTCAATGCCCCCGAGAGTTGAGGACTGTTGACCGAGTCATATGTAAACTAGGTTTTTGGTCATGGGCCTCCACAAAAGGTGTCACATGACAAAAATAGACCTCTTTCCCTCCCCTCTATAAAATGACATCAAAGGGGAGAAAAGGGAGAGATCGAGCATAGATGGGTGGAAGGATTTTGGAGAAAGGAGCGTTGGATTTCGCAAACAGAGAAGTTCCAATTCACGAACCAGAATAGGTATGAAGTTGGAAATGAATTAATAAGGAACTGAAAAACTCATAACAACTTGGTGAAATGCAAACTAGAAATCAAAAAAAAATAAGACCGCGAACCATGGCCCCTCTGTAGATGCACTTCCAATGGACCAGGGAGTTTATGCCCCCTTTTTCGATCTGACGCACTGCGTAGCACCCTCCTACGCGGGCAGAGCACTGACCAACAAACCCCTGACTGACATTTCCCCTGGACACCACCACTCATGCGGACTCCACCGTGTACCAACCTGGTACGCGGGCTGAACCTGAAGCCGCATACTGCCCTGGTATGCGGGATGCCTATCAGTCCGCGTACCACCCTGGTACGTGGAAAGCCTCCCTAGCCGCATAGCACCCCCCTACGTGAATGGAGCCACTCCTCATACACTCGTGTGGCCTACCAAATCCTTCTGTGTTTCCATTCCCCGAGTAAGATAAAATCCTTCCAATCCGGCCTGATCCTTCGCACCCCCCTCATTGACCTATTAATCAGTTCCGAGCTAAGGCCTCCCCCAAAGCCACCAGACCCGTATGATGCAACCTTCAGACGCATCAGTATGCCGCCTTGAGTTCACATACCCTCGGTAAGTGAGGGAAAAGGGGTTTCTCTGGCCCTTGAGTGGATTCCCGAAGTGTTCCTGGGTTCACATTCCCACGGTAATGCAGGGTCCGAGCCTGGAGTTCCCTTTCTGCCTCTCCACTCGCCAGATTGGGGGAACCCGCTTCCATTTCCCTTAAACTCTAGTGGTGAGTACTTTCCACCTCTTCTGGGAGTGGACATGGAAGCCTCCTTAGTGTAAGCCCCTAGACTTTCTTGTGAGACGTAGCACCCATTCACCTCCATACTTCCCCAGTCCCAAGAACCAAGAGGGGAAATGGACACAGGGATAAACTTTCCCTCTCCCTATGGGCTTTGTCACCATCGGGCCTCCATCCTGGAATAAGTCCCAATCCCCACTTCTTGGGCCTCCCTATGCATAATCCCCACTTCGCTTCCCACATAAGCACCTTTCGCGACGTGATCATCAAGTCTCTGCTACCTCTTGTTTCTCACACCTAGCATGACTCACGTGGGCATAGAGTAAGCATAGACCCTAACTGACAATTTTCTGAACTACATGGACTTTTATCCCTATCTCCTAGGAGGGTTACGTAGGAAGCCTCCCCAAGGTTCAAGCCCACATACCATCAGACCCCCAGGTCCACATTCACATCAGTTCGCTGATAATTTTCCAAACTACGTGGACTTTGATCCCTGTCTCCTAGGCGGGGTATGTAGGAAACCTCCCCGAGGTTCAAGCCCACTTTCCGTCAGACCCCCGGGTCCATATTCACGTCAGTTATCCGATAATATTACAAACTACATGGAATTTTATCCCTGTCTCCTAGGTGGGTTACGTAGGAAGCCTCCCCGCGGTTCAATCCCACTTACCGTCAGACCCCCTGGTCCACATTCACGTCAGTTGTCTGACAATTTTTTAAAATACGTGGACTTTGATCCCTATCTACTAGGAGGGGTACTTAGGAAGCCTCCCTGAGGTTCAAGTCCACTTACCATCAGACCCTCGGGTCCACATTCACATCGTTTCTCCGATAATTTCCCAAACTACATAGACATTGATCCCTGCCTTCAAGGCCGGGTACATAGGAAGCCTCCACGAGGTTCAAGCCAACCACCTTGTCATTCCGACCCTCTTCACGTCGGTTCATCCTTCGTCCCGCATGATGATAAACTGTACTAAAGAACTATGTGGGTTTTGATCCCTGTCTCCTAAGCAGGGTACGCAGGACACCTCTTTGAGGTTCAATCCCAAAAACCGGCAACATTCATGTGTAAGACCTAATCAAAACCGAAATACGTGGATTCTAACTCCTCTCACCAGGATATGTAGGAATCCCATATCATAGGTTTGATCCAAACACTCAAGTCATTATCTATTCCCCCTAGATAACAATAAACTCTAGAGTGCCCGGTTACGGGGCTTCAAACCAGTGCCATCTCAATGAGTCCAGACTCCTTGGGATCATTAATTCCATGAGGGATGGTGAACCTTGGGCCTAAATGATTCTGAACCCCTACGTTCAGCTAACCATTTCCAACCAGGAGTAATCTGTGGATACTATGCTTGGGTATAAACCAAATATTTGCAAACATATGAACATGCCTTAAATATATAAGAGAGTCCTAGAACAGACAATAATTCCCCCCAAAAGGATGCGATGATCCTGACTTCCCATCCTCTCGACCAATGATAATAGACCTAGAAGGCCCACACTGCAGAGTACAGGTTGACTGCTTCCAGTGACTCGGGAAATTCCCGAAAATGATAATGGACCAAGAAGGCCTAGGCCCAGTCATTTGAGAAAATCTCACCAGACCGAAGATCCCACCTGGGAATCCACCTCAAGTCAGGATCCACTCGAGCGAGGTTGATCATGGAGGGGTAACTCTTGAGGATAACCTGCTGGGAGGAGTATTTATTATACCAATCACTTTGGGTCCAAACAGAGCCTCTCAAAATGAAAGTGTCTTTCGGATCAGAGTCAGAGATCATCTCCCCCGATTAGGCAATGTTTTCCTGAACGCATTTTGGTGATGCTTCCAAGAAAGGAGATGTAAGACATGAGAAGTTAGGAGGGATAGGGACGTCATCTTGGGGATCAAAGCCATAATGCGGAAGCCGATTTGATAGTGGATAACCCAGGAGCTCATGAAAGATCAAGTCCTTCAAGACACCATCATTGGGAATGATGGATCGTCTAGGGTCCTCTTTAATGCTCTCGGCTTTATGAATCATAGCTAGACGTCTCCATGGACCGATTGGAAGAGGCTCTGCAGCAGGCCTAGGTGCAGGCCGAGGAGGAATCATATTTTCTCCCTGCATTATAAAAGCTAGGAAAATGGTTAGTCCAGAATAATAAAATATGGACAAAAATATCAAGTATAAGGCGAAGGACTCTGTCAAGGGGACTTCATGACGAGTTCCATGAGTAGGCCCCTAAAGGTGGTTCACGATAGCTATATCCTGCGAACCAACCCTACGCGGAAGAAATCTGCGGTGATCTGGCTCGCGGAGCGTTGGTCAGAAAAAAGAGAACCAGGCTGCTTCATGGAGTCTCAATCCCAAATTTAAATGTTTTTGTTCAGAAAACTGAAGAAATTTTTAGAGTCCAGAAGATTTCAGTTCACGGACCATCAAAAATGAATAGAGAGTTCCTACACGGCCCATTGTAACTTACTTTATAATTGATTAAAAGTGTTAGTTTGTGGTTGGGAGGTTGGTCCGCGGGTGAAGATAGGTGTGAAAGAGGAATGGTTCATGGAAATGGAAGCTAGTTCGTGGACGAGGCGTTTCGCGATGGAACGAGCACGCAAAGACGAAAATCAAGAGAGCTCTATTTGCTCAAAGAATCTGGTAAAAGAAAAATGTGAAGGCCCCCCCCCCCCCCGTATTTATAGGCTTGGTCCCCTACCAGGTCCACTCCCCTACCGCAAACCACCCAAGTTTCAGGACCACTCTACATCAGAATAGTCTCCTCTTCATTATGATCGGACGCCATTCTGATGGGGGGAATTGTAGGGTTCTGAAAAATCCGTAAAGGAGAATGAGAATTCCCTTTAATCCAAGAGAGGATTATACCCAATTTTACTCAAGGGATTAAGAAAAAATGTGGATAAGTTGGCACAAGATGAACTGGTCCATGGACCGATCCAATATTAATGGTACGCGACCGGTTCCGCGAAGCACCCCCCTCCATGGACCGCTGCCATTCGTGGAACAGAGGAGGGGACCCTCCACCGGTGCAATGCAGGACGGGCGCCAGGCCGGTCCACTGACATAAACCACCCCAATCGCGAACCGCGCTAGCCGACCCATACCGCATGCGCTGTCATTCATATAATAGAGGCGGAACGCTGCGCGACCACAAAGCACCCCTCTAATCGACTTGGTTCACTGGTGAGTTGCATTCAATTCCCCCGCGAGTTGCGGATTGTTGATCGAGTCATCCATAAACCAGGTTTTCGGTCATAGGCCTCCACAAAAGGCTAGTTTTTATAATGCAGGGATAAAATATGGTTCCTCCTTGACCTGAACCCAGGCCTACTACCGAGCCTCTTCCAATCAGTCCAAGTAGACATCTAGCTATGATTCGTAAAGCTGAGAGCATCAAAGAGGACCCTAGTTGATCCATCATTCCCAATGACGGTGCCTTTAAGGACTTTCTCTCTCCTAAGCTCCTGGGTCATCCACTATTAAATCAACGTGTGCTTTATGGATTCGGTCTTCAAGATGACACCCCTATCCCCCCTACCTTCTCAGGTCTTCCGTCTCCTTGCTTGGAAGCATCTAGCCTTTCTTGCAGGAGGTAGCACCCATGCACCTCCATACTTCCCCAGTGCCAAGAACCAAGAGGGGAGATGGATAGAGGGGTACCCTTTCCCTCTCCCTCTGGGATTTGTCACCTTCGGGCGTCCATCCAAGAATAAGTCCCAATCCCCACTTCTTGGTCTGCCATATGCGTAATCCCCACTTCGCTTCCCACGGATGCACCTTTCGCGACGTGATCGTCAGGTCTCTGCTACCTCTTGTTTCTCACACCGAGCATGACTCACGTGGGCTTAGAGTAAGCATCGAAACTGACCAATAATTTTCCAAACTATGTGGACTTTGGTGTCGATATCCATTAGTATGGTATGAGGGACTCCAAATATGGTGATGATATTGGTTTTCACAAAGCTGACAATGTTCCTTTCCCTTACATTCTTGAGGGTTACAGCTTCTTCCCATTTGGAAAAGAAGTCGGTTACTGTGAGGATATACTTTAGTTGTTTGGAAGTGGTGGGAGGATATGGTCCCATGATGTCTATTCCCCAGATAGAAAATGGTCAGGAGTACTTAGCTTGATAAAGTATCTCCGGGGGTTAGTGTATGAAGTGGGAATGAATTTGGCATGAGTGGAATTTTGTGGTAAAGTGCTCGTAATCTCGTGCCACTGTGGGTAAATAGTACCCAAGCCTTCGAACTTGATGGGAAATCATAGACCCCGGATGATGTGCTCCACATACTCTGGAATGCACTTCATTCATTACGGCAGCAGTTTCTTTTCCATCAATGCATCAGAGGAGGACTTCATCGAGGCCTCGTTTGTAGAGGACCTCTTGCTGACTCATGCCTCCATATAGGACAATGTTGATTGCCCTTCTCTATATTTTCTCTCATTCAGACCTTTCTAATGGAAGTTCTCCCCATTGAAGGTAGTTTTCAATGGGGGTCATCCAGCTGGTGGCAGGAGTGTATGGCTCAGGGACAGGACTGACTTCATTGATATCTTCCATCATAGTTTGAACAAACGGCAGGACCATTCGTTGATGACAAATACTGATAACTGATTCATTCTCGTCTGGGTCAGTGAGGGTTGTGGCCGCATTAGCTAATGCATCGGCCTGGGCATTCTAAGACTGGGGAATATAGGTCAATGTTGGTTCTATGGAGAATTCTGCCATTAACCCTTGGACATGGTCAAACAGGGGAATCAACTCCTCCTTTTTAATAGCATAGTCACCATTGACTTACTTGATGACCAGTTCCGAGTCACATTTTACCTTAAGGTGTTGCACCTGCGTCTGGAGTGCGTGCTCGAGGATTGCAATGAGGTCTTGATACTCCGCTTCATTATTCGTACATCATTCTGACAGGAGGAAGGAATATGAAAAAACTTCCTTTTCTGGGGACACGAGTATGATCCCCAAAACCACCTTGTTAAATTTTGGATCCTCCATCCTCTTCCCTATCAGGCTTCGGGACGCGCCGTCGAAGTACATTTCCCATTTTGGGAACTCCTCTTGAACCGAGAAGATTTCTTCATCAGGTAACTCGACGTCCGGTACGGTGGTCCCTGTCGAAGGGTGCTCTACCAGAAAATCTTCTCACGCCTGGCCATTTATGGCTTTCTGAGGTACAAACCAGATGTAAAAATGTTGCAGGATGACTGCCCATCGGGATAGGAGCCCGGTCAGCATTGGGTGGCTGAGGATGTACTTGAGCGAGTTACTACGCGAGACCAAATGGACTTCATGATGCTATAGATAATGTTTCAATTTTTGAACTATGAAGACCAAGGCCAAACAAATCTTCTCGATGTTTGAGTATCGTGTTTCAGTATCGATCATGGTTCAGCTGAGGTAATAGAGACTGTTTTCACTGCCGGCATCATTTTTTTGTACGAGGAAGGCTCCCAGTGACCGCTCTAGGGCCATCACGTATAGGATGTGAGGTCTTCCTTCAACTGGGGGCATGATCACTAGAGAGCTCAAGAGGTACTTCTTTAGGTTGTAGAACGCCTCTTGGAAATCATCTGTCCATTGGTACGTAACCCCCTTTTTCATTAACCTGGTGAAGGGAAGAAATTTTCCTACCAGGTTGGCTATGAACCGCCTAATGTAAACCAGGTGTCCTTGGAATCCTCTCAACTCAGTGAGATTGTGGGGAGGTGGCAGGCCAAGGATATCCTTTGTCTTTTTAGGGCCATCTTTGATGCCACAATGGCGTAGGAAGAAGCCAAATAATTTCCCTGAGGTAACCCCAAAGGCGCATTTCAAGGGATTGATCTTTAGGCCATGTTGTCAGAGTTTGTTGAAGATGGTTTCAAGGTCTGATGGGTGATCTGAGCGCTATTTTGATTTGACCACCAATTCATCCACATAGCATTTGACGAATCTCCCCAAGAATGGTTTAAAGATACGATGCATGGCATGTTGATATGTGGCGCTAGCATTCTTGAGACCAAAGGGCATGACCCTGTAATAGAATATTCCTTGAGGGGCTCTTAAGGTAGAGGATTCTTCGTCTTCTTGGGACATCCTGATTTGATTACACCTAGAATAACCATCCATGAAGGATAGATCCTCATTCCCGGCCTTTGTGTCGATTAATAACAAAATAATTAGGACTGGGAAATTATATTTTAGGAAATGCCGATTAAGATCTCTAAAATTGATGCAGATGTGGATTTGTACGTTCTTTTTCATGATGGGGACAATATTGGCCAACCAGATGGGGTACTGGACCTCCCGAATGAAGCCTTCTTTAATAAGCTTATCGAATTCAGCCTCTATTTTGGCAGCATGGGAGGGGTGCATTCTTCTGGAAGCTTCTTTATAGTCCTAGTGGTCTTCTGGCAGACCTAAGTGGTGGGTCTCCGCTTTGGGATCGAGTCCCAACATATCTATGTAATTCCAGGAAAAAAACATACCGGTGTTGCTTCAGGAAAGAGGTATATACCTCGTGCTCTCCAGGAGACAAGGATGTAATAATGAGGGTGGGCCTCGGGTCTTCTTCAATACCCAGGTTTATTTTCCTGAGCTCATCCACAGTGGTGGAGATACCTTCCTCAAAGGCGGGAGGTGCATCCCTGAGATCTTCCTCCTCTTCTTCCTCCTCATTCTCATCTCCTTGATCCTACGGGGGGAGAGTTCTCGACACGGGCTCTTGGGAGTCCGGAGGCAAGGCATTATGGGCGTCCTCGCTCAAGTATACGCCCCCAAATTGAGGGTCAGCGGTCGTTTCCTCATTATCACACTCGACCTTTATAGCTGAAGTTATGAGGACAACTGAGTGTGTGTTCGGGCTTGAACCCCTACTCTCAACATGGTTGATGCGAAGTCTGTAGTCTCCACTAAGCTGCTTGAGGGGGTCATCAGGAACCATTTTCAGACCATTTGGAGCGGGAATCCAGTCAATACCATCGAGCGAAGGCTTATTTTTCTTTTTTTCATAAAACCTGGTGTCAATGTAGTGTGACTCGGAGAGCTCGAAAGGGGACTTGTCAGCGTGAAATGCCCCAATTTTTCCATTGACACAATACATGATACATTGGTAGTAGGATGAAGGAATGGCCATATGCTTATGGAGCCACGGTCTTCCAAGCAGGGAATTGAATGATGTGTTCTGCCGGACCTCCAGGAATTCCGAGTAGGACACAATGTCGCCAAAATGAGTTTTTAGCTTGATTTTCCCCATTGGATTCTCTTCACTCTTGTCATAATTCAATAGAGTTGTGGCTGAGGGGATTAGGTCATCCTCACTATAGCCCAACTTGCGGAGTGTCCATAAGGGAATGGGGTTAAATCCAGAGTAATTTTCAACAAAGACTTTGTTGATCTCAACATCATTTAGTGTGTTGGACACATATAGTGGTTTGATATGTCCTGGAATGATGGAATATTCATCCTGATCGGTGAAGGAAATAACCGCATTGCATTCAGCCGGGCCAGTCTCCGTCCGATAGATCTCGGCGGCAACTACCTCAGCTTGAAACTCCTGGGGGCTGAGAAAGGCTTCAATAAGCACCTCCCTGCGATCTGCTGACAAACTTAGGGCATCCAAGATTGACAGTTTGGCTGATACTGATGCCAGTTGCATAAGGATATCGTAATTTTTCTCTAATGGTCGATGCTTCTCCGATAGCGGGAGAGTTTTAGCATGAGGGTTGGGAGATGGAGTATGTGATGAGGAAAGACCGACCACGGGTTGGATTTCGATGGTGTTCCCACATTCTGGGGACTCGGCTCATCAGGTCTATTTGTGTACAATAGGCGGCTAGACACGTGTTCCTCCTCTGACGAGTACCGCAGAATGACAGGGCTAGAGTGGCCACTTGTAAAGGTGGAGAGATATTCATTCTCGTGTTGAGTCTGTTGAAGGGCTCTCCCACAGGTTTCAGTGATATTAATGGTTTGGGCCGGGGTAAAACCATAGGGTTGGTTTTGGCCATGACTGTGTCTCCCCTAGTATCCCCTGCTTCTGCGATTCCTCCTCCTGGCCCCTTGTATCAGGAACTCTAGTTTGTAACCATACCCTTCGTCAAGGAACAATTCCATTAGATGGATGATGTTGATGGAACCAAAGACTAGTTCCTCATCTTATGAAAGGTTAACCTGGTCTGTTGTCCCTGATGGTGCCATTTGGTGGGTCGGTTCCCGTGGCGCCATGTTTGGGAAAATAAAATCCGATAGTTTCGTGGCTAATTTCAGCCTCGTTGCAGACTGCTCCTCTTGCGCGTGTATCCTCCCTTTTTGATTATGCTTGTATGAACGACTCATGGAGGGTTGTGAATCCGATATTGTTGGATGTGCGGCATTAGGGGTTGTTGGCAGCAACACCGACTATTGTAATTGAGCTCAGAGTATGCCCTGAGCTCGGTTGATAGTCTTCCAAGTCATCCAGTCATCAAATTTCTTCCCCTTCTTACTGGTGACTTCCTACCACCCCTCCCCTTTGTCAGTTTTTGTGGTGGAAATATACGTCACATGTGCTGGGGGTGGTCCCAACTCGACCTTCCTAGAGTCTACCATCCTCTGCAGGAGGTCTTTGAAGATGAAACATTCCTGGATACTATGCCCTAGCATTCGATGGTAGGGACAATAATCCGGCCCATCATCACAGCCGATTTCTTCAGGTTTCCATGGCTCCAGGAGGTGGAGAAAGTTTCAATTCATGGCGGCAATGAAGTAGTCATGGACTTGGTCCTCTCGGAACAAGTATACTTTGTATCTTTGTTACTCAAACTGGTTCCGCTTTGATCCTATCTGATCGTCCTGCTTAGGCGGAGGCGGCCGCTGATATATAGGGGGCCCTTGATGATTTGGTGGAGGCCTGAGTGGTGGAGCAGGCGTAGGGGATGGCTTGAGTAGACAGAGGATGCTTCATCTCTAGCTGATCTCTTTGTAGGATCATGTCAGGCTATTCGGGACTTCAGATTAGTCCGCTGCAGGGATTCCTCAATTCTCTGGGTGATGGCTGAGAGATGGAAGAAGCTAGTGGTGCACTCCACTGGTATGAGTGGTGTTCGCAGCTCATCTCGCATATTATCGATGCATATGGAAAGAATCTCATCTAGAGGCATTAGCCTGTTCAGAGAGTAAGTCAGACCCTTCCATATGGAAATAAAATCCGAGACCCTATCTTTCTCCCTCTTCTTGCAATTCATGAGGTCGCTGACCATTGTTTCAGGCAACGTCGAGCTGAAGTGGAACATGAACTGGTGTCGAAGGTCTTCCCAACTTTTTATTGACTGGGCTAGCAGACTCGTATACTAGATGAAGGTAGTCCTTGAAAGGTCCGGATGAAGCATTTGAGTTTCACTTCTTCTTTTTGTTTCGGAGTTCGCATCATAGGGTCTCAATAAGACACGTAGTGCATCAAATTCTGTTTCGGATCACCTGATCCATTGAAAATAGGGAATACATGGCTCCCAAAATTGGGTGGAGGAGGCGTGTTGCTCACCCAATATGGACATGGATTTCTCTCCAGCTGTATCAGAGTACGTCGACCTTCCATTGCTTCCAATAGAGCTCTCAGTGCCTCGATGGTGTTGGTGAGACCCTGGTTAACATCCTATTGGGCCTCGTCTTGGGCCGGTGTAGCCCGGGGAATTGCCTAAGGATCCGGCTTGGCTGGCACCAAGGGTATGTATACCATTTGTGACACCTTCAAAGGGTTCATATGTACTCACTCTGGTTTCTTCCTGAGTGAAGGTATGTCTTGGTATTCACCTGAATCCATGCCCAGGTAGTTGGACGGACCGGGCACCTCATTTGGCGGGGGCCCTGACCGTGCTTCGTCTATCGGGGAAAGCCTTGGTCCTTGAGGTGCACTTTATGGGAGCGCAAGGTGTGGCTCTTCTTGGGAAGTTATTTCAATAAGACGGTTCCTCCTGAGTATCTCGTCATTAAGCCTCCTCAATTCTTTCATTTCCTCCTCCTATCGAGTGAATCTCCCTTCGAGCGTATGTGGATCATTTTTATCGAGAGAAGGATGCAAGTTAAGGGTAACCGTTCCTTTGTTCTTATCCTTGTTTGAAGATCATAGGGTAAGAGGAGGAGGGTTAGTTGGAAGGGAGGCCATATTTAGGGTGGCCCTTTGGTTTTGGGTGTGCACACCTGATGGTTCGTTGTGAGTCACAACCTGATTGGAACCATCGTCTCTCAATCTATCCATATTTTCATCATCTCCGGTGTCACCTGTGGGGTTAACCTCTATGGCGTTGATGGATGCATATCGTGGGGTGGAGGAGATGTCAACTTCCAAATAGGAAGAGGATCTCTTGTGCCTTTTACTAGTCATCCCTTTCCTGTCCTGGGATTGCCTTCGGACTCTGTGACGAAGGGTGACACAGAGAGTTCTTTGATGCAACTTTACGGTACGCCTCCCTCTTGAAGGATATGATGATTCATAGGATGGGATAGGGCAGTAACCACCTCTTTATATTTCCTTCCCCATATGAGAGAATACTGATTCTCATGGGGGAGGTTGTTGTTGAGGTGGTAAAAATGCCCCCATCCCGGAGGGCTGGGGTTGGCTCCATTCCTTGGACGTTGGGTCTCTTCCCATTTTCATTATTCTTACGGGGGAATTTGTTGTTAAAAGTTCTCCCATCCCTGCAGGCTAGGGTTGACCCTGGATTGCGGTAGCAACTGCTGATATCGCTACTTGTCTGATCTTGCGTGCCCCCATTCGGAGGTGAACTAGATCTGATGCTGAGTTCATCTATGAATCAATCCCCTTTGGGGAGGCAAGAAATGATTTTTGATTGGCCTATCTCAGGCGAGATTCATGTCGTATTCTTTCAGTGGATTGATTCAGAAGTTTGTGAATGGCTCGTTCTCATCGGGCCTGATGCCTCTAGAACTTACTCAAGGCCCATCTCTACTGGGTGTGTCACCGTTCCTGAACAAGGAGACAACTCGATCACTGTCTTTTCATGACAACGTTGCAAGATACTACGCCGAACAGGTTCTTCTGGGTGGGAGTGGAGTGAAATGTAGGGCTCCATGTTCTCCCCATCCTTTGATATGGACTCCCGTCGGAACGTCACCAATGAGGTGGCGCAGCTGGTGCAGTGCATGGAGGTAGGCTAACTTCATATTTCCTTTACGCCCCTCAGGTCGCAGTTGTCATGCCGAAGGAAGAGCTTCCAGATCTATGTGACGCAGGAGGTCTCCTATTGTCTTGACGTGATCTACACACCCATCATAGGACAGGAAGCATGAAATCAGCCGGTGAAGGGTTGTCTATATGTTGGATCGGATGTTGTGCGCACATTCTTCTGACAACTTTCTGGGTATGTCGAATCGAGAGGTGGTCGTGGGCGAAAACATAACTGGGATATCATCTTTAGCTAGTCGTTTCCTTAGGTGCAACATGTCGGCATACTCCTCCGCCAGTGACTCTTCTACCTGGTCGGCCCAACTGGGAAGCTCACCGATAGCGTGGTCAGAGGCAGTGGGGAAAGTAGGTGTTGAAGTATCATATGGGCGATTCCAGGGTGGTTCAGAAGATGAATGTTTTAGATACCCGAAGCCTGACGTACATGGACATTACATTACTTTTTCGGAATACTTAGTACATAATAAACACACACACACAAGGACCATAATAGTTTAGTGTCTTTGGAAACTCGGAATATAATCTTCTAATCATGGTGAAAGATCATCAACATCTCCCATAAAGATCTTCTTTTTTTAACCTAAAACATTTCTTTATATCCTAGGGAAAAGAAAACATAAAAGGGTGAGCTCAAATTCTCAGTAAGGGTAAACAAAAGAAATATCAATCACATCATATTCATAAGAACATAACATTTTGGAAATCTTAACCTGCAAAAGAGATCATAATATCATAACATGGGATAAATCATAGTATTAAAATTTAATCCCAATAATCATAACATAAAACATGAAAAATTGTGTCATACACACATAATCATATAGAATCCATTCTTATTAGTCAAGACTCATTTACAAGACTATCTTAGTGGACAAAGTCCATTTCTGAACCGAGTTCACTCCTCGTTTCAGTCCTGTTTCACTGAACCGGTGTAACCTGCCATTCCAGCCATGTCTATCTCATGAGATATAAAATCTTTACCCAATGCATTGGAGGGAGATATAGGTCCCACCCATCTCATAATGATACCATTCTTATGTGTGCCACAAAATCATAAATCATACATCATTGCATAACACATGTAATAAAAATGGGATTCTTAAACAAAATGTCATCATAAAAAAATTCATATAAGATAAAGGAATTCATAAAAATAATTCCATAAAAACATAATAAAAATCAATGTAATAATAGGGATATAAATAGAACCCTATATTGTCTTAGATGGAAAATAATTTTGATAAAACACTTGAACTCCATTCTTGAGGAAAATATCCTTTCTACTTCAAAAACATTTTCTTTTCTTAACATGTCATACAATTTTAAACTAAAAGAAGTTGATTAAAAATAAACTTCAAAACTTGTAAAGGAATATTCTTGGAAATAATGTTTTAAAAATCCATTCATGTTTTATAAGTTAAAAAAACATTCTTCCCGTACTTTTGTCGGAAAAGTCAAAAAGTACCTCGTACGAAAAACGACAAAAGATTCCTTTCATATCATTTACTATAAACTCAAAAAAGGGTAAAAATGGATTTAAAAAATTATGGGTGGATTGAAATAATATTACATATTAAGGAAACATGGATGTGGATGATAAAATACACCCTAGTAAATAACAAAGTATAAACAATCTCAGATAAAAATGAGATTGTGATATTTCCCTTACCTTAGGTCCGATTTTCTTCATAAGTGTCTGAACCTCCTGTATAATGATTTAAATAATGTCATTGACTTATTCCAGAATCATAATAATTGTTATGATATTATATATGGTTCACTTAGGAATTTATATTACCCGTTCTTTTGTAAATTCAATGTTAAAGAGCGTTTTGGGTAAAATCGTTTCATTTGTTGTTCGTGTTTTGAATTGTAATTATTCATATGATTACTTAGATCATGATTAATTAATTACAGAATATAAAACATGATTTATATATATTATATATTCAGAATATACATATATATAATAGATCAGTAAATGGAAATAAATACACCGTTCATGGTGACGATAGGCCGTACGTACGCATGAACGCTGTTTTCATCTCCTTATTGAGTTGAATGGAATTAAGTAGATGACATACATATATATACACATAAATCCAGTATCATTATTATGTCATATATTTCATGATTACTTATTATATATACATTATAATCATTCATGAATGGTTAACGTGGAGAATGAATCTCATCGCGTCGTGGAGACAATAGTCCGTACGTACGCACGAGCGATGATATCGTTCTCATGATAGTGGAATTGTATTGGTGTGTATTTATACTATTTCAGAATCAATATCACTTTACAATAATCATATATAGTTATTATGTACACCATTATACCCATCCAATTAAGGCGGTGGTGGAAAATTGATTACACCACAGCGTGGAGACGGTATTCCGTACGTACGCACGCGCGGTGATTTCGTTTTCCGTAGGATGGATAGATGGTGAAATAGGGTTGTTTCATACTTATAATAACATATCAGTATATTAGTGATACTGATGTTATTACTTCATAATGAAACAACCTAATAAGAAGAAGTGGCAGAAGAAATAAAGTTGAAAGAATCGGTAACGGACATTACCTCTTCTTTGAAGCACCTCTTGAGACCTCCTTTTAGGAAACTAAAATTGGTCTTTGATGAATAAAAGGACCTCTAGGATGTTTATAGGGAAGTGGAGAAGAAAATTTGGTAGGGTTTGTACTAGCTTGAAGGCTCAAAGTGGTGTGAGGAAGAGAGGGAGGAGGTGCCCTTTTATAAGGGAGGAGAGGGGCACCTTTGGAATAACTAAAACTATTATTTTATTATAAATCCAAATTCGGTTTTAAATAGCTCCACATTGATTTATTTCGAAGATAAGGTGGGGATGGGTCGAAATACTCTCATACAATATAATTTAGACAAGTTTAGGTTCTTATTTTAACCTTATCATTTAGATTTAACATTAAGTTAGATAATTTTACTTTTACCTTATCTTTTTGTGTTCTTACAATATAAGGTTAATAAACTTACTATAAAAAGCCACAATAACCCAAAGTTGTTTATTATTAATATATATAACCTTATCTAAGTCATTTTTCCGATCCATATATTTTTATAAATAAAATATCAATTAATAATATAATATTTTTTTTAAAAACTATTTTATGAAAATTTTGACACTATTTAGTAATTGATTTTTGTAAAAATCATAAAAGAATGATTAGTTCTAACCAAGTTAATTAAATCAATACTAAAATGTCATATTGACCTGTAAAATTAGTGGAATTTATAAAAAGTCTCAAATTACATTTATTTGGGTATTTATAACATCAATTATTTCAATATTTCATTAATAAGATAATTACTGCATCATCTTTGTGTCATAAATAAATTAACTTATTTAAAGTCTAAAAATTACAAATAAAATATCATTATGTATGAAATATTTCTATCTTTCTAATTAATATTTATAGTCTAATTTATCTTATGTATAACTCTATATTATAAATTCTTTAGTTATTAAACTTTGATTTTAACTATTTTAACCCTTCTTTAAATAAATTGATAATAAATGTCCTAATCTAATCCAAGTGGGCCTAAATGGTCATATTTTATTCCTAAGGTTGTTATTGGTTGAATTAAATTTATCCAATAGAATTAGGACATGTGTTAGGGTAATAATAATATCATTTTTACCCTTAACTATCCTATTTACTTTTAACCGTGGTAAAAAAATGTAAAAAGTTACTATTCACAAAAAAATATTTTCATCTCATTGAACCACATTATAGCCCTTGATATTAATCGTGTATCTTGGATTTCCGAAATTCTACTCACAGAAGCGGTAAAATTAAGTTTTATGAAAAATTCAGTTTTTTTAACTACCACTTAGTGGTTTCACTATTGATCAAAAAAATGAAAGTTTCCAGAAAAATTCCAAAAATTAGGCCTAAGCTATATTTGATATTATAAATTCAAAAATGATGTTTATTTTACCAAATTCAAAACATATCTGTTACATTAACTAATTTAAAAATCAATTCCCGTCGTCAAAACAAATAACGTGTTTTTAAAAGATAATAACTATCAAAAGATTGACACTTGTTTATGTCTGGTTTAAATGTGAAATTACATCCAATGAACAAAATTGTATTAAATTGTAAAAATATATTCTAAATATACTTTAAAACCACTCAAATTAATAATCTATCACTATTAATTATTTCGATTAAAAAAGTTGATTTTAATTAAAATTTAGTAATTTTCACTATTCATCAGAATATGAAAGTTATCCGAAAAGTACCAAAATTTCACCCTAAGATAATTTCGATATTCCGAATCAAAAAATGAAGTCAATTTTGAAAGTTAAAATTTATAAAATTTCAAAAAGTGGTTATTACTATTCATAATGGCTAATTTTAATAATATTTTAATAGCATATCGTTGTTTAGCAAAACTCGGTATTGCGTACAACACATGCTATCGTGAAGGTCGCGATTGCGTGTAGTGCAAGCCAAGTCAGGGATGCGTGTTTTGAAAGCTCCTTTTGGTGTAGCGTACAACACAAGACATTAATGAAATTAAAAAGAATATTTTTCATAAAATCTCGGGGTGTTACATTCTACCCCCCTTAAAATGAATTTCGCCCTCGAAATTCTTCGGGGTTATAAATGGTTTACTACTCAAAAGTTTCTTTAATAGAAACCCACATCATAAAAAGTAATACCAAAACCAATCTTTAAAAACAAAATTATGAAACGTAACGGTTACCCAAATAAACTAATCATTGGGTTTCCACATAGGTGAAAATATGGATATGGAAGAGAAATATAACCACCATGTTCTGATGGAGAGTGGTAGAGAACATGGCTATGGAAAAGCCAGCAATCAAAAAGCCATAAATTTGTGACGATCTAAGTTACCATCTGATTCATTAGATAGAAGAGCATTAGGACAACATTTTTGGTTTTCAAGATCATTTCCCTAAAGTTGATGAAATTGGAATTAGAAGAAATACTTTCATGATTTCGGTATAGTCTCACCATTGGTCATTCTTTGGACAATTTCAACTTCAACTCTTAAAGAAATGAAGTTGAATTTGTCATTCGTGATGTGTTAGTAGATCATGTGATAGAATGATGGGTCATTTCATCTGTCTCAAACAAAAGGTTAGAAAAGTTATCAAAAAATACATAAGTCCATCTATAGTGAGATTAATCATATATGGTTCCTAAAATGGACTTATACATCATATATAATACTTCTTAATATAATAAAACTAGTTTCTACTAAACAGGGACTTTCTATAGGCCAGTGGTAGGCGATAAAGGCCAGTCGCACTTCGGTTGTGGGTTCGATTACCACAGCCTTGTCCGACGTGATGGGATGTCGCCCATCCTACAGGTTGTCCTTTTTCTAAAACTACATTACAATAACATCCCATAAATAATATCGAAAAAGGTTCTATCATTAAACAATACTAACTTATGTCCAACATATTCCATTCCAATCTTTAGGCTTATCCATAATATTGCAGTCCATTGTCATATTATAGTGAAAACAATTACCAGAGATTTCATATAACAAGCATGTTAATACCATAGTTGATCCACATATATCATCAGATATTTCTTGTTGGTCACATTCTAAAAGTTTGAAGGCCTTAATAATGTATTCTCTTGAAAAAAAATGAATACCCATTGAACCTTATTGAAAACATGAATACTATTAAAAGTTAACTCTTTCCACATACCAAAATCCTCAAAATTCTATATACTCAAACCATGATATCACTTAGTCCTTATATCAATCATGAGCTCATTAATACTATCAAACATTTCATTTTCTCGTTTTCCCTTCATTATGCGCATATCATCTTTTTCTTCCAAAAATATCTCAATCACTTTCCATGGTTACCGGTACCATTGAAAACCACAATAGACCAATACATAAATATTCCAATATTCCACGATACTATATTCAACATTATTTTGGAATCCCATTACATAAACACTTAATCATTCCACCACATCGTTGTCATATTCAACATCGCCAATAGTGATCGCATGTGACTTCCCATTGTCCTTTCCCTTAAGTGGTTACTCATGTCGATCATCACTAATCCTTAGATTAGGGAATTTATTATCATAATGCCCCATTTCCTTGCACTTGAAGCATTGAAGTGTTGGTGGTGCATTCTCTGCACTCTTTTATTTATTCACATCATTATAAACCCTTTTTCCATTACTTCGACACTCAGCTGCTCGATGACCTTCTTTTCCACACTTAAAACATTTTCTAGTCCCTTTAAGACAATCTCCACCATGCTTTTTTCCACACTTTGAGCAAAAGGAAACATTCATCTTCTTTTCACCATTATTCTGAGATTTCTCCTTGAACTCCATCTTTCGTTTCTTGTCAAAACTATGAGATGGATAAGTAACACCAACTTCCATTTCTACCTTGATATCACAACACACAATTTATTCATAGCTACTGAAGTCTCTTATAGCTAATGCCCTTCGAAGAGTTGGTTCTAAGCCACTGAAGAATCGATCAACTTTACTTTCAGGTTGGATGATAAATCTAGATGCATACCTTGCAAGCCTTGTAAAATTTTCTTCGTATACACCAACATATTCATCATCCTTTTTCTTTAGTTCAAGAAACTCCTTCTCCATCTTTGTTCGAAGAATACGAGGGAAGTACTTATTGAAAAATAAGTTCTTGAACTCGTACCATTCCATGGACTCAATTTCATCTCTTGGCCTTGTATTCTTGATAAGATTCCACCATTGATCAGCATCACCTTCCAAATGATACACTGCTAAGATGACTTTATCATGTTCAGAACATTGAAGATCTGAAAATATCTTTTCGGTAGTACTGATCCATTTCTCAGCAACAAGTGGATCAGAAGACCCACTGAAAGAAGGTGGACGTTGCCTCATGAAGGATTCAATATAATATTGTTCCCTTCTCTGCTCATTTGGAAGTCCAAAATGATTCATAGCTTGTGTAAGTATAGAAATAAGATTTTTCACTCCATCTCCCATAACATTTGTTTTTTCAGGAGGAAAATCATTGCATTTGTCCATTACATTGATCAATATGGTTCCTTCAGGTTCCAGCCATCATCTAAAACCCAAAAAGAATAGTGTGAGAGGCAAAAATCATGCTAGGGAAAAAATATAATAAAGTGGGAGTACCTTTAATATCTAACATCTTAGGTTTAATTCTAAGATCGTTACCGTAATTCTAGGACTATAACCTATAGGTATACTAATCCTTAGGGACATCCCTAGACATACCTTAGAAATATCTCTAGGCATTTCACTAAAGTTTTCGCATCCTAGTTTCCAAAGGATGACTAAACCTTTCCTCTGATACCAACTGTAGAGACCCGAAGCCTGATGTACATGGACATTACATTACTTTTTCGGAATACTTAGTACATAACGAAAACACACACACAAGGACTGTAATAGTTTAGTGTCTTTGGAAACTCAGAATATAATCTTCTAATCATGGTGAAAGATCTTCAAAATCTCCCATAAAGATCTTCTTTTTTTAACATAAAACCATTCTTTATATCCTGGGGAAAAAACATAAAAGGGTGAGCTCAAATGCTCAGTAAGGGTAAACAAAAGAAATATCAATCACATCATATTCATAAGAACATAACATTTTGGAAATCTTAACATGCAAAAGAGATCATAATATCATAACATGGGATAAATCATAGTAGTGAAATGTAATCCCAATAATCATAACTTAAAACATGAAAATTTGTGGCATACACACATAATCATAGAGAATCATTTCTTATTATTCAAGACTCATTTCCAAGACTATCTTAGTGGACAAAGTCCATTTCTGAACCGAGTTCACTCCTCGTTTCAGTCCTGTTTCACAAAACCGGTTTAACCTACCATTCTAGCCATGTCTATCTCATGAGATATAAAATCTTTACCCAATGCATTGTATGGAGATATAGGTCCCAACCATCTCATAATGATACCATTCTTATGTGTGCCACAAAATCATAAATCATACATCATTGCATAACCCATGTAATAAAAATGGGATTCTTAAACAAAATGTCATCATAAAACAATTCATATAAGATAAAGGAATTCATAAAAATAATTCTATCACAAAATAATCAAAATCAATGTAATAATAGGGATATACACAGAATCCTATATTATCTTAGATGGAAAATAATTTTGATAAAACACTTGAACTCCATTCTTGAGGAAAATATCTTTTCTACTTCAAAAACATTTTCTTTTCTTAACATGTCATACAATTTTAAACTAAAAGAAGTTGATTAAAAATAAACTTCAAAACTTGTAAATGAAGCTTTTTTGAAATAATGTTTTAAAAATCCAGTCATTCCGTATAAGTTAAAAAAAACATTCTTCCCGTACTTTTGTCGGAAAAGTCAAAAAGTACCTCGTACGAAAAACGACAAAAGATTCCTTTCATATCTTTTACTATAAACTCACCAAAGGGTAAAAATGGATTTAAAAAATTGTGGGTGGATTTAAATAATATTACATATTGAGGAAACATGGATGTGGATGATAAAATACACCCCAGTAAATACCAAAGTATAAACAATCTCAGATAAAAATGGGATTGTGATATTTCCCTTACCTTAAGTCCGATTTGCTTCGTAAGTGTCCGAACCTCCTGTGTAATGATTTAAATAATGTCATTTACTTATTCCATAATCATACTCATTGTTATGATAATATATATGGTTCACTTAGGACTTTATATTACCCGTTCTTTTGTAAATTCCATGTTAAAGAGAATTTTGGGAAAAATCGTTTCATTTGTCATCCGTGTTTTGACTTGTAATTATTCATATGATTACTTAGATCATGATTAATTAATTACAGAATATAAAACATGATTTATATATAATATATATTCAGAATATACATATATATAATAGATCAGCAAATGGAAAGAAATACACCGTTCATGGAGACGGTAGGCCGTATGTACGCATGAACGCTGTTTTCGTCTCCTTATTGAGTTGAATGGAATTAAGTAGATGACATACATATATATACACATAAATCCAGTATCATTATTATGTCATATATTTCATGATTACTTATTATATATACTTTATAATCATTCATGAATGGTTAACGTGGTGAATGAATCTCATCGTGTCGTGGAGACGGTAATTCGTACGTACGCACGAGCAATGATATCGTTCTCATGATACTGGAATTGTATTGGAGCTTATTTATACTATTTCAGAATCAATATCACTTTACAATAATCATATATAGTTATTATTTACACCATTATACCCATCCAAGTAAGGTGGTGGTGGAAAATAGATTACACCACGGCGTGGAGACGGTATTCCGTACGTACGCACACACGATGATTTCATTTTCCGTAGGATGGATAGATGGTGAAATAGGGTTGTTTAATAATTATAATAACATATAAGTATATTAGTGATACTGATGTTATTACTTCATAATGAAACAACCTAAGAAGAAGAAGTGGAAGAAGAAATAAATTTGAAAGAATCGGTAACGAACATTACCTCTTCTTTGAAGCACCTCTTGAGACCTCCTTTTAGGGGACTAAAATTGGTCTTTGAAGAAGACCAGGACCTCTAGGATGTTTCTAGGGATGTGGAGAATAGAATTTGGCAGGGTTTGGCCGAGCATGAAGTCTCAAAGTGGTGTGAGGAAGAGAGGGAGGAGGTGCCCTTTTTTAAGGGAGGAGAGGGGCACCTTTGGAATAACTAAAACTATTATTTTATTATAAAGCCAGATTCGGTTTTAAATAGCCCCAAATTGATTTATTTCGAAGCTAAGGTGGGGATGGGTCGAAATCCTCTCATCCAATAGAATTTAGACAAGTTTAGGTTCCTATTTTAACCTTATCATTTAGATTTAACATTAAGTTAGATAATTTTACTTTTACCGTGTCTTTTTGTGTTCTTACAATATAAGGTTAATAAAATTACTATAACAAGCCAAACGAACCCCAAGTTGTTTATTATTAATATATATAACCTTATCTAAGTCATTTGTCTGAAACATATATTTTTTGAAATAAAATAACAATTAATAATATAATATTTTTCTAAAAAACTATTTTATGTCAATTTTGACACTATTTAGTAATTGATTTTTGTGAAAATCATAACAGAATGATTAGTTCTAAAAAAGTTAATTAAATCAATACTAACATGTCATATTAACCTAGAAAATTAGTTTAATTCATAAAAAGTCTCAAATTACTTTTATTTGAGTATTTATAACATCAATTATGTCAATATTTTATTAATAAGATAATTACTGCATCATCTTTGTGTCATAAATAAATTAACTTATTTAAAGTCTAAAAATTAAAAATAAACTATAATTATGTAGGAAATCTTTTTATATTTATAATGAATATTTATAGTCGAATTTATCTTATGTATAACTCTATATTAAAAATGATTTAGTTATTAAACTTTGATTTTAACTATTTTAACCCTCCTTTAAATAAATTGATAATAAATGTCCTAATCTAATCCAAGTGGGCCTAAATGGTCATATTTTATTCCTAAAGTTTTTTTGGTCGAATTACACTTATAAAATAGAATTAGGACATGTGTTAGGGTAATAATAATATCATTTTTACCCTTAACTACCCTATTTACTTTTAACCGTGGTAAAAAAAAAGTAAAAAGTTACTATTCACCAAAAATTATTTTCATCTCATTGAACCACATTTTAGTCCTTGATATTAATCGTATCTCTTGGATTTTCGAAATTCTAATCACAGAAGCGGTAAAATTATGTTTTATGAAAAATTCAGTTTTTTTAACTACCACTTAGTGGTTTCACTATTCATAAAAAAATGAATGTTTGTAGAAAAATACCAAAAATTAGGCCTGAGATATATTTGATATTATGAATTCAAAAATTATGTTTATTTTACCAAATTCAAAACATATTAGTTAAATTTACTTATTTAAAAATTAATTCTCGTCATCAAAACAAATAGCGTGTTTTTAAAAGATAATAACTATCAAAAGATTGACACTTGTTTATGTCTGGTTTAAATGTGAAATTAAATCCAATGAACAACATTGTATTAAATTGTAAAAATATATTCTAAATATACTTTTAAACCACTCAAATTAATAATCTATCACTATTAATTATTTTGATTAAAAAATTTGTTTTAATTAAAATTTAGTAATTTTCAATATTCATCAGAATATGAAAGTTATCCGAAAAGTACCAAAATTTCACCCTAAGCTAATTTCGATATTCTGAATCCAAAAATGAAGTCAAATTTGAAAGATAAAATTTATAAGATTTCGAAAAGTGGTTATTAATATTCATAATGGCTAGTTTTAATAATATTTTAATAGCATATCGTTGTTTAGCGAAACTCGGTATTGCGTACAACACACGCTATCATGAAGGTCGTGATTGCATGTAGTGCAAGCCAAGTCAGGGATGCGTGTTTTGAAAGATCCTTTTGGTGTAGCATACAACACAAGACATTAATGAAATTAAAAAGAATATTTTTCATAAAATCTCGGGGTGTTACAAACGCGGCCCTAGACCGTCTCCTAATCGAAGAAGGGTGTCATTGGAGACTAGCTGGGAATATGACATGCTCGATCCCATCCTTCTGAGTGCCTCTGCATATGAGGTATTTTCTGTTCTTGATTCGGCAGGGGGAGGAACTTCCTGTGGATATGATATGTCACCGTGGGGAGGACCTTCGCAATGGCGGCCATAATGGTGAGGACTACCATCACAGCTACCACATGGAGAGAACCTATAGGGTACACCCTGGGGAGGGCCTTTAGAATGTACCGCAACGAAGAGAGGGCCTTTTCATTGATCGGCGTCTAGGCAGGGAGGGCCTCCGCTATCCGTTTTGTAATGGAAATGGATACTATTACTACTTGACGCCTCACTGCATAGAGGAATTTTGCAGTGCAGGCCCCGGGGAGGACCTCCAAGGCGTGTCGCAGCGAGGGGAGGACCTTCTGGCTGCGTAGCATTGTTACGGGGAGGGACTTCGCAACAACTTCCATAATGGTGAGGATGAACATCAAGGATTGATGTTCGATTTGTATCCTAGGGAGGACCTTCAAGATACACTGCGACAAGGGGAGGGCCTTCTTGTTGCTTGGGGCCATTGCGGGGAGGACCTTCACAATGGAGGTCGTGGTGGCGAGGACTACCATCACATCTTCCACAGGGAGTATGTCTGCGGGGTACACCCTGGGGAGGGCCTTCAAAATGTTCCGCAACGAGGGGAGGGCCTTCTCGTTTCTTGACGTCTATGCGGGGAGGAACTTCGTTACCAGAGTGGCGAGGACTACCATCGTGATCTGATGCTTGGATGAATGGAGTGTCGTTGCAACGTAACCCCTGGGGAGAACCTTCAGGGAAGGCCACAACAAGGAGAGAACCTTCTTGTCATGATGACACGTCACTACAGGGAGGGCCTCTACAGTTGTGACTATGATATCGATGACTACTATCATAATATGTTGTCCCACTGCACGGAGAGTGTTTGCAGCGTATACCCCAGGGAGGACCGTCAGGGTGGACAGCAACACGTGGAGGGACTTCTTACTGCTCGATCTTCTGGTCACGCAGAGGGCTTCCGTGAATCGCATAAAAAGAGAATCTCTCCTGATCGATCGTTATATTCCTGTAGGGGAGGCCCCCGCGGGTGCTCTGCGGAGGACCTTCAGAGCTGCTGGTAGCAACATTTGGGTAGGACCTTCTCAACTGCTAATGCTACTCCCATAATATGGTAATGGGTAGGCAGGGTTCTGAGCCTTCGATATGTGATTATTGGTATTGGGAACCCCAGCTTCTAGTAGAGTGGAGTCATGACCCCCTCTTTATTTTCAGGCTGCCTTCAGTGCATTCGGGGTTCTTTCTTGTAGGCAACAGGGACCGTTTTCTGTTGATAACGGCCTTCACCTTTGTATCCCTTTCTAATTGTGTCCCGTGATGCTCTCGGGTTATCCCAACGGTTCCATATCCAACGATACGTGGACCTAATTTCCAAAGGTAGGCATTCGCTGGGTGATTTGGCCAGTGACCCTTAAGAACTCACAATGGTCGAGAGGATGGGAAGTCGGGCTCATCGCACCCTTTTGGGGGGAATTATTGCATGTTCTGGAACTCTCTTATAAATTAAAGACATGTTCATATGTTCATGAATCTTTGGGTTATACCCAAGCATAGTATCCCTGGATTACTTTTGGTTGGAAATGGTCAGCCGAATGCAGGGGTTCAGAATCCTTTAGGCCCGATGTTTACCATCCCTTGAGGAACTAATGATCCCAAGGAGTCTGGAATCATTGATACGACACTGGTTTAAAGCCCGGTAACTGGGCACTATGGATTTTATTGTCATCCAGGGGGGAGAGATAACGACTTGATCATTTGGATCGAACTCGCTATATGTGCTTCCTACATATCCTGGTGAGAGGAGTCAGAATCCACATAGTTCAGTTCAAGATTAGATCGTACACATAAAAGTTGCCTGTTTTTGGGATTGAAGCTCAAGGAGGCTTCCTACGTACCTTGCTTAGGAGACAGGGATCAAAACCCACGTAGTTCATTAGTACAGTTTAACGTCATACAGGACAAAGGATGAACTGACATGAAGAGGGTTAGAACGGATGAGTGTTGGGCTTGAACCTCGTGGAGGATTCCTACATACCCTGCCTAGGAGATAGGGATCAAAGTCCATGTAGTTCGAAAAATTGTCAGAGAACCGAAATGAATATGGACCCGGGGGTCTGACGGTAAGTGGGCTTGAACCTCGGGGAGGCTTCCTACGTACCCCGCCTAGGAGATAGGGATCAAAGTCCACGCAGTTCGGAAAATGTTCGGATAACCAATGTGAATGTGGACTCAGGGGTCTGACGGTAAGTGGGATTGAACCTAGGGGAGGCTTCCTATGTACCCCGCCTAGGAAACAGGGATCAAAGTCCACGTAGTTCCGAAAATTGTTGGAGAATCGATGTGAATGTGGACCCGGGGGTCTGATGGTAAGTGGGCTTAAAACTTGGGGAGGCTTCCTATGTACCCTTCTTCGGAGATAGGGATCAAATTCCACGTAGTTTGAAAAACTGTTGGTCCGGGTCGATGCTTACTCTAAGACCATGTGAGTCATGCTCGGTGTGAGAAACAAGAGGGAGCAGAGACCTGACGATCACGTTGTGAAAGGTGCGTCGGTGGGAAGTGAAGTGGGGCTTACGCATAGGGCATCCCAAGAAGTGGGGATTGGGACTTATTTCAGGATAGAGGCTCGATGGTGAAAAATACCAGAGGGAGAGGGAAATGGTATCCTTGTGTCCATATCCCCTCATGGTTCTTGGCCCCGGGAATTACGGAGGTGCATGGGTGCTACATCCCGCAAGAAAGGCTAGGGTATTACACTAAGGAGGCTACCCTGTTCACTCCCAGAAGAGGGGGAAAGTGCTCACCATCGAAGTTAAAGGGAAATGGAAGTGGGGTCCCCCAATATAGCGAGTGGAGAGGAAGAAAGGGAACTCTGGGCTTGGAACCAACATTACTATGGGAATGTAAACCCAGGAACGCTTCTGAAATCCACTCAAGGGACAGATAAACCCCTTTTCCCTCGCTTACCGTGGGTATGTGAACTCAAGGCGGTGAACTGATGTGCCTGAAGGTTGCATCATACGGGTCTGGTGGCTTTGGGGGAGGCCATAGCTCCACACCGATGAATGGGCCAATGAGGGGGGTGCGAAGGATCAAGCCTGATTGGAAGGATTTTATCTGACTCGAGGAATGGGAACAACAAAGGATTTGGTGGGACACACAGGTGTATGAGGAGTGGCGCCCATCGCATAGGGGGTGCTACATGGCTGGGGAGGCCGTCTGCGTACTAGGGTGGTACGCCGAATGATAGGCATCCCGCGTACCAGGGTGGTACGCAGCTTCGGGTTCATCCCGTGTACTAGGTTGGTATGTGGTGGAGTCTGCGCGGGCAGTGGTGGCCATGGGAGACACCGGTCGGGGGTTCTTTGGTCAGGGCTCCGCCCGCATAGGAGGGTGCTACGCAGTGCATCAGATCGAAAAAGGGGCATAAACTCCATGTTCCACGGGAAGTGCATCCGCGGAGGGGACATGGTTCGTAGTCATTTTTTTTGTGATTTTAAGTTCGCAGTTCACCAAGTTGTTATGCGTTTCAGTTCCTTATTAATTCTTTTCCAACTTCATACCTATTCTGGTTCACGAATTGGAACTTCGCTGTTTGCAAAATCCTAAGCTCCTTTCTCCAAAATCCTTTCACCCATCTCGGCTCGATCTCTCCCTTTTCTCCCCATCGATGTCCTTTTATAGTGGGGAGGAAAAGGGGTCTATTATGGTCATGTGGTACCTTTTGTGGATGCCCAGGACCAAAAACCCGGTTTACGGATGACTCGGTCAACAATCCGAAACTCGTGGGGGGCATTGAATACACCTCTCCCACGAACCAAGTTAGTTTGAGGGGTGATTCGCGGCTGCGCAGGGTTCTGCCTCTATTCCACGAATGATAGCACAAGCGGGAAGGGCCGGCTGGCGCGGTTCGCAGTTGGGGTGGTTCATGTTGGTGGACAGGCATGGCTCCCATCTTGCTTCGCGCCCATGGAGGGTCCCCGCCTCTGTTCCGCGAATGACAGTGGTCCGCGGAGGGGGGAACTTCGCGGAACCGGCCATGTACCGTTAATATTGGACTGGTCCGTGGACCAGTTCATATTTTTTCAACATCTCCACATTTTTTCCCAATCCCTTGAAGGAAATTTGGTAGAATATTCTCTTGGATTAAAGGAAATTCTCATTCTCCTTTGAAGAATTTTCAGGACCCTATAAGGGGTTTAAAGGATTTGTATATTTTTTTTCAGGGTTTTAGGGTTACATGTTTTTATGTGTTTTACGTATTTTTGGGGGTTTTGTTGTTTTTCTATGGTTTTAGGGTGTTTAGGGCCATTTTAGTGATTTTGTCATTTTTAGGTTCTTAGGGGTTTTATTGGTTTTTAGGGTTTTATGGTTTTCTTTGGGTTTTTTTAGGTTTTTATTTTTTTATGTTTTTAGTGATTTCTAGGGGTTTTATGATTTTTATGATTTATTTGGATTTTAGGTATTGTATGGAGTTTTTTTTTGAGTTTTTGGACTTTTTAGGGATTTTATTATTTTAGGATATTTTTCATTTTTATGTGTTTTAAGTATTTTTAAAATTTTAAGGTTTTATTAGGTTTTATCATGTTTTATATTTTTTTGGGTATTTAGAGAATTTTTCATATTTTTAGGTGTTTTTAGGGTTTTTATGGATTTAGAGGGTTTTAGGGTTTTAAGGTTTTTTATGGTTTTTTGGGTTTTAAAGGTTTTACTGTTTTAATGATTTTTATGGGTTTTTGGGGTTTTTAAATTTTTGGGATTTTTTTGGTATTTTTTAAATATTTTTATGGTTATTTTGGTTTTGACGGATTTTATGGGTATTATGGTCTTTTGGGTTTTTATTATTTTTATAATTGTTTAAGGTTTTATGGTTTTTTATGTTTTTATGGGTTTTATGGTTTTTCAAATTTTTTAATGTTTCTAGCGGTTTGAAGGGTTATTAGTGTTTATAGTTTGTTTTAAGGGGTTCTATGAGTTTTTATGATTTTTATGGTTTTATAGTTTTTAATGTTTTTAGTGGATTTAATAATTTTTATGGCCCCTTTATATGTTTTTGTATTTTTTTGCGTGTTTAGGTTTATTGTTGGGTTTTTAGTGTTTTTAGTTTTTTAACGGTTTCTTAGGTTTTTTAGAGTTTTTAGGGGTTTTTATGTTTTTAGAGATTTTTAGGAATTTTTTAGGCTTTTAGGGTTTTTAGGGTTTTAGTTATTTTGAGGGTTTTAAATTTTTTAGGCTTTTTAACATTTTTACATTTTAGGGGTTTTATGTGTTTTTAGGTTTTGGGTGTTGTCTTAGGAGTTTTCAGGGTTTTTAGAGATTCTAAATTTTTAGATATTTTTAAGGATTTTTTAAGAATTTTAATGTTTTAGTGTTTCTTGGAGTTTTTAGGGGTTTGGAGGTTTTTAGGTTTTTTAGTTTTTTAGGTTTTTTGGGTTTTAATAATTTTTATATGTTTAAGGTTTTTTCAGGGTTTTTCTAGGGTTTTAGGGTTTTTTATATTTTTTTCAATTTAGGTATTTTTAGGACTTTTATTGCTTTTACGAGTTTTAGTGGTTTTTAGTGTTTTTAGGGGTATTTAGCAGTTTCATGGTTTTTTGGATTTTTTGAGTTTTTTGGGGTTTAGGGTTTGTTTAATATTTTTATTGTTTTATATTTTTTTAACATTTTTAGGGTTTTAGGGTTATATTTTTTTTTGTAATTTTTAAGTTGTTTAATTGGTTTTTAGTGTTTTTACGGTTTTTAGGGCTCGTTTGGTTTTTAGCATTTTTTTTGCAGTTTTTGGGGCTCTTAGGGTTTTTAGGTTTTTAGTGGTTTTAAGTGTTTTTAGGTTTTATTGGTTTTCTTTGTGTTTTCAATGTTTGTGTTGTTTTATGGTATTTTTTTTGGATTTGTTAGAATTTATTGGTTTTTTAGTTTTTTAGTGATTTTGAGGTTTATTAGGGTTTTTTGGGTTTTTAGTGTTTTATGGTTTTGTTGGGGTTTTTGGGTTTTTTGTAGTTCTTAGGGTTTTAATGATTTTTTAATATTTTTTAACTTTTATAGCGTTTAATTGGGTTTCATAGTTTCTAGTGATTTTTCAAGGTTTTATGTGATTTTTTTATTTTTAAGGGGTTTTGGGGTTCTGATGGTTTTTAGTGTGTGTTTGTTGATTTTTAGGCGTTTTTATGTGTTTTAATTGTTTTTTATGTTTTTATAGTTCTCTATGGGGTTTTTAGAATTTTAGGGTTTGTATGTTTTTAGTGATTTTTGGGGTGTTTTAATTATTTCATGTGGTTTTAGGTGTTTTATGGATTCTAAGGGTTTTTATGGTTTTAATGGATTTTATATTTTTTGGTTTGAGAGTTTTTTTTGGATTTTTACGGTTTTAAGGGTTTTTGGCGTTTTTTAGTATTTTTAGGATTTTAAAAGTTTTTTAAAACTTTTAGTGGGTTTTTTGGTGTTTAAGGATGTTTATGATTTTTAAGGGTTTTATGGATTTTTATGGTTTTTAGAGTATTTAGGGCAATTTTCAATTTTTATAAATTCTATGGGTTTTAAGTGTTTTTATTATTTTAGGGCTTTCTTAGGGTTTTTTTGGGGTTTTAGGGTTTTAAGTTGTAGTGATTGTTACATTTTATGTATTTTTAAGGATTTTAGGTTTTTTTATTATTTTATAGGTTTTAGGGATTGTGGGGAGTTTTAGGGGTTTTATGGTTTTTTGGGTTTTTGGGTCTTTCTTTTTTCCGAGTTTTTAAGGGTTTTATATTTTTTATACACTTTTTAGATTTTAAAGGGGTTTTATAATTTATATTTGGTTTATGGTTTTATGGGTTTCTAGGGGTTTTAAGGTTTTTATAATATTTTTTTTTGTTTTTAAGGGTTTTCAGGGTTTTATAGTCTTTTGGGTTTTTAGGGTTTTTAGTCTTTTTAGGGGTTTTATGTATTTTTGGGTATTTACAATTCTTAGGTTTTTAAGTGGTTTTTACATTTTTTTGGGTTTTAGGTATTTTTCTGTATTTTTAAGGTATTTTAGTGTTTTTAGGGCAAGAATGATGTGAGGCCATTCTATTCTGCGCCCCCCAAAAATTATGAGAAAACAATTCATTGTAGACATGGAAGGGGAGGGGTCAAACAATCCACACCCAAATACACTTAACAACCCCAAACCCCGAAAAACCCAAAACCCAAAAAACACACAAATGCTAAACAAAGCGGACATTCACCATCATCTCCATCATCACCTCCCATCCAATCAGCAGCCAACATCTCACAGCACATAGTCCATCATCCATCACCTTCAGCATCAACATCTCCTTGAACACCTTACAGGGCCAGGGTATTCCTCCCAGCCAAGAACAAAAAGCGTCCAGTAGCTCAAATTCTAGCATCCAGTACCCCATACATAGACATCTCCTAGCATACCACATTTGAGATTCCAGCCACTAACAACTCCTAACCAAGAATCTAACACCTCCCGACCAATTATCTTCCTTCATCATTAGACAACGCCCATAGTAACTCACAAGAAGACTAGTCAAAAGAATAGACAACACCACCATCGATTCAAAACCAATCCATACACACCCCCAACCAACACTTGAGCAAAGCAGCAACACATTTTGCACCGCCTCTATAAGTAGAAAACAACAACCAATTGCCCATTATATAACTTTCATCACCTTCAATCCAATAAATACCCAACATCCAACAAATTGTATCTAACAGCACCCAACCAACAGCATAGAAAAACACAACAAACAACATTTTAAAGTGCCTCCTCCTTCTACCAAACTCAAGATCTAGATTCAAAATTCTGAGAACAAGGGACACCACAATTGATTAACTCCATCACTAAGTCATACCACAAGATCAGAGCTAGAAATCATATAAAAACATCGAGTTGTACCTCACAACACGTCTCGGGAGAAGCAGCCCACCAGAGCCATCAACAACAAGACAAGACCCGAAACTGTAGGAATGTACCGGTATAATGGTTTTTTAGTTTTTTTAAAGATTTTAGCAGTTTAAAGGGTTTTTATAGTTTTTAGTTTTTTAGTGTGTTTTTAGAGTTTTTATGGTATTAATGTATTTTAGGTATTTTGAGTGTTTTTATGTTTTTTAGAGTCATTAGGGGCTCAAACATTTTTAGGTTTTTATGGGTTTTATGTGTTTATAAATTGTAAGGTTTTGTTTTTGTTTTTTAATATTGTAGTGTTTTTTACATTTTTAGTGTCTTTTATGGATTTTTATGATTTTTATGGGTTTTTAGGATATCTAGGTACTATGATGTTTTTTTCGGGATTTTAGTGTTTTTTTGTTTTTTGGGGTTTTATATTTTTTTGAATGTTTTAGGGTTTTTATTTTTTGTAGAGTTTTTTAAATTTTATGTGTTTGTAGGGTTATTATAGTATTTAGTAGTTTTATGGGTTTTAGGGGTTTTAATGGATCTATGGGTATTTATTCTCATTAGGTGGGTTTTGGGGTACTAGTGTATTTTTAGTGATTTTATGCTTTTTAGTGTTTTTTAGGTTTTTAAGGTATTTATTTATTTTTAGGTTTTGAAGGTTTTCTTATGAATTTTCAGTTTTTTTTGGTATTTTTAGGTTTTTAGAGATTTTTTGGGATTTTCTAGGATTTGTAGTGTTTTAAGGGATTTAAGGATCATTGGATTTTATGGTTTTCTAGGGTTTTTATGTATTTTTTTAGGTTTTAATGCTTTCATTGAGTTTTAAGAGTTTGTAGAGTTTTTTAATTTGAAAGGGTTTTCTATAATTTTAAATATTTTTATGGGTTTTAGGGTTTTTTAGGATTATTATGGTTTTTAGGGATATATGAATTTAATGGGGTGTTATGATTTTTAGTGTTTATATGGTGTTTTGGATTTTTAATGTTTTTTTGAGTTTTCTAAGTGTTTCATTTATTCATATTTTTTTAAAATTTTAAGGTTTTTAAAGAGATTTTATAGTTTTTTCTTGTTTTTATATGTATTTTGGGGGGTTTTTATAGTTTTTCGTGGTTTTATGGTTTTGAGGCTTTTCAGGGGGTTTATTGTTTGTTGGGGTTTTACCATTTTTAGATATTTTAGGGGGTTTTAGTTTTTTTAGGTTTTTAATGTTTTTATATGGATTTTAGGAATTTTTGGGATTTTTATCATTTTTAGGGTTTTTTAGGATTATGATGGTTTAAGGTTTTTTTGGGTTTTTTTTTCATTTTTAGAGTTTTTATAGTTTTTATAGTTTATAATTTTTTACAAGTTTTTAACATTTTTTTTGTGTTTGAAGTGTTTTAAATTTTTATGTTTTCTTAGAGTTTATACGGTTTTATGGGTTTTTATGGTTTTTATAGTTTTAATGGTATTTTCAGATTTTGGGTTTTCTTAGTGGTTTTAGCGTTTTAAGGATTTTATGGGTTATAAGTGTTTATATTTTTTAAAGGTTTTCTTAAAATTTTTATAGGGTTTTAGGGTTGTTTACATTTTTATAGATTTTTAGGTATTTTGTAGTATTTCATTGGGATTCAAGAGAAATTATGGATTTAGTGGGCGAGGGATAGGGGTTTTGTAGTTTTTAAGGATTTAGGGTTTTTTTGTTTTTTAGAGGTTTTAAGTTTTTGTAGAGTTTTTTTTACATTTTTTTGGTTTTAAATGGTTTTTATTGTATTCAGTTGTTTTTATCATTTTTATGGGTTTTAGTTTTTGTAAGGTTTTAGTGTTTTTTAATGTTTTATGGTTTTTAGGTTTATTAGTGTTTTTAGGGTATTAATTATTTTTTTGTTTTTAATATTTTCTTATGTTTATTTGGGTTTATTAAGTTTTATGAATTTGTAGATATTTTTATGATTTTTAATGATTATAGGGATCTTTAGGATTTCAGGGATTTGTACAGATTTTTTGGGTTTTTTTTTGGGTTTTATGGGTTTTTTAGTTTTATTGTGGTTTTAAGGGTTTTTTATATTTTTAACATTTTTATGGGTTTAAAGAAAATTTTGAGGTTTTAATGGTTTTTACAGGTTTTGTTTTGGTTTTTTAATGTTTTCTGGGGTTCATCGTTTTTAATATTTTTAGTTATTTTTAGTGTTTTTAGGGTTTTTGTATTTTTAGGGGTTTTGAGTGTTTTTAGGTGTTTAATGTTTTCCTAGTGGTTTTCAGGGTTTTAGGGTTTTTACATTATTTCCAATTTTTAGGGATTTTTTAGGATTTTTATGAGTTTTTGGTTTTTATGGATTTTGAGGGTTTTAATAAATTTTATTATTTTAGGGATTATTTTTTAGTTCCTTAGGGGTTTTTGAATTTTTTTTAGGGTCATATTGTTTTCTAATGTTTTAGGGGTTTAAAGGGGTTTTTAATTTTTTTGTTTTCATGGTTTTATGGGTTTTCTATTTTTTTATGGTTTTTATGGGGTTTTATGTTTTTAGGGGGTTATTGGATTTTTATGGTCTTTAAGAGTTTTTATAATTTTAAGGTTTTTAGGGGTTTTTAGTCATTTTAGAATTTTTAGTTTTTCTTAGGATCCTTTAGGCTTTATATTTTTTATGATTTCATTTATTTTTAAAATTTTAATATTTGTATGGGTTTTAGAGGTTGTTAGTTGTTTTTAGGGGTTTTAGGGTTTTTAAGGTTTTTAGGGTTTTTAGGGATTGCATGGTTTTTTTGGGATGTATTGAGTCTTATAGGTTTTTAATAGTTTTTAGAGTTTTTAACATTTTTAGGGGTTTAATGGGGTTTTAGTGTATTTAGTGGGGTTTTAGTGTATTTAGTGGGGTTTTAGTGTTTTTATGGGTTTTAGCGTTTTTATGGTTTTAGGGAATTTTATGGTTTTGATGGTTTTTAGGGTCTTTTTTATTTTCTAGGTTTTCTAAAGGTTTTATATTTTTTTAGGTTTTTTTATGGGGTTTCATAGTTTTTACGGTTATAGGGATTTTGTGGATTTTTTTGGGGGGTTTATGGTAATTTTGTATTTTTGGAATATTGAGGGTTTTTAGGGTTTTGATGTTTTTTTATTTTAGGGTTTTTAATTTTTTTTATGTTTTTAGGGATTTTTTGTGTTTTTAACATTTTCACAGGTGTAAAGGTGTTTTTGTGTTTTTAGGGGGTGTGTTTTTATGGGTTTTTGGTTTTTATGGACTTTTTATGGGTTTTTAGTATTTTTATAATTTTTAGGGGTTGTAGGTTATTTAGTATTTCTAGGTTTTTATGGGATTTAGATGGTTTATTAGGGGTTATATGGGTTTTATGTTTTTAGTGAATGTTAGTTTTTTTTGGAATTTTATGGTTTTTCTAGAGTTATAAATGATTGTGGGGGGTTTTATGGGTTTATAGGGTTTTTTGGGGGTTTTGGGTTTTATAGGGGTTTTATGGTTATTTATGGTTATAAAGGTTTTTATGATTTTATGTATATTAAGTATTTTAAGGTTTTATGTTTTTCTAATGGGTTTTACAATTTCTATGGTTTTTTATGTTTCTAATAATATTTGGTATTTTAATACTTTTTAGGGTATTTAGAGATTTTGAATGTTTTTGAGGGTTTTTAAGCATTTGTGGGTTTTTATGTTTTTTGGGGGTTTAATTATTTTTTTGAGTTGTTTGGGTTTTTAAGGGTTTTTGATATTTTTAAACATTTTTAGTGGTTTAATGTACTTTTTCTGAGTTTTTATTCAGTTTTGAGGGTTTTAATGGAGTTTTATTTTTTTAATGTTTTAAGAGGTTTTTATGGGATTGGGTATTTTTTGGGTTTTTAGGGTTTTTTATAATTTTTAGGTTTTTCATTGATTAATGTGTTTTTATTATTTTGGGGGTTTACTAGAGGTTTTATATGAATTTTAGTGTGTTTTTACATTTTTTAGGATTTTTTGTTCCTTTTTATGATTTTTATTATTTTTAGGGATTTTATGGATTTTATGCATTTTCATGTTTTTCTGGGTTTTTATGTTATATTTGGATTTTAAATTTTTTGACTATTTAGGGGTTTTATGGTTTTTAATAATTCTGTAGTTTTTTTAGTGGTTTAATGGGATTTTAGAGTTTTTAATGGGTTTTTAGGTTTTTTTGTGGAGTGTGGGTTTAATGTTTTTTAGTTGTTTTTAGGCGTTTTTATAATTTTTGGGTCTTTTAGGTGTTCTGACAGTTTTTATAATTTTTGGGTATTTTAGGGGTTTTAATTATTATTAGGTTTTGAGTTTTTCTTAGGGTTTTATTTTTTTATTTTTATGTATATTTAGGGATTTTAAGGATTGTTATTGATTTTGGGCTTTTTGAGGCATTTTGGGATTCTTATGATTTTATGGGTTTTTTAATTTTTTATGATTTTTAGCGTATTTAGGATTTTTAGGGGTCTTAAGAGTTTTTAGGTTTTCAATGTTTTCTAATAGTTTTTAAGGATTTATGGATTGCTGAGCTTTTTTGGATTTTATGGTTTTTATGGTTTTTTTGATATTTTAGGGTTTTAGGGGTTTTAGTTTTTTTATGGTTTTTATGGTTTTTGGGGTTTTATGAGTTTTTTTGAGTTTATTACTGTTTTAATTTTTTAGTTTTTTAATAATTTTTTCAGTTTAAAGGGATTTTAGAAGTTTCAATGTTTTTAGGGAAAGGAATATGCGAGGGTCAGGCTACTCTCGACCCCCTCAAAATTTATTAGAGAAAAAAGACACAGCAGACAAGGGAGCGGAGGGGTCAAACGACCTGCACCCAAAAACCCTTTACAACCCCAAACCCAAGGACCACAAAAAAAAAACCAAAAAATAACACAATGCAAAACAAAGAAGAAAAACTGAAATTTCCATAATATCACCTCCTAAAAAATCAACAACCAGCATCCAGCAGCATCAAAACCATCAGCAGCAAATTCAACAACCCAGCTTCAGCACCTCCCAGCTAAGCAGTAGCCAGCATCCAGCCGCACTATTTCCAGCATCCAATGACTTCAGCATCAGCATCTCTTTCATCACCCAGCCCAACAACATCACCCAACCAAACAGCAGCCAACATCCCGAATCACCATTTCCATAAGTCCCACCTTTTACACCTTCAATCCAATCAGCTTCCAATAACTCACACCTAGAAGCACACCCAAGAACACATCCGCAGCACCCAAAGAAAAGAAAACATCCATTACCACTCAATAGAGCCAATATCCAACACCCACAACAATTCAAAACTAAACCAGACCCACAACTCTCAACCTCCACATCATCTTGCCTCGAATCTAGCACCAGCAACGACTCAAAACCACACCAGCCACAACTCAGAAGACCACATTCCAACATAGAAACCAGAACACCACACAACTTGTCCAGAACATCATCAGTATTATAAACAAAAGTGGAAACTAAGGAGCCAGAAACAAAAACCTGCATCTTTACTCTCTGCAACCACTGGAACCCATCAAGAAGCCATGAGAGCCAGAATACCCCTCCCAGACTCAGATCTGGAAAGATAGATCCAAGCACCATAGAAAGCATGCAGCTGACAAGATGCCGCAGAGCCCATCGCACCAACATTTTACCACCACAGATCCAGAGTGGCCAGCACAAACCTCCCAAGACTAGAACCAGTCGCTCCACCGGTTACCAAGAAGGCCCCAAGAAACTCCTCCACACCAAAATTTTACACCGTCTACATGAACCGCCATGCCAGACACTGAGTGAGTTGAACTGCATCGACCTCCGGGCCGCCGTTCGGAGAATCCACCAAAGAAACTGGTAGATCCCTACCGCCAGGAATCCAAAAGATGTCGTTGAAGCCCATCGCCACCAAGAAAACCCCTCTCATAAGAAAAGGGGAAGAGATCTGCAATGCCAAAAACCATATCATCCAGATCTGTCCTGCACCTATAAGGAACTGAAGCGCTGCACGACGAAAGTCCCAGATCTGAGCAGCTCCACTAATGTCCTACAACGTCGTGCTGAGGAGAGACCTGAACCAAACCACACCTCCAAGAATCAACAAGACCACAAACTAGGGAGACCAGATCTCACCCAGCCATCTGAGGGTGAAGCCTTCATCCGATGCTGAAAAACATACCACCGGAAGAAGCGGAAGCGCTGTGAAGAAGACTGACACCGAAGAGTCCATCGTCGAAGAGATGGCACCACCACACCGGAGGAGACACACCGCGAGAAGAGACCTCGAAGGGGAACCCACATGTGAGAGGAACCTGGAGATTAGGCCATCATCATTTAGTAATCTGAGGGGTTTTATGGGATTTTAGGGTTTCTAAGGTTTTAGGGGTTTGATGGTTTTTAGGGATTTTAATGTTTTTAGAATTTTTATGTGTTTTGGGGTTCTAGGATTTTTTTTAGTTTTTAAGGTTTTCAACGAGGTTTTTAGGTTTTTAGGGGTTTGTTAATATTATAAAAATTCATAGGTCTTTTTAGGCTTTTTTATGGGGTTGTAAGGTTCTAGGTAATTTGAGGGCTTTTACGGGGTTTTAGGGTTTTTATTTTTTGGGGGTTTCATAGATTCTTTTTATTTTTAAGGTTTTTTTGGTTTTTTAATTTTTTAATGATATTATGTGTTCAAAGGGGTTTTAGAGTTTTTAAAGGTATTTTAGAGTTTTTATAGGGGTTTAAGGTTTTCTAAGGGGTTTAGGGGTTTTTATGGTTTTGTAGGGTTTTAGGGAAATTATGTTATCTGAAAGTTTCTTTAATGTTTTTAGATTTTTTAGGTTTTTTGGGGTTTTAAGTGTATTTTTGGTTTTTAAGGTTTTATTAAGGTTTTTGGGGTTTTATATATTTTCATGGTTTTTAGGGTTATTATATTTTTACGGTTTTATAGTATTTTGAGTGTTTCGTGGGTTTGATGGATTTTATATGATTTTAATTATTTTTTAGGGATTTTGGTGTTTTATGTATTTTTAGTTTTTTAATGTTTTATTTGGTGTTTTTAGGATATTAGTATTTTTTACATTTTTTGATATTTTTAGGGTTTTTAGTATTTTTAATGGGTTTTAGGGAAATTACATATTTTTAGGGATTTTATGGTTTTAGGGGTTTTAGGATTTTTATATTTTTTTGGGGTTTTAGGGGTTTTTTGAGTTACTTAGGTTTTTTATGTTTTTTTACAGGTTTCGAACATTTTAATTTTTTAAAGGGGTTTTAATGTTTTTAGTGTTTTTAGGGTTTTCATTAGTGTTTTGGGGGGTTTTAATTATTTTAAGGGTTATTGGTTTTTTGGGATATTTTGGGTCTTTTAAGGTTATTAATATTTTTATATTTTTAGGAATTAATGGTTTTCCTAGTGTTATTAAGTGTTTTAGGGGTTTTTTATGTCTTTAGGGTTTTTAGTGATTTCTTCTCTTTTATGGGTTTTTTTGGTTTGTAGGAAATTTTATGGTTTTGGGGATTTTAGTATTTTTTGTATTTTTAGGTTTTTATAGGTTGTATGTGTTTTAGGTTTTTAAGGCGGTTTCATGGGGTTTTAGTGATTTTTTATGTTTTTAGTGTTTTTAGGGGTTTTCTGGATTTTTTATGGTTTCTAGGATTTTAGGGATTTTTTTGGGATTTTAGCACTTTTATTGTTTTTATGTTTATGTTAGGGTTTTTAGTTTTTTTTAGTTTTTGAGTTTCCATGGGTTTTTATTGTTTTCTAAGATTAATAGTATTTTAAAATGTGTTTATATTTTTAGTATTTTTTTTATGTTTTTATGGTTTTTAGGGTTTTAGTTGGTTTTATAGTTTTTAGGTATATTAGGTGATTTTAGAGTTTTTAGTATATTTAGCGGCTTTAGTGTTTTTAAGTGTTTATAGGGTTTCATGTATTTCATTGGGGTTTTACTGATTTTTAGGATTTTTTATATTTTTGTGGATTTTTATTATTTTCTAGGATATTTCTGGTTTTTATTGTTTTTAGGGCTATTATGGGGTTTTAGGATTTTTATGGTTGGTTGGGTTTTAGTTTTTTTAATCAGTTTTAAGGGTTTTAAGTTTATTTTTATATATTTAACATTTTGGGGGTGTTAATGTTTTTTAGAGTTTTTAGTGGTTTTTAAGGGTTTGATGGGTTTTTTGGTGGTTTTAATGTTTTGTGGGGTTTCATGTTTTATAGGACTTTCAGGGGTTTTAGGACATTTAGTGTTTTTAGGGGGTTTCAGGGTTTTAAGTTTTTAAATGTTTTTAATGATTTCTTATGGATTTTCAAGGGATTTTAGGGTTTTTAAGTTTAAGGTATTTTGAGGGGTTTCATGATTTGTTATGATTTTAAGGTTTTTAAAGGTTTTTATGGGTTTTTTGGGTTTTTATGGTTTAAGAGTTTTTTCCTTTTTAGGGGTTTAAATTATTTTTATATCTTTAGTTGATTATATGGGTTTTTATATTCTTTTATTGTTTTTGGTGGATTCATAGGGGTTTTAGGGGGTTTAGGGTCTTCTGAAGGGTTTTAGGGGTTTTAGCATTTTTTAGAATTTTTGGAGTTTTATTTTTTTAGTTTTTTTGAGGTAATCTTAGGGGATTTCATAGTTTTTAGGTTTTTTTTATTTTTAGGTATTTTGTTGAATGTTTTAGGATTTTTGAGGGGTTTTGTGCATTTTCATGGTGGAGGGGGGGGGGGGGGGGGTTATGTGTTTTATGTTTTAAGGTTTTATTAGGGGTTTTATTATTATATAGTTTGAGATATTTTTTAGGGGTTTTATTTTTTTTACGGTTTCTAGGTATTTTCATGGTTTTTAGTGTTTTAGGGTTTTAGTGTTTTTATGACTTTTTTTAGTTTTTAGGATTTTTGGAGATTTACTATTTTTACTATTTTTAGAGTTTTCCAATATTTTAGGGGATAATGGGTTTTTAGAGTTTTAGGGTTTTTTTGGTTTATGGGTTTCTAGATTTTTTAATGATATTTTGGTTTTTATGGTTTATTTTTATTTTTAGTGTTTTTAGAGATTTTGATTTTTTAGGTTTATTAATAGTTTTTAGATTTTTATGGTTTTCTTATTGGGTTACTTTATATTTAGTGTTTTTATGTCTTCTGGGTTTTTTAGTGATTTTTATGGTATTTAGGGATTTCAGTGATTTTGAGGATTTTTAGGGTTATAGGGATTTTAGGGGTTTTTATGGGTTTCTTTTGAGTTTTAGAGTTTTTTTAGAGTTTTCTAACATGTTTAGGGGTTTAAAATATATTTTTAGTTTTTAGGGATTTTTTGGATTTTTATTGTGTTTAACGGGTATTATGGTTTTAGGGGTTTTTATGAATTTTAGGGTTTTCAGAGTTTTTAGGTGTTTACTGGGTTTTTAGCATTTTTTATGTTTTTAGGGGTCTAAATTGTTTTTATGAACTAAGGTTTTCCTATGGTTTTTAAAGTGTTTTACATTGTTAGATATTTTATGGTTTTTTAGGATTTTTATGTGTTTTTAGTGGTTTTATGGATTTTGAGGGGTTTATAGTTTTTTGGGTCTTAGGGGTTTTATTTATTTTTTGTTTTATTAGTTTTTTAGTTTTTCAGTGTTTATAAGTTATTTAAGAGTTTTTTTTAAAAATTTTAGGGATTTATGGTTTTTAGGTTTTCAGGGGTTTTAAGTGCTTTTAGGTTTTTAAGGATTTATTAGAGATTTTCAAGTTTTTGTAGGGTTATTTAAATTTTTATGGATTTTTAGGGGTTTTTTAGGTTTTTTATATTTTTTAATGGTTTAAGATTTTTTAGGTATTTTATGGTTATTAATATTTTAGGGATTTCAATGTTTTGAGTCATTTTAAATGTTTTTAGAGTTTTAAGGTTTTCTTTCTTGTTTTTAGAGTTTTAGGGGTTTTTTCATTTTTTTATATTTTTAGGGATTTTTAAGATTTGTGTGGTTTCTTAGGGTTTTTATGGTTTTGGGGGTTTTTCATGCTATTCTATGTTTTAGGGTTTTTGGGTTTTAGGGGTGTTTTGAGTTATTGGGGGTTTTAAGAGTTTTAGCATTTTTAACATTTTTATTGGTTTAAAAGGATTTAGAGTTTTGATAGGGTTTTTAGGGTGTTATCAGGGATTTAAGGTATTTTATGGTTTCTATGGGGTTTTATGGTTTCTATGGTTTTTATGGTTTCTAGAAATTTTTAGAATTGTTAGTGGTTTTTTGGTTATTTGGGGTTTTAAGTGTTTTTAGGTTTTTAAGGATTTATTAGGAGTTTAGGGTTTTTAAGATTTTTTTACGTTTTTAGGGGCTTAAGGTATTTTTTAGGAATTTTATGTTATTAAGGTTTTTAGGTATTTTGAGGGGTTTTGTGGGGTTTTAGAGTTTTTTATGCCCTTATGGGCTTAAGGGTTTTAGATTTTTTTAACATTTTTAGTGGTTTAAAGGTTTTTAGTCATTTTAGTGTTTTCAGGGTATTATGATTTTTAATGGTTTTAGTGGATTTTATGGTTTTATGGGGTATTAGAGGTATTATTATTTTTAAATATTTTTAAATATTTTTGGTTTTTATAGGTTTTAAGTGATTTTAGATTTTTAATGTTTTCTTATTGTTTTTAGGGTATTTAGGGATTTTTTGTTTCTTATAGAATTCATTGAATTTTATGAATCTTTGTTTGGTTGTTAGGTTTTTTAGGTTTTTAGGGATTTTTTGTGGTTTTATGTTTTCTAGGGTTTTTAATATTTTTAAGTGTTTTTAGGTTTTTATGGGTTTGAAGTGTTGTTAGGATTTATTGGTTTTGTTAGGGGTTTTCAAGGATTTAAGGTTTTTCATGTTTTGTGTATTTTTTGGGATTTTTAAGGAAATTTATTGGTTTTAATTGTTTTTAGATATTTTAATGGATTTAGGGTTTTTTGGGGTTTTATGGATTTTCTTAGATTTTAGGGGTTTTTTAGTTTTTATTCATTTTATGTTTTTTGGATTTTTTTAATGTTTTAGTGGTTTAAATGGGTTTTAGTGTCGTTATTGTTTTTAGGGGATTTCTTGATTTTTAGGATTTTTATTTATTTTAGGGTTTTTTTATTTTTATGATTTTTAGGGTTTTTTTGGAGTTTTAGCATTTTTAGGTTTTTTAGTTGTTTTAGGTTTTTTAGGTTTTTATGGTTTTCTTAGGGGTTTTAGGGTTTTTTATGTTCTTATGTTTTTTGGTATTTTTTAATATTTTTATGTTTTTTTGGGTTTTAGTAATTTTGAGGGGGTTTTTAGGGTTTTTATTGGTTTTATGGTTTATTGGGGGGTTTTATGGTTTTTTTAGTTTGTTAGGCTTTTATAGTTGTTTTTGAGTTCTTTGAGTATTTTAACGATTCAAAGGGGTTTTAGAGTCTTTGGTATTTTTTTAGGATTTTATGGGGTTTTATGGTTTGTAATGGTGTTTATGATTTCTAGGGTAGTTTTAGGGGTGTTTAAGGTTTTTTGAGTTATTTATGTTTTTAGGGGTTTTGAGAGTATTTAAGTTTTTTTGGGTTTTCATAGCGTTTTCTTGGGTTTTTTGGTTTTTTTAGTTTTTTAGGATTTTAAGGGAATGTTTTTGTTTTTTATGGGTTTTAGGGTTTTTATTATTTATTATTTATTTTTTTAGGTATTTAGGGATTTTTAGGGTCATAGTGTTTTTTTTGTTTTTATGGGTTTTATGTGTTTTTAGGTTTTGATGGTTTTCTTTCAGTTTTTTTTTATTTTTAGTGGTTTTTTTAAATTTTTATGGATTTTTATGTATTTTTTTCAGATTTTTATGGTTTTTAGTGGTTTTTGGGATGTTAAGGGTTTTTTGGGTTTTTTTTATGGTTTTTATGATTTTTATGGGTTTTTAGAGTTTTTTATTGATTTAGGTGTCTAAAGTGGTTTTATATTTTTTATTTGGTTTTAACAATTTGTATGGGTTTTTAGGGTTTAGTTTTTTTAGGGTTTTTTATGGTTTTTACAGTTTTAGGGTTTTAGGGTTTTTACGGTTTTTAGCATATTTGGGAGTTTTTGGGGTTATAATATTTTTTAGGTTTATAAAGTTTTCTTATGTGTTTTATGATGTTTTTTGTTTTTTATGTTTTTATGGATTTTTAGAGAATTTTTAGGATTTTTATGGTTTTTTGAGTTTTTAGGGATGTCGAGGTTTTTAGTGTTTTTAGGGATTTTGGTTTTTTATGATTTTTTGGTGATTCAAGGGATTTTTTTTAGTTTTTAGGGGCTTTGCGATGTTTTTTTGTTGTTTCAAATTTTTTAGGATTCAAAGGTTTTTTTAGTTTTTAGTGGGTTTTAGGATTTTTATGGTTTTTTGGGTTTTATGGTTTTTATGAGTTTTTATGAGTTTTTGTGGTTTTTATTGTTTCTAGGGGTTTTTAGGGATTTAGGTTTTTATAAAGTTATAGTTTTCAGGGATTTATTATGTTATTTCTAGGTTCTTAGGGTCTTATATTTTTTTAGGGAATTTATGGGTTTTTAGGATTTTTATTATTTTTAGGGTTTTTTTAAAAAAATTATGTTTTTAGGGTTTTACAGTATTTTTTTTATAGTTTTTAGAGTTTTTCACGGGTTTTAGAGATTTTATTGGTTTTATAGGTTTTCCTATGTTTTTTTGGGTTTTTGATATTTTAGGGTTTTTAGAGTTTTTTTAGGTTTTTAGCGGTTTTAATTTTTTAATGTTTTTAAGGTTATCATAGTGGTTTTCAAGGATTTTTGGGTTTTTTAGGTTTTTTTATTTACAGGGTATTTATATATTTTTAAGGTTTTCTTTTGGTTTTTTATATTTTTTTATGTTTTAAGGGATTTTGAGGGGTTTTATGGTTTTTATTAGTTTAAGGGTATTAATGGTTTTTTGGGGTTTTTTTTAATTTTTTTAATGTGTTTATATTTTTTTTTAAAATTATAAGAGGATAAACAGATCTTTGGTGTTTTAGTGTGTTTTTAGGGTTTTGTGGGGTTTTAGGGTTCATTTTTGTTTTTATGGGTTTTATGGTTTTTAGGGTTTCTAGGGTTTTAATGTTCTTTTATCTTTTTAAGGTTTTCTTAGAGTTTTTAGCGTTTCTAAAATTTTTACATATTTTTAGGGATTTTTAAGATTCTCTAAAATAGTTTTTTTACAAATTTTTATGGGATTTAGAGTTTTTAGGGTGCTTTGGTTTTCTGGGATTTTTGGATTTTTTTAGTTTTTTGGGATTTTACTATTTTTTATATTTTGTAATGTTTTAGGAGTTTAATGGTTTTCTAGAGCTTTTAGTGTTATTTATTGTTTTGAGGGGTTTAAGGGTGTTAATATTTTTATGAGTTTTATGGTATTTTGGGATTTAGGATCTGGTAGGGGTTTTAACATTTTTTATCATTTTAGGGGTTTTAAGTGGGTTTAGGTTTTTAAGGTTTTATTATTGTTATTTATGGTTTTTAGATTTTTTTATATTTTTATCTTTTTAGGGATTTCTTAGGATTTTTATGGGTTTTTAGGTATTTTAGAGATTTCTTGGGTTTTAAGGAATTTCTGGTTTTTAATGTTTTTTTGAGTTTTAAGGAATTTTTGAATTTTTAAATTTTTTAATGTTTTAAATGGTTTAAATGGTTTGTATAGTTTTAATGGGTTTTGATGGTGTTTGAGGTTTTAGGGGTATTAATGTTTTTTTATCATTTTTTAGGTTTTTAAGAGATTTTAGTGTTTCTAGGTTTTCAAGTTTTTCTTATAGGGTTTTATGTTTTTATACATTTTAGGGGTTTTAAGACCTTTTAATGAATTTAATGGATTTTTAGGTGTTTTGAAATTTTATAAGGTTTGGTTATATTTTTTAGTATTTTTATGATTTTTAGAGTTTTTGGGTTTTTGGGTTGGTATAGTTTTCACCATTTTAGCATTTTAAAGTGTTTTTAGAGTTTTTAGTGATTTTGGGGTTTCTTTTTGGTTTAAGGGTTTTTTATGCCCTAGGGGTTTTATGGTTTATAGGGGTTTAGGGTTTTTAGCATTTTTGGGGGATTCTAGGGGGTTTTAAGTGTTTTTTTGGTTTTCATGGTTTTCAGTGGGTTATTTAAAGTGGTTTTTGATTTTTTAAATTTTAGGTACTTTTAGGATTTTTTATTATTTTTATGGTTTTTAAATTTTTTAGAAATTTTGAGGGTTTGTGGGTTTTATTAGGGGTTTACGGGTATTTGTGGTCTTTTTGGGTTTTAGGGATTTTTTTATTTTTTACGGGCTTCACAAGTTTTTTTTTGTTTTTTAAAATTTTTGGGTTTAAAGGGTTTTGAATGTTTATAGGGGTTTTATTAGTTTTTAGGGGTTTTAGGGTTTTTATCAGTTTCATGGATTTTTGAGGTTGCTAACTTGTTTTATTTTTAGGTGTTTTGTGTTTTTAGGGTTTTGCGGTTTTCATATGGGTTTTCAAGGTTTTTAATGGTTTTTACATTTTTAGGGATTTTATGGTTTTTATTATTTTATGGGTTTTAGGGATTATAGAGATTTTGAATGTTTCAAGGTTTTTAAGGTTTTAGTTTTTTTTGGTTTTTTTTGTTTTTAGGTTTTTTAGAGTTTATAATTTATTTAGGGGATTAATGTTTTTTAGAGTTTCTAATGGGTTTTAGGTGGCTTAGGGTTTTTAGGTTTTATTAAATTTTAAGTGTTTAAAATTATTTTTTATTTTTAAAATTTGTTTACTGTTATTATGTGGTTTTAGGGGTTTTTAAAACAATTTAGGTGTTTTTATAGGTTTCGGGGTTTTAGGGTTTTTAGGGTACTTTTTGTGGTTTTAGGTTTATATGATTTTTTAGATTTTTTATATTTTTAGTGGTTTTAAGTTTTCTTAGGTTTTTATGGTTTTCATAGTGTTTTTAGAATTTTTAGTTTTTACGAATTCTTAGGTATTTTTTTAAATTTTTAAATTTTTTGGTGTTTTACGGTTTTTTAGGGGTTGTACAGTTTTTTGGGTTTTTAGAATTTTTTAGGTTTTAGGGATTTTAAATTTTTTAGGCCCCTATGGTTTTATAAGGGGTTTTTCATTTTTTTTTTGGAATTTTATTATTTTAGGGATTTTTTGGATTTTATTGTTTTTACAGATTTGATGTATTTTGAGGGTTTTTAGGATTTCTTATGATTTTTAGGGAATTTTATGGTTTATTAGGGTTTTTTTCTTTTTTTAGGGTTTTAAGGATATTAGAGATTTATTATGCTTTAGGAGTCTAAAGGGTTTTTAGTGTTTTTAGTGGGGTTTTAGGGTTATTTGTTGTTTAGGGATTTTTATGTCTTTTAGGGGAATTTATGGTTTTTAGGGTTTTTTAGGGTTTTAACATTTTTTGGTTTTAGGGGTTTTAAGTGTTTTTAGGTTTTTAGGGTTTTCTTAAGATTTTTCATGGGTTTTAGGGTTTTAAAATTTTCTATAGATTTTAGATATTTTTTAAGATTTTTATGGATATTTTGATTTTAGAGATTTGGATTGTTTTAGTGGTTTTTAGCTTTTTTATGGGTTTACCATTTTTATGTTTTTAGGGGTTATATATGTTTTATTTATTTTATGGTTTTCTTGGTGTTTTTCATGGTTATAGGGTTTTTAGTTTTTTAGCGATTATTAAAAACATTTATGATAATTATAGGTTTTAGGATATCTAGGAAAATTTAGGGGTTTTATAGATTTTAGCATTTTATGGGTTTTTAGGGTCATTAGGGTTTTTTTGTTTTTAGAGATTTTATGATTTTTATTATTTTAAACTTTTTAATGGTTTAAAGGGTTTTTATATTTTTTAGTATTTTTGATAGTTTTTATGAGTTTTAGATTTTTTATGATTTTAAGGGTTTTATAGTTTTTAGGTGTTTCTAGAGTTTTAATGGTATTTTTGGGATTGTAATGGTTTTTAGAATTTTTATATTTTTAGTGGTTTTAAACATTTTTATTTTTTTTCATTGGGGGTTTTTAGGTATTTAGGATTTTCTACATTTTGGGGATTTTTATACCTTTTTAGGATTTTATAGTTTTTAGTTTTTTTTGGAATTTTTATATTTTTCTGGAATTTTTAGGGTTTTCAAGTCTTTTATGATTTTAGTGGTTTTATGTGTTTTTATGTTTTCAAGATTTTCTTCATGGTTTTTGGGTTTGTATGATTTAAGGATTTTTTAGTATTTTTATGGTTTTTAGGGTTTTAGGTATTTTTTGTCATTTTTAAGGTTTCTTATTATTTTTATAGTTTTGATGGATTTTTTGGGGGTTTTAGATTTTTTTGATTTATTAGGGGTTTATGGTGTTTTAGAGATTTTAACATTTTTTAGGGTTTGAGGGGTTTTATACTTTTTAGTGGTTTTATTGTTTTTATGGGGTTTTCAATTTTTAAGGTTTTTAGAGTGTTTATGATCTCTATGGTTAATGGGTATTTTGAGTTTTTAGGATTTTTAGCATTTTTAGGATTGTTAGGGGGTATAAGTGTTTTTATGTTTTCAATGTTTCCTTATGGTTTTTAGGGTTTTTATGGTTATTTAATTTATTTGGGATATTTAGGGATTTTTCTGAATTTTATGGTTTTTAGGGTTTTTTTATATTTTATGGTTCTAATAGGGTTTTAGAGTTTTTTGGGATTTTGTGGTTTTAGGGGTTTTTGAGTTTTTAGGGATTTTATTGTTTATTAGTTTTTTAATCTATTTACAGTTTTAAATGGTTTTTAGATTTTTTGTTTAGTTTTTAGGGTTTTTATGGGTTTTTTATTTTTATGGATTTTATGGTTTTTATGGGTTTTATGGTTTTAGGGTCTTTTAGGGTTTTCTTGGGTTTTTATTTTTTCAAGGTTTTTTTTTGGGTTTTAAGTGTTTTTATGTTTTTCAGGTTTTATTAGGATTTTTTGGGTTTTAGGGATGGGGTTCTCATTTTTAAAAATTTGAGGTATTTTTTAGGATGTTTGGGGCTTTTAGTGGTTTAGGGGTTATGAATGTTTTTAGGGGCTTTTATGTTTTTTAGGGTTTTTAGGATTTTTAACTATTTTAGGTTTTTAAGGGTTTATGTGTTTTTAGATTTTTATGGTTTTATTAAGGGTTTTTGGGATTTTTGGGATATTTATGTTTTTAGATATTTTTACGACTTTATTTTGATAATTATGATTTTTTTAATATTTTGAGGGATTATAGGTACTTAGGGGTTTTATGGTTTTTATAGTTTTACGGTTTTTATGGGTTTTGGGGGTTTCATGGTTTTTTTGCATATTTATGGTCTTTAAGGGTTATTTTAGTTTTTAACATTTTTCTACGTTTAAAGTTTTTTTGTATTATTTTATGTTTTTTTGGTGTTTTATGGGGTTTTTGATTGTTTAAGGTTTTTACCGGTATTTATGGTTTTTTTTTGATATTTTATGGGTTTTAGTAGTTTTTCAGTTTTTTAGGGTTTTAGGATTTTTTTATGGTTTTATTAGGTGTTTAGGGTTTTTATATTTTTTTTGTTTTTAGTGATTTTTAGATATTTTTAGTATTTATATGTTTTTAGGATTTTTTCTGAATACGAATAATTATAGGGTTTTTACGGTTTTTAGGGTTCTTAGTGTTTTTAGTTTTCTTAGAGGTTTTAAGTGTATTTTGGATTTAAAGGGTTTCTTAGGGGTTTTCATGGTTTTTAGGGTTTTTTTCTTTTTAGGCATTTTTAGAGTCGTTTTTGGATTTTTATGGTTTTTAGGTTTTTTTGGATTTTGAGGGGTTTTTAGATTTGTTTGGGTTTTTATGATTTTTAGGGGTATTTTGTTTTTTGTTTTTTATGTTTTAAAGGTTTTTAGAGTTTTTAATGTTGTTTGGGATTTACAGTGTTTTTACTAATTTTTTTACGGTTTTTATGGGATTTAGGATTTTTATGTTTTTCCACTTTTATGGGTTTTAAGGGTTTTATGGGTTATTATGGTTTTTACTATTTTTAGATATTTAATGTTTTCATTTGGTTTTTAGGTTTTTTTACATTTTTTTATCGTTTTTAGGGTCTTTTTAGGATTTTTATGGTTTTTCATGTTTTTCGGAATTTGGGATGGTTTTTATGGCTTTTGGGATTTTATGGTTTTTTGGGTTTTTGGGGTTTCTTTGTGTTTTTAGTGTTTTATGTATTTTTTAATGTTTTAACATTTTTAGGGGATTAAAAGTCATTTATTGTTTTTATTATGGTTTTTTGGGTTTTTATGGGATTTCAATGGTTTTAGGGGGTTTTATGGATTTTAGGATTTTTTAGGTTTTTTTAGTATTTTAAGGTTTTGAAGGTTTTTAGTATTTTTTGGTTTTGAATGGTTTAATGCCTTCTTAGAGTTTAAAAATTTTCAAGGTATTTTTAACGTATTTGAGGAGTTTTTATGTTTTTACGGGTTTTAAGATTTTCTTAGTATTTTTATGGGTTTCTATGGTTTTTGAAATTTTCCGGGGTTTTACAGTTTTTAGAGTTTCTTATGGATGATATAATTTTTTATGTTTTTTGTGGATATATGTCTTTTAAGTTTTAAGGTTCTATTTACAGTATTTAGGTTTTTTATGTTTTTTTGTATTTAGGTTTTTTTATGGATTTTTAGGGGATATTTTTTTTAGGGGATATAAGGATTTTGGGGATTTTTGGTTTTTTTAATATTTTTGGGGTTTTCATGATTTTTTGGGAGGTTTAGGGTATTTATAATTTTTTAGGGTTTAAGAATTTTTATATTTTTTATCGTTTAAGGGGATTAAATGGGTTTTAGAGTTTTAGTGGTTTTTAGGGGTTTTATGTTTTTAGATGTTTTATGGATTATATATTTTTTTATAGGTTTTAGGGGTTTTGTGTGTGTTTTTTTGGTCTTTTATGTTTTTGGGGGGTTTAGTGCCTTTGGGTTTTTAGGGGTTTTATGTATTTTTATATTTTTAATGTTTTATTAGGGTTATCATGGATTTAAATTAATTTAAATTATTTGGGGTTTTTAGGTATTTTTCATGTTTTTTAAGGATTTTTAGGGTTTCTAGGGATTTTGAGGGATTTTGATGTTTTTTTCTAGTTAAGGGTTTTAACTTTTTTTTTCACATTTTCTTAGTTTATCTCTGTTTTATCTATTTTTTGTTTATTAATATTTTCTTAATTTTTATTAGGTTTTTAGTGGTATTTATATTTTTAGTTATTCTTATGAATTTTTATGGATTTTTTTGGTTTTCATTGGTTTTTATGGTTTTTGGGGATTTTTAGGGTTTTATTTTTTAGGGGTTTGAATGTTTTTTTTCAGGAGTCCTTTTTTATTTTTTTAAGGTATTTAAAGTTATTTTTTATTTTTTTAGCATTTTTAGGGACTTGTATAATTTTTTTTGTTTTAAGAATTTTTTGTGGTTTTGTGGTGTTTTAGGATTTTGAATGTTTTTGGGGTTTTTATGGGTTATAGAGGTCATTTGAGTGTTTAGGGTATTTTAGGTTTTTTAGGGTTTAAGAGTTTTTTAGGGTTTCGGAGGTTTATCTGTTTCTTAGGTTTTTAATATTTTCTAATGAATTTTCAAGGTTTTTAGGGGATTTTACATTTTTAGACATTTTTTAGGATTTATTTGTTTTTTAGAGTTTTGGGTTTTTAGGTTTTTAAGAATTTTTAGTGTTTTTAGGTTTTTTAGAGTTTTTATAATTTTTTATATTTTTTGGGGTATTTAGGGACTTGGTACAGACATCATTATAACAAAACTGTGGCCAACAAACTTGACAGAGCATTCACTAACGATCTTGGTCTGGATAAATGGGACAACATTTCCAATATCACACTTAACAAGGTTGATTCTGATCACCACCCAATTCTGGTTAGTTTCTCCTTTTACCGCATAAAATCTAGATATCCTTTTAGATATAAAATTTCATGGTCTTATAACATTGACCGTGTTAATATGATTAAAAAGTCTTGGACTAACACGAATACTAATAATGATTATTTTTCCTATCCTATGAAACTAAAAATGTTAAAACAAATCCTCAAAAACTGGTGTGAATCAAAATCAGAGGAAATAGATAACAACATTTTCACCCTTGAAAAAGATCTTAATCATCTTCAAAATCATAACACCTCATCCAATTTTTCCCACAACCCCCAACATGAAATTAATATTTCATCTAAACCGATTAATCTCCTTAACTTTAAAGCTAACCTTAAGAAGAAAATCTTTAAAACTAAATTGTTAAATGATGGGGATAGAAACACAAAGTTTTACAATGATCTTCAAAGAGTTAAAAAAACTTGTAAAACTCTCTCTTATATTAGGGATGGGAAACAAATTTTTGACAGTAATGAAAGAATTTCCAATCATGTCATCACTCACTTTCAAAATATCTTCAATGGCCCTAATATTGATAAAGATCTTCAGCCTTAAGTTATTCCTCAATTGGTCACAGATGAGGATAATATCCTTAATGATGTCCCACTGGATCATGAGATCAAAGATGCTGTATTTAGTCTTAACATAGACGGTGCCCCAGGTCCGGATGGATTTAATAATAGGTTCTACCAGCAAAATTGGAACATCATTCAGGATGATGTCTGCCGAATGGTTAAAACATTCTTTTCTAAAGGCATCGTTCCTCATCGTATAAACTCCCAATTCCTTATCCTCATTCCTAAATCTGAAAATGCTGACGAAATCAATCATTTCAGACCCATCACCCTTATTAACTCTCTGTTTAAAATTATCACCAAATTGATTGCCAACCATATCGCCGACATCAGCAATAGAATTATTTCATGGAATCATTTTGGTTTCATTAATGGCAGATCTATACAAGATTGTATTTGTTCTGCCTCTGAATCCACTAGCCTGTTGAATAGGAAAACCAGAGGTGGGAATGTGGCCATTAAACTCGATATTACGAAATCCTTTGATACCATTGACTAGAACTTTATTTTTAAATTGCATAGAAATTTTGGTTTCAACGAGACCTTTATCAACATAATTAATGCATTTTTTAATTCTGATCGTATCTCTATTTTGCTAAATGGTACACCTAGAGGTTACTTCAACTGTTCTAAAGGGGCCAGGCAATGAGACCCCCTATCAGCTGTCCTTTTCTCTTTCGCTGAAGACTACCTTAGTAGACTCATCTCCCAAGCTATTGAAAATGGTAATATTAAGCCTATTTCTGCTTCTAGAAGCGTGAATTCCCCCTCCAATTTTCTATATGATGATGACATAATCCTTTTCCTAAAATGAGACAAAATAAATCTAATCAACCTTAAAACCATCATATCTCACTATGAAGAAGTCTCTGGTCAACATATCAAGTGGACTAAATCATTCATTTTATTTGGAAGAAATTGTCCCCTTGGTCAGAAAAGTATAATTACAAATATGCTTGGAATCAAAGAGGGATTTCTACCTTTAAAATATCTTGGGGTTCCCATTTTCTGGGGTAGACCCAAAGCGATTTATTTCTCTACCATTATTGATAAAACTCTTCGAAACCTTTCCTCTTGGAAAGGAAAAAATATCTCAATGACAGGGAGAATTTTCCTTGTTAAATCCACAATTATTTCTAAACTGGTCTACTCAATGATGTTCTATAAATAGCTGGCTAGTCTCTTAAACCACATAAACATTGAAATTAAAAACTTTGTTTGGATGGGAAGCACTTTGGAAAGGAAATTAGTTACCATAGCCTTGTCCACGTGCTGTAAACCTATTGAAAAGGGTGGTATTGGAATAAAAAACATTACAAACATTAGCCAGGCCCTCCAGGTGAAGTTCACATGGAATCTCATTTGTAATAAATCACCTTCCAAGGACTTACTCCAGACTCGTTTCTATGGAAAACTCCAAAGAAACACACATACGTATCTCACGTATTCCATATGGCCATCCATAAAATGTACTTTCAACTCAATTATGTCCAACTCTAGATGGATGGCCAACAGAGAATCGAATTTGAATTTTTGGCTAGATAACTAGACTAGAAAGCCCTTGATTTCCTTAATTTCTCCCTCACATCCCCATATGCACACTGATGACACCATTAAAGACATCATGTATATGCAACACACTCCCCTCCCTGAAGAGATTAAAACTATTGTCTAGAATTACCACTTCTCTGTTAATGAGGATTTCCTGAACTGGGAACCTTCCCATAATGTGATTCTTGACTCGATGAAATTTTGCAAGAATTTATACACCAATGAAATGAACAACTTTATCTGGCTTAACAAATTATATAAAGCCTGGATTAAACCTTAAATATTTACTATTTTTTGGCATATTGCTCATAGTATAATTCCAACTGACAGCTTTTTACAAAATTTTGGAATCAACCTTTGCTCTAAATTTCATATGTGTAACCAACATCATGAAGATATTAACCATCTTTTCATTTATTGTGATATGAATACTACTCTTTGGAATTATATTTTTTTATATCTTTTAATTCAATTGGTTGTTTTGTAGTTCTCTAATATCTCATATTCAAAAATGACTAGATAAATCCGACTCTCAACAAATAAAGAACCTCTTTGTGGCCGCAGTTGAAGAGTGTATGCATGTGATTTGGTATCGCATGAATGAATATACCTTTCTCAATACATCTTTCAATATTAATGTAGTAAAAATGAGAATTCTTATCGTTACCTGAGAGGCGGCCTTGACACAGAAAGATCAGTGTAACAACTCTATCAGAGATTTTGTGATCCTATGAAGTCTTCGGATTGTAGGTAATTATCCTCGCCCTAAATTTATGCTTGAAGTTTTTTGATAGCTACCCCTCCTATAGGTTGTATCAAAATCAACGTAGATGGGGATTCTAAAGGAAACCCGGCCCAGCGGGTTGTGGAGCCATCTTCAAGAATCATCTGGATCAAGTTCTCTGTTTCTTCTATGGATCATGTGGTATGGCTACCACCTTAGAAGCCGAGATACTCATCGTCATTCATGCGATCTCGATTTCCAAGTTGCACAACTGGAACAACAAATGGATTGAAAGTGACTCCTCCGCTACCATCCATGCAATATGGACGGGTACCATCCACTTAGCTTGGAAACTCACTTCCCGCTGGATTGAATGTCTACACTCTCTCTCTCTTCCCTCAACTTCATTGCTACACACACTTACCAGGAAGCAAACAGATTTACAGATTCCCTTGCCAACATGGGCGTTGATAAGTACATTGCATGGAGAGATGATCTTCCCCCGGAGCTTCTTCATCTTTATTTACGGGATGTAATCAAAATACCTTCTTTTATACTTATATAACCCCCCTTTTTTATATAATAAATTTTGTGTTTTGGTCTTTGACCCGAACAGTATTAAAAAAAGGTTTTTTTAGGTTTTTAGGGTATTTATAGTTATTTATGATTTCAGGTATTTTTAGGGTGTTTTTAAGATTTTTATGGTTTTAGGGTTTTTAGGGATTTAGAGAGTTTTTATGGTTTTTAGTGGTTTTATTTTTTTTTTAGTTTTTAAAGGTTTTATAGATTTTTAGTGTTTTTTTATAATTTTAAAGGTTCAATTAGTTTTTAGAGTATTTAGTTATTTATTAGTTTTATGGGTTTTTAGAATTATTTATGGTTTTTAGGGTATTTTTAGGGAGTTTAGGGTTTTTAAAATTTATAAGGATTTTAGGTGTTTTATGTGTTTTTAGGTTTTTATGGTTTTAAATATTTTTTCTAGATTTTTTTGGTTTTTTATTTTTTAGGTATTTTGAGGTATTTTTTTGATTTTTATGGATTATTACAATTTTAAGGATATTTTTGGGTTTTTTTGGTATTTATGTGTTTTAGGATTTTAGGGGTTTGAACATTTTTAGGTTTTTTTGGTGTTCTCTGTGATTTTAGGTTATTTATTTTTTTTCATGGGGGTTTTCAGGGTTTTCTATGGGTTTCTATGTTTTTAGGGATTTTTAGGGATTATTTAAGATTTTATTGGGTTTGAGAGTTTTTATTGATATTGAGGTTCTTTAGGGTTGTTTAGGGGATTAGGTTTCTTATGAATGTTTTCAAGTTTTTGGGTTTTTTTGATTTTTTTAAGGTTTTTAAGGCATTTTATATTTTTTTAATGTTTTTAGGGGTTTAAATTGTTTTTCAAATTTTTATTGGTTTTTATAGTTTTTATAGGAGTTATACATTATTTAATGTTTTTAGGGACATTTATGGTTTTTATTTATTTTAGGGGGTTTAGTGGTTTTATTTTTTTTAGGGTTTTTAGGGTTTTTAAATGTTTTTATGTTTGTAATGTTTTCTTAGTGTTTTCAGTGTTTTTAGGTGTATTAAAATTGTAGTTATGTTTATTAATTTTTAGTATTTTTGTGGGTTTTTCGGGTTTGTAGGAATTTTAATGTTTTTATGGTTTTTTATGGTATTTACGGTTTTTATGTTTTTTTGGGGGATTTTTAGAATTTTTTGGGGTTTTAATGTTTTTTAGAGTTTTCTATAATTTTTAGGGGATTAAAGGGTTTTTAGAGTTTTTAGTGGTTTTAGGGTTTTTATGTGTTTTTTTAGTATTTTTATGGTTTTAAGTGACTTTATAGTGTTTATGGGTTTGAGGGGCTTTTAGGGTCTTTGAAGGGTTTTTTCCATTTTTATCATTTTTATGTTTTTTCTAGGTCTTAAGTGCTTTTAGGTTGTTATGTTTTTCCTAGTATTTTTCACGGTTTTTATAGGTTTTTACATTTTGAGGAATTTTAGGGGTTTATTATGAATTTTATAGTCTTTTAGTGGTTTTATGGATTTTAGGGGATTTAGGGTTTTTAAGGCTTTCTTATAATTTTTTAGGGTCTTTCGGGGTTTTTACATTTTTAAAAAATTTAGGTATTTTTTAGGATTTTTATTATTTTTTAGGGTTTTTAAAGTTTTTGATGGGTTTTTAGGTTTTTATGCATTTTAGGATTTTTATGGTTTTTTTGGTGTTTTTTTTTGAGTTTATGGGGTTTTAATGTTTTTTAGATTTTTAAAAGATTTCAGGGGTTTAATGGGATTTGTTTTAGGGTTTTTATGGTTTTTTGGATTTTTAACGTTTTTAGGGGTTTCAATTATTCTTGAGTGTTTTTAGGGTTTTTGGGGTGTTTTGGGTTTTTTTGTGTTTTATAGGTTTTTTTGGGGTTTTAAGTGTTTTTTTATATTGAAGTATTTCTTAGGTATTTTTTGGATTAGTAGGGTTTTTCTATTTTTTTATGATCTTTAAGAAATTTTAAGTATTTTTAAGGTTTTCTTGAGGTTTATGAATTTAGAGGTTCTTAGGGATTTTAGGGATTTTAGGGATTTTTTTCATTTTTAGGTGGTTTTGAGTATTTAGGAGTTTTAAGGTTTTTTAATGTTTTTATCATTTTTAGCGTTTTAAAATAAATTTGATTTTTTAGTAAACTTTTAGGGGGTTTTACAGTTTTAAGGAGGTTTTAGGTCTTTTGACGTCTTTTATGGTTTTTTTTTGGTTTTTTGGGCTTTTAGTGTCTTAGTTTTTTAAGGGTTTTATGTGTTTTTAGATCTCTAAGGTTTTCTTAGGGGTTTTTTGGGTTTTTAGGGATTTTTACTTTTTTAGAGTTTTTAGAGTTTTTATATTTTTATGGGTTTTTTTGGTTTTTATCAATTTTGGGTGTTTATAGGGTTCATAGTGGTTTTAGGGTTTTTATAATTATTATGTTTTTAAGTGTTTTAAGTATTTTTTTTCTTTTAAGGACATATTAGGGTTTTTAGGGTTTTTATGGGGTTTTTACATTTTTAGGAATTTTTCAGGTTTTTTAGTTTTTTAGTGTTTTTAAGGAATTTGATTGATGCTAGGGATTTTAGGGATTTATTTTTTACAGTTTATTGTGTTTTTGGTCCTTTCAGGATTTTATGGTTTTTTAGATTTCTAACATTTTTAGCGGTTTAAAAGGATTTTAGAGTTTTTAGTATTTTATTGGTTTATAAGGGTATTGATGTTTTTAGGGTTTTTTTGGGGTTTTTATAGTTTTTAGATATTTTTTTGTTCATTTTGTGTCTTTTCAGATTTTTAGGGTTTTTTTTTGTGTTTTTTAGGTTTTTTTAAGGTTTTTATTATTTTTTATATTTTAAGGTTTTCTTAGGGGCTTTTATGGTTTTAAGGATTTTTTATGTTTTTATAAATTTTTTGGGTTTTTTGGATTTTTATTGGTTTTATTGGTGTTTTTTGGATTTTGAGGGGTTTTACAGTTTTTTAGGGATTTAGGGTTTTTTGGATTTGAGCGTTTTTTTTTTGTTTTTAGGGCAAGGAAGGTGCGAAGCCAGACTATTCTTGACCCCCCAAAATTTATTAAAAGAACAGAAAAGCAGAAAAAGGAAGGGCGGGGCCAAACAACCCACATCGAAAAACCCTGAATCCCCCTAAGACACAAAAACACCAAAAGACCCAAAAAGTAGAAGAGGAATAAGAAAGAACTACAAATCAACATCTCCATCCCCATATGAGTCCCCATCAGCACCATAACTAGAGGAAGCATCTGACTCCGTTGACTACCATTCAAATGATTCATATTGCTTAGGGTAGGTAGTGTAATAATCTCTTAGATATTGCTACTCCACAATTAGCTATGCCTTGATAGACTGACATCCCCTACCAGAGGCAACTTACTTAGCTTTGAAAGAGGCTCTTGTGGACACTGTCATTGGAAAAGTAAAATATTCCTTCCTCAGTTTTCTCTTTTGAGGATCAAAACATACCCCTTCAGATTTGTTTTCCTTCCCTTAAGGATTGGCCACCTCTATCAAGGACAACTATTTAGTGATCATAGCCATATTATGAGTCATCCTTTTACCACCCTCCTTGAAATAATCTTGATCAGGGATGAAGGAGGCTTCCAGATTTAGGGAGAAGTCAGTGAGAACCCCACACTACGGCATACAAAAACCACCAGGGTCGGTTCCTCAAAAGCTAAAAAAGGAGGGGACACCACACCAGCTAGGTCCAGCTAAAATTTCCCCTCCTCCTTAGGCTACTTGGATACCTCCATAGCTGGCTCCATCACCTCCCTATGTTCAGCAGCCTCCCCCTGTTCATGATCAAACCAAGAAAAATCCCCCTAAAAATAATCACCAGCATAAAACCCCTCATGCACCAAAAAAAACTAAATGCCCCTTCACAGGCCATGGGGATCCCTCCATCACCATGGAACACTACTCTGATTGCTCCCCTTTCCTAGGAACCTCCCCTTTCACAGCCTCCTCCCCCAACACCTGACTGAAAAATTCCACATCTCTATGTTCAGCTCCCTCCCCCTGTTCATTCACCTTCACTTCCACAGATGCTCCCCCCTACTTAACCACCAAATTTTTCTTGTCCATATCCCCATTCCCAACTGCACAAGAAGTTTCAACATAAGAAGATCCATCAAGAATCACCCTAGGCGTATGCACAATGAGGCCAGAAGGCCGGCACCCAGCCACACCCTCAAGACCATCCTCCCCAACATCCACATTGTTCTTTGCTAACAGAAACTGCATCTCATTTCCACCATTTCCACCACATCTCAAATCCCACACAATAACATTAGCCACATTGTAACTATAGGGCCCATTATACTCATGATCAGAATGGATCCCCTCTCCCTGCCCCTGCCTGGCCACATCTCCCAGTTCTTCCATCATCCCTTGATCCTCTGCATCCCCCTAATATGCTACCTCACCCTCTAGATCAAAATACACAATACAGTCAAACCAATTATACAAGGTAGTAACACTCTAATCATGCACCTCCCTTTTCCCAACCTATTCACCATTAAAGCTATGATAAAAATGCAAGACCACTTCATTACCCTCCTTATTCCCACTACTTTTATTTGGAGTCTCCAACCCCAAGTCACAAGGATCCGCACATACCTTATCCTTGTCCCCCCAACAATATAGATCATCTCTCAGGCATGAAATAAATGTCTCAAGGGGTTTTACTTAGTAATATTTAGGGATATTACATGTTTTTTAATATCTTTTTTTGTATTTTGAGGGTTTTTACAGTTTTTAGGGTTTTTTGGCATTTTTCAGTTTTTAGTGGTTTTAGGTGGTTTTAGGTGTTTTTAGGATTGTAATTTTTTGGGGTTTTAATTAGAATAGGGGTTTTTATGTTTTTAGTGTTTTTTTCGATTTTTAGAGTTTTTTAGGGGTTTTAAGGATTCTGGTGGTTTTGGGGTTTTTTGGTTTTTTGGATTTTTTCCCATTTAGGGTTTTAATAGTTTTTAGAGTTTTTAATGTTTTTAGGTGTTGAAAAGGGGTTTATATTATTTTCTGGTTTTAAGTGTTTTAATGGGGTTTTAGGGTTTTTAAGGATTAAAGGGTTTTATAGTTTTTTGTGGTTTTAGAGTTTTTAGGTTTTTTAGGTTTATAAGTTTTTTTTGGTTTTTAAGGTTTTATTAAGGGTTTTTAGGGTTTTATTGATTTTTATGTTTTTTAGGATTCATAGGTTTTTCAGATTTTTAAGGGTTTTAGTGATTTTGAGGGATTATAGGGATTTTTTGGATTTTTAGTTTTTTTAGGGTTTTACATTTTTAGGGTTTTGTGGGTTTAAAATTTTTTAGGTTTTTAAGATTTTCATATGGTTTTTTGTTTTTTAGGGGTTTTCAAGAATTTTATGTTTTTATTGGTTTTTAGTGATTTTAGGGATTTTGAGGGATTTTAGGGTCTTTAGGGTTATTTGTTTTTGTATGTTTTTTTGGTTCTTATGGATTTTTAAGTTTATAGGGTTTTAAAGGTTTTTTTATAGTTTTTTTATGTTTTTAAGAGTTTAATGAGTTTTTAGATTTTTTATTTTTTGGGGGTTTATATAGGGTTTCAAATTTGTTTTATATTTTTAGGTGTTTTATGGTTTTTATGTGTTTTCTTGGGGTTTTGGGTCTTTCAGGGTTTTTAGTGTTTTTAGGTTTTCAGGGGTTTTATGTGTTTTTATATTTTTAAGGTTATATTTTGGGTTCTCAATGTTTTTTGGGTTTTTTACATTTTTAGATATTTGTAGGTATTTTTTAGATTTTTATTTTTTTTGGGTTTTTAGTTATTTTGAGGGTGATTCAAGTTTTTATAGTTTCATGATTTTTAGGTATTTTTGTGTTTTTTTTGTTTTTGGGGTTTTATGTATTTATGGTTTTTAAGGTTTTATTATGGGTTTCATGGTTTTTAGAGTTTTTTACATTTTTAGGGATATTGTAGGATTTCTATGGTTTTTAGGATTTTTTTTGTTTAAAGGGGTTTTTTGAGTTTTTTTAGTATTTAATGATTTTATAAATTTTTTTAATCTATTTATGGGTTTAAATGTTTTTTTATTATTTTATTATTTTTTGGTCTTTATATTTGTAAGCTTTTTAGGTTTTTTATCGTTTTTATGGTATTTTATGCTCTTATGTATTTAAATATTTTTTCCGATTTTATGTTTTTATGGTTTTATATGATTTTTAGGGTTTTAGGGAGTTTTAAATTTTTAGAAATTTTAGGGTTTTTTATAATTTTTACTGCTTTAAGGATTTTGAGAGGATTTATAGAGTTTTTTAAGGTTTTATCATTTTTAGATTTTTAGGGGTTTAAAGTGTTTTTTTGTTTTTCCTGTTTTTATTATGGGATTTTAGGGTTTTAATGGGGTTTTATGTTTTTAGGGATTTTTTGTGAATTTTTTATGATTTTTATGGTTATTAGTGTTTTTTATGCTTTTTATGTTTTTAGGGTTTTTAAGGGTTTTATTTTTTATTGGGTTTCAGTGGGTTTTAGCCTTTTCGGGTTTAAAAGGTTTTTAGTGTTTTTAACATTTATAGGGGTTTAAAGGGGATTAATATATTTTTGTTTTTATTAGGTTTTTATAGGTTTTTAAAGTTTTAAAATTTTTTAGGAGTTTTAAAATCTTGTATGGGTTTTAATGTTTTTAGGTCTTTTAGGGGTTTTGATCTTTTATTTTATTTTATGGGTTTTTAGTGGTTTTCAGGGTTTTTAGGGGTTTTATATTTTTAGGAATTTCAAGTGTTTTTTATAATAATTACGGGTTTTAATGATTTTTAATGGTTTTCATGGTTTTTATGGTTTTTATCATTTTAAGGTTTTCTAGGTGGGTTTATTTTTTTTGGGTTTAAAAGATTTTCTAAAGGGGTTTTAGGTCTTTTTATGTTTTTTTGGATTTGTAGGAATTTTTACTATTTTTATGTTTTTAGGATTGTAGGAATTTTGTGGGGGTTTATGATTTTTTAGAGATTTGAGCATTATTTAGGGGTTTCCCCTGTTTATTTTTTATAGGTTTTAAGAGTTTTTTATTTTTAGTGATTTCATATGGTTTTTTAGGGTTTCAAGGTCTTTTTTACATTTTAATAGATTTTTAGGGATTTTTTTGGATTTTTTTATTTTTTTGGTTTTTTGGGATTCTAAGGGTTATAGGGTCTTTAGGGTTTGTAGTAGTTTTTAGGGTTTTTAGTGTTTATTAGTTTTTAGCTGTTTAAAGGGTTTTTATGTTATGAAGGTTTTTTATGGGTTTTTAGGAGTTTTTAACATCTTTTGGGATTTTTAGGGTTGTTTTAGATTTTTTTTGGGGTTATAAAGATTTTTAGGGTTTTAGGGTTTTTAGGATTTCAATGGTTTTTATGGTTTTTAAGGTTATTTGGGATTTTTAATTTTATATTATTTTAAAGGTTTTTTATAGTAATTAACATTTTTGGGGGTTTAAAGGCTTTTTATAGTTTTATTGGGTTTTAGGGATTTTATCATTTTTAGGGGTTTAAAGGTTTTTAGGGGTTTTTTGGTTTTTATTTTTTTATGGTTTTTAGGGTCCTTTAGGGTTTTTTTCATTTTTTTTTATTTTTTTGGGTTTTAAGTTTTTTTAGGATTTTAAGGTTTTAATTGGTGTTTTTAGGGTTTTTAGTGTTTTATAGTTTTTAGGAATTTTTATGGATTTTTTAGGATGTTTACATGTTTCAGGGATTTATGGATATTGCTGGTTTTTAGTATTTAGGGTATTCATGACTTGTTTCATTTTAGGGTTTTCAGGGTTCTTATGTGTTTTTAGGATTTTGAGGTTTTATTAGGGTTTTTCTGGGTTTTAAGGTTTTTTATGTTTTAGTAATTTTTATGATTTGATGATTTTTTTAGTTTTTAGAGATTTTAAGGGGTTTTAGGGTTTTTTTGATTTATAGGGGTTTCTGGTTTTATGGTTATTAGTATTTTATAATATTTTTTAGGTTTTTAATTTTTTTGAGTTTTGTAATGTTTTAATTCTTTAAAGAGGTTTTTGATTTTTTAGTGGGTTTTTAGATTTTTATGGGGTTTCACTGTTTTTATGGTTTTTAGTTGTTTTATATTTTAAGGCATTTTATGGGTTTTACTATTTTTATAGTCATTTTAGAATTTTTTGGATTTTAGTATTTTTTAGGGAGTTTAATTCTTTATGGGTTTTTAGGGTTTTATAAGGTTTTTTCAGAGTTTTTAGTGGTTTTTATGATTTCAGGTATTTTGAGATTTTATTATTATTTTTGGGGTTTTAGGGTTTTTGGGGTTGTTTTTATAGCTTTAGTGGTTTTATGTGTTTATATGTTTTTAAGGTTTTCATAGTGTTTTCCACGGTTTTCAGAATTTTTAATTTTTTAGGTATTTTTTGGGGGTTTTAGGATTTTATTGTTTTTTGGGTTTTTAGGGATTTGAGTGTTTTTAGGGTTTTATGGATTTTTTGTATTTTAATCATTTTGAGTAATTTTTAAGGTTTTTTAAGTTTTAGAAATTTTTAGGGATTTTGTAATATTTTTATGTGTTTTAGGATTTTTATGTATTTTTTTGGTTTTAAGGATTTTATGGTTTTTTTGGTTTTTTTGGGTTTCAAGAGTTTTTTTGAGTTGTTTAGCTGTTCAAAGTTTTTTTTAATATTTTCAATTTTTTGGGGTTTAATGTGGTTTTGGAGTATTTAGAGGGGTTTTTGAGTTTTTGTAGGTGTTTAGGGTTTTTTGTTTTTAGCGGTTTTATGGTTTCTAAGGATTTTTATATTTTTTAGGGAATTTTAGGGTTTTAATGTTTTCACCTTATTTAATTTTTTAGGGGTTTTCTGTGTTTTTTAGTTTTTATGGTTTTTTATGGTTTTAGGGATTTTTTTAACATTTTTTGGGATTTTTAGGGATTTTTAGTATTTTAATAGTTATTTGGGGTGTAGGTATTTTGATGATTTTTAATGGGTTTCAAGGTTAATAATGTTTTAGGGGTTTTACTATTTTAGTGTATTTTAGGGATTTTACGTGTTTTTATTCAAGTATGGTTTTTAATGTTTTTTTCATGGTTTTAGGGATTTTACATTTTAGGGGATATTTTAGCGATTTTTTAGGATCTTTAGGATTTTTTGGTTTCATAGGGATTTTGAGGGGGTTTTTTATTAATTTTTTTATGGTTTTTAGGGATTTTAGGGATATTTGAGTTTTATTTGGGTTTTTATTATTTTTTGGAAAACATTAACATTTTTAGTGGTTTAATTTGTTTTTATTGTTTTGAGTCATTTTATAGTTTTATGGGAATGAAGTGTCTTAAAGGTTTTAAAATGTTTTTTGGTTTAAGGGAGATTGTTGGGGCTTTTGTTTCTTTTAGGATTTTAAGGGATTTTAGCGTTTTTTAGGTTTTTAGGGTTTTTAAGTTTTTTTAGGTTTTAATGGTTTTGTTAAGGTTTATAGGGTATTTGGGGTTTTTTTATTTTTTGGTATTTTATGGATTCTTTGGGTTTTTATAGTTTTAAGGGTTTTTTTGGGGGGGGGGGGTTAGGGATTTTTATGGGTTTTAGGTTTTGAGGGATATTTACAGCATTTTTTTGGATTTTTATGGTTTTAGGGATTTTAAATATTTGGATGGTTTTTATGGGGTTTAGGGTTGTTAGTTTTTTTATTATTTTCATGACGGTTTTCAGGTCTTTTTGAGCCTTTTAAGGTTTTAAGGTGTTTTAATTTTTTAACATTTTTATGGTTTAAAAGGGGTTTTATAGTTTTAGTGCGTTTTAGGGATTTTATTTGGTTTTAGGGGTTTTTAAGGTTTTTAGGGGTATTTATAGGTGTTAGGGGTTTTAAGTATATTAGGGACTTTTTGGGTTGTTTGTGTTTTTAGAGTTTTTAGGGTGTTTAATGATTTTTCAGTTTCCATGGTTTTCTTAGGCATTTTCAGGTTTTTCTGGATTTTTTCATTTTTTTGAATTTTGAGAACTTTTTTAGGCTTATTTTTCATTATTAGGGGTTGTAGGGGTTTTGTATGTTTTACAGTTTTTATGGTTTTAATTTTTTCTAGTATTTTATGGGGTTGAACTGTTTTTGGTTTTTAAGAATTTATTAGTATTTTTCAAAGTTTTTAGGGGATTTTACATTTTTAGGGATATTAGTTATTTTTTGATATTTATGGTTTGTAGTGTTTTTATTGATTTTCAAGATTAATTATGGATTTAAGATTTTCATGGTTATTTTTGGGGTTTAGTGGGTTTTTATTTTTAGGTTTTTAAGGTATTTTAATGTTTTTTTAACATTTTAGGGGTTTCAAGGGGTTTTAGAGTTTATAGTGGGATTCAGTGATTTTATGTATTTTTGTAGTTTTATGGTTTTTAGGTGCGTTATGGTTTTTATAGGATTTAGGGTCTTTTAGGTTTTTTATAATTTTTATATTCTCTAAGCGTTTTAAGTGTTTTTATGTTTTTAAGGGTTTTAGGGTTTTTATGGTTAATTTTTGGGTTTTCAGGTTTTTTGACTTTTTTATGGGTTTTAATGTTTTCATAGTTTTTAATTTTTCTAGGGGTTTAAAGGGTTTTTTGTGTTTTTTGGTTTTTTTGGGTTTTTATGGGTTTTATGGATTTCTATAGTGTTACGGTTTTTAGTGATTTTTAGGGATTTAAGGGTATTTTAGGGTTTTTTTGTTTTTATATTTTTAGGGGTTTTAAGTGTTTTTGGTTTTTAATGTACTCTTAGTGGTTTTCACCGTTTTCAGGGTTTTATGTGTTTTTATGTTTTTATGGTTTTATTAGAGTTTTTAATAGTTTTCATGGGTTTTTAATATTTTTAAGGATATTTAAGGTTTTTAACTATTTTATTTGTTTTTAGGGATTCCGAGGGATTTCATGGTACACTAGGAAAAAAAATTTACGGACTAAGCATTTCTAGCCCCCCAAATTTTTTTAAAAAAACTAAAGGAAAAGTATTACATGAAAGTAGCAGGATCAAACAAATCATGCCCAAATAAAACTATGTGTCAAAAAGGGTCAACGTCATCACTATATCAATAATAATATTTCATGGTACTTTATGTTTTTTTTTGGTTTTTGGGTTTTTTGTTATTTTTAGTTTTTATTGTTTATATGATTTTTTTATAGTTTTTCATGTTTTAGGGGCTTAAGGGGTTTTTTAGTTTTTAGTGGTTTAAGGTATTTTGTGTATTTTTAGGGTCTTTATGGTTTATTATTTGTTTTTAGTGTTTTTTGGGTGTTTATATTTTTTATGGATTTTATGGGCTTTAAGTGGTCTTAGGTTTTAAGGATATCATAGGGTTTTCAAGGATTTTAGGTTTTTTATAATGTTTTGGGATTTTTAAGGACTTTATGGATTTTTATGGTTTTTAGGTTTTTGTTAATTTTGATTTGTTTAGGGGTTTTATGTTTTTTTGTTTTTTATAGGTTGATTATATTTTTTGTTTTAAAGGGTTTTAAGTGTTTCTTATTTTTTTAATTTTTTCATAGTGTTTTTCAGGGTTTTTTGGGTTTTTAAGTTTTTTTATTTTTAGGGTTTTTATAATGTTTATGGGTGTTTTTTGTTCTTTATTACTTTTGGGTATTTTATAGTTTTTAAGGGGGTTTTGATTTTTTGGATTTTAGGGGATTTTTTTTGATTTTTTAGGTGTTAAATGTTTTCAGTTATCTTAACATTTCATTTAGTTTAAATAGTTTTTAGACTTATTTGTTGGTTTTTAGGGTTTTTATGTGGTTTTTAGGGTTTTTATGTATTTAGGGTTGTTATAGATTTTTTGGGTTTTAGGGTGTTTAGGGTTATTTAGATTTTTAGTGTTTTTATTTTTTTTAGTATTTTTACGTGCTTTTAGGTTATTAAGGTTTTCTTGTGGTTTTTCTTGATTTTTATGTTTTTATTAATTTTAACATATTTTCAAGGATTTTAAGGTGTTTTTGTATTTTTAGGGATATTGAGGGTTTTATATTTTTTAGGGTTTTTTGGGTTTTTTGCGTTTTTAGGGGTATTAGGGTTTACAGGGGTTTTAGGGTCTTTATAATTTTTTAAAATTTTAGGGGTCTAAAGGGGTTTTATATTTTTTGGGTTTTTAGGGTTTTTGATGGGGTTTAGGGTTTTTTAATGTTTTTATGGGTTTTATGGTTTTTAGTGGTTTTACTATTTTTTGTGGTTTTATCACTTTTTAGGATTTTAGGGGCTTTAAGTGTTTTTTGGGTTTTATGGTTCTCTTAGTGTTTTTCAAGGGTTTTAGGTTTATTTAGGTTTTTACACATTTTTAAGGATTTTTGAATATTTTTTGGGGTTTTTAAGACTTTTGGTGATTTTTCACGGGGTTTTAGGGTTTTTAGGTATTCCTACGTTTATATGAATTATTAGGGATTTTTTGTATTTTTAGGGTTATTTGGGTTTTTTTGGGATTTAGAGGATTTTTATGGTATTTAAGGTTTTAGGCTTATATGTTTTTTTGGGTTTTATGGTATTTTATGGGTTTTTTTAGTTTTTAGTAATTTTAGGGTTTTTTATGTTTCTCACCATTTTTATGTGTTTAAAGGGTTTTTATAGTTTTTATTTTTTAGGGTTTTTAGGTGTTTTTAGGATTTTAATTTTTTTATAGTTTTTAGGGTTTTTAGGTTTTTATTGGTTTTCAGTTTTTTTATCTTTTTATGTTTTTATTAGGGGTTTTCAATTTTTTTAGTTTCTTACATTTTAGGTATTTTCAGTGGTTTTTAGTATTTTTATGGTTTTTATGGGCTTTAGGGGTTTTAAGGTCTTTGAGGGGTTTTTGGGATTTAGTGTTTTAATGGGGTTTTTTCAAGTTTTAGGGTTTCTTACAAATTAGGATTTTTGGTAATTTTGAGTTGTTTAGGGGTTTTAGGTTTTTTTTTGTTTTTTATAGGTTGATTATATTTTTTATTTTAAAGGGTTTTAAGTGTTTCTTTGTTTTTTAATTTTTTTCATAGTGTTTTTCATGGTTTTTTGGGCTTTTATGTTTTTTTATTTTTAGGGTTTTTATAATGTTTATGGGGGTTTTGTGTTCTTGATTACTTTTGGGTATTTTATAGTTTTTCATGGGGTTTTGGTTTTTTGGATTTTAGGGGTTTTTTTCATTTTTTAGGTGTTAAATGTTTTTAGTTATCTTAACATTTCATTTAGTTTAAATATTTTTTAGAATTCTTTGTTGGTTTTTAGGGTTATATGTGCTTTTAAGGTTTTTATGTATTTAGGGTTGTTAATGTTTTTTGGGGTATTAAGGTATTTAGGGTTTTTTATATTTTTAGTGTTTTTATGTTTTTAGTATTTTTACGTACTTTTAGGTTATTAAGGGTTTCTTATGGTTTTTCTTGATTCTTATGTTTTTATTAATTTGAACATATTTTCAGGGATTTTAAGGTGTTTTGTATTTTTAGGGATATTGAGGTTTTTAGATTTTTTAGGGGTTTTTTGGGGTTTTTTCTTTTTAGGGGTATTAGGGTTTACATGGGTTTTAGAGTCTTTATAATTTTTTAAAATTTCAGGGGTCTAAAGGGGTTTTATATTTTTTGGGTTTTTAGGGTTTTTGATGGGGTTTTAGGGTTTTTAATGTTTTTATGGATTTTATGGTTTTTAGTGGTTTTACTATTTTTTGGGGTTTTATCATTTTTTACGATTTTAGGGGCTTTAAGTGTTTTTTGGGTTTTATGGTTTTCTTAGTCTTTTTCAAGGGTTTTATGTTTATTTAGGTCTTTACACTTTTATAAGGATTTTTGAATATTTTTTTGGGTTTTTAGGACTTTAAGTGATTTTTATTTATTTTTATATTTTTTTGGGTTTTTATATTATTTAGGGTTGTAAGGTTTTCTAGGGGACTTTTCATTTTTTATGGTTTTTACATTTTTAGGGGTTTTTTATGATTTTTATGGTTTTTTTGTATTTTGATTTTTTTTGGGTCTTTTTATTTTAGGGTTATATAGGGTTTTATCATTTATTAGGTTTTTTAGGGGTTTTATGTTTCTTTATTATTTTAATTTTTTTAGGTTTTTAAGGGTTTTAGAGTTTTTTTTATGTTTTTCATGATTTTTATCGCTTGTTATGATGTTTTTGGTTTTTAGAGTTTATAGGAATTATGGGGTTTTAGTGTTTTTAGGGATTTAGGGATTTTATTAATTTTTAGGGTTTTAATGGGTTCTATGTTTTTTCAATATTTTACATTTTTCATAATGTTTTTATGATTTTTAGGGGTTTTAAAATTTTTAGGGATTTTTAGGACTTTTTAATGATTTTTATGATGTTTAGGGTTTTTACGGTTGGAGAGATTTTTTAGGTTTTTTAGTATTTGTAATTTTTTAGAGAATTAAAGTGATTTTAGTGGTTTTAATTGGTTTTTAGGGTTTTTATGGGTTTTAGGGTTTTTAAGTTTTTATTGGTTTTATGGGTTTTATTTGTTTTTAGGTTTTTTTAGGATTTTAGCATTTTTTAGTTTTTCAGGGTATTAAGTGTTTTCAAGGTTTTATGTTTTTATTAGGGTATTTTAGAAGTTTTAATGTTTATAATTATTAATGTTTTTAGTGAATTCTTATTGTTTTATGGTTTTTTAGGTTTTTTTCCGATATAGAGGGTTTTTAGGGCTTTTATGTTTTTTGGTGTTTTATGGGTTTTTGGGTTTTTAGGGAGTTTTTAATTTTTTTAGGGTTCTAAAGGTTTTTTAGATTTAGGTAACATCTTTAGGATTTTGAAGTGTTTTTAGAGTTTTTAGTTGGGTTTTAAGGGACTTTAGGTTTTTAGTGGTTTTTATTATTTTTTGGATTTTTAAGGTTTTAGGTTTTTAAGGTTTTATTAGAGATTTTATAGGATTTTATGAAATTTTGTGTATTTTAGGATTTTTTGTGATTTTATTGTTTTTAGGAGTTTTCAGGATTTTGAGGGGTTTTAGGGTTCCTTATGGGTTTTAGGTTTTTATTATTTATAGTGTTTTCAGGTTTCTTAGTAATTTTAACTATTTTTTATATTTTAAATATTTTCATAGGTTTTTTCTGTTTTTTAGAGGATTATTTGATTTTAGGGGTTTTTTGGACAATTTTAGGTTTTTTATGGGTTTTAGGGTTTTCATGGATTTTGAGGGTTTCTAGGGTTTTCAAGGTTTTTTTGGATTTTTATTGTTTTTAGGGGTTTTTTTTATCTTTTTAGGGTTTTTAATGTTTTTTGGAGTTCTTAATACCTTTACTAGTTTAAATTGGTTTTATAGTTTTTATTAGTTTTTAGGTTTTCGGGGGTATTTTAGTTTTTTACTTTTTTTGGTGTCTGTGGGTTTTTAGCATTTTTAGTTTTATAAAGGTTTAGGTTATTTTATGTTTTGATGTTTTTATTATTTGGGTTTAGTGTTTTAGGGTTTTAATGATTCTGGGGATATTTAAGGCATTTTACGATTTTATGGATTTTTAGGGTTTTTCTGGATTTTGAGTGTTTTTAGGGATTTTAGGTTTTTTAGGGTTTTTATTGTTTTTAGGTTTTTATGGGATTTAAGTGTTGTTGTTTTTTAAGGTTATTATTTGTATTTTCATGTTTTTTTTGAGTTTTTTATGTTTTTAGGTATTTTAGTGGTTTCTTAAGATTTTATGGTATTTTTAGGATTTTTATGGATTTTGAGGGGTTTTAATGCTTCTTATTATTTTTAGGGTATTATTATTTTTTTGGGACTTTATGGTTTCTTGAAATTTTAAAGGTTTAATGGTTTTTAATTTTTTTACATTTATTGGGTATCTAAGGGGTTTTAGAGTTTTTAGTGAATTTTTCATTGTTTTTTTTCGGTTTAAGGTTTCATGGGTTTTCTAGGTTTTTATGGTTTTTTGGGTTTTAAGTGTTTTTACATATTTTTAAGGGGTTTAGCATTTTTTAGGTTTTAAAGGTTTTATGTGTTTTTATGTTTTTAAATTCTTCTTAGGGTTTTCCATGGTTGTTAGGGTTTTTTACATTTTAAGGTATTTTTACAACTATTTTGGTTTTTTATGATTTTAAATTTTTTTGGGATTTTGAAGGGATTCATGGATTTTTTAGGGATTATAGAATTATTTTAGTGGTTTTATGATTTTTAAGTGTTTTTAGATTTTTATGGTTTTCTTAGGGGTTTTCTGGGGGTTTTAGGGTTTTGTACAAATTTAGGGATTTTTGGGGCTTTTTAATAATTTATGATTTTTATGGTTTTTAAGATTTTATGTTCTTTAGTGTTTTTTGGGTTTTTTATTTTTTTATGTTTTAAGGTTTTTTGTTATTTTTTAACTTCTTTAGGGGTTAAAGGGGTTTTATATTTCTTAGTTGGTTTTTGAGTTTTATTTTGTTTTAGGTGGTTTAAATGTTTTATATGTTTTTATGGGTTTTAGTGGTTCTAACATTTTTTAGGGATTTAGGGGATTTAAGTGTTTTTAGGGTTTTAAGGTTTTCCTATGGGTATTAACGTTTTTTATGGTTATTTAATTTTTTAGGATTTTTTTGGGATTTTTAGGATTTTTATGAATTTTCATGGTTTTTACTGATTTTAAGGGTTTTTTGGATTTTTAGGGCTTTAGGTTTTTTATGTGTTTTAGGGTTTTTTTTTATTTTTTAGGGTTTTAAGGTATTTTATAGTTTTTAATAAATTCCGAGTTTCAAAGGGTTTTTGTGTTTTTGTGTTTTTTACGGTTTAGTGGGATTTTAGGATCCATACAAGTTTTTATAGTTCTTATGCATTTTAGGGTTTCTAGGGCCATTTAGTGTTTTTCTATTTTTTGGGGTTTTCAGGGTTTTAAGTGTTTTTAGGATTAGATGTTTTCTTTGGGGTTTTCATGTTTTTTGGTTTTTTTAAGTTTTATGGATTTTTATGGATTTTTTCCAGGATTTTATCAGTATTTAGGATTTTTATGGATTTTTATGGTTTAAATATTTTTAGGGTTTTTAGGGGTTTTTTTATTTTAGTTTTCATAGGTTTTATGAATTTAAAATGTTTTTATATATTTAAGGTTTTAATAGGGTTTATTTTTTATTTTTTTGAATTTTTTAAAGATTTTTTTGGGAATTTTTAGGATTTTAATCACTAGTGGAAAACTGACCTATACCCACGGTTCAAAACCGTGGGTATAGCCCCCAAAACCATGGGTATAGGATATACCCACGGTTTTGGGAACCGTGGGCTAGAATGACGTCGGTATAGGGGTCTCAACCTATACCCAAGGTTTTAGAGAACCGTGGGTATAGGGGAGTCAAAGTGTGCACCATGACTGTTCCAGCGTGGGACACAATAGACCCCACGGTTTGAATACAGTGAGGTATTTAATTTCAAAAAATTAGCAGCAGGCGGGATTTGAACCCGCACTCCCCCGGCACTTCAAGGCTGCACAACACCAAGGGTCCAACCAAGCTGCAAATTCCTTTTGTTATATATTCAAACATCGACGTATATATATTAATTTAATTCACGCGGGGTACTTAAAATTCCAAAACGCAGCTAAGGGGAATCGAACCCGCGTCTCACGCTGGGCCTCTAGGCCGCACACAACCAACAGACCAACCGACCTAGGATTTTTAATTGTTATTTATATATACATATACGCATATATATTAATATAATCCACATCTAGTATTTAAATTCAAAAAACGCATACCGCAGGATTCGAACACGCGTCTCACGGCAGCGCCTCAACTTGTAACCAACCGAGCTAAACAAATTTTGAGTTTATAAATTTATATTTATATTAATATTTTAAACTAAACCATGAAAAAATATCTTCCCGCCAAATTTTTTTCGTGTCCCGCCTAATTTTCATTCCACATCATAGGCTATACCCACGGTTCTCCAGAACCGTGGGTATATGTCTAAAAAAACCCCAATACCCACTGTTTTAAAGAACCGTCTGTATAGGACTTCGGAAAATACCTTATACCCATGGTTCTCCAAAACCGTGTGTATAGGTGAACCTATTCCCACAGTTTTGGAGAACCATGGTTATAGGTGGCCTATATCCACGGTTTTGGAGAACCGTGGGCATAGGTGGCCTATACCCACGGTTTTGGAGAACCGTGGGTTTATGTTCACGTATTATCCCTATACCCAAATTTTTTTGAAAAACCGTGGGTATAGACCAATTTTCCAGTAGTGAATGGTTCTTATGGTTTTTATTGATTTTGTGGGTTTTAGTATTTTTATTATTTTTGGGGTTTTATTGTTTTTTTGAGTATTTTAGGGTTTTATGGGTTTTTAGAGTTTTTATCCGTAATGATGTTTTAGTGTTTAAAGGGTTTTATATTATTATCATTTTTTAGGTTTTTAGGGATTTTATGGATTTTTTTTATATTTACGTTTTTCAAAGGTTTTTTTCAAGGTTTTTTTGGTTTTTTATACTTTTAGTATTTAATGATTTTTTTTATTTTTATTGATTTTATGGGTTTTATGGATTTTATTGGGTTTTACAGGTTTTATATTTTTTAGGGTTTAAGTGGTTTTATGTTTTTTTTATATTTTTACATGTTTCTTATGATTTCTAAGGATTTCAGGGTTTTTTTTGTTTTTAGGTATTTTGGTGTGTTTTTAGATTTTTATGGATTTTTAGGTGTTTTAGGGAATTTCAGGGTTTTATGGATTTTATGGTTTTCTTGTGTTTATAGGGGTTTAAAGGGTTTTTTTATTTTTTGTGATTTTTAGTGCTTTTAGGGTTTTTATGTGTAGTAATGGGTTTTAGGGGTTTTTTTATGATTTTTGGTTTTTTTGTGTTTTCGGATTTTTAGGGGGTTATTAAGTTTTTTAGAGTTTTTTAGGTTTTTAAAGGTTTTAAGTATTTTTATATTTTTAATATTTTCTTAGTTGTTTTCATGGTTTTTGCAGTATTTTTTAAATTTCAATAAATTTATTGGGATATTCAAGATTTTAATGTTTTTGGGGTTTTTATGGATTTTTAGGATTTTTAGGGGTTTTGAGGTATTTAATGTTTTTAGGGTGTTTAGGGGTTTAAAGTGGTTTTATTTTTTATGGTTTTCTTTCGGATTCTCAGTGTTTTATATTTTTTACATTTTAAGGGACTTTAGGGATTTATTAGAATTTTATAGTTTTTAGGGTTTTTAGGGATTTTGGGTTTTAGGGGTTTTAGGGTGCTTATGTTTTTTAGGTGTTTTAGTGGGTTTAGTGGGGTTAAATGTACTTTATTTTTTTAAATGGTTTTTATATTTCTTTAAGATTTTTATGTGTTTAATGGGGTTTTAGAGTTTTTTCTGTCTTTTTAGATTTTTATGGGTTATTAGGGTTTTTTAATTTTTTTTGTTATCTTAAGGAGTTTTAGGATATTATGGGTTTTTAGGGTTTTTAGAAATTGTTAGGTTTTAACAGTTTTCAATGTTTTTTGGTTTTTTAAGTTTTTTCTTAAAGGTTTTCATGGTTTTTATATTTTAGGTATTTTTAAGGGGTTTTAGTGTTTTTATGTTTTTAGGTGTTTTAGGGATTTTGATGGTTTTAGTGTTTTTAGGTTTTAAGGTTTTTGTGTTTTTTGTGGTTTTAGGGTTTTTTCTGATTTGTTTAGCGTTATAATATTTGTTGAGTTTTTAATGAGTTTTGGGGATTAAATGGTTTTTATTGTTTTTAGTGTGTTTTTAGGGTTATTTGTGATTTTAGGATATTTTATGTTTTTTATGGTTTTTTGGGTTTTAAGATTTTTAGGGTTTTTAGAGACTTTTAGGGTTTTTTGCATTTTTTTATTTTTAGTTGTTTTAAGTGTTTTTAGGATTTTTATGGTTTTTATGTGTTTTCATGGGTTTTAGGGTTTTTTAACAATTCTATGTACTTTTGTTATTTTTAAAAAATTTATAAATTTTAAGTATTTTTTGGGTTTATAGTGATTTTAGGGTTTAATGGTTTTTAGAGTTTTTAGTTTTTTAGAGGTTTTAGGTGTTTTTTTTATTTTTACCGTTTTTATTTGGTTTTCACATTTTTTTTTTGTTTTTTTACGATTTTAGGTTTTTTAGTGTTTTTCATGTTTTTTATTATTTTAGGGGTTTTAGGGATTTTGAGTGTTTTTAGGGTTCTTTTTTGGGATTTAATTTTTTTGGGAGTTTTATGGTTTTTTATATTTTTTAGGTTTTATGTTTTTTTAGAATTTTTATTATTGTTATGGGTTTAATGGGTTTTTAGAATTTTTATTGGTTTCTTAGGGTAATTGTTGTTTTTATGGTTTTTAGGTGTTTTTATTGAATTTAGGGTATTTAATTTTTTTAGTGGTTTTAGCATCTTTAGGTTTTTAGGGGTTTTATTTGTTTTTATGGTTTTATGGTTTTTAGTTCTTTTATGTATTTTTCTATATTTAATTTTTTGAGGATTTTTTTATTTTTATGGTTTTAGTGGTGTAAAGGATTTTGAGGGTTTCAGGGTTTATAATGTGTTTAGCCTATTTTAGGTTTTTAGGGGGTTAAGTGTTTTTATATTTATAAGGTTTTCTTAGGCTTTTTTAGGGGTTTTTTTGTTTCTATGAAATTTTAATAATCTTTTAGGATTATTATGGATTTTAGGGTTTTATGATTTTTGAGGTCTAATAAGGTTTTGTGGGTTTTTATGTGTTTTTAGATTTTTGGGAGTTTTTTTCGGTTTTTTGGGGTTTTATAAGTTTTGATTATGTTTCAGTAGTTTTATGGTTTTTATAATTTTTTATGTTTTTAAGGTGTTCAAATAGTTTTTTGAGTTTTTTTTGTGGGGTCTTAGGGTTTTTAGGGTTTTTAAAGGTTTTAGGGGTTTTATGGCTTTATTATTTTTAGGTATTTTATAGTTTTTAGATTTTTAGCATATTTTATGTTTTTAAGGGCTTTAGGTGTTTTTAGGTTTTTAATATTTTCTTAGGGGTTTTAAGGTTTTTAGGGGTTTTTTTATGATTTTTGGGATTTTTAGAGATTTTATTTATTTTGATGTTTTTAGGGTTTTTTGGTTTTTGAGGGGTTTTATGGTTTTTTTTGGTTTTTATCTTTTTAATCGTTTTTTGGGTTCTTTGGGTTTTAATGTTTATATAGGGTTTTAAGAGTTTTTATGGGTTTTATCTTTTTAGGGATTCTTAAGGATTCAAATTATTTTATGTTTTTAATGCTTTTTGGAATTTTGAGGGGTTTATTTGTATTTTTAGGTTTTTATGGGTTTTATGAGGGTTTAGAAGTTTTAAGGGTTTTTATTGTTTTTTAACGTTTTAGGGTTTCAAAGCGATGTTATAGTTTTTAGTGGGTTTTTAGGATTTTTATGGGTTTTTAAATTTTTAGAGATTTTATGCGCTGTTTTAGTTTTTTATAAATATATTTTATTTTCAAAGATTTGGAGGGAATTTAGGGTTTTTAGTGTTATTATGGTTTTTTGGGGATTTGGGTTTTTTTGAGTAATTTACAATTTTTATGGTTTTTTATAGTTTTTTTACCATATTTTGGGTTTAATGGGTTTTTACTATTTTTAGTGGATTTATGTTTTTTATTAATTTTTATGGGTTTTAAAGGTAATTAGGGTTTTTTTTATTTTTAGGGTTTTAAGGTTTTATTATGGTTTTTATGGTTTTTATATTTTTTTAGGCCTTTAGGTGTTTTAAGTGTTTTTATGTTTTTAAGGGTTTCTAAAGGGGTTTTAGGGTTTTTAAACGTTTAATGTTTTTAGGGATTTATAAGGATTTTTAAAATTTTTATGGGATTTTGGGTTTTTTGTTATATTGTGGTCTTTTAAGGATTTTAGTTTATTTAGTGTTTTAGTTTTTTTTATCATGTTTTCAATTTTTGGGATTTTATATAATTTAGGTTTATATTGTTTTCATAGTGGTTTTCATTGTTTTTTACATTCTGAGGGAGTTTTGGGATTTTTTTAGGATTTTTATTTTTTTAGGGTTTTAGGGTTTTTAACATTATCTATGGTTTTTAGAGTTGTAATGTTTTTTTTGGTATTAGGTTTTTGTTGTGTTTTGGGGGTTTTAAAATATTTTTAGGTTTTTAAATGTTTTATAGAGTATTTAGTGGTGTTTAGTTTTTTTTTTGGGGGGGGGGGCTTATGGTTTTTTAGTTTTTATGGGTTTTTATAGTTTTAGGGTTTTTTAATGTTCTTATCATTTTTTTAGGTTTTTTGGGGTTTAAGTGTTTTTAAGGTTTTTATGGTCTTCGTAGGATTTTTCTCTGTTTTTAAGGATTTTTATGCTTTTAGGGATTTTTTTTTTATTTTTGGTATATTTATTTATTTATTTGGTTTTTATACATTTTTATGGATTTTCGGGTTTTTATGTTTTTATGTTTTTTTATGTTTTTATGTATTTTTAGGGATTTTAGGATTTGTTTTCTTAAGGTTTTAGGGAATTTGTTGCGTTTTTTTTTGTGTTTTAGGGTTTTATGATTTTTTGGGTTTTTAGGTTTTTTTTGAGTTTTCAAGGTTTTAGGTTTTTTTGAATTATTAACATTTGTAGGAGTTTAAAGGTTTTTAATGTAGTAGTTAGTTTTAAGGTTTTTATGAGTTTTGGGGCTTTTTAGGATTTCATGGATTCTCATGTTTTTAGGGTATTTAGATTTTTTATGGGTTTTATGGTTTTTTGTGTTTTTTCCATTTTAAGGGTTCTAAGTGTTTTTAGGGTTTTTATATTTTCTTCTGGTTTGTTAGGTTTTGTAGGTTTTTATATGATTTTAGTGATTTTTAGGGATTTTTATGTTTTTATGGTTTGTTAGCTTTTTAGGGATTTGTGAGGTTTTTATGGTTTTTAATGTTTTTAGGGTTTTTTGGGGGTTTTAGGGGTTTTAATAACCTTGTATTTTTTTACATTTTTAGGGGATTAATGGGTTTTTAGTGTTTTCATGTGGTTTTATGGGTTTTGTGTGTTTTTTATGTTTTCGTTGATTTCATTCATTTTATGGTTTTTAGGGGTTTTGGGGTTTTATGGTCCTTCAGTGTTTTTAGCGTTTAATTTTTTAGGTGATTTAACTATTTTTAGTGTTTTATTTTTTTCTATGGTTTTTTATGTTTTTTTGGGTTTTGACATATTTAGGGATTTTTAGGAATTTTTAAGAAATTTTTGGATTTTATGGATTTTAATGTTTTTCGGGGTTTTATGGTTTTTGGGATTTTTATAGTTTTTAGCATCTTTAGGTTTTTAAGGGGTATTATGTGTTTTTATATTGTTAAGGTTTTCATAGGATTTTTTATGGGTTCTTAGGGTTTTCATTTTTTTAGGGATTTTCATTATTCGATGGTTTTTAGGTTTTATAGGGATTTTTGAGGAATTAATGTTTTACGGGTTTTATGGGGTTTTTTGAGTTTTTAGGGATTTTTCTATTTTTTTGGGGTTTTAAATTTTTTTATAGTATTTTAATGTTTTTGTTTTTTTAAAACCTTTTAATATTTTTTTTTATTTTTTATAGTTTTTATTAGTTTTAGGGTTTTTAGGGTTTTAGGGTCATTAGGGATTTTGGCATGTTTTATGTCTTCTAGGGGTTTTAATAGTTTTTAGGTTTTAAGGTTTTCTTAGGGTCTTTTATATTTTTTGTGGTTTTTTAATTATTTTTTGGATTTTTTGGTTTTTTTAGGATTTTTATGGGTTGTTATGTTTTATAAGGATTTTGAGGGTTTGAGGGTTGTTAGTTTTTAAGGTATTTTAGGATTTTAGCGCTTGTATGTTTTAAGGGGTTTTAATTATTTTTATGTTATTAATGTTTTATTATGGATTTTGTCGATTTTGATGGTTTTTTTTCATTTTAATGGATTTTTAGTGATATTTAGTGTTCTTATGGTTTTTATCATTTATGGGTGTTTTTAGGGGTTTTATAGATTTTACGGTTTTTGGGGTTTTTAGGGATTTTTTATGTTTTTAGGGGTTTAAATATTTTTCATATATTTTTAAAATTTTCATGGGTTTAATGAGATTTTATATTTTTAATGATTTTTTGGGTTTTGGGGGGTTTTAGGTGTTTTTATGTATTTTATGGGTTTGTTGGGTTTATGGATTTTTAGGGGTTTGCATTTTTTAAGACTTTAGGGGTTTTCATTGATTTTATGTTTTTATGGTTTTCTTAGTGGTTTTCAATGTTTTATTTATTTTTACATTTATATGTATTTTAAGGGTTTTTTTTGGATTTTTTTAGGATTTTAGAGTTTTTTTAGATTTTTAGGGGTTAATGGGTTTTTAGGGGTTTTAGGTTTTTTATGATTTTTTAATGTTTTAGTGTTTTTATTTTTTATGGGTTTTATGTTTTTTTAATTTTTTAAATGTTTTCATAGTGTTTTCGGGTTTTTTAGGGGTTTTAACATTTTTAGGGTTTTTTTTTGGATTTTCCATGGTTTTTGTGGGGTTTTAAGGTTTTCTGGGTTTCTAGTGATTTTATGGGCGTTTCGTTTTGGTTTTTCGGCCACGAAACGCCCAACGGCTCCGTATCCAATGATTGATGGACCTGATTTCCAAAGGCAGGCGTTCGCCGGATGGTATGACCAGCGACTCTTAAGAACTCACATTGGTCGAGAGGATGGGAATTCGAGCTCATCACACACTTTTGGGGGGGAAATTATTGCATGTTCTAGTACTCTCTTATATATTTAAGATGTATTTATATGTTCGGGAATCTTTGGATTATACCCAAACATAGTATCCACGGATTCAAACCTGGTGGGCAATGGTCAATTGGATGACGGGGTTCAGAATCATTTATGCCAGAGGTTTACCATCCCTCGTTGGATTAATGACCCCGAAGGGTTGGAACTCGATTGAGGTAGCACTAGGAGTGGTGTGGTGAACCGATGCGAGGATGATCAGATCGACCTGTTTTTGGGCTTGAACCTCAGGAAGGCTTCCTACGTACCCTGTCTAGGAGGCAGGGATCAAAGTCCACATAGTTCGCTTAGGTGTCAGGGAACTGACGTGAAAGGGGTTCGAAATGACCCATTGTTGGGCTCGAACCTTGGAGAGACTTCCTACGTACCCCGCCTAGGAAACAGGGATCAAAGTCCATGTAGTTTGGATTGGCTTGGGGCTTACGCTCTGGGGTAGCCCAAGTTGTTAGATTGGGGCTTACACTCTGAGGAGGCCCATGATGTTGGTAAATCGACGTGAAAGGGGGTCAGAATGACCGGTTGTTGGGCATGAACTTCAGAGAGGCTTCCTACGTACCCTGCCTAGGAAACAGGGATCAATGTCCACATAGTTCGAATTGGCTTAGGGCTTACGCTCTGGGGAAGCCCAAGATGTTAGATTGGGGCTTACACTCTGAGGAGGCCCATGATGTTGGTAAACCGATGTGAAATGGGGTTGGAATGACCCGTTGTTGGGCTTGAACCTCGGAGAGGCTTCCTACGTACCCCACCTAGGAAACAGGGATCAAAGTCCACATAGTTTGAATTGGATTGGGGATTACGCTCTTGGGTGGCCCAAGATGTTAGATTAGGGATTACACTCTGAGGAAGCCCATAGGAGGATGTCATGGTCGATACTTACTCTAAGCCCACGTGAGTCCTGCTCGGTGTGAGAAACAAGAGGCAGTAGGGACCATAGGATCACGTCGCAAAAGGTGCGTCCATGAGAAGCGGAGTGGGGCTTACGCATGAAGGCGGCCCATGGTGATGAATTGGGGCTTACACTCTGAGGAGGCCCAGAAGGTCGGGGCTTACTCCGAGAAGGACGCCCGTGGAGACTTCCTCATGTCTGGACATGAGGGAATCCCAACCCATTGGTGGGTTGAGGAATATAATGAGGGTCAATGCCAATGCGCAAGTGCACAAGCGGGATAATGTCAAGGGTGTTGGAATCAGTCCAAAAAAAGGGTGATGAAAAGTTTGAATCACATGCCCAACATTCAGAAGACAATGAGGGTGGCATGGTGATGGAGGATAAGTAGTGACCATGTTCGAAACACAGTATTCATATCACGTTAGCCTGGAATGGGGACAAACAAATGAGGGCCGACTACTGACCATATTCAAAACAGAGGACCTATCTCGAAGTGTTGTCCAAAGTCTTTAGGGGTGTTGGCCCAGGATGGTAGGTGAGCCGATGAGGCATGAGGCCAGGCCGTTAGGGGGGTCCCTTCAGACATGGAAGAGAATGAAGATCTGAATGAAGGACACACAAAGCATGGGGTGGAGTGATGGAATGTTTGAATGGATTCCAACGCTCTTGAAATTACGCCACTGTGATCATGGCATAAGGCATATCTTGCATGATAGGGAATGCTACAGTTTATTGTCATGTAGAGAAGACTATTTTAATATAGTTTAACATCATATGGATAGGACAAGGGCCATACAGTTTAACTTCATGTGGTCAGGACGACTAGGTAGGAGATACCTAGCATTGGTTGGTGTGGGACTTGCGCAAGGGCGGCCCTTTCTGGATGAACCTAGAAAAAGGAGCTAGGAAATAGGGTTATAGGAGAGTCATGAGGAGTGGCTCAACTGATGGAATGTATAGTATGGATATTGGGGCATCATAAGGGTGAAATGTGAAATACTGTTGACCCGGTCCAAAAAGTTTGCGGTGCGACTCTCGATTTTTCATGGGGTTCAGTGAAAGCGAGTCCATGGGGTTTTCTGCATGGGGATGGCCACAAAGGAGCTGGCTGCGAGGTGTTGGCCGCGAGGGGCTGGCCATAGAGGAGCTGTCTGGGAAGGACTGGCCGCGAGGGGTGATGTCTGCTGTGGAGATGGCTGTCCGTGAAGGGTGTCAGCGGATGAGATGGCCATGAAGGAAGCTGTCTGCGAAGGAGGCTCTCCGTGAAGGATGATTTCCGCGGAGGGAACTGTCTGCGAAGAAGGTTTTCCACGGATGAGATGGTCGTCCGTGAAGGGTGTCTACAAAGAGGCTGGCGCCCATCCTACTCCGTGCCCGCGGAGGGGTTCTGCCTCCATTTTGCGAACGACACTAGTCTGCGGAAGGGGTGGCCGCAGAGGGACTATCCACGAAGTAAATGGTTGTTATTGGCTGGACGCGGAGGAGATGGCAGCATGTGGTTCACGGACTGGTTTCTCCTCTCCATGGAAGAGTGCATCCACGGACGATATGTGGTCCACGGATGGTCGTGGACCGCTGGGAGCGATTTCTCCAGCCTCTCCCCAAGGGGTTTCACCCATCCTTCCTCTGTCTTTTTTTGTGCCCCTCGATCACTATTTATAGAGTGACAAGGAAGATAGGCACATGACCTTTGTGGAATCCCATGAAGAAATTCCCACCCGTGGATGACTCGGTCAACTGGGATATTTGATGAGTTGCGGTGGGGTTGCTTCGCAGCGGTAAACCAATCCGCCTCTATTCCGTGGATGATGGTGGTCCGCGGCCGCATAGGCGCTTCACCTCCATTTCACGAATGACAACCCGTGTTGCATGGACCGATTGGTGCGGTTCGTAGTAGTGGGCCGACCTGGATTCCTCGGTGGTCTTCCTAGTTCGCGCACATGGAGGTGCCCCTCCCTCATTTCACGAACGACAGCGTCTGCGAAAGGGCAGTCTGCCGAACTAGATGCGTAGTGTTGCTGGGAGCCGGTGCACAGACCAGTTCAGTCCTTTTCCATGTTTTGGGGAATTTGATTTCCCCCTTTTTTAATTTTCAGGACCCTACAATGGGTTTTTAGGGGTTTTTTAGTTTTGTTATGTTTTTATGGCATTTGGATTTTTTAAAAGTTATTTGTATTTTAAAAGGTTTTTTGTTTTTTGGTGTATATTTAAGGTTTTAATGGGTTTTATTGTTTATAAGGCTTTTAGGGGTTTTTTTGGATTTTTGGGTTTTCTTCACTTTTTTGGGGTTTTATGTGTTTTTAGGATTTTATGGTTTTCTTATGGATTTTGGGTTTTTAGGGGTTTTTATGTTTTTAGGTGTTTTTTTTTGAATTTTTGGGATTTTAGGGGATTTATGGTTTTTTTGATGTTTTGAATGTATTTTATCGGTTTTATTGATTTTTGGGTTTTTAGAGATTTTCTGGGTTTTAGGGGATTTTAGTGTTTTTATATTTTTATGGTTTTTTGGAATTTTAGGGGTTTTTTATTTTTAGAGGGTTTTTTTGGATTTTTATTTTGTTTTTATTTTATTTCATTTTTTTAGAGTTATTTAAGGTTTTTAGATTTTTTGTGGTTTTTTCTAATGTTTAAGTTTTTTTATTTTTTTGGGGTTTGGAGGTTTTTTAGAGTTTTTATATTTTTTTAGTGTTTTAATGGGTTTTAAGAGTTTTTAGGAGGGTTTAGGGATTTTATGGGGGTTTAGGGGTTTTATGGGGTTTGGGGGGGTTTTATAGACTTTATTGTTTTAATGTTTTTTTTGGGATTTTAGTGTTTTTTAGGTTTATAGGGGCTTTAAGTGTTTTTAGTTTTCTAAGGGTTTTAGGTATTTTCATGGTTTTAGGTGTATTTACATGTTCAGGGTTTTTTTAATTCTTATTGGATATTAATTTTTTTTAATAGATTTTGGGATTTTTATGTTCTTAGGGTTTTATTGTTTTATAGGGTTTTTAGCATTTTCAGGTTTTTTGTGTGTTTTATGTGATTTATGGTTTTATGGTTTTCTTAGGGGTTTTACGGTTTTTATGGATTTTACATTTTTAGATCCTATTATGGATTTTTTTAAGATTTTTATAGTTGTTTAGGGTTTTTTAGGGTTTTTAGGGTTTTGGGGTTTTATAGTTTTAATGGGTTTTAAGGTTTTTTGGGATTAGTATTGGGTTTTTTGTGTTTTTTATGGTTTTATGGTGTTTTTTAATTTTTATCTTTTTTATGGGATTGAAGGGTTTTTGGAGTTTTTATTGGTTATTTAAGGGTTTTATGGTTTTTGGGGGCTTTAGAGGTTTTTATTATGCTTAGGGTATTTATGGTTTTTAGGAATTTCTATGTTTTTTAGTATTTTATGAGTTTGTATATTTTTAAGGTTTTCTATTAGTTTTTCATAATTTTTATGTTTTTCTATGTTTTGAGGGATTTTATATAATTTTTATGATTTTTTGGGTTGTAATAAATTTTTTGATTTTTTTTGGTTTTTAGGGGTTTCAGCACTTTTTTAGTTTTTTAGTTGTTTTAAGTGTTTCTTGAATTTTAAGGATTTCATTACGGTTTTTAGGGGTTTTAAGGGATTTTACAATTTTACTTTCTTTTATTTTTAGTATGTTAATGGTTTGTAGGGTTTTAGGATTTTTAGGGGTTTTATGATTTTTAAGGTCTCTTAAGATTTTTAGGATTTTTATGTTTTTTTTATTTTTATGGTTTTTTGAGATTTTAATTATTTATAAGGTTTTTTTTTGAGATTGTAAGGTTTTCAGTGGTTTAATGGGATGTCAGTGTTTTTAAGGGTTTTTAGTGTTTCTATGGTTTTACACATTTTTAAGTTTTTTATGTTTTTTAGATTTTTTTTTTGTTTTTTTGGGTTTAATGTTTTTTAGGGTTTTATGGTTTTCTTAGGGGTTTTCAGGGTTTTTAGGGTTTTTTATATTTTTGGTTATTTTTATTGATTTTTATAATTTTTATGGTTTTTATGGTTTTAGGGATTTTTTAGTGTTTTTATGGGTTTTAAGGTTTTTATGGGTTTTGGTGTTTTTGGTTTTTTAAGTATTTCACAGAATTTTTGGGGTTTTATGGTTTTTTGTTTTAATGCATTTTAGGGCCTCTTTGTATTTTTATCGTATTTATGGTTTCATGATTTTTGAGGGTTTTGAAGGTTTTCTTGGGTTTTCTTGGGCTTGATGTGTTTTCATAGTTTTTTAGGGGTATTTTTGAGTTTATTAGGGTGTTAAAATAAATTTATAGTTTTTTTATCATTTTTAGGGGTTTAAAGTGTTTTTAATGTATTTAGTGGATTTTAGAGTTTTTTTGGTGTTTTCTAGGATTTTAATGTTTTAGGGGTTTTTTTAGGGTGTTCAAATTTTTTAGGATTTTATGGTTTTCTGGTGTTTTTAGTGTCTTTATGGGTTTGGGGGGGGGGGGGGGGTTTAAGTGTTTTTCAGTTTTTAAGATTTTCTTAGGAATTTTCATGGTTTTTAGGAATTTTTTATGTTTTAGGGGGTTTTAGTAATTTTTATGTTTTTATTTTTTTATTTTTTTTATTTTTTTTATTTTTTGAGTTTTTTTTTGGGTTTTTAGGGTTTTTTTGGTTTTTTGGGTTTCTAGGGTTTTTTTGGAGTTTTTAGGGTTTTAAAGTTTATTATATTTTTTTTAACATTTTTAGGGTTTTAAAAGGATTTTAGAGTTTTTAGTTGTATTTTAGGGATTATATAGATTGTTAGGATTTTTAAGGTTTTAGGGGTTTTTAGGGTTTTTATGGTTTTAGAGCCTTTTAGTGTTTTTAGAATTATTTATATTTTTTAGGTTTTCATAGGGAAATTCATATTCTGTAGGGTTTATATTTTTTTAGGTATTTTTTTAGGATTTTATGATTTTAAAGGGTTTTACCATTCTCAACATTTTTTGGTGTTTTAGGGGGTTTATGCATTTATAGTTGGTTTAATTCTATCCTTTGGTTTTTCATGACTTTTAGGGATTTTTATGATTTTATGGATTTTTAGGTATTATTTAGTTTTTTATGGTTTTAGGTATTTTGATGGATTTTAGGGGTTGTAGAGTTTTTATGGTTGTTTTGGGTTTTTAGTGGGTTTCTTTTGAGTATTTCGGGTTTTAAATGTTTTTTATATTTTTTACATTTTTAGTGGTTTAAAGGATTTTTCATGATTTTTGTGGTTTTTGGTGTTTTTATGGGTTTTTGGGTTTTTACGTTTTTGAGGGGTTTATGGTTTTTAGAGTTTTTAAGTTTTTTAGGGTTTTTAACATTTTTAGATTTTTAGAGGATTTATGTGTTGTTAGGTATTTATGGTTTGATAAGGAATTTTCTTCATTTGTAGAGTTTCTTAAATATTTAGGGATTTCAAGGATCTTATTATTATTATTATTATTATTTTTGTTTTTAATTATTTTGGGTGGTTTGAACATTTTTAGGGTTTTTAGAGCATTTATCATTTTTATGGTTTTTAGTGGTTTTAATTGTTTTTATTTTTAAAGGTTTTCTTAGGATGTTTCAAGGATTTAGAGGGTTTTAAATTTTAAGAAATTTGTGTGTATTTTTTTGTATTTTTATTATTTTTGGGGATTTTGATGGTTTTTAGGGTTTCTTAGTGTTTTTATGATTTTTTAGGTTTTAAGGTTTTTTTAGTTTTTAGGGATTTTATAGTTTTTAGGGTTGTTAAAAAAATTAGGGGTTTAATGGATTTTTAGAGTTTCACCGACTTTTTAGGGTTTCTATGGGTTTTTAGGATTTTTAAGGTTTTTAAGGGTTTCTATGGTTTTTAGGGTTATGTAGGGTTTTAGCGTTTTTAGGGTTTTAGGTGTTTTATTTGTGTTTATAATTTTATATATTTCATATAGGTTTTCAGGTATTCTAATGTTTTTTATGTTTTTAGTGATTTTTAGGTATTTTTTGGATTTTATAGTCTTTTTGGGGTTTCAGGGATTCTGATTTGTTAGGGTTTTTTAGATTTTTAGGGGTTTTATATGTTTTTTGGGTTTTCCTGGGTTCTTAGTGTTTTTAATTTTTTAAGTGTTTCCTATGGGTTTTCAATATTTTTTTCTTTTTTATGTTTTTTCAAATTTTAAGGGTTTTTTATATTTTTAGGGGTGTTGTGTTTTTAGGGGGATTTGATGTTTTTGGGGCTTTTAAGGTTTCTTAGATCTTTTAAAATTTTTAGTCATGTAAATGGTTTTTAGAGTTTTAGTGGGTTTTAGGGTTTTATGATTATTTAGGGGGTTTTAAGGTTGTTTGGGTTTTATGGCTTTTAGGGTTCTATAGGGTTTTGTGCGGTTCATGTTTTTTTAGCATTTTTATGTTTTTAGGGGTTTTATCTATTTTTAGGTTTTTGAAGTTTTTATAGTTTTTTCGGATTTGAGAGGTTTTTACATTTTAGGGAATTTTGGAATTTTTTATTATTTTAATAATTTTATGGTTTTTTATTGTTTTGAGGGTTTGGGTCATTTTTTTGTTTTTTACTGTTCTTAATATTTTTAGTTTATAGGGGTTTTATGTGATTTTAATATTGTAATGTTTCTTTGTCTTTTTATGGGTTTTTATGTTTTTTTAACATTGATTGGGGATTTTAGAGTTTTTTGGATTTTTATGGGATTTTAGGGCCTTAGAGAGTTCGAGGGATTTTATATTTTTTTGGTTTTTTAGGGTTTTTTGTATTTTTAGGGATTTGAAGCTATTTTATTGTTCTTGTGGTTTTAATGTTTTTTTTATAATTTTTAGTGGGTTTGAGGGTTTTTATGGGTTTTAGGGTCTTTATGGTTTTAGGGGTTTTAGGGTTTTTAGGGTTTTTAGGTTCTTTAAGGATTTCAGGTTTTTTTCTTTATATAGGTTTTTGGGAGTTTTAATTATTTTTGGTTTTTATGATTTTCATACAGATTTCCAGGGTATTTGGTTTTTTTAGTATTTAAAGGGATTTTGAGTGGGTTTGGGTTTTTTGGGTTTTCATCATTTTTAGGTTTTTAAGGGTTTCATGTTTATTTATGTTTTTTAGGATTTCTAAATGTTTTATAGGGTTTTAGGGGTTTTTTCATTTAAGGGATTTTTATAGATTTTTTTAGTATCTTTATGACTTCTTGGGTTTTTTTGGAGTTTAGGGTTTTTACAGATTTTCCTGGTTTTATGATTTTTTGTGGTTTTAGTGTAATATTTTGATTTTTTTGGGTTTTAATGGTTTTTATAGTTTTCTCACATTTATATGGGTTTAAATGGTTTTTATATTTTATTTAATGTTTTTCTTTGGGTTTTACTGTTTTTATGGTTTTTTGGGTTTTTTCTGGTTTTAGGGGGATTTCTCATTTTTTAGGTTTTTTTAGTTTTTATTATTTCTAGGTTTTAATGTTTTGTTAGGGATTTGGAGGGCTTTTAGTATTTTTTAAGGTTTTAGGGTTCTTAGGGTTTTAGTGTTTTTTATGTTTTTAAAGGGTTTTATGTGATTTTGGATTTTGAGATTTTCTTAGGGGATTTAAGGTTTTCTTACGTTTTTTAGGATTTTTAGTGATTTATATGATATTTATGTGTTTTTAGGGTTTTTAGTGATTTTGAGGGTTTCAGTAATTTTATAGTTTTGTTGTGTTTTTATGGGGGTTTTCTAGTTTTTTAGTGATTTTATCATTTTTAACAGTTTTTAACATTTTTAATGGTTTAAAAGTTCTTTATAGTTTTTTGTGGATGTTTAAGGGTTTAAATGTTTTAATGTTTTTAGGTGTTTTTATAGTTTTTATGGGGTTTTAGGTTTTTTAGTGTTTTTTCTATTTTTGTAATTTTTGAGTGTTTTTAGGATTTAAATGGTTTCTTTATGATTTTTAGGGAATTTAGGATTTATAAATTTTAGGAAATTTATTTGTTTTTTATTATTTTTCCTAATTTTTCATTTCTTTAGGTATTTTACAGGTTTTATAGTTTTTAGTGTTTTTAACGTTATTAGGGGTTTTAATGGTTATAGTGTTTTTTATTATTTTTATGGGTTTTTTTATTAATGGTTTTAGTGTTTTTTATGGTTTTTATGGTTTTTAGGGGTTTTTAAGGGTTTTAGGGTCTTTTAGGGTTTTTTCTTTTTAGATTTTTAGGGGTTTTAAGTGTTCTTACGTTTTTAGGACTTTATTAGGTGTTTCCAAAGTTTTTAATGTATTATGGATTTTTAAGTTTTATTTATGGGTTTTTAGGGTTCTTATGTATTTTGAGATATTTAGATGTTTTTTACATTTTATTTTTTTATGGTTTTCAATATTTTTATGTTTTTAGGGGTTTCAAAAGTTTTTTAGTTTTGTAAGTTGTTTTGGGTTTTTAGGGGTTTTAAGATTATTTTACTATTTTAGGGGTTTAAATGATTTTTAGTGTTTGTAGTGGTAATTATGGTATTTAATGGTTTTTAGTGTTTTTATGGTTTTTAGGGGTTTATAGTTTTTAGGTTGTTTTAGATTTTTTAAGGTTTTAGGGGTTCTTTCATTTTTAGGTTTTTTATTTGTTTGGAGTTGTTTTAGGTTTTTAAGGTTTTCCTATGGGATTTTTAGGGTTTTTAGGGTTTTTGATTTTTTAGGGATTTTTATGTCTTCTTTAATATTTTTAAGGATTTTTGGGTTTTTAGGTATTTTGATGGGTTTTTTCTGTTTTTGGGGTTTTTAGTGTTTTATGGGTTTTGAGTGTTTTTAGGTTTTAATGGTTTTCTTATGGGTTTTAAGAGTTTTATGATTTTTTTTTGTTTTTTATGCATTTTAAGTTTATTTTATTTTAATGGGGTTTTAGCATTATTTGGGATTTTTGGGTTTTTTTAGTTTTGAAGGTTTTTAAGGTATTCATGGGTTGTTTAGGTTTTTGGGCTTTTTTGGATTATTTATGGGTTTTAAGGTTTTGTTAGTTTTTTTATTTTTTTTGGTAATTAAATAGTTTTTTAGTAGTTATTTGGTGTTTTCATATGTTTTTAGGTTTTTTAAAGTTATCATGGGTTTTTATGGTTTTTAGGAGTTGTTCGTGGTTTCTGGTTTTTTAATGTTTTTAGGTTTTTAAGGGATTTAAGTGTTTTTAGGTTTCTATATTTTTCTTATGGTTTATCAGGGTTTTTAGTTTTTTTTACAATTTTTAGGATTTGAAGTTATATTTTAATATTTTTATGGATTTCAAGGTTTTTAAGGATTTTGTTGATATTTTGGATTTTATGGATTTAGGGTTTTTTTTGGGAGTTTTAGGTTCTTATTGTTTTTTATAGTATCAGATATTTTTCAAAGATAATTTAATAAAAATTGGGTTTAATGTTTTTTTAGTATCTTAGTGTTTTTCTAAGGGTTTTAGGGTTTTAGGGTTTATTATGGCTTTTAGGGTCTTTATTATTTTAGGGTTTTTATGATTTATTAAGTATTTTTGGGTATTTTTTTTGTTTTTGAGGTTGTTAGGGGTTTGAAGGGTTTTTTGGTATATATGTTTTTCTTAGTGTTATTCATTATTTTTGGGGTTTTTTACATTTTATAGATTTTTAGGGATTTTTTAGGATATTTATTAGTATTTATTGATTTTAGTAATTTAAGTTATTTTAGGGTTCTTATGGTTTTATTGGTTTTTAGCATTTTTTAGGATTTGAGTGGTTTAAATTTTTTTATGTTTTTAAGGTTTTATTAAGTATTTTCAGGGTTACTATTGGTTTTTATGTTTTTTTTGGGATTTCATGGCTTTTTGTCATTTTTATGGTTCTTATAATTTTTATGGACTTCTAGGTTTTTTGATTTTTTACGGTGTCTGAGAATTTTTTTATTTTTCCAACAATTTTTTGAGTTTAAAGGGTTTCTAGAGTTTTTAGTGGGTTTTAAGGGTTTTATGTATTTTAAGTGTGTTTAAATTTTTTAATGGTTTTTATTATTTATAGGGTTTTTATGGTTTTTAGCGTTTTTAAGGGCTTTAAATTTTTAGGCCCTTTATGTTTTTCAAAGAGTTTTCAGTGGTTTAGGTTTTTTTTTCATTTTAGGAATTTTGCAGATTTTTTAGAATTTTTTAGGTTTTTCGGGGTTTCAAGTGTTCTCAGGGTTTGATAGTTTTGTTATAGATTTTTAGGGTTTTAAGGTTTATATGATTTTAGTGATTTATATGGATTTTTTAGAATTTTAAATAATATTTAGGGTTTTTAGTGATCTTAAGGGGGTTTATGGTTTTTTGGGTTTTATGGGGTTGATTTTTATTTGTAGGGTTTTTTTATTTGGTTAGGGTATCTAACATTTTTGAGTTTTCAAATATTTATAGGGGTTTAATTTTTGTGTAAATTTGTCAATGGTTTTAGTATTTTTTTGAGTTTCTATGGTTTTAATGGTTTTTAGGGGTTTTATGGGATTTAAATTTTTTAGTGTTTTTTTTTATTTTAAGCGATTTTAAGATTTTTAAGGTTGTATTAGGGGTTTTTATGGGTTTTTCTGTTTTCAGGTATTTAATGTGATTATTTAGTAGTTTTAAGGATTTTTAGTGTTTTTGGGATTTTCCATATTTTTTGGGTGTTTACAGTTTTTATGGTTTTAAGCATTTTGGGGGGTTTTAGGTGTTTAATGTTTTTTTAGGTTTTTAACGTTTTCTTACAGGTTTTTATGTTTTTTAATTTTTTTTTATTTTTAAGGATTTTATAGGATTTTGAATATTTTTTATGGTTTATAGGTATTTTTATGGGGTTGGGTGTTTTTTTGTGTTTTTTTTGGGTTTTATGGTTTTACTAACGTTTTAGGGGAATTGTTTTTTTGGTTTTTATAGTTTTTTGAGTTTTTAAAATTTTTAGGGGTTTTAAGTGTTAATAGGGGTTTTGACTAGTTTTAGGGGATTCATCGGTGTTTGGGTTTTTTGGTATTTAATGGTTTTTAAATTTTTTCAAGTTTTCAGGGGTGTTTTGGTTATTAGGGTTTTAAAGTTATTTATGTTTTATGGGTTTTATGTATGTTTAGGTTGTTTTCATTTTCATAGGGGTTTTTAGGGATTTTTGGGATTTTTGGTATTTGTACATTTTTATATATATTTAAGATTATTTTTCCTATTAATGGGTTTTTTTTATGTTTTAATGATTTTAAGGGGTTTATGGGTTTTTATGGTTTTTTATGTTTTTTGTTTTTTTTTTGTGTTTTTTGGGTGTTTTTGGATTTATTTAGGGTTTTATGGTTTTTTTTAAAAATGGGGCATAAAGGGTTTTTAGAGTTTTTATTGGTTTTGGGGTTCTTAGAGTTTTTATGGTTTTTAGAGGTTTTAATGTTTTCTGGATTTTTTAAATTTTTAGGGTTTTTAGGTTATTTTAGTTATTTTAGTGTTTTTTAATGTTTTTTAGGATTTTATCTGTTTTCAGTATTTTCATGTTTTCTAAGGTGTTTTATAAGTTTGTAGGGGTTTTATGTTTTTAGATATTTTTAGGGATTTTTATATTTTTTTTACTGTTTTTATGGAATTTGAAGTTCTTTTGGGGGTTTATAGTTTTTTGGGTTTTTACGAGTTTTATCATTTTATAGGTTTTTAGTGGAGTATTTTTTTTAAAGGTTTTATAGTGGTTTTCACATTTTTTAGGGTTTTTAATGTTTTGCAGATGTTTTAGAAATTTTTTATAAATTTTACGGTTTTGGGGTTTTTAGTATTTTGAGGGATTTTAGGGATTTTAGGGTTGTTTTGGTTTTTTGGGTTTTTGTTTTTTGGGTTTTCGTTGAGTTTTTATGATTGTATTGTTTTTAGTGTTTTTAGTGTTTTTTGGGTTTTAAAGGGTTTTTTGAGATTTTAGTTGGTTGTTTGGGTTTTTGTGGGTTTTAGGATTTTTAAAGGTATATAGGGTTTTTTTTGTTTTTGGTTTTAGGGGTTTTAATGGTTTTTATTGTTTTTTTGTGTTATTAGGTATTTTAGGGTGTTAAAGTTTTTTATAGGTTTTAATTTTCCCTTAAGGTTTTTAGTGTTTTTGTTTTTTATGTACTTTTATGTCTTTTTTAGAGTTTTTTGTTCTGTTGGGGTTTTAATGGATTTTGAGGTTTTTTTTTGGTTTTTTTAGTTTTTATTAATTTTAGGGTATTTATATTTTTTTGTTTTTACGTGTTTTTAGGTTTTTAGGGTTTTATAAGAGTTTTTAGGGGTGTTTGGAATTTTTAGGTATTTTTTATGATTTTTATTATTTTTTAGGGGTTTTATGGGTTTTAGGGTTTTAGGTATTTTAGTATTTTAAGGTAATTATGCGTTTTAGGGGTTTTTTTAGTTTTTTGGTGTTTTTATATTTTTTAGAGATTTTTAAAATTTTACAGGTATAACGGCTTTTTAGACATTTTGGGGTTTTGTTTTTATTGGTTTTTTGGGTTTTTGGGGGTTTAATAGTTTTTATGGTTTTTAGGTTTTTTGGGGTTTTAGCATGTTCTGATTTCAGAGAATTTACAAGTTTTTATGTTTTTAGGTACTTTTAGGGTTTTTTAGGCTTTTAATTCATTTTTATGGTTTTTCATGATTTTAAATATTTTTAGGGTTTAAATGATTTTTAGGGGTTTTAGGGTTTTTATCATTTTTTTTGCTTTTTATGGGTTTTAATTGATTTTAGGTTATTTGGTTTTCTTAATGTTTTTTCTAGGTTCTAGGTGTTTTTAGGTTTTTATTGATTTTTTTGGGATTTTTTAATTTTTTTTTTGTTTTTAGGTTTTCTATGAATTTTTAGGGGTTTTAGGGGTTTTATGTGATTTTTTTTGTTTTTAGAGTTTTTTTATTTTTAAGGTTTTTAACAGTTTTATGTATTTTAAATATTTTAGGGGTTTATAAAATTTTTTTACGTTTTTTGGGGGGGTTTTATGGTTTTCAATATTTTTTTATTGTTTTTAATGGTGTAAAGAGTTTTTTGTGTTTTTAGTTGTTTTAATGGGTTTTATGGTTTTAGAGGTTTATGATTTTTAGGGGTTTTATGGGGTTTTAGTGTTTTTATCATTTTAAGGTTTTAATAGGTTTTAAGGTTTTATTTATTAATATTTTTATGGGTTTATCATGGTTTTTATTGGTTTTAATGTTTTTATGGATTTTTAGGGATTTTATATGATTTTTATGTTTTGTAGGGTTTTTAAAGATTTTGAGGGTTTTTTGGGTTCTTAGTTCTTTTAGGTTATTATTGGTTTTAAGTGATTTTAGGTTTTTAGGATTTTTATGGGGATTTCATGGTTTTTAATAATTCTTATGTTTTAAGGGGATTATTTATTTTTTTGGATATTTATTTTCTTTTAGGTTTTTAGGATTTTTGAGGGGTTTTAGTGTTTTTATAGTTTTGGGGGGTATATGGTTATTTTGGGATTTAATATTTTTTTAGAGTTTTAAATATTTCAAGAGTTTTTAACATTTTAGGTTTTAAAAGGTTTTTATAGTTATCAGTTCGGTATTATGGTTTTTATGGGGGTTTTATGGTTTTAAGGGGTCTATGGGTTTTTTTTGGTTTTAATGCCTTTTATGGGTTTTTAAGATTTTTTTGGTTTTTTAGCATTTTTATGTTTTTAGGGGATTTAAGTGTTTTTAAGTTTTAAATGTTTTTATGCGTATTTAGAGTTTTTAAGTTTTTAGGGGGGTTAGGGTTTTCAGTGTTTTTCAGGTTTTAAGGGGTTTAAGTGTTTTATGTTTTTAAGGTTTTCTTAAGTTTTTTCATAGTTTTTAGGGATGATTATATTTTTATGGATTCTTGGGTTTTTTTAATAATTTAATGGATTTAGGGCTTTTATGGATTTTTAGTATTTTTAGGGTTTTTAGATTTTTTGTTTTTATCTTGTTTTAGTATTAGGGTTTCTTTGGGTTTTTCTTGGTTTTTAGGGTTTTTTACCTTTTATGGATTATTTGTGTCTTTTAAGGTTTTTTATTTTTTAGGCTTTTAAGGGTTTTTGAGGGTTTTAGGGTTTTTAGTGGGTTTAGGGTTTTTTTGGGTTTTAGGGTTTTTATGAATTTTTACTGTTTTTATGGTTTTCTATATATTTTTAATGTCTTTAAGTGTTTAAAAGGTTTTTAGAGTTTTTTGTTGTTTGGGGGGGGGGGTTTATCATTTTTAGGGTTTTTTATGGTTTTAGATGGTTTTATGATTTTTAAAGGTTTTATGATTTTTTGGGTTTTAGACATTTTTTGTTCTTAGGGGTTTTAATTGTTTTAGGTTTTTAAGGATTTCATATGTATTTTCAAAATTTTTTATCATTTTTTAAATTTTTAGTTATTTATATGGATTTTTTAGGATTCTTAGGTGTCATTAAAATTTATAGTGATTTTGAGGTTTTTTAGGTACTTTATGGGTTTTAAGGTTTTCTGGGTTTTGTGAATTATTTTTGTGTTTATGTATTTTTAGTTTTTAAGTTCTTATTATGGTTTTATAGGGGTTTCTATATTTTTATGTATTTTTGGTTCTTTTTTACAATTTTTATGGTTTTTATGGTTTGTAGGGTTTTAGTATTTTTTAGTATTTTTAGTGTATTATTTGTTTTTTTGGATTTTTTGATTTTAAGGTATTTTATATTTTTAACATATTATTAGGTTTTTAAAGTGTTTCAAGGGTTTTTAGTTGTTTTATGGTATTTTAGGGGTTTTTATGATTTTTAGGGTTTTTAATGGGTTTTTTGGGGATTTAGGGGTTTTCATGTTTTTTAGGATTTTAGGGGTTTTATGTTTTTTTAGGTTGTTAATTTTTCTTAGGATTTTCAGGGTTTTAGGTATTTTTATGTTTTTTATGTATTTTTATGTATTTTTAAGATTTTTTTTAGTTTTTTAGTGTTTTTGAGGATTTTTAGGGTTTTATGTTTGTTTGTTTTAGGGTTTTTTGTGTTTTATGTTTTTCTTGTTGTTTTTAAGAGTTTATTAACATTTTTTCAAGTTTAAAACTCTTTTTAGATTTTCTAATTGTTTTAGGGTTATAATGGGGTTTTAGGGGTCTTCATGTTTTTAGGGGTCTTTATGTTTTTAGGGGTTTTAGGGGTTTTATGGTCTTTTAGGGTATTTATAATTTTATGTTTTTCAGGGTTTTAGGGATTTTAGGGTGTGTACATTTTTTGGAAATTTTAGGGTTTCTAGGTTTTTTTAGTGTTTTTAAAAAAAGTTATGTATTTGGGTGTTTTAGGTTTTTTATGTTTTCTTATGGTTTTTAGGTTATTTAATGTTTTTTATGTTTTGAGGTATTTTTAGGTATTTTTTTAGGAATTTCTGGTTTTTTGGGGTTTTATGGAATTTGAATTTTTTTTTGGTTTTTAAGGGTTTTAATGATTTTTTATATTTTTAGGGGTTTAAAGGGTATTAGATTTTCAAGTGGATTATTTGATTTTATGGGTGGTTATGGTTCTTATTATTTGGGGGTGGTTTAGGGATTTTTTAGGGTTTTAATTGTTTTGTAATATTTGAGGTTTTGTTTGGGTATTTCTGGGTTTTAAGGGTTTTTAGATTTTTAGGCACTTTTAGAACCTTATCACGATTTATATGGTTTTACAATTTTTAAGGATTTTGGGGGTTTTTCAGAATTTTTATGGTTTTAGAGTTTTTAGGATTTTTAGCATATTTAGGGTTTTTTTGTTTTTAGGATTAACGGTTTTCTTGTGATTTTCAAGGATTTTAGAGGTTTTATATTTTTAAGGATATTTCAAGAATTTTAGGTTTATTATTTTTTAGGGTTTTTAGATATTTTTTTGTGGTTTTTGGGATTTTTTGTGATTTTTTGGGTTTTTTTGTCTTTTATGTTTTTAAATGTTTTTTTCAGGTTTTTAATGTTTTTTTTGAATTTTAGGGTTATTAAGGGGTCTTATAGTTTATAATATTTTTATGGTTTTAAATGGATTTTAGAGTTTTTATTTTTTTTTGGGTTTTTTATGAGTATTTGGGTTTTTAAGTGTTTTTAGGTTTTTAGGGTTTTAATGTTTTTAGGTTTTTTAAGGGATTTAAGTTTTTAGTTTTTAAGGATTTCATAGATGCTTTATTGTTTTTTAGGTGTTCTTAAATATTTATTGATTTTAAGGGATTTTAGGGAAATTTTATGGTTTTTAGGTTTTATATAGATTTTCAAGGTTTTTAGTGTTTTTAGTGTTTTATGTCTTTTTTGGGATTCTATTGTTTTTTAGGGGTTTCATGTGATTTTATGATTTTATGGTTTTCATAGAGGTTCCTAGGGGTTTTAAGAATTTTTTTTATTTTTTGGGTTTTTTAGTATTTTTATTATTTTTAAGGGTTTTTAGGTTTTGAGAGGGTTTTATTGTTTTTATTATTTTATGGTTTTTTAGGTTTTAGGGCTATTTTATGTTTTTATGTTTTTTTAATTTTTTACATTTTTACATTTTTTGGGTTTTAAATGGTTTTTAATATTCTTTATGTTCTTAGGGTTTTTATGGGACTTTAGGGTTTTCAATGTTTTAGGTGTTTTATGGTTTTTATGGTTTTTAGGGTTTTCATTGCTTTTTTATGTTTTTAGGGGTTTTTAATGTTGTTAGGTTTTACGATTTTCTTATGGTTTTTCAGGGGTTTTAGGTTTTTTATGGTTTTTGGGATTCTATGGGTTTTTTAGGATCTTTATGTTTTTATGGTGTTTTAGGATTTTGTGGGTTTTATGGTTTTCTTGGGTTTTTAATATTTAAGCATTTTTTAGTGTTTTATGGGTTTTTTGTGTTTTTAGTTTTTTGAGGTTTTCCTTGGGGTTTTCCATGTTTTTAGGGATTTTTAATTTTGTAGGGATTTTTAGGTTTTTTTAGGACTTTTTGGGTTTTTTTAGGTTTTTTATGTTTTTAGTGGTATTTATGGGTTTATGGTTTTTTTGATTTTTTTGGTTTTCTTGACATTTTAGGGTTTTTATTATTTTTCAATGTTTTTGGGGGTTTAACAGGTCTTTTGTGTTTTAAGTGGTTTTTAGGGAATTTATCAGTCGATAGGGTTTCTTGAGGTTTTTAGGGGTTTCACAGGTTTTAAGGTTTTAACGAATTTTAGTGTTTTTAATTGTTTTCTTCTATTTTTTATGTTTTTAAGGGTTTGAAGTGTTTTTAGTTTTTTAAGGTTTTCTTAGTTTTTTTTATAGTTTTTATCATTTTTTCTATTTTTTTTTTGTTTTTTAGGGTTTCTTGGGATTTTGAGGGGGTTTTCGGTTTTTATCATTTTAGGTTTTTAAAATGTTATTGTGGTTTAAAGTGTTTCTAAGGGCTGTTTAGGGTTTTAAGGGGTTTTCATATTTTTTGGGATTTTTAGTTTTTTTATAGTTTTTATGTTTTTTAAGGGGTTTGAGTTTTTTTTTGGATTTTTAGAAGTTTTATGGTTTTTTGGGGTATTATGGTTTTTTTGTGTTTTAATAGTTTTTAGTTTTATAGAATTTTTTAATATTTTTTACGGGTATAATGTGTTTTTAGAGTTTTTAATGTGTTTTAGGGTACTTATATGCTTTATGGGGTTTTATGGATTTTAGGGGATTTTATCATTTTTAGGGGTTTATGGTTTTAGAAGTTTTTAGGATTTTTAGTGTTTTTTAGGGGATTTAATGGTCTTTAGGTTCTATACTTTTCTTATGGTTTTTCAAGAGTTTTATGGTTTTTATGTTTTTTATGGATTTTAAAGTATTTTGTTAGACTTTTATGTTTTATAGAGTTCACAGGGAATTTGACATTTTCTAGGGTTTTTTGGGTATTAGGTTTTTTTTGGTTTTTAGATTTTTTATGTTTTTTAAGGGGTTTATGTGTTTTTAGTTTTTTATTTTTTTCTTTTAGGTTTTTAGGTTTTTTAGGTTTTTTTTGTTTTAAGTATTTTTTATACCTTTTTAAATATTTTGATACGTTTTTTGGGGTTTTGAGAGTTTTAAGGGGATTTCATATTTTTATGGAATTTTTGGATTTTCTTGGATTTTATGGTTTTTATGTCACGACCCGTCCCCCGAGGCCCGTGCCGTGACTACCCCAAGCCCGCCTTCCATAGGCCAGGGGATGGTGACTAGCACCAAATGCCTAAATCCCTAAAACTGGGAAGGCATTGCCTTTATAAAGTGTAAACACACACAACAGAGTACGAACTAGAAGTAAAACACTAAGAAAAACTGTATAAAAAGGAGTACTGAAAAGTAAAAGGGGACAGAAATACAAGCCCAACAGAAAATTACAAGTACAACTAAAAAAAGTGAAACAACTGTTGGAATGTCCTCCAGGGAATCCTACCCGAAGGGTTGGTACAGATAGCCTCCACGATGCTCCACGTCTGTCTGTCTCCTCCGTGTACCGTCACGTCGTATGGTCCACCTCCGGGTGCTATCCAGTACTACTACTCTCGGCCTCAGTCAGTGTTGTCTGTCCTCTACAACCAACAAAATGAGGTGCGGGCATAGCCCGTGCAGGGGTGAGTATAACGATACTCATTAGGGACCCTGAGACCCTCAAGGTCTCACAAAAACTAATAAAGATAAATTACAGAGTATGAAATCAGTAGATAACCCCACTTAGGTATATTCCCATACATATACCAATGTTATGAAGTAATCCATCCCAATCATGGGGTAAACACAAAAGTTTCTGACCCAGATCAACCAGGATTTTATTCTAGGGATAGAATCAAGTAACATCCCCAATCACACTGTCAAAACCTCGGCTGCTGGAGAACCTCTCCTATATCGAGTATAGTGGGCCTGTTTTTCTCACACAGAGGCGCTTCCCACTAAACTTGGACTTCTGAGGTACTCCTACTGTTGAGTACCATGGGTCTGCCACGTCACACAAAGGCACTCCCCACCGTGGGCCTTCCACGCTCACAGAGGTGCTCCCGCATGTAGCCTACTGAGGTACTCCTCCTGTCGAGTATCGTGGGTCTTCCGCGCTCACCCAGAGGCGCTCTCCATTGTAGGTCTACTGCAGCACCAAGGCGCTACCCACTGGGCTAGTCGAGTCACTCCGAGTCGAATCGGTCAGCAGTCATTGGGTCTCAGCCTGCTACTAGGTCTCTATGCTATGCACGCTCGTCTCCAGGAGGATCCGCTCCACAAGCAACTGGTCGATGCTCCAACTGTCCTGAAGTCCCACATAGAAGTATCTCAATGGTCTCCCACGTCATAGAGGTCTCAACGCAATAGACGTCGCGTCAATCGGATGCCCAGTTTGTGAGTTATTAGCTTTTTTGTCCCGGGGGCCCGGTTGGATTCCTGAGAGATCCAACCTGACCGTATATTATCTTTACAACAAACTCCAGTGGGGTATACTCAAAGGGACCATCGCACTCCATGAAAACATGTGTCACTGATGGTTCGTCAAACGGTCATCTCGTGCCAAAGATATAGCTAGAGAAAGTAAAAGGGTCAGTAGTGGACCCGGGTCCGGTCCGACCCGGTCAGACTGACTTGGACCAACCCAGTCTGGGCCGACCCAGTCTGCGTCAACCTGGTCTGACCTATTGGGTCTGGCCCGACCCATTGGGCGGGCCATCCTCTTAGGTTCGGCTCGGCCCGCTGGGCCCAACGCAGCAGGTCACGAGGGAGATTCAGCATGGAGAGTCTCGAGGGCACGGCCCGACGCTGCTCGGCCCGAAGGGCGTAGTCGGGCTGGTTTGGCCAGGGCTCCGTAAGGGGGCCGGGACACTGGCTCGGCCGGGAGGCTGCAAGGGGTCCAGGATGCTGGCTCGGCGGGAGGCCGGGCCGCCGGCTCGGCCGGGTGGCCACGAGGAGGCCAGGATGCCGGCTTGGTTGGGTGGCAGCAAGGGGGTTAGGACGCCGGCTCGGCTGGGTGGTCGTGAGGAAGCTGGGACGTCATCTCGGCCAGGAGGCGCACGTGGCGTGCAGAGGCCGGCAGGCGGAAAGTGGCATTCGGCTGGGCAGGGCGCAGTCAGGCGGCCCGACGGTCGGGAGGTGGCTGGGATGGCCGATTCGGCATGGCTCGGGTCGGCGCGGGCCGGTGGTGTTCGGCCGGGGGCAGCGCGGTTCACAGAGGCCATGGGTAGCCTGGCCTTTGTCGTCGTTGCCTTCGTCGTTTCATCATCTCATCGCCATACTGAAGTTCATCATAATCAAGATCGACGGAGGGGTCGAGCTATGTTGGATTGGCCCTCACCCTCCGTGTTTATGGGGGGTATCAATTGGTTCATTAAAGAATAAGAAAGATGAACAACTAATGTTTTATAACCACACATCGATTCCTTTACAATATTAATAAAAAAGAAAAGGAAGGTTACAAAAAATAAACCCCCTACACTTTTATCATCATTCGTCATTTGTTAATGGAGTCACAGAAAGTAGACGAAGAAGATCACCCTTCGTCGCGTCCGCCATGCAATTTCAAACCCGAACTGTGTCGGATCGTTGACGATGATGAGGAAGTCAGTCGTTGAAGACATCTCATGAAGGTTGAATCATCGAAGAAGAAGTCGAAGAAGTTCTCCATTCTTCGTTCTTCATTCTTCGTTGGGAGATAGGATTCTTCGTTGGGAGATTTCTCTCAATAACCCTCCTCTCAAAGCTTCCACCAAAATGAATATGCCAACGAAATAATAGATTGACATATCCTATTAATTTTTTGGCACGATATTCAAATTTGACTAATTAATTAGGTAGGCTCCCCTTAATTAATTCAAGGGGTTTCACAAGAAATTAATTAGGGGAGGTGAAGAAGCTCTCCCTCATTAATGAGGGAGAGCTGAGAGGTTTTACTCTCCTCCATCAATAGGGGGGTTAAGCCCTATGTGGTCCCCACGTTGTAACCTCTCGCAGGAGGTAATGTTCGGGTGGCCCCCACCACCATAACCTCTCATGGGTGGTTAAGGTGTGGTGGTTCCGGCTCCAACTTCCATGAGGAGGTTTTAACCTCCAATCACCCACATGGAGGCTCAAATAAAATAAAGTGAAGCTCACTTTATTTTATTACTTTCCACGAAAACCCAAAAATTATCTTTTATTCTCGACTCACCGCTATCGAATTGAGAGTCTTCTTAAGAGAATACTGGTGTTGAGAGTTCAACGGTTCCCTCAGATTTCAATTCTGAGCACCAGTTCAAAATTTATAAAAACCCAATCATACGTTTACTGAACATACCCGAACAAAACTTCAGAAATTGATTTCGGGTACACTGGGCCTCGAAATCATGCACCGTCAATTTTTTCAGACTCATAAAATTCTCATGTATTTAAGAAAAAAAATTTCCACATAATTTTCAGGTCTTTACATTATCCCCACCTCAGGGATTTACATCCCTATAAGATACAACTTGAACTAAGGGAATAAATGGGCGTACTGAGCACGCATATGAGCCTGCTGCTCCCATGTGCTCATATAGAGGTTCTCGTGCTGCCAGCGAACGCGTACCAGAGGTATCGACCATCCACGTAGGACTCGTTCCTGTCGATCCTCAATCTCCACTGGAACATCCATAAAAGTCACCCCATTAACGACATCCATCAATCCATGGCTGATAATGTGAGAAGTCTCGTTCAAGTATCTCCTTAGTTGGGATACGTGGAGGACGTCGTGCACCCGGTGTAACTGAGGTGGAAGAGCTAAGCCATATGCCACCTCGCCAACTCTGCTGAGGACCGGAAAAGGTCTAATGAAACATGGAGATAACTTGACACCTCGGCCAAGTATCTGTAGACCTTGTCGAGGTGAGACCCTTATGAAGATGTGTCACCATCCTCAAACTATAGAGGTCTCTGTCTCCTGTCAGCATACGACTTTTTCCCACTCTGTGCAGTCTTCATCTTCTCCTAGAGGATCTGTACCTTCTCTGTAGTAGGTCGTACCATCTATGGTCCCACTAGTGCTGACTCCCCATGGTCAGTCTAGCACAAGGGTAATCTAAAAGGTCACCTGTATAACACCTCAAAAGGTGTAATTCTAATGGTCGAGTGATAGATGTTGTTGTATGAAAAATCCACCAAGGGTAATTGATCCTCCCAACTACGACCGTAGTTGAGGACACCGTCACATAGCATGTCCTCAAGGGTCTGAATGGTCCTCTCAGTCTCACCATCTGTTTGAGGATTGAAGGCGGTGCTCAAACGAAGATGTGTCCCAAAAGCCACCTGCAACTTCTTCCATAGTCAGGAAGTAAACCATGTGTCATTATTAGAGACAATAAATAAAGGTACTTCATTTAGCCACACAATCTCATGCACATAGAGGCATCCCAAGATCTCTACTGAACCATACTCTCTGATTGGTAAGAAGTGGGCCGACTTGGTGAGTCAGTCAGCGATCACCCAAATTGAGTCGTGACCCCTAGATGTACATGGAAGTTTTGTCACAAAGTCCATGGATATACCATCCCACTTCCAATCTGGGACCTCTAAAGGCTGAACCAAGCCTGCTGGTACCCAGTGATCTACCTTCACTTGCTGACAAGTGAGGCATCGAAAGACAAACTCCGCTACTGCCTTCTTCATACCTAGACACTAGTGCTATTGTCAAAGGTCTTAGTACATCTTCTCCACTACTAGATGTACGACTAAATGGGATGTGTGGAACTCCCTCAACACTTCCTCCTAAAGTGACACTGGTACCATTGTACGTCCTCTGAAGAGAATGACGTGCTCCCCACCTTCAGAAAATCCATCAGCTGCCTGCCCTGTTGATATCTGAGCACGTCATGTATCACAGTCAGCATCCCCATGCTTCACCTCTCTGACTCTATGAAGAAGTGGGGGAGTGACTGTAAGGGACCTTAGAAAGGATGCTTTGTCTCTATCCACAAAGTATATCTATAAAGCATCCATCTAATATGTCTCCTATCCTAGTAGCTGTATACTAGATCTCCTGCTGAGTGCATCTGCAACAACGTTCCCCTCCCCATAAGTATAGACTATTTTTAAGTCGTAGTCTGAGAGGAACTCAAGACAATGTCACAGTCTCAGGTTCAGGTCCTTCTGAGAGAAGATATACCTGAGACTCTTGTGATCAGAGTACATGGTAAAACACTCGCCCATCAGATAATGTCACCACATCTTCAAGTCGAAGACCACTACTAATAACTCTAGGTAATGGGTAGCATAGTTATGCTCTTGCAGTCTCAGATGCCGAGAAACATATGCAATCACTACTCGCTTCTGCATCAGGACACGCCCGCGTCCAGTCCCTGATGCGTTGTAGTAGACTATGTACCCTACAACTTCCTCTAGATTCCTCAAGATGGGGGCACTAGTCAGCCTATGCCTCAGCTCCTGAAAGATCTGATGGCATCTCTCCAACCACATAAAGGTTTTCCCCTTCTTCCTCAAAGATGATAGTGGTGCTGCAACTATGGAAAAGTCTGGAAAAAATCTTCGGTAGTAACCAGCCAAACCCTGGAAACTACGTACCTCTGTCACACTTCTGGGTGGTTCCCAAGAAAGTACCACCTCGAGATTCACTAGATCCACTGTAACTCCAGCCTCCAAGGTGACGTGTCCCAAAAAGTGAACCTCTCAGATCCAAAACTGGCACTTCAAAAGCATACCATAAAGCTGGTGCTCTCAGAGTGTGTCCAGTACTATCTGAAAATGGTAGGCATGCTCCTCCTCAGTAGTTGAGTAGATCAGAATGTTGTCGATGAAGACTACAACAAAGAGACTGAGGTATGGCTATAGAATACTGATCATGAGTCCCATGGACACTGATGGAGCATTGGTTATGCCAAAATACATAACAAAGAACACGTAGTGGTCATACAGACATCTGAAGGTCGTCTTCTGCACATCCCCATCTCATACTCTGAGATGGTGATAGCCTGACTTGAGGTATATCTTCAAAAACCATCGTGTTGTCTTTAGATGATCAAATAGTTCATCAATCCTTGGGATTGGGTACTTGTTCTTCAAGTTAAACTGATTTAGGTGATAGTAGTTGACACAAATCCTCAAGCTCCCATCCACCTTCGTGGCGAATAGAATCAAGGCTTCCTAGGGATAATCACTGGGCCTGATGAGTCTTTTGCCCTATAAGTCCTCAAGCTGTACCCGCAGCTCACGAAGCTCAACGGGATACATCCGATATGCTGGTGTAGATATCGGTGTCGTCCTAGGGTACAGGTCAATGTAAAATTCCACCTCTCTATGAGGAGGTCAACATGGAACATCATTAGGGAAAACATCCACATACTGGTCCACCACTACAGGATAAGTCAGACTCTCCACATAAACCGCTCCTAGGGTAAGACTAGCCAACTAATGAGTGATCGGGTTCACCCTTCGAGTAAGTCCCTCTCGTGCTGCAAAGGGTCCCTTCTCTCCGGTGAAGGTAAACCCGGTACCATCTATGTGAAAACATCGCACTTTCATCATAATACAATCAATCTGAGCATGGAATGTAGATAACCAGTCCATACCCAAGATGATTTCGTAATGCCTCGACGCTGCTATGAGGAGATCTCAGCTGAAGCTCTCTCCACCTAGAGTAAGCTCACACTGATGGCACCAATGTGTAATCATCGAGTCTGCTCCCGTAGGAGTCTCTAGATGTAAGGATCTATCCAACAGCACCGTCAGAATCTCCGAGATCTGAACAAGGGTAGTGGCAATGAAATAGTGATTGGCACCAGTGTCTATAAGAATTGAAGCTAAGGGGGAGTAGACACAGATCGTACCTCGAATCATCTCCGGAGTTCCATGGTCGTATGCCTCAGCTGCCAGAAACTGAGCTCTTTCCTATCCACCTGCTCCCTAAGGTCAAGGTGGACCTCCTAATGGTAGTGGTGGTAACACCTAAAAACATCGCCCACTGCCAGCTGCTCGACCATCTCCTCTGCCACGTCTGCCTACTCCCTACGGACCACCTCGATCGAATCTCTGTCTCTACCTGGGCGGTCCTTTGACCTTCTGCTTATCATCCTAATGGCGATTCAGACAGTCATGAGCCATGTGACCATGCCTACTACATGAGTAACACTGACCACTCCTATCATGTGTCTCTCTGCCCCGGGTTCCCCGTACAACCAATCCCGAGTCATGCTATTGTCCACCCATGGGTTTGGTCCTCTTGGACCTCTGTGACATCTATCTATTTCCACCTGCAGAAGACTCCTCTGCATGTCAGCTAGTGGTGGGTCTCCCTGATGGAGACTGCTCAGCAAGAAAACTCTCCACTAAGAGGGATCTCTCCAACACCCCCACCTGCGTCGAGATGCTGAGGGAGATCATCGAAGCCCTGATCTCTCACCTGAGACCATGCTCAATGGTCTGATCCCTGAAGAATGGGTCCTGACCATATCTGTGGAGTAGCTCCAGAGGTCGGTGAACCTCACTGAGTATTGTTCCACCATCATGCTACCCTACTGTAGATGCAGTAGCTCTTGTATCCGCACCTCACGTAGGGTGTTTGGGATAAACTCTGCCCGAAACAGGCTCTCGAAGTATGCCTAGAGAAGTGTCACCTCGTCATCCACCTGAAGCCTCAGGCTCCACCATCTTCCTACTGCTCCCTGAAGTCAAAATTCAACAAGGATCACCATAAGGTCTACTAGTGTCCCTACCAGTCTGAAGACTCTCACCACAACCTCTATCCAATTGTCAGCCACCTGTGGGTATGTCTCTCCCCTGAACCTAGGTGGCCTCTGGTGCAAGAACTTTTGCAACGTGCTCAAGTGGCATTAATCGTCTACTGCTGGGGCTGGTGGAATTGGTGGCCCAATGGGGAGTGGTACCACTGGTGCCTCCGCTGGAAAAGGACCATGTACCGAGGTCTCATCGCTCGGTGGGATATCTGTGCATTCAACTCTCGGAACTCTCACTGCTCGTCTGTGGGGAGGCATCATGAAAAAAATAGATGCGACACGATCAAAATATTATACATGGTGAGATGACCTGGTTGAGATGACTTAAAGTAATACTTTTTAAAACACGCACGCAATCAGTGCTTTCATGCACTGAGTCAGAGATCGGTAGTCAGAGTCCTGGTGTATGGATACGTCATCCGCCGCACCAATACTGGACTCCCTGAACTGAAAATCACACTTGGTGCCCTTAATAATATTTCTTTTTAGAAAAAAAAAATATCAGAGTCCTATGTTTTGCGGTAGAACCAACTCCTATGATACCAATTTGTCAGGAACCGTCCCCCGGGTCCCGTGTTGTGACTAACCCAAGCCCACCTTCCATAGTCCAGGGGTTGGCGACTAGCACCAAAGGCATAAATCCCTAAAACAGGGAAGGAATTTTCTTTATAAAGTGTAAACACACACAACAGAGTATGATTTGGAAGTAAAACACTAAGCAAAAATGTATACAAAGGAGTGCTGAAAAGTAAAAGGGGCCATAAATACAATCCCAACAGGAAAGTATAAGTACAAATGAAAAAAACAAATAGCTGCCAGGACGTCCTCCGGGGAATCCTACCTAAAGGGTAGGTACATATAGCCTCCACGACGCTCCACGTCTGTCTGTCTCCTCTGTTTACCGTCACGCCGTATAGTCCACCTCCGGGTGCTGCCAAGTGCTACTACTCTTGGGCTCAGTCAGCGTTGTCCATTGTCCGCAACCAACACAACAAGGTGCGTGCATAACCTATGCAGGGGTGAGTATAACGATACTCAGTAGGGACTCCGAGACCCTCAAAGTCTCACAAAAACCAACAAGGATAAAATACAGAGTATGAAATAAATAGATAACCCCACTTAGGTATATTCCCATACATATAACTATGTTATCAAGTAATTCATATCAATCATGAGGTAAACAAAAAATTACTAACTCAGCTCAACCAGAATTTTATTCTAGGGATAGTATCAAGTAACATCCCCAATCATAATGTCGAAACCTCGGCTGCTGGAGAACCTCTCCTCTATCGAGTACAGTGGGCATGTCGTACTCACATAGAGTATCTTCCCACTAACCTTGGACTTCTAAGGTACTCCTCCTATAAAATACTATGGGTCTGCCACGTCACACAGAGGTGCTCCCCACTGTGGGTCGTCCGCGCTCAAACAGAGGCGCTCTCCCACGTAGCCTGCTGAGGTACTCCTCCTGTTGAGTATCATGGTTCTGCCGTGCTCACATAGAGGAACTCCCCACTGTGGGTCTACTAAGACACCAAGGTTCTTTACACTGGGCTATTCGAGTCACTCCAAGTCGAATCAGTCAGTAGCCATCAGGTCTCAGCCAACTACTAGGTCTCTGCGCTTTACACGCTCGTCTCCGGGAGGATCTGCTTCACAATCTACTGGTTGATGCTCCAACTAACCTGAAGTCCCACGTAGAAGTATCTAAATGGTCATCCACATCGTAGTGGTCTCAACACAATAGAGGATGGGTCAATTGGACCCCTAGTCTGTGAGTTATTAGCCTTTTAGTCCTGGGGGACCGGTTGGATTCGTGTATGATCCAACCTGACTGTATCTCATCTTTACCCAAAACTCCAGTGGGGTATACTCAAAGGGACCGTCGTTCTCCAAGAAAACATGCACTACTGATGGTTCATCAAATGGTCTTATGGTGCTAAAGATATGGCCAGAGAAAGTAAAGTGGTCAGTAGCGGGCCCAGGTCCGGTCCGACCCAGTCGGACCGCCTTGGCCCAACCCAGTCTGGGCCGACCCAGTCTAGGTAAACCCGCTCAGACATGTTGGGTCTGGCCTGAACCATTGGGCAGGCCATCCTATTAGGTTTGGCTCGGCCTGCTGGGCCCAGCCCAGCCGCCCGTGAGGGCGATTCGGCTCAGGCTTAGGGCCGATTCAGCCCGAACGTCTCGAGGGCATGGCCCGACGCGGATCGGCCCGAAGGGCGTGATCGGGTAGGTTCGGCCAGGGCGCTGTGAGGGGGACGAGATTTCGTCTTGGTCGGTAGGCTATGAGGGGGCCGGGATGCCGGCTCGGCTGGGAGGTCACGAGGAGGCCGGGATGCCAGCTCGGACAGGTGGCCGCGAGGAGGTCGGGACGCCGACTCGGCCGGGTGGACGCAAGTGGTCTCGGATGCTAGCTCGGCCGGGTGCCCACGAAGAGTCTGGGACGTCATCTCAACCAAGAGGCGCGTGGGGCACACAGAGGCCAGTAGGTAGCCGGCAGCATTCAGCCGGGTAGGGTGCGGCCAGGCGGACCAGTGGTCGGGCTGGCCGGTTCGACGTGACTCGTGCCGGCACTGGATGACGGTGTTCTTCCAGGGGCACCAGAGTGCCATGGGGGTGGCGTGGTTCGCAGAGGCCATGGGTAACATGACCTTTGTCGTTGCTTCCATTATCATTCCATCATCTCATTTCCATACCTAAGTTCATCATAAACAAAATCGGTGGAGGGGTCGGGCCATGTTGGTTTGGCCCGCACCCTCCGCGTTTAGGGGTGGTATAAATTTGTTCATTAAAGAATAAGAAAGATGAAAAACTATTGTTTTACAACCACAAATTGATTCCTTTCCAATCTGAAGAAAAAAAGAAAAAGAAGGTTACACAAAATAAACCCAAACACTTTTATCATCGTTCGTCGTTCATTAACAGAGTCGCAAAAAGTAGATGAAGAAGATCGTCGTTCGTCACATCTGCCACGCAATTCCAAACATGAACTGCGTCGGTTCATTGAAGGCGATGAAGAATTACTTCGTTGAAGACGTCTCATGATGGTTGATACTTTGAAGAAGAAGTCGAAGAATTTCGTCGTTCTTCATTATTCGTTCTTCGTTGGGAGACAGGGTTCTTCATTGGGAGCTTTCTCCCAATAATCCTCCTCTCAAAGCTGCCACCAAAATGAATATTCCAACGAAATAATATATTGAAATGTCCTATTAATTTAGTGGCACGATATTCAAATTAGATTAATTAAGTAGGTAGGCTACCCTTAATAAATTTAAGGCATTGCACAAGGAATTAATTAGGGGAGGTGAAGAGTCTCTCCCTCATTAATGAGGGATATTTGAGAGGTTTTACTCTTCTCCATAAATAGGGGGGTTAAGACCCATGTGGTCCCCACGTCGTATCCTCTCGTAGGAGGTTATGTTCTTGTGGGCCCACCACCATAACCTCTCATGGGATGTTAAGGTGTGGTGGTCCCACCTCCAACTTCTACAAGGAGGTTTTAACCGCCAATAACCCACATGTCGGCTCAAATAAAATAAAGTGAAGCTCACTTTAATTTATTACTTTCCACGAAAACCCAAAAATTATCTTTTATTCTCGACTCTCCACCGTCAAAGTGAAAGTCTTATTAAGAAAATACTGGCACTGCGAGTTCAACGGTGCCCTCAGATTTCAATTCCAAGCACCAGTTCAAAAGTTATAAAAACCCACTCCTACGTTTATTGAATGAACCTCATGAAAACTTCATAAATTGATTCCGAGCACACTGGCCCTTAGAATCATGCATTGTCAATTTTCGCAGACTCCTAAAATTCCCATTTCTTTCAGAAAAAACAATTTCCACATAATTTTCGGGTCTTTAGATTTTAGGGTTTTTAGGGTTATTTTAAATGTATTTAAGGTTTTTAATATTTTTGAGGCTTTTTATTGTTTTTTGGGGTTTAAAGGGTTTTTATAGTTTTTAGTGGGTTTGGGGGTGTTTAGGTTTTTTTTTGGTTTTTAAGGGTTTTTTGGATTCTTATGGTTATTAGGTTTTTTGGGTTTTTAGGGGATTAAAGGGTTTTTATCATTTTTAAGGTTTTTAGGGGTTTAAGTATTTTTTTTGTTTTTAAGGTTCTCTAAGTGGTTTTAGGGATTTTTTCACTTTTCGGAATTTTAGGTATTTTTTGGATTTTTTAATGTTTTTAATGTTTTTAGTGAATTTTAGTGGTTTTAGGGGTTTTATGGCTGTTACCATTTTTAAGGTTTTTATGGATTTTCAGTGTTTCTAGCTTTTTATTATTTTCCTAGTGGTTTTCATTGGTTTTATATTTTTTTATGATTCTATAGAGTTTTAGGTATTTTAAGTATTTGTTTTTGTTTTTAGGGTTTTTATGGGTTTTAGGGTTTTTATATTTATTTTGGAAAATTAGGGTTATTTTATTTTTTTATTTTTTTAAGGTTTTATGATGTTTTTAAGGGTTTTAGGAATTTAAATGTGTTTTGGAGTTTTATTAGGTTTTTAGGGTATTTATGGGGTTTTAGGATTTTTTATGATTTTTTTGGTCTAATTGTTTTTTGGGTTGTTAGTTATTTTAAGTGTTTTTAGTCTTTCTATGGATTTATGTGTTTTTATGTTCTTATTTCTTTTATTTGTTATGATTTTTTTAATTTTTTATTAGGACTATTCAGGTGTTAGGTGTTTTTTATGTATTTAGAATTTTTTGGGATTTTCTAGGATTTTTATTTTTTGGTTTTTTAGGGATTTTGTGGGTTTTAATGTTTTTTAGGGTTTCTGGTGTTTTTTTTGTTTTTAGTGTTTTTAGGTTTTTTAGGTTATTAGGGGTTTTAACTATTTTGGGTTTTTCGGGTTTTCTTAGGGGATTTTAGTATTTTTAATGTTTTCTATACATTTAGGGAATTTTACGGATTTTTTAGGATTTTTATGTGTTTTAATATTTTTAAGGGTTTTAAGGGGTTTAAGGGTTTCTAGGGTTTTTATGGATTTCTTGAGTTTTAGGTTTTATTTTTATTTTTTAGGCTTTTTATATTTTTTTTATTTTTTTAAAAAACTAGGGGTTTAAAGTGTTTTTTTAAATTTTTAGTGGGTTTTAAATGTTTTATGTGTTTTGGGGGGTTTTATGGTTTTTATGGGGTTTTAGGGTTTTTAGGGACGTTTTAGAGTTATATATATTTTTTAACATTTTTAGGATTTTAGGGACTTTTTGTCTTTAGGTTCTTAGGATTTTAGGGGGGGTAGGCTTCTTTATGGGTTTTTACATTTTTAGGTACTTTTATAGATTTTTAATATTTTTATTTTTTTGTGTTTTTTTCATAATTGTTGAATGTTTTTTGTGTTTTTAAGGGTTTTAAGAGTCTTAGTGTTTTTAGATCTTTTTAGGTTTTTAAGTGTTTTTAGTGATTTTAGGTTTTTATGGTTTTATCAGGGGGTTTAAGGGTTTTTAGGGGTTTTATGTCTTTAGAGATTTTTACGGTTTTTTGGATTTTTATGTGTTTTATGGGTTTTTGGTATTTTGAGGTTTTTTTGGGTTTTATAGTTTTTTTGGGGTTTTGGGATTTTCTTTAGTTTTGTTGGATTCTTATGGGTTTTTATAGTTTTTTCTTATTTTAGGGGTTTAAAGGGGTTTTATATATTTTAGTGTTTTTACGGTTTTTATTGGTTTTTAGGGGTTTTAACACTTTTTTGGGTTTTATGGATTTTAGGTTTTATTAATTTTTTTAGATTTTTTTTTTGTTTTTGTGGGTTTTATGTGTTTGTATGTTTTTATGGTTTTATTTGGTATTTTTATGGTGTTTATAGGTTTTTATATTTTATGGATTTTTATTTATTTTAATTATCTTTTGGGGATTAAAAGATTTTGAGGGGTTTTAAGGTTTTTTAGGTTTTTAGGGTTTTTATGGATTATTTTGATTTTTATAATTTTTTTGATTTTTTTTAAGGTTTTTATGATTTTTAGAGTTTTTTATGTTTTTAGGGTTATAAAGTGTTTTTAAAATTATTAATGGCTTTTAGTATTTTTATTGGTTTTAATAGTATTTAGGGGGTTTTAGGGTTTTAGGGTCTTTTATGGTTTTTAGGGTTTTATTTTTTTATTTCATTTAGTGGTTTTAAGTGTTTAAATTATTTTATAATTTTCTTAGGGTTTTTCAGGTATTTTGGGTTTTTATGTTTTAAGGGTTTTTAGGCCATTTTATATTTTTATTATTTTTAGGGAATTTAGGGATTTAAAGGGTTTTTCGGGTTTTCTTTTGCCTTTTATGTTTATAGTGGATTTCACGATTTTATGTCTTTTAATTGGTTTTATGATTTTAAGGTTTTCTTAGGGTATTCAAGGTTTTTAGGGGGTTTTATATTTATGGGGATTTTTTGGATTTTTTTATGATTTTTATGTTGTTTTTGGGCTATTAGATATATTGAGGGGTTTTAAGATTTTTAAGGGTTTTAATGGTTTTTAGGGGTTTTTGGGTTTTTAGGTTTTTATTTTTTGATTTTTAGGGTTTTTAGGGTTCATTATAGTTTTTCAAATTTTTTGAGCTTTAAAAGATGTTTAGTGTTTTTAGTGGAATTTAGGCTTTTTATTGGTTTTTAGGGTTTTAGGGTTTTTTTGGGTTTAAGTGTATTTATGGTTTTTAGGGTATTTTATGGTTTTTAGGGTTTTTTAGGTTTTAAGGGGTTCTAAATTTTTTTAATTCTTCATGGTTTTCTTAGGTTTTATCATGGTTTTTTGGTGTTTTTTTATTTTAGGGTTTTTTAGGATTTTTAGAACATTTATGGCCTTTTATGGGTCTTGGGATTTTGTGTGGATTTAGGGGTTTTAGGGTTTAATGGTTTTCTTAGGGGTTTAGGGTTTTACAATTTTAGGGATATTTATCACTTTTTAGGATTTTTATGGTTTTTATCATTTTTTTTGGATTTTGAGGATTTTTTGGTTTTAATTGATTTTATGGTTTTAATGGTTCGGGGGGATTTTTAGTTTTATAGTTTTTACAATATTTCTACTTTTTATAAATTTTGGGGGTTTAAATAGGTTTCATAGTTTTTAGTGGGGTTTTTGGTGTTCATCAATTTTTATGCTTTTATGGGGTTTTATTCTTTTTAGGGTTTTTCAAGGTTTTACAGTTTTTATAATTATTTAGGTATTTTTGGGATTTTAATTGTTTTTATGTTTTTAATTTTTTCCAAAGTATTTTTAGGTCTTTTTGGTTTTTTACATTTCTAGGGATTTCTTAGCCTTTTTATGATTTTATGTGTTTTTCAGGTTTTATGGATTTTTAGGGTCTTTAGGGTTTTTTGGTTTTTTTAGTTTCTTTTGGTTTTTAAATCTTTTAGGGTTTTATAGATTTTAGAGGTTTTTAAAGATTTATTGGTTTAAATGGTGTTACATTTTTAGTTGGTTTTTAGGGTTTTTATGTGTTTTCATAGATTTTAGGGGTTTTAAGTGTTTTATGGTTTTGTTGCTTTTAGGTGTTTTATGTTCTTTTAGGGGTTTAATGTATTTTTATCATTTTTAGGGTTTTCTCGGGTTTTAAGTGTTTTTAGGTTTTTAAGGTATTCTTAGGTTTTTTCACGGTTTTTAGGATTTTTTATAGGTTTAGGGATTGTTATGTATTTTTAGCATTTTTATGTGTTTTTTGGGTTTTATGGATTCTGAGGGGTTTTATAGTTTTTGGGATTTATGTGTTTTTATGTATTTTATGGGCTGTAATGTTTTTAGATTTTTAAGCCTTTCATTATGTTTTTCAAGGTGTTTAGTATTTTTTATGTTTCAAGAGGTTTTATTGATTTTTTTAATATTTTTGGTTTTTATTGGTTTTTGGAAATTTTAGTGGTTTTAGGGGTTTTATGGTTTTTAGTTCTTTATAGTTTTTTGTGGGGTTTTTAGTGTTTTTGATGTTTTTGTAGTATTTATTGTTTTATTGTTTTTTAATATTTTTTTGGGTTTAAAGTGTTTTAGTGGTTTTTTGGGGTTTTATGGGTTTTTTTCCTTTTTAGCTGTTTTTATGTTTTTAGGGTTTTAATATTTTTTAATGTTTCTTTGGTTATCAATTTTTTTTAGGTTTTTTAGGGGTTAAAATTTTGTCTAGGTTTTTATATTTTTCTTCATGGTTTTTTCTATTTTAGGGGTTTCTTTGTTTTGTGGATCTTTAGGGTTCTGTAGTTGTTTATGGTTTTTAGGGTTTTTAGGGATTTTGAGGGGTTGGGGTGGTGTTTTTTTCGTTTTTTTTTTCATTTTTTTGTGTTTTTTAAATTTTAGGGTTTTAATGTTTTTATAGTTTATTATGTATTTTGGGGTTTAAGGTGTTTTATAGTTTATAATGTGTTTTTAGAGTTTATGGGGTTTTAATATTTTTATTTTTTTAGGTTTTTAAGGATTTTATGGTTTTTAGGGTTTTTTATGTTTTTAGGGGTTTAAAGATTTTTTAGGTTTTTAGGTTGACATAGTTTTTTTAGTTTGTTTATAGGATTTTATGTTTTTAGGTATTTGTAGGGCTATTTTAGGTTTTTTAGGATTTTAGGTTTTTTAAGCATTTCAGGGTTTTTTTTGTTTTTTAGGGTTTCTAGGGTTTAATAGTTTTTATCGTTATTTACATTTTTGGGGTTCTAAATGATTTTAGTTTTTCATGTTTTTATTAGGGGTTTTCATAATTTTTATAGTTTTTCACATTTTTGGGATATGTATGGAATTTTATATGATTTTTGATATTTTTATGATTTTTTATGGTTTTTAGGGATTTTGAGGGGTTTTATGGATTTTAGGGATTTTGTGATTTTATGGTTTTTTGGGGTATTATGGATTTTTGATGTTTTTAGGGTTGTATGATTTTTTAATTTTTTAGAATTTTCAGGTGTTTAAAGGGTTTCAAGATATTTTTGTGGTCTTTAAGTGTTTAATTGGATATTAGGGTTTTTATGGTTTTTATGGGTTTTAGGGTTTTAGTGTTTTAGCGTTTTTATTTTTTTATGGGTTTTAAGTACATTTATGTTTTTAATGTTTTCTTAGAAGATTTCGAGGGTTTTTGGTTTTTTATGTTTTTAATGATTTTTAGGAATTTTTATTATTTTTTTGGGTTTTAGTGTTTTTTAGGATTTTGAGGTTTTTTAGGCATTTTAGTGGTTTTTTGGGCTTTTAACATTTTTTATGGTTTTTAGGGGTTTATTTGATTTTAGGTTTCCATAGTTTTCTTAGGGGTTTTGTGGAGTTTTTTAGTTTTTTATTTTTTATGGATTTTTATGGATTTTTAGGGTTTTTATGTATTTATGGGATTATGTAATTTTGAGAGGTTTTAGGGGTTTTAATGTTCTTAAGATTTTTAGTGTTTTTTGGGTTTTTATGTTTTTTTCTTTTTTTATTATTTTTACGGATTTTGAGATTTATAACATTATATAGGTTTAACGGGTTTTTAGTTTTTTAAGGGTTTTAGGGGTTTTATGGGATTTTATGATTTTTATTATATTTTTAGGATTTTTTAGGGTTTTAGCATATTTATGTATTTTTGGGGTTTTAAGTGTTTTTAATTTTTTATGGTTTCCTTGGGAGTTATTAGGGTTTATAGTATTTTTTAAATTTTTTGGATTTTTTATTGATATTTTATGATTTCATTTGTTTTAGGGTTTCTAATGATATTTAGGTGTTTAGATTTTTAGAGTGTTTTAGGGTTTTTAGTATTTTTAGGATTTTATGGACTTTAAGTATTTTTAGGATTCTATGATTTCTGTTGGGTTTTTAGGGTTTTAGGGTTTTTTTTATGTTCTTAGGTATTTTTAGGTATTTTTTAATATGTTTATACATTTTTATGGTTTATAGGAATTTTGAGGGTTTTTAGTGCATTAGGGTTTTTGGGCTATTAACATTTTTTGTGTTTTAGGTTTCTTTAGTTTTTAGCATTTTTATGTTTTTTAGTGTTTTTTAAACCTTTTTAGGGGTTTAAAGAGATTTTAGAGTTTTATTAGTGTTTTGGAATTCTTTAGTGTTTAAGGGTTTTAAAGTATTTATGGGATTTATAATTTTTAGGGTTTTTGATAGTTTTTATGTTGTTTTTGGGTATTAAGGGTTTTAAATGTAATAAGGATATTATGATTTTCTTAGAATTTAATTCGGTTTTTAGGGTTTTTTTTTATGAATTTTTAAATTTTATAGGATTCTTTTTGCGGTTTTAACTTTCTTAGGTTTTTAGGGGATTAATGTTTTTTAGGTTTTTAGGATTTTATTAGGTTTTTTATTTTTTTACTGTTTTTTAGGTTTTTAGGAATTTTAATAGGTCTTAAGGATTTTTGGATTTTTTATGGATTTTATTGCTTTTTTGGTTTTTTTGGATTTGGAGGGGTTTTGAGTTTTCTTTTGGGGATTCATGGTTTTTTGAGTTTTTAATGCCTTTTAGGATTTAAATGGGTTTTTTAGTTTTAGTGGTTATTTAATGTTTTTATGGGTATTTGGGGTTTTTAATAATTTTTACAGTTTTTGATATTTGGGGTATAAGGGTTTTATTTTTCTTAGGGTTTTTAGGGTGTTTAATGTTTTTTAGGATTTTTAGGGGTTTATGTGTTTTTATCTTTTCAAGGTTTTCTTAGGGACTTGGAGGTTTTAGTGTTTCTTACATTTTTTTTGATTTTAGTGGTTTTTTATGTTTTTATGGGTTTTTATGGTTTTTAGAGAGTTTGATAGGGTTTTGGGGGGTTTTAATGTTATTTTGATTTTTTGGGTTCCAGGTGTTTTTTTGAGTTTTTTAGTGGTTTAAGGGTTTTTACTGTTTTTATCATTTGTATGGTTTTAAAGGATTTAAGAGCTTTTATTATCTTTTTAAGGGTTTGTTGGGGTATTTGGGTGTTTTAAGGTGTTTTGGGTTATTTAGTTCTTTTGTTTTTAGGTGTTTTTTATGGGTTTTAGTGTTTTTAGGGGTTTAATGTGCTTTTATGGTTTTAAGGTTTTATTAGAGTTTTTTTTTCCAGGGTCTTAAATTTATAGGGGTTTAGAGTTTTTTAAGAGTTTTTTTTTATTTTTAGGGGTTTTAGAGATTTTGAGGCATTATTGGGTTTTTTTGTTTATATAGTTATATGGATTTTAGATCTCTTTTTATTTATTTTGGGATTTTAATTTTTTTATTATTTTACTACATTTTTTTGGGTTTAAACATTTTTTAGCGTTTTTAGTGGTTTTTATGAATTTTATAGATTTTAGGGTATTTTTAAGGTTTTAGGGGTTTTTAAGGATTTTTAGAGTTTCAGGGGTTTTTACGGATTTTAACATTTTTTTATTTTCAGGGTTATATTTGTTTTTAGGTTTTTATGGTTTTCTTAGGGGTGTTCAGGAATTTTATGGTTTTTATATTTTAAGTATTTTTAGCAATTTTTAGTTTTTCTATTATTTTTAGGGTTTTATAGATTTTTAGGTTTTTACGGGTTTTTATATTCTTTAGGGTTTTTAATATTTTTATGTTTAATGGGTTTAATTTTTTTTGGGTTTTTAAGGTTTTCATAGGTGTTTTCTGGGTTTTTAGGTTTATCTTTTTTATGGATTTTTAGGGATTTTCTTTGATTTTTATTATTTTTATGATTTTTATGATTTTTAGGGATTTTAGGAATTTTGAGGGGTTTATGGGATTTTTGGGTTTTTTGGGTTTTTATGTTTTAATGGTTTTTTGGGTTTTCAAGGGTTAATAGGATTTTGGGATTTTTAGGTTTTTTAGAGTTTTTGACATTTTAGGGGGTTTAAGGGTTTTTAGAGTTTTTAGTGGTTTTTATGATTTTATGGGAATTTTGGGTTTTTATGATTTGTAGGGGTTTTAGGGTTTTTAGTGGTTTTAGTGTTTTTAGTGTTTTTAGCATTTTTTGGTTTTAGGGGTTTATAAGTATTTTTATGTTTTAATGGTTTTCGTAGGGGTTTTAAGGGTTTTATTATTTTTTATATTTTTAGGGATTTTTAGATATTTTTTACGTTTTTTAGGGTTTTTGTGTTTTTTATGATTTTGAGGGTTTTTTGCGATTTTTAGGTTTTTAGGGATTTAAATGGTTTTTATATTTTTTTAACATTTTTGGTGGTTAATGGGTTTTTGGATCTTTTTTGTTTTATTTAGGGTTTTTATGGTATTTATTGTTTTTTTTGTTTTTTATTTTTTTTGGAGTTTTTAAAAGTTTTAAATCCCTTTAGGGTTTTATGGGTTTTTTGTGTTTTTTGAGGTTTTTAGGGGTTTATTTGTTTTTAGATTTTTAAGTTTTTCTTCTGGGTTTTTATGGTTTTTAGGGGTTTCTTACATTTTTAGGGATTTTAGGATTTTTATTGTTTTTTGGTTTTTTTCGATTTTGAGCGGGTTTCGTGTTTTTCAGGGTTATAGGGTTTCTTAAGATTTTTAGCATTTTTATTCTATTTATGGGTTTTATGTGTTTTTTGGTTTTTAATTTTTTCTTAAGGTGTTTCAAGGATTTTAGTGGTTTTTTATTTTTAGGGATTTTGAGATCTTTTTTAAGATTTATATGATTTTTAGGGGTTTCAGTGTTTTTATTGGAATTTTGGTTTCTTTTGGGTTTTCAGGTTTTTTGGGTATTTTAGAATTTTTATGGATTTTATGTTTTTTTACGGTTGTTAACATTTTTATGGGTCCAAAGGGTTTAAAAATTTTTTAATGGTATAAAGGTTTTGACGGATCTTTGGTATTTTTTAAAATATTTTTAGGGGTTCTAATTCTTTTTAGGGTTTTATATTTTTTAGGTTTTTAAGAATTTTTAGGATTTTTATGTTTTTCGAGTTTTAAGGCTTTTAGAGACTTTTTTGTTTTATAGATTTTTAGGGTTTTGAACTATTTTTAGGATTTTATGTGTTTTTATGGTATTTCAAGGGATTTAGGTTTTTTTCTTTTTTGGGGATTTTAGGGATTTTACTATTTTTTATATTTTTTCTTATTTTAAGATTTTTAAAGGTTTTAGGGGGTTTTTTTGGTTTTTTATTTTGTATCATTTTTTAGTTTTTTAAATATTTTCTTTGACTTTAGATTTTTTAGGTTTTCTTTTTTTTTTTATGAGTTTTTTGGGGCTTCAAATTTTTATGGATTTTTAGGATTTTATGGTTTTTGCGTGTTTTAAGGTTTTTATGGTTTGTTAGGGTTTAATTTTTTTAGGGGGTTGCTTTGAGTTTTTTAGGGGTTTCAATGGTTCTGTAATTTTTTAGTGTTTTAAAGGGTTATTATAGTTTTTAGTCTTTTAGGGTTTTTAGGGGTTTTAGGGGTTTTATGGTTTTGGTGGGTTTTATTGTTTTTATGATTTTTAAGATATTTTAGGGTTTTTAGAGGTTTTTTCATTGTTAGTTTTTTTATGAATTTTATGCTTTTATGTTTTTATTTTTTGGTTTTCTTGGAGTGTTTCGGGATTTTTAGGGTTTTACATTTTTGGGTTTTTTTTGATTTTTAGGATTTTAATGGGTTTTTAGAGTTTCTTGGTATTTTGAGGGTTTTGAGGTTTTTGTCAATTTTTATGTTTTTTTGGGATTCTAAGTGTTTTTATGTTTTTATGGTTTTCTTAGTGATTTTCACTATTTTTAGGGTTTTACATTTTTAGTGTTTTCTATATATTTTTTAATATTGTTATGGGTTTTTAGGGTTTTATGTATTTTGAGGTTTTTTAGGGGTTTTAATTATTTTTTAAATGTTTTATGTGTTTTTATCTTTTTAATGATTTCGAAGGATTTTTTAATGTTTTTCGGGTTTTTTCAAATGTTTTTACGGAGTTTAGGTCCTTTTTGGATTTTTTATATTTTTTAGGGATTTAGGGAATTGTAGGTGTTTAGGGTTTTTAGGGTTTTAGGGTTTGTTGAGTTTTAAGCCTTTTTTTAAATTTTTTATAGGTTTCAAGTAGTTTTTGGTTTTAAGGTTTTCTTTGGGATTTTCAAGGATTTGATAATTTTTATATTTTGAGGGGTTTTAAGGGATTGTTTAGGATTTTTATAGGGTTTTAGGTTTTTTGGTATTTTTAAGCGTTTAGGGTTTTTGGGTTTTTAATAGGGTTTTTGGGTTTTTATGGGGGGTTCGAATTTTAGGGGTTTTAATGTTTTTAGAGTTTTTTATTGTTATTCATTGTTTCAAAAGGATTTAGTGTTTTTAATGGTTTTTACAGTTTTATGTTTTTAAGGGTTTTATTGATTTTATTGGAGTTTTAATGGGTTTAGGGTTTTAAAATTATTTAGGGATTTTTAGGGGTTTTATAATTTTAGGTTTTTAGGGGTTTTAAGTGTTTTTTAGTTTTAAGGGTTTTCTTAGGTATTTTTTGGTCATTTTACATTTTTATGTATTTTTAGGGAGTTTTTTTGGATTTTTTTGTTTATTTCAGACTTTTATGTATTTTGAGTTGTTGAGGGGTTTTATGGTTTTTTGGATTTTTTAATTTTTGGGATTTTAGGTGCTTTACGTGAATCTGGGAGTCTTAAGTTTTTAAATGGTTTTCATGGTTTTTCGTTATTTGTACATTTTTAGGAGATTATGTAATTTTTTAGTATTTTTATTATTGTTATGTTTTTATGTTTTTTTGGTTTTTAGGGTTTTTTTAGTTTTTACAATTTTAATATTTTTAGATTTTTCCAATTTTTTAAGGGTTTAATGGGTTTTTAGTGTTTTTAGTGGGTTGTTAGGGTTTTTATAGTGTCTAGTGTTTTTATAGGTTTTTAGGTTTTTTATATGTTTCTTGTTTTAGGATTTTTAGGGTCTTCTCATGTTTTTAGCATTTTTTAGGTTTTAGGGGTACTTAGTGTTTTTAGGTTTTTGATGACTTATTAATATCTTTTAGGGGGTTTAAATTTTTAGGAACTTTTGAATATTTTTTAAGATTTTAATGGGTTTTATTGTATTAAGGTATTTTAAGGAGTTCGATTGTTTTAGGGGGTTTAGGAAATTTTATGGATTTTAGGTTCTTAGAGGGTTTTAGTGTTTACAGTTTTTTTTAGTTTTTTTTTATTTTTATAGATTTTAAAAGATTTTTATAGTTTTTAGGTATTTTCAAGTTTTTAAGATTCTTATATATTTTTTGGGCATTTAGGGTATTTGGGGGTTTTAAGGTTTTTGGTTTTGTTTGGATTTTTTTAAAAAAATTAGGGTTTTAAATGGTTTATTTTTCTTTTAATTGGTTTATTTGTATGTTTTAGGGTTTTAAATGTATTTAAGGTTTTTAGGGTTTTTAGGGTCTTTTTAGCATTTTGTATGGGTTTTTACATTTTTTGATTTTTTTGGGGATTAAGTGTTTTTAGGTTTTTAATGTTTTTGTATGGGTTTTTGGGTTTTTATAATTTTGATGTTTTTCATGGTTTTTATGGGTTTTGGGGTTTTAAAGGGGTTTGAGAATTTTTGGTGTTATTATGTTTTTTGTATTTTTTTTATCATTTCTAGGGGTTTAACAAGTTTTTAGCGTTTTTAATGGTTTTTAGGTATGTTATGAGTTTTTTTGTGGTTTTAATGTTTTTAGGGTTCTTATAATTTTTATGGGTTTTAGGGTTTTTAATGATTTTTATAATTTTTTAGGATTTTATGGATTTTATGTTTTTATGGTTTTAAGGTTTTCAAAGGGGTTTTCAAGGTTTTTTGGTTTGTTTATATTTTTATGGATTTTAGTTCCTTTTATGGTTTTTATGGGTTTTTTGGGTTTTTTGTTATTTGGATGGTTTTATGGTTTTCATGGTTTTCCAGGTTTTAGATTTTTTTGGAGTTTTAGAAGTATTATAGGTTTTCATATTTATTTATCTTTTTTATGTGTTTAAAGGTTACTAAGTTTATTTAATGATATTTATTAGTTGTATGGGTTTTTATTATTTTTAGATTTTATGGGTATTACCTATTTTTAGGGTTTTATGGTGTTTTAGGGTATCTTAGTGTTTTAGGGTTTTTAGTGTATTTAATTTATATCGGTGTTTTATGTGTTTTTGATATTTTAAAGTTTTATTTGGGATTTTCCACGTTCTGGGGGTTTTATTTTAATTTTAAGGTATTTTAAGTCTTTTTTAGTTTTTTTATGATTTTCATGTTTATAGGTATTTTAATGATTTGTAGTGGTTTTTTGATTTTTAGGTTTTCTTTGGATTTGTACCATTTTTAGGTTTTTAGAGGTTCTATTTATTATTGTGTTTTAAGGTTTTCTAAGTATTTTTCATGGTTTTTATGGGTTTCCATGTTTTTAGGGATTTTTTAGACATTTTGTGATTTTTATAGTTTTTAGTGTTTTATGGATCTTAGTGATTTAGGGTTTTTATGGTTTTAAGGTTTTTTTTGGTTTTTTGGTTTTTAGGGTTTTTTAGAGTTCTAAGGGTTTTTAATGTTTTTAGAGTTGTTTACCAATTTTTGGGCTTTAAATTATTTTTAATTTTTTTTATTGGTTTTAGGTTTTTTTGAATTTTTAATGTTTTTAGTGGATTTTATGATTTTTTGACATTTTTTGGGTTTTTACTGTCTTTTAGAGGTTTTTTGGTATATAATGTCTCCTAAATTGTTAGGGGTTTTAAGTTGTTTTTGTTTTTAATATTTTATTATGGTATTTGGGATTTTTAGTATGTATTACATTTTTAGCGTATTTAGGTATTTTCATTTTGAGGAAATTATTGGGTTTTTTTTGAATTTTTTTATTTTTTTGAGTTTTTAGGGATTTTAAGGGTTTTCTAGGTTTTTTGGTATTTTGGTTTTTCTTGGGTCAGAGAGTATTTTTAATTTTATGTGTTTTAATGATTTATTGAGTTCTTAAATGTTTTTAGGGGTTTAAAGGGTTTTTAGTGATTTTAGTGGGTTTTAGTGTTTTTATGGATTTTTATGTTTTTTAGTGTTCTTATATATTTTTTGGTTTTTATGGTTTTCAAAAAAAACTTCATGGTTGTTTTTTTAGGTTGATAGATATTTTTAGTTCGTTTTATAGTTTTTATGGGATTTTACGGTTTTAGGGATTTTGAGTGTTTTTATGGGTTTTTATGATTTAATTGTGGTTTTAAGGGTAAATTTTTTATTTTTTATGGTTTTTAAAGTCTTTTTAGTGTTGTAAATGTTTTTAAATGTTTAAATGGTTTATATATTTTTTTAGCGTGGTTTTAGGGCCTTATGGTATTGTGGTGTTTTTACGTGTTTTACGGTCTATTTATAGTTTCTAAGGATGTTAATGGATTTTAGTATTTTTTGGGATTTTAATGGTTTTTAGCAATTTTAAGGGTTTTAGGGTTTCTTTCGATTTTAGGGTTTTCTATAATTTTTTATGTTTTTAGTAGATTTATGTGATTAATGATTTTAGGGATTTATTATGGATTCCTAGGTTTTGGGGGTTATTTATGTCTTTAAATATTTTTAATGTTTTTTAGGATTTTTACGATTTTTAGGGATTTCGAGGTTTTTTAGGGGTTTTAAGGATTTTGAGGGGTTTGGGGGTTTTAGTGTTTTTATGGTTTTTTTAGTCTCAAGGATCATTTTGAGTTCTTTAGGGTTTTATGGTTTTAGTTTCTTTTTGGAATATAAAGTGTTTTTAGAGTTTCTAGTGAATTTTTAGGTTTTTATGGGTTTTAGGGTTTCTTATGGTTTTAGGTGGTTTTATGGGTTTTAGGGGTTTTTAGAGTTTTTAGGATTTTAGGGACTTTTTAGGGTTTTAGTTCTTATATTTTTGTTAGGTATTTATAGTGTTTTTTTGCTTTGATGGTTTTATTAGGTGTTTTCAGGGTTTTTATTGGTGTTTATGTTTTTAGGGTTTTTAGGGATTTTTCAGTATTTTTATGGTATTTAGGATTTTTAGGGATTTTTAGGGATTTTATTGTTTTTAGGGTTTTTATATTTTTTTAGTTTTCTAAGAGTTTCAAGAATTTTTTATATTTTTATGACTTTCTAATGGGTTTTCATGGTTATTGGGGGGTTTTCTTAGGTATTTTTTTTTGGATTTTTAAGGTTTTTATCAATTTTTAAGGTTTTCATAGATTTTGATGATTTCTTTAGGGTTTTGGGTTTTATTGATTTTTTAGTTTTTAGGGTATTTGATTTAGTTCTTTAAGGGTTTTTATGGTTTTTAGAGTTTTTAAATATTTTACAGGTTTAAATGGTTTTTAAAGTTTTAGTGGTTTTAGGGTTTTTAATGGTTTTAAGGGTGTAAATATTTTTAGGGGTAATATGGTTTTTATAGTTTTATTGAGTTTTTTGGGTTTTTAGTTCTATATAGGTTTTTACGGGCTTTAGGTTTATTTAGGTATTTTAGGGTTTTTGTTTTGTTTTTAGTGATTTTTTTACGTTTTTAATGTTATATGGTTTTTAGAGTTTTTTAATATTTTTTGGGGTTTAGTGGAGTTTTATAGTTTATATTGATTTTTTCCTTTTATTTAGTTTTTGGTGGATTTTAATGTTTTAAGGTGTTTTATACTTTTTAGGGTTTTTACGCATTTATCATATATTTAGGGTGTTTTAGTTTTTTCGAGGTTTTTTAGCTTTTTGGAGTTTTAACTGTTTTTTGGGTATTATGGTTTTCTTAGTGGTTTTCTATGTTTTAGGGTTTCTAAGTTTTTAGGGATTTTAAATGAAATTTTAGGGTGTCTTTAGTTCTGTAGTGGTTTAGGGATTTTTAGAGTTTTAGTTTTTTTTTTATTTTTTATTTTTTAATGTTTTTTGGAATTTTTAGGGTTTTTAGGGGTTTTAAATATTTTTAGGTTTTTAATTTTTTTTCATAGGGGGTTTTAGGGTTGTTTTGGGTTTCTAAAATTCTTGGTATTCTTATTTATTTTTATTATTTTTATTTCATTTAGGGATTTAGGGATTTTTTTGGTATTTTTAGTGTTTTTAGGGAGTTTAGGTTCGGTTGGATTTTTTAGGTTTTATAAGGTTTTTTATATTTTTTGAGGTTTTATGAGTTTTTAGTGTTTTATCCCTTTTTAGGGTCTTAAAGGGTTTTTCAAGATTTTAGTGGGATTTTATGGTTTCAATAGATTTTTAGGGATTTAATAATTTTTTATGGTTTTAGGGTTTTCATCAATTTTTGGGGCTTTAATTGTTTTTAGGTTTTTAAGTTATTCTTACAGTTTTTCAGAGTTTTTATGTTTTTTTATGTTTTTATGATTTTTTAAATTTTTATGGATTATTTGGTATTGATTATGAAATTTATGGTTTTTGGGTTTTGAGGTACTTTGAGGGGTTTGGGGTTTTCTAGGGTTTTTGGGGTTTTAGGGTTTTAGGGTTTTTTGTTTTTAGGGGTTTAAGTGTTTTTAGGTTTTTAATGTTTTCTTAGTGTTTATCATGGTTTTTAGGGTGTTTTCATTTTTAATATTTTCTAGTGAAATTTTAGTATTTTTGGGTCTTCTTAGGTTTTTGGGGGATTTGTGGGGTCTTAGGGTTTTTAGTGGTTTAGAATTTTTTAGTCTTTTATGGTTTCTTGGGGTTTTAATGTTTTTAAGGATTTATAGTTTTGTAACGTAGGGTATTTTAGATTTATAAGTTGGTTTTAGGGTTTTATGGGTTTTGTGTTTTTTAAGGGTTAGTAGTGGTTTATGGGTTTATGGGTTATTAAGGGTTTCAGGGTATCTTAGAAGTTTTAGTGTTTTTTCATTTTTTAGGGTGGTAGGGGATTTATGTGTTTTTTAAGGTTTTCTTAGGTGTTTTCAGACTATTTAGGGTTTTTGAAATATATATGGATTTTATTGATTTATTATTATTTTAAGGTTTTGGGGGGTTTTTAGGGATTTTTAGGGGTCTTTGGGGTTTTAGGGTTTTGGGGTGTTTATGGTTGTTAGTATTTTTGGATTTTAGGGGTTTTAAGTGTTTTAATTTTTTTAAAATGTTTTCATGGAATTCTTTAGGTTTTTAGGGGTTTTTTCATCTTTATGGAATTTAGGTCCTTTTAATATTTTTATGGTTTTAGTTTTTTTAGGGATTTTGAGGGGTGTAAGTGGTTTTTTGTTTTTTATGTTTTTTGGGATTTTAGGGGGTGTTTCAGCTATTCAGGAATTCTAATGTTTTTTAGAGTTTTTAATGTTTTTATTGGTTCAAAGGGTTTTTATAGTGTTTAGTGGGTTGGGGTTTTATGGGTTTTATGGGGTTTTAAGGTTTTTAAGGGTTTTTTGGGTTTTTGGGTTTTAGGGGTTTTAAGGGGTTTTAGGCTTTTTAGTTTATTTTTATGTTTTTATGGGTTTTATGAATTTTTGGATTTAATATTTTCTTGAGAGTTTTCATGGTTTTTGGTGTTTTAACATTTCTAGGAATTTTTACAGGTTTTTAGGTATTTTATAGTAATTTAGTGTTTTTAGGGATTTTGAGTGGTTTTTAGGTTTGCATGGTTTTTAGTATTTCTAGGGTTTTTCTAAATTTGTAGGGTTTTTTGGGATTTTGGGGGGTTTAGGGTTTTTAGGGACTTTAGGGTTTTTATGGGTTTTTTGGTTTTTAGTGTTTTTTTTTGTGTTTTAAGGTTTCATAAACTTTTTTAATTTTTTTAGTGTTTTAAAGAGTTTATATATTTTTAGTGGGTTTTTAGAGTTATTATGGGATTTTTGGGGATTTTTATTAGTTTTAGGTGTTTTTATGAATTGGGGGGGGAGGGTTAGGGTTTTTAGGGTTTGTTTGGGTTTTTTTAGTTTTCATGTTTTTGGAATATTATGTGTTTTAAATTTTTTATGGTTCCCATAGGTTTTTTAGTATCTGTATGTTTTTTAACATTTTTAGGTATTTTTAGGGATTTTTTTTAAAAATCGCTTTTTAGTGATTTATAGATTTTTTGGTTTGTTAAGGGTTTTATGGTTTTTATGGGTTTTATAATTTTTTGGTTTTTATGGGATTAAATGTTTTTAGGTTTTTTAGGTTTTCCTATGGGTTTTAAGTGTTTTTATGTCTTTAGGTATTTTTAGGGTTATTTTTGAATTTTTTTTCATTTTTTGTCATTTTAGGGATTCTGAGTGTTTATATTTATTAGGGTTATAGGGTTTCTTGTGTTTTTTATTTGTTTAGGTTTTAACGGTTTTATTTTTTTTATATTTTTAAGGTTTTCTGATGTTTTATGGGTTTTTTTTGGATTTTTAGGTTTTTAGGCCATTTAGGACATGGTTATAATTTTATGATTTTATGGGTTTTTAGGGTTTTTTATAATTGTTATCATATTTATATTTTAAGATTTTTTTAAAAAATTTAGTGGTTTGAATAGTTTTTAGAGTCTTTATGGGTTTTAATGGTTTTTAGTGGTTTTTATATTATTAGTGGTTTTTAGGGTTTTAGTGTCTTTTTTGGGTTTTCATGGTTTTGGAATTTTTCAGGTTTTAGGGGTTTTATGTGTTTTTTGGTTTTTAATTTTATTTTTGGTTTTCATTTTTTTTAATTTTTTTTACAATTTAGGGATTTGTAGTGATTTTTTCGGATTTGTATGGTTTTCTAGGGTTTTTAGGGATTTTGAGGTTTTTTAGAATTTTTATGTTTTTTTGTTTTTATTGTGTTTTTATATTATTAGGGTTTTAATGGTTTTTAGTGTTTATTAATGTTTTTAGGGGTTTTAGGGGGTTTTAAAGGGTATTAATTGTTTTTATGGGTTTTTAGGGTTTTTGGGGCCATTTAAGTTTTTTATGATTTTTACCAATTTTTGTTTTTTAGGGGGTTTTGGTTTTTTTTTTGATTTTGAATCCTTCTTAGGGATTTTCAAAAGTTTTAGGGTTTTTATAAATTTTAGATATTTTAGTATTTTTATTGTTTTTAGGGGTTTTAGGGTTTTTAGGGATTTTGAGGGTTTTCAGGATTTTTAGGGTTTTAGGTTTTTTAGTATTTTTAATGTTTTTACTTTTTTTATTTTTTTAAGGATTTAAAGGATTGAAGGGTTTTTGTAGGTATTTTCATGGTTTTTATGTACTTTTTACAGTTTAATGGATATTTGGAAATTTACAATTTTTATGTTTTTTTTTTGTGTTTTTAGGGATTTTGAGGGTTTTAGGGTGTTTAGGGTTTCTATTATGATTATGGTTATTTTGGGGTTTTAAGGGGTTTCAGTTTTTTATGGTTATAAAGGTTTTTAGGTATTTTTGATGTTTCTTGTAGTTTTTAGGTTTTTTTATAAATTTTAGGGTTTTAGGGGGTTTTTTTGGGTTTTATGGATTTTTGATGTTTTTTGGGCTTATTATTGTTTATTGGATTTTTAAACATTTTAGGGATTTTATTATTTTTCTATTTTTAACAGTTTTACCTATTTTTAGGTTTTTAAAGTTTTCTTAGGATTTTTCTAGGTTTTATCGTTTTTTTGTGTTTTCAGGGATTTTAGGGTTTTTTAGGATTTTTATTTGTTTTAAGTGTTTCTATGGATTTTAATGATTTTTAGGGTTTTTAGTGTTTTGGGGGTTTTATGATTTTTTTTATTTAGGGTTTATTTTAGTTTTTAAGGTTTTAAAGGTTTTTTATATTTTTTTTCATGTTTTTAGGGGTTTAAATGGTTTTTATAGTTTTTAGTGTATTAAGTATATTTATTGGTTTCTAGGATTTTTTACGGTTTTAAGGGTTTTTATGGGTTTATGGATTTTAAGAAATTTAGGGTTTTATATGGGTTTTACAATTTTTTATGTTTTATTGTTGGTTTATATGTTTTTAGGTTTTATGTTTTTCTTATAATTTATTTCTAGTTTTTTATGTTTTTTTATGTTTTTAGTTTTTTAGGTATTTTTAAGGATTTTAACAGTTTTTTTGGTTTTAGGGATTTGGGGGGTTTTGAGGTTTTTTAGTGTTTTTAGGGTTTTTACGGGTCTTGAAATTTTCTAATTTTTCGTGGGGTTTTAGTGTTTTTTTGTTTTTAAGTTTTTCTTAAGGTTTTTTTAGTGTTTTGAGGGTTTTTTACATTTTTAGTGATTTTTGTTGAGTTTTTATAATTTTTATAGTTTTTTTGGGTTTTTATTTATTTTGATGGTTTTTAGGTTTTTTTAGGTTTTTACACTTTTTATTGGTTTTTAGTTTTTTATTTTTTTATTTTAGTTTTTTATATTTTTAGTGCTTTTATAGTTTTTTAAATTTTTTTAAAGGTTTAGATGGTGTATATAGTTTTTAGTGATTTTTAGGGGTTTAGGGTTTTTAAGGCATTAGGGGTTTTATGATTTTTATGTGTTTTAGGGTTTTTAAGGTTTTGCTGGTTTTCCAAATTTTTAGGTTTTTAGGGGTTTAATGTGTTTTATGTTTGTTAATGTTTTTCTTAGGCATTTTTATGGTTTCAGGGTTTTTACATTTTTAGGGATTTTTAGAGATTTTTTAGGATTTTGAGGTTTTTAGGGATTTTGAAGGGTTTTTTGGTTATTTTGGGTTTTATGGGGTGTTTGGGATTTTTAAATTTTTTTTCTATTTTTTGGGATTTTATGTGTTTTTTGGTTTTTAATATTTTCTTTGGGGTTTTCATGGTTTTTCGGGGTTTTTATTATTTTAATAGTTTTTTGTGTTTTTAGGTATTTTTTTGAATTTTTAGGGATTTTTAGTGTTTTGTGGTGTTTTATTGTTTTTTAAAATGAAAAATTATTAGATGATGGATTTTGGGGAATCTCTTGATGCTTTCAATGGATTCTTCTATGTGCAAGAATTTATGGAATCTAATTCCACCTCTATTTTCATAGACATTATCACCTCGGTTTTTCCCTCGAAGATGTATGGTGATCCTGCTCCTTCATTTTAGGAAGTTTTAGTCTGTTCGTACTCTTTTCCTTCCAAAATTATTTATGAAGGTAACAATTCTAGAGATTGAAAAGATATCCCTTATGAAAAAATTATTACAGTAGAAGGAAAACCAGTTGTTGTTCGTAAAGAGAATTTTTGTCATGGTTCTCACTCTAGAATTTTTGACGATGTGCGTTTTGAATGTTCGTCATCCTGAATAATTACAAAAAATGGTTCCCTTTCTCTTGTTGAAACAAACCATTCTCTTATCTTGTAAAGAATATTTGAATGCAATAATTCAATCATTGCTCAGTTGGTTTCTCAATAGGGTATAAAACAAGGGATTCTTGAAAACCTAAGTCCACGTCATCTCCATTTCTAGGGATTTTGTGGATAGAAGATATCATCTCTTAGTAACACTAGAAGAAATATGGTTTTAACGTCTAATTATTAACATAATTTTTTTAATAAACTGATGCTGATGGTTTGTGTGAGATATTGGTGGCATTGGTTTTAGTAAAAACCGACGCCAAAAATTTTAATGAGTGGTTTTTTGCGTTGCTTTTACTATAAACCGATGCAAAACAAAAACCAGAATGCCCTGATTTTTCGCATCGGTTTTAACATGAACCGATGCAAAAAAAAAAGGTTTTTTTGTACACGTTTTAAGGAAAACCAACCCCATAGGTGTTATTTTCAGCATCAGTTTTCCACAAAACCGATACCAAAAATAACAACCCCAGTGACTTTCGGCATCAGTTTTTGCAAAAACCGACACCGAAATGAAAAAAACTTATATTTTCTGCGTCAGTTTTTAGAAAAACTGATGCCAGAAGTAATTTAAAATTTAACATGATTGGAAAACCCTCATCTTCATTGGTCTTCAAAATCAAAACCCATCGCGTCTCCTCTCAATTCAAAAGGAATTCGAATCCTTATTTGTGATTTCCAACCACCATTGTTGATTATTTTCTTTTATTTTTACGATATGTGGTCTGAATTCTTCATTATATGGTCTTCTTTGATCGTCTATGAATTACTTGTTCTTCTTAATGATATTTTTAGATACTTTCAATAATGTTTTGATTATCCTTTATTTTTTTTCTTCATTTTTCATTGTGACAATCAATTTTGTTCCAGATCTTACAGTGCTGAATTTTCCAAAGTTTTATAAAGATAAAAGTTCGTATTGGAGATCTATTTTCGAGTTAAACTCTGAATTTTGTAAGTTTTTTTATTTTGAAGAATAATTATTGATCATTTAATATTAATTTTTATTTACTTCAAATATTAGTTTATATTTTATTTAAAATGTGTTGGAACATAGTTAATATCCATCCTTAAGAGTGATTAGTCAATGTTTTTTATATGGATTGGAGTTGTATAATTTTAGATATTGAATTTTTATCTGGAATTATTTATAAATGTATTAGTCAATGTTCGTGAATAAATTATTCCAAAAACCAATTGAATAATTATTATCTAATATTATTTTTATTTGACATTATGTATAAATGTATTGGTCAATGTTCTTGACCAACTGTATTAGTCAATGTGTTGAATTTGTTTAATATGAAATTATTTTTATTTTGACCAATTTACTAAATAATGTTCTGACAATATTTTTATATGACATATTAGTCCCCATAATATTGATAAAATACACCAGAGAGAGGTGGGTGTTGGGGGATTGATTCAGGTCTACGTAAATTATACCAAAAACCAAATAATCTACATATATACTCATTAGAACATGCAATGGATCCACAACCACTTATTATTCCCCAAATGATTCTATTATTATCTCACCCAAATGTGTTGTAAGATATATCAATTTAGTTATGTATTCAATTTCATCTGTCATAATTTTGGGAGTATTAGGATTGATTTCACTTATAATATGAACATTTACTCTAATTATTATTTCATATTACTAATAATAAATAAATTTTTTCTCTTTTAATTAATGCAATCTTCAATACTTTTGATACACGAAACATCGAAATAATGAAAAAACTATGTAAAATTAACTAATAAATTTTAGAAGATTGATATTACAATTTAATTATAATATCAATATAACACATGTATATAATATGAAAATAAAATTTTTACTGTTTCTAAATGTGTTTCATATCTGATGTTTTCTATCTAATTATCAATAGTTTTTGTTAAATATGTTTTTGTTTACAATTTATCTATATATATATATAAATGTTTATATGTTTTAATATACTCACCAATTATTTTTGTGATATCAGATATTGAATGGATCATAATTGGATACATTTTTGAAGAACCACTAATTAAAATGAAAAAGGAGTTGATGAATTCATCGAATTTTCTAAATGACATCTTCAAAACATTGATTTGATTTTCTATCCATGTGTGAAGTGTTTAAATATGAGAAATTTAAACTCCAGAGAAATCAAGTATCATCTCATTTGTAATAGTTTTATCCTTAATTATACACATTGGATCTGTCATGGTAAAAGAACTGAAAATTAAACATCCAATGTTGATGACAATATTCATAACGAGGTAGATGATCATATTGAAGAATTAATTCATGATTTAGGTGTTGAAACCATCGAAAAAATAAAAATTGTTGAATGATTGTATGGAGATTCTGAGAAACCATTATTCCCAGTTTTTAGTAAATGTACATCGTTATCAGTAGTTTTGAGATTAGTTAACTTAAAAGAAAAAAATGGGTGGAGTGAGAAAAGTTTCTCCATCATACTTGACCTTTTAAAAGAGCTTCTTCTAGAAGGCAATAGGCTTCCAGATTCTAATTATGAGGCAAAGAAAATATTATTCCCAATTGGATTGTGGTATAAAAAGATACACGCTTTCCCCAATGATTGTTCACTATATAGGAAATAAAATGAATATTTATAAAGTTTTCCTACATGTGGGACATCACTCTATAAGATAAATGGGAAAGTCAAATCAGATTCATTCTCAGGTGATGTCATTTAACGTCATGAAAAATCAATTTTGTACTTTCTAATGATATCATCAAATATTTTTTTGCATACAATTCGAATATTTCAATTGTGATTCATTTTTAGGTACCAGAATCCATACTCCTGCTAAAGAAATTTGGTACCTTCCAATAATCCCTAGTCTAAAGTGTCTATTTTGAAATTCAATTGATTCAAAAAGGTTATGATGGCATTCAGATGAGATCATATCTGATGGTAACTTATGTCACCCTACCGATTCACCATAGTGGAAGCGTTTTGATAAAAATTTCATGATTTTGGATGTGAAGTTAGAAATCTTAGAATAGGATTGTGTACTAATGGAATGAATTCATATCGGAGCCGCAGTAGCCAACAAAGTTCATGGCCTGTTTTGTTGGTATTTTACAACTTTTCCCCACATCTATGTATGAATAAAAAATATGTTATGATGAGCTTGATGATTTCTAGAACAAAACAGCTGGGTAATGATATTGATGTGTATCTTTCACCATTGATTGATGATTTGAAGTTCCTATTGGGAGGTAGGTGTTAAAGTTTTCGATGCATACAAGAAATATTATTTTCTTTTGCGTGCTATCATAATGTTCACTATAAAATACATTTCTGCACATGGAAACTTATCTGAATATAGTGTTAAGGGACATAAAGAATGTCCATTTTGTGAAGAACAAACTTCATATTATCAATTGAAGAATGTAAGAAAGACAATGTACGTGGGACATCGAAGGTTTTTGATAATAAATCATCCTTATCATAGATTGAAAAAAGAATTTAACAGATTACAATAATACAACCTTCCCCCTTGACCATTGTTAGCTGAAGAATATTATGACAGGGTGAAAGATATTGATTCGACATTTGGAAAGAAATTATGTTCTGGTCTTTAATGAAATATTTGGAAGAAGCAGTCTATTTTTTCGAACTACCTTATTAGAAATTTTTAGAGATAAATCATAACATCTATGTTATGCATGTTGAAAAAAAAACATATGTGATAGTTTGATTTTAACTTTGTTAGACATAAAAGGAAAGAAAAAATATGGATTGTATGCTAGGTTGGACTTGATATTATTGAAAATACATTTCATGTTAGCTCCCACTATGAAAGGAAATAGAATATATTTACCTCTATCTTGTCACATATTAAGAAATATTGAAAAGATAAATTTCTGTTAGTGTCTTCATGGTATTAAATTACCCAGTGGTTTTTCTTTGAATGTGAATAATTTGGTGTCATTTAAGGATTATAAATTAACAGGTATGAAATCTCATGATTTCCATTTGTTTATGCAACAACTTCTACCAGTATCAGTGTGTGGTATATTTCTGACAACTGTCAGAAAGACTATCATCAGGTTATGTAATTTTTTCAAATCCATTTGTAGCAAAGTCATTGATCCGAATTTGTTAGATGTTTTGGATAATTAAGAAACTCTTATTCTTTGTCAACTAGAAATGTATTTCCCACCCATTTTTTTTGATATAATGGTACATCTGCTGATTCATTTGGTGTGTGAGATAAGAATATCTGGTCCTGTTTAATAAATATGGATGTATCCTTTTGAATGATATATGAAAATTTTGAAGGGATATGTTAAAAATCCTTGTCGTCCAGAAGCCTCTATTGTTCAAAAATATGTATCAAAATAGGTGATTTAGTTCTGTACTAATTATTTGTATAAGGTGAAGCATATTGGTCTCCATGTATCTCGGCATATGACAGTTGATAGTGAAGGTAGAGGGGTTGGAGGCTTATAGTTAAATTTCATTCCACGTGATGAAGTGATGCAGGTAGATTTATATATTCTAAACAACATAGATGATGTACAATAAAATATATCCTCACATATTTCAGAATTAAAGTTATGATATTAGAAAAGAAATGAAGAGCGGTTGATGATTGGGCATAAGAAGACATTGGTTTCATGGTTTAAAGAGAAAGTCGCATCAAATATATCTGCATTAGAAACATTGAATTGGTTAGCAGGGGGACCATCTCTTACTGTGATAACCTGGTCTAGTTTTGAAATCAATGGCTACACATTTTACACAAAAAACCTGGATGAAAAGAGTACTGTTCAGAATAGTGGTGGGATGGTTTTTGCTGAAGAAGTACATTTTTCGAGTGCCAAAGATAAAAACCCAATTTCTAAATCAATTCCATATTTTAGAGTTCTAGAAGACATATGGAAAATTGATTATATTAAATTTTGTGTCACTATTTTTAAGTGTAATTTGATTGATTGTAATAGTGTTGTGAAACATGATGAATATGGGTTTAAACTGGTTGATTTGAAAAGATTTACCTACAATGAGGAACCATTTATCATGAAAACACATGAAAAGTAAGTATTTTATGTCATTGATCGATCAAATGATTATTTTTCAGTTGTTTTTCAAGGAAAAAGACACCATTTGGGTGATGAGGATGATGTTGATGATGTTAGTGATTTACATAAGCCTTATTCATCTATTACGCAATTTTCGGCTGATTACAATGAGTATAGGAGAAACACAGTGCATATAGTACGTAATCATCATGATGAAGTCATGTGGGAAACATTAATTAGTCTTCTAATTTTTCTGGTAAATATATATATTTTGTAACTTTTTTTGAAACTTACAAATGCATGCCTCGTTTTTTTACTTACTTATTTTTTTTATTCCTTTTTTTAAATATTCGGTTTTCTAATGATATGCAGGTACACAAAATTTCATTACACTTTATAGTAGTAGTGTCAGATATAGATAAAGAGGAGTATTTACTGAGGTATATATTTTTTTACATATTATTAATTGTTTAACAATTTACTTATAAAATGAAATAAAATAGTTAATTTACTTTTTTTGCAGGACTACTGATGCGTCCTCAGCGGAGGATACTTCTCTTCTTACTACTAAAAATCAAGTTCTCAAGTTGTTAAACATGGTATTAGACATTTACCAAGAATATCACGTTCTTGTGATAATGATAGAGTACACATTTTTTTTGATGATTATAATAATGAAATTGGCCCAAATGCAATTCAGTTTGTTAGTTATATAGCGATGTAGAGCCGTTGCAGGATTAGTATTTTATATCCTGATTGGAAGTTAGTGGACAGCATGGAAAAGTAACATATTTGGGAGGTCGTGATAGTAAAATATCTTAATTGATTTATTTTATCTTATTTTTTTAATATTATATAATTTAAATGCAATATTTAATTTTTTCAATTACAGATGAAATTCAATTTTCAGGAAACCAAATGAATTAAAAAAATACATCTCTCTTTAGTGGCAGTTCAATGGAGAGATTTTAAAACAAAAATCACAAAAAATTATGTTTTTAGAAAGAGATGGTTTGAAAACCCATGCCTCAAGAATCCATTTATAGATGAAGATACATGGAGGAAATTTGTGGACATTCGTAATGAAGAAAAATTTCAGGTATGATAATTATTTTATATTGTAAAATTTATTATATATTTTTCTTATTACATAGTAGTTTATTTTTATATAACAGGCCTCCAGGAGATCTCATCAGAAGATCCAATTGCAAAATGTATATACTCGTACATTATCATGTGTAGGGTACTCATATTTGGAGCATAAAATTATTGAAGAAAAATTTGAAGCACTAAGAGCTCGATATAGTATTGGTTTAGAAGAGGTCAAGTTTGTTCCTCCATCTCCTCCCACTCTCCATGAAAAATGGAAACAAGAAAGAATAAGAAAAAATGAATAGTATCTTACAGAGGAAGCAAAGCAAGTAGCTGATCAAATTGTAAGTAAATATTATTTATTTGTTATTAATTTTCCTATTTTATAAATTATAAATACTAATATAAATTTTTTATTGTTCATTTTAAGATGAACTTCATGGGCAGGGGACATAGAGATCTTTTATCTCTGAGGGTAGGATGGACATACTAGCCACTACATTGGGAAATGCATAAAACATCGGCCGTGTTAGAGGATATCAGGAGAGTGTTAGTAATCGGAATATTTTTTGTAAGAGTAAGCAATCAAGAGACCCAGAAATAGAATCCTTAAAAGTAGAGTTGAAAGATATGAAACAGTCTATGGGTGATCAAATTCAAGCAGCAGTACATAAGGCTTTTTTAGAACATACGGAAATATAGTCACAGTCTGTGCAACCTTCCCAGGTATATTATTTATTTGTCATAAATTTTTCTATTTTATAAATTATAAACACTAATATAACTTTTTCATTTTTCAGCCTTCTCAGTCACCTCACCTAGACCACCCTACCCCATCTGCCTACCCCGCCCCGTATGAGCAGCCTTCCCGAGTATATTATTTATTTGTCATTATTTTTTCTATTTTATAAATTATAAACACTAATATAAATTTTTCATTTTTCATCATTTTCAGCGTGCTCACCCAGACTACCGTACCCCATCTGCCTACCATGCCCCGTATGAGTAGCCTTCCCAAGTATATTATTTATTTTCTATCAATATTTCTATTTTATATGTTATAAGTACTAATATAACTTTTTCGTTTTTAGCCTTCCCAATCTGCTCACCTGGACTACCCGACCCCATCTTATGACCCTACCCCGTATGAGCAGCCTTCATAGGTATATAATTTATTTGTCATCAATATTTCTATTTTATAAATTATAAACACTAATATAACTTTTTTATTTTTCAGCCTTCCCAGCCTGCTCACCCAGACTACCCTACCCCATCTGCTTACTTTGATTCTCCACCACCTCACTCAGACCAAAATGTTTAATGTGAGTTGTTTTCTGAATATTCTCACATAAAAATTGTTGTGTTAGGACTCATTCATTTTTTTGGGGATTTTGTACACCACTAGCTTGTATAAATGGGTTAGGTTAGAGTATCAGTACTCGATATTATAGATCATAATGCTTTACTACCATTTCCTACCATAGAGATCACTAGAGTTAGAGAATGTGTTGGTCAGTTTTTACTTTGGCCAACTGATTTTCTTCGTTATATTTCATATGAGGCATGCATTTTTTTAATATTAATTACGAATGATTCAAATTTAATTATAATGTTTTCTTACATTTAACTTATATAGGATTATCTGAAAGAAAAAGAAGCTGCACAAATGAAACAAAATGCTCAGGAACAATTTACTGTAGATACTTCAGATATTTCTTATGGGATACAAAGATTATCTCATGAATCTTCTTCTTTGAATTTAACTATGAGTTTCAGATGACGACTAATTATGGGGAAGAGAATATCCATTTATATTACTCAATGAAGATATCATGCATCTAGTAATTTTTGAATAGATCAGCCTGAATGTGGTGCAGTTGTTTACCATGTAAGTAAATTGACATTTGAATTTTTATTTCTTTAATAAAAGATGGTTTTAAATTGACTAAATTTATTTTCATTTTCAATTTGGTATCTACACAAACTTCTTATACAAAATGAAAGTACATAAATTTATGGTTTTATAGATCTAGAATTCATTTCCATAGAAGTTCAATATATGAAGAATCCTAATAGAGTTTCATATATGTGTGATAGATTATCACATATGAAGATTTAGTGTTGGTTTCTTACATTTCTTGATAAGTAAGAAAAGAAACATAATTATGAACTAATGATCATTATAAGGTCATTAATTGTGAACTTTTTTGTATTTTAGGGGGCATTGGATGTTAGGCGTATTGTGCCCAAGTGAATGCACCATATATTGGTTTTTCTCTTTATTAGGGAATGTTTGTAAATGATTTTCCACCATATTAGAGTGGTATGTTTTTTTTGTTTTTTATCAGCTAATTATGTTTAATTATCATTTCTTAGATATGTATTATTATTTCATGTATATGAAAATGCAGTTCATGGAAAAAAATTTAACAAGGGATACAATTCGATAAAGACACCAAATAAAATCAAATATGTGGAAGTACAGGTAATTAGTTTTTATATTAGAATTTTTTCTAATTTTTTGTTATATATTAATTTTTATTAACAGCTTAATTTTTTTAACTAAAGTGTCATTATTAACAAGTAAATGTTGAATGTTTTTATTATATTCTATAATTCATGTATGAGATAATCACAACTGGGCAAACTACTAAATTTGATAAGGTCAGTTGTATTAATTTTTTTATATTTTCTTTCATATTATTATTTTTTTAATCTCATATCATTCAATGTTATTTTAGGCATTCAATGATTCACAGTATTATTCCAAATCTGATATGACCCATATTCAGTATAATTTTTGGAACTATTTGTAAAGACTGATTAGTATTTGAGGTATGTATATTTTAAAATTCATAAATAATATAACATATGGGTTAAATATACTAACTCTATTGATATATTAAGTGTTTTAACCTACTAATAATCAAATTAATGCTTCTAAAATAACCAATAATGAGCATTCCATAAATTTTAAGTACGTGTATTTTTATTCTACATTATTTTTAAAGTGTAATATTCTGAATTTTCTAAAAAAATTGTTACTTTCAGCATAGGTTTTTTTGTTTATTCTTGGTATTTGAAAGAATAAATAATCAATCAACCATGTGTTTATAGGATATTTACTATCTAGGATGACATGAACTCATGTCGTACCTACTAAAACTCCATTCCAAAAGGATAAAAAAGACATTAGAAGTAACCAAAAACATTCCCAAAGTAATTTAAACATATTATATGGTATCCTTAAGGCATTGAGTATTGAGTCTGGCCACAATGATGAACATGGTAACAATTTACATGAGAATTTTTAGGGAATCAAACATCCAATATGGTTTTATGGGCTACACATACACATTATTTACCATATCAGAAAATTTCTCTCTAGGCCACACACACACACACCACTGTACATACATCCTTGTATACATCTATTATAAGAAATGTACATACACTCAACTAACATGGGATATCGAAACACACATAAAAGGGAAAAAATAACTGTTTTGAAATGATAAATGAAGATCTTACATCGAGTATATTCATTAGCCATCTCATTCTCAGCCTAATTTATCTGATCATACATTGTAGCACAGTTTACCATCAAACTATTCCATTTGGCCTTAACCACAGATGTCACATTGCCTAAAGCAGCATATTCTTACAATATTCAACACTAGAATTCATTGAGTTCTCTCAAGTACCTCTAAAATTTATTTATCTAAATTTTTATAAGATTTATTGATGCATTGATATTTAACAGGAATCCATGTAAATATTATCAGTGACTCAAATGTATTTTCTACTTTATAATAAAAATTAATACATAATTTTTTGATTAAATATATAAAATGATGTAAGTTCTGTATTTTTATTGAATGATAAATAATATTTGATTGTTGTGTATATTGTGTTTTTTATAAAGGTTTAGATTTATTAGTAATTTTAGTTTTTCTGATTTTTCTAAAAAAAATTAACTTACAGCGTCAGTTATTTTAAAAATGGACTGTGATTTAAAAAATGGTTTATGGAATCAGTTTTTCATAAAACAGACGCTGTAAACCAGTTTTTGGAGTCGGTTTTATAAAAAACCAACGCCAAAAACATGATCCAGTTTGATTTTCAGTGTCAGATTTATGTAAAACCGACGATGAAAATAGGTTATTGATGTCTGTTTGTTTAATAAACTGAAGCCGAAATGCTTGAAAATTTTATTTTTGATGTCTGTTTTTAGAAAACTGATTCCGAAAATACTATTTTTTACTTCGTGTTTATTGATGTTAGTTAAAAACTGATATAAAAAAACCGACGTTAAAATGTGTTTTTCATTTCTATAAGGGATTCTTCCCAATTATCATTCATTCTATGGAGTTGAATGAAAAAGCTTGGGGTATGGGTTATATACCTCTTAAACATGGTCTTCTTCATATCCAAGACTGGGATCTAAAATTTAATCCTATAACTACCTATAATTCTTCAACTAAGGTATGTGTTCAGATATTTTCCCTAAGTTGGTAATTATGGAATCCATAGATCTTATGGGATATGTAATTTTCTAGAGGAATTCTAGTAAAATTTTATAAAGGAATAGAAATTTCTATATTTAGTCCATACACTCATGTTCTTGTTGAAATTGACATGAAATCATATAAAATTTACACTGTTGTTTTCGTATAGGATTATATCTACCTTGTACTGCATATTGATAAAAATAATATTCCCAGTTTCTATAATTTATATTGTATATTGGAAATTCACCTAATAAATTTCATAATGGATTGAAGTGTGTTAGTTGTAAAATATCTGAACATGCATTCATGATGTGTAAATTCAATTTACATGTTTTAGTTTATGTTAATGAAGATATCAAAACGTCTACAAAATTAAGGATTGTTGGTACTATATTTTTATAGATAGTTTGACACTTTGATGACAATTAAGGTGATTGATTATACTTATAATGGGAAAAATCATAGTTTGTAGTCAAACTACATGACTCCCTAATGGATTATATTCGACATTACACTTTATAGAATGTTGTTGTGTTGAATTTTGAATCTTATCTAATTGAGGTGACTAAAGAGAAGGTTGATGTTCTGGGTAATTCTACGGTGGATGTTCCCTCTAATACAAAAACTCATAATGCTCCCAATTCAGGTTCAATAAGCTGTTGTTTTCCTTATTATTTTGTTTCCATGGATGGGAATGTCACATTTATAAATGAACAATGGGAAATATTGATGGGCATGCTGGTTCTATGGATAATAAATATACTAATAATAAGGATATTGATGCTACCAAAGAACATGATTTTTATCTCTAGATTGATGTGATAAATTCAGATACAGTATCAACTGGCTTGTTAAAAAAGAATGATGTAGTTATTTCCAATAAAAAAGATAATGTTGAACACCTGGAGGCTAGATCACCTAATTATCTTCTTGGATTCTTTTACTATAACTCTCAAGGATCTTTCAGTGATCATACTATATGTAAAAGAGATTCCTATTCTAATCCTTATAATACAGGGGTTCTTATTACAGTTGATGATGCGAGTTTAGACAATTTGTAGCCCAAACAGAGGGAGGGTCTAGTATAAAAGAGTCTATTCATGATCCATGGAAAAGATTGAGAGATAATTTAAATCATGGTTTTGATCCAAGTGAGAGAGCTTCTCATTGAAGGGTTAGAAGGTCCTAATCTCACTCATGCAGTTACCAGATTATTAATATATTCATTGATGTTTTTTGTTGGATTCTTTAACTTTTTTTCTCTTTTCGGGGTTTTTTTCAATTTTCTTTCCTTATCCTCTATTTCTTCTTCTATCATCTTTAATATAAGTGACATTTCCATTACCATCAAAAAAAGGGTTTTATTATTTGGGGTGGTTTTATGTTTTTTTAGTTCTTTAGAGCTTTAAATGGTTTTATAGTTTTTTTAATTATTTATGTGGTTTAAAGGGTTTTTAGAGTTTTCAGTTTTTTACGGTTTTATCAGTAATTATAGTTTTTATGGTTTTTAGGTTTTTCATGGGTCTTAGGGGTATTAGGGTCTTTTTAGGGGGTTTTGGGTTTTCTTTCTCTTTTTTTTTGGTTTTTAGGGGATTAAACTATTTTTAAGATTTTGAAATTTTCTTAGGGGATTTTGGGTTCTTTGTTTTTATAGGGATTTTAGGGCATTTTATAATTTTTATGGATTTTTAGGGGTTTAGTTATTTTGATTATTTTTTAGGGTTTTAGGATATTTAGGTTTTTTGGGTTTTTGGTTTTATGTATTTTTATATTTTTATAACATTTTTGGGATTTAAATTTTATAGAGTTTTTAGTGGTTTCAAATGGTTTTATGGCGTTTTTATGAGGTTTTAGGGTTTTTTAAGGATATTATGGGGTTTTATGGTTTTGGAGGGTTGTAGGGTAATTAGGGGGCCTTTAGGGTTACTAGAGTTTTTATTTTTTTTAGGTGTTTTCATTGGGTATTATTTTTCTGCTTTTTTAGAGTTTTCATTTATTTTATGGGTTTTTTCATTTTTAGTAATTTTAAGGTTTTGTTCTGATTTTATTGGTTTTTTGGTTTTTTTGGGATTTTGAGAGTATTTACAATTTTTTGGGTGTTATGGGATTATAGTATTTTGGTATTTTTATAGTTTTATGGGTTTTTAGGATTTTTATGGTTTTTAGATTTTTTGTAGTTTTTAGGGATTTTTTATTTTTTTAGGTTTTTTAAGGTTTTATAGAGTTTTTAACATTTTTAGATATTTAAAGGGTTTTTATGTTTATAGTGGGTTTTTATCAATTTAATGGTGTTTTAGGGATTTTATGGTTTTTAGGGGTTTTATGGTTTTATTGATTTTAGGTCTTTTATGGGGTTTTTAGTGTTTTTTAGAATTTTTTGGATTATTAGGGGTTCATGTGTTTTTATATTTTTAAGTTTTACTTAGGGTTTTATGGGTTTTATGGTTGCATATATTTTTAGATATTTCTTGGAATTTTTTATGATTTTTATGTATTTTTAATGTTTTTAGGATTTTTTACAAGTTTGAGGGTCTATTTTGGATTTTTAGCATTTTTTAGGTTTATAAGGGTATTATTTGTTTTTCTTTTTAAAATTTTTATTAGTTTTTTTAGTATTTAAGGTTTATTAGTATTTTTTGGTTTTTAGGGTTTTTAGGTATTTTAGGGTTTATAGAGATTTATAATTTTTGGGTGTTTTAGGGTTTTTTTGATTTCTTAGGATTTTTATGGTTTTTAGAGTTTCATTAACTTTTTAGGGGTTTAAAGAGTTTTTATAATTTTTAGAGGTTTTTAGGGTTTTATGGGTTTATGTTTTTTTATGTTTTTGGGTTTATTTTTTTTATATGGGATTTTGGGTTTTTGGGTATTTTAAAAGAAATCTTGAGTTATAGAATTTTTAGGTCTTTCAGTGTTTTATGTGTTTTAAGTTTTAAAAGGTTTTCGTAGGGGTTTTCATGGTTTGTATGGTTTTCTATGTTTCTAGGGATTTGTTAGGATTTATTTAGGGTTTTAGGGGGCCCAGGGATTTTATGGGTCTTAAGGGTTTTATGTTTTTTTTTGTTTTTTTATCAATATTAGGATTTTAAGGGATTTAAGTGTTATTAGGGTTTTAAGGTTTTACTTTTGGTTTTTAATGTATTTTGACGGGTTTTATGTTTTTATAAATATTTCAGGAATTTTTCAGTTTTATTATTGTTTTAGGGTTTTGGGGGGGTAGGGTTATTTAGGGTCTTAGTTTTTTTTTGTTGGTTTTTGAGTTTTTAAGTATTGAATATTTTTTAGAGATTTTTTACATTTTTTGGGTGTTAAAGGGTTTTTATAGTTTTTATTGCGTTTTTAGGGTTTTTAGGTCTTTTTAGGTGTTTTATAGTTTTTAGGGGTTTTACGGTCTTTTTTTAATTTTTTCTTTGAGTTTTATAGAGTTTTTAGAGTTTTTTACTTTTTTATGCCTTTTTAGTTATTTTTTAGAATTTTATGGCTTTTTCTGGTTTTTAGGCATTTTTATATTTTTAGGTGTTTGAGATTTTTTTTAGTTTAAATTTTTTTATTTTTTATAATGTTTTTTAGTTTTCTACCGGTTTTAAGTGTCTATGGTTTTTAGGTTTTCTAATTGGTTTTAAGGGGGGTTTGGTGATTTTTTTTAGGGATTTTAGGGTGTTTTAGGATTTTTATGCTTTTAAGGGCTTTTAGGATTCTGAGGGATTATAGGGGTTTTATTGTTTTGGGTTTTTTTTTGGTTTTTTGTTTTTAAGGTATATTTTGATATTTTTAGGTTTTTATGATTTTTAGAGAATTTTAACGTTTTAGGGGTTTAAAGGGTTTTTTTAATTTTATGTGGTTTTAGGTTTTTTATTTTTTATGTTTTTTTATTATTTTATGGTTTTAATGATCTTTTTAGGATTTTTATGTTTTTGGTATTTTTATATTTTTTTGGGTTTTTCATTTTTGTTATGTTTTTAATGTTTTCTTAAGGTTTTTTAGGTTTTTTTGGAGGGTTTTACATTTTTATTGGACTTTTGGGCTTTTAGAATGTCATGGATTTTAGGGGGTTTAGTGATTTTGAGGGATTTTATGGTTTTCTTGGTATTTAGGGGTTTTAAAAAGATTGATTTCTTAGGGGTTTAAAGTGTTTTTAGGTTTTTAGGGATTTTATATGGTTTTTTGGTTTGTTACGTCTTTAGGGGTTTTATGGATTTTTTGGGATTTTTATGACTTTTAAGGGGGTTTAGGGATTTTGGAGGGTTTAGGGTTTTTAAAGGTTCTTAGGGGTTTTATCAATTTTTTGTGTGTTAGGGTTTTTATTGAGATTTTGGGGCGGAAGAGGTTCAGGTCTAGGCGAGACTAGACCCCCAAAATCAATAATACATAAAGAGACAGTTACAAGATGGAGCGACAAGGGTGTGAATGATTCTCACCCTTCATATCGGAATCAACAAAGGGAGAGCAAAAAGATGGGGACATGAAGGACCACATCGAGCATCTTTCATCAATCGCCCTTTTCGTGAGAGTGTCTGCCATTGAATTTGCCTCTCTATAAACATGAGACACAATAAAGCTCAGGGATCTGGAGGGGTCAAGGCACTCAATCCAATGTGGAAGTAATCACCATGGGACATCCCTGGAAGACTTCTTTAGAGCAGAAACTACAAGCATCGAGTCCGACTCAATCCAGATCCTCTGCCACCCAAATAGGCTCGTGTATCGCACATCTTTTATAATGGCCCAAATCTCCACTTTGTAGGAAAATCTGTCCCCAATAAAATGAAAGAAGCAGTCCTTGACAAACCCTCTTGAAGTACAGAAGACGCTGCCACACCCTGAGGGCCCCGGAGCTCCCAGTGCCGCACCATCAACATTGACTTTTAACCATGTTGGAATTGGGGGAATCCATCTAACCAACTTCAGGGCCATTGGTTTCCTGCATCGGCCAGCAACCCCAAGAGAGTGAAGTAGGGTTAGATCATGAACATCATTCCACATCGAACCTGTTTGAATTCGTGAGGCATTCTGAATCATCTTGTGCTTGAAACCATGGCTCCATACAACGTAAGGGGCTGCCGATTGAAGGCGGAGTCATTACGAGCAGGCCAAACATAGTGAATAACTTCCTCCACACCCACCAGTAGCAGATTATGCACCTTGCCACTTTGTTTCATCGCCACCATACCCCTCAAAAAATCACAGATCGATCCTTAGAAGCAGCAATTCATGACGAAGCATTGTATGAGATACCACCAAAGGTTGGAGGCGAAGGTGCAATTCAGGAAAATGTGATCACATTGTTCTTCCACCGCCCTACATAAAAAACAAGCAGAAATAATATTCCATCCATCCATTTTTAGCTGGGCATGATTTGGGAGCCGGTTCTGCCAAATTTTCCATATCAGCACAAAGTGCGAAGGGGGAATGAAAGGAGCCCTGAATTTGGACACCCACGATGGAGGAGCAATCCCATGTTCGTACTTCAGGAAGTATAAATCACGTGTGCTGAAAATACCCACCATGATAGGCTTCCAAATGAGAGTTTCAGTGTTTGAAAAGTCATATTGCTGAATCTGTAGAATAATATCACTCAGGAAAAAGAGTCGCATGTCGTCCTGCTGCTTGATGAGGCCAGTAATGGTTAAATTCTGCATATCATGGGGAGCCATCATCACCTCCGAGAGGGTCTGATCCAGCCAGGGGGTAGACCACCAGTTCATTTCAGAGGACCGTGACATGATCCATTTTTATTGATTCATAATCTCATGGTAAGAGGACCGAAAATCCGGCCAAACGGATGATGACATGTACCCAGCAAAACCATCACATAACCTGTTTATGAATCTTTCCCCGATGAAATCTAGGCCACCACTCTGAGGCCGAAGTAGACTCCAGGTATACTTACTAATCATGGCATCATTGGAACACTGTAAATATTTGATACCAAGCCTGTCCAAATCAATTGGCTTCGTGCAATGTTTCCATGCAACCGAGATTAATTTCTGCTCACTGGTTGAACCCGTCCAGACAAAATTCATTATTTTGGCATTCAAACTTTTGAGCAGTGCTGCCAGCCATTTGTAGATGGAAAAGCATGCAAGAACATGGAGTTGATGACCGAGTTAACCAGGAAGACCCTTCCAGCTTGGGATAGGCACTTGCCCTTCCATTTTGACTTTTGCAGCATGATCCTGGAAGCAATACTCTCAAATTAGCAGCCCTTGGCTTTCCCCCAGAAGAGGGAAACACCTAGGTAAGTGCAGGGTAAGGAGCTGCGCTTAACACCAAGCCTGGTTGCAATGCGGAGCTGCCTAGCAGGAGAAATCTCATTGCCAAATAAAATCTACGATTTCATACATCTTATAGATTGCCCAACCACGCATTCATAATGGTGGAAGATCCGCTTGATAGTGGACAAGGTTTGCTTGTCCGCCTGCCGAAACATTAGGAAGTCATCCACATAAAGTAGATGCGAGGGAATATACAGGTCTATGCCTGCCTTAATTGGTGAATAAATCCTTGCTTGTACAAGATCCAGGAGGCATCGACTCATGTAATCCTCCACAATTGAAAAGATAAAGCCCGACATTGGATCACACTACCGCACTCCAAGGGAGCACTGAAAAAAAACCATGGGGGGAGCCATTGATCAGAACTGAGACCCTGGCATTCTGAAGAAGGACAGAGATCAGCTTGATAAATCCACGTGAGAAGCTGTATCTTTCTAGGACCTTAAAGATGAAGCTCCATTTCATAGTATCAAAAGCCTTTTAAATGTCATGCTTAAGCGCAAAGATACCAGCTTTCGATTTTTTCCTCATAATATTAATCCCCTCCGAGGCAGTGAATAAACAGGATTGGATGGATCGCCCAGGAATAAAACCAAATTGTTTTGGGGTCACTATGTCACTCAGAATCTTACCCAACCTAAGGACCAGAATCTTATTGATAATCTTCGGAACTGTGTTGCTGATGGAAACCGGTCGGAAGTCAAAAATAGCAATGGAGTTTTCTTTTTTCGGGATCAATGAGATGAAGCTGTAATTTGCACCATGGGGGATTGAGCCTGAGTGGAAAAACTCTCTGACCACATTTGTGACATCCTCATGGAGGATGTCCCAGTATAACATAAACAACTTATTGCCAAAGCTTTCTGGACCTGCAGCACTGTCCATATTTAAAGAAAATAGAGCATCTCTAACTTCACCTTCATAAGGGGATGCCGTTAGGGTCTCATTTTGTTGTCCCGTGATGCATGTCAGGATGGAGTCAAAAAGCATAGGGGAGGCCTGCCCTTCATCAGTGTACAACCCATGGAAGTAATCCACTGCAGTCTTCGCAATATCCCCCACCGACGTGAGAGTTGAGTCCCCAACTCTGAGGGCACCCAGATTACTCCTAACTCATCTTTCCTTATGTAAGAGATGAAAGAACTTGGAATTACAATCCCCCTCCTAAAGTCATCTAACATTGAATTGCGCCTTTGAAATTTTCTCTTTGAGTGCAAGCAGCTCATCCAGCTTAGAGTGTAATCTAAGCTCTTCCTCCGGTGGAGCATTTAGCCTCTAGTTTCTAATTTGACACTCGGGAAGCTGAGATTCAGCCACTTTGATCTCCCCATCCAACCCTAAGAAGGACCGTTTGCTCCAATATTTCAACCGACGATTAAGTTCTTTCAGCTTGGACATCAAGATAAAGTGGGGACTACCAGAGGAGTTATTACTCCATGCTCCCAAAACCACTTCTCTACATCCTGAGACGGTGATCCAGGAGTTACTGAATCTAAACAGCAGAGGGGAAGATCTTGGGACTCTCTCCCTTAGTTAAAAAACAAGAGGATTGTGATCTGAGTTGAGTTTTGGGAGAGTGAATCCAGAAAACACTGGCAAACCACCTCCTCCCATGTGTGAAAAACACCTATCCAGTTTGTTGGCCTACCTACCATTGATGGTGTGCCGCCCCCAAGTAAAGTCTGACCCAGCAATAGATACTTCAGAAAGATCACATTGGTCAAGGCAGGATTCAAAATCATCTGCTGCAGCGCGAGAGAAATGTGGCCCTAGATTTTCTTGAGGCCTCAGGATCGTATTGAATTCACCGATAGCCATCCAGCTGTGATCAATGTCTTTACTTGTCTACACCAGCCCATGCCAGAGGTGCCTACAGGTAGTGTACGAGCAAGAAGCATAGACGAAAGATATTGTGAGAGTCCCCTTTAATCCATGGATGGTAACCGAAATCATTTTCGGGCTTCAGACAAATGAGACAATCTGAATACTTTGATGCATTAAGACCCATAAGGTTCTAATTCCATTTTCATCCATGTTCGTTGAAACGAGTGAGTAACCAAGAGTATCCCAGTTAATACCTTTCCTGCTGTCAAAGGTGATCATGGGTTCAGCTTACCCAATTAGCATCAGTTTGTGCGCGAGGACGTTCCTGAGGGTTGTAGCCGTAGGGGTGTTCCCCAACCCTTCGTAGTTCTAGAACAAAATCTTCATTGGGTCTTGGAGGTAACAGGAGAGGGGTTATTACCCTTTCCCTTTCCCTTCCATTTCATTCATTTCCTTTTGGGTTCAGTAGCCTGCTTCTCAGTAAATAGAAAGAGGTATTTCTCTGGAGAGGCCTGGACAACAACTTAATGAGATTCAATGGGGGCATTGGATAGCCCCTCATCTGCTTGCTCTTCTTCCACTGTATCACCCCAAAAGACTCTGGTAATTGAGTTAAATTTGTTCAGAGTGCAGATGGCCTCCTCTTGGGGAGCCTTCCTCACCTTCTCTGCAGCCTTATCTGAGGCCACAACTGAGAAGTCTGGTTCCGTTTCAGGGGTTGTGGGGAAGCTTGATTCACTCTTATCTATGCAGGCCACAATCGGGGTGTCCGGAACGGCGCTAGGCTCCGCTAATGGGGTGCCCACCTCACCCAGAGCACCTCCTGATCAACAAACTCCAGCCCCCATTTCAACTCCTAATGGAGAGGAGGGAGCTTGCTGAAGCAAGGGGGTCGCATCCAAACCCCCACAAGATCCCTCTGAGTCCACCTGGGTGGGTGCGTGGGTAGCTTCCAATGGGAGGGCAGATGAATCACCCACATTCTCCTTCCCACCCTCCACCACCGTCTGAGCCGTATCCATAGGCTTGGCCACAACGAGGTCATCCTTAACAGCATGAGGAGCTGCAGCCGGAGGAACTAGCCCATGGTTCCTCCTGTAATTGGATGCATCATGCCCCTTTAAGATTCATTTTGAGCAGGAGATCGACCTTCGGCATTCGGAAACTAGATGGCCAAAAATCCCACAAGAGGAGCAGAATTTCGGGAACCTCTCATATTGGATATCCAATGACAGGCTATCTTCAAGAGTGTTGAAGACCACCTCTTCAACAAGAGTAATGGCCATGTCAACCTCAACCAACACTCTTGCATAATGCCCATATCTTGGGTTGTCAGTTTCTTTATCAATTCTGAACGGTTTTTATGGATTTTGAAAGGTTTTCGGGTTTCTAGGGATTTTATGGTTTTTCAGTTTTTAGGTGTTTTTTAGTTTTTGGGGATTTTTATAGGTTTCTAGAGTTTTTTAATGTTTTATGGTCTTATAGGCTTTTTAGTGTTTTTAGTAGTTCTTAGGGTGTTTATGTGTTTTAGGGTCTTTTATGGTTTCAGTGGTTTATGGTTATTCGGTGATTTTAGGGTTCATAGAGTTCTTTAGGGTTTTTTTCAATCTTTTAGCATTCTTAGAATTTTTAGGGTTTAAAGTGTTTTTATGGTTTTGTTAGGGGTTTCCAAGGTTTTTTATGGGTTTTTACATTTTTAGGGATTTTCTAGTATGTTTATTTTTTTAGTGTTTTAGGGATTTTGATGTTATTTAGGATATCTTTTGTGTTTTTAGGATGTTTTTTATTATTTAGGTAATTTAGGGGTTTTAAGTGGCTTTCGGGTTTTGAGGTTTTCCTTGGGGTTTTCAGGGTTTTTTGGTTTTTCACGATTTAGGGAATTTGATAGATTTTTTTGGATTTTTATAGTTTTTTAATGTTTTTACATATTTTGAGGGGTTTCAGGGTTATTACAATTTATTGGTTTTTTTTTACTTTGTGGTTTTTAGGTTTATTTTTTATTTTTATCAGTTTTATGGTTTTTATAGCTTCATAATTTTTTTTGGGCTTTAAATTTTTTTTAGCGATTTTTGTGGATTTTATTATTTTTAGAGTCTTTTATAGATTTTAGGGTTTTTAGAAATTTTAGATTTTTTGGGGTTTTCTCTAATTTAGGATTTAATGTTTTTCATAGTTTTTTTCAAGGTTTTGAGGTTTTTTATAATTTTAGGGTTTTTAGGCATTTTTTTTGGATTTTTTTGATTTTATGGTTTTTAGGGTTGTTGAGGGTTTTTAGGGTTGTAGGGTTTTTACTATTTTTAGGTTTTTTAGGGGTTTTATATTTTTTTTGGGTTTTATGGATTTCATAAGGATTTTGTTGGTTTTTACGGGTTTTATTTTTATGGTATTTTAGAGGGTTTTTAGGATTTTATGGTTTTTGTAGTTTTTAGGGATTTTGGTTGGTTTTAGGGCTTTCAAGGATTTTTTGGTATTTTGGTTTTTTGGGATTTTAGTGTCTTTTGAGTTTTTTTTGGGTTTATGGTTTGTTGTAGTTTTTTAAAAATAATTGGGGCTTAAAGATTGTTTTGGATTTCTTGTGGGTTTTTGGGTTTTGATGTGTTTAAATGATTTTAAGATTGTTAGGATTTTTAGGGGTTTTAGAGATATTCGGGTCTTTTCGGGTTTTTAGTGAATTTTTTGTTTTTAGGGTATTAAATTTATTTAATTTTTTAGTTTTTATATTGGGTTTTTTGGGGTTTTTAGTTTTTTTAAGAATTTTTTTGATTTAAATGGATATTTTGGTTTATGACGGATTTTGACGACCTTTTGGTTTTTAATTATTTTTAGGGTTTTATTATTTTGTAGGTTTTTAGGGGGTTTATGTTTTTATATGGGTTTTAATTTTTTCTTATGGGTTTTCAAAGTTTATTTATTTATTATTATTTATAGGTATTTTTAAGGATTTTTAGTTTTTTTATGTGTCTTACATTTTTAGTTATTTTCTAGAGTTCTATGGGATTTTTGGATTTTAAGGGGTTTTAGAGTTTCTTTTTGAAGTATTAAGGGTTTTTTTTTGAGTTTTTACCATTTTTAAGGGTTTAAAGTGGTTTTGGAGTTTAAGTTGGTTTGAGTGTTTTTGTTGGGTTTTATAGTTTTTAGGGGTTTATGGTTTTTGGGGTTTTTATGTAATTTGGGAATTTTTAATGTTTTTATCATTTTTTAGGTTTTTATGGGTTTGAAGTGTTTTTTTATTGTTTTCTTCAGTGTTTAGGGGGTTTTTTCAGTTTTTAGGGATTTTTATGGATATTTTATGATTTTAATTCTTTTTTATGGTTTTAAAATATTTTCATGGTTTTGGTTATTTTTTGGTTTTTGGGGTTTTTAGAATTTTTAGGTTTTTAGGGGATTTGAGTGTTTTTAGGGTTTTTAAAAGGTTTTTTAGGATAAATTGTTTTTAAATTTTATTGATTTTATGATTTTTTTTTGGATTTTATTGTTTTTTGGGGATTTTAGGGATTTTGAGGGTTTTAATGGGTTTTTATGGTCTTATGATTTTATTAGATTTTTGGGATTATAATGATTATTTTTAGAATTTAAGGTATTTTAGTGTTTCTTAATATTTTTATGGGTTTAAAAGGTTTTAAGATTTTTTTATTTGTTTATAGGGTTTTAAGGGTTTTTATTGTTTTTATGGGTTCTATGGAATTCTGGGCTTTAGGTTTTTTATGGTTTTTAGTGTTTTTAGGTTTTTAGTGGTTTTATGTGTTTTTAGTTTTGTAACTTCTTATTATGGTTTTTAGGTTTTTAGTGTTTTTTTATATTTTTAAGGATTTTTAGTTTATTTTTAGGATTGTTTTGATTTTAATTGTTTTTAGTGAATTTAGGGTTTTTAGGTTTTTTTAGTTTTTTAGGATATTATAGTTTTTTTTCAGTTTTTTGGGGTTTAGGTTTTCTAGGGTTTTTGACAATTTTATTATTTTAATGAGTTTTTAGAGTTTATTTTTGGTTTTTTATGTTTTTATGGGATCTATTGTTTTTAAGGGTTTTAGTGGTTTTATGGGTTTTATGGGTTTTAGGGTTATTGAAGTATTTTTAGGGTTTTTTACTTTTTTTTAGAATTTTTGTGGGTTTTAAGTGTTTTTATGTTTTTAGGTATTTTATATGTTTTTTCATGGTTTTAGGGTTTTTTACGTTTTATGGATTTTTTTATAATTACTATAGGTTATTGGTGTTTTCTTGGATTTTTAAGGTTTTTTGTTTATTAGGTTTTTTTTGGGGTTTTAGGGTTTTCTAGGTTTTTAAGGTTTCATAGAGTTTTTAGGTTGTATCAATTTTTTATATTTTTTGGTATTTTAAGGGATTTTTTAGTTTTTTTATAGTTTTTTGTGTTTTTTGAGATTTTTTGGGGTTTAAAGGTTTTTATGGTTTTTAGGATATTATTGGTTTTTATGTTTTTTGGGCTATTGGGGCTCTTTTGAAGTTTTTAGTTTTTAAAAAGGTTTAAGAGTTGAAAAAATTTGAGCCTTTAAAGAGTTATTAGATTTTTTAGTACATTTTTTTCATTTTTATTTGGTTTTAGGGTTCTTTATGAGTTTTTTGGGTTTTTAGGGTTATTTGGGGGTTAGGTTATTTTAGGGTTTTTTATTTTTATGATTTTATGGTTTTATTTGTTTTTAGGTTTTTAATGTTTTCAATGGGGGCTTCATGGTTTTTAGTGTTTTTTACATTTTTAAGGATTTTAGGGATTTTTAGTATTTTATGGGTTTTTAGGTTTTTAGGGATTTTGATTATTTTAGGGGTATTAGGGTTTCTTACATTTTTATGTTTTTAGAAATTTTATGTGTGTTCAGTTTTTTATGGTTTTCTTGGGTTGTATTAGGGATTTTAGGGTTTTCATGTTTTTCGGGATTTTAGGATTTATGGAACTTTTGATGGTTTTTAGGGTTTTTAGGGATTTGTAGAGTTTTAAGGTTTTTATGATTTTTTAAGTCTTAGGGTTTTTACGTTTTTTTAACATTTTTATGGGATTAAATGGTTTTACAAGTTTTATTGTTTTTTATAGTTTTTATGGGGTTTTAAGGTTTTTTGGATTTTTATAGTTTTTAGATGGTTTTGGGGTTTTATTGACTTTTATGGTTTTTAGCATTTGATAGGTATTTTAGGGGTTTTATTTGTTGTTAGGTTTTAAGTTTTTCATTGGGTTTTTCATGGTTCTTATGATTTTATATGTTTTTACTTATTTTTAGAGCTATTTTAGGATTTTGATTGTTTTTATAGTTTTGGGGATTTTGTGGATTTTTATCATTTTTAGGGGTTTTAGGATTTTTATGGTTATTATCATTTTTACATTATTATGGGTTTTAAGTGGTTTTATGTTTTTAAGTATTTTATTGTGGTTTTCATAGTTTTTATGGTTTTTTATGTTTTAATGAATTTTGAGGTAATTTTAATTTTTTTTTTGGGATTTTATGGGTTTTAGGAATTTTGGGGTATATTATAGGTTTTTAGGGTTGAAGGGCTTTATGTTTTTTTTTGGTTTAAAGGGTTTTTTGAGTTTTTAGGGGTTTTATAATTTTTAAAGGTTTTTACATTTTTAGGGTTTTAAAGGAGTTTTAGACTTTTTATTGGTTTTTTTGAGTTTTTTATTAAGTTTAATCTTTTTTATAGTTTTTTATATTTTTTTGGGTGTAAAGGTCTTTTCTAGTTTTTATTGGGTTTTTATTGGTTTTTAGATTTTTATTGTTTTTAGGGGTTCTATGGGATTTTAGGTGTTTAGTGTTTTAGGGTTTTTTTAGTTTTTAGTTTTTTTATGATTTTAGGGATTTTATGTGTTTTTAGTTTTTTACAATTTTCTTAGGGTTTTATAGGTTTTTTGGGTCCATTAAATTTTTAGGAATTTTTTTTTATATTTTTAGGATTTTTATGGTTTTTAGGGTTTCTAAGGATCTTGATGGTCTTTAGGGTTTTTTATAGTTCTTTGTTTTTGAATTTTTTTGTTTCTAGGATTTTTATTCTTTTTTATGGTTTTTGAGGTTGTTTTGAGTTTTTATACATTTTAAGGGTTTGAATGGTTTTTATATTTTTTGAGGTTTTTAGGGTTTTAAGGGATTTTATGGTTTTTAAGGTTTTTAGGAGTTTTATGCTTAGGTTTTTAGGGTTTTTAGATATTTTTACGTTTTTTAGGGTTTTATCATTTTTAGGGGTTTTATGTATTTTTTGGTTTTTAAGGTTTTTATATGTTTTTTATAGTTTTAATGAGTTTTAATTTTTTATGGTTTTTAAGACTCTTTTTGGAATTTATGGTTTTTAGGGTTTTAGGGTTTTTATTATTTTTAGGGTTTTGTTGGGTTTTTAGGGTTTTTAGAATTTTTTTATGTTTTTTACAGGTTTTATATATTTTTATGTTTCTATGGTTTTGTTAGGATTTTCATGATTTTTAGTATTTTTTCTGTTTTTTGGGAATTTGAGGTATTTTTTAGATTTTTTAGATTTTTTTATTTTTTTTTGGTTTAAAGGGTGTCTTATTTTTTAGTGGGTTGTAGAGTTTTTATGGATTTTTGGGGTTTTTTATTTTTTAGGTGTTTTTTGGTTTTTTGGGCTTCTAGATATTTTTAAAAAAAATTAGGCGTTTAGGGGTTTAGTTTTTTTTTATTTTTTTCGGATTTCTAAGTGTTTTTTAGGTTTTTAGGGTTTTGTATGTTTTTTGGAGTTTTAATTATTTTTAGGTATTTTATGTGTTTTATTATTTTTTTTGAATTATGAGGGTTTTAGGTTTCCTTAGTGTTTGTATTGTTTTTTTATTTACGGTATTTAGTATTTTTCAGGTGTTTTATTTTTTTTTGAGTTTTTAATGTTTTTTGTGGTTTAAATGTAGTTTGGAGTTTTTAATGAGGTTTTACAGTTTTTATGATCTTTTTGGATTTTTAAGGGTTATATAAATTATTATGGTTTTTAGGGGTTTTAGAGTATTTATAATTTTTTAGAATTTTAGGGGTGTTAATTTTTTTTTTATGTTTTTAAGGATTTCATAGGGTTTTCATGGTTTTTATGGTTATTCACATTTTTAGGTTTTTTTAGTTTTACTATGGTTTTTTAGGGTTTTTTGTTATTTTTGGAAAATTTAGGTTATTTAGGATTTTTATGGTTTTTTGGGTTTTAGGTTATTTTGAGTTCTTTATGTTTTTTAATGTTTTTATAGATTTTTAAGGGTTTTAGGTGTATAATGGGGTTTTTAGAGTTTTAGTGGGTTTTTATGTGTTCTTAAGGCTTTTTAATGTTTTTGTGGGTTATTATGGTTTTAAGGGGTTTTAGGGTTTTTAATATTCTTTTAAGGGTTTTTAGGTTATTCAATGTATTTTTGGTTTTCAAGGGTTTTAAGTGTTTTAGGTTTTTAATATTTTTATAGGGGTTTTCAAGTGTTTTATGTTTTTTCAGTTCTTTTGGGATTTTTATTTCTTTTTTTTATTTTTTTTGGGTTTTATGGTTTTTAGGGATTTTAAGGGTTTTTATTGTTTTTAGGGTTTTATCATATTGAATGTTTTTAGGGGTTTTATGTGTTTTTATATTTTTAAGATTTAATATGATTTTTTAATTTTTTAGTGAAAAAAAGGCTTGGGACCAGGCGTGCCTTATTTCCCAAATTTTATTAACAAAAATAAAGTGCAAAGCTTTACAGGGAGGGTTTTCACAACTGGGTGTGCATATTTTTAGTTTTTTATGGGTTTTTATATTTGTAGGGATTTTTATGGATTCGTATGGTTTTTCGGTTTTTGGGGATTCTGAGACATTTTATGGTTTTTAGGGGTTTTAGAGGTTTTATTGATTTTTAGGTTTTAGGGGTTTTAATGTTTTTATATTTTTATTGTGTTTTTAGAGGGTTAATGGGTTTTTAGAGATTTTAGTGGGTTTTTATGGTTTCATGTGGTTTTTATTTTTACGGTTTTAGGGGTTTTTATAGTATTTAATGTTTTTAGGTTCTTTATGGGTTCTATGTCTTTTAGTGTTTTTAGGTTTTAAGTTGTTTTATGTGTTTATAGGTTTTTATGGTTTTCTTTGGGTTGTTCATGGTTTTTATGGGTTTTAATGTTTTTAGGTATTTCTAGGCATTTTAGGATTTTTATGGGTTTCTATGTTTTTATGGTTTTTTGGTTTCTAGGGTTTTATTAGTTTTTAGGGTTTTTATGGATTTTGGAGTTTTGTAACTTTGTAGGGGTTTAATGGGATTTTAGATTTTTCATAGGTTTTTATGGATTTTAGTTTTTTTTATGGTTTTAGTGGATTTTATAGTTTTGTGAAGTTTTAATTTGTTTTTAGGGTCCTTTTAGGTTTTTAGGGGTTTTAGAAATTACTAAAATTTTTAGGAGTTTTAAGAGTTTTTAGGTTTTTGCAGTATTTTTAGGTTATTTTAGGATTTTTTGGGTTTTTTGAGTTTTCATTTAAAGGATTTGTTTGGATTTTAATTGGGTTTTAGGGTTTTTTATTTTGATAGGTTTTAGGGTTTTTATAGTATATGATGTTTTTAGGGTTTTAGCATTTTTAGGTTTTAAGGTGTTTTTTGTGATTTTAGGTTTTTAAATTTTACTTTGGGGTTTTCAGGGGTTTTAGTGTTTTTCAGGTTTTTATGAATTTTTTTGGTATTTTTAAATTTGTTTATCCTTTTTTGGTTTTTAAGGATTTTATGGGTTTTATGGGTTTTTAGAGTTTTTAAGGTTTTGATGTTTTTTGGGGGTTTTAGGTTTTTTTATTTTTTTAGGTGTTTTATGGGTTTTCAAATTTTTAATAGTTGTTAGGGGTTTAAATGGTTTTTTTTGTTTTAGTGGTTTTTATGGCATTACAGGTGTTTAAGAGGTTTTTACTTGTTTTTATGGTTTTTAGTGGGTGTTAGTGCCTTTTAGGGTTATTTTGGGGTTTCAGTGTTATGTAGTTTTTGTAGGTTTTTTGGAGTTTTATGTTTTATTATGTTTTAAGGTTTTCTTAGGGGTTTTTAGGGTATTTAGAGACTTTTTATGTTTTTACATACATTTAGGTGTTTCTTAGGATTTTTTATGGGGTATTATGGTTTTTCGGGATTTTGAGGGTTTTAGGGATTTTATGGGACTTAGGGGTTTTAGGGAATTTATCATTTTTTAGTGTGTATGGGTTTCAAGTGTTTTTAGTTTTTTAAGGTTTTATTTGGATTTTTTGAGTGTTTTTAGTTGTTTTACATTTATTTTAATTTCTAGTGTTTTTTGGTTTTTAGAGTTATTAAAATTTTGATAGATTTAGGATTTCTTGGGTTTTTATGGTTTTTATGGTTTTATTGTTTTTTTGGGTTTATAGGGATTTTACTTTTTATGGGTTTTTAGGTTTTTAGAGTTTTTTAATGTTATTAGGGGTTTAAATGGTTTTTTTTTGGTTTTAGGGTCTTTATGGGTTTTGAGGGGTTTTATGTTTTTTAGGGGTTATAATTGTTTTCGGGTTTTTGGGTTTTTTTGGGTTTTTATCCTTTTGGGTTTTTAGGGGTTTTATGTGTTTTTAGGTATTTATGGTTTTCTTAGGGTTTTTATGTTTGTTAAGGTTTTATGGAACATAGGTTTTTTATGATTATTATGGTTTTTAATGTCTTTAGGGATTTAGAGGGTTGTTATGGTTTTTAAGATTTTTATGTATTTTTTGAGTTTTAAAGGTTTTTTCTCAGTTTTCAGGGGTTTTATGGTTTCCTATAGTTTTTTAACATTTTAGGGATTTAATGGGTTTTTAGAGTTTTTATTATTTTTTAGGGTTTTTATGCGATTTTTTGTTTTTTAAGGGTTTTTTGGCTTTGTATAGTTTTATTGGTTTTTAAGGTTATTAGGGGTTTTTTAAGGGTTTTAGGGTTTTTATCATTGTTATGGTTTTCAGGGTTTAATTTTTTTTAGGTTTTTATTGTTTTCATATGGTTTTCATTGATTTTAGGGGATTTTAAAATTTTAGGGATCTTTATATTGTTTTAGGATTTTTATGTTTCTAGGATTTTTATGGATTATGATGGTTTTAGGGTTTTTAGTGACTTTTAGTGTTTTTTAGGTTTTTTAGTTTTTTTAAATGTTTTTTTTTATTTTTTTTGGATTTATTAGGGGTTTTCAATGTTTTTAGGATTTTTTAATTTTTTTTGGGAATTTTATGTATTTTTTATTTTTTGGGTTTTTAGGGTTTTTAGGGATTTTGAGGGGTTTTAGGGTTTTTAGGGTTTTTTAGGATTTTTAAGGGATTTTAGTTTTCTTAATTTTTTTAGTTTTTTAAATGTTTTTTAGATTTTTTAGTAATTTTTATGGTTTTTATGGGGTTTTAGAGGTTTTTATAGTTTTAAGGGTTTTATGGTTTTTATGGTTGTATGGTTTTTAGGGTTTTTAGGGGTTTGAGCAGTTTTTGGTTTTTAGGGGTGTTATGTGTATTTAGTTTTTTAAGGTTTTCTTAGTGTTTTTCAGGTTTTATATTTTTTTGTGTTTTTAGGTATATTTTGGGATTATTTATGATTTTTGGGGGTTTTTTGGGTTTTTTGGGATTTTGGGGGTTTTATGGTTTTTAGGGGTTTATGGGTTTTTTTTTGTTTTTTGGATTTTCTATTTTTTTTTGGTTTTTTATATTTATAGAGTTTTTTAAAATTCTTAGTTGTGTAATGTGTTCTTAGAGTATATAGTGTATTTTTGGGCAAGGAAGGCCTCAGGCTATTTCTGACCCCCCATGTTTATAAGGAAAAAAGAAACAGCGGACAAGGGAGGGGCGGAGTCAAACGACCCACATCCAAAAACCCTTAACACCCCCCAAAAACAAAAAAAAACCTAGAAAACAATAACACAACAAAGTGACACTAACAACACCAAGCCCAAACCTACACTATTAGCACCTCCCATCCAATCAGAAACCAGCATCCATCAGCACCAAAACTATAAGCAGCAACAAGTTTTTCAACCATCAGCCTATACCCCAGCTTTCACTTAGCAAAATATATCACATGCAATTAGAAACCAATATTCCTCATCAAAGTAAAAAAGGTCTTCCATCTCTTTGATTCCAATAATTAGGACCTTCTAACTAGCCATCATTAAGCATATCACATCCAACAGTAGCGCAGAACCACCAACACTGACACCTAGAACCATTCCAAAGCACTCAAAGATCCTTATTGAGACCCAAATCCAAACAGAACCTCACATCAAACCCATCAGGTAGCACCACCAGCATCATGCAACCAAGCGAGAATAACCAGAGAAGCAGTGATAGAGAACAAATAGACCCAACCTTAACCATAGTCTCAAACCAAGACCATTAGCAAGATACGTGTAACCCAGAACCAGATCACAGCTTAGTAGACTTGTGCTATCAAAAAAGAATCGAACCTAAGGTACCGGAATGAACCTGAACCATCTGAATATTCTGAGTAGATCCTAGATCTAGAAATGAGAGGACCGGGAAAATAACGGAAGCAAAATCATCAGATTTCCCAGAAGAATCTCAACAATCCCACCATGGTAGATCGCACCTGGCCAACCTGCTCTGAGTCTCACTATCACGGAACCACACCTCGCCATATCTTTGACCAGATACATAGCCCTGTTAAATAGGGAACCACCATAGGAATGCAACTTCAAGATCCACTGAACCCAATCCATCCAGCAACAAGATCCAAGCCAAGACAAATCCTCCCTGGTTCGCACAACACCGTCCGAGCTTGCCTCCCAAGCATGAAAGTAGGGAATAAGACCATATAATGTTGTGGCTTCTAGATCCACCAATATCGAAACAATCAGAGGCAAGATCCGAGCCAATCCAACACCTCTCAAATTTACACAACACTTCCAAGATGACACCTACCTGAATAGCATTGTACCACTAGGGCTCGTTTCTACGAAGAATCTCCCAAGTCCACCTTGAGAACGAAAATAGGGAAGGAGACCTCTCGAACAAATCCCCATCTTCATCACGATGCATTAACAGGAAGAAATAAAAGTTTCCAGTGAGGAATCCCAAAGGAAGTTTTCACGGTCTCCGTGCTAGGTGAGAGACCCTAATAGAGAGTGGTGACATATTCTAGTGGATTTTAGGGGATTAAATGGTTTTTCTATGGTTTTATGGGTTCTAGGGGTTTTTGGGTGTTTATGTTTTTTTAGGGTTTTTAGCGTTTTTAGTTTTTTAGGTGTTTTATATAATTTTAGGATTTAATTGTTTGAGGGTTTATTAGGTATTTTGGGGTTTTTATGTGCTTTGGGATTTTTTAGTATTTTTATGGTTTTTAGGGATTTTGGGGGGTTTAGGGTTTTCATGGGTTTTTTCTATTTTTAGGGTTTTTTGGAGTTTTAAGGTTTCATAAAGACATTTAGGGGTTTTTTAAAAAAATAGTGGTTTTAGGGTTTTTTGAGTTTATAGGGTGTTTTTAGGGGTTTTATGAATTTTATAGTTATTATTGGTCTTATGGTTTTAAGGGTTTTTTTAGATATTTTATAATATTTTAGGGGTTTTAGTTTTTTTAGGTTTTTTATAGGTTTTATGTTTTTTTCGAGTTTTTAAGGTTTTCATAGGGTTTTTATTTTTTTTACATTTTTGGGATTTTTATGGGTTTTTTGGATTTTTATGTTTTTTTTCAGTTTTTAGGTATTTTGATAGTTTTTAGGATTTTTTTATATTTCTAAGAGTTTTATGATTATTCTGAATTATTATGATTTTTTTATTTTTTAGTTTTTTAAAGGTTTTTAGTGTTTTAAACATTTTTAGTGGTGTAATGTAATTATAGAGTTTGGGGGATCTATGTTTTTTATTGGGTCTTAGGGTTTTTTATGGTTTTAGTGTTTTTTTTGGTCTGTAAGGTTTTAGGGGTTTTAGGGTTTTTCAGATTTTTATGTGGTTTTTAAATATCTTGGGATTTTTATAGCTTATGAGTATTTTATGGGTTTTTACGGGTTTTAGGATTTTTATCATTTTTTATTTTTTAGGGGTTTTAAGTGTTTTTTTGGTTTTTAAGGATTTCATAATGGTTTTCATAGTTTTTAGGATTTTTAAAATCATTTTTAGAATTATAGTGATTTTTTTTTATTTTTATGGTTGTTATGGTTATTTGGGATTTTGAGGGTTTTTACGATTTTTTGGAATGTTTTTTATGTTTATGGTCATTTTAGGGGTTTTGGGTTTTTGAGTTTTTAAGGTTTTTAATGAATATTAGAAATTTTTACATTTTTTGTTTAAATGGTTTTAGAGTTTTAATTCATTTTTAAGTTCTAATAGGGTTTATGGTTTTTTGGTTTTTTGGGTTTTGATGGTTTTTAGGGATTTATGATTTTTGGGATTTTAGGGGATTTAGCATTTTTAGGTTTTGGGGGTTTTAAGTATATTTAGTTCATTATGTTTTTCTTTGGGGATTTCAAGTTTTTAGGTGTTTTTAAATTATTATAATTTTTTAGGGCTATTTAGGGTTTTTTGCGGTTTTAGGGGTTTTAGGGATTTTTGGGGGTTTTGGGTTTTTTTATTTTTTTGGGTTTTTTTTTATTTTTTCAGGTTTGATGGTTTTTTAGCGATTTTTTAAAGTTATTATGTGTCTAAAGGGTATTTAGAGTTTACAGTGGTTTTATGGATTTTAATTGTTTTGAGGGGTTTTAGGGTTTTTATGGGTTTTATTGTGTTTAGTAGTTTTAGGGTTCTTAGGTAATTTTATATATATATTTTTTTGTGTTTTTGAGTATTTTTACATTTTGATGATTTTTAGGGGTTTGCAGGATTTTTTTGTGTTTTTTACATTTTTGGGGAGTTTTAGGGTTATTGTGGTTTACAAGTATTTTTAGAGGTTATATGGGTTTTTTGATTTTTTGGGTTTTAGGGGGTTTATTTTATTTGTTAGGGTTTTTTAATTTTTTAGAGATTTTTAATGTTTTTTGGGGTTTACCGTGTTTTGAGAGTTTTTGGTGGTTTATGGTTTTTATAGGTTTTTATAGGTTTTAGGGGTTTTTATGTTTTTAGGGGGTTTATAGATTTTAAGATCTTTTAGGGGATTTAGCCTTTTTTATGTTTTAGGGGTATTGTGTGTTTTTATCTTTTTATGGTTTTAATAGAGTTTTTAGTTATTTTTTTCATTTTCAAGGATCGTTATGGGGTTTTTAGTTTTTTTATTGTTTTTTGTTTTTTATGGATTTTGAGTGTTTTATGGTTTTTTTGGGTTTTTTGTTTTTTGGGGTTTTTAGGGATTTCATGGTTCTTTTGGGTTTCGGGGTTTTTTTCGATTTTAGGGGTTTAAAGTTTTTTATAGTTTTTAATGTTTTTAGCTTCTTAATGTATTTTTAGGGTTTTTTTGTTTTTGTGTTCTCTTAGGATTTTTGGATATTATGGTTTTTAGAAGTTTTTATGGTTTTTTGGGTTTATAGGGTTTTTAAGTGTTCTTAGAAGTTTTTAGGTTTTTTAGGGTTTTATGTCTTTTTCTATTTTGAAGGTTTTCTTAGGGTTTTTAAGGTTTTCAGGGTTTTTTACGATGATAAGGATTTTTAGGAATTTTTATGATTTTTTCTCTTTTTAGGGTTTTTATCTATTTTGAGGTTTTCTAGGGTTTTTAAGGTTTTTAGTGTTTTTATGGGGTTTTTTGGATTTTTATGGTTTTATTTTTTCTTCTATTTGAAGGGGTTTTTAGGGGTTTTAGCGTTTTTAGGTTTTTAAGGCTTTTAAGAATTTTTAGTTTTTTAATGGTTTCTTAGGTTTTTTCGGCGTTTTTAGGTTTTTTTATTTTTTATGGTTTTTAATATTTTTTTTAGGAATTTAATAGATTTTTTAGGGGTTTTAAGGAGTTTTTAGGGGCTTATGGATTTTTAGGTTTTGAAGGATTTTTATGGATTTTGGGGGGTTTATGGGATTTTTTTGATTTTTTATGGTTTTTAATATTTCATAGAGTTCCTTAGCATTTTTAGAGGTCTAAATGTTTTTTTCGACTTTTTATTGGGTTTTTAGGGTTTTTATGGGTTTTAAGGTTTTTAGCGGTTTAATGGTTTTTTAGGGTTTTAGGGTTTTTAGGGTCCTTTATGGGTCTTTTTTTTGTTTTTAATATTTTTATGGTTTTTAGCTAGTTTATATATTTTTATATTTTAAGGTTTTTAAAGTGGTTTTTATGGATTTATAGGTATTAATGGTTTTATGTATTTTTAGGGCCTCTTTAGGATTTTTATGGGTTTGGTAAATTTTTTGTTTTTTAGGGTTTTTTGGTTTTTTTGTGTTTTAGGGGTTTTATTTTTTTTAGTTTTTTAATGTTTTCTGAGGGGTTTTTTTGGATTTTTATTGTTTTTTATGTTTTTGGGGTTTTTAAGAAACATTTTTATGAATTTTGGGGTTTTTTTGGTTTTATGGATTTTGAGGGTTTTTAGGGTTCTTGTGGTTTCTAGGGGTTTTGTGGGTTTTTTTGTTTTTATAGTTCATTTCAGTTTTTAGGGATTTTCATGTTTTTTAGTGTTTTTAACATTTTTATGGGTCTAAAGGGTTTTTAATGTTCATAGTGGTTTTTATATTTTTATGGGTTTTATGGTTTTTATGTTTTGATAGGTTTTTATTGTTTTTATGGTTTTCTAGGGTTTTTAGGTTTTTATCATTTTTATGTACTATTTGGGTTTTATATATTTTTGGGGTTTTAAGTATTTTTTTTACAGGTTTTTAGGTTTTTTAGCAGTTTTAATATTTGTAGAGTCTGTTATGAATTTTTTAGGATTTTTATGGGTTTTATGATTTTTATGGATTTTGATGGTCTTTAGCGTATTTTAGTATTTTAGAGTTTTTATGGTTTTTTCGGTTTTAGGATTTTTTTTTATATTTTTATGGGTTTTGAGGATTTTTATACTTTTTTATCATTTTGAGGGGTTTAAATGGTTTTTAGAGAATTTCTTGTGGGGTTTGGGGGGTTTTATGGGGGTTTAGGGTTTTTAAAGGTTTTATGAGTTTTTATGGATTTAAGGGTTTTTAGGGTTCTTATGGTCTTTTTACGATATTTTTAGGTGTTTTATTATTGTTATTATTTTTTGGTATTTATGGATTTTATGTTTTTTTATGTTTTTTTTTGTTTTTTCATTAGGGTTTTTAGAGTTTTAGGGGTTTTAACATTTTCATTGGTTTTGAGGTATTTTTAGTATTTTTAGGGTTTTTTCAGATTTTGAGGGTGTTTGGGCATTTAGGGTTTTTTCGGGTTCTTAGGGTTTTTAGGGCTTTAGAATTTTTTAGGTTTTTTATGGGTTATAACTGTTTTCCAATTTTTTATATTTTATTAGTACTTTTCAAGGTTTTTTTGAGTTTTTATGATTTTAGGTAGTTTTGGGGTTTTTAGGATTCTTATGGATTTTAGATTTTTTAGGATTTTTAGGATTTTTATGTTTTTTGAGTGTTTTTTGGGTTTTTGGATTTTTTTTGGTTTTAGGGTTTTTTAGGGTTTTTCATGTTTTTATGGTTTTTAGAGTTTTCTAATTCTTTGAGGGGTTTAAATTGTTTTTATAGTTTTAGTGGGTTTTATGGTTTTATGGTTTTTTTTTGGGGGGGTGAGGTTTTAAGTGGGTTTATAGTTTATAGTGTATTTAGGTTTTACTAGTGTTTTAGTATTTTTTACGTTTATATGGGTTTTTAGTATATTTATGTCAGTCGGGTTTTCTTATTTTATTTTAGGGGTTTTAATGTTACTAGGGGGATTATGTCTCTTTTAGGATCTTTATGGTTTTTAAGGATTTTAGGTATTTTTGAGGGTTTTTATGGTTTATAGGGTTTTAGGGTTTTTAGGGGTTTTTTGTGTTTTAGAGGTTTTTTTGGGATTTTTTTGGGTTTTATGGTTTGTGGAGTTTTTAAAATTTTTATAGGTTTGATGTGTTTTAGAGTTTTTAGTGTTTTTAGTGTTTTTCTGGGTTTTGGGGGTTTTATATGGTTTTTAGGGGATTTATGGTTTTTAGGGGTTTTATGGATTTTAGGGTTTTAATATTTTTTTGGCGTTTTGGGGGTTTAAATTATTTCCATGTTTTTATGGTTTCCTAAGAGGTTTTAGGGTTTTTAGAAGCTTTATTTTTTTAGGTATTTTAGGAATTTTCTAGAGATTATTAGAATTTTGAGGTTTTTTAGGGTTTTAGGGAAATTTCTATTTTATTGGGTTCTTAGGATTTTTTGAGTTTTTTAGGGTCTTAAGGTTTTATCGAAATTTTTAAAATATTTAGGGTTTTAAAGGGTTTTTATAGTTCTTGATGATTTTTATAATTTTGTAGGGATTTAGTGTTTTTAAAGGAATTTAGGGAGTTTTTGTTTTTGTTTTTTGGAAGTTTTAGGGATTTACTATCTTTTAGGGGTTTGAGAATTTTTAGTATTTTATGTGTTTTGAGGTTTTTAAGGTTATATTAGTATTTTTTTATGTATTTCATGGTTTTTAACTTTTTTGGGATTTTAGTGATTTTTTATGAATTTAATGGGTTTTTGGGTTTAAAAATTTTGACTGTTTTAGGTTTTTTATCAATATTTGGGATTTTAGGTGTTTTAAGTGTTGTTATGTATTTAGTTTTTCTTATGGTATTAATAGAATTTACAGGTTTTAATATTTTTAGTGTTTTTAGAATTTTTTTGATTGTTATGGTTTTTATGGTTTTTAGGGATTTTGTGCGTTTTTAGTATTTTAATGGGTTTTTTGGCTTTTCGGTGGTTTTTATGTGTTTTATGGGTTTTGTGGATTTTTTGGATTTTCTAGGGTTTCTAAGGTTTTTATAGTTTTTCCCTGTTTTAGGGTTTTATTGGTTTATTAGAGTTTTAGTGGTTTTTTGGGTTTTATGGTTTTAAGAGTTTTACTGGATTTTTTGTTTTTTTGGTTACGATGGATTTTTTAGTTTTTAGTGATTTTTAGGCTTTTGGGGGGGTTAAGTGTTTTTAGGTATTTAATTTTTTCTTAGGGTTTTTATGGATTTTTATGTTTTTAGGGATTTTTAGGGATTTTAATATTTTTCTAGTCTTTTAGGGTTTTTATGGATATTGGAGTTTTAAGGTTTTTATGGTTTTTTTATTTTTTTAGTTGTTTTATGAATTTCTTTAGTTTTTAAAATATTTTTATGTGTTTAAAGAGTTTTTAGAGTTTTTAGTGTTTTAGGTCATTAATGGGTTAATAGGGTTTTATGGTTTTTAGGGTTTTTATGTGATTTAGGTATCTTTTGGGATATTAGGGAATTTTAGGGTTTTTATCATTTTTTGTTTTTAGGGGTTTTTATTGTTTTTATGTTTTTAACATTTTCTTAGGTTTTTCAGTTTTTTTCAGGTTCTTTTATGTTTTTCATGATATTTAGTTATTTTTTAGAATTTTATAGTTTTTAGTGTTTTTTGGGGTTTTGGGGGTTTTATTATTTTTCATAGTTTTAGGGTTTTTAGGGTTTTTAGGGTTTTTAGCATTTATCAATTTTTTTGGTTTTAAGTGATTCTAGTTTTTTAAGGTTTTGTTAGGGTTATTCAGGTTTCTTAGGGTTTTAATTTTTTAGGAATTTTTATATAATTTGATGGATTTTGTGGTTTTTAGGTGTTTTAGGGATTTTGATGGTTTTTAGTGTTTTTATGGTTTTATGGTTGTTCTGGGATTTTAGGTGGTTTTTTAGTTTTATCGGGTTTTAATGTCTTTTAGTTTTTTTATGTTTTAACTAATTTGAATCATTTTATAGTTTTAGACTGTTTTTTATGGTTTTTGTGGTTTTAGGGTTTTTTATGGTTTTTGGGGGTTTTATGTGTTGGATTTAGTGCCCTAAAACCAACTTCTTTTGTACTTTATGATAACTTATATTCACGGTTTTGAATATTAATAATGTTCTTATCCCATCATGATTGTTCTTCTATGTAACAATGTATGTGATAATGTTCTACGAGTAATTGTCGTACTAAAAGGTCATAGTGGATCCCTGACTGGATGAGAACCCAGAAGTGATATGACACTATTCATGAATATATGTTCAATAGCTGGATGATATCATTTGAGGGACACAAATGATATAGGATATCAGGGGTGGAGACTCAAATGAATTTGAGGCACTATCTTATGGTGTATGCCTTTAGTGATATCCAGTATGATATTATGATAACGAGACCGAGTATTAGGAAATCCACATTTATAAGTGTTGTTGGATATTCCTTTTTTTGGACATGTGTATTGGTCCTTAGACTTTATGATTATTATTAATTGATAATATGAGCCACGTACATAGATATATTGATAAAAATCGTAACGACAGATGTTCTTAGTGAGGTAGGATATATTGGGTGTGTCATGAGTAATATTGCAATAATGAATAACATGAGAAAGGATTTATACCCGATATTATTTAATTGAATATAATATCTCAAACCTTTAATGGAAATGATATATCCTAAATAAATCCATGTCCATTGTGATCAATAGGTAATTTATATTTTTATAAATTCAATTAATTATATATCGAGCATATAGATTAATGGCACCGGCATGAAACCTACTTGATTAAAGATGTTGTGATAAAGGGATTATATTACACATTAAACATTCATATGAGGTGAAATATTGTTGCAGCATTAACGTTTTTCTATATGGGTGCCTTGGCATGTTGCTAGATGATAACCTTGGAATTTAGGTAGGTTCTCCTAATGCCACTGAGAAAGGGGCCTAAAGGGTCACACACTAAGTTTATCTAGTATATCAGTTAAATAATTTATTATTTTTCAATTTGAATAAGTATTATTCTTGGTCATGGTTTAATAATTATTCATGTATGATTGTTCACATTTATTCCATGACTAGTTATTCATGAGAATATATTGTGAGTTGATTAATTAATAAATATTGAGGAGGATTAGATGAATGAGTTTAATGTTTTAGTGAAAAATAATAATATTGAATATTATTTGATTAAATAATATGTAATAATAACTCATATGTTAAGTACATGTTAGGAAATAATAATGCTTCTGTTATTATTTCACATGGGAGTTTCTCTAGGATTAATAAAATAACTAAATGTACTCATGAAAATTATTTATTATTACCCTGGTGAAATAAATGCCTGGTTATATGATTCTCTTATTATTAAATAGAAATCTAAGTGAAACCTACTGGGTGTGCACAATGAATTGGAGAAAAGTTCTCAGGCCTATAGAGTTCTTTCTTCTCTAAGAATGATCTCAAGAACGAGAGCGATCCTCCTCTGGCGGATCAAGGAGAATAATTTGGAATTGGTTCTCGAGACAATCAAAGGGGGACATTTCAAGCATAAGGATCATCTGTGATAGCACCCAAAGACTCCTTTAGAGACATTTAGAGATACGTGGAACATGTGTGGACCACCACCAGAGGAATCCTACAATTGGATTCTACAACACAATGGCAGAGAACAACAGATATATGGTCCAACACATCAATGAAGAAAGAATAACCTTGATGATAATTTTATTTAATTATGTTAATTATAAACAATGTATTTCAATCCTCTCTCTTGGTTTCTGGATTCATTTATTTGTCTTATTTCTTGGATTTAATTTCATGGATCATGGAATTTATCGTAGGATAGATCATAGATTATTCATTGAATATAGAAAAAGGAAACTTGGGCATTTTCCATTCAATGCTTTCACTATGCCCGGAACCTACAAGTGGTATCAGAGAAGGAATATTATTATTTGTAATTATTTCATAATCATTGGTGATTTACGCATTTATAATTACTTTTTCAATTCATGTTTAATAGTTCCATTTTAATCTGAATGATGAGATATGTTTCATCCTCTATCGTTTTTCATAGATCTGACATAAATGATTAATTTTATGATAATTTTTTTTCAAGTATCTCATATGGAGGTGCCAAGGATTCTTTTTAGGAAGCACAGTAGTACACACCGTGTAATTGAAATTACATGCCATGTATATGTGTTCAATGTATATGGAGTTGTTCATAAATTACTCAGCCTCTGTTAATTAATGACATGTGGTGTAATTAATTATTATATCGTGTGTTTATCGGGACAAACTCATGCACATTCAGCCAGACTACACACCATGTGGCTCACTAGACATGGTGTGTAGTTCCATTCGGGTTAGGGCCTTTCCATGTATTCCATACATGGCCTAATTGACCGATGATTATGTAACATAGAGTCAACATGGCATGTGGCCCACTGGATGTGCCATGCCCTCCGTGATTTTAGAAGTACGCCTCACGCGTTGATTCCCTAGAAATGTACTTTAGATACATAGTGAAGAATGTACACGTAGTGTATATCATATCTACACATCATGTTCTTTTACTAGTTATGAAGATTTAAAATTTATTATATTATGCAACCCTTGAGGCATGTACTTGCGTGTACGCATAAAGTTGGGACACACCATTTCATAGGCCTTGATATATATATATATCTGTATATTATTAACATCTGCATAATATTCAAGATCTTCACATCATGTATGAGTTGTATTATAATTATTATTTTATTTTCATGCTATATGTCATAAAGAATAAAGTATATAAAAGTATAATACATGTTCTATAGTTTCGGATGAGTATTCACAAGGTTACCTCTAAAGTACATGTTTTTTATATAGTTAATTTTAAGTAAATTTATGATTTTTTTCAAAATTATAATGGATGATGATCTCAAGGAAATTCAGATAAGGTTAAAGATAAAAGGATTGATTAATTAATGATAATTATTAATTGATTTGAGAATGATTTATATTAAATAAGAATGATTAAATAATTTAATTCTAGTTTTATTAAATTAAAAATCTGTTGCATGCATGTGGATGATCATGTTCTAGACTAGAACTTAGTATGTGATTTGTTTCGTTTTAATATATTATAAAATTAAATTGTTGTCATGTGTGACTCCTTTACTCATTGATATATAGGGCATGAGTTCCCATGTTTTCATTTATGTAATCTCCCATTTACACCAAACTTGTGTGTGAGTAAAAGAATCTGTAATGGGTGGAGCTCTCAAGCTAGTGGAGGCGGTCCAAGTTTGGAGTCGAGGTGAAACCAATCAATGGACATACAAAGGTGGATAGATAGAAATCTATAAACATGAACCAAATTGGTTCAAGGTGTTTCTCCCTTAGGCCAGTGATTAGTTTATCAACCACTAGATTAACTTACTCTTAGAAAAAGATCATGATCATACACTTTATTTCAATTCTGTAATTTTCATGGTTTTTTCATTATAGGTGTTTTTTCATGATCACAATATTTATGAATTAACAATCATGAAATGATGGAACTAAAATAAACTAGATTATGCATAAATATTATCTACAGAAATGGTTACTCTCTTAAGAAAACACACTTAATATTAACAAGCATGTAAAAAGATAATAATTGGAAATTTATGTATAAAGAAAAAAATCACTCAATAAAATATTAAGTCATTACAATCTCCCATTACTTCTATTAGAATCAAACCATAGTTCAATGGGATTACCAAACAAAGTTGGGGTGCTTTCAATTATTAGGGAATTATAATTTGAGGTTTTGGGTTGACTTTACTTGGTTCACATCTAGGATTGACTGCCAATGTAGGACTTTGTGTAACTGATAGGAATATATTGAGGAAATCTAAATTAATGATTTCAGGATTGGGGAGTGTAGGGTCCTAAAAAATCTGAAGAAGAGAAGGAAAATACTCCCTTAAAATAAGTTGAAGAATATACCCAATCTTCATCAATAATTTGGGAAAAATATGAATAATGTTCCCAAGAAATGGTAAAGGACCAAACCAGTCCGCATACCGGTTCATCATTTGTGGTACGCGGCCAGTTCGGCGAACCGCCCTACCACGGATGCTGTCATTCGTGAAACGGAGGCAGAGCTCCTACGCGGGCCCAAAACAAATGGTTGTCAAGTGAGGCTGGACCAGTCCACAGTCACGAACTGCGCCAACCGTAAACCGGGCAGACTAGCACCCCACCACACACCGTATTATTTGTGAAACAAATGCGGAGCCCTATGCGGCCGTGAAGCACCCCCATGACTGAGTTGGTTCGTGAGTGAGGTGCATTCAATATACCCCGTGAACCTCAGGTTGACTAAGTCATCCGTAGGCTAGGTTTTCAACCATGGGCTTCCGCAAAATGTGTCTCATGACCATAGATACAACCTACCCCCCACCTTATAAAAGGACGTCAAGGGGGAGAAGGAAGGGGATCAGCTTTTTAAAGATCAGATTCGTGGCAATCATCTTTTTGAAGGAAGGCATCCGAATTTTGGATAAGGAAGAGGCTTTATGGAACTTAGGATTTGATGTACCACGAAGTTACGATTTGTGAACGAGAAACAGGTATAAAATGGGGAATAATTTTTATTAAGAGAACAATGCGTAAATAAATTGGTAAACCTAGAACCTAAAATTGGTTAACCGTGAACCATGGCCCCTATGCGGATGCACTCCCTTTGAAATAGGGAGCCTATGGCCCTTCTTTGACCCATCACACTACATATAACCCTTTTACGTGGGTGAATCCCTGACCAGCACTGCCCCCAGCTTCCACCGCTTGAGCAGACTCTAGCTCCGCATTCCAATTTGGTATGCGGACCAAAACCAAAGTCGTGTACCACTCTGATACGCAAAATTCCCCTCTGTCCGTGTACCACACTAGTACATGGACAACCTCTCCATCTGTGTAGAACTTACCTACATGAAATGTTCCACTCCTCATATGGCTATATGGTCCACCAAGGCCTTCAGTGATTCCATCCCCTGAGTCAGATAAATCCCTTCCAATTCAGTCCAATCTTCCATAATCCCTTCAGTAGCGTATCCATCGCCACCAAGCCAAGGCCTCTCCCAAAGCCACCGTACTGGCATGTTGAAACCTTCAGGTGCATTAGAACACCCTTCTGAGTTCACATATCCATGGTAGGAAGAGAAAAATGGGTTAACCCATCCCTTAAATGGACATATGAAGAATTTTTGGGTTCACATTCCCATGGTAGTCCAGAGTCTAAGCCCGGGAGCCTCTTTGTGCCTCTTCACTCTTCAGGAATGAGGAATCCTACTTTAGTTTCCATTCAATGAGTTCCAGTGGTGATCACTTCTCACCTCCCCTGAAAAGAGTAATAGGGAATCCCTCATGGGGTAAGCCCCACACTATCCTCTCTGGACGAAAATAGCCTTTCCCCTTCAATCCGAGAAGGTTCATTTTTTTGTTCCCTCCACTGTCGTACCATGGCCTCTACCAACGCGACTTCTACCTTTTTTCCTTCCTCGACACTAGGGGGAATGAAATTCGCATGGTCTTGGACCTCTCCCTTTTCCATCGTCTTCCTTATCTCCCCTTAGTAAGGAAAAAGTGTGTGGCTTTCCGAATCATTCATTTTATCTTGTTTCTCACATTGACCATCACTCACATGGGATTTGAAATTTTTGATGGTCACAGCCTCCGTACAACAACGACGGTAGAATGAACTACACGGGTTTTCATCCCTACCACTTAAGATGGGTACGTAGGAAACCTCCCTGAGGTTCACTCCCAAGTCAGGCCACCAACCACATGTAAGCCCAAACCATACTGCAACATGGGCCGCCAATCACGCCGTTGACAGGAAACTATCATGTGTAAGCCCTGACCTTCCAGAACTATGTACACATTGATTCCCAACCAACTAGGATATGTAGGAAACATCCCTGAGGTGCAATCCCAACATCCAAGTCTGATACCCATCTATCCTTATCGGACTGTGTCCTCATGCCCCTAGACAGACCATACCTGGGCCTATGAAATCATTTACCTCGATTCCCCTAGGTTACTTCAGTGTAAGTCCCACACTAACCTTGACTAGGCACATGTCTCCTAGATTTACTTGCCACATGATGTTAAACTATACAGTTGGGTCCTTTTCAGATGACCCTAAAAGGTTATGTGTCCCATTAAGTGGCACTGAACTGCATGGATTCTGATTCCTCTCACAAGGATACGTAGGAAGCCCGTATTACGGGTTTTATCTAGATGCTCAAGTCACTCTCTATCCCCCATGAATGAAAATAAACTCCAGAGCACCCAATTATAAGGCTTGAGACCATTGATGTCTGGTCAAACTCAAACTTCCCTAGAATCTCTAATCCAATGAGGGATGGTAAACCTTGTATGTAGATAGTTTAGAATCCCTACGTATACCTATGACTTGCAACCCCGGGGTAATCTATTGATACTATCCTTAGGGATAAACCAAAAATTTGTGAACATATAAACACGTCTTAAATATATAATAGAGTCCCATAAATAAGAGATAATCCCCCCCCCCCTCAAAAAGAGGTTGTGATGAGCCTGACTTCCCATCCTCTCAACCAATGTGAGTTCTTAAGTGTAATTGGCCATATCACCCAACGAGTGCATACCTTTGGAAAAAAGGTCCATGGATCATTGGATAGAAGAACTGTTGGGCATTTCTAGATCCACAAATAAACTCATTGGAGACTAGGCGAATCCTCGAAGATAGGGAACCTAATAGAAATTATTAAAAAACACCGACTCCCATTAATAAGACATGAGAACCAATCACATCTCCTCGCCGTGAAACAAAAATGGTAAACCCAATGGGAATATTTAACCAACATAAAGAATTTAACCTAATATGAAAATATATATAACAATAAATGGATGATTAATATCTGGTAGGCCATTTTTTTGTTCTCCAACCAAAACAAAAATGGACTCGGTCGTGAGCCTTCAACTGATGTGGTGAAATAATCCCACTTCAAACCACCCTTTCATGCTCAAAAGGAGGGCCAAGCAAGGTCATTAATTATGCATGGTATTATGAGATTCTACATTGATAGGTTTTTTTGTTTGTATTTTCCAAATTTTTTACAGGTATCCAGCAGAGCTTCCATAAATCCAGTGGCACCACAAAGGATTTCACATACACACATGATGATCAACGTGAAGACCTGGCCTCTTAGTCGGTAGAGGACCCTGTCGCCCAGCCAGCATCTTCAACATTGGGTCTTGGACGCAATAATATGAGAGTGCCAACTAAACAGTGCTCTCTCGACTGTGGGGGTGTCAATGTACACCCTCCAGTCGGCTAAGTCCCATCGGCCCGCCTGCCTAGCGGCGACTGGGGGAGAAGATCCAGGAAGCCCTTGTTGCCATCTCGAACTATTTTGGGAGCCTTTCCATGGAATGAGATAATGAATACCTCCATTATTATAGAGAGTTGGATGACGTCGATGTTGATGAATTCAACTGTGCTGGAAGGGGGTTCTGCTCTAAGGCCCCTACTGGAAGATGCCGCTGGAACTATGTCACGACCTGGTATCCTCACCCTGTAGAGGATACCACCCTAAGGATCCATACCCACGCTCTCCAAACTCCGGACCCTTAGACCACCCACCTTGGGTATCAAACATACAACTATGAACATGTCATCACCCTCATTCCTAAGGAATAACTCCACTACTCAGACATAAAGACATATCACGGGTAGGCCCATGCACCTATCTTCTCTTCTAAAGCCCGGAATCCTGACATGGTGAAAACATATGATTAGGAAGGCATCCCTACCTAGCCTCATCAGGCATGTCACCCATACAGGATGGCACCTACCAGGAAGGTGCCTCTCCATACTCGGGATCATGAAGCCCACCAACCAGACGTGGTGGCAATCGAGTGCCTGCAGGACCAGCTCCTCGCAGATGCTCCTGACATCCGCCATCTCGATATGGTGGCGATCAATAGGCGGGCACATCTCTCTACCAATAGAGGCCACCAACTCGATACAGTAGTATACCAACATATGCAGGAACAGCTCCCTGCGGATGTAAGTAAATCATATCATCCCGATGTGGTAGCAAATGGAGAAGTAAGTAGGAATATCCCGGCACAGGGGTAGGCTCGTTCACTAGCCCCGACAGAGGAGAATCGTCAATATCCACAGACCACTGTAGGGCTAGAGCAGGACATTCCTACTCTGAAAATGGAATGGGACCTCATACCCATTCCAACCAAGGATGTCTCTCTATATATCCTGAGAATGATGGAGGAGTAGGTATCGATCCCAGATCATATCTTGCAGACTTTCTGGAATTTAATTACATCAGCGGCAACAGCAAGGACTCGAGCCTGTGAGTACATCTCCCCAATTGAGGTGACTCATCTAAGAGATGAGATAGACACCTCGGAGTAGATTTTCACACCTTATTTAGTTCAAGAGGGTCATCGACTATATCTTATGATTCAAGGGAAACCAGATCAAGCATACTCACTCGTTCCAACTGGGGGACACCCTTCTATCATGGTGGATTCTCTAGGGAAGGCATAAATCCCTAAGAAAACTCAATTTGTTTGTCATCATATCCTGACAGCATCACAGGACCCAATTAGACAGGGACTCGGAGGTGACAGTCGTTATCAGTAGCAGACGGTCCCCACTGCTCACAAGAGAGCACCCCGAACATACCAAAGGCAGTCAGAAAATAAAGAGTGGGTCCATGACTCCACTCTTCTAGAATCTAGGGATCTCAATGCCACCAAAAATGACTCAAAGTCTTAGAATCATACGAACGCATTACCATACTGTGGGAGTGGTAGTATCATTTGCGAAGGTCCTCCCCTTAATTTCGCTACTAGTGGCTCTGAAGATCCTTCCCAGATCACCCTTGAGGGACTCCCTCATGGGAATATAATTATTGATCATGAGAGTTTCTCTTTTGATGCGAGTCACAGAAGCCCTCCGCATGACCAAAAGATCGAGCAGCAAGAAGGTCCTCCACTTGCTGCGGTCCGCCCTGATAGTCATCCCTAGGGCCTACGCTACAAACACTCTCCATATAGTGGGACCACAGATTATGATGGTAGTCCTCACCATCATAGTCGCAATTGCGGAGGTCCTCCCCACAGTGACGTTTCATCACGACACGAAGGTACTCTCATTATCGTGGCCTACCCTGAAGGTCCTCCCCATAGGTTATATTGGAACAATCTTTCATGTAGCCAGGCATAAGATTATGGTGGTTGTCCTCACCACTGTAATAGGAGAGGTCCTCCCCGTAGAGACTTCAAGAAATGAGAAGGAAATCTCCTTGTTGTGGTACATTCTAAAGTCCCTCCTAAAGGTATGCCCCATAGATATTCTTCCTGTGATAGTTGTGATGGTATTCCTCACCATCACAATAGCTATGATGGTAGTCCTCTCCATCATTGTCTCTATTGTGAAGGTCCTCCCCACGATGGCCTTAAGTAACAAGAAGGTCCTCCCCTTATAGTAGTGTGTCCTGAAGGCCCTCCCCAATATGCACACTGAATGTCAAACCATGATGGACATCCACACCATGATGGAATTTGTTGAAAAGGCCCTCCCCGTAATGACACTATGCATCCAGAAGCCCCCCCCCCCCTTCTGCAGTCTTCCCTAAAGGTACTCCCTACGGTACGCACTGAAAAATTCCTCTATGTATTGAGGCGTCATATGATAATGGTAGTCCTCGCCATTAAATCATGGATAGGAGAGGTCCTCCCCACAAAGATGTCAAGCAAAGTGAATGCCCTATCCTCATTGTGGTACATTCTGAAGGTCCTCCCCAGGGTTTACCCCACAGGTTTTCTCCCTGCAACAACAATGGTGGTAGTCCTTTCCACCATGACAGCCATTACGAAGGAACACCCTGCAATGGACTTGAACAACAAGAATGTCCTCCCCTTGCTGCAATCCACTATGAAGGTCCTTTTCAGGTTATGCACTATGAAATTATTTTTGGCATTCAGATTTCAAGCAACAATGGTAGTCCTCGCCACTGAAATACCAACTGTAGAGGTCCTCGCTGCATGGATATATCATATCTATAGGAAGATACTCCCCCTACTGAATCAAGTAAAGAAAATCCCTCCTATGCTGAGGCACTAAGAAGAAGGGAATCGAGCATTTCAAATTCCCAGACAACTATCAACAACATCCTTCTTCAAGTAGGAGACAATCTGGGACCACGTTCATCCTCTGAGCCACCCCGGTGCTTCCCACATAACTATTTGATCCCTGCCATCCTTGCTACCTCTGATAATACTATCAAGAAGCATCTTAGATGGTATGATCAAGTAGATAAATCGATGGAAGAGGCACATGATGATGTGTTGAACCTAAGGAAACGGCTGGCCAGGGATGATATACCAATAATTTTTTGGCCCACAACCACCTCTTAGTTTGACAAACCTAGAGATTTGTCAGAAGGAAGCGTACATTAAATCCTCTCCAATATCTGTAGAACCTTTTTTTGATTAAAAGTAAGCTTCCAACCATATAAAGGGTATATAGATCATGCCAGGACATTAGGAGAGCTCCTTCAACACATTGACAGGGAAGCCCTTCCTTCGGCGCGATGACCGCGATCAGAGAGGCGCAAAAGGGACCTTGAGTTATCCTGCCTCTATGCACTACACAAATTGCATCACCTTGTTGATGATGCTCTAACAGGAGTTCATATCCGAGTATGGGGAGAACATGGATCTCTTCATTTCACTCCACTTCCCATCCTACAAAACCCATTTGGCGTAAATTCTTGCAATGCCATCACTTCAAGACAGAAATCAAATGATGTCCCTATTCAGGATAGGTGAAACACTCTATAGAAACAGGCCATGTGTAAGTCTCAAAATCTTTAGGCCTGACGAGAGAAATTCATTGACAAACTCTTAAATCAGGCTTCCAAAAACATTCTACATGCTTCTCATCTAAGAAAATCAAATCAACGATCAGTGCTTGCCTCCCCATAGGGAATTAATTCACAGGTTAACTCGACACCAGGTCTGGCTCACCCTCAAATGGGAGAACATGAGATTAAGATGGAAGAGATAGCAGTAGCTGCTTCAAAAATACATGACCAACCCCAGCCTGTGGGTCTGGGAGAATTTTTAACAACAAATGCCCCCATAAGACCAAAAAAATGGGAAGAGGTGCAGCGCCCGAGGAACTGATCCAACCCCAAACCCCAGGGTTGGGGGGAATTTTTACCTTGATAACAAACTCCTCCATGAGAATCAGTATTCTCTCATTTGGGAAGGATAGTCATAAGATGAGGTTCATGTCCTGTCTCTTCCTTGGAAACATCATCCCCTCCAAGATAGAGGCTTGTCGTAAGGTCGCACCAAGGATCCTTCCGCGTCACCCTTCATAAAGAGACTCGATGAAAATCCTGGGAGAGAAGGGGGAAAACCAATATGAGGCATAGAAGGTCCTCTTCCTACATAGAAGATGAAACCTCCTCCACCCCGTATTATGCATCTGTCAACATCATGGATGTTAACCCCATAGATGACACCAAAGACGATGCAAATCCCTATGGATCGAGAGAATATGGTTTTGTTCAGGTTGTGATTCATAATGATCTAGAATGTGTGCACACCAGGAACTATAGGGTCACCCTGAACCTGGACACTCCAGAAAATCCTCCTCCACTTTCCCCATTAGTCACCAATAGAGATAGGAACACATGCCAAGTTGTCCTCAACCCGCCTCTTTATCTCAACACAAATGAGCCTCTCACTCTCAAAGAGAAGTTTTCTTGGCAAGAGGAGGAAATGAAGGAATTAAAGTGGATTAATGCCAAGCTACTCTAGATGAACAGTTCTTCCAAATAAATTCCCAAAGATGAGTCACAGTATGCACTTCTAGAAAGTGCGCCTCAACAACAATGATTTTCCCTGGTAAACAAAATAAGATCAGGGCCCCTTCCCAACATAGAACTTGGACCGTCTAACTACCTGAACTTGGATTCAGAAGCATACCAATACTTCCCTCCACTCATGAAGAAACCAGAGAGAGTACATCTAAATCCTCTGATGGTACCCCTGATAGCATATGCGCCTTAGGTACCAGCCGAGCCAGTACCTCAAGTAGTACCCCAGGATATACCCATTCAGGATTAGGCCCAACAGAATGTAAACTAGGGTCTCGCCAACACCATCAAAGCACTGACATATCGATTGGAATCAATGGAAGAATGACACGCTCCTATAAGGCCAGAGTGAAAGCCTTACCTAGACTGGGTGAGCAGCACGCCACCTCCAGTAAATTTTGGGAGCCCTGTATTCCCTATATTCAATGGATCAGGTGACCCAAAATTGCATTTGTTTCACTATGCGTCTTATTATGACCCTATGTTGGGAACTCCAGAACAAAAAGAAGAAGTGAAAGTCATATTCTTCATACGAACCATACAAGGTTCAGCCTTTGTCTGGTATAAAAGTTTTTTAGATTAGTCAATAAAAGGATGGGAGGATCTTCGGCAGCAATTCATGTTCCACTTCAGCTCAACATTTCCCAATATGAAGGTTAGTGACCTCGTGAATTGAAAATAAAGGGAGAAAGAGAGGGTCTCAGACTTCATCACCAGATGGAAGGGTTTGACCTACTCTCTAAATAGGCCACTGCCCCAGGACGAGATGCTTTCTATATTCATTCAAAACCTCTGAGATGAGATTGTAACACCACTAATACCAATGAAATGCACCACTAGATTCCTATATTTATCTGATATTGCCCAGAGAATCGAAGACTCCTCGCAGCGGACTAACCTCAAGTCCCAAATAGCCTCATAGGATCCTGAAAAGAGAGTAGGTAGAGCTGAAGTTTCCTCAATCATGCTCAAGTCAGCCCCCTCACCTGCTCCACCACCTAGGCCTCTACCGAATATCTAAGGGCCTTTAGCGTATCAACAACCGCTTTTACCCTGAAAAGATGATCAAATAGGACCTAGGTAAAACCAATTTTAGGAACAAATAAATAGATTTTACACATTCTGAGGGGACCAAGTTCGCGAATATTTCATATCCACCCTAAATTGCAACTTTCTCCACTTACCAGATTCAAGAAATCCTAAAGAAGTCGGCCTCAACAACCAACCATACTATTGTACCTACCATCGGATGTTGGGACATAGTATTCAGGAATGCTACATCTTCAAAGACCTACTACAAAGGATGGTGGACTCAGGGTAGGTCATGTTAGTACCACCCCTGGAACATGTAGCATATGTTTCTGCCACTAAACCAGATGAGGGGGAGGAGTGGAAGAAATTCATTAGCAAAAGGGAGCATAAATTTGATGGTAGGATGACTTAGAAGATAGTCATCCGAGCTAATGGCATGCTCCGAGCTCAATTACATCAATCGGTTTTCCCGCCAACAAATCCTAATGCAACACAACCATAGTCCTCATCCTCACAACCCTCCACAAGCCAGTAATCTAGGTGTAATTAGAGAGGTAAGAAACATGTACAAGAGGATCAGTCTATGACAGGGCCAAAGCTAGCCTTGATACTTTAGGATTTTATGCCCTCAGATTTGACACAATAGGAACCAACCCACCAAACGACACCATCAAAGGCAACCAACCAGGCTAATCTATCATCAAAAGAGGAACTAATCTTTGGTTTTATCAATGTTTTCCATTTAATGGAACCATTATCTGATGAAGAGTATGGTTACGAACCCGTGTTCCTAAAACCCAATCAAGGGACCAGAAGGTGGAATCATAGAAGCAGGGGATACAAGGGTAGACATAGCCATGGCCAAAACCAACCTTATGGTTATACCCTGGCTCAAATCATCAATATTGGGGAAACTCTTAGGATATCCCTTCAATGGAACCCGAAGGAGCAAGAATATTCCCCTGCCTCCATGAGCAACTACTCTGGTTCCATTATTCTGCATTACCCATTAGAGGGGGAACACGTGTCTAACCACCCATGGTGCAAAAGTAAATTGAACAGGTCTAGTCCCCATAACGCAGGATCATCACCAACTCTTTACCCTATGACTGGTCCTTCCTCATCTCATGCTCCATCCACTAATGAGCCCGTTAAAGAGCTCCCGCAAATAATGAAGCATCGGCCTCTGGAGAAAAAGTATGATATTCTAAAACATATGGCCTCAGTACCAGCCAAGCTATCAATCATGGATGCCATGAGTTTGTCAGTAGACCTCAAAGAGGCACTCATAGAATCCCCTCTCAGCCCCCATGAATTTCAAGATGAAGTTGCTGCCACCAAGATATATCAAACGGAGACTATCCCAACTGAATGTAATGCAGTGATTTCCTTCACCGATCATGATAAATATTTCACCATGAAATGACACATCAAACCAATATATGTTTCAAGTATTCTGAGTGATATTTATGTCTGAAAAGTCTTCATCAACAATGGATCTAGATTCAACCTTCTCCCACTAGGAACACTTTCTAGGTTGGGCTACAATGAGGAAAATCTGACACACTCGGACACAACTCTCTTGGGATATGACAAGAGAGAATAGAAGACAATGGGAAAAATCATGCTCCAAACCCATTTTGGCGACCTTGTGGCCCACTTAATGTTTCTAGTGGTTCGAAAAACATGGAATTCAATGCCCTGTTAGGAAGGCCATGGTTGCATGAACACATGGCCATTCCTTTCTCCTACCAACAGTTTATCAAATATTGTTTCAATGGACATGGTGGGACATTTCATGATGATGAGGCCCCTTTTGATATCTCTGAGTCACATTACATCGATTCTAGATTTTATGAGAAAAATGGAAGGACATTGGAAATCGATGGTATTGATTGGGTCCTCACCCAAAATGGTTTGAAAATGGTTCTTGATGACCCCCTCAAGAAGCTCAGTGAAGAGTACATGATGCCCATCAACTATGTTGAGAGTAGGGATCAGAGTAAGGATATGTAATCATCTGTTCTCCTGATCTCAATTGTGACAGTCGAGTCTGACAATGCAAAAGAAACTACTGACCCTCAATCTGAGGAAGAATGCTTGAGCAAGGGTTCCCACGCCGCATCCTTGAAATCTCAAGATATATCTACTGCCCTCTATGAAGCAGGAGAAGGACAAGACACTTGTCAACGCCATGATTCTCCCGCTCCAGAGGTTTCCTCACAACCAATTGTGTTATATGATGTCACTTCCACCATAGATCGGCCATGCAACATCTTTCCTCTATGCTCTGAAGATCCCACATCAAGATATGTCTCCCCATTAAAAGGGGAAGAGGAGGAGGATTTGGGGGATGAATTGGAAGAGGATCTTAGATATTTCCCTCCTAAATTCGAAGAGGGTATCTCTACCACTGTTGATGAACTCAGGGAAATAAACCTGGGTACCGAAGGAGACCTGAGTCCCACTTTCATTAGTGTAGCCATGTTTTTTGAGGAACAAGAGGTATATACCTCCTTCATGAGGTAGCATTGAGATTTTTTTGCCTGCAATTACACAGAAATTCCAAGAATCGATCCTGAGGTGGCGATGCACCACCTAGTCCTTCAAGAAGATCATCAAGGCTATAAGAAAGCCTCCAAAAGGATACACCCACACATGCGTCCAAGATAGAGGCTGAAGTCGACAAGATCATCAAAGAAGAATTCATTCGGGAGGTCCAATATCCCATCTGGTTGGCCAATATAGTCCTCATCAAAAATATTAATGGACAGATCCACATCTACATCGATTTTAGAGATCTTAATCATCACTACCTGAAAGACAATTTCTCGGTCCCGATCACTGAACTATTGATCGATGCGATGACTGGATATGAGGCTATCTCCTTCATGTATGATTATTATGGATATAATAAAATTATAATGTCCCAAGAAGATGAAGAATCCACTTCCTTCAGGCCCCCCATGTGATTATTTTTCTACAAGGTCATGCTCTTTGGTCTGAAAAATGTTGGCGCCACATATCGACGTGCCACACATTGCATTTTCAAACAATTCCTGGGGAAGTTAGTCAAATTTTTTGTTGATGACTTGGTGGTCAAATCACGACAGTGCTCAGATCACCTGACAAGCCTTGAAACCATCTTTAGAAAACTTTGGCAACACAACCCAAAGATGTACCCCTTGAAATGCGTCTTCGGGGTTACTTTAGGGAAATTTCTCAACTTTGTCATACCCCATCATGTCATTGAAATTGACCCTGATAAGAAAAAGGGTATCCTTGGTTTTCCACCTCCCCGCAACCTCAATGAGCTGAGAGGACTCCAAGGACACTTGGCCTATATCAGGCGTTTTGTAGCCAAACTTGCCGGAAAATGTCTTCCCTTTACCAGGTTGATGAAGAATGAAGTTACTTACCAATGGACAGATTATTTCCAAGAGGCATTCGACAGCATCAAGTAGTACCTCTTGAGTCTACTGGTGCTCATGCCTCTGGTTCAAGGAAGTCCACTTATCCTGTATGTGATATCCTTAGAGTGTTCACTAGGAGCCTTCCTTGCACAGAAGAATGATGTTGAAAGTGAAAATTACCATTATTCTCTTAGCTAAACCATGATTGATGCTGAGACCCGATATTCAAATATCTAGAAGAGCTATTTGGCTCTGGTTTTTGCTATCCAAATGTTGTGACATTATCATCAGCATCATGAATTCCATATAATCTCGTGAATTAACCCACTGAAGTACATCCTCAATCATCTAATGCTAACCAGATTCCTATCTCGATGGTCAGTTATCCTGTAATAGTTTGACATCTGTTTTGTTCCTTAGAAAGATATCAAGGCCCAAGAATTGGCAGATTTTCTGGCAGAGCATCCCTCGACAGAGACCACCTCATTAGATGTCTAAATCCCCGACGGAGATGTATTCTCTGTGAAAAAGGATTCACAAACGTGGTAAATGTAATTTTATGGTTCATCTAGAAGCCCGGCGGGTAAAATAATTGAATACACCATGTTTAACAAGGTGGTGTTAAGAATTATACTCATATCCCCAGAGCATGCAGTTTTTCCATATTCCTTCCTCTTGTTAGAAGGATGCACAAACAATGAGGTGGAATACCAGGACCTCAATGCAGGTCCATAGCTCACCCTCCAGGTGAAATTGAAACACCTTTAAGTAAAAGGCGACTCAGAACTGGTCATCAATAAAGTCAATGGTGACTATTCTATTAAGAAGGAGGATATGATCCCCCTGTTCGACCACGTCTAAGGGTTAATGAAGGAGTTCCCCATAGAACCAACATTGAGCTATGTTCCCCAATCTCAGAATTCCTAGGAAAATGTGTTATCCAATTAGTCCACATCCCTAGCTGACCCAAACCGAGATGAAACAGTTATCAGCATTTCTCATCATCGATTATTCTTGTCGTTTGTTCAAACTAACGCGAAAGAAATCGATGAAGTCAGCATTGTCCCTGATCCATATTCTCCTACTACCTGTTGGATGACCCCCATTACAAACTACCTTAACAGGGGAGAAATTCCATCGGACAGGGATATAAGAGAGAAAATATGGAGAAGGGCAGTCAATTTTGTCCTATATATAGTCACGAGTCAACAGAAGGTCCTCTACCAGCAGGGCCTTGACAAAGTCTTTCTCAGATGCATTGAAGGAGAAGAGAATATTTCCATCATTAATTAAGTGCATGACAGATTGTGTGGAGGACATCAATAGAAATCTAAGCTTTCTCATCAGATTCTAAGTCTTCGATACTATTGGCCCACCCTGGCATGGGATTATGCGAACTTTACCGTGAAATGTCACTCCTGCTTAATTCATGCCAACTCGATTCATCATCCCCTAGAGCTAATTCACCATGCTAAGTACTCTTGGCTATTCACCATATGGTTAATGGATTTCATGGGACCATATCCTCCCACCATGGTCAAACAATTCAAATATATTCTCACAGTGACCAACTTATTTTCCAAATGGGTAGAAGTTTCACCCCTTAAGGAAGTCGAGCTAAGAAGCTTTTCCAGCTTTGTGAAAGCCAATATCATTACCAGATTTAGTGTCTCTCATACAATACTAATGAATAATGGCACCAACTTCTGATTTGCTGAATTGGATAAACTATACCATGAATATGGTATCAAGACCAACCGTACATCTCCCTACCATGAAATGGCCAACAGACAGATAGAGGGCTTCAAAAAGACCACATCTAACATACTCCATAAAATGGTGGACCAAGACAAGAAGTCATTGACAAACTCTTTCATGCCTTCTGGGATTATCGAACCATAACTCGCACTACTACCTAGGATACTCTATACTCATTAGTACACAGAAGGGAAGCAGTTCATTCCATTAAACTCCAATTGTCGTCACTCCGTATTGCCATTTGTGATCAACTATCTGATGATGAGAAATTGGAAAAGCGACTTGATGAATTGCGGTGACTAGATGAGAAGTGGTTTCAAACTGTGCACCACCTATATGTATATTAGAACTATATTCCACAAGCCTTCAATAAAAATGATCATCTTTGGTCTTTCCTCGAAGGAGAATTGGTATTGGTCCTCCAGACCCCAATAATACCTCGAAAGAATCAACTAAAGCTGGATCGAAAGTGGGATTGACCATATATCATACAAAAGGTCTACACTAATGGGAAATATGCCTTGATCTTCATGGATGGACAGCTCACTACCGCTTCTACAAATGCGAAATTTCTGAAGAAATATTTCCTGTAACCATAAGAGCAGTTTTTGTCTGAGATGCAGGATGTTAAAATACCAAACCCTGAATGTCCATATTGCATGACAATAAAATTCGTAGTAGAGTGTCTTTACCACATGATGTTAAACTTCACGGTACTCCATCCATGTGACATGATAATAAACTTTGTCATGTTGGTCCAAACACTATGACCCTAAACTAAGAGCCGATAATATTGGTACTATGACCTCAAACTTTCTAGGATTTCCCCCCTAAAATTTGTACCAGATTCTCCTAGTCTCATTCACGTCGATTATTCTACGAAATCCTAGCATGCACCTCTATTTGGAAGTGATTACTGCAGATCCGAGCTCTATGATCCCAAACAAAGAGAAATATGTCCTTACTGCATGACAAAAAACTGTATAGTAAATCATCTGAGCTGTAGGAAGTTAAATTAAAAATTCCATTCTTCATTACCGTACAATGTTAAACTGCATGGTAATTCATCCATGTGACATTACAATAAACTGATTTGTGTCAGTCCTAACTCTATGACCCTAAACTAAGAGAAATATGTTTTAGTTGCATGAATTTAAACTGCATATTGAGACAATGACTTCAACTGAGAAAACATTGATCTCCTGACATTTTTAATCTACATTGACATGTTTAAATAACTTTGTACGACTTAATTACTTCCATCATAGGATATGCAGTGACGCTAAGATTTCTGTATCCTGGCCCAGAAACCATGAAAAAACTTCCCCACTCCTGCGTATGAGTCATATTTTTGCAGGAAGCACCTTTTAATTACAAGGTCTTTGAGAACTACATGTGGCTTGATTCTTTCCGCCACAAGATACATAGTGACACTCGGACCCTATATCCTAGTCCAACCACCACCTTTAAAAATATCTCTTTGGAACACCATTTTCCACGCCACGTGGTGGGAACCCCCGTCATTCCTTTTTTCTCCCAACAAGTATTACTCATGTGGGCTTAGGAATTATGGAATGGTTCCCTCACGTGATCAAAAGATGAGTGATACATAGAAAACCATGTGTGTCTTGATTCCTTCCCTTATAGGATACATAGAGACGCCAGGATTTCTGTATCTTGTCCCAACCACCCTCGAAAAAAATGTCCCTTGTCCTTACCGCATTACGCTAAACTGCACAGAGCTCATCCTTAACGCATGGCATTAAACTGTACGGATTTAAAAATTCCCCTCATCCTTACTGCAAGATATTAAAATTCATGACACCCTTTTTCACATCAATTCACCACCATCCTTACCACATGACATCAAAATACATGGAATCCCTTTTCATGTCGGTTCAACACAGTCCTTACCACATGTCGTTAAATTGCACAGATTTAAAAATGCTCTACGTCCGTGCCGCATGACGATAAACTACACGACAATCATCCGTACCACATGACAGTAAACTACATGGTACAAGTCATAATCCACTAAATATACATGGTAAACCATGGCTGGAACACTCCTTACATGTTTGGATGCATCCTTCCCATGCATCAAACTCCATGACCTGGATGGTTGCAGATCTTCATAATCACCCATGTCCATCGGAAGTGGAAGTTCATCGACCTTCAGAGTCCTTTGCATGAATATGCAAACCATGCCCTCAGCGGTTTCGTATATTGATCACCCTTGGACTATCTACCAAAGTAAATTCTTCCTCAGGAGACACTCTTCCAATCTCCATACGCTTACAGACCCCTAATCCCCCATATCACATTTCCCGATCCAAATTTTTTTGGAGCAATGGTTTACATTTTTGTCCCCTTCATGTCCAGACGTTTCTAGGGTTCCCCTACCTGGTTAGCTTATGTATCCACCTATGGTTCCCATGACGGTCTGCATACAAAACATAACGCCAGAGTTGTGCCGCTTTAACCCAAAAGACAATTACAATATGAATGTTTATCGTATGCTCAGATACATCTCGCCCCATCTACCGAACTCTATGTCATGAACAATCCCAGATCATCATAATCATTCATGGCCATCGAAAGTGGAAGGTAATTGACATGTAGAAACCTTTGCATGACTATGCATACCATGCCCTCAGTGACTCTCCATATTGATTTCCCCTGGACCATATACATAAGGCAATCCTTCCCCAGGCCACACTATTCCTATATCCATACACTTATCAGCCTCAGAGGCCCCACACCACATCTCCTAATTCAAGAGACCACAATATTACAGTTTACACCTTTATCCCCCTTTTTGATTAGATCATAAAAGAGCATCATAATTTGATTATCCCACGGGTAACTGTGGCATCATCCAATACTAGTTTGAACTCTATGAGAATTAAACTATGAACATATCATCCTTACCGCATGACGTTAAACTGCATATAATAAAAGGGTACCCCACACACAAGGTAAATCAGCGCAGGGAACTTCCTGAGCTTCAAATACAACTATGGCCTAACATCTCCAACATGACCAGAAATACCCTTTCCATACATCAGACTTTGTGACCCGGATAATCATGGATCCTCATAAACCTCCATGCACATCAGACAAGGAAGGTAATCGACCTGTAGTCACCTTTTCATGATTATTCATACCATTCCCTAATCAGTTCTGTGAATTGATCTCCCCTGAACCATCTACCAAAGGCAAGTCTTCCTTAGGTGACACTCTTCCTACCCTTGTACCCTCAATGGCCCCAGAGCCCTCATATCATTTCTCCTGATCCAGGAGGCCCCATAACCATAGTTTACACTATCTTCATCCTTCCCACGTCTTGGACATCTTAGGGTATTCATACCTGGTTCCATTCTAATCAAGAGTGACCTTTACAGCAGCGTATTTACCGCATGACAATAAACTGTACAGATCACATCCTTTCTGCATGACGATAAACTGCATGGAGAATGTCCTTAACATATAACGATAAACTGCACAGAATGCATCCTTAATGCGGGATGATAAATTGCATGGAATGCATCCTCACCACACGATGATAAACTGTAATGGCCAAGTACCTCATAATTCAAAAATTTCCCAAGTCACAATCAGTTATATAAAAAAATTCCTCTCATCCTTACTGCATGACGTTAAGCTTCATGGAGACTGTCCTTATTGCATGACGTTAAACTACACAGTATCTTAAAAATAAAAAAAATGAAAAAAATGACCTCCTTCCTTGCTGCATGACGTTAAAATACATGGTATTAAAAGAACTCTTCACGAGTTTAGTCAGGAAAGGAGGTTTCCCTCTCTTCCTCAGTGAATGGGTCACACCTGTAGGGATCATTGTCTCACACCTGCATGAGATGGATGACTTCAACCATTATCGGGATATATTAACCAAATATTCCTCTCTCGTGTCCATACACCCCCTCCTCTTATATCATACTATGTAACCAGAAAGAACCAAACTCCCATAAACCACCCCTGGTGGTCTTGAAATCCCAACTTCCTGGTATTCTTCCAGCTATCAAGAGAATACAACCATTGACCTAAGGACACCTTGGAATGATGATGCATACCATGATGCCAATGGATTTTCATATTGTTTTCCACGGCCCATGTACCAAAGGAATGTCTTCATTAGGCAATTCATATTTCCTAACGCCTCCTAGATTCTGAGCCCTCATATCCATCCTGGGATTTGGAAACTCTCTGAGCTATAATTTACAACCCTTTACCTAATCACGTATGAGTATGGTGGGACATTTCTTGTTAAAATAATAAGAACTAGGGAAATCCATTCCATTTTGGATGTATGTCCCAGCTGCATGACTTTAAACTGATTCAAGCTTCAACCCTCCTTCATGAAAACCATGTATGTGTAGGATTGGTCTTCTATCCATATCCATGATTGATATGGATGTTCCCAAACCCTTCAAACACCATGTCCCTTTTAATCCACCCCTGTGGGTTTCTGTAACCTTCTTTGAGCCTCCCCTGGTGGTATTCATAATCCAAACCTCCATAAAGTTACCCGGGCATCATAAACAGATAGTCATTGAATTAAGGAAACCATTATTCGACTAAGCATATCATTACCTCAGCGGATCTGCATAATGAGTCACGTGTCCCATTTACCAAATGAAAGTCGTCCTTAGGAAATACTTTTCCGCTCTCTGTACGCCCATATGGCTCCTTTGCCCCATGGAATTCCCTTCATGTTGTTCAAACATTAGTGAAAGATTCCCACCATATATGTCTCAAAGGTATTAAGGAATCCACAATTAGTAAAAAAACTCATTGAGGCCCTTTCCCCACCAAATTTGGTCAATGATGTTCGACCTAAAACATCAGTAATGATAGTCTTGTTTACGGGACATTAAACCACTAACATAAATAGGTATGAAACTCACCATGAAAAACACCCATGAAGGGAGTCTTGGGAAAAATACAAGTATTAGGTCTCTAGGCCTACACCTTGTATGTCCTTAGAAAAACATTTATCAATAAAAACTAATGAGGCGCAAATCTCGTTAGATCGAAAATCTACAAAGGGCAGTCTAAGAGAAAGCCGAGATATAACTGCTAGGTCCACACTAAATGGGCCTAGGTAAAAATTAGGGTGCCATCAGAAGAGACCCAAATATTGTAGTGTTTTCCTATAAAACCCTAGAAATAGTCAAACTATGCCCGCTGGATCCCTAGATCCACGAAAAATTTAGAGGTGGTTATTTTTATTTCAATATGATCTTCCTGAACTATGATTAATTAAGGTTTGGAGAATTGTTTTTCATACAACAACCATTTCAATTAATTCATATCACATGATAAAATAGCATAAAAGTATTCAGGAGAAGAATATTTTTTTCTATTACATAAAATGGTATGGAGGGCCTCCACAATCTAGAGATTCTTTCAACGGATCATGATTACTATAGGAGGATTTCAGTACACTCAAAAAGTTGTATCAAGCTTTGGTGAGAATCCTTGATAGCTCAATAGAGACTCTGAATGGTGGCCGTCATGGCCTCTTCACCTTCCCGCAACACTTCATCTTCCAGTACTTCCTTGGAGCTCGCCCTCATCTCCTCCTCTACCTGTCACTGCCCCTTGTCAATTTTAGCTACAACACGAGCCTGATCTCTCCTTATCCACTTCTACTCTTGCATCAGTTGTTCTATTTTTCAATTCACATACTCCAGCTCATAATCCAGTGCCTCAACTTGAGATTGTTACCTTGGGAGCCCACTCTATAGCATTTTGACTGCCCCTGCATGATCATAATCATCTTTCATACGAAGTTTTAAAGTCGCAGTGAGATAGGGTTCAACTTCAATGGTAGAAAGGCAAGAATCGAGTCCACTGACTTTCTCCCGGGTGGTGACCACTTGTTTCATTTTTGTCATAGATGTTGTGATAGTCGAATCCATTGAATCCCAACACTATGAACTGGTTACACAGTCTCCGAAATTTGGTAGGAATATCAGCTAGGGGAATTTGAGAAATCAGCCTCAAGATCTTTTCCATGCCCTCTGACGAGCAGGTCGAAGGTTGCAAAGGTCCCCTTGATCAACCTCAGAATCACTCCTAGAGGTTGAAATATATTCAAGGATCAATGTCACCAGAGAAGGACATGATCTAGTCACGACTATACATTAAGATGCCTCAACAACCTCATCCCCAGATGTGGTCAAGGATAGGATTGGGGTTATTGGTACAATCTTCAATGCCATCAGTTGTGGCCCTAGATACCAAAAACAAAATGAATCAAATAAGTGCCCCTAATTAGATAAGGGAAGAAAATGAGGCTTGTGGTAAAGATATTGAAAAGATTACACCCAATCATTATGGTGTTGGTGTCCTCAAGCTCTACAACTGCACTACCACCTGAGGAATATCATGTTATGTCCTCAACCCATAAATGAGTCACATGGACCCCTAGAGGGGCCCAAGACCTAAGGCCATGCACAATACCAATATCTTCCAAGGTGGTCCCCAAATGACCACCTACGGAAATTAAGCTCATGGAAATTGTTCCCCCAATAAATAGTATGATAGTTCGCTCAAAGTTTTCTAGATCTAGGGTAGTAGCCTCTCGTGAGAGCTCATCTTCCGCTGTATCATGATCCATAGAATCCGGGGTAGCCAACTCTGTCAGATCTGAATCATTTCCAGTGGTCTAGCGTGATGAATGGATTTCGCTCACTTCAGCTATCATCAACAAGGGTGGATCATCATCCCCTATAGCAGTGGAGACCATGTAATCAGTAGAAGTCTCAACCCCCAGCTTCCCCTCCTCTATCAAATTCTATGTTGTTGAAATCAGGATAGAGACATCCATATCACCGACTTACTCAATAGGCCCCTCCCCCTTACCATGTGAAAACGTGGTCGCATGTAATTACTTTGTTATCAAAGGGGCGGGAGCCACAAACACTTGGGAAGTTTCAGACTGATTACTAATAAGTTTTGCACCAAAGTACAGAAACAGTCAACAACCAGCAACGTCGAAGCATCTGGTTTGATAATCAGATAAGCAAGGATAATGATTACCTGTGATTCCATGTCTGATATGTTTTGATAGTTGGTATGTCTTCTAACGTTTCTTGATTTTACAAGGAGATGGATCCCCAGCTGTGACACAAGGTGGAGCCGTATGAGGGAATACCCTAGTCAAGTCTATAATGGATTACACTATATGCTCGGTCGTGCTAGGAGATCCTCCCCCAATAACCCCCATAGTCAAAGGCACATGTTCGCCCATTACAGTACCCTGGTGGGTGTACTCAGGGGAAGTTATCGCTTCTTGGGACTCCTCATCATCCTGTGACAAGTAATAATATGTTACAATCCTCACAATGAAGAAGTAAAAGGGTGGGGTATATATAAGTAATATGACCTCTTCCTCAGTATCAGATGGATCAGAGTGTATCATTATTAGAGCCCCTCGGTTAGACCCATAATGATGGTTGTTGAGTTAGTTAAAGTATTTATCCATGTTTTTTATGCATGCGACTACCTTACCATGATATTCTTCATCAAAAACATAATAAGGAGAAAAAGATGCTACAAGGCCTGGAAGCTTGAATGGAGCCTTTTGAAGCATCTTCTAGACTTCTTCATCAGATCCAATGGACCTCAGGTCATCCCAGACCCTCCACGCATCTGGGAATGCAGCTGTAACAATAATAGCTAGCCTAGGGGGATCAACATGAGGGGGTGGAGTAGCAACAGAAGTTGGCATGGGTTTCGTTAGTCTGGACTTCTTCTTGGGTGCCACCACTACCCTAGAACTCTCAGGAACTACCCGTTTGCGGGACTCCAAGAGAAGGAGGGGAATTCTTTTACCTCAGTCACATCAGGAGGACCGGAAGGATCGTCACCCCTTGAAGAATGGTCACTTCTATCCTCCTCCTCATTGGTCACTGACCGTAACATGGCTCGGACCCAGTGGGTTGACACAGAGTAACCCCATCGAGCATGGATGTAAACCTTGAGATCATGAAGATACCAATTTACCATCTCTGGGTCATTGTCGTAAAAAATATGAGCGGGCACATATATATAGCCCAGCTCACCAAACAACACTTTCCTACCCTGGAAATATTTTTATAGAGCATGGGGGTATTGGCTACGGAAGGATGACTGATTTTTGAACTCATCACATTACCTCCAAGCCCTCGGGAAGGCAACATCGAACAGTATGGCTGGATGACCCCTGGAAGAAGCTTCAATAAAATGCGAAGAGACACCCCAATTTTTTAAAACATTCCCCGGGAGAATAGGGCCAACATGATTCTGGAGAACCTTTCCTGACTAAGTTGGCATAGCAACCTCCTTCCACTTTCTCTTACCCTTTGACGGTTTGGAGCTCTGAATAGTGGGCACCAGTATTCCCAACTAGACATCTGGGTATGACTATACCAAGAAGTCAGCGTAGTTTGTTAGAAAGGAACGTCATGGGGTCTGAAAACTCAGATGTCTTGACCTCGTAACCAGTGTCCTCTCAGGTGAACATTAATAAAAAATGCATGGACAACATCACATGTCGATTCTCGAGAGAACCACTGAGGGAAGGGGGACATAGCATTTGAACATAACTAAACTGACTATCGAATCTACAGGGTTCATAGCCTTCATAGATAAGTTCCCCGCCTATTTGGTACACTAAGATACCCTCCCTCACAGAAAAAAGGTAGCCTCACTTGGAAAAGTCCTCTGATCTGGCATTCATAATAACACCAATCGAAGAGGGGTAGTGCTAAAATTTATTGTTTTTGTAGGCAGTGGTTCGACATGATATGTGGTTCTTATTCTGAATCATTTTATGTTCCACCTTATCTTGGGTATCCCATACCTTGGGCATATCCCCAATGGTCAATTATAGATATGGTAAGAGTGTGGAACCTGAAATCTATAAGGGGATGATAAAAGGGTAGGAGTTCTCCATGTGTGCTCTTATCCAACCCCAGAGCATTTGGAAGGGGTCGACCACCCGATTTGGATGCTTCCCTTTAGTGATGTGGCCGAGTAATTGGTAAATCCTGGACAATACTGTAATGCCCAGGTTGATGCATTTTACAGTGGCTAGATGCACCGCCATAACAAAGGTGGAAACCTGTACACCGCCAGACTCACATATAGGCAACAACCAACCACTTAGGAACATAGCCACGAAGACCACCAGTCGAAGTATCCAATCAACGTTTTTCATAAGCTCCCAACCCCAACTATTGAATTTTCCCTCTTCTAGAATTGACCAGTAGGTTCCCCTACCTCTGGGTTTCCATTGAGGGACAGTACATGGGCCTATGTGGATGGTTCACAGATTTGGTGTCCATGGAAAAGGCTTCAATCCATTTGGGTTAAGGGATTATTTGTTATAGAGAAATATCTTTGTAGTACATTTGGGATTGATCAATGAGATACTTTAACAAAGGAGGATTCCTCTCCTCATAATCCCAGGTAGAAGGGGGAGGTAAGAATTCGTTATACATATCTCCGACGATGGGGACTCCTAAGATCATTGAGATGTCCCAAAGGCTGATGCCAACTTCCCCATGGACTAAGTGGAACGTATTGGTATCTGAGCTCCATCGACTCAAGTGCTATGTGGAAATTTCATTAGTCCAATGGGTTTATGTATGGGATATCTAGATATCTTCCTATAGCCACATGGTTCTTAGTTCCACTTGGAACTCCTCGCAGCTCTGGCGAACCCAGAAGGGCCACCCACAATCCATCTTAAACGCGCCTCTGACCCAAAGATCTCGATCTGGTGACCATCCATGTTGTTCATTGACCATTTAATTGTGTGAAATGATCTGATGACAATGAATTACTCCATCCTATTGATGTTCCTCACCCATCGGGGACATAAGAATGTGATTCAGCATGGACCCAGCAGCCGTGTCCTTCAGAATAGGCCATCCCCTATGTGAGATCACAACTCTAGGGATGGTACTGTAAATTATCTAGGCCATAGGGTGGTTTCCATGAGAAGGTGCTAGGATCAATGTATCAGATAATAGGTTTAACCCATAAGAAGGAAGGCTCTTCGAAAATGGGTATTCTTGCTAATTCTTAGTAATCAGATTGGAAAAGGATTGATGTAAGTGGGCAACGTGAACTTCGTCCTCAGCAGATATGGCCATATTTTTTTTTCATTGATCGACAGTTGAAAGGGGGGTAGCGATAGGCCCCACAGAAGATCATAGAGGAACGACATTTTCTTCCTACATCAGGAAACCATACCCAGGTTTAGTCCAAAGGATAATATTTAGGAAAAGTATAAATATTTGGAAAAGGCTCCACAAAGGGTCTATATAGTACGACCCATTTACTAACCCTAGACTTGGTTCGTGATGCCCATATTCCATGAACCAGTGGTACACGGAAGAGGTCAACATCATCTTTTCCCACAGATCGTTGTCCAGCAGACCGCGTACCAAGCCCCTGTGCTGGTTCTCATAATTCAAGGCATAAGTGATGTTTGAAATGAAAATTTCAATGTTTAAAGGATAATTCTAGTCCGCGGACCACTGAACCACATGGAGTTGTCCCTACGTGGCCCTCTATGACATAATTTATAAAGTTGTTAGAGTTTAGTTTGTAGTTGGGAAATCAATTTGCAGATGAGGGAGAACACATATGAGGATCAGTTCACGGAAGCCGAAGCTGGTTCACGGATGAAGCGGTTCGCGAAGGAAGTCGTACGTGGAGGTGGTGCGTGGAAGCAGGGAACGAGAGAGATTTTCAAAGAAGGACCCTATAAAGACAAGTCACGTGGACCTCCTTATATAGGCATGGTCCCCCACTAGGTCCACCTGTCTACAGCAAACTGCTCGAGTTTCAGTACCACTCTAAATCAAAATAGCCTCCTCTTCATTTCGATCAGACCGCATTCTGATGGGGGTCATTTGTGGGGTCCTGAAAATAATCCAAAGAAGGGAAGAAAAATAATTCCTTACTATCAGTGAAAAAATATACCCAATCATCTTCAATAATTTGTGAAAAATATGAAGAACGTTCTGAAGAAATGATAAGTACCTAACCAATTTACGTACAAGTTCATTGTCAGTGGTACACGGCCGGTTCGGTGAACTGCCCTCCCATGGACGCTATCATTCATGATATGGAGGTGGATCTCCTACATGGGCTCAAACCAAACGATAGCCGAGTGAGGCCAGATCGGTCTGGAATTGCGAACCACACCAGCTGCAAACCAGACAGACCATCCCCCAACCGCGAACTGCATCGTTCGTGAAACGAAGGTGGAGCCCTCCATGGCCGCAAAGCACCCTCGTGACCAAGTTGGTTCGCAGGTGAGGTGCATTAAATATACCCTGCGAACCGTGGGTTGACTAAGCCATCTATAGGCCAGGTTTTCTATCATGGGCCTCTGAAAAAGGTGTCACATGACCATAGATACAACCCTCCCCCTTTAATAGAAGGACATCAAGGGGGAGAAGGAAGGGGGTCAGATTTTTGAAGATTGGATTCTTAGAGTTCTTCTTTTTAAAGAAATGCATCAGAATTTTGGAGAAGGAAGAGGCTTTTGGGAGCGTAGTATTTTGCATACCGCGAAGTTCCAATTCGCAAACCAACAAAGGGTATAAACTGGGGATGAATTGTTATGAACTAAAGAACGTATAAATAAATTGGTAAACTGAGAACCTTAAATTGGTGAACCACAAACCATGGCCCCTATGCAGATGCAATCTCTACAAAATATAAAGCCTATGCCCATACTTCGACCCAGCGCACCTTGTATCACCCGTCTTACATGGGCAAAGCCCTGACCGGCATTTCCCTCGATCATCACCGCTTGAGTAGACTCTAGCACCACATGCCAATTTGGCACACTGACCAAACCCAAAGTTGGGTACCACTCTGGTACATGGGATGCCCCTCCGTCTGCGTACCACACTAGTACACGGACAACCTCTCCATCCACGTATCATTTACCTATGCGAAGGGCGCCACTCCTCATATAGATATGTGGTCTGCCAGGGCCTTCAGTGTTTCTATCCCCCGAGTAAGATAAGGCCCTTAAAATTCAGTCCAATCCTCCAAAATCCCTTCAGTATCCTATCCATCAGCACCAATACAAGGCCTCTCCCAAAGATACTAGACCGGCATGATGAATCCTTCAGGAGAATTAGCGCACCCTCCGTAATTCACATGCCCATGGTAAGCAGATACAAAGGGGTTACCCTATCCCTTAAATGGACATCTGTAGCACTCCTAGGTTCACATTCCCATGGTAGTCCAGAGTCCGAACTTGGGATCCCCTTTATGCCTCTCCACTCTTCAGGATTTAGGGATCCCACATTCTTTTCCATTCAAAGAGCTCCAGTGGTGAGAAATTCTCCCCTCCCCTTAGGAGAGTAACATGGCATCTATCTGGGAGTAATCCCCACACCATCCTCACCAGATGACAATAGTCTTTCCACTTCCTTCTGAGAAGGTTCATTGATCTGTGCTCTCCATTGCCATACCACATCCTCTACAGACGTGACTTCTACCTTTGTTCCCTCCTAGACACTAGGGGGAATGAAATTCTTGTAGTCTCAGCCCTCTCCCTCTTCCATCGTCTTCCTCATCTCTCCAGAGTAAGGAAAAAGTTCATGGATTTCCGAATCATTCACATTCTCTTGTTTATCACACTGAGCATGACTTATGTTGGATTAGAGATTTGTGATGGTCACGACGTCCATACAACGATTGTGGTAGAATGAACTACGTGGGGTTTGATCCTTGCCTCCTAAGCAGGGTACGTAGGACACCTCCCTAAAGATCAATACCAACTCAGGCCACCAACCACATGTAATCCCCAACGATACCCCAACATGGAATGCCAATCATAACCTTGACAAGTAGCTATCACGTGTAATCCCTAAACTTCCAAACTACATACACTTTGATTCCCAACTAACTACTATACGTAGGAAACCTTCCAGAGGCACAAGCCCAACATCCAAGTCTAATACCCATCTATCCTTATCAGTCTATGTCCTCATTCCCCTAGCAGGACCATACCTGGGCCTAGGAAATCATTTCCTTCGAGTCCTATAGAGCTCTTCGGTGTATGTCCTGCGCCAACCTTGACTAGGAACCAGTCACCTAGACATCCTTTCCATAAGACATTAAACTGTACAGTTGGGTCCATGTCACACAACCTTAAAAGGTGATGTGTCCCATTAAGTAGAATAGAACTATGTGGATTCTAATTCCTCACACAAGGATATGTAGGAAGCCCGTATTAAATGTTCAATCTAGATGGTCAAGTCACTCTCTGTCCCCCTAGATGACAGTAAACTCCAGAGCACCCAATTATAAGGCTTAAGACTAGTGTTGTCAGAACAAACTCAAACATCCCCAGAACTGCTAATCCAATAATGGATGGTAAACCTCGGATGTAGACGGTTATGAATCCCTTTTTATACCTATGAATTGTAACCTCAGGGTAATCCATGGATATTATTCTTGAGGATAAACCAAATATTCGCGAACATACGAACACGTCTTAAATCTATAAGAGAGTCCCGAAATATGAAATAATCCCCCCCCCAAGGGTGCGATAAGCCCGACTTCCCATCCTCTCAACCAATGTGATTAATTATGTGTCTTTCCCCATATCACCCAATGAGCGCCTGCCTTTGGAAAGAAGGTCCATGGATTTTTGGATACAAGAACCATTGAGCATTTTTAGTTTCACGAAAAAACCTGTTAGAGACCAGGTGAAGCCATGAATATAGGGAACCCAATAGAAATGATTAAATAGCACCAACTCCCTTTAATCAGACATGGGAACCGATCACATCCCCTCACCGCGAAACAGGGAGTCAACTCAACAGATCAATGAACTGTGAGTTAATGTAGTTGGAATTTGGAATGCTTACCTAGAACCATTCGAGTTTCTTGACCAACCAAAAATAGGGTAATGAGAATGGAATATGGATCCTTTTCCACTAGAATATTTAAGAAACTGGATATTCTGAAGATAATGGTGAGGGATATTGGGTTTCAATAAAACAGTGGGAGACTAATAAATATAATATTTCTCTATTTGCCTAAATTTTATCAAATAAAGTACTAAAATTATACTCATCTTAATTGTATAAATAACATCAAAATGACATCAAATGTATCATTGAAATTAATACTTAAGAAGGAAAACCTTCTCACTAAAACAAATTTCTAGGAATGGAAAAGGAACCTACAGGTTATCCTTATCCATGAAATGAAATTGTATGTGTTGGAAGAACCTTTACCAGTTGTACCTAGAAATGAGGCGAGTGATAAAGAGATATATATGTACGAAAATCATCTTAATGACGCTAAATATGTTTATTACTTCATGCTATCATCCATGTCTAGTGTTGTCTTGAATAAATTTGAGGAAATAGATGCATATAGAATGATGTCTCACCTTATAGATCTCTATCAATAGAATTCAATACAAGATTGGTATGAGATCTGCAACTCTTTGTTCATGACTAAGCATGGAGAGTCTATGATAGATGGGTCTCATGTAGTCAAGATTCTAGTATACATTGATTATCTTGACATATTAGGGACACAATTCTTGGATGATTTTCATATATATCGCATACATTCATCACTTCCCAAGACCTTATCTAGTTTTATTATGACATATAATATGAGAAATAATTAGAATATTCTATCGAAACTTCTGACCTTGATTCACCAAGTGGATAAGGTCATTGGGCATGAAAACCCCACAATCCTTTTGGTTAATAGGAAGGGGAAGGACAAGAAAAAGGGTCCTAAGACTTATAAAAAATATAAATCCCCTAAGAACTATCCAACCAAGAAGAAGAAAATCTAAAGGAAGGGTAAGGAAAAAAAGGTCATATGTTTTTCATGTGGTAAGTCAGGCCCTTGGAAGAGGAACTGTACCCAGAGGAAAGAGGAAGCCAAAGGCGCATTTATTATCAAGAGAAATATTTCCATTTCAGTATATTGGGTATTATATATAGATTTTAGAGCTCACATATATATTCAAATTTAGGAACCAAGAAGATTTCTAAAAATTTCTAGAGGAGAGTTGGATCTATGAGCTTCCAATGGTGGTTGGATAGAAGCTCTTACCATTGGTGACTACCACCTTCCACTTGAAAAATAAATTATTTTGGTAATACATGCTTGTAATTATGTACCTACTATTACCAAAAACACAATTTCCAAATTATGTTTACATACATATGTGTTTATTTTCTATTTTGGAAATACAAGTTGCTTCTTCTATAAGGAGAACATATGTTATGGTATGTCACATTTAAATAATAGTCTATATGTATTAAACTTGGAAAACCAATTATTTTTAATTGATAATGAATCAGTTTCACACAACTCATGTGACACCCAGTTGTGGCATCCCTGTGTTGGTCATGTAAACGAGAAGAGCCTAATAAAGCTCTATCAAGATGGTTATTTATACTCTTCTGAGATAAAACTATATGATATATATCATGCTTGTTCATAGGCAAAAATTTCCAAACTACCATTTGGTGGACAGGTTTAAAGGGCCATAGAGATTCTAGGATTTGTATATATTGATATGTGTGGACAATTTCTTGTAGTGGCTAGTGGTTCATATTATTACTTAATAAATTTTACTCATGACTTAATTAGATATTGATATATTTACTTAATGAGGTATATGTTTGAGTCCTTTGAGAAATTCAAGGAATTCAAGAATGAAGTAGAGAATCAGATTTGTAAGAAGATAAATAATATTTAATTGGATCGAGGTGAAGAATATCGTAACCAATAGTTCATCTAAATTTTACATGATTTTGGATTCTATATCAACTCACTCCACCTTATACACCACAGTGGAATGGTGTTAGTGAAAGGAGTAATCGTACCTTATTAGACATGTTAATCTCGATGATTAGTCATGTTGATCATACATTATCTTTTTGGTGGATATGCATTAAAATTGCATAATACACATTTAACTGTGTTCCAAATAAAGTGGAAAGTGAAAATCCCTTAGAGCTATGGAGTGGAAAGAAACCCATTTTATCGCATACATGTGTAAGGGGTTTTGAGGTGTTTGTTAAGGCTTTCTCAGGCAACGAACTAGTACCCTAGGGAATGAAGTGTATCATTATAGGGTATCCTAAAGAAACAAAAGTAAACTACATCTACAACCCCTTAGACAATAAAGTGACAGTCTTCATAAAAAATAATTTTTCTTGAGAGGGAGCACATCCTCAAAAAGGATAGTGTCATAAAGACTAACTTTGATGAAGTTGATGCTCAAGATGAACTAGAGTTAGTATAGAAACAAGTTCCATAGGTCCCTATGTAATAAGTCGTTCATAAAACAGAAGTAATACGTAGGAGTGTAAGATAGGTAAGGGAACCAGAGAGATATGGTTTTCTTGTCACCGAGGATGGTGACTCATTATTATTGGACAATGATTAACCTATCTCCTACAAGGAGTTAGCAGAGAGCTGAGAAGCTGAAGGATGGCTAGGATCTATGAATTCAATGATGGATTCCATGTATTAGAACCATTTTTTGGTTCTAGTCGATGAACCAGTTGATGTAAATCCTATTCGGTGTAAATGGGTATTCAAGAAGAAACTAGGCACAAAATGTAAATTAAGTACCTTTAAAGCAAGGATAGTGGCTAAAGGGTTTAAAAAGCATCAAGTAATTTACTATGATGAAACCTTTTCAACAGTTTCCATGTTTAAATCCGTCATAACAATATTTTCTATAGTATCTTACCATAACTATGAGATTTGTCATATGGATATCAAAATATCATTCCTTAATATGAACTTTTAGGAAGATGCATATATGACACAACTAGAAGGGTTTTCCACAAAAGGTGATGCCAAAAGGATTTTCAAGTTACATAGATCCATTTATGGATTGATTAAATCATCTAGTTCATGGACCATTCTATTTGATGAATACATAAAATAATTTGGTTTCATTAAAAATGAATGTGATCTATGTGTTTAAAAATGTTTTAGTGGGAATGCATTCATTATCATAGTAGTATATGTTGATAACATATTACTTATTGGAAATGACATACTAGTCTTACAATTTGTTAAGGTCTGGTTGAATAAGTTCTTCTCCATGAAGAACTTAGGTGAAGCACCCTACATTTTAGGGATCAAAATCATTCAAGATAGATCCAAGAGGATTCTTGGACTAAGAAAAAGTACATATATTGAAAAAATGCTAAAGAGATATAGTATAGAACAATCCAAAATGTGATTGGTTCCAATGTCACATGGTTTACAGCTTTCTATGAAAATATTTCCCCAAAAACATCAATAGAATGATAGAATGAGAAAGATATCATATGATTTGGTGATAGGATCAACCATATATTCCATATTATGTACTATACTTGATTTTGCCTATGCATTGAGAATGGTAGGCACATATCAAGAATATCCAGGACAATAGAATTGGACTATTGTTAATATGATCCTTAAGTATTTGAGAATAACTACGGATATGACCCTAGTGTTTGGAGAAGATGAGGAGATTGTCATCAAAGGGCATGATGATTCTAGTTTTCAAAAAGATTATAATGATCTAAAGTTTCAATCAGGATATGTTTTCTGTCTCAATAGAGGATCTATGAGTTGGAGGAGTTCAAAACATCTAGTTATATCTAATTCTACAGCGAATTCTGAGTACATTTAAACTTATGATGCAGATAAGGAAGATTCCCAGATTCAGAACTTTTTCCATAAGCTTTATTTGGTACCTAACATTAAATATCATATCACATTGTATTGTGGTAATACTATAGAAATAGATCTTGGAAAAGATCCAAGGTCACATAAAAGGCAAAGCACATACTATGGAAGTATCACCTCATGAGATATTTTTATCAAAAAGATGAAGTTGCAGTTGGTAGAGTATCCATATAAAAGAAAATGGAAGACCCCTTAACTAATGAACTATCTTAGAAAAATCATGAGTATCATGTGAGATCTAGAAGAATGAAGGTCGTTAGTAGTTGGATCTAGTTCAAGTGAGATTCTATTGGAGTTTGTGCCCTAGAACCTACTTCTTTTGTACATTATAATAACTTATATTCATTTTTTTGAATATTAATAAATTCCTAATCACACCATGATTGTTCTTCTGTATATAATTATATTTTATAATGTCTAAAGAGTAACTGTTGCACTAAAAGGATATAGTATATCCCTACTATGATGTGAACCTGGATGTTCTATGACAGTATTCTTGAATATATGTTCTATATCTAGATGATATCACTTGAGGGAAACAAATGATATAGGCTATCAGGGGTGGAGCCTCATAAGATTTTGAGGAACCTTCTCATGGTGTACTCCCTTGGTGATATCTAGTTGGATATTATGAGAACGTGACCTGATAATAGGAAATATGAATTTATAAGTGTCATTGGATCTTCCTATCTGTGGATATGTGTATTGATCCATAATATTTAATATTATTATTAATGGATATTATGAGTTGTACACTTAGATGTGTTGAAGAAAATCATGATGACAAATGTTCGTGGCGAGGTAGGATATGTTGGGTGTGTCACAAGTAATATTGCATTAATGAATAATGTGAGAAAGAATTCATCCCTTCTATTTTTTAATGTAATATAATATATCAGGCCTTTTATGGAAATGATATAACCTAAATAATTCTATGGATGTGGTGATCATTAGGCAAGTTCTATTTTCGGAAGGTTAATGAAAGATATATCTAGCATATAGGATGATGGAACTGGCATGAAATCTACTTGATTAGAGATATTAAGATAAAAGGATTATATTACCTGGTAAACATTCATATGAGGTGAAATTTCATTGAGAAATTAACTTACATCCTTTGTGGATGCATTGGCATGTTTCAAGATGCTAGCCTCAGACTTTATGCAGGTTCGTCTAATGCCACTGAGAAAGGGGCCTAAAGTGTCACACACTATGTGTTTCTAGTATATTAGTTAAATTAATTATAATTTAACAAGTTGAATATATATTATTCACAGACGTGGATTAATAATTATTCATGTATACCTACTCTCATTTATTCCATCCCAAGTTATTTGAGAGAATATATTGTGATCATAATAATTAAAAATATTGAAGAGGATTGGCGAATTGAGTTTAATGATCCAGTAACAAATAATTATATTGAATATTATTTTATTAAATAATATTTAATTATAACATGAAAGTTAAGCTAATGTCTGTAAATAATGATGTCGATGTTATTATAATACAAGGGTGTTTCTCTAGGATTAATGAAATAATTACAGTCACATGTGAAAATTATTTATTGTTTCCCTAGTGAAATAAATTCCGGATTATATTATTCTCTTATTAGCTAATTTTAATCTAATATTTGCCTATTGGGAGTGCATAATAAATTTTAGAAAATATCTCAAGCCTAGAGATTTATTTCTTCTCTACTATTACTCTCATGAATGAGAGCAATCATCCTACATCGGATTATGGAGAATAATTAGGAAGTGTATCTCAAGGTGATCTAAGTTAGACATCATAAAAAGATTCATCTTCCTTGCGAGAAACTAGAGAATCCTTCAGCGATGTCGGGAGATAAATGGATCACACGTGGATCATGTTTGGAGAAATCTTATACATGGATTCTATAATGCAACAATGGTGCACTTCAGATCTGTGGATGGATGAAAAAATGAATAAATAATAACCATCGATGTAATTATATCTAATTAAACTAATTATAAATGATATATGCGGATCCACTCTCTTGGTTTTGGGTTTCTATCCTTTGTCTTATTTCCTTAATTCAATTCCATGGACCAAGATGTTTATCATCAGATTGATTCTGCATTGTTCATTGAATATGGAAAAAACAAAGTTGGGCACTATTCCATCCACACTTCATCTTCACCTAGAACCTACATTATGGTTTTACAGTTTTCAGGGTTTTTAGGGGTTTTTATATTTTTTTATGTTTTTAGGGGTTTTTAGGGTTTTAAGTTTTACTTAGGGGTTTTCAAGGTTTTATGAGTTTTTAATTTTTAATAAATTTTCAGTTAATTTTATGTTTTTAATGTTTCTAGGGTTTTATGGTTTTTATGGTTTTTGGGTTTTCCATGTTCTTTTGGTTTTAGGTTTTTTAAAATTTTTAAGGTTTTTAAGGAATATTTAATGTTTTTAACCCTTTTAGGGGTATTAAGGGTTTGTTGAGTTTTTATTGGGGTTTTAGATTTTTTATGGTATTTTAGTGTTATTTATGGTTTTTATGGTTTTTATGGTTTTTAGAGTTTTTTAGGGTTTCAGTGGTTTTTAGGGTTTTGGGGTTTTGTGTGATTTATGTTTTCAAGGTTTTCTTATGGTTTTTTATGGTTTTTAAATTATTATGCTATTTTGAGATTGTTTTAGTATTTTTTTAAGTTTTTAGTGTTTTTAGGATTTTTATGACTTTTTGGGGGGGTTTGGCTTTTTGTGGGTTTTTAGTTTTTTATGGTTTTTTGAGTTTTTAGGATTTTTATGGGGTTTTAACACTTTTATGTGATTAAATGGTTTTTATAGTTTTTATTTTTTTTTCATTTTTTAAAGGGTTTTCCGTTTTTTTTAATGTTTTTAGGTTCTCTTATGGTTTTTACGAGATTTAAGTGGTTTTAGGGTATTTTTGTGTTTTCAGTGTTTTAAGGTTTTTATGGTATTTAAGTGTTCTTATGTTTTTAGGAATTTACTGATGTTATTCAAGGTTTTTTAGGGTTTTCTATGTATTTATATATTTTTAGGAATATTTTATAATTTTTATGGTTTTTAGGGAATTTGTGGATTTTGAGTGCTTTTAGAGTTTTGAGTATTTATTTGGGATTTTATAGGACTTTGGCTTTTTTTTAAAATTGTGAACGATTTTTATGTTTTTTTTTTGAGTTTTTCTAACATTTTCAGGGGTCTATTGGGTTCATAGAGATTTATTGGAATCTAGGGTTTCTATGGTTTTTACGATTTTTGGGTGTTTTATGAGATTTAGGGTTTTTAACGGTTTTTAACGGTTTTAATTGTTTTTAATGTTTTTTTACATTTTAAGTGTTTTTAGTGTTTCTAGGTTTTATGTTTTTCTTAGGGTTTTCAAGGTTTTTAGTTTTTTTATGATTTTGTCGATATTTAGGGTTTTTTAGAATTTTTATGGGTTTTTAAGGATATTGAGTCATTTTTTTGGGATTTTTATTTTTTAGGTTTTTTGTATTTTTTTGGGATTTTATTATTTCTTTTAGTTTTTTAGGTTTTTTTTATGAATTTTTACTATTTTTTCACATTTTAGGGGACTAAATTTTTTTATATTTTTTAGTGGTTTTAGGGGTTTTATGAGTTTTTAGTGTTTTTAGGTTTTAGGTGTTTTTTGGTTTTTTGGTTTTTTAGGGTTTTTAGAATTTTTAGGTTTTTAGGGTTTTTAAGGGTTTTTAGGTTTTTGAGGTTTTCTTAGAGGATTTATGGTTTTTTACAATTTTATACATTTTTACGGGTTTTTAGAATTTTTATGGGTATTTAGTTTTTTATGGATTTTGAGTTTTTTAGGTTTTTATAGCTTTTTGTGTTTTATGTTTCGTGTGTTTTAGGGGGTTTTTTTGTTTTTTTTGTTTTTAAAGGTTTGTTAGAGTTTTTATTATATTTATGGGATTAAAGGGTTTTAATAGTTTTTAGTGGATTTAATGTTTTTTGTAGGTTTTTACGGTTTTTATGGTTTTTAGGGTAAGGGGTTTTGTGGGGTTTATATTTTGTTTTTTGTTTTTTTGGGTTTAAATTGATTTTAGGGTTTTTTAGGCTTTCTAAGAGATTTTAAGGCTTTATACTTTTTATGTTTCATATGGATTTTTAAGAATTTTTTAGGATTTTAAGGGTTTTTATGGTTTTTAGGTATTTTGAGTGTTTTTAGGTTTTTATTAGGTTTTAATGATTTTTATGGGTTTTTTGGATTTTGGGGTTTTTTGAGTTTCTTTGGGTTTTAATGTTTTTTAAGAGTTTTTTAGTATTTTAAGGGTTTAATGGGTTTTTATAGTTTTTGGTGGTTTTTAGGGTCACTATGGATTCTTAGGGTTTTTTATAGTTATTATATACTTTTATGGGTTTTTAGGGATTTCTGGGTCCTTTTGGGTTTTTAATGTTTTTAGGGTTTTTAGGGATTTTTGGTTCTTTTTGGATTTTTAATGTTTTTATGGTTTTTAGGGTTTGAAGTATTTTTAGGTTTTTATGGTTTTATATTGGGTTTTTAGAGTTTTTTGGATTTTTATGTTTTATGATTTTGAACGAATTTTATGATTATTATGGTTTTTATAGTTTTTAGGGATTTTGAGGAGTTTTTTGGTTTTTAGAGGGGTTTACAGTTTCTTAGGATTTATATTGTTTTTAGGTTTTAGGGGTTTTTTTTGGGTTTTATGGTTTTAGTATGGGGTTTCAAGGTGTTTAGGGTTTTTTTGACATTTTTAGGGATTTTTTTGAAATTTTAGGGTTTGGAGTTTTAATTGTTTTTTAGGGGTTTAGGTTTTTTATTTTTTGGGGGTTTTGAACATTTTTATAGATTTTTAATATTTTTAGGGTTTTAAAAGGTTTTTAGAGTTTTAGTGGTCTTTTAGGGTTTTATAGGGTTTTAGGTTTCGTTATGGTTTTTTAATTTTGTTTAGTTATTAGGGTTTTTAGGGTTTTTGGGGTTTTTAGATTGTTTAGGTTTTTAGGTGTTTTAAGTGTTTTTAGGTATTTATGATTTTCTTTGGGATTTTCAGGGTTTTAGGGTTTGTTATTCAGGATTTTTAATAATTTTTGGGATTTTATAGGTTTTTTCGATTTTTAGGTATTTTGAGGGGTTTTATGGTTTTTAGGGAGCTAGAGGTTTTATGGATGTTTGGTGGTTTAGAAATTTGTTTTGATTTTTATGATTTTTATGGTATTTTAGAGTTTTTAATATTTTTAGGGTTTTAAAGGGTTTTTAGTGTTGTAATGGTTTTAGGGTTTTTATTGGTTTTTGGGATTTTAACCGCGTTTAGGGGATTTTAGGTATTTAGGATTTTTAAGGGTATTAAGTGTTTTTATATTTTACGGTTTTCTTGGGGTTTCTATGATGTTTAGGGTTTTTTAGGATTTTATGGATTTTTAGTGATTTTTTAATATTTTTATGGGTTTTAGGGGGATTTTTAATGATTTTACGGTTTTTATGGTGTGTTTTTTAGAGTTTTTTTTTTGATTTTTTAGGAGTGTATTTTGGGTTTTTAAGGTTTTCAACATTTTTAATTGTTTAAATGATTTTTTGATTTTTTAGTGTTTTAGGGTATTTATGGGTTCTTTATGGTTTTTAGAGGTTTTTTTGGTTTTTTCTTTTTTAGGGTTATAAGGGTATTTTTTTATCATTTTTCAGTTTTTAAGGTGTTTATTGTTCTTAGGTTTTAAGGTTTTTCTTTGGGTTTTTTTGGGTTTTTAGGGTTTTAGGGTTTTTTAGGTTTTTAGTATTTTTTATGTATTTTTAGTATGTTATTACTTTTTTAGGTTTTTAGGTATTTTGAGGGTTTTTAGTGGTTTTTGGGGTTCTTTTAGTTTTTTGGGTTTTTTTGAGTTTTTTTTCATTTTAAATGGTTTGTAGAGTTTTTTTATTGGTTTAGGGTTTAAATAGTTTTTTATAATATTTAGTAGATTTTACGGTTTTAATGTTTTTTATGGTTTTTATGGATTTTAGGGGTTTATGGTTTAAAGGGCTTTAGGGTTTTTAGGGTTATTTTGTGTTTATAGTATTTTAATGGGTTTTATGTGTTTTTTGGATTTTAAGATTCTATTATGTTTTTTCATGTATATAGGTGTATTTAAATTTTTAGTGATTTTATGGATTTTTTAGTATTTTTATGAGTTTAATAGGTTTTTATGGATTTTAAGGGCTTTTAGAGGTTTTAGGGGTGTTTTTGGTTATTAGGGGTTATTTGAGTTTTTAGTATTTTTATGGTTCTTTAGTGTTTTTAAACATTTTTAGGGGTTTAAAATTTTTTAATTTTTTTTTCTAATTTTTAGAGTTTTTATGTGTTCGTAGTGTTTTAAAGTATTTTTTGTGTTTTTGGACTTTTTGGTTTTTTTGGTTTTTTTAGAGTTTTTAGTGCTTTTAAGATTTCTAATGGTTTTAAGTGTTTTAATTTTTTTAATGTTTTTATAGGAGATTTTAGGGTTTTATGGTTTTTTAACATATTTTTTGGGGTTTCTAGGATTTTATGATATTTTGGGTTTTTTTATGGATTTTGAGGCGTTTTAGGGGATTTAAGGGTTTTTATAGGTTTATGGTGTTTAGGATTTCTTTAAATTTTTATGGTTTTTATGATTTTTATAGTTTTTGACATTTTAAGGGGTGTAAAGGGTTTTTATATAATTTAGAAATTTTTAGGATTTTTTTATGGGGTTTGAGGGGTTTTTATGGTTTTTAACGGTCTTTATAGTTTCTGGTGGGTTTAGGTGTTTTTAGGGTTTTTTTGGGTTTTTTGTGTTTTTTTGGGTTTTAGGTTTTTTATGGGATTTTAGGGTTTTTAGGAATTTTTATGATTTTATGGATTTTTATGGAATTTTTAGGATTTAATGGGTTTTTAGGTATTTTAGGGATTTTGAGGGTTTTGGGTTTTTTTAGGATTTTTTTTGTTTTTATAGTTTTCTTAGTATTTTTTTGATTTTTTCGGGGGTTTAGGTGTTTTAGATGTTCTTAACATTTTTAGGGGTTTAAAGGGTTTTGGAGTTTTAGTGGGTTTTATTGGTTTTAGAGTTTTTTATGCCTTTATGGTTTTTTTAAGTTTTTTATATTTTTACGGTTTTTAGGGTTAATAGTTTTTTGTGTTTTTAGTGGTTTTAGTTTTCTTTTAGGTATTTAATATTTTAATAGGGGTTTCAGGGTTTTTAAGTGTTTTTATATTTTTATGGATTTTTTAGTATTTATTGGTTTTTAGGGTTTTAGGGATATTGATGGTTTTTAGGGGTTTTTAGGGTATTTAGTGTTTTTATGGTTTTTTGGATATTTAGGATACTTTGATTTTTTTATGTTTTTAAATTTTCTTTGATATTTTTAATGATTTATAAGTTTAAAGGATTTCTAGAGTTTCTAATAGTTTTTTGGGGTTTCTATGGGTTTTATAGGATTTTTTTTGGGTTTTAGGGTATTATGGTTTTTATAGTTTTTAGGGTTTTAGGGGGTTTTAGAGTTTAAATGTTTTTTAAAGATTTTTATGTTTTTTTGGATTTTTGGGGATTTTCTAATTTTTTTAGGTTTTTATGGTTTTTGTTCTTTCCTTTGTAAGGTTTTTTTAGTTTTTAGGGTTTTTGGGTTTTTTTTATTTTTTTTTCTCATTTAAATGGATTTTATAGTTTTTGGTTGTTTTTAGGGTTTTGTGGGGTTTTTTATGGTTTGTGGTGTTTTTCATGGTTTTTATGGTTTTAAATGCGTTTTGGGGTTTTAGTTATTTTTTGTTTTTATTATGGGGTTTATGTGTTTTTGGGGTTTTATGGTTTATTAGTGTTTTCAGGGTTTTAGCATTTTTCACATTTTTAGAGATATTTTTTGATTTTTATGATATTTTTTGTTTTTATGGGGTTTTAGGAATATTTTTTGTGTTTTAAGGATTTTTAGGTTTTTTGGGTTTTATGGTTTTTTTTCATTGTTTAGGTTTTTTTGAGTTTTTTAGGGTTTCTAATGTTTTTTTATATTTTCTTAATGATTTTTGGGGCTTGAAGTGGTTTAGAGTTTTTAGTGGTTTTTGGGGGTTTTAGGGGGGTCAGGTGTTTATAGGATTTTAGGGGTTTTATAGTGTTTTAGGGTTTTTTGGTTTTTTCATGTTTTTATCATACATTAGGTTTCTAGGGTTTTGAGAGTTTTAATGATCTAATGGTTTTCTTAGGGTTTTAGGGTTTTTAGGGTTTTTTTATTTTTATAGGGTTTTTTATGGATTTTTTGGATTTTATGGGTTTTAGGGTAATTTTGGATTTTGAGGGATTTTAGTGGTTTAAAGCCTTTTATGGTTTCTTTATGGTTTTTGAGTTTATAAGGTTTTAAAGGATATTTAGTGTTTTAACATTTTTAGGGTTTTAATGGGTTTTTAAAATTTTTAGTGGGTTTTCTGGTTTTTTATGATTTTTAGTGTTTTTATGTTTTTATTAGTTTTATGTGTTTTTAGGTTTTTTAAGATTTCGTCGAACTATTTAGGGGTTGTAGGTTTTTTTATGTTTTCAGATATTTTTGGGAATAATTTTGTATTTTAACGGTTCTTTATGGTTTTTTGGTTTTTGGGGTTTTATGGATTTTTTCAGTTTTTTATTTTTTTATTTTTAAGGGTTTTTTCGGGGTTTTAGGGTTTTATAACATTTTTAGGGGTTTAAAGGGTTTTTAGAGTTTTTTTTGTTTTTAGAGTTTTTGTTTGTTTTTAGGTATTCTAAAGGTTTTATATCTTTTGAAGGTTTTTAGTGTTTTTAGGAGTGTTTATGATTTTTAGTGTTTTTAGAATTGTTTGGGGGTTTTTAGGGTTTCAAATTTTTTTAGTTTTTAATGATTTCCTTCGGGTATTCAAAATTTATTGGGGTTTTTATGTATTTTTTGGTAATTTTTGGATTTTATGGATTTTAGGGATTTTGAATGTTTTAGGGTATTTTAGGATTTTATGATCCTTAATATTTTTTGATTTTTTTGGGTTTTAGGGTTTTTTTTGAGTTTTTTAGTGTTTTGATGTATTTTATATATTTTTAATAATATAAGGTTTTAAATGGTTTTAAGGATTTAAGAGGTTTTAATGGTTTTTATGGTTATTAATTTTTTAGGGGTTTTTATGGTTTTTCAGGTATTTATATTCTTTTAGGGATTTAAAGGTTTTTTCTTTTTCAGGTTTTTATGAGATTTGATGTGTTTTAAGTTTTTAAATGTTTTATTTTGGTTTTTAGGGTTTTCAGTGTTTTTCACATTATAGGGATTTTATGGGTTTTTTATTGTTTTTTGTGTTTTTATGGATTTTTAGTGTTTTTTGGATTTTTTATGGTTTTTGGGTTCTTTTAGTTATTTTTTAATTTTTAATGGTTTGTATGGATTTTTAGTATTTTTTTACCATTTTTAGGGGTTTAAATGGTTTTATAGTCTTAAGTGGTTCGGTTTTTTATCAGTTTTTGGGGTCGTTTAGGTTTATAGGGGATTTTAGGGTTTTTACGTTTTTTTGGTTTTTAGGTGATTAAAGTGATGTTAGATTTTTAAGGTTTTCTTAAGGTTTGTCAGGGTTTTTAGGTATTTTTATTTTTTTAGGGATTTTTAATGATTTTAATGTATTTATGGTTTTTAGGAGTTTTAGGGATTTTTTAAGGTTTTTGGGGGTTTAAAGATTAATTTTTTTTCATATATGGTCTTTTTTTAGTTTTTAGGGGGATTATGATTTCTTGGGTTTTTAGGGTTTTTTAGGGTTTGGTGTATTTTATGGTTTTTATGGATATTACGGTTTTCAGGGTTTTTATGGATTTTATATTTTTTTATGTTTTTTAAAGGTTTAAAGTGTTTTTTAGTTTTTTAAGGTTTTCTTATGGTCTTATGGGTTTTGATGTTTTTTGGATGTTTTTATGGATTTTACTATTTGTTTGGGAATTTAATATTTTATTATGGTTTATATGTATTTTGATGGTTTTGAAGGGTTTTTAGTGTTTTTGGGATTTTATGGTTTTTTGGACTTTATTTTTTTAGTTTTTCTATGGTTTTAAAGTGTTTATAGGGTTTTCCATGTTTTTAGGGTTTTAAAGGTTTTTTAGAGTTGTAGTGGTTTTTAGGGTTTTATGTATTTTTAGGGGTTTAATGTCTTTTATAATTTTTGGGTTTTATGGTTTTGATTTTGTTTTAGGGTTTTTAGTGTTTTTATTCATTTTTAGGTTTTTAGGGGTTTAAGTTCACTTATGTTTTTATGGATTTCCTAGGGGGTTTCAGGGTTTTATGGGTTTTTATATTTTTATGTATTATTAATTATATTTTAGGGTTTTTATGATTTTTAGGGATTTTAGGGTCTTTGAGAGTTTCTTTGGGTTTTTAATTTTTTCTAACATTTTTTTCTTTGCTATTCCTTTTAAGTGTTTTGGGGTTTATATTTTTTGTTAGGGGTTTATAGGGTTTTCATTGTTTTTTTTTTGTTTTTAATGATTTTTAGTGTTTTTATGATCTTTATAGGTTTGTAGAGTTTTAGGGATTTGAGGGTTTTAGGAGTGTTTAGGGATTTTAATGTTTTTAGGATTTTTTTGGGATTTTAGGGGTTTTTTTACGTTTTTATTATTTTTTATAGTTTTTTTATATTTTTAGTGGTTTCAAGGGTTGTTATAGTTTTTAGAGTTTTTAGAGTTTTTAGTGTTTTTATGGGTTTCTAGGGTTTTTAATAATTTTGGTGTTTTATAGTTTTTATGGGGTTTCTAGGTTTTTAGTGTATTTTTTGGGGTTTTAGGGGTTTTATTGTTTTTTAGGTTTTAGGGGTTTTTAATATTTTTATGTTTTTATGGTTTACATAAGGGTTTTCACTATTTTTAGTATTTTTTTATGTTTTTTGTGATTTAAGGATTATCTTTTGATATTTATGTTTTTATGGATTTTGTTTTGTTTTATAGATTTTTAGGGTTTTAGGATTATTTAGAGTTTTAAAAAAAAAATTAGGTGTTTAGGGGTTCAATTGTTTTTATTTTTTTATGTTTTCATATGGTTTTAAAGAGATTTTATGTTTTTTTTGCGATTTTTAGCCTTTTTTGGATTTTCATGGGGTTTTAGGGTTTTTAGGTAATTTGATGTGTTTGGGGTTTTATGGGTTTTATGGTTTTTTTGAGTTTTTAAAGGGTTAAAGGTTTTTAGAGTTTTTAATGCTTTTTTGGGTTTAATGGGCATTTATACATTTTAGTGGGTTTTTTGGTTTTTATGGGATTTAAGGTTTTAAAGGTTTTTAATGATTTTTATGGATTTTTGGGGGATTTAGGGCCTTTAGGGTCTTTTAGGGTTATAAAGTTTTTTAGTTTTTTATGGGGTTTATGTTTTTTAGGTTTTTATAGGATATTTGACGGTTTTGAGTGTTTTTTATGTTTTTAGGTAATTTTTTAGGGATTTTATTGTTTTTTATGATTTTTGGGAAATTTAGAGGTTTTTGGGGTTTTAGGTTTTTATTTTATTATGGGTATTTATGGATTTTTTTGATTTTTTTTCATTTTAGGGATAATGTGGTTTTATGTTTTTTTAGGTTTTTTTTGTCTTTATTGTTTTTTGGGGTTTAGGAGTTTTTTAAAAATATTTTCAGGTTTAAATATATTTTTCATGATTTTAACATTTTTATGGATTTGAAGAGTATTTAGAGTTCTTAGTGGTTTTTATAGATTTTAAGGGTTTAAAGGTATTTAGGTTTATTTATGGTTTTTTGGGTTTTTAGGTTTTTTAATGATTTTATTGTTTTTTGTATTTTTTAGGTTTATTAGGGTGGTTAAGTGTTTTTAGTTTTTTAAGGGTTTATTAGGGTTTTTGGGGTATGTTTTTAAATTTTCTAGGGTCTTTTAGTATTTTTATGTTTTTTAGGATTTTTAGGGATTGTGATGGGTTTTAGTGTTTTTAGGGTCTTTATTAGTTTTTGGGGTTTTTTGAAATTTTTAGGGGATTTATGATGTTTCATAGTTTTTAAGGTTTTTAGTGGTTTAAAGGGTTTTTATAGTTTGTATTACTTTTAGAGGTTTTATGGGTTTTATAGTTTTTATGGTTTTAAGGGATTTTTATCATTTTTAGGTGTTTTTAGGTGTTTAGGGTCTTTTATGGGTTTTTAGGTTTTTAGGTTTTTCATGGGTTTTATGTGTTTTTATATTTTCTTAGGGGTTTTCATGGTTTTTATGATTTTTTAGGTTTTTAGGAATTTATAGGGAATTTATAGTATTTTTTATTTATTTTTCCAAATTTTTAGGTTTTTAGGGAATTAAGAGTTCTTTAATTATTTTTGGGTTTTAATTGTTTTTAGGGTTTTAATGTTTTCTTTAGGGTCATCTGAGGTTTTAGTGGTTTTTACCCTTTTAGTAATTTTTACAGATTTTAGAGGTTTTAAGGATTTTTATGATTTTTATGTATTTTTTAGGTTTTTATGGTTTCTATTGAGTTTTTGGATTTTTTAAATTTTTATAGTTTTTTAACGTTTTTAAGGAATTGAATGGTTTTTTTATTTTTAGTGGTTTTTAGGGTTTCTATTGGGTTATTGGATTTTTTGATGTTATGGGGGTTTTAATGGTTTTTAGGGTTTTAAGGATATTAAGGGGTTTATGGTTTATAGAATATGTAGGTTTTTTGTGATTTAATATTTTTCATGTTTTTAAGTTTTACCTAGGTTTTTTAGTTTTTTTACATTTTTTGAATTTTATGAATCTTTTAGGATTTTATGGATTTTATGGATTTTATGGATTTTAGTGATTTTTTGTGTTTTTAGGTTTTTCAAGGATTTATGTTTTCTATTTTTTTATTTGGTTTTAGGGTTTTCTTTTATTTTATAGTATTTTTATGGTTTTTAAAATTTTCTTAAAATTTTTAGCGTTTTAAAGCATTTTAAAGATTTTAATGGGTTTTCATTGTTTTTGTGGATTTCAAGGGTCTTTATATTTTTATTGGTTCTATGGTTTTTAGGGGTTTAAAAGTTTTTGGGTGTATTTTTAAAAATTTTAGCCTTTTATTTATTTTTAGGGTTTTATGTGTTTTAGGGTTTTATGGGTTTTTATGGGTTTTCTGAGTCTATTGCGTTTTTTATGTTTTTTTATTCGTATTCATTACATTCAAATTTTATGTCCTTTTAGAGATTATTTATATCTTAATGGTTTTATGATTTTAATGGTTTTATGGGTTTTAGTGTTTTTAGCATTTTTAGTTTTTTAGAGGTTTTATATTTTTTTGTTTTTTACAGTTTTCTTAGTGTTTTTAGTGTTTTTTATGTTTTTAGGGATATTAATGGATTTTTTTGATTAATATGGTTTTTTGGGTTTATAAGATTTTGAAGGATTTAAGGGGTGTTTAGGGTTTTTAGTGTTTTTATGACTATTATAGGTTTTTTGTTTTGGGGTGGTTTATTGTTTTTGGGGTCTTTTAGGGGTTTTTAGGGTTTTTATAATTTTTTGGGTTTTTGGGGGTTTTATGAGATTTTAGGTTTTTTAATGTTTTACTTATGTTTTTTACTATTTTAAAGGATATTACATTTTTTTTGTGATTTTTATGGCGTTTTAGGTTTTTATGGTTTTTAGGGTTTTTAGGGAATTTTAGGGTTTTTATGAATTTTAGAGTTCTTACGGTTTTTAGTGTTTTTAGCATTTTTTAGGTTTTCAAGGGATTTTAAGTGTTTTTTTTGGTTTTTAATATTTTCTTATAATTGTTCAGGGTATTAAGTGGTTTAATGTTTTCAAAGATTTTAGGGATTTTGTAGTATTTTTTTTGGTTTTTAGGGTTTTTAGGTATTTTGAGGTTTTTTAGTGCCTAGGGGTTTTGAGGGGTTTTATTGTTTTAGGGGTTTTAGGGGTTTTTTTTGTGTTTTATGGTTTTTTATGTTTTCTTCAGTTCTAATTTTTTTATAATTATTCAATGTTTTTAGGTGTTTAAAGAATTTTTATACTATCTAGAGGGGTTTTAGGGTTTTTATGGGGTTCTAATGGTTTTTATGGGGGGTTTTTAGTTTTAATAGTTTTAAAGGTTTATGGGTTTTTTTTAATTTTTTAGGTTTTTTGGGGGTTCAAAGTGTTTTTAGGATTTTAAGGTACTATTATGGGTTTTTAAGGTTTATAGGGTTTTTATGTTTTAGGGTTTTTATGTTTTTAGGGATTTTTTGGATTTTTATTGTTTAATGTTTTTAGGGATATTGTGTGACTTTATGATTTTTTAAGTTTTATAGGGTTTTTTGGTTTCTTGAGGATTTTAGGTTTTTAGAGTTTTAATGTATTTAGTGTTTTTATTGTTTATAGGGTTTTAAAGAATTATTAGATTATTAGTGTTTTTAGGGTTCTTTTGGTTTTTAGGGATTTAATATTTTATAGGTTTTATGTTTTTTAGGGGTTTTGAGGGTCTTTTAGGGTTTTTATGGTTTTTAGTGTTTTTGATATTCTTTTTGGGTTTATGTGTTTTTAGGATTGTAAGGATTTCATATTATTTTCTAGTGGTTTTAGGGTTTTTATATTTTAATGGATTTTTATTATATTTGTGGTCTTTAGGGTTTTTAGGGATTTGGGGGGTTTTATGATTTTTTAGTGTTTTTAGGATTTTTATGGTTGTTTGGGTTTTTAATTTTTTTGATTTTTTAGGGTTTTTATGGTTTTTAGTGTTTTTTTTACATTTTTAGGAGTTTAAAGGTTTTTTATAATTTTTAATGGTATATTTTTTTATCTTTTTTAATGATTATTTTTGGGTTTTGTGGTTTTTTTGTGGTTTTTTTGTCTTCTAGGGTTTTTAGTGTCTTTTAGGGTTTTTATCATTTTTTATTGGTTTATGGGTTTTAAGTGTTTTTTTTTATTTTTAATATTTTATTATGGTTTTTCTAGGATTTTTTGGATTTTTCATATTTTTTTATCTTTTTTGGGATTTTTATGATTTCAATAGTTTTTGGGGTTTTATTGGTTTTTAAAAATTTTAGGAAATTTAAGGTTTTTAGGGGTTCGAGGGTTTTAGGTTTTTTATCCTTTTTATGGGTTTTAAGTGTTTTTATGCTGGAAAGGATTTCATTGTTTTTTTAGTGATTAATATGGATTTTTACATTTGTTGGTAGTTTTATGGATTTTTACTACTTTTATGGTTTTTTGGGATTTAAGGGATTTTAAGGGGTTTTAAGGGTTTTAAGTGTTTTTAGGGTTTATGGTTTTTTGGGTTATTCGGGTTCTTTTTAGTTTTGTAAGGATTTATGGTTTTTAGAGTTATTAACATCTTCCTTGACTTAAAGGGTTTTTAGAGTTTTTACTTGTTTTTAAGGGGTTTATAGGGATTTAGGGTTTTTATGTTTTTTTTTGGTTTTAGGATTTTTGTGATTTTTTTGGATTTTATCTTTTTTAGGTTTCAAGGGTTTTAAGTGTTATAGGTTTTTAAGGTTTTCTTAAGGGTTTTCAATATTTTTGGGGTTTTTTATGTTTTATTATTTTTAGCGATTTTTTTGGATTTTAAAGGTTTTTTAGGTTTTTAAATGATTTTGAGGGTTTTAGTGTTTTTATGGTTTTTTGGATTTTTGTGATTTTTATTTTAGTTTTTATTGTTTATATGGTTTTTATAGTTTTTTAATGTTTCCAAGGGTTTAAAGTATTTTTAGAGTTTTTAGTGGGTTTTTAGCGGTTTTAGGATTTTTATCATTTTTAGGGTTTCTTCTGGGTTTAGAATTTTTATGTTTTTAGAGTGTTAATAGTTTTTTTGTAATGTTTTGATGGGGATTTTCATGGATATTAGGGTTAGTATGATTTTAGGGGATTTATGGTTTTTTATTATTTTTTATATTTTTTTCTAGTTTTTAAGTGTTTTATGTTTTATGTTCTTTCTGGGTTTTTATTGTTTTTACGATTATTAGGTTTTTAGTGTTGTTTAGGTTTTTTGGGGTTTTAAGTGATTTTATGTTTTTAAGGTTTTATTAGGATTTTTGAGATCTTTTATGGTTTTTTATATTTTTAGGAATTCTTAGGTCTTTTTTTGGTTTTTTTATTGTTTTTTAGGGTTTTTTTGGGATTTTAAGGTTTTTATGGGGTTTTTTTTTTGTTTTTTTGGTTTTTGATTTTTTATGATTTTTTATGAATTTAATGGAATTTAAGGGTTTTAGGGGGTTTTAGTGTTTTTATCATTTTTAAGTTTTTAGGGGTTTTAAGTGTATTTAGTTTTTATGGTTTTCATAGAGTTTTCCTGAGTTTATAGTGTTTTTTTCCTTTTTAGGTATTTTTATGGATTTTCTCAGATTTTTATGGTTTTTAGGTATTTGGGTTTTTTTAGGATTTTCTAGGGTTTATTGGGTTTGTTATGGTTTTTAGTGTTTTTAGGATATTAAGGGGTTGAATTGTTTTTTGGTTTTTTATGTTTTCATCGGTTTTTTATGTATTTTTTAATATTTTATAGATTTTTAGTGTTATTTTAAAATTTTTATGGGTTTTTATGGTTTTTGATGATTTTGATGCTTTTTCTGGTTTTTAAGATTTTTAGGGTGTTTACGGTTTTGGGGGGGTTAAGGGATTTTTTTTTGATATTTTTAGGCTTCTAAATGGTTTTTACATTTTTTTAACATTTGTGTTTTTATGTAATTTTTTGGGTTTTCAGTGTTTTTTATGGTTTTTTATGTTTTTAGGGATTTTTTAGGACATTTTTGGAATTTTTATGGTTTTTATGGTTTTAGGGATTTTGGGTGGTTTTAGGGACATTATAAATTATTGGTCTTTTAGGATTTTGGGGGTTTTTTAGGTTTTCTAGTGGTTTTAAGTGTTTTTAGGTTTTAATGTTTTCTTAGGGGTTTTCATGGTTTCATGTATTTTTTAGGTTATTTTATATTTTTATGTAATTTTTAGGAATTTTCTATTTTTTTGTTTTTTATGTAATTTTAATGTTTTAAGGGTTTTTGGGTTTTTTGGATTTTTAGGGTTATTTGCGCTTTTAGGGTTTTAATGTATTTCTAGAGTAATTAACATTTTTAGGGTTTAATGGTTTTAATTGGTTTTTATTAGTTTTTAGGGTTTTGATGGGTTTTTATGGTTTGTAGGGTATTTATAGTTGTTATGTGTTTTATGGTTATTTGGGTTTTTATAGGTTTTTAGAGTTTTTAGTGTTTTTGGTTTTTTATGTGTTATATGTTTTTTTAGGTTATTAAAGTTTACTTAGGATTTTTAGGATTGATGTTATTATGTATTTTTAGGGTTTTTAAGGATTTTTATTGTTTTTAGGGATTTTGAGGGTGTTTAGGGTGTTTTTTGTTTTTTTTGTTCCTTTAGTGTCATTTTATTTTTAGGGGTTTTAATGTTTTTTGTTTTTTTAAATTATCTTGGGGGTTTAAATAGTTTTTATATTTTTTAGTGTGTTTTCAGGGTTCTCATTGATCTTTATAATTTATATGGTTTTTAGGGGTTTTATGGTCTTTAGAGTTTTTGAGGTTTTTTATGGCCATTTAGGGGTTTTATCATTTTTTTTTTATTTTTAGGGATTATAATTATTTTTAGATTTTAAGTTTTTGTTATGATTTTTCAAGGATTTTAGTGTTTTTTAGATTTTAGGTATTTTTTAGTATTTTTTGCTTTTTAGGTTTTCTAGGGATTTTGAGGGTTTTGGGGGGTTTTAGGTTTTTTTGTGGTTTTTAGGGGTTTTTTTGGTTTTTTATGGGTTTTAACTATTTTTACACTATTAAAGTTTCATTAGGGGTTTGTAGGGTATTTTCTATATTTTTAATGTTTTTAGAGATTTATATTTATTTTCTGGATTTTTATGGGTTTTTTGGGATTTTGAGGGTTTTACGATTTTTTAGGGGTTTTAGGGGTTTTTTGGTTTTTAGGGTTTTTATTGTTTTTTGTGTTTTTTGGGTTTTTATGGTTTTTAGATTTTTATTTGAATATTTTTAGGGATTTATATGATATTTAGTGTTTTTATTAGTTTTTAGGTTTTCATGGGTTTTCATACATTCTTATGTTTTTAGGGGTTTTATAGTTTTAGTATTTTAGTTTTTTTAAGGTTTTTTTTCACTTTTATGTATTTAGGGGTTTTAAGTGTTTTTCGATTTTAATGGTCTTATTAGGGGTTTTCAGGGATTTTAGGGGGTTTTATTTTTTATAGATTTTTTTAATGATTTTAAAGGTTTTTATGTTTTTCAAGGTTTTTAATGATTTTGAGGGTGTTAAAGTTTTTTGGGTTTTTAATGTTTTATGGGTTTTTTGGGTTGTAGGGGTTTTTTGAGTTTTTTATGGGTTTTAATGTTTTTTAGACTTTTTTACATTTTCAAGGGTTTAAATTTTTTTAGAGTTTTAGTGGGTTTTTAGGGTTTCTATTGGTTTTTAGGATATTTATGTTTTTGAGTGTTTTTATTTTTTTATGGCTTTTATAGGGTTTTTTTAATTTTTTAAGGGTTTTAGTATTTTTTGAGTATTTTTATAGTTTTTAGGGTTTATAATGATTTTGATCAGTTTTATGGGTTTTAGGGGTTTTATGGTTTTTTCGGCTTTTTTGGGTGGGGGGTTAGTTTTTAGGGCATTGAAGTTTTTTTGAGTTCTTTAATGTTTTTAGGAGACTAACTGTTTTTTATGGTTTTAGTGGGTTTTAGGGTTTTAATTAGTTTATGAGTTTTAATTTTTTTATTGGATTCATTGGTTTTATTCTTTTTAAGGTTGTTAGGATTTTTAGGGTTTTTTTATCATTTTATTGCATTTTAGGGTTTTCTTATTTTTCATAGTGTTTTTTATTTTTTTGGATTTTAATGCCTTTTTTATGATTTTTAAGAGTTTTTAGGTTTTTTGGGTTTTTATAGTTTTTTTGGTTTTTTTGTAGTTATTAGGGGTTTTTACATTTTATTGGGTTTTATATGATTTTAGAGCTTTTAAATGTTTTAGGTGTTTAAAGGGTTTTTATACTTTGTAGAGCGTTTTTATATTTCCATGGGTTTTTAACGTGTTTTAGGAAATTCTTATATTTTTTATGGTTTTATAATTTTTTGGGGATTTAGCGTTTTTAGGTTTCTTGTGGGATTTAAGTGTTTCTAGGTTTTAAGGTTTTCTTTGTATTTTTCACAATTATTATATTTTTTATTTTATTTTTTGGATTTTAAGGATTTTTTTAGATATTTATTAGGTTTTTAAGGATTTTGAGGGGTTTTATGGTTTTTAACACTTATATAGTTGGGGGGTTTGGGTTTTTAGGTTTTTTTTGAGTTTATAATTTTTTATGGTTTTTAATGTTTTTAATGTTTTTAGGGGTTTAAAGAGTTTCAATTTTTTTTAGTTTTTTATTATTTTAATTGGTTTTTTGGGTTTTTAATGATTCAGAGGTTTTTATGGTTTTTTTGTGGCTTTTAGGGGATTTTTAGGGTTTTTAAGGTTTTTAGGATTTTGAGGTATTTTATTTGTTTTAAGTGCTTTTAGGTTTTAAGGTTTTCTTATAGTTTTTAAGATATTTAGGGGGTTTTACATTTTTAGGGTTTTTAGGGAATATTTAGTATTTTTATGGTTTTTAGGGTTTTTAGGGATTTTTAGTGGTTTATGGTTTTTATCATTTTAGGGGTTTTATGGTTTTTTTGGGGTTTTAGGGTTTTAAGGTTTTTTTGAGTTTTTTTAAGATTTTTATTTTTTTAGAGGGTTTTTAATATTTATTAGTTTTTAAATGGTTTTTATATATTTTAATGGTTTTATGATTTTTATCTATTTTATGGGTTTTTAAGGGTTTTAGGCATTTTTATGGTTTTCTGGGGGGTTTTATGGTTTTTAGGGTCTTTAGGATATTTAGAATTTTTAGGTGATTTTATGGTTTTTTGGATTTGTAGGAATATTTGGAAATTTTTCTGTTTTCTAGGGAGTTTTAGTGGTTTTAGAGATTCTTAGGTGTTTAGGGGGTTTTAGGGTTTTTTGTATTTTTGTTTTTAGGGGTTTTAAATGTTTTTATGTATTTGTAGTAATCTTATAATTTTTTTTGTATATTTATTATTTTTTACATTTAGAGTGGTTTTAAGGAATTTTTTTAAAAATTTCATTATTTTTTGGGTTTTTGAGGGGCTTTATGGTTTTTAGGATTATTATGGTTTTCTTTTGTTTTTGGTGTTTTTTAGTTTCTTAGGGATTTAATGTTTTTCTGAGTTATTAATGTTTTTAGGGGTATAATGTATGTTTAGATTTTTTAATGGAGTTTATGGTTTTATGTGTATTTAGGGTTTTAAGGGTTTTATGGTTTTTATGGTTTTATGTTTTTTAGTATTTTTTGGTTTTTTAGGGGTTCTAATTGTTTTATATTTTTATTGTTTTCTTACTGGTTTAGGGTTTTATGGTTTTTTCATATTAGGAATTAATTGGGATATTTTAGCATTTTAATGGTTTTTAGGGATTCTCCGGGTTTTTAGGTTTTATTTCCTTTTAGAATTTTTTAGGAATTTTTTAGGATTTTAATGGTTTTTAGGGTTTTTTAGGTATTTTAATGATTTTGGTGGGTTTTGGGTTTTTTTTGGGATTAGGGGTTTTTACTTGAGTTTTAGGGTTTTGTGGGTTTTTATAGTTTTGTAACGTTTTATAGGATTTAAAGGATTTTTAGAGTTTTTAGTGGCTTTTTAAGGGGATTTTGAATTTTCAGAGTTTTTAAGGCTTCAGGGTTTTAGAATTTTTTATGTTTTTAGGGTTTTTTGGGGGGTTTTTAAAGAATTCATAGGGGTGTTTAGCATTTAAGGGTTTTAAAATTTTCAGGTATTTAATGTTTTTTTGTTTATTATTGTTTTATGGTTTTAGGGATTTTGAGGGTTTTTAGGCGTTTTGAGGGTTTTTAGAGGTTATTTTGTTTTTTTTGGTTTTGTAGGGTTATTTTTAGGATTTTATAGATTTTATGGTTTTTATAGTTTCTAAAATTTTTAGGGGTTTAATGTGTTTTTATATTCATTAGTTGGTCAAGAGGTTTTTTCTAGTTTTTTAGGGATTTTAAGTTATTAGTTATTTTTATTGTTTTTAGGGGTTTTATGGTTTTTATAATTTATATCATTGTTTAAGGTTTTATGGTTTATAAGTGTTTTAAAGGTATTTTGTCTTTCATTTATTTTTGGTACTTTCTTAGGATCTTTATGAGTTTCAGGGATTTAGGGATTTTTAGGGATTTTTAGGGGTTTTACGGGTTTTAGGGTTTTTATTGTTTTTTTGTGGTTTTAGAGTTTTTTTATATTGTTGGGTTGGAAATGTTTTTTAGATTTTTTTAACTCTTTTAGTGTTTTAATGGGTTTTTAGTGTTTTTAGTGGGTTCTTAGGGTCTTAGGTGTTTTAGGGTTTTTTAATGTTATTAGGGTTTTTGTGGGTTTTATGGTTTTTAAGGGTTTTTATGGTGTTAACATTTTTTATGTTATCAATGGTTTAAGTGTTTTTCTTTTTTTAAGTTTTTCTTATGTTTTTAGAGGTTTCTATCTATTAAGGGATTTTTAGGCCATTTTATATTTTTTGTGTTTTTAGTGTTTTAGGGATTTTTTTTGTGTTTTTAGGGTTTATTTTATTTGTGGTTATTTTTTAGGTTTTTTAGGGTTTTAGGGATTTAAATATATTTTTAGTGATTTTAAATATTTTTATGGATTTAAAGTGTCTTAATGTTTTTATTTAATTTTTATGGGTTTTTTTATTTTTTATGGTTTTAAGGTATTTAGGGGTTTTACATATTTTAGTCGGTTTTAGGGTTTTAGGGTTGTTTTAGGGTTTTTAGGGTTTTATGTTTTTTTGGGTTTTAGGGTTTTTAAGTGTTTTTAGGTTTTTATGGTTTTCTTAGAGTTTTTAGTGTATTATGGATTTTTCATTTTTAATGTATTTTAGGACTATTTAGGGATTTTTTGATTTTTAGGGTTTTTATGGGTTTAGTTGTCCTTTATGGAGTTTTTTTGGGTTTTATGGGTTTTTGGATTTTTGTGGTCTTATGAGTTATTTAGGGTTTTAAAATTTTTTATACGTTTTAAACATTTTTAGGGGTTTGAAATGTTTTTATAGGTTTTGGTGGTTTTTAGGGTTTTATGTGTTTTATGGTCCCTTGGAAGTTTTATGGATTTTAAGGGTTTTAGGATCTTTCACGATTGTTACCATTTTTAGTTTTTAGTGGTTTAATGTGTTTTTAGGGTCTTAGGGTTTTACATGGTCTTAGGGTTTAATGATATTTTAGGTATTTTTATAGATTTTTAGGATTTTTATGGGTTTTATGTTTTTGGGGATTTTGGGATTTTTAAGGTTTTTTATGGTTTTTAGGGTTTTTTAGGGTGTTGGCATTTTTATGGTTTTTAGGGGTTTTATGTGTTTTGAGGTTTTAAGGTTTTCTTAGGGGAATTTAGGGTTTTAGTGTTTTTATGTTAATATGGATTATTATATATTTTTTAGAAATCTAATGGGTTTTCAGGGTTTATAATGATTTTGAGGGTTTTTAGGTTTGTTTAGTGTTTTTAGATTTTTTAGCTGTTTTGTGGGTTTTAGGTTTTTTTTAGTTTTCTAGGTTTTTTATGTTTTTTTGTGTTTTTTATTCCATTATGGGTTTAAAGGGTTTTTAGTTTTTTAGTGGGTTTTATGGGTTTTATGGGTTTTTATGGTTTTTATGTTTTTAGTGGGGTTTATGTTTTATGGGTTTTTAGAGTTTTTAAATTTTTTCAGTTTTATGGGTTATAAGTGTTTTTATTTTTTTAAGGTTTTCTTTTTTGTTTTTAGGGTTTTTAGTATTTTTATTTCTTTTAGATATTTCTAGGAAATTTTATTGATATTTATGTTTTCTAGCATTTTTAATGAGTGTAGGGTCCTGCAAAATCCGCAAAGGAAATTTTACCCAAATCTCCCAAAAGAATTTTGGGAAAATAATAAAAGGAGGAGAAACAAAGAACTGGTCCACGAACCGGTCCATGGAAGCATAATGTGGATAGGCACCGTGAGGCACCCCCTCCGCGAACCATCGTCATTCACGAAATGGAGGCGGAGAGGCTTCGCGGTCGCGAGGCAGGATAGGTGCCGGTCCAGTTCGTCGTCGCGAACCGCCCCAACTGCGGACTGCATCGACCGATTCAAGTCGCACCCGTTGCCGTTCGCGGAATGGAGGCAGAACCCTCCGTAGCCGCGAAGCACTCCCTAAGATTGTCTTGCGGAGGAGGGGAGCGATCAACACCCATCGCGAATCGCAGATTGACCAAGTCAGTTGTGAACCGGGTATGGGCCTCTACAAAAAGTGACACATGGCCATAGATGCATTCCTTTCCCCACTCTATAAAAGGAGACCAAGGGGGAAAGAAGAATGGATCTGAGAACTAGAATAAGATTCGGAGGAAAGAGATCGGTTGAAGGAAGGCTTCGAATTTCGCAAATAGCGAAATTCCCAACCGTGAACCACAGCAGGTATATGAATTATGAAAGAATTGGAAAACGCATAATAATTTGGTAAACCGCGAACCTAAGTGACATAAAAAGGAGAACCACGAACCATAACCCTCCACGGATGACTTCCCTGCAGACCAGGGCGTTTATGCCTCTTTTTCCATCCGTCGTACCGCAGAGCACCCTTCTCCACGGGCAAAGCCCCGACCGACGAGCCTCTAATCGACGCTGCCCTTGGCCGCCACTGCCCACCTGGAACCCTCCGCGAACCATCTTGGTTCGTGGATTGAGCCTGAAACCGCGAACCACTCTGGTTCGCGGATTGAGCCCGACGCCGCGAACCACTCTGGTTTGCAGATTGAGCCCGAAGCCGCGAACCACTCTGGTTCGCGGATTGACCCTAAAGTCGCGAACCACCCTGGTTCGCGGGACGCCAATCAATCCACAGACTACCCTGGTACGCGGACATCTTCTCCAGCCACATGGAAGATCCCCACGCAAAGGGTGCCACCACCCATACCTCTCGGTGGATAGCCAAATACTTCGGTGTTCTCATTTCCAAGGCCAGGTAAAATCCTTCCAATCCAGCCAGGTCCTCCGCGACTCCCTCATCGGCCTCGAGTCGAGGCCTCCGCCAGAGCCACCGGACCCACATGTAATAACTTTCAGGTGCATCAGCGTGCCATTTTGAGTTCAAATACCCATGGTAAACAAGGGAAATAGGGTTTCCCCAACCCTTGGGTGGATTCCCGAAGCATGCCTAGGTTCACATTCCCACGGTAATGCGGGGTCTAAGCCCGAGAGCCCCCTTCTTGACTCTACTTGCCAAGATGAGGGACTTCACACTTCGGCGGTCGGGCACTTCTCCCCTCCCCAGAGTGGGGGCGGCATACCCATCTGAAGGCAGCCATCCCCATGCACCTCGGTACTTCCTCGGGTATCTCCCCGGGGAATAAAAGAGGAAATGGGAACATGAGAACCCCCTTTCCCTCTCCCGTTGGGATTTGTCGCCCCGGGCGTCCATCTCGGAGTAAGCCCCAACCTTATGGGCCTCCTTAGAGTGTAATCCCCAATTCATCCACCCATGGGCCGCCTTCATGCATAATCCCCACTCCGCTTCTCACGAACGCACCTTTCGCGATGTGATCCTCCGGTCCTTGCTGCCTCTTGTTTCACACACCAAGCATGAATCACATGGTCTTAGAGTAAGAATCAACCATGACATCCTCCTATGGGCCTCCTCAGAGTGTAAGACCCAAGCCAAAGAAAACTATGTGGACTTTGATCCATGTCAAGGCATGGTACGTAGGAAGCCTCCACGAGGTTCAATCCCACCACTCGGTCGTTTCTTCACGTCGAGTTCCACCCTCGTCCAACATGACATTAAACTGTATTCCCCCGTCCAGCATGACGTTAAACTATATGCATGAAATACGTGGACTTTGATCCCTACCTCCTAGATAGGGTACATTGGAAGCCTCCATGAGGTTCAATCCCACCACCCTTCGGACCACCTGGTCTCTCTTCACGTCGGTTCCCCGACACCTAAACGAACTACGTGGACTTTGATCCCTGCCTCCTAGATAGGGTATATAGGAAGCCTTCCTGAGATTCAATCCCGACATCCGGTCAATCCGATCATCTCCACATCGTTTCACGACATCATTCATAGTGCTGCCTCGATTGAGTTCCAGCCCTTCGGGGTCATTAATCCAATTAGGGATGGTAAACCTTGAGCATGAATGATTCTGAAACCCTGCATCCAGCTGACTGTTGCCCACCAGGGTTGAATTTGTGGATACTATGTTTGGGTATAGACCAATGATTCACGAACATATGAATACGTCTTAAATCTATAAGGGAGTCCCAGAACAGGGAATAATTCCCCGCAAAAAGGGTGCGATGAGCCTGTCTTCCCATCCTCTCGACCAATGTGAGTTCTTAAGAGTCGTTGGCCAGACCAGGCAGCAAACGCCTGTCTTCGGAAATCAAGTCCATCAATCATTGGATACGGAGCCGTTGGGCGTTTCATGGCTGAAAACCAGAACGAGTCAAAAAATGGAGAACCCGACGTGAATCTTTAACCAAACATGACGGATTTAACCTAATCTCACCCAGTTTCCCCTTATGCTCTAAAGGAGGGCCAACAAAGGTCATTAATTACGCATGGGATTGTGATATGCTTCTTTGATGGGTTTTCTGCTTTTATTTTCTAAAATGTTTCGCATGCACTACTTTCAGAACTCCCTTCGATCTAATGGAAGTGACCACAAAGGCAGATCTAGACAGCCACTGTCTCTGTCTCCAACCATTTCAGGAGTCTATCCCTGGAACGGGACAATGCGTACCTCCCTTATCTTAGGGAGGCGGATGAGGTTGACGTTGAGGACTTCATCCCTATCGAACGAGGGTTCTGCTCTCCGGCCCCCACCGAAAGGCATCACCACGGTCACGCCATGATTCAGCATCCTCGCGCCGAGAAGGATGTTTCACCAAGGATTATGGCCCATGATCCCTGAGCTCCAGCCCCTCGGACCGCCTGACGAGGGTGGCAGACATACAATCGGTGACTGGTAATCACCCAGGTCCATGAAGAGGAAATCCGCTGCTCATCCACGGAGACGTACCACGAACAGGAACCTACACCTGTTCGATCCCCCCAAGCCCGCCATCCAGACATGGCGGCATCATACGAGCCATCACACATCCACGTCGAGATCCATCAATCCTATCTCTCATGCAGTACGGCACTTACCATGCAGGCACCTCTCCCTACCTAGGGTCGTGAAGCCCACCAGCTTGACGCAGTGGCAACCCGACACCTGCAGGACTAGCTCCTGGTAGTTGCTTCAGATGCCTGCCATCCTAATATAGTGGCGATCAACAAAGCCCGCCACCCAGATGTGGCATAAAATCATTGGCAGGAACGTCTCCCCGCCAACAAAGGCCACCGACTCGATACGGTGGGAAATCGATATATGCAGGGACAGCTCCCTACGGATGCAAGTAAAGTATGGCACCCCGATGTGGCGGCAAACATAGAGAGAAAACAGCATATCCCAGTACAGGAGAAGATTCGTTCACCTACCCCGACACAGGAGAATTGTCAGTACCCACTGAACACTGGAGGACTGAAGCCGGATATTCCTGCTCTGATACCGGAATGGGCCTTCATACCCGTTCCAGCAAAAGATGTCTCTCTACATATCCTGGAAACGATGGAGGAGCAGGTATCGATCCCAGATCATATCTTGTAGAATTTCCAGCATGTAATTGCATCGGCGGCAACAGCAAGGACTCGGGCCAGTGAGCCCATCTCCCGAATTGAGGTGACTCATCTAAGAGATGAGATAGCCGCCTCGGAGTAGATCTGCATCCCTGCATCAGCCCAGGAGGGTCGCTGGCTATATTCCGCGACGCAAGGGCAACTGAATCGAGCACCTTCACACGATCCAACTGGGGGACACCCTTCAATCACGGTGGATTCTCCAGAGCAGGCATATATCCCTGATAAATGTCAAGATGTTAGTCGGCGTATCCCGGAAACGTCACGAGACTCAATTAGATAGGGAACCAATGGTGAAGTCTGTTGTCGATAGCATATAGTCCCCACTGCCCACAAAAGAGCACCCCGAACACGCCTAAGGAAGCCGGAAAATAAAGAGCGGGTTCATGACTCTGTTCTGCTAGAATCTGGGGTTCCCAACTCCACTACGCACATGTCAAAGGGTCAGAACCCTGCCCACCCATTACCATATGATGGGAGTGGCAATAGTATTTGTGAAGGTCCTCCTCGCAATATCGTTACTAGTAGCTCTGAAGGTCCTCCCCAGAGCACCTGTGGGGGCCTCCCCCGCAGGCATATAAAGATCGGTCACAAGAGCTTCTCTCCTGATGCGAGTCACAGAAACCCTCCACATGACCAAAAGATCGAGTAGCAATAAGGTCCTCCACTTACTGCGGCCCACCCTAAAGGTTCTCCCCGGGGTATACACTACAATCACTCTACATGCAGTGGGACCACAGATTATGATGGTAGTCCTCGCTATCATAGTCACAACTACGGAGGTCCTCCCCATAGTGATGTCTCATCACAACAAGAAGGCCCTCCCCTTGTCGTGGCCTTCCCTGAAGGTCCTCCCTAGGGGTTACGCTGCAACGGAACTCCACGCATCTAGGCATTAGGTCATGGTGGTAGTCCTTGCCACCCTGATAACGGAGGTCCTCTCAGTAGAGACGTCAAGCAACGAGAAGGCCCTCCTCTCGTAGCAGGACATTCCAGAGGCCCTCCCCAGGATGTATCCCGCAGATATTCTCCCTGAGGCAACAGTAATATTAGTCCTCGCCATTGCCACAGTTGTGATGGTAGTCCTCGCCACCACAGCGTCATTGCAAAGGTCCTCCCGGAAATGGCCCCAAGAAACAAGAAGGTCCTCCCCTTGTCGCGGCATGTCCTAAAGGTCCTCCCCAGGACACGCGTCGAACGTCAAGCCATGATGGCCATCCTCTCCATGATGGCATTTGTTGCGAAGGTCCTCCCCATAACAATGCCATGTAGCCAGAAGGTCCTCCCCTTGCTGCAACATGCCTTGGAGGTCCTCCCCAGGGTGTGAACTATAAAAGTCCTCTATGAAGTGAAGCATCAAGCAGTAATGGTAGTCCTCGCCATTACAGCCGTCATTGCAAAGGTCCTCCCTGTGATGACATATTATATCGACAGGAAGGTCCTCCTCCTGCCGAGTCAAGCACCGAAAAGCCCTCATATTCCGAGGCACTCAAAAGGATGGGATCAAGCATGTCAGATTCCTAGATTTTCACTAAGGACACCATTATTCATTCAGGAGACAGTCTGGGGCCGCGTTCATCTTCTGAACCACCTCGGAATCGCTTACATAATGATTCAGCACCTACCGGTCCCACTTCCTTAGATCACACTAGCAGTGAGCGCCTCAGTTGGGCTGACCAGGTAGAAGAATCACAAGCAGGGGAGTATGCCAATATGTTGTACCTAAGGAAACGATTGGAAAGGAATGATATACCAATCAAGTTTTGTCCCACGGCCACCTCTCAGTACAACATACCCAGGGAGTTGTCGGAAGAATTCATGCACGACATCCGCCATAATATATGGACGACCCTCCGTTGGCTGAAGTCAAGCTTCCTGCACTATGATGGGTATGTAGACCACGTCAAGACGATAGGGGACCTCCTGCATCACATCGACATGGAGTCCATTTCCTCGACACGATGACAACGCTCTGAGAGGCGCAAAGAGAATATGGAGGCAGCTTGCCTCCATGCACTGCACGAACTGCGCCACCTCATCGATGACGCTCCGACGGGAGTCCATATCAGGGGATGGGGGGGACATGGAGCTCTTCATTTCACTCCACTCCCCACCAAGAAAAACCCATCTGTCATGGTATCGTGTAATGTCGTCACATCGAGACGGCAATCGGGTGGACCCCCTGTTCTGGAAAGGCAACACACCAAACAGATTCGGGCCTCGAGTAAGTCTCAAAAGCGTCAGGCCCAGCGGGAACGAGCCAATAAAAAACTCTTGAATCAGGCCACCGAGAGCATACATCATGCCTCTCTCCTAAGAGATGCCAATCAATGATCTCTGCCTGCCTCCCCAGAATGGACTGATCCATATGTGAATTCGGCACCAGATCTAGTTCACCCCCGGATGGGGGAACGTGTGATCAGGCGGGTCGCGATAGCTGCAGCTACTGCCACAATCCAGGGTCAACCCCAGCCTGTAGGGATGGGGGAATTTTAAACAACAAACACCCCCGTAAGACCAATAAAACCGAGAAGATACTCAACGTCCAGGGAACGGAGCCAGCCCCAGCCCCAAGGGCTGGGGGCATTATAACCCCCTCAACAACAACCTCCCCCATGAGAATCAGTATTCTCTCATCTAGGGAGGATAGTCAGAAGAGGAGGTTACCGCCCTATCCTGTCATTTGAATCATCATCCCCTCTGAGGGGAAGGCGCACCGTAAGGTTGCATCAAAGAACTCTCTGCGTCACCCTTCTTCAAGAAGACCAAGGGCAATTCCAGGTCATGAAAGGTAAGGCCAACCGAAGATGCGGGAGATCCTATTAATATTTGGAAGATGATGTCCCCTCCACCCCGCAATATGAGTTCAGCAACGCCATAGAGGCTAACCCCATGGGTGAAACCGGAGAAAATGCAAATCTGGACGGTTCGGGAGACGAAGGTTTCGGTCAGGCTGTGACTCACCATAAACCCCCAGGTGTGCACACCTGGAACCAGAGGGCCGCTTTAAATATGGACACCCCTTTAGCTAACCTCCCTCCGCCTACCCTACGAGCTTCCAGAAAGGATAAGAACAAAGGAATAATTACCATTAACCCGTCCCCCTCTCTCGATAAAAACGAGCCACTCATGCTCGAAGAGAGGTTCGCTCGACAGGAAGAAGAGATGAAAGAGTTGAGGAGGCTTAACGCCGAGCTGCTACAGAGGAACTGCCTTATTGAAAGTGAATCCCTATTAGAACCATTCCATGCACTCCTAGCAAGTGCGCCTCAAAGGCTAAGGCTTTCCCCGGCAAACAAAGCACGATCAGGGATCCTGCCCAATGAGGCGCCTGGTTCGTCCAACTACCTAAACGTGGATGATGAATACCAGAATTTCCCTCCACTTATGATTCAAATGGATCAGGTATGCCCGAACCCTCCAAGGGTACCCCGAACGGAATATGCACCCTTGGTGCCGGCCAATCCGGATCCTCAGGAAATGCCTCAGGCTACGCGTGCTCAGGACCGGGACCAACATGATGTAAACTAGGGACTCACCAATACCATCAAGGCACTAATAGCTCGATTGGAAGAGATGGAAGGTCAAAGCACTCCAATACAGCCGGAGTGGAAACCCTACCCAGATTGGGTGACCAACACACCACCTCCACCCAATTTTGGGAGCCCTGTATTCCCCATCTTCAACGGATCAGGCGATCTAGAGCAGCATTTGATGCACTATGTGTCATATTGTGACCCTAAGATGGGGACTCCGGAACAAAAATAAGCAGTGAAACTCAGATTCTTCGTGCGGACCTTGAAAGGATCCGTCTTCGTCTGGTATACGAGTCTGCCGGCCGAGTCGATAAAGAGCTAGGATGACCTCCGGCAGCAGTTCCTGTTCCACTTCAGCTCAACGCTGCCTAAAACAATGGTCAGTGATCTCATGAATTGTAAGAAGAGGGAGAAAGAGAGGCTCTCAGATTTCATCTCCAGATGTAAAGGTCTGACCTATTCTCTGAACAGGCCAATGCCTCAAGATGTGATGCTAGACATATGCATCGATAATCTTAGAGATGAGCTTCGAACAATTCTCATACCGGTGGAGTGCACCACTAGCATCCGTCATCTCTCGGACATTTCCTAGAGAATTGAGGACTCCCTACAGCAGACTGATTCAAAGTCCCGAATAGCCTCACAGGTTCCTACTAAGATAGCTCCTAGAGCTGAAGCATCCGCTGTCACGCTCAAGCCGGCTGCTGTGCCCGCTCCACCGCTCAGGCATCCACCGAATCGTCAAGGGCCCCCTGCATATCAGAAGCCGCCCCTGCCTAAACGGGACAATCAGAGAGGACCGAAGTGGAACAAATTTGAGGAGCGAAGACAAAAATTATACTCGTTATGAGACAATCAAGTCTGTGGCTACTTCATCGCTGCCATGAACTGCAACTTGGTCCGCCTCCCGGAGCTGAGGATAATTGAAGAAGAAATCCATGATGACAGGCCATATTACTTCCCCTACCATTGGATGTTGGGGCACAGTATCCGAGAGTGCTTCATCTTCAAATACCTCTTGCAGAATATGGTAGATTCCGGACAAGTCGAGCTGGGACCACCCCAAGCACATGTGGCATGTATCTCTACCACCGACTCCGACAGAGAGGAGGGGTGGAAGAAAGTCACCAGCAAGAAGGGGCAGATATTTGACAACTGGATGACTCAGAAGACTATCAACCGAGCCCAGGTCATACTACGAGCTCAAATACAGCAGCCGGTGTTCCCACCAGTAGCCCTTGGAGCCGCAAAGACGACCACATCGGCCTCACAACCCTCCATAAGACGGTCATCCAGACGGAGCCAAAGGAGGAAACAATCACAAGGGGGGCAGTCCGCGACGAGGCCAAAGTTACTCTCGACACTGGCAGATTTCATGCCCTCGAATTTGGCACAACGGGAACCAACCCACCAAATAGCACCATCAGAGACAACCGACCAGGTTGACCTGTCAGTGGATGAGGAACCAATCTTTGGTTCTATCAACGTCATCCATCTCAGGGAATCATTCCCTGATGAGGGGTATGACTACGAACCTGAGTTTCCTGCATGAGGAGCCGGGAGGAGGAATCACATAGGCAGAGGATACCAGGGGAGGCACAGCCGCGGTCGAAACCAACCCTAAGGTTGGACCCTGGCCCAGACCATCAATATTGTGGAAACCCATGGGAGAGCCCTTCAACAGACTCAGCAGGAGAGGGAATGCCCCTCTACACCCACAAGCAGCCACTCTGGTCCTGTTGTTCTGTGATACCCACCAGAGGAGGAGAAAGTGTCTGGTCGCCTAGTGTTCACAAACAGACTATCTAGGCCAAGTCCTCGAAATGCAGGGAAACCATCGACATCCGTCCCCATGGCCGGTCCCTCCTCGTCAAATGCTACAGCTCCCAAAGGACCCGCTAAGACTCTCCCGCCAACGGAGAAGCGTCGACCGCTGGAGAAAAAATATGACATCCTTAAGCAGATGTCTTCAGTACCAGCCGGGTTATCAATCCTGGATTCCCTGAGTTTGTCAGCCAACCTCAGGGAGGCGCTTATAGAAGCTTTGATCAGCCCCCAGGAATTCCAAGCTGAGGTAGCCGCCACCGAGATTTACCGGACGCAGACTGGCCCGGCTGAATGCAATGTGGTGATCTCCTTCACCGATCAAGATGAAGATGCCATCATGCAGGGACACATCATACCACTATATGTGTCCAGAACACTGAATGGTATTGAGATCCGAAAATTCATTATAGACAATGGATCTGGAGTTAACAGCCTTCCCCTATGGACACTTCGTAAGTTGGGCTACAGTGAGGATGATTTAATTCCCTCGGCCAAATATTTGTTAGGTTACGACAAGAGTGAGTAGAATCCAATGGGATAGATTAAGCTAAAGACCCATTTTGGTGACCTGGTAGCCTACACGGAATTCCTGGTGGTTCGGCAGAGCACGACATTCAATGCCCCACTGGGAAGGCCATGGATTCATAAGCACATGGTCGTTCCTTCATCCTACCATCAGTGTATCAAGTACTATGTCAAAGGAAAAAGTGGGATGTCACACGCCAACAAGGCCCATTTTGAGCTCTCCGAGTCACATTACATTAACGCCAGGTTCTATGAGAAAAATAAGAATAAGCCTTTGGTCGACGGCGTCGACTGGATCCCCGCTCCAAATGGCCTGGAAATGGTCCCTGATGACCCCCTCAGGAAGCTTGGAAGAGATAATGTCCTGCCCATAAACTGTGTTAAGAGTGGGAGTTCTGGTCCGGACACTCATTCAGATGTCCTCATGACTTCAGCCACGATGGTCGAGCACGAAAATGCGGGAACATCCACCAACCCTCGATTTGGGGACAAATACTCAAGCAGGGATGCCCACGATGCCTCTCCCTTAGACCCTCGAAGGCTCAGACCGGAAACTCTCTCCTTGTCAGATCAAGAAGATGAGGAAATGGGAGAAGAAGAGGGGGAAGATCTCAGAGAAGCACCTCTCGCATTTGAGGAGGGTATCTCTACCACTGTGGACGAGCATAGGGAAATAAACCTAGTTACCGAAGTGGACCCAAGGCCCACTCTCATTATCACGGCCATGTCTCCTGAGGAACACAAGGTATATAACTCGTTCCTAAGGCATCATCGGGATGTATTTACATTGAATTACATGGAAATGATAGGACCCGATCCCGAGGTAGCGACACATCACCTGGGTCTCCCAGAAGGCCACCGAGGCTACAAATAGGCCGCTAGAAAGACACACCCCTCACATGCTGCCAAGATAGAGGCTGAAGTCGATAAGCTCATTAAGGCAGGCTTCATCAGGGAAGTCCAATACCCTGTTTGGTTGGCCAACATCATCCCTGTTAAGAAAAAGAATGGGCAAATCTACATCTGCATTGACTTCAAAGACCTTAATCGACATTTTCCAAAAGATGACTTCCCAGTTCCAATCACCGAGTTGATAATTGATGCGACGACTGGGTATGAGGCTCTATCCTTCATGGAAAGCTATTCTGGATATAATCAAATCAGGATGGATCAAGAAGACGAAGAGGCCACTGCCTTCAAGTCCCCTCAAGGGGTATTCTGTTACAGGGTCATGTCCTTTGGTCTCAAGAATGCTAGCGCTAGGTATCAGTGTGCCATGCATCGGATCTTGAAAATGTTCCTGGAGAAATTCATTGAATGTTACGAGGATGACTTAGTGGTTAATTCCAGACATTGCTCAGATCACATTTCAGACCTTGAGACCATCTTCAACAAGCTCTGACAGCATATCTTGATGATATACCCCTTGAAATGCGCCTTTGGGGTTACCTCAGAGAAATTCCTTGGATTCGTCGTACGCCATCGTGGCATCGAAGTCGAACCTGAGAAGATGAAGGCTATCCTGAGCCTGCCACACCCTCAAAATCTCACTGAGCTGAGAGTATTCCAAGGACACCCGGCCTATATTAGGCAGTTCATAGCCAACCTAGCAGGAAAATGTTTTCCCTTAACCAGGTTGATGAAGAAAGGGGTCACGTACCAGTGGACAGACAACTGCCAAGAGGCGTTCAACAACTTGAAAATGTACCTCTTAAGCCCACCAGTGCTCATTCCCCCAGTCTAAGGAAGGCCTCTCATTCTATATGTGACGGCCCTAGAAAGGTCACTGGGAGACTTCCTCGCATAGAAGAATGACGTCGGAAGCGAAAATAGTCTCTATTACCTCAGTCGAACCATGATTGGTGCTGAGACACGATACTCAAATATCGAGAAGAGCTGTCTGGCCTTGGTCTTCGTGGTTCAAAAGCTGCAACATTATCTACAGCATCATGAGCTCCATTTGATCTCGTAGAGTAACCCACTCAAGTACATCCTAATTTCCCCGATGCTAACCGAACGCCAATCTCGATGGGCGGTCATCCTGCAACAGTTCGACATCCGGTTCGTGCCTCAAAAAGCCATCAAGGGCCAGGCATTAGAAGACTTTCTGGTAGAGCACCCTTCAACAGGGACCACTACACCAGATGATGAACTACCTGATGAAGATATCTTCTCGATTCAAGAGGAGGTCCCAGCATGGGAAATGTAATTTGACGGTGCATCCCGAAGCCCCACCGGGAAGAGGATGGAGGATCCCAGATTCAACAAAGTGGGTATAGGGATAATATTTGTGTCCCCAGAAAAAGCAGGTTTTCCATATTACTTCCTCCTATCAGAGGGATGTACGAACAATGAAGTGGAATATCAAGCTCTCATTGCAGACCTAGAACTCGCACTCCAGGCACAAGTATAAAACCTTAAGGGAAAAGGTGACTCATAGCTGGACGTCAAGCAAGTCAATGGTGACTATTCTATTAAAAAGGAGGAATTGATCCCCTTGTTTGACCATGTATGAGGGTTAATGGCTGAGTTCTCCACAGAACCGACATTGACTTATATTCCCTGGTCCCAGAATGCTCAGGCTGATGAATTAGCCAACGCAGCCACAGTCCTAGCCGACCCAGACTGGGATGAAACGGTCAACAGTATTGCTTGCCTTCGAATGGTATTTCCATTTGTTCAGACTAAGATGGAAGAGATCCATGAAGTCAGTCCTGTCCCTGAGCCATATGCTCCTGCTACTGGCTGGATGACCCCCATCATGAACTACCTTCAACGGGTAGAGCTTCCATCATACAGGGCTGAACGAGACCAAATACGGAGAAGATAAATCAATTTTTTCCGATATGGCAGTGCGAGACAGCAAGATGTCCTCTAAAAATGGGGCCTCGATGGAGTAATCTTCAGATGCATTGACGAGGAAGAAACCACCGCCATCATGACTGAAGTACATGCAGGAGCATGTGTAGCACATCAACCAGGGACCAAGCTCTCCCATCAAGTTCGAAGGCTTGGGTACTACTGGCCCACAGTGGCACGAGACTGCGAGCATTTTACCATGAAATGCCACTCATGACAGATCCATGCCAACTTCATACACCATCCCCCAGAGTTACTTCATCATGCTAAGTACTCCTGGCCGTTTGTTGTCTGGGGGATGGATGTCGTGGGACCATATCCTCCCGCCACGACCAAACAGCTGAAGTAAATCCTCATGGCGACCGACTTCTTTTCCAAATGGGCAGAAGACATACCCCTCAAGGAATTCGGGGAAAGAAATATTGTCAGCTTCATGAAGACCAATATCATCACCAGATTTGGTGTCCCTCATACTATACTGACAGAAAACAGCACCAATTTCTGTTCTGACGAGTTGGAGAAACTATACCACGAGTATGGTATGAAGGATAACCACTCATCCCGCTACCATGTAGTGTCCAACGGACAGATAGAAGCTTTCAACAACACCATGTCTAACATCCTCCAGAAAATGGTGGACAAAGACAAGAAGTCATGGATGGATAAACTCCTCCATGCATTGTGGGATTATCGAACCACAATCTGCACCACTACTCGGTATACCCCGTATTCATTGGTGTACAGCATGGAGGCGGTCCTTCCCATTGAAATCCAACTTCATCCACTCCATGTTTCCATCTGTGATCGACTATCCAATGATGAGCAGTCAGAAAAGCAGTTAGGTGAATTGGAACAGCTAGATGAGAGGCGGTTTCACACTCTGCACCACCTAGAGGTATACCAGAATCGGATCGCACGATCCTTCAACAAAAAGGTCCACCTCTTGTCTTTCTTGGAAGGAGAATTAGTGTTGGTTCTCCGGGCCCCAATGATACTCGTCAAGAAGCCTCCAAAGCTAGAACCCAAGTGGGTGGGACCATATGCTATACATAAGGTCTACTCCAACGGAGCATACGCCCTGATCTCCATGGACGGGCAATTCACTACAGATCCTACCAATGCGAGATTCTTGAAGAAGTATTTCGCATAGAAACCAAGGTGTATTCACGTCCTCACCGCACGACATTAAAATGCATGGAATTTGTCCTTACCACACGACAATAAACTACACGGATGAAAAAAAAGAGATGTACACATCGTCTGATCTATATGAAATTAAACTGCCAAGCACCTCATCCTCACCGCATGACGTTAAAATGCACGGAATCTAATAATTCCCCCTCGTCCTAACCAAAATACATTAAACTGTACGGACATCTTACTTACCGCTTGACGTTAAACTGTACGAATTTCATAGAACTACGTACGACTTGATTCCTGCCCTTGTAGGATACGTAGCGACGCCGGGATTCCCTATCCTAGCCCAGCCACCTCAAAAAAAAATATGTCCCCTTTCCCCTGTGTACGGACAAGACCTAAATGGGGTGTATCATCTTTACAGAGAACTATGTACGGCTTGATTCCTGCCCTTGCAGGATATGTAGTGACGCTAGGATTCCCTATCCAGGCCCTGCCACCTCAAAGATGCCCTCTTCCCCTATGTATGGACCAGACCTGCACAGGGTGTATCATCTTTCAGAGAACTACGTGAGGCTTGATTCCTGCCCTCGCGAGATACGTAGTGACGACAGAATTCCACACCCTGGCCCAGCCACCTCAAAAAAAAGAGAAAAAACAAAAGTTCTCATTCCCCCGTGTACGGACCAGACTGGCACGGGGTGTATTCAGGTCCTCACCGCACGACGTTAAACTGCATGGATTTTGTCCTTACCGCACGATGATAAACTGAACGGATGAAAATGAATTAAGAATTCCCCTCCCCCCGTGCATGGACCAGACCTGCATAGGGTGTGCTTATCGTCCTAACCACATGACGATTAAACTGTATGGACTCCGGAGAACTACGTACGGCTCGATTCCAACCCTCGCAAGATATGTAGCGATGCCATGATCCCCAATCTTGTCCTAGCCTCCTAAAAAAATGCCTTCCTTCCCCCATGTACAGTCCAGACCTGCACGGGGTGTATATCTTCATCCTTACCACATGACGTTAAACTGCACGGAATTTGTCCCCACTGCATGACGTTAAACTACGCAGACCCCTCCTTTGTCTTTCACGTAGAGTCACCTTCGTCCTTACCACATGACGTTAAACTTCATGGAGTTTGTCCTCACCGTATGACGTTAAACTGCACGGACTTCATCGTGACACACCCAGGACACATGGTGATACGTTATGGAGATACTCCTTGCACATTTGGATACATCCTTTCCGTACATCAGACTCCAGGACCCAGATAATTATGGATCTTTATAACCACTCATGGCCATCGAAAGTGGAAAGTTATCGACCCAGGGACACCTTTGTACGAATATTCATACCATGCCCTCAGCGGCGCTGCATAATGATAGCCCCTGGCTCGTCCATCAAAGGTAATATTTCTTCGAGTGGTACTTCTCCTAGCCCCGTAAGCTTACCGGCCTCAGAGCCCCCATGCCATACCTCTTGATCCAGAAGTTTATGGCGAAGTGGTTTACAAGTTCATTTCCCTTTTCACATCCATATGTTTCCAAGATATCCTTATCTGGCTAGACTATGTGTTTGTTAGTGGTTCACATAGCAACCTGCATTAAAAAACATCAAGCCAGGACTAGGCTACTTTGAATCAACGGACAATTGCAGTGAAGATGTTTTCTGTATACCCGGACACCATTATCCCCACATGCCGAACTATTTGCTGGGAGCAATCACAGATTCTCATAATCATTCATGGCCATCGGAAGTGGAAAGTTATCGACCCGGGGACACATTTGTATGACTATGCATACCATGCCCTCAGTGGCCCTGCATAATGATAACCCATGGCTCGTCCATCAAAGGCAATATTTATTCGGGCGGTACTTCTCCTAGCTCTGTACACCTACCATCCTCAGAGCCCCCACACCATACCTTTTGATCCGGGAAAGCTCGAAGTTGTATTTTATGACCTTCATCCCCTGCTCTGTTCTAAGTATATCAGAACATGTTGACCAAGTTATCCTTCGAGTGACTACAGTAATAGTCACCCAATGGTCCGAGCTCTATGACCGATAAACTAGGAGTACTTCGTCCTCACCGCATGACGTTAAAACTACACGGAGTGAAGGCACACCCTCACGAACAAGATAAATCAGCGCAGGGGGGGATCTTTAAGCTTTAATAGCAGCCAGGGACAAATATCCCCGACATGCCCAGATATTTACTCACCAGATGACAGACTTCGTGGTCTGGACAATTGCGGATCCTCATAACCACTCACGACCATCGAAAGTTGAAATTTATTGACCCGTGGACACCTTAGAATGACTATACATACCATTCCCTCAGCGGCTCTGCATAATGATAGCCCCTGACTCATCCATCAAAGGCATGATTTCGATAGGCGGTTCCCTTCCTAGCCTCATACGCTTACCAGCCTCAGAACCCCCATATCACCTTTCCTGATCAAAGAAGCCCTGAAACCATGATTTACACCATCAACCCCCCTTCCACTTCCGGGGAATGTTGAGGTATTAAAGCCCAGTTATATTCTGATGAAGATCAGCCTTCGCAATAATGCCCCCATCCTCGCTGCATGACGTTAAACTGCACGACAACCCTTAATGATATATTTTTCTTTACCGCATGATGTGAAACTGCACGGAAACCTTTCCGTCCTCACTGCATGATTTTAAACTGCATAGAGACCTTCAAAAATTCCCCATTTCCTCACCACATGATGTTAAACTACAAGGTCGAACCCTTTAATAATGCCCCCCATCCTCGCCGCATGACGTTAAACTGCACGGTCGAACCCTTTAATAATGCCCCCCTTCCTCGCCGCATGACATTAAACTACACGGAAACCCTTTAATAATGCTCCTCGTCCTTACCACATGATGTTAAACTGCATGGTCGAACCCATCACAGGATCAGTAAGAAACAGAGGCTTTTCTCTGTCTTGCAAGTGCACGGGTCAGACCTACACGAACCACTACCTCACACCAGTGTGAGAAAGGATTACTTCACCTGTTCTCAGGAAGTTTAGTCTAGATATTTCCCCCGTATTCAGGAACCCTCTCATCATAAACCATAATCTATACTCAAAAAACCCGAACTCTCATTAGCCACCCCTGGTGGTTCCAAATCTCAACTTCCCTGAAGTTTCTTGGCTATCGGAAGTGTATAGTCTTTGACTTAAGGAAACCTTTATATGACTATGAATACCATCCCCTCAATGGCTCTGCATATTGATTGCCCCTGGACCATCTACCAAAGGAATGTTTTCCTTGGGCAATGCTTCTCTCCGTACACCTCTTGGCCTCTGAGTCCCCATTTCTATCCCGGGATTCGGAAACCCTCTGAGCTACAGATTACCAACCTTTTTCACAATCCTACCTAAATGCGGAAAAATTTATTTGACGAGATTACCGAGAACCAGGATAATTCTCTCCATTTCAGATAATGTCCCAACTACATGTCTTTAAACTGTGTCAAGCCTCAACCATCCCTTATGCTAACTAAACGCGTAGGGGGTGGTCTCCGGACCACGCTCCGGATTAGTACGGATGTTCCCAAAACCCTTTCAGATGTCACACTCCCCTTCTAAGGAACGCCTGGTGGTTTTTATTCCTTTTCATGCCACCCATCATGGTTTCCATAAGTCGGGCTTCCATGAAGTCCCCTGGCCATCAAAAATGGATATGTCTATGACTTAAGGACAACTTTGTATGACTATGAATACCATGCCCTCAGTGGCTATACATATTGATCACCCCTGGCTTGTCTACCAAAGGCAAGTTTTCCTTAGGAAATGATCTTCCTACTTCTGTACGCCGACACGACTCCCATGCCTTGAGGCATGCCCTGCATGCTGCTCAAATTCAAACATGGTTCCCCCCACGTGCATCTGAAGGGTATTAATACATCTTATAATCAGTTGAACCCTATTGGGGCCCTCACCCCACCTTATTTGGTCAAAGTTGTTCAACCTAAAACATCAGTAATGATAGTCTTGTCAGTGGGACATTAAACCGTTCATAGAAGAAAGAGGCACAAAGCCTGTTAGGCCGAAAACCTAAAAAGGGAGACCTAAGAAAAATCCGGCTTATACCTGTTGGGTCCACATTAATGGGCCTAGGAAAAATCAGAACATTAATAGAGAAAAAGACAAAAAGTATGTAGGGTTTTCCTTTAAAACCCTAGCAATATTCAGACTACGCTCGTTGGGTCCCATGGTCCAGGAAAAATATAGATCTTGTTTTCCTGAGTTATGGATAGTTCTGATTCAGTGAATTGCTATTTTCACAAAAATTGTTCTAAGTAACAATTAATTTCCACATCAACAAGTGATTAATCGAGACTGTATTTCATTCAGAAGAATGAAAAAAAAGGAGGAAGTCCACAAGCTAGGGTCTCTCCTTTATACAAAAAAGAAATGGGGACAGATTGGTAAGTGAAATAGGGGATACAAAAAGTAGCTTTGATAGTTATAAAGGAGCATGATTTGCTCTCCCCACCAGATCAGCGACTGCGTGGGGAAGACTGTCGCATGATTTTTCCAACAATTCCTTCTCCATGGTCTCAGCTTCATCCGCTGAACGGATTCGCTCCACTGTAGTTTGGAGATCGTTGATCCCTTTTCTGGTAATTTCAAGATGACCAGTCATAGTCGATAACTAATACCTCAGCATCGCGGCCCGTTCTTCGCATGCACGCAACTCGGAGGATAGGATGGACGGCTGATCTCAAGAAACCACCTCCCGTGCTATTAGTTGATGGAGCTTTGTTGTGGTTTCCTCCAAGGTTCGGGCCCCGCAATGAGTGGTCTCGAAGTGAGCGAGTGTGCATTCACTGGTGACAGCTTCCTCACGGGCCATGACAACTTGGAAAGCAATAGAATATAAGTGCCGATAATCAAAGCCACCCAACCCCAAACCCAGGAAGAGCTAACAAAGAGCTTCGGTTTTCATTGTCATTTCGGCTAAAGGGGTTTCGGTGATGATCTCACAGATTCGGAGCCAGGCCCACCTACGCACTTCCCTATTTTCCGCCATGATGCGAGGATCCTTGGTATCCTCGCTGGATGACACAAGAATAAAGTCTAGCATGGCAGCCCGTGCATATGTGTGCTCACTAGAAGTTGGCTTTGAAGCTGGAAAGTCTGAAGCTCCTAACTCCGGTTCAGGATCGGGGACCAAGTTTCTAAGCCTGATATCGACGGGTGGAACCTCCGGTATGGTCTCGCTGGGACTCGACACCACATGGTCATCCTCATCCATGCAAAAGAAGGATGATCTTGCTTGAACTGCGGCCATCGCGGGGTCGGGGGAGAAAAATTCTCTGGATCACTTTGATCGATGATCCATTAGTCGGTTCTACCTTGAAACTGATGAGGAAGGTGTAGTGGACGCAGAAGCCACCATACCTCCTGATTTGGGATTCTGCCGGAAAACCTTGCCCAGGATCCCATCAGGATAATATTTTACCCATGTCTTTGCATATTCCAGGGAAAGGCTGGCAGCCACGCCCGTATCAGGCAGGGGAACGCTTGCGTTAGATCCGTACCACGTCAGCATCAGCCACCACTAACGAAGTATGGTCGGATGCAATCCTTGGGCCCGAGGAGGGGGAAGGGAAGCTTGGACTTGCATGCACCCGAACTGGTGAGAAAAGCGATATGGGACATAAATCTCACACAAAGAGACACCGTCGATCCGTGCAGACAGCAACTCGTCCCGTAGGGAGACCATGAAAGAATGCTCCTCCAAGCTCCCACGGCAGTTGTCAACTAAGATTCCAGAAGGGGTGGGGTAGGGAGTGAAGATGAACTGAGAGAAGTCACTAAGGAGATCGAGGAATTCACTAGAATTGAGAGATTTCAAGCGAACTCCAGCTATATCCAGTAGGGTAGGCCGAAAGGTAGGAAGTGGGATGGCTGCATTGTGACGATACTCATAACAGCAACAGTGATTCGCCACCCAGCCATACAAAAATTGAAATGGCCCGCTTAGACGGTAGGGTGACCCGCCCACCTGCATGTGGCCCAATAGCTCGTAGATACGGGCCAAAGTGGGAATGGCTAAATTCACCAAATTCCCCTCTGCTAACTCGGCATCCATCATCAAAGTGCATGCCCGGATACCGGGATTAACATCTCGGGAGGGAAATAGCCATCCACTCAAAAACATAGCAAACAGACCGACCAACAGGAGCATAGGCAACACTCCAGGGCGCGCCTTGTAACCCCACAAAAGGTAGTCTCATACTTCCAGAACCGCCCAGTAAGAACCTTGAATGGTTCGCGACTGTTGGGAAGGATGATTCTTGGTACCCTTAATCTTCGACGTAGGACCAATGGTGTTCAGAAATAATCCTATCCAAGTGTCGTAAGGAATAAGCAAGCGGGCATGCAAGGCCTGACCCGGTGACTGCTCTGACATGGTCAAAAGCTCTTTCGCCAATAAAGGTAGCTATTAAATGCCGTCCCATGCATCAAGAGTGGGTAAACATTCGTCATACATGTCACCAGCAATCGGCGGTCTTCCTATCTAGTAGATGTCCCACAGACTGATGTCAGCTTCACCGTGGGCAAGGTGGAAAGTATTAATACTTGAACACTAGTGGCTGAACAGGTGGGGCAGGATCAAAGATGGTGGGTAGACAACAAATTTGGAAGCCCACACTGTGGAGTATAGGTTGACAGCTTCTAGGGAATCGGGAGACTCCCGGTAGTGGTGATGGACCCAGAAATCCCAAGCCCAATCATTTGAGAAGAGCCCGTCGGACTGAAGATCCCACCTGGGAACCCACCCCGCATCAGGATCCCTTCGAGCAAGATTAATAATAGATGGGTAGTCCTTAAGGACAGCTTTCTGGGAAAAGTCCTGAGTGCACTGATCGCTTTGGGTCGAGATAAAGCCTCTCAGAATAGATGTGTTTTTCGAACCAAAATTAGAGACTATCTCCCTGGATTGGGTAATGTTTTCCTGAATTCATTTTGAAGGAACTTCCAGGAAAGGATAAGGGAGACCTGTGAAAGTAGAGGGGATAGGGACGTCTTCCTAAAGTCCGAAGCCATAGAGCGGGATCCAATTAGATAATGGATAACTCAGTAGCTACAGAGAGTGCATGTTCTTCAATGCACTGTCATCAGGAATGATGGACCTTCTAGGGTCCCCTTTGACGCTCTCCGCTCTGCGAATCATAGTTGAACGTCTCTCTGAGGAGGTTGAGAGGGGATCTGTAGAATACCTCGGCGCAAAACGAGGGGGAACCATATTTTCTCCCTGCACAATGATAGAAATCAGTCTAGAATAAAAATCTGGACAAGAATAACCAAAATGAATGGTTAAAGAGATTGTACAACCAAATATGCAAGGAGGCCTTGGAGGATGGTTCACGATGGAACCATCCTATGAACCAGTCCTTCGCAAAATCAGTCCGCGAAGCCCTGGCCCGCAGAGTGTTGGCCAGGAAACCGCGAACCATGTTGCTCCACGGGAATTCAATCCTGAGTTTATTCGGAAGGCTTAAATACATTTTAAAGTTGAATAGAGAGATCTTAGTCCATGGAGCATCAAAACCGTGAATCAAGTTCCTCTGAAACCCATCATCACTTACTTTTTAATTAATTAAGAGTAATGGTTCGTGGTTGGGAATTCAGTTCGTGGGTGAAGCCGACCGCGAAGAAGAAATGGTTCGCGGAATTTGCTGCCAGTTCACGGATGAAGTACTTCGTAAAGGAGAAAACATGTGGAGGAAAAGGAGATATAGTTTCACGAAGAATTTGGTAAAGGAAAAGTGAGGGATCCCCATATTTATAGGTGTGGTCCCCAACCGGGTCCACCTTTCCACCACAAACCATCTCCGTTTTAGGACCACTTTGCATCGGAATGGCCTCCTCTTCGTTCCGATCGGACCTCATTCCGATGGGGGAATTTGTAGGGTCCTGAAAAATCCACAAAGGAAATTTTACCCAAATCCCCAAAAAGAATTAGGGGAAAATAATCAAAGGCGGAAACACAAAGGATTGGTCCTCGAAATGGCCCATGGAAGTATAACGTGGCCTGGCACCGTGAGGCACCCCCTCCGCGAACCATCGTCGTTCGCGAAATGGAGGCGTAGAGGCTTCGCGGTCGCGAGGCATGATGGGAACCGGTTTGGTTCGCCATCGCGAACCTCCCCAACCACAGAATACATTGACCTGTTCAAGACGCACCCGCTATCAGTCACGGAATGGAGGCGGAACCCTCCGCAGTTACGAAGCACTCCCTGAGATCGCCTCGTGGAGGAGGGGAGCGATCAACACCCACCGCGAATCGCGGATTGACCAAGTCAGCTGTGAACCAGGTATGGGACTTCGCAAAAAGTTCTGTATGGCCACATATACATTCCTTTCCCCACTCTATAAAAGGAGACCAAGGGGGAAAGAAGAAAGGATCGGAAAACTGGAATCGGATTCGGAGGAAGGAGATCGGTTGAGGGAAGGCTTCGAATTTCACAAATAGCGAAATTCCCACCCGCGAACGACAACATGTATATGAATTAATAAGGAATTGGTAAATGCATAATAATTTGGTAAACCGCGAACCTAAATGACAAAAAAAGGAGAACCACGAACCATACCCCTCTGCAGATGACTTCCCCAGGGACCAGGGAGTTTATGCCTCTTTTTTCATCCGTCATACCGTGGAGCACCCTCCTCCGTGGGCGAAGCCCCGACCGACGAGCCTCCGATCGGTGCCGCCCTTGGCCACCGCTGCCTACCTAGAACCCTCTGCGAACCATCCTAGTTCGCGGATTGATCCTGAAACCGCGAACCACTCTGGTTCGCGGATTGAGCCCGAAGCCGCGAACCACTCTGATTCACGGATTGAACCTAGAGCCGCAAACCACCCTGGTTCGCGAGATGCCGATCAGTCCGCGGACCACCCTGGTTCGCAGACGGCTTCTCTAGTTGCATGTCATTTCCTCACGTAAAGGGATCCACCAACCATACCTCTCGGTGGATAGCCAAATACTTCGGTGTTCTCATTTCCAAGGCCAGGTAAAATCCTTCCAATCCAGCCAGGTCCTCCGCCACTCCCTCATCGGCCTATTCATCGGCCCAAAGACGATCCCTCCTCTAGAGCCACTAGACCCGCGTGGTATAACTTTCAGGTGCATCAACGCGCCATTTTGAGTTCACATAACCATGGTAAACAAGGGAAAAGGGGTTGCCCCGACCCTTGGGCGGATTCCCGAAGCATGCCTGGGTTCACATTCCCACGGTAATGCGGGGTCTGAGCCTGAGAGCCCCCTTCCTACCTCTACTCGCAAGGATGAGGGACTACATGCTTCGGCGGTTCGGAACTTCTCCCCTCCGTAGAGTGGGGGTGGCATACCCATCCGAAGGCAACCATCCCCATGCACCTCGGTACTTCCTTGGGTATCTCCCCGGGGAATAAAAGAGGAAATGGGAACATGGGCACCCCCTTTCCCTCTCCCACTGGGCTTTGTTTCCCTGGGCGTCCATCTCGGAGTAAGCCCCGACCTTATGGGCCCCCTTAGAGTGTAATCCCTAATTCATCCACCCATGGGCCGCCTTCATGCATAAGCCCCACTCTGCTTCTCACGGACGCACCTTTCGCGACGTGATCCTCTGGTCCCTGCTGCCTCTTGTTTCTCACACCGAGCATGACTCACGTGGGCTTAGAGTAAGCATCGACCATGACATCCTCCTATGGTCTGCCTCAGAGTGTAAGCCACAAGCCAAAGCGAACTATGGGGACTTTGATCATGTCAAGGCATGGTACGTAGGAAGCCTCCACGAGGTTCAATCCCACCACTCGATCGTTTCTTCACGTTGAGTTCCACCCTCATCCAACATGACGTTAAACTATATGCCCCCATCTAGCAGGATGTTAAACTGTTTGCACGAACTATGTGGAATTTGATCCCTGCCTCCTAGACAAGGTTCATAGGAAGCATACATGAGGTTCAATCCCACCACCCATCGGACCACCTGGTCTCTCTTCACATTGGTTCCCCGACACCTAAGCGAACTACGTGGACTTTGATCCATGCCTCCTGATAGGGTACGTAGGAAGCCTCCCTGAGGTTCAAGCCCGACATTCGGTCGATCTGATCATCTCCACATCGGTTCACGACATCATTCCTAGTGCTGCCTCGATTGAGTTCCAGCCCTTCGGGGTCATTAATCCAACGAGGGATGGTAAACCTCAGACATGAATGATTCTGAACCCCTACGTCCAGCTGACTGTTTCCCACCAGGGTTGAATATGTGGATACTATGTTTGGGTATAAACCAAAGATTCGAGAACATATGAATACATCTTAAATCTATAAGAGAGTCCCGGAACAGGCAATAATTCCCCCAAAAAGGGTGCGATGAGCCCTACTTCCCATCCTCTCGACCAATGTGAGTTCTTAAGAGTTACTGGTGAGACCATCTAGCAAATTCCTGCCTTTGGAAAGCAGTTCCATCAATAATTGGATACGGAGCTGTTGTGCATTTCATGGCCGAAAATCAGAATGAGACAATGAGTTTTATATTTTTGGGGGGTTTTATGATTTTTTTTCCTTTTAAGTGGATTTTTGAGTTCTTTAGGGTTTTAAGTTTTTTTACAGCTCTTTAACGTTTTTATGGGTTTAAGGTATTTTTAGAATTTTTAGTGGTTTTGAGGATTTTTATTAGTATTTAGGGTGTTTACTTTATTAGGGTGTTTTTATATTGTTAGGGGTTTTAGAGTTTTTAGGGTTTTTATTATTTTTTATATTTTTTAGGAGTTTTAAGTGTTTTTAGGTTTTTATGGTGTTCTTAGAGTTTTTCAGGTTTTAATGAATTTTTACTTTTCTAAGAATTTTAATGGATTTTGGGACTTTTATTGTTTTTATGGTTTTTACGGATTTTGAGGGATTTTCAGGGCTTTTAGTGATTTTAGGGTTTTATGGTTTTCTTGAGTTTTTATAGTTTTTGAGTTTTTTTGTGGTTTTATGGTTTTATATTTTTTATATAATTTTTTCATTTTAAAGGGTATTTAAATTTTTTAATGGTTTTTAGTTTTTTTAAAGGTTTTTGTGGATTTTAAACTTTCTAGTAATTTTATGGTTTATTGGTTTTTTGGGGGTTTAAATTTTTTTGGGGTTTTAGCGTTTTTAGAAAATTCAGGGGCTTTAAGTGTTTTTAGATTTTTAAATTTTTCTTAGGGTTTTTACTTTCTTATAGATTTTGAGGGTTTTTTACAATTTTTAGGGGTTTTAGGGATTTTAGAGATTTTGCGGGATTTTATGGATTCTTAGGGTTTTTGGTGTTTTTATGATTTTTATGATTTTTTGTGTTGATAGGTTTTTTGAGTTTTTATGGTTTTTAGTTTTTATAGTTTTTTATATTTTAAGTACTTGAAAGGGTTTTTGTAGTTTTTATTGGTTTTTCAGGGTTTTTAGGGTTTCTATGGTTTTAGTATATTTTTATAATTTTAAACATTTTTTAGGTTTTTTGGGGGTTTAATGTATTTTTATGTATTTATGTTTTATTATTTTTTTTGGGTTTTTAGAAATTTTTATGTTTTTAGGGTGTTTTTAATATTTTTATTATTTTTTTGGGTTTTTTGGTATTTTGAGGGGTTTTACTGTTTATTATGGTTTTTGGGTCATAATGGGTTTTTAGGTTTTTAGGTTTTTTGTTGAGTTATTAGGGTTTTAAGGGTTTTTAGTGTTTTTATTGATTTTAGGGGTTTGATGCAATTTTGTTGTTTTTGGTGGTTTTTTGGGTTTTTATGTGGTTTTAGTATTTTGAAGGTTTTAGGGGTTTTAGGGGTTTTATTATTATTTCTTTCTTTTGGGTTTTAACTTTATTTAGGTGTTTTAGGATTTTTACTGGTATTTTGGTTTTTAAGGTTTTCTTATGGTTTTTAGAGTTTTTTTATGTTTTTAGGGATTTTTTGGTAATTTTAAGGGGATTTTAATGGTTTTTATGGTTTTAGGAATTTTTAAGGGTTTTAGGGTATTTATATTTTTTTAGGGTTTTAAGAATTTTATGTTTTTTAGGAGTTTAAAGTGTTATTAGGTTTTCAAGGATTTATTAGGTGTTTTTTGGGCTTTATTGTTTTGTATATTTTTAGAGATTTTTAGAGAATTTTTAAAATTTTAATGGTTTTTAGTGTTTTTAGGGATTTTCATTGTTTTCATATTTTTAGGGTCTTTAGGGTTATCATAGTTTTTTTGTGGTTTTAGGGTTTTTTGAGTTTTTTAGGGTCATGAAATATTTTTAAAGTTATTTAAAATTTATGTTTTTATTCGGGTTTTTAGGGTTTTTGGGGTTTTTATATGTTTAGTGATTTTTATGTCTTTTATGTTTTTATGGATTTTTATGGTTTTTTGGGATTTTGAGGGTTTTTAGGGTTTTTTAGGGATTTATTTTTCTAGGTTTTTAATGTATTCTTAGTTTTTTTTTATATTTTTAGAGATTTTTTTTGGTTTTCATGATATTAATGGTTTTATGGTTTTAATGGATTTTGATGGCTTTATGGTTTTATGGAATTTTGGGGTTTTTATTTGTTTTTGATATTTTTAGGGGTTTTTTGGTATTTATAGTTTCTTAATGTTATTAAGGGTTTGATTTTTATAGTTTTTAGTGGGTTAGTATTTTTTGGGATTTTAAGTTCCCATGATTTTTAGTGGGTTTTAAGGTTTTTAGGGGTTTTCGGTATTATTACGGTTTTTAGGGTTTTTTCATTTTTTAGTTTTTAGGGTTTTAAGTATATTTTTAGTTTTTTATGGTTTTTATGGGTTTTCATGGTTTTATGGGTTTTTATATTTTTAGGGATATTTAGGGACTCTTTATTATTTTTGATTTTTTTAGGATTTATATCGACTTTGATGGTTTTTAGGATCTTTTAAGGTTTTACAATTTTTTTGGTTTTAGGGTATTTTTAAGGGGTTTTAGAGATTTTAACATTTTTAGGGGTTTAAAGGGTTTTTTATATTTTTGTGTTTTTAGGGTTATAATTTATTTTAAGGGTTTTTATATTTTTAGGGGTTTTATGTTTTTTAGGCGGTTATAGAAAAATTTTATCTTTTTGACGTTTTTATGGTTTTTAGGGGTTTTAAGAGTTATTTGGTGTTTATGGTTAACAAAGTTTTTTTTAGGGTTTTTTTGGATTTTTTACATTTTCAGGGATTTGTTTTGGGATTTTTAGGATTTATAATGTCTTTAAGGGTTTTTAGGGGTTTTAGGGTTTTTAGGGTTTTTAGTGTTTTTAAAATTTTTATGTATTTTAAGTGTTTTTTATAATTTAACCATTTTCTTCTTGTTTTTAGGTATTTTTTAATTATTAATAATTTTTAGGGTTTTTAGGGGTTTCTTGATTTTTAGGTGTTCTTGGGTTCTGTAGGGGTTTATTATTTTTTTCTTTTTTTTGGGTTTTTGAATTTTTTTATGAATTTTAAGGTTTTTTTATGTTATTAACATTTTAGAGGATTGAAGGATTTCACTACTGGAGAATTGTGTTTTCCCAACACTTGTATACCAATGGTTTGAATAAACTGTTGGTATACTAAATTTTTCCCAACGGTTTCTTCAAACCATTGGGATAATAGGATGAGAACAAGCTTTTCCCAACAGTTTACTCAAACCATTGAGAAAAGATATATATATACCAAAGGTTTTTAAAAACCATTGGTAAATACACTCTTTCCAAATGGTTTTAACAAACCGTTGGGTAATTTTCTCCCAAATAGCAGCACATCCAGAATCCATCTGTGTGATTGCATCCATAAACCTAATCACTCCCAAAGCTCTCCCGACGCTCTCTCTTCACCCCAAGGTATCTCTCTAATCTCTCTTTGCAATCAATCAGGTAATTCTTTAATTCTACACTTCTAATCTATAAGTGGAATGTCGTGCATCTATTTTTGTTTATTATCTATTTTGATTTCTCCTAAATGAGATCTGTGTGGTCTGCTTCTTCCTGTATTTCTATTTCTCCTATCATGTTCCCTTGCCACAAGACCCTTCTGCAAAATTTGATCTTGAGAGTGAGGTTTTATATTATTTAATGTGATGGGGGACTTGGGTAGAAGTTACTTCTAGTGGTAATCCATTCCATTTGTACAGTAAGAAATTCTCGTTTTCCATGTGGATAGTGAAAACCCATTTGAGGTGTTGAATAATTGTGGTTCTGTTTTTTTTGGGTTATGTTATCTCAATTATGAGAGGTATTGGTTGTATAATGAATCTAGTTTTATGGGGGATTTCTTGTATAGTGTAGTAGAAATATGATTCATCGATTTCATGTATAATGTGATAACCTGTTTCTTTGATTTTTATTATTTATTTTCTATCATTATTGATAAATGTAAGATGTTGTCTTAGTGTGGTTTTGTTTTGGTAGACTTTTTTTAGTGGAACCTCTTCATAAGAAGATATATGGTGACAGCCTTAGTTTTTTTAATCATGTAGTACATGGAATGTGTTTGAAAGGGATAATGGCCTGAGTGACTCTTTGGGGTTATATTATTGAGTGAGTTGGGTAAGTTGGAAATTGTTATGTGAGTTCCTTGTGGCCTATGGGGTATGGTTAGAACCTAGAAGGGCGTTATATTGGGATGTGAATGAGGGTGGCTTAGGAGATTGTCCATATATCAATTTTGTCTAATGGGATTGTGTAGAACATTATGATGTTTCTGAGTTATAGGGTATTCCTTGGGTGGTATGGTATGGTCGGATGGGATAAGAAAATTGATGATGATTTTCTTATAAAAATTTCACTTAGGAGGGGGTGTGGGCTGTCCAGGGAGGGAGGGGAGTTTTCCACCCCCACCCCCCCTTGGACAACCCCCCTGGACACCACCCCACTTTCTAGACACCAACACCCCCTAGACACCCCCACCCCCTTGGACAACCCCCAGGACACCAACCCACCCCCTTGGACGACCCCCACCCCCTAGATAGCCCCCCTAAGATACCACACCACCCCACCCCCTGGAAAACCCTCCCTGGGCACCACCCCACCCCCTGGACAACCCTCCCCCTGGATAGCCCCTCTGAACAACCCCCCCCCCCCCCCCGAACAGCCCCCCGGACCCCCCCCCCCCTCGGACAGCCCCACTCCATTGGACAACCCCCCTAGACACCACCCCACCCCTGGACACCCCCACCCTCTGGACACCCCCACCCCTTTGGACAACCTACCTGGACACCACCCCACCCCCTGGACAGCCCTTCCACACCCTTGGACATCCCCCCCTGGACACCACCCCACCCCCTTGGACAACCCCCAACACCTAGAGCTAGTTATAAGGATATCCTTCTATTCTCAACCTTTCTACATTTATTTCACTATATATAAAGATCACTGTCATTATTCCCTATTTCAAGGAATTTTGTAAAATTTTACGATTCAAACTATTTGATATTGAATCAATGACTAATAATTTATTGGTAGAAGTCTGTGAGTATATAGAAGATGGTTTATAAACTATCCCTTAAAAGTATCACTGTTTTGTGTTCTTTATGATGTGTAGTATCATTGACATACTTTATTGTTAATCTCAAATTTAAAAATAAATGTTTTTGTCTATAATATATGAAATTAAACCTCTTTACGATCCATGAACAACCTATTAGTGTAGAAGCCTAAACTTTATCCACCCATGGGGTGTGATTCACTTAGGGAACTAATTGGGTAATGAAAGGTATGACCATAGGGGTGCTGAGAATGAGTTATTGAACATGAGTAAATGATTTGGGATGCCTATAACACATAATGGGACCTGAGGCATGTTCCTCTTATATGAGACCAATTTAAAATGAATATAAATAAATTTTAATTTAATTTTTGAGTACTTGTTATTTGATTAATGATTTGGAATTCCTTGAATAATCCAACCAAGGATTCATATTAAAAACATAGCGTTTAATTCCATTTATAAACCCCCTTGGATTCATGATTATTTGGTTTAGAATACCTTCGGGAAATCTACCTTTGATTCATAGTGATTATGATTTAGGAAGCCTTGGTGAAGTCCACTTTGGATTCTAAACTATAGGCCTCTCTCTTTACAAGGGATAGGGACTCCTTCCTCCCTACAAATCCATCTTGAGTCAATCAATTTTTTAGTTCTACACTCCAAATATGTAAGGCTTAACTCAGTTTTAATGTTTTTCATATATTATTCTTTGTTTCTATTTTGATTTGACCTAAACCAGGTGGTGACGTGTGTGGCATGACATACCCAATAAGTGTAGTTTCGTTTGTTTTCTATTTTCATTTTACAATTCAATTTTCATGATTATATGAATCAACTTGATTTTAAGACTTCATAGCCACTCCTTTTATGTAGTTAGTGAATCATATCAATTAATGGAGGTGCTGGTGATATGTATCCCCACCCAAAGATGGTAAATGGTTTGTTTAGTCATATTTTATCGAGATGGGTAATGGATATAAGGATGATCCATGTGAAGGGATTTGGGATGGTTGGGGTAGTTGGGTAGGTTGTTTTCCTTTTTTAGTGGCGTGATATGGTACTTTCTGTGGACTTTAGTTTGGGTGTTATGAAATGTAATAAATTTTCAAAATATTTCTATTTTTTAGCATTAATAACTTATTTAAAAAACATTCTTTACACATTCTGCATCTTTCATGGAAATCCTTCACTTTGTAATATCTTGAACAATGTTTCTAATCAGGTCTATGGTGTCTTCTTGTATGTGATAAATGAAAAAATTACAAAACACATCTCACCTCAAATTTAGGCACACATAACTGAATTAATATATTTTTACATTGTTTTAATAGTTCACTACATCAACTAGAAACTCCTTCCTTTATCATTTACTTAAATATGTTTTCAATTAAACTTCAATTTATTGAATTCTTATGATGAAATGACTTATAAAAATTCTTTTTATAGAATGGATAGAAGTTGGATTTATGAAACTGATCAGATCTCAAGCGATTTTCAAAACAATTTGGAGAGATTTTTAGATTTTTCATTTCACAATGCTTCAGATAGTACTTTCATACACTTCCCATGTTCAAATTGTGTCAGTAGACCTTGGTTGAGCCATGAAGAAGTTAGCTACCACAACCAAATATGGTTTTCATGAAAACTACTATGTGTGGTATCACAATGGGGAGAAAACGAAATCTCAAATTACTGATGATCGAAATGAAAGGACTGGATGAGAGAATTTTTTAGATTACCGGTTTCTGTTTATTCATCATCATGAAAAAGAATGGATTTTGACTCAAGAAGACTTAGATATGATGGAAGATGATGCATCTAATGAAAATGATGATATTTTCCGGTTGTAAAAATTGAATGATGCTTCCACGACTCCAGAATATCGACAATTCAATAAAATGAAAAACCTGGAATTTTTAATCCGATTGTTTCACGGGAAAACTATGTAAGGGATTTCTAATACAGAAATCAATTACATTCTTACCTTCTTGAAGGATTTACTTCCATATTTTGCAGTTATTCCTACAAACCACTATATGGATTGGAAGTTAGTTTAGGAACTTTAATTTTCAAGAAAAAAATTCATGCTTGCCCGAAAGATTGCAGTTTATTCTGGGAGGAAACCGCCCAACAAAATGATTGTATAAAATGTGGCACATCCCACTGGAAGTCAGGATATGATAGAACACCAACCCACGTGCCATAGAAAGTAATGTGGAACTTTCCATTGATCCCAAGACTCCAAAATATTTTTATTTTTGATGAAATATCAATAAAAATGAGATGGCATGATACCGAGAGAAATAAGACTAATGATGAGTTGGTTCACTCTGTATATGGATTTTCATGGCAGATATTTGATGCTTGATATCCTGATTTTGTAGCTCACATGAATAATGTGAGGCTCGATCTTTCATGTGACAGTTTCAATCCATTTGGAGATATGCTTACTTCGCACAACACATGGCCAGTTTTTATACACGTTTATAATCTTCCCCCATGGTTCTGTATGAAAAAACCGTTCACTTTCATGAGTATACTCATATCTGGCCCTTCTGATCTCGGTATTGATATTTATGTATACATGAAAACTTTAATAATAGAGTTAAAACTTGTTTGGGATGTGGGTGTGCTCCCATACAATGCATATTCTAAAGACATATTTTAGATGTGTGTTGCGCTTATGTAGATGATCAATGATTTTCTGGCTTATGCAATGATGTCTGGATGGAGCACGAAGGGAAAACTTTCATGTCCTATTTGTATGAATAATACACGATCCAGAAGACTGAAACATCGCTGTAGTTTTAGTTTTATGGGACATCAATGATTCTTTCCAATGGACCATCCATATTGAAATAATCGTCAAAGATTTGATAATACCATAGAGACCGATGATCCACCTCAGTGTATGTCTGCAACTAACGTGATTAATGAATTGAAATATTTTAGTTTTTTATTCGGGAAGAGTCAAATGAAATCTGTGAAGAGAAATAATGTTTCCACTGAAACCTGTTACAATTGGAGGAAGAGGAGTATCTTTTTTGATTTGCCTTATTGGTAAACCAATTTTTTACATAATTGATTAGATGTAATTTACATTGAAATAAACATATGTGGAATGATGCTTTAAATACTTTTAAATGTTAAGGGAAAGACAAAAGATGATTTACAGTCTCGGCATGACTTGGTGGATTGGGGAATCAGACCAGAATTGAAACCTGTACGTATCAGTGAAAATAAATGGCAAGTTCCATGTGCTTCTTATGTGATGACACCTACGAAAAAACAATTTCTAGAATTATTAGAGACTGTTAGAGTTCCTGATGTATATTAAAGAAACATATCTAAATTGGTCATCAGAAGAGAGTTGAAGTTAAAATCATTGAAGACTCTTGATTATCACATTCTTCTCCCTGAGTTGATTCTAATAGCAATCCGTCATCTTTTGTCCAATAATGTATGGGCGACTGTAATTCCGTTGTTCCATTTTTTTATAGATATTTGTGCTAAGAAGTTTTCCAAGTATTTCTTGAAAAAAAAATTGACAGATGCCCCATTAATTTTGTTTGAGTTGGAGAAAATATTTCCTCCATCATTTTTCACATTCATGTTGCATCTCACTGTCCATATTCCCACTGAAATACTTCTTGGAGGACCTATTTCTTTTTGTTGGATGTATCCAACTGAAATAAATATGTACACATTAAATTCTTATATCCAAAATAGGAATCATCCCAAATGTTATATCGTGAACAGTTACTTGGATCAAGAATGTATGGATTTCTGCTCAATGTATTTTTTCTCTTACTACTTTAATGATCAAACCAATGAGAAATGAAGAAGAATAGTATGAGAAAATTGAACCCAGTTTTCCATCACTTCCTCAAATAGGATGAATTCATGGATCATGTACATTGAATACATTAAGCCTTGAAGAGTGGGAGATGGCACATCACACAATTTTGTTCAACTGTGATTTGTTCGATGACTACATCAAGTAACTAAATTGAATATGTATATATTACATATATATCTGTTAATCTATTAATATTTTTTATCTACAGGGAACATAATACAATGATAAATAGAAAGCATCGTTCGTTATCTCTGAGAAGGAGGGAGACTTTTCATAGAAAATAGTTTTCTACTTGGTTAAAATTTAAGGTAAATATATTACTGTTTAAAATAATTAAATCAATATTTAATTAAGTTTAATATTCATTTATATTCTAGGTATTGAGTTTTCCTACTGATTTTGTCTCTAGGGAAATAAGAGCTTTGGATTTTGGTCAGAATACCGTGGATTGTGACTGTAAATCAATTGTTATCAATGGGTACAAATTTATTGTCACTAAACAAGAAAATAACAAGAGAACACAACATGATGGTGTTATGGTTACTTCCACAACAGATTGTTATGCTAGTGCATTAGATAATAGACTATGATTTGATAATTTGTGTTATTATGGAGTCATTGAAAAAATAATAATATTGGATTATTACTCTCATGGATGAGTCATAATGATGAAATTCCATTGGTTTGATTCGATGAAGATACATGGAACATTTATTGATGATTGTGGATTTGGGTAATTAATATGACTCACACACTTGCAACCGAAGAACCATATGTATTGGAATCAATGGATAAACAAGTTTTTTTGTCAAAGACCAACTTCAACCTGAATTTTGTGTCATAGTTTAAGTAATTCCAAGACATATTTTTAATGATGGCGATGATGGAATTGACAATTTTCCTACTGCCATTGGAACCAATCCATATATTTATTTTGATGACTCTAATAGCTCAATTGTGAGAGTTGATTGTGAACCTGAAGTTTTGGTGGAAAATATATAGAATCATCCATCCATATTATCAATTCTTTTGGTTTACCTCGTGTTTGGTTCTTAATGTTGGTACTATTAAAATTTATTTAATATTGATTACAAATATGTTGTATCCAACATGACTGTTATGTGAATTATCAATGTTTATTGGTTGGAATTTTTATTTGAATTGCATTTTATAATAAGGAATTGAACTGTATTTAAACCAATGAAACCAACATTTCTAACTTGGTGAACATTTCAATGCCTCAACTATGATTTGTATAAATTTTGTATGACTCTAAGTCCTTTCATTAATAATTTACCAGGTGATAAACATGATGGTTTGTATTATTATTCAAAACATGTATTGAAACCTGCATCATCTACTTGAGCTAAAGAAATTAAAATTTTCTTTAATTTTGACAACTTCTTTACCGATTATGAATATGGTAGAATCAATGGTCTGTGATTTTAATAGACTGTTGAAACTTAGTAAATAATCATCCTACTAAAAATTTAATTTCATTATTACATCTTGTATAATTTATTGACTTCATTATGAATTTTTTCAAGCTCACCTAAAACAATGGTTAGTTAATTTATCCATGAATCCCACTATTCCCTATCATTTATTTTGTTTTTTGGGTTACACATTAGTTATCCTTTTCTATTTACTTCCATATTTGTTTTCAAATGTAGGAAATGAAACCAATTGAAGAGAGGCAACAAAAACAGGTTATGGACTACCATCATCGCATGACTGAGTTGGGAATTCCACCACTAGTGCCTGCAGTGAGTATTTTATTTCAAATATATTTTTTTAAATAATATATAATGTCATGTGATTAATTTTTTTAACCATTTTTTCAGGATACATCTATTCGGTGACAATTATTCGATGATCAGCCTAATAGTGGTCCTAGTACTGGGGGTGTTCGTACGAGTGGAGGGGGTGGTAGGGGAGCTAGATGATCTGATCGGTGTATCCAATTAGACCCCACCCCTCCCACTGACATATCATCCCTCCCACATTCTGATTCTGGTGTTCCATTAGGGACACATGGGATATTTAGGCCACCCATGTTTTCACCACCTTTTACACCTAATCCTCCTCACCCATCTATACCATATTTGATGATGATTCCCACTCCCCATCCAGCATTTGGACAGCCCTTCATGCCATTTTTTTACTTCTGCTTCCTTCTCTACAGACTTTTATATCCCATCTTCTTCGACTCCAGCTCTGCCAGATTCTATCCCTACAGAGCATACATTGGGACCCACTCCATCTTTACAGGGCGTTCCTTCAGTTTCTATGGATCAAGCGGCGCCCATTGATCAGACTACCACAATTATACTTATACAAACCTAAAAAAATTGTTACACCATTATTTATTTTCATTATAAAATGTATTGATAAAATATTTTTTTTTCTTTCATAACAGATACATCTAATGATAGGAGACGGGGTGGGGGAATACATGAATGCGTGCGGTCTGGAACCGCCACACGCAATTTATGGTTGACTACAATGAATATAGTTAGATGATTGAAAAATTAGGTCAACAATGTCGGAGTTTTTTGGAGACGCTCGCCAAATACTCTGACATCATTCCTGTCAGCCCGCTCTCATGGAGACAACTACCAAATGAAGTCAAGGATAAAGCCTGGAAGAGATATGGGAAAAAATATGTTGTATTTAATGAAATATATTAATTTTTTTATTTATATGAATTAATATTTTGGTTTCATCTACGTTTTAATTTCCACGATGGTGACGATACACGGGCATCACGTCTGAAGGATTTAGGCATGCTTTGGAGATCTTATAAGCATGATTTGTACACTGGTTGGTGTGATAGAGTGGGTACAGAGTTATAGGCGGTCCCTGTCATGGATGATTGTCCATTAGAAAAGTACCGACATATGATTACTCATTGGACGACTAGCCAATTTACGGTATTAATCAAAGTAGAGGTATTTAAATGAAAATTTTCATGTTTTTCATTAATTTTAATTATTTAATTTTATTTAGGATGCATCTGGAAGAAATAAAAAAAACATTTATGCTAAGAAATATGTCCACACATTAGGACATACTACGCTGCCAGATCATGAGAGACAATAGGTATGAGAGTTTATAATCTTTCTTTACGACTTGCACTTTATATTGCATCCTCCATAATTTATTCGATTGCTATAGTTGTTATGTAATTTTAGTTATGAAATTACTATTTTACTTTGTATCCTATTTTTAATTATGGTTTCCTACATTCAATGTCATTGTAGAGGCATAAATTTAATATAGAAGGATGTGTTCCTCGAGAAAAACTATTTTACTCGAGTAGAAAGAAGAAAGATGGAAGTGCGTTTAATGAACTGACTCGACTACAGATTGTAAGTTTTACTTTGTAGATTTAAAATTTTAATCTATATTTTCTAACTTAATAATCTATATATATTTTTGATAGGATTCCTTAGAGGCCCTTGATGCCTAGAAACCTGACAATTTTGGGTCAAACAATCATTTACATCAGGTATTGGGAGATGAGCACCATGGTAGAGTACGTTGTTGACCTAGGAAAAGTATAGTTCTGATGAGGTATTGGCCCTCCCCAGGTATGAGTTTTAGTTCCACCAAGTTGTAGCAGGTTAAGGAACATGCAGAATAAGCTGAAAAAAGGGCCATAGAGATGGTAGAACATTTTTCTATAGAAAACACTACATTTATGAAACTGATGGATTTTTTACATCCACCACTTCCACTAGAGGCCATCACTACTTGTGAAGAATATATGTCATCGATGCGTTCTATATATGGTGCACCAGGTGGTAGTTCTAGTGGTGGTCGAGATGATGGCGAGGAGGAGGTCAAGGCAGAGGAGGAGGAGGACGAGGAGGAAGTCGAGGCGGAGGAGGAGGGTGAGGAGGAGGCCGAGGCATAGGAGGAGGGAGACATGGAGGCCGAGACTGAGTACGAGGGTGAGGAGGAGGGTGGGGACAATGATGGGGATGAAGATGAGGATGAGGGTAATGGTGATGATGGTGGTTATTATAGTGATGGTGATGAGGGACAGATTGATCTGTTACATTTTTGACTGATATTACTGATCTTAGATGTTTTTTGATTTGTTGTGCCTAAATATATGTGTGATTAGGTAGGTCACATTATCTTCATTTTTTAACTCTAAATTATAATACATGACTTGATGATTTCATGTGACTGATTCACCCCTCCCCTAGATAGCCCCCCACCCCCTAGACACCCCCACCCCCTGGACAACCCATACCCCCTGGACAACCCATTCTAATTATATTGATACTTCAGGATAGTGATCCATGGGTCATTTTTGATGTGTACGAGTCAACCCCGCCTCAATTAGAGGCATGGTGTGGTCGGTATCACTCAATGTGTCTCTGTTTTGTTTAAAATGGACAATGTTTTAAGTAAAATAACAGACATATGGAAAACTGACCAAACGTATTCTGATTGTGTTTATACTTTAGCACAAGGATCCATGGGTCATTTTTTATTTGTACGAGTCAACCCTGCCTCAATATGTGGCACGGTGTGGCCAGTACCACTCAAAGTTTCTCACCTTTATTTGAAATGTACAACATTTTAAGTGAAAACAACAATTAGAATTTGGAAAACTGACCAAACACATTTGGATTGGGTTGATACTTTAGGAAAATGATCCATGGGTCATATGTGACATGTAAAAGTCAACCCTGCCTCAATCCGAGGCACGGTGTGGCCAGTATCACTCTATGTGTCTTTATTTTGTTTAAAATGGAAACCCTTTTAAGTAAAAACAACTGGAATACAGGAAACCAACCAATATTATTTGGATTCTATTGATAAATTAGAACAAGGATATATGGTTACTTGTTTATGTGTTTGAGTCATCCACACATCAATCTGAGGCATGGTGAGGCCAGTACATCTCAATGTGTGTCACTTTCATTTGAATTGGACAACATTTGAAGTGAAAACAACAATAGTCATATGGAAAACCAACCAAACGCATTCATATTCTATTGATAATTTAGTAAAATGATCCATGGGACATTTTTGACTTGTACGAGTCAACCCCGCATCAATCTGAGGCACGGTGTGGCCGATACCACTCAAATTGTCTCACTTTTAATTGAAATGGACTGGATTTTAAGTGATAACAATAACTGGCATACAGAAAACCAACCAAACACATTCAGATTTAGTTGATACTTTAGGTCAACGATCCATGGGTCATTTGTGACATGTATGAGTCAACGCTAACTCAATAGGAGAAATGGTGTGGCCGGTACCACTCAAACGTTCTCACTTTTATTTGAAATGGATAGGATTTAAGAGAAAACAACAACTTGCTTACAGAAATCCGACCAAACACTTTCTTATTGTATTGATACTTCAATATAACAAGACATGGGTCATTTTTGATCGGTATGAGTCAACCCCTCCTCAATATTAGGCACAGTGTGGCCGGTATCACTCAAAGTGTCTCTCATTTCATTAAAATAGACACGGTTTTAAGTAAAAACAACAGACACTTAGAAGACAATCCAAACATATTCTGATTGTTTTGATACTTTATCATAAGGATACATTGGTAATTTTTGTCATGTACGATCAACATTATCTCTATCTGAGGCACGGTGTGGCCAGTAGAACTCATAGTGTCTCACTTATATTTGAAATGTACAACATTTTAAGTGAAAATAATAGGCATACAGAAAACTGAAAAAACACATTATAATTCAGTTGATACTTTATGAATATGATCCATGGGTCATTTTTGACATGTACGAGTCACCCCCGCTTCAATATAAGGCATGGTGTGGCCAGTACCACTCAAACTGTCTCACATTTATTTGAAATGGACAGGATTTTAAGTGAAAACAACAACTTGCATACAGAAAACTGACCAAACGTATTCAGATTGTGTTAATACATTAGGAGGGGGGTGTGGGACGTCTATGGATGGAGGGGAGTTTTCCACCCCCACCCCCCCTTGGAAAACCCCCCTAGACACCACCCCACCCCCTGGAAACCCCCACCCCCCTAGACACCCCCACCCCCTTGGACAGCCCCCCTGGACACCACCCCACCCCCTTGGACAGCCCCCACCCCCCCTAGATAGCCCCATTGGACACCACACCACCCCAAACCTAGAACAAACACCACCCTCTGGACAACCCCCCCCCCCCCCCCCCCCCGGCACCACCCCACCCCCTGGACAACCCTCTTAGCCACCTGTATAGCCCCCCTGGACCCCCCCCCCCAGACAGCCCCACCCCCTTGGACAACCCCCCTGGACACCACCCCACCCCCTGGACACCCCCACCCCCTTGGACAGCCCCCCTGGACACCACCCCACCCCCTAGACAGCCCTCCCACCCCCTTGGATAGCCCCTGGACACCACCCCACCCCCTTAGACAACCCCCACCCCCTAGATCTAGTTATAAATATATCCTTATATTCTCAACCTTTCTCCATTTATTTCACTATCTTGAAAGATCACTGTCATTATTCCCTATTTCTAGTAATTTTGTAAAATTTTATGATTCACACTATTTGATATTGAATCAATGACTGATACTTTATTGGTAGATTTCTGTGAGTATATAGAAGATGGTTTATAAACTATCCCTTAAAAGTGTCACAGTTTTGTGTTCTTTATGATGTTTAGTATCATTGACATACTTTATTATTAATCTCAAATGTAAAAATAAATGTTTTTGTATATAATTTATGAAATTAAACATTTTTACAATCCTTGAATAACCTATTAGTGTATAATCCTAAACGTTATCCACCCATGGGGTGCACATCACTTGGGGAACTAATTGGGTAATGAAAGTTATGACCATAGGGGTGCCGAGAATGAGTTATTGAACACGAGTGAATGATTTGGGATGCCTATAACACATAATGGGACTTGATCCAGGTGCCTCTTATATGAGACCTATTGGAAATGAATATAAATAAATTTTAAATCCAATTTTTGAGTACTTGTTCTTTGATTAATGATTAGAAATTTTTTAAAGAAACCAACCAAGGATTCATATTAAAAACATAGCTTTTAATTCCATTCAGAAACCCCCTTGGGTTCATGATGATTTGGTTTAGAATACCTTGGAGAAATCTAGCTGGGATTCATAGTGATTATGATATAGGAATCCTTGGGGAAGTCCCCCATGGATTCTAAACTAGATGCCTCTCTCTTTACATAGTATGTGTACTCCTTCCTCCCTATAAATCCCTCTCAAGTCAATCCATTTTTTAGTTCTACACTCCAAATCTGTAAGTCTTAACATAGTTTTAATGTTTTTCATCTATTATTCATTATTTGAATTTTGATTTAACCTAAACAAGTTGGTGACTTGTGTGTCAAGACATACCCAATAAGTGTAGTTTGATTTGGTTTCTATTTTCGTTTTACAATTCAAGTGTCATGATTATATTAGTCGAATTTATTTTAAGTCTTCATAGACACTCATTTTATGTAGTTAGTGAATCATATCGACTAATGGAGGTGCTGGTGAGATGTATACCCACTCAAAGATGGTAAATTGTTTGTTTAGTCATATTTTCTCGAGGTGGGTAATGGATATAAGGATGATCCATGTGAAGGGATTGGGGATGGTTGGGGTAGTGGGGTAGGTGGTTTTCCTTTTTTTAGTGGGGTGATATGGTACTTTCTGTGGAATTTAGTTTGGGTGTTATGAAATGTACTAACTTTTCACAATATTTCCATTTTTTATCATCAATATCTTATTTAAAAAACTCTCTTTAAACATTATGCATCTTTCATGAAAAGCCTTCACTTTTTAATATCTTCAACAATGTTCTATCAGTTATATGGTGTGTTCTTGTGTGTGACAAATGAAAAAATTACAAAACACATCTCACCTCAAATTTAGGCACACATAACTTAATTAGTATATATTTACATTGTTTTAATAGTTCACTACATCAACGAGAAACTCCTTACTTTATCATTTACTTAAATATATATTCAATTAAACTTCAATCTTATTGAATTTCTTATGATGAAATGACTTATAAAAATTCTTTTTACAGAATGGATAGAAGTTGGATGTATGAAACTGATCAGATCTCAAGCGATTTTCAAAAAAATTTGGAGAGATTTTTAAATTTTTCATTTCACAATGCTTCAAATAGTGGTCGCATACACTACCCATGATACAATTGTGTTGGTAGACCTTGGTTGAGCCGTGAAGAAGTCAGCTACCGCATAACCAAATATGGTTTTCATGCAAACCACTATGTGTGGTATCACAATGGGGAGAAAATGAAATCTCAAATTACTAATGATCGTAATGAAAGGACTGGACTAGAGAATTTGTTAGATGACTGGTTTCTGTTTATTCAACATCATGAAAAAGAAAGGATTTAAACTCAAGAAGACTTCTATATGAGGATAGATGATGCATCTAATGAAAATAATGATATTGTCAAAGTGAAAAAATTTAATGATGCTGCAATGACTCCGGTATATCGACAATGCGATAAAATGAAAAAGCTAGAATTTTTAATCCGATTGTTTCATGGGAAAACTATGTATGGGATTTCTAATACAACAATCAATTACATTCCTACCTTCTTGATGGATTTATTTCTAAATGATGTAGTTATTCCCTAAAACCACTATATGGAATGGAAGTTAGTTGAGGAACTTTTATTTTCAAGAAACAAAATTCATGTTTGCCCAAAAGATTTCAATTTATTCTAGGAGGAAACAACTGAATGAAATGATTGTATAAAATGTGGTACATCCCGCTGGAAGTCAAAATCTGATAGAATTCCATCCCACCTGCCATAAGAAGTAATTTGGCACTTTCCATTGATCCCCAAACTCCAAAATATTTTTATATCGGATGAAATATAAATAAAAATGGGATGACATAATACCAGGAGAAATAAGACTGATGATGAGTTGGTTCACCCTGCAGATGGATTTTCATGGAAGATATTTGATACTCAATATCCTGATTTTGCAGCTGACATGCGTAATGTGAGGCTCGATCTTTCATGCGACGGTTTAAATCCTTTTGGGAAAATGCCTACTTCACACAACACATGGCAGTTTTTATACACATTTATAATCTTCCCTCGTGGTTGTGTATGAAAAAACATTTCACTATCATGAGTGTACTCATATTTGGCCCTTCTGATCCCGACATTGATATTTATGTATACAAGAAACTTTTAATAAAATAGATGAAACTTCTTTCGGATGTGGGTGTGCACACATACGATCCATATTTGAAAGAAATATTTCAGATGTGTGTTGTGCTTATGTGGATGATCAATGATTTTCCACCTTATGCAATGATGTCTGGATGGATCACAAAGGGAAACTGTCATGTTCTGTTTGTATGAAGAATACACGATCCAGAAGACTGAAACATCATTGTAGTTTTAGTTTTATGGGACATCGACGATTCTTTCCAATGGACCATCCATATAGAAATAATAGTCAAAGATTTGATAATACCATAGAGAGCGATGATCTACCTCAACGTATGTTTGGAACTGACATGCCTAATGAATTGAAAGATTTTAGTTTCTCATTTGGGAAGAGTCAAATGAAATCTGGAAAGAGAAAGAATTTTTTCACTGAAAACTGTTACAATTAGAGGAAGAGGAGTTTCTTTTTTGATTTTCCTTATTGGTCAACCAATTTTTTATGTTATTAATTAGACTTAATGCACATTGAATAGAATATATGTGAAATGTTCTTTCGATACTTCTAAATGTTAAGGGAAAGACAAAAGATGATTTATGCTCTTGGCATGACTTGGTGGATTGGGGAATCAGACTAGAATTTCATCCTGTGCATATCGGTGAATATAAATAGAAAGTTCAATGTACTTTTTATGTGATGACACCTATGGAAGAAAATAATTTCCAGAAGTATTAGAGACTATTATAGTTCCTGATGGCTATTTAAGCAACATATCTAAATAGGTCAATAGAAGAGAGTTGAAGTTAAAATCTTTGAAGAATCATGATTATCACGTTCTTCTGCATGAGTTGATTCCAATAGAAATTCTTCATCTTTTGTCCAATAATGTAAGGGTTACTGTTATTCAATTGTGCCATTTTTTAGAGATCATTGTTCTAAGAATTTTTCCATGTCTTTCTTGAAAAAAATGTTGACAAATGCCCCATTAATTTTGTGTGAGATGGAGAAAATATTTACTCCATCATTTTTCACATGCATGCTGCATCTGACTGTCTATATTCGCACTGAAATACTTCTCAGAGGACCTGTTTCTTTTCATTGGATGTATCCAACTGAAAGAAATATGTACACAAATAGGAATCATCCCGAAGGTTCTATTGTAGACGGTTACTTGGATCAGGAATGTATGGATTTATGCTCAATGTATTTGTCTGATCTTACTACAAGAATAAACAGAACAATGAGAAATGAAGAAGAATAGTGTGAGAAAATTGAACCCAGTTTTCCATCACTTACTAAAACAGGAGGAATTCCTGGATCATATACATTGAAGACATTAAACCTTGAATAGCGGGAGATGGAACATCGCATAGTTTTATTCAACTGTGATTTGTTCGATAAATATATTAGGTTACTAAATTGAATATATATATCTTACATATATATCTGTTAATATATTCATATTTTTTATCTAAAGGGAATATAAAATAATGATAAATAGAAATCATTTTTCGTTATCTTTGAGAAGAAGGGAGACTTTTCCTAGAAAAGACCTTTCTTTATGTTTAAAATTAAAGGTAAATATATTAGTGTTTAAAATAATTAAATAAATATTTAATTAAGATTAATATTCATTTATATTGCAAGTAGTGAGTTTTCCAACTGACTATGTCTCTGAGGAATTAATATCTTTTGCTTTTGGTCCTAATATCGTGTTTTGTGACTATAAATCAATTGTTATCAATGGATAAAAATTTATTTTCACTAAATGAGAAAATAACGTGAGAATACAACATGATGGTGTTATGGTTACTGCCACAACATATTGTTATGCCGGTGTATCAGATAGTAGATCGTGATTTGAAAATTTGGGTTATTATGGAGTCGTTGAAAAAATAATAATATTGGATTATTACTCTAATGGGTGAGTCACGATGATGAAATTCCATTGGTTTGATTCTATGATGAGACATGAAAAATTTATTGATGATTTTGGATTTCAAGTAATTAATATGACTCGCACTCTTGCTACCAAAGATCCATATGTATTGGCATCAATGGCTAAAAAAGTTTTTTTATGTCAAAGACTAACTTCGACCTGAATTTAGTGTTATAGTTTAAGTAATTCCAGGACATATTTTTGATGATGGTGATTATGGAATTGAAAATTTCCCTACTACCATTGGGACAAATCCATTTATTTCTTTTGATGACTCTAATATCTCAATTTTCAGAGTTGATTGTTAACCAAAAGTTGTGGTGGAAAATATATAAATTCATCCATCCATGTTCTCAATTTTTTTGGTTTACCACGAGTGGGTCAGTTAAGGTTGGTACTATTCAGATTAATTTAATATTGATTACAAATATGTTGTATCTGACTTGACCATTATGTGAATTTTCAATGTTTATTGGTTGGAATTTTTATTTGAATTTCATTTTCTAATTTGGAATTGAACTATATTTAAACCTATGAAACCCACATTTCTAACTTGGTTAACATTTCAATGCTTTAACCTTGATTTGTATAAATTTTGTATCACTCTAAGACCTATCTTTAACTTTTTACCTGGTAATGAACATGATGGTTTGTATTTTTATGGAAAACATGTATCAAAACCTGCATCATCTACCTGAGCTAAAGAAATTAAATTTTTCCTTAATTTTGACAACTACTTTACCACTTATGAAAATGGTAGAATCAATGTTCCATGATTTTAATAGACTGATGAAACTTATTAAATAATCATCCTACAAAAAATTTAATTTCTTTATTACATCTTTTACAATTTATTGACTTCATTATATATTTTTTCAACCTCAACTAAAATAATGATAGTTAAATTATCCATGAATCCCCATATTCCCTCCCATTTATTTTGTTTTTTGGGTTATACATTAGTTTTCCTTTTCTATTTACTTTCATAATTGTTTTGAAATGCAGGAAATGAAACCAATTGAAGAGAGGCGATGAAAACAAATTATGGAGAACCATCATCGCATGACTCAGCTGGGAATTCCACCACTAGTGCGTTCATTGAGTATTTTATTTCAAATATATTTATTTTAATAATATATAATGTCATGTGAATAATTTTTTTTAAACATATTTTCAAGATCCATCTATTAGGCAATAGTTATTCGATGAGTATACTAGTAGTGGTCCTAGTAATCGGGGTGTTCGTACGAGGGAGGTAGTACGGGAGCTAGAGAAACTGGTCGGCATACCCTATTAGACCCTGCCCCTCCCACTGACATATCATCCATCCCACATTCTGATCCTAGTGTATCATTAGGGACACAAGGGATATTTAGGCCTCCCATGTTTTCACCACCATTTACATATGAGCTTCCTCACCTATCTATACCATATCTGATGATCATTCCCACTCCCCATCCAGCATTTGGGCAGCCATCCATGTTATCTTCTTTTACTTTTGCTTCCTTCTCTCTAGGATTTTATATACCATCTTCTTAGACTCCTTCTCCGCCATAGTCTATCCCTACGGAGCATACATTGGGACCCACTCCATCTGTACAGGGTGTTCCTTCAGTTTTTGTGGATCCAGCAGCTCTCATTGACAAGACTACCGCAGGTATACTTATACAACCCTAAAAAATTGTTACACAATTATTTATTTTCATTATAACATGTATTGATAAAATATTTGTTTTTCTTTCATAACAGATACATCTACTGATAGGGGGTGGGGTCGGGGACGTACACTCATGCGTGCGGTGTGGAACGACCACATGCAGTTTATGGTGGGATATAATGAATAGTTTCAGATGATTGAGAAATCAGGGTAGCAATGTCGGAGTTTTTTAGCGACACTTGCCAAATACTCCGACATCATTCCTGTCATCCCGCTCTCATGGAGACATCTTCCAAATAATGTCAAGGATAAAGCCTAGAAAATGATATGGGTAAGAAAATATGTTGTATTTAATTCAATATATTAATTTTTGTATTTATATGAATTAATATTTTCGTGTCAGTTGCGGTTTAGTTTCCTCGATGGTGAGGATGCACGAGCAGCACTTCTAAAGTATTTAGGCAAGATTTGGAGAGATTATAAGCATGGTTTGTACATTGGTTAGTGTGATGAAGTGGGCACAGAGTTAGAGGTGGTTCCTGGCATGGATGATTGTCCTTTAGAATAGTACTGATAGATGATTACTCAATGGACCACTACCGAATTTACGGTATTAATCAAACTAGAGGTATTTGAATGAAAATTTTCATGTTTTTCCTTAATATTAATTATTGAATTTTATTTAGGATTCATCTGAAATAAATAAAAAAATTATTCTAAGAAATACGTCCACACATTGGGATGTACTACAATGCCAGATCACGAGAGACAACCGGTATGACAGTTTATAATCTTTATTTATGACTTTCACTTTCTATTGCTTCCTCCATAATTTATTCGATTGCGAAAGTTGTTATACAATTTTAGAGATGAAATTATTGGTTTTTTTGTATCCTATTTTTAATTATGGTTTCCTACATTCAATTTCATTTTAGAGGCATATATTGAATATATAAGGACGTGTTCCTCGAGAAAAACTGTTTTGCTTGAGTAGAAGGAAGAATGATGGAAGTGAGGTTAATGAACCGACTCAGCAGAAAATTTTAAGTTTTACTTTTTAGATTTAAAATTTTAATCTGTATTTTTTAACTTAATAATCTATTTATATTTGTAACAGGTTGCATTAGAGGCCCTTGATGCCCAAGAATCTGACAATTTTTTCCAAACGTTCACTTACATCAGGTGTTGAGAGATGAGCACCCTGGTAGAGTACGATGCCGACCTAGAAAGAGTATAGTTCTGATGAGGTATTGGACCTCCTCAGGTTCGATTTGTAGTGCCACCGAGTTGCAGCAGGTTAGGGTACATGCAGAACATGCTGAAAAAAGGGCCACAGAGATGGAAGAGCAGTCTTCTAGGGCAGACACTGCATTTATGAAACTGATGGATGTTTTACATCCAACAATTCCACCAGAGGCCAGCATAGCTTGTGATGAATATATGCCATCAATTCGTTCTATATATGGTGAACCAGGTGGTAGTTCTAGTGGTGGTCGAGATTATGGCGAGGAAGAGGTTGAGGCGGAGGAGGAGGAGGAGGGACAGGAGGATGCCGAGGTAGAGGAGGAGGTCAAGGAGGATGCCGAGGCGGAGGAGGAGGGCGGCGAGGAGGCTGAGACTGAGTACGAGGGTGAGGAGGAGGGCATGGACGATGATGGGGATGACGATGAGGACGAGGGTGAGGGTGATGAGGGTGGTGATGATAGTGATAGTGATGAGGGATAGATTGATCCATTACATTTTTGATTGATATTACTGACCTTTGATGTTTATTTATTTGTTGTGCCTGAATTTATGTGTGATTAGGTAGGTCACATTATCTTCATTTTTTATCTATATATTATAAAACTTGACTTGAGGATTTCCTGTGACTGATTCACCCCCCTAGACAGCCCCCACCCCCTAGACACCCCTCACCCCCCGGACAACCCATACCCCCTAGACACCCCTTTCTGATTGTATTGATACTTCATTACAATGATCCATGGGTCATTTGTGACGTGTATGAGTCAACCCCACCTCAATCTGAGACATAGTGTGGCCGGTATCACTAAAAGTGTCTCTCTTTTGTTTAAAATAGACATTTTTTAAGTAAAATCAAGAAACATATATAAAAACAACCAAACATATTCTCATTGTGTTGATACATTAGCATAAGCATCCTTGTGTCATTTTTGATGTGTACTAGTCAACCCTGCCTCAATCTGTGGCACGGTTTGGCTGGTACCACTCAAATTGTCTCACATTTATTTGAAATGGACAACATTATAAGTGAAAACAACAACTGGCATATGGAAAACTGACCAGACACATTCTTATTGTGTTGATACTTTAGGAAAATGATCCATGGGTCATATTTGATGTGTAAGAGTCAACCCCGCCTCAATCTGAGGCACGGTGTGGCCGGTATCACTCGAAGTGAATTTATTTTGTTTAAAATGGACACCCTTTTAAATAAAAACAATTGGCATATGGAAAACTGATCAATATTATTTGGATTCTATTGATACATTTGAACAAGGATCCATGGTTCATTTTTGACGTGTATGAGTCAACCCCACCTCAATTTGAGGCATGGTGTGGCCATTACCACTTAAAGTGTCCAACTTTTATTTGAATTGGACAACATTTTAAGTGAGAACATGAACTGACATATGGAAAACTGACCAAATGAATTTGTATTCTATTTATACTTTAGGAAATCAATCCATGGGTCATTTGTGACGTGTAAGAGTCAACCCTGACTCAATCTAAGGCATGGTGTGGCCGTTACCACTCAAACTGTCTCACTTTTATTTTAGATGGACTTGATTTTAAGTGAAAACAACAACATGCATATAGAAAACCAACCAAATGCATTAAAATTCTCTTGATACTTTAGGAAAACGATACATGGGTCATTTGTGACGTGTAAGAGTCAACCCCGCCTCAATCTGAGGCACGGTGTGGCCGGTACCACTCAAACTGAATCACTTTTATTTGAAATGGACAAGATTTTAAGTGAAAACTACAACTTGCATATGGAAAACTGACCAAATGCTTTCTGATTGTATTTATACTAATGAAAAAGATCCATGGGTCATTTTTGACGTGTAAGAGTCAACCATGCATCAATCTAAGGCTCAGTGTGTCCGTTATCCCTCAAAGTTTCTCTCTATTGTTTAAAATGGACACTCTTTTAAGTAAAAACAACATAAATTTTAGAAAACCAACCAAACATATTATGATTGTGTTGATACTTTAGAACAAGGATCCATGGGTCATTTTTGATGTTTATGAGTCAACCCTATCTCAATCCTAGGCACGGTGTGGTCGGTACCACTCAAAGTGTTTCACTTTTATTTGAAATGGAAAACATTTTAATTAAAAACAACTGGAATACAGAAAACTGACCAAACACATTCAGATTCTGTTGATACTTCATAAAAACGATCCATGGGTCATTTGTGATGTCTACGAGTCAAACCCGCATCTATCTGAGGCATAGTGTGTCCAGTACCACTCAAATTGTCTCAATTTTATTTGAAATGGATAGGATTTTAAGTGAAAACAACAACTTGCATACAGAAAACTGACCAAATGTATTCAGATTGTGTTAATACTTTTGAACAAGGATCCATGGTCTAGCCTCAAACAATCCACATCTCATGTGAGGAAATCCTACCCCTATTCTAAAACAAATGGCATTTAATACACCAATCCCATCCTCAAAAAGTGGGTTCTAGGACCAAACCAATGTCCCTTTGGGAACCCAATACCAAAGACATAATTGAATATTCATAACCACTAACCAAAATGGGGATTCATCTCACATCACACCCAGGAGACCAAATTACAATTATCCACATACCCCCTTATTCCAATTGAAAAGTTTATGAATAACATGTATGCTATTCTGGTAACCCATCTCATATGTCGAGATTGGCCAATGTTTCCCACTAACACATCAGGAACCATTTATACATGGATACATATTCATTAGAGAAATATAAACATCCCATGTGCTTCCTATAACTCATCCGATCCCAAAGCACATGACCACTACCATTTTCTATCTTATGGGTATCTTGATCCTTGTCCACTCAACCCATGTTTTTCTGTTGGTTTTCAGATAATCAACCCAAGACCATGAGTAAACATCCCATGTTCTTCCTATAACTTATAGGATTTTTATCTTATGTGTATTGGTGTTGTGGTTTGAGTGAGGAGTAAATTCTAAATTTTTTATACTGTTATGGGTGTTATTTCTTTTCAATTCTAAATTTGTGAATTCGGGATGTATTGGATTCTAGCTGTACTGGTAATGAATTCTAAATTTTGAATACTTTTATGTGTATTGGATTCTCAATGTATTGGATTTTAATTTTGTATTGGTGTTATGGGTGATATTGCATTTCAATTCTCGATGTATTGGATTGGGGGTTTATTGGATTCTGTATTTTTCTCTTATGTTGTGGTTTGAGTGAGGAATGAATTTTAAATTTCTAAATTTTTGAATTCTGAATGAATTTTAAACATCATATATAGGCTTTTGGATTCTAGATGTATGTGTTCTTACAGGACATGGAAAGTTGCTGGTAGGAGGTGGCTACTGGCTGTTGTGGAGCTGCGGCATATGTATACCAACAGTTTTTAAAACCGTTGGTATAGCCTTTTGATGTATATTATACCAACATTTTTGTTATAAACATTTTTATAAACATCTACCAACTGTTTTCAAAACCATTGGTATATCCTTTGGGTGAATATTATACACTATATACTAGTGGTTCTAAACCGTTTCTATAAGGGTAACATATACCAACGGTTTGTGAAACCGTTGGTATATCTCTTACTTTAACAAATATACCAATAGTTTACAGAGAACTGATGGTATAAGCCTATACCCACGACTTACATGGCCACAGTTTGGGAAACTGTTGGTATATAATATACCAACGGTTTCCCAGCCTTTACCAATGGTTCTGAACCACTGATAAAGGGTAAAATTCCAGTAGTGTTTTTTGAGTTTTTAGTTTTTTTAGTGTTTTTATTGTTTTAGAGGTTTTAATTGTTTTAAGTGGTTTTTATGGTTTTTGTGATTTCTTAAGGTTATTAAGGTTTCAAGAGTTTTATCATTTTTTAGGTTTTATAGGGGATTTAAATGTTTCTTAAAATTTTAGGCTTTTATATGGTTTTCCTAGTTTTTATGGGTTTCTTAGGTTCTTATGACTTTTTAGGGTGATTTTAGTATTTTTTTTAGGATTTTTTGGGATTTTGAGGGTTTTTGGATTGTTAGGGTTTTTAAGGTTTTTTTATTTTTTGGGATATATTTTAGTATTTAGGTTTTTAACGTTTTTTATAGTTTTTACCATTTTTTGGGGTTTAAATTGGTTTTACAGTTTTTTTGGTTTTTAGGGTTTTTGGGGTATTCTATGGTTTCAGGGGTTTTCTGATTTTTATGGTTTTAGGGGTTTTAGGTTCTTTTTAGGGTTTTTTCGGGGTTTTACCATTTTTCGTTTTTAGGGGTTTAAATAGTTTTTAGGTTTTTAAGGATTCCATTTGTTTTTTAGTTGTATAGGGTTTTTCACGTTTTTGGGAAAATTTGTGGATTTTTTTATATTTTTTTATTTTTCTATGGTTTTTAGGTATTTAGAAAGTTTAAAATGTTTTTAGGGGTTTTAGTGGTTTTTATGGGTTTTTTTCATTTTTTAGTTTTTAAGAGTTTTAATTGTTTTTTGTATTATATGTTTTTTAATGGTTTTTAGGGTTATAAGTGTTTTTTTCATCTTTAGGGATTTTTTTCTTTAATCACGATTTTTATAATTTTTTAGTGTTTTAGTGATTTTGAGGGTTTTATGGATTTTTATTATTTTTATGGTTTTAGTGGCTGTGTTGGGTTTTTAGGTTTTTTTAGTTTTTAGGGTTTTTAAGGATTTTTAGAGTTTTTTAAAATTTTAGGGGTTTACTGGGTTTTTATAGTTTTGTGGGGTTTTAGTTCTTTTTGGGGATTTAGGGTTTTCTAAGGATTTTAGTGGTTTTTATGCTTTTTAGGGTTTTAAGGGCATGTCTAGTATTTTTTTGGTTTTAATCATTTTTAAGATTTTTGAGGGGTTTAATATCTTTAGTTTTTATGGTTTTCTTCAGGGTTTTAAGGGATTTAGGGTTCTTGTAATTCTTAAAAAAAATAGGGCTTTTAAACATTTTATGGTTTTTATGGTCTTTATTGATTTTGAAGGGATTTTAGGGTTTTTAGGGGCTTATGGTTTTCTATCATTATTTTGTTTTTTAGGGTTTTAATTGTTTTTTGGTCATTAAGGTTTTTGTATATTTTTAAGGGTTATTATATTTGTTTACGTTTTTAGGGTCTTTAGGCCATTTTTATGATTTTTGTGGTTTTTTTGGATTTTTATGATTTTTATGGTTTTTTAACCTTTTTAGGGGTTTATAGATTTTTTAGTGTTTTTAGTGTTTTTAGTTAGTTTTAGGGGTTTAGGGGTATTTATGGGTCTTATGTTTTATATAGAATTTGTGTTTATTAGGGGTTTTTAGGTTTTCATAGTCATTTTATGGTTTTTAGTGTTTTTCATGTTTTTAGGTGTTTTATGTGTATTTTTTTAAATATTTTCTTAGGTATCTCTAGGTTTTTATGGATTTTTATGTTTTAGTTATTTTTAGGGATTTTCTATAATTTTTATGTTTATAGGGTTTTAGGGATTTTGAGGGGGTTTGTTTTTTTTGGATTTTCTGGGGGGTTTAGGGTTCGTAACATTTTAGGGGTTTTATATGTTTTAGGTTTATTAGTTTTTTGTAGGGGTTTTCATGGTATTTAATTATTTTAAGTGTTTAGGATTTTTTAAGGATTTATTTAGTTTTTATAGGGTTTTTAGGGATTTTCAAGGTTTTAATGGATTTTTAGTGTCATTACTGTTTTTATGTTTTTTTTGTTTTAGGATTATATTTTGATCTTTTAAGGTTGTGAGTTTTTTTTTGATTTTTTACCATTTTTTGGTGTTTAAAGGGTTTTTAGATTTTATAATTTCTTAAGGTTTTTATGGTTTTTAGGAGTTTTAAGGTTTTTAGTGGTTTTCATGTTTTTAGGGGTTTTATGGGTCTTAGGGTCTTTTAGGTTTTTTAGTGTTTTTTGGTTATTATCCATTTTATGTGTTTATATGTTTCAAATATTTTCTTCGGGTTTTAGGGTGGTTTACATTTTTGGGTATTTTTAGGTATTTTTTAGGTTTTTTATGGTTTCTAGTGTTTTCAGGGAATTTAAGGGATTTTAGGGCTTTTAGGGTGTTTAGGGATTTTAGGGTTGTTAGGTTTTTTAACGTTTCTAGGGGTTTTAATTTTTTATAGGTTTTTACTATTTTCTAAGGTGTTTACATTGTTGTTAGGGGTTTTATAATTTAATGTATTTTTAGGTATTCTATAGGAATTTTATGGTATTTTAGGTTTTTATGGATTTTTAGGGTTTTTAAGGATTTTAAGGATTTTTAGGTGTTTTATATTTATTGGTGTTTTATATTTTTTAGTGTTTTATGTGTTTTTTTGAAGTTTTTAGGATGTTTAAGATTTTTAGTGTTTGTTTAAATTTTTATAGGTTAATGTGATTATAGTGTTCTTAATGATTTTATAGATTTTTTATTGGGTTATTAGGGGTTTAAAGGGTTTTTTTATGGTTTGTAGGGTTTGTAGGGTCTTTTCATGGGTTTTTAGATTTTTTATATTTTCTAGGGGTTTTTTGTTTTTTTAGGTTTTTAATGTTTTCTCAGCATTTTTAGGGTTTTATGGTATTTTATGTTTTTAGTAATTTTATGTTATTCATTTATATTATTATGTTTTTAGGGTTTTTAGAGATTTTAGGGTTTTTAGGGTTTTTAGTTTTTAAGGGCATTTCAAATTTTTTAGGTTTTTGAGGGGTCTGAAGTGTTTTTTCTTTTTTTTATTTTTAGGGGTTTTAGGGTTTTTCAATGTTTTTAAGGGTTTTTACATTTTTAGGGATTCATTGAGTTTTTTTATGATTTTTATAGTTTTTAGTGTTTTTAAAATATTTTATGTGTATTCAATGTTTTTTGGATATTTTGTCTCTTTTAGGTTTTTAGGGGATTTTTAGGGTTTTTTGGTTTTTATGGGGTTTTATGTTTTTAGGGGTTTTTTATGAATTTTTAGGGTTTTATGTTTTTTTAAAATTATTAAGGTTTTATAGTGTTTTAGTGTTTTTAGTGGTTTTTAGAGTTTCTATGGGGTTTTTTGGGGGGGAGGTGTTTAAGGTTTTTTGGGGTTTTATGGTTTTTAGGGTTATTCAGTGATTTTTCCGTGTTTCTGAGGTTTTTAATATATTCAAGTTTTTATGGTTTTCTTAGGTTTTAAGGATTTATTATTTTTTACGTTTCTAGGAATTTTTATATATTTTTATAGGATTTTAATGGTTTTGGGGGGTTTTAGGGATTATATGAGTTTTAGGGTTTTTTAGTAATTTTATGAATTTTATCATTTTTTGTGGTTTTACATGTTTTAATATTTTTCAGGTTTTCTAAGGTGTTTTTATGGTTTTAGGATTTTTTTGTTTCGGTTATTTTAAAGGGTTTTTAGGTTATTTTTATAGGGTTTTATGGATTCTAAATGGGTTTTAGAGTTTTAATAATTTTATTGGATTTAATGTTTGGGGTTATTGAGTTTTAGGGTATTTATGGGTTTTGGGGGTATTTAGGGGTTTTAGTGATTTTATGATCTTTTAGGGTTTTTTCAGGTTATAACATTTTTAAAAATTTTAGGGTTTTCATGGGTTATTTGTTTTCTAATTTTTTTCATAGGGGTTTTCATGGTTTTTGGGGCTTTTACAATTTTTGTGATTTTTAGTGTTTTATGTTTTTTAAGGTTTTTAGGGTTTTTATATATTTTGTGGTTTTTATGGTTTTTATGGGTTTTTAGGGTTTTTAGCATTTTTAGGTTTTTAGGGGTTTTATGTGTTTTTAGGTTTTCGTGTTTTTTAGGGTGGTTATTCTTTTGACTTTTTTAGGGGTTTTAGTATTTTTATTGGTTTTTTTTTTGTTTTTTTGGAATTTTTATGGTTATTAGGATTTTAAGTGTTTTGGGGTTTTTTGGGTTTTTAAGGGTATTTTGAGCTTTTTTTGATTTTAATTGTTTTTAGAATTTTTAACATTTTAGGTGTTTAAAGGAATTTTAGAGGTTTTAGTGGTGTTTTTATGGGTTTTAGGGGTTTTTATGGGTTTTCAGGGGTTTTATGGTCTTTTAGGGTTTTTTGGTGCTTTGTATCATTTTTTGGTTTTTAGGGTTTTAAAGTGTTTTAAAGTTTTTATGGTTTTCTTAGGTGTTTTATGTTTTTTTGAGATTTATTAAATTTTTAGGGATATTTAGGAGTGTTTAGGGTTTAAATGGGTTTCCATGTGTCTTAGTGATTTTGTGGGTTTTAGGGGATTTTTCATTTTTAGAGTTTTTAATGGTTTTAGCATTTTTATGTTCTTTGGGGTTTTAAGTATTTTTAGGTTTTAAAGATTTTATTTGGGTTTTTCAGGGTTTTTATGAGTTTTTATGTTTTTAGGGATTTTCAGGGTTTTTTTTGGATTTTTATGGTTTTTAGGGGTTTTAGGGATTTTGAGAATTTTAGGCTTTTATTAGTATTTTTAGTTAAATTGTGTTTGTTTGGGATTATATGGGGTTCTTGAGTTATTTGTGATTTTAAGGGTTTTTAGATATATTTTGAACACTTTTAGGGGATTAATGGGTTTTTAGTGTTCTTAGTGGTTTTTTGGGGTTTTATTGGTTTTAGGGTTTTTAAGGTTTTAGGTGTTTTACGGTTTTTATAGATTTTTATGTTTTTAGTGACTTTATGCCGTTTTAGGGTCTTTAGGAATATTTTTTGTGTTTTTAGCCGCCCTGAATTGCAACTTGCTCCACTCACCAGATCCAAGAAAGCATAAAGAAGTCGTCCTCGACAAACTACCTGATTATTGTCCCTACCATTGGATGTTGGGACACAATATTCAGGAATGCTACGTCTTCAAAGACCGCCTACAAAGGATGGTGTACTCAGGGCAAGTCAAGTTAGGACCACCCCTGGCACATGTAGCATATGTTTTTTCCACCGAACCAGATGAAGGGGAGGAGTGGCATAAAGTCGTTAGCAAAAGGGAGCATAAATTTGATGGTAGGATGACTGAGAAGATGGTCAACCGAGCTCATGGGATGCTCCGATTTCAATTACATCAACCGATTGTACCGCCAACATTTCTTAATGCAACACGAACGTCGTCCTCGTCCTCACAACCCTCCACAAACCAGTCATCTAGGCCTAATAAAATAGGAAAGAAACATGTACAAGAGGAGCAGTCTGTGACAGGGCCAAAGCTAGCCTTGATAATTTCGAATTTCATGCCCTCATATTTGACGCAACGGGCACTGACCCACCAAACGACACCATTAGAGGCAACTAACCAAGGTAATATATAATCAAATGAGTAACTAATATTTGGTTTTATCAACGTTGTCTATTTAATGGAACCATTATCTGAGAAAGAGTATGGTTACGAACCCGAGTTCCTGACACCCGATCAGGGGACCAGAATGAGGAATCACAGAAGCAGGGGATACCAGGGTAGACATAGCCATGGCCAAAACCAACCCTATGGTTATACCCTGGCTCAAATCATCAATATTGGGGAAACTCATAGGAGAGCCATTCAACGAACCCCAAAGAATCAAGAATATTCCCCTACCTCCACAAGCAGCTACTCTGGTTCCATTATTCTACGTTACCCATTAGAGGTGGAATAAGTGTGTAACCACCTAGGGTGCACAAGTAAATCGAACAGATCAAGTCCCCAGAACGCAGGAGCATCACCAACTCTTTCCCCTGCGACCGGTCCTTCCTCATCTCAAGATCCATCCCCTAATGAGCCCATTAAAGTTCTCCCACAAATAGAGAAGCATCGGCCTCTGGAGAAAAATTATGATATTCTAAAACATATGGCCTCAGTACCAGCCAAGATATCAATCCTAGATGCCCTGAGTTTGTCATTAGACCTCAGGGAGGCACTCATAGAAGCCCTTCTCAGCCCCCAGGAATTTCAAGACGAAGTTTCTTCCACCAAGATATATCGAACGAAGACTATCCTAGCTGATTGTAATGCACTGAATTCCTTCACCGATCAGGATAAATATTCCACCATGAAAGGACACATCAAACCTCTATATGTGTTAGGTATTATGAGTGATATTGATGTCTGAAAATTCTTCATCGACAATGGATCTGGAGTCAACCTTCTCCCACTACGAACACTTCCTAGGTTGGGCTACAATGAGGACAATCTAACACCCTCAAACACAATTTACTTGGGATATGACAAGATATAATAGAATCCAATGGGACAAACCATTCTCCAAACCCATTTTGGAAACCTTGTGTCCCACTCAAAGATCCTGGTGGTTCGAAAAAACACATAATTCAACACCCTATTAGGAAGGCCATGGTTTCATGAACACATGGACATTCCTTCCTCCTACCACTACTTTATCAAATATTATGTTAATGGACAAGGTGGGACATTTAATGATGTTAAGTCCCATTTTGAGATCTCTGAGTCACATTACATCGATTTCAGATTTTACGAGCAAAAGTGGAATACATTGGAAATTGATGGTATTGATTGGGTCCCCACCCCAAATGGTTTGAAAATGGTTTCTGATAACCCCCTCAAGCAGCTCAGTGAAGAGTACATACTTCCCATCAACCATGTTGAGAGCAGGGATCTGATTCGAGATATGTATTTAGCTGTTCTCCTAATCTTAGTTGCAATAGTCGAGTCTGACAATGCAAAAGAAACTGTTGACCATCAATCTGAGGAAGAATACTTGAGAAAGGGTTCCCACGCCCCATCCTTGAAATCTCAAGATATCCCTACCACACTCTATAAAGTGGAAGAAGGATAATAAACTTTTCACCACCATGCTTCTCCCTCTCAAGAGGTTTCCTCACAACCAATTGAGTTATAGGAAGTCACTTCTGCCACAGATCAACCATGCGACATCTTGCCTTCGAGATCTAGAGATCCCACATCAAGATATGTATCCCCATTATAAGGGGAAGAGAAGGTGGATTTGGAGGATGAATTGGAAGAGGATCTTAGAGATTCCCCTCATAAATTTGAATAGGGTATCTCTACCACTATTGATGAACTCAAGGAAATAACCCATGGTACCGAAGAGGACCGAAGACCCAATCTCATTAGTGTAGCCAGGTTTTCAGAGGAACAAGAGGTATATACCTCCTTTATGAGGTAGCATTGAGATGTATTTGCATGGAATTACATAGAAAATTTAGGAATCGATCCTGAGGTGGTGATGCACCTCCTATGCCTGCCAGGAGATCATCGAGGCTATAAGAAAGCCACCAAAAGGATGCACCCAAAACATACGACCAAGATAGAGGCTGAAGTCGACAAGATCATCAAACCATAATTCATTCGGGAGGTCCAATATCCCATCTGATTGGTCAATATAGTCCTCATCAAAAATAATAATGGACAGATCCACATCTACATCAATTTTAGAGATCTCAATCAACACTACCTAAAAGACGATTTCCCAGTCCCGATCACTGAACTATTTATTGATGTGATGACTGGATATGAGGTTATCTCCTTCATGTATGGTTATTCTGGATATAATAAAATTAAAATGGCCTAGGAAGATGAAGAATCCACTTCTTTTAGGCCCCCCATGGGATTATTTTTCTACAAGGTCATTCCCTTTAGTCTAAAAAATGTTGGCGCCACATATCAACGTGCCACACATCGCATTTTCAAACTATTCTTGGGGGAGTTCGTCGAATGTTATGTTGATTAATTGGTGGTAAAATAATGATAGTGCTCAGATCACCTTTCAGACCTTGAAACCATCTTTAGAAAACTTCGGCAACACATCCTGAAGATGAACCCCTTGAAATACTCCTTCAGGGCTACTTCAATGAAATTTCTAAGCTTTTCTGTATGCCATCATGGAATTGAAATAGACCCTAAGAAGAAAAATGGTATCCTTGTTTTTCCACCTCCCTACAACATCACTGAGCTGAGAGGACTCCAAGGACACTTGTCCTATATCAGGCATTTTTTAGCCAACCTCGCAGGAAAATGTGTTCCCTTTACCAGGTTAATGAAAAATAGAGTTACTTACCAATGGATAAAGGATTTCCCAGAGCCATTCAACAGACTCAAGAAGTACCACTTGATTCCACCAGTGCTCATGCCTCCGATTGAAGTAAGTCCACTTATCATATACATAACAACCTTAGAGTGGTCACTAGGATCCTTACTCGCATAGAAGAATTACTCTGGCAGTGAAGACAACCTTTATTATCTTAGTTGAACCATTATTGATTCTAAGGCCAGATATTCAAATATCGAGAAGAGCAGTTTGGCTCTAGTTTTCACTGTCCAGGAGTTGTGACATTATCTTCAGCATCATTAAGTCCATATAATCTCGTGAATTAATCTGATGAAGTACATCCTCATCCATCCAATGCTAACCAAATGCCTACCCTGATGGTCAATTATCTTGCAATATTTTGACATCTGTTTTGTGCCTTAGAAATATATCAAGGTCCAAGATTTGGCAGATTTTCTGGCAGAGCATCCCTCGACAGAGACCGCCTCATCAGACGTCGAAATCCCCAATTAAGATGTATTCTCTATGAAAAAGGATTCCTGAACGTGGGAAATGTACATTGACAGTGCATCTACAAGCCCTATGGGTAAAAGAATGGAAGACACCATGTTTAACAAGGTGGGATGGTAATTATACTCATATCCCCAGAGCGGGAAGTTTTTTCATATTCCTTCCTCTTGTCAGAAGGATGCAAAAACAATGAGGTAGAATACTAGGACCTCATTTCAGGTCCAGATCTCACACTCCAGGTGAAAGTGAAACACCTTAATGTAAAAGTAAACTCATAACTTGTCATCAAGAAAGTCAACGGTGACTGTGTAATTAAGAAGGAGGATATGATCCTCCTGTTCGACCACGTCTGAAGGTTAATAAAGGAGTTCCCCATAGAACCATCATTGGCCTATATTCCTTAGTCTCAGAATTCCTAGTCCGATGTATTATCCAATGTGTCCACATCCATAGTTGACCCAAACTAAGATGAATTAGTTAACAACATTGCTCACCATCAAATTTTCTTGTTATTTGTTGAAACTAACACGGAATAAATCGATGAAGTCAGCCCTGTCCCTAATCCATATGATCCTACTAACTATTGGATGACCCCCATTACAAACTACCTTTAGAGGGGATAACTTCTATATGATAGGTATGGAAGAGATAAAATATGTATAAGGGCAGTCAATTTTGTCCTATATAGAGGCACGAGTCATCCGAAGGTCCTCTACAAGCGAGGCCTTGACGAAGTCCTTCTCAGATGCATTGATGTAGAAGTGAATACATACATCATTAATGAAGTGAATTCCAGAGTGTGTAGAGCACATCAATCGGGATCCAAGCTTTCCCATCAGATTCAAAGGATTGGAAACTATTCGCCCGCCTTGGCATGGGATTGCGCAAACTTTACCGAAAAATGTCACTCCTGCTTAATTCATGCGAACTTTATTCATCATCCCCTAGAGCTACTTCACCAAGCTAAGTACTCATAGATGTTCACCATATGGGTAATGGATGTCGTGGGACCATATCCTCCCACCATGGTCAAAAAATTCAAATATATTCTCACAGTGACCGACTTCTTTTCCAAATGGGCAAACGCTGCACCCCTTAAAAAAGTCAGGATAAGAAGCATTTATAGTTTTGTGAATGCCAATATCATCACCAGATTTGTTGTCCCTCATACAATACTGACAAAAAATGTCACCAACTTCTGCTCTACCGAATTGGAGAAACTATACCAGGAATATGGTATCAAGACCAACCATTCATCCCGCTACCATGCAATGACCAACTGACAGATTGAGTGCTTCAAAAAGACCATATCTAACATACTCTATAAAATGGTGGACCAAGAAAAGAAGTCATAGACAAACTCTTCCATGACTTATGGGCTTATTAAACCACAACTCGCACTGCTACCCAGGCTACTCCGTACTCATTAGTACATATAATGGAATCAGTTCTTCCCATTGAACTCCAATTTTCGTCACTCTGCGTTGCCATTTGTGATCAACTGTGTGACGATGAGCAAGCGGAAAAGTGACTTGATGAATTGGGGCGACTTGATGAGAAGTGGTTGCACACATTGTACCACCTAGAAGTATATTAGAACAGGATTGTACGAGCCTTCAATAAAAAGGTTCATCTTTGGTCGTTCCTCAAAGGAGAATTGGTATTTGTCCTCCAGACCCCAACAATACCCTGAAAGAATCCACTGATGCTAGATCCAAAGTGGCAGGGACCATATTTCATACAAAAGGTCTAATATAATGTGGAATATTCCCTGATCTCTATGGATGGGTATCTCACCACTGCTTCTACAAATGTGGGCTTTCTGAAGAAATATTTCGTGTAACCATAAGAGCATTTTTTGTCAGAGCTGTAGGTCATTAAACTACCAAACCCTGAATGTCCTTACTGCATGACAATAAAATTCATAGTAGAGTGTCCTTACCTCATGATATTAAAATCCATGGTACTTAATCCATCCGAAATGATAATAAACTGTGTCATGTTGGTCCAAACTCTATGACCCTAAACTAAGAGCCAATAATCATGGTAATATGACCTCAAACTATCCAGGATTTCCACCCTAAGGTGTGTGCCAGATGCTCCCAGTCTCATTCACATCAGTTCTACTATAAAATCATATCATGCACCCCTATTTGTAAGCGATTACTACAGGTCCGAGCTCTATGATCCCAAACAAAGAGAAAGATGTCCTTACTGCCTGACAAAAAACTACATTGTAAATCATCTGAGTTGTAGGACATTAAATTAAAAATTCCCATCTTCCTTACCGTACGGTGTTAAAATGCATGGAAATTTATACATGAGACATGACAGTAAACTGTTTTCCACCGGTCCGAACTCTATGGACCTAAACTAAGAGAAAGATGTCCTAGTTACACGACTTTAAACTACATAATGCAACAATGTATTCACCTGAGAAAACATTGATCTTCTAACATTTTTAATCTATTGTGATATGTTTAAATAACTATGTACGACTAGATTACTTCCCTCATCGGATATGTAGTGACGCTAGGATTTCGGTATCATGGCTTAGCCACCATGAAAAAATTTCCCCACTCCTGCGTATGAGTCAGATTTTTGCAGGAAGCCCCTTTTAATTACAAGGTCTTTGAGAACGACATGTGGATTGATTCTTTCCCCCACAAGATACATAGTGATTATTGAACCCTATATCCTTGTCCAGCCACCACCTTTAAAAAAATATATTGGGAACACCATTGTTCATGCCATGTGGTGGGAACCCCCGTCATTCCTTGTTTCTCCCAATAAGTATTACTCACGTGGGCTTAGGAATTATGGAAAGGTTCCCTCACGTGAACAAAAGATGAGTGATACACAGATAACCACGTGAATCTTGATTCCTTCCCTTGAAAGATATGTAGTGACACTGGGATTTATGTATCTTATCCCAACCACCCTAAAAAAATGCCCCTTGTCCTTACCGCATGACGCAAAACTGCACGGAGCTCATCCTTACTGCATGGAATTAAACTACACGGATTTAAAAATGTCCCTCATCCTTACCACAAGACGTTAAAATGCATGACACCATTTTTTCATATCAATTCACCACCATCCTTACCACATGACATCAAACTGCATGGAATCCCTTTTCATGTCGGTTCAACACCATCCTTACCACATGATGTTAAACTGCACAGATTTAAAAATGCTCCCCATCCTTACCGGATGACGATAAACTGAACGATAATCATCCTTACCACACGATCATAAAATGCATGGTACAAATCATAATACACTCAAGATACATGTTAAACCATGGTTGGAAATGTCCTTACACATTTGGATGCATCCTTCCCAAGAATCAGACTCCATGACCCGGATGGTTACAGATCTTCATAATCACCCATGGCCATCGGAAGTGGAAGTTCATCGACCTTATGAATCCTTTTCACGACTATGCATACCATGCCCTCAGCGGTTCTGTAAATTGATCACCCTTGGACCATCTACCAAAGGAAAGTCTTCCACAAGTGACACTCTTCCTAGCTTTGTATGCTAACCGACCCCGGATCCCCCATATCACATTTCCCGATCCAAAAATATCCGGGGAAATGGTTTACATTTTTGTCCCCTTCACGTCCATATGTTTCTAGGGTTCCCATAACTGGTTAGATTATGTATCCACCCATGGTTCCTATGATGGTCTACATTCACAACACAACGCTAGATCTGTGCCTCTTTAACCCAAAGGAAAATTACAATATGGATGTTTCTCATATGCTCAGATACATCTCTCCCCGTCTGCCAGACTCTATGTCATGAACGATCCCAGATCTTTATAATCATTCATGGCCATCGGAAGTGGAAGGTAATTGACCTACAGACACCTTTTCACTATTTTTAGGATTTTTCTATTTTTTTGTGATTTTTAAGTCTAATTTTTTGATTTTAAAGTTTTTATGGTTTTTATGGATTTTTAGGGGTTCTAGTGATTTTTAGGTGTTTAGGATAAAGGTTTTTAAGAATTTTTAGGTTTTTAGGGCTTCAAGTGTTTTTAAGTTTTTTTTTTATGTTTTTGTAGGGTTTTCAAGAGATTTTATGTTTTTTGGGATTTTTGGCCTTTTTTAGGATTTTAATTTGGTTTTAGTGTTTTTAGGTATTTTGAGGGGTTTGGGGTTTAAAGTGTTTTATGGTTTTTTTAAGTTTTTAGGGGTTAAATAGTTTTTAGAGTTTTAATTATTTTTTGTGTTTAATGGGAATTTATACATTTTAGTGGGTTTTTTGGTTTTTATGGGATTTAGGGTTTTATAGGGTTTTAACAATTTTTATGGATTTTTGTGGGATTTAGGGTCTTCAGGGTGTTTTAGGGTAAAAATGTTTTTACGGGGTTTATTTTTTTTAGGTTTTCATATGATATTTCATGGTTTTAAGTGTTTTTAAGTTTTTAGGTAATTTTTCATGGATTTTATTGTTTTTAGTGTTTTAGGGACATTAAGAGGTTTTGGGGGTTTTAGGTTTGTATGGGTATTTATGGATTTTTTTAATTTTTGGATTTTTTGGTTTTAAGGGATGTTGTGGTTTTAGGTTTTTTTCAGTTTTTTTTGCTTTTATGGTTTTTTGGGTTTTTATGGGTTCATTTAAAATTTTTTTAGGTTTAAATATATTTTTCACAATTTTAACATTTTTAGGGATTTGAAGAGTTTTTAGAGTTCTTAGTGGTTTTTATAGGTTTTAAGGGTTTCAAGGTGTTTAGGTTTTTTATGGTTTTTTAGGTTTTTAGGGTTTTTATGGATTGTACTGTTTTTAGTGTTATTTAGATTTCATAGGATGTTTAAGTGTTTTTAGTTTTTTAAAGGTTTATTAGGGATTTGGGGTTTTTATATGTATTTGAGTTTTTAAGGGTTTTTAGTAATTTTATGATTATTAGGGTTTTTTGGGATTGTTATGAGTTTTAGTTTTTTTAGGATTTTTATGAGTTTTTGGGGTTTTTTTGAATGTTTTAGGGGTTTTATGATTTTTCAATGTTTTTATGGTTTTTAGGGGTTCTAAGATTTTTCATAGTTTTTAATGGTTTCTAGGGTTTTAAGGATATTAAGGGGTTTTAGGGTTTATAAAATTTTTAGGTTTTCTCATGATTTAATATTTTTTAGGTTTTTAAGGTTTTCCTAGGTTTTTTAGGTTTTTTTAAATTTTTGGAAATTTAGGGATCTTTTAGGATTTTATGGATTTTATGGTTTTTACCGATTTTTTGGGTTTTTAGGTTTTTCAGGAATTTATGGTTTTTATTTTTTTATTTTGTTTTAGGGTTTTTTTATTTTTTAGGATTTTTATGGTTTTTTTAATTTTCTTTACATTTTTAGTGGTTTGAAGAAATTTAAAGATTTTAATGATTTTCTTGGTTTTTTTGGATTTTAAGTGTTTTTATCTTTGTATGAGTTTTATAGTTTTTAGGTGTTTTAATGTTTTTGAGTGTATTTTTAATGTTTTTTACCCTTTTATGAATTTTTAGGGTTTTTAGTGTTTTAGGGTTTTAAGGGTTTTTAGGGGTTTTCTGAGATTTTTAGGTTTTTTATGTTTTTTCGTTCTTATGGATTATTTTTGAATTTTTTGTCTTTTTAGGGATTTTTTATATTATAATGGTTTTATGATTTTTATGGTTTTATGATTTTTATGGTTTCATTGTTTTTAGTGATTTTAGAATTTTTAGTTATTAGAGGTTTTGTAATTTTTTTAGTTTTTTACATTTTTCTTAGTGTTTTTATGGTTTTTATGGTTTTTTATGTTTTTAGGGATATTAATGGATTTTTTTGATTTATATGGTTTTTTGGGTTTTTATTGATTTTGAAGTATTTGAGGGGTGTTTAGGTTTTTTAGTGTTTTTATGACTGTTATAGGTTTTTCTTTTTTGGGGGGTTTATTGTTTTGGGGTCTTTTAGGGGTTTTTAGGGTTCTTATCATTTTTAGTGTTTTTAGGGGTTTTATGAGATTTTAGGATTTTAATGTTTTGCTTAGGTTTTTTAGTATTTTAAAGGATTTTATAATTTGTGTGATTTTTTTTTTAATTTTAGTTTTTTATGGTTTTTAGGGGTTTTAGGGATTTTTAGGGTTTTTAAGGTTTTTATGATTTTTAGAGTTTTTACGATTTTTAGGGTTTTTAGAATTTATTAGGTTTTCATGGGATTTTAAGTGTTTTTATGGTTTATTATGTTTTCTTTGGATTGTTTAGGGTCTTAAGAGTTTTTATGTTTTGAAACATTTTAAGGATTTTGTAGTATTTTTTGGGTTTTTAGAGTTTTTAGGTATTTTGATGTTTTTTTAGTGTTTAGGTATTTTGAGGGTTTTTATTGTTTTAGGGGTTTTATGGTTTTTTTTTTGTGTTTTATGGTTTTTTATGATTTCTTTAGATTTAATTTTTTTAGAGTTCTTTAATGTTTTTAGGGCTTTAAAGGATTTTTAAAATATTTAGATTGGTTTTAGGGTTTTATAGGGTTTTTATAGGGTTTTATGGTTTTTATGGGGGTTTTTAGTTTTAACGGGTTTAAAGGTTTTGGGGGTATTTATAATTTTTTAGGTTTTTTGGAGGTTTAAAGTGTTTTTAGATTTTTAAGGTACTATTAGGGGTTTTCAAGGTTTCTAGAGTTTTTATGTTTTTAGGGTTTTTATGTTTTTAAGGATTTTTAATATTTTTATGGTTTTTATGTTTTTAGGGTTTTTTGGGTTTTTTGGGTTTTTTTTGTTTCTTGGGGATTTTAGGTTTTTTGGGTTTTAATGTTTTTAGTGTTTTTATTGTTTATAGTGTTTTAATGAGTTTTTATATTATTATTTTTTTAGGGTTCTTTGGGTTTTTAGGGATTTAATATTTTATAGCTTATAAGATTTTTAGGGTTTTTGAGGGTGTTTTAAGGATTTTATGGTTTTTAGTGTTTTTGATGTTTTTTGTGGTTTATCTGTTTTTAAGTTTTTAAGGTTTTCTTATTTTTTTCTAGTGGTTTTTGGGTTTTTATATTTTAAGGTATTTTTAGTATTTTTATGGTCTTTAGGGTTTTAAGAATTTTGGGGGGTTTATGATTTTTTAGTGTTTTTAGGATTTTTATGGTTGTTTGGGATTTCACGGTTTTTGATTTTTTAGGGTTTTTATGGGTTTTAGTGTTTTTTTAAATTTTTAGGAGTTTAAAAGTTTTTTATAGTGTTTAGTTGTATATTTTTTTATCTTTTTTAATGATTATTTTTGGGGTTTTATGGTATTTTGTTGTATTTTTGTCTTCTAGGGTTTTTAGTGTCTTCTAGGGTTTTTATCATTTTTTTTGGGTTTATGAGTTTTAAGTGTTTTTTTATTTTTAAGATCTCATTACGGTTTTTATATGGTTTTTGGGATTTTTCGTGTTTTTTTAATGTTTTAGGGATTTTTATGATTTCAATAGTTTTTGGGGTTTTACGATTTTTAGGGTTTTTAAGGTTTTTAGGGTTTTAATATTTTTAGGGTTTGTATATTTTTATGGGTTTTTAGTGTTTTTATGTTGGTAAGGATTTCATAGTGTTTTTAAGGATTAATATGGATTTTTACATTTTCAGGTAGTTTTATGGATTTTTTACCACTTTTATGGTTTTTTGGGGTTTTAGGGATTCTAATGGGTTTTAGGGTTTTAAGTGTTTTTAGGGTTTTTTGGTATTTTTTGGCTTTTCGTTTTATTTTTAGTTTTATAAGGATTTATGGTTTTTATAGATATTAACATATTCCATGAATTAAAGGGTTTTTTGAGTTTTTACTTGTTTTTAAGTGTTTTATATGGATTTAGGGTTTTTAAGTTTTTTCTGGTTTTACAGTTTTTTTGATTTTCCTGGATTTTATCTTTTTTAGGTTTTAAGGGTTTTAAGTGTTGTAGTTTTTTAAGGTTTTATTAATGGTTTTCAATATTTTTAGGGTTTTTTTTGTTTTATTGTTTTTTGGGATTTTTTTTGGATTTTAAAGGTTTGTTAGGTTTTTCAGTGATTTTGAGGGTTTTTAGTGTTTTTATGGTTTTTGGTTTTTTGTGTTTTTTATTTGAGTTTTTAGTGTTTTTATGGGTTTTATAGTTTTTTAATGTTTCTAAGGGTTTAAAAATAATTTTAGATTTTTTAGGGTGTTTTTAGCAGTTTTAGGTTTTTTATAATTTTTAGGGTTTTTTCCGGTTTTAAAATTTTTAGGTTTTTAAGGTGTTAATAATTTTTATTTTTGTAATTTTTTCTTAGGGGTTTTCATGGATATTAGGTTTAGTATGTTTTTATGGGTTTTAGGGTTTTTTTATTATTTTTTAGATTTTTTCCTAGTTTTTAGGGGTATTATGTTTTTTGTTATTTGGGTTTTTATTGTATTTAGGATTATTAGGTTTTTAGTGTTGATTATGTTTTTTTTGGGATTTTAAGTGATTTTATGTTTTTAAGGTTTTATTAGGGGTTTTGAGATATTTTGTGGTTATTTATGTTTTTAGGTAATTTTACGTCTTTTTTAGGTTTTTTATTTTTTAGGGTTTTTAGGGATTTTAAGGTTTTTATGGGGTTTTATGGGTTTTTAGGGTTTTTGATTTTTTTTACTTTTTTGTGAATTTTAATGAATTTTTGGGTTTTATGGGTTTTTATATTTTTATCATTTTTAGGTTTTTATGGTTTTTAAGTGTATTTAGTTTTTATGGTTTTTGTAGAGTTTTCTTAGGTTTTTAGTGTTTTTTCCTTTTTAGGTATTTTTATGTATTTTCTCGGATTTTTATTGTTTTTAGGTATTTGAGGTTTTTTAGGATTTTCTAGGGTTTATAATATTATTTATGGTTTTTAGTGTTTTTAGGATTTTAAGGGGTTGAAGTGTTTTTTGGTTTTTTAGGTTTTCATAGGGTTTTAAAATGTTATTAATATTTTAGATATTTTAGTGGTATTTTAGTATTTTTATGGGTTTGTATGGTTTTTGATGATTTTGGTGTTTTTTTTTGTTTTTATGATTTTTAGGGTGCTTATGGTTTTTGGGGGGTTAAGGGATTTTTTTGATATTTTTAGGATTCTAAAGGGTTTTTACTGTTTTTTAACATTTTTTTATGTAATTTTTAGGGTTTTCAGTTTTTTATGGGTTTCTTTTGTTTTTAGGTATTTTTATATCATTTTTGGAATTTTTATGATTTTTATGGTTTTAGGGATTTTGGGTAGTTTTAGGGAAATTTTATTTTTTGGGGGTTTTTGGTTTTTTGGGGTTTTTTAGGTTTTCTAGTGGTTTTAAGTGCTTTTAGGTTTTAATATTTTCTTAGGGGTTTTCATGGTTTTAGGTTTTTTTACGTTTTTTATATTTTTATGTAATTTTTAATAATTTTCAATTTTTTTTGTGTTTTATGTAATTTTGATGTTTTTTAGGGTTTTTGGGATTTTTGGGGTTTAGGGTTATTTGCACTTTTAGGGTATTAAAGTATTGCTAAAGTAAATAACATTTTTAGGGTTCAATGGATTTAATGGGTTTTTATTAGTTTTTAGGGGTTTGATGGGTTTTTATGGTTGGTAGGGTATTTATAGTTGTTATGTGTTTTATGGTTTTTTGGGTTTTTATCTGTTTTTAGAGTTTTTTGCGTTCTTAGGTTTTTAGGGGTTATAATTTTTTAGGTTATTATGCTTTACATATGATTTTTAGGTTTTTATGTTATTATGTATTTTTTGGGGTTTTTAAGGATTTTTATGTTGTTTAGGGATTTTGAGGGTGTTTAGTTTTGTTTTGTTTTTTTGTTCCTTTAGGGTTTTTATATTTTTTTGGGGTTTTAATTTTTTTTTGTTTTTTTAAATTATCATGGGGGTTTAAATGGTTTTTAGAGTTTTTATTATGTTTTGAGGGTTCTCATTGATATTTACAATTTATATGGGTTTTAGGGGTTTTATGGTTTTTAGAGGTTTAAAGGTTTTTTATGGCCATTTAGGGGTTTTAGCATTTTTTTGATTTTTTTGATTTTATGTGTTTTTAGATTTTAAGGTTTTCTTATGTTTATTCTAGGATTTTAGTGTTTTTTTATATTTTGTGTATTTTTTATTATTTTTTGGTTTTTAGGGTTTTTAGGGATTTTGAGGGTTTGGGAGGGTTTTAGGTTTTTTTGTGGTTTTAGGGTTTTTTTGGTTTTTTATGAGTTTTAACTATTTTACATTTTTAAGGTTTCCTTAGGGGTTGGTAGGGTATTTTGTATATTTTTAATTTTTTTTAGATATTTCTATGTATTTTTTAGATTTTTATGGGTTTATTGGGATTTTGAGGGTTTTAGGATTTTTTAGTGGTTTTAGGGTTTTTTTGGTTTTTAGGGTTTTTAGTGTTTTTTGGGTTTTTTGGGTTTTTATGGTTTTTAGATTGTTTTGAACTTTTTTAGGAATTTATATGACATTTAGTGTTTTTATTAGTTTTTGGGATTTTATGGATTTTTAGACTTTCTTTTGTTTTTAGGGGTTTTATAGTTTTAGGATTTTTGGTTTTTTAAGGTTTTTTGAACTTTTAGGTTTTTGGGGGTTTTTATTATTTTTATATTTTAATGGTCTTATTAGGGGTTTTCATGGATTTTAGGGTTTTTTACGTTTTATAGATTTTTTATGATTTCAAAGGTTTTTATCTTTTTTAAGGTTTTTAATGATTTTGTGGGTTTTAGGGATTTTTGGGTTTTTAGTTTTTATGGGTTTTTTGGGTTGTAGGGGTATTTTGAGTTTTTTTGGGGTTTTAATGTTTTTTTGATTTTTTACATTTTAAGGGTTTAAATTGTTTTAGAGTTTTAGTGGTTTTTTAGGGTTTTTATTAGTTTTTAGGATATTTATGTTTTTGAGTGTTTTAATGTTTTTATGGTTTTCATAGGGTTTTTTAATGTTTTTAATGGTTTTAGTATTTTTTTAGGATTTTTCTAGTTTTTAGGGATTATAATGATTTTGATTGGTTTTATGGGTTTTCTGGGTTTTATGGTTTTTGTCTGCTTTTTTTGTGGGGGTTAGTTTTAGGGCATTAATGTTTTTTGAGTTCTTTAATGTTTTTAGGGGACTAATTGGTTTTTATTTTTTTATTGGGTTTTATGGTTTTAATTAGTTTATGGGTTTTATGGTTTTTAGTCTATTCATTGGGTTTTTATCATTTTATTGGGTTTTTAGGGTTTTAAGTGTTTTTAGGATTTCAAGGTTTTCATATTATTCTTAGTGTTTTTAATTTTTTGGAATTTTAAGGCGTTTTCTTATTTGTAGAAGTTTTTATGTTTTTTTGGGGTTTTATAGTTTTTTTGGTTGTTTTATGTTTTTAGGTTTTTTTACATTTTATTAGGTTTGAAATTTTTTTAGATCTTTTAGATGTTTTAGGGTTTTAATAGGTTTTATACTTTGTAGAGCGTTCTTACATTTCCATGGGGTTTTAACAGTTTTTAGGTAATTTTTATAGTTTTAAGGTTTTATAATTTTTAGGGGATTTAGAATTTTTTAGGTTTCTTGTGGGATTTATGTGTTTCTAGGTTTTAAGTCTTTCTTTGTATTTTTGAAAAATATAATGTTTTTACTTTTTTAGATTTTAAATATTTTTTTAGATTTTTATTAGGTTTTTAAAAATTTTGAAGGGTTTTATGGTTTTTAAAACTTATATGGTTTGGGGGGTTTAGATTTTTAGGTATTTTTTTGAGTTTTTAATTTTTTTTGGGTTTTTAATGTTTTTAATGATTTTAGGGGTTTAAAGAATTTCAAGATTTTTTAGTTTTTTTATTGTTCTTATTGGTTTTTTGGGTTTTTAACGATTTAGAGGTTTTTAAGGGTTTTTGAGGTTTTTAGAGAATTTTTAGGTTTGTTAAGGTTTTTTAGCATTTTGAGGTAATTTATTTGTTTTAAGTGTTTTTAGGTTTTAAGTTTTTATTATGTTTTTTAGGATATTTAGGGTTTTTACATTTTTAGAGGTTTTAGGGAATGTTTATTATTTTTATAGTTTTTAGGGTTTTTAGGGATTTTGGGTGGTTTAGGGTTTTTAGTATTTTTAGGGTTTTATGGTTTTTTTGTTGTTTTAGGGTTTTTTGAGTTTTTTTCATATTTTTAATGTTTTTAGAGGTTTTTAATTATTTTTTAGGTTTTAAATAGTTTTTAGATATTTTAATTTTTTTATGATTTTTATCTATTTTAAATGTTTTAAAGGGTTTTAGGCATTTTTAGTTTGTTTTGGGGGGGTATATGGTTTTTAGGGTCTAGGATTTTTATCATTTTTAGGTGTTTTTATGTTTTTTTTGGATTTGTAGGAATTTTTTGAAATTTTTATGTTTTCTGGGGAGGTTTAGGGGTTTTAGGGCTTCTTAGTTTTTTATGGGGTTTTAGGGTTTTTTTGTATTTTGGTTTTTGGGGGTTTTAATTTTTTTATGTTTTTGTGGTAATCTTATAATTTTTTAGAATTTTTATTTTTTTAACATTTATATTGGTTTTAAAAGATTTTTTAAAAATTTCATTGTTTTTTGGGTTTTTGAGGGTCTTTATGGTTTTTAGGATTATTATAGTTTTCTTTTGTTTTTGGTGTTTTTTAGTTTCTTAGGGATTTAATATTTTTCGGAGTTATTAATGCTTTTAGAGGTATATGTATGTTTAGAGTTTTTAATGGGGTTTATGGTTTTATGGGTATTTAGGGTTTTAAGGTTTTTATGGTTTTTTATGTTTTTTGGGTTTTAAATTTTTTAGTATTTTTTGGTTTTTTAGGGGTTCTAATTGTTTTAGGTTTTTAAGGTTTTGTTAGTAGTTTTAGGGTTTTAGGGTTTTTTACATATTAGTAATTATTTGGGATATTTTAGCATTTTAATGGTTTTTAGGGACTCTCCGTGTTTTTCGGTTTTTTTTCCTTTTAGGAATTTTTGGGAATTATTTTAGGATTTTAATGGTTTTAGGGTTTTTAGGTATTTTGAGGTTTTTGGGGGGGTTTTGGGTTTTTTTGGGTTTAGGGGTTTTTACTTGTGTTTTAGGGATTTTGTTGTTTTTTATAGTTTTGTAACTTTATCTAGGATTTAAAGGTTTTTTAGATTTTGTAGTGGCTTTTTAAGGGGCATTTGAATTTTTAGTGTTTTTAAGGCATTTTAGGGTTTTAGAATTTTTATGTTTTTAGGGATTATTTTTTTGGATTTTTAATGAATTCATAGGGGTTTTTAGGCTTTTAAGGGTTTTAACATTTTCAGGGATTTTAAGTTTTTTTTGTTTATTGTGGTTTTATGTTTTTATGGATTTTGAGGGATTTTAGGGGTTTTAGAAGTTATTTCGTTTTTTTGGTTTTGTAGGTTTATTTTGAGGATTTTAGGGTTTTGAGGTTTTTATAGTTTCTAATTTTTTTTTGGGATTAAAGTGTTTTTAGATTCTTTAGTTTGTCTAAAGGGTTTTTAGGTATTTAGGGATTTTAAGATTTTAGTTATTTTTACAGTTTCTAGGGGTTTTATGTTTTTTATATTTTTTATTATTGTTTAAGGTTTTAGGGGTTATAAGTGTTTTAAATGTATTTTTTGTTTTAGTTATTTTTGTGAATTTCATAGGATCTTTATTGGTTTTAGGGTTTTAGGGAATTTTAGGGGTTTTACTGGTTTTAGGGTTTTTATGGTTTTTTTGTGGTTTTAGAGATTTCTTGATATTTTAGGGGTTTAAATGTTTTTAGATTTTTTTAAACTCTTTTAGATGTTAAAAGGGATTTAGTGTTTTTTGTGGGTTCTTAGGGTCTTAAAGGTTTTAGGGTTTTCTAATGTTATTATGGTTTTTGTGGGTTTTATGGTTTTTAAGGTTTTTTATGGTTTTAACATTTTTTATGTTATCAGGTGCTTAAGTGTTTTTCTGTTTTTAAGGTTTTCTTATGTTTTTAGAGGTTTTTATCTCTTTAGAGATTTTTAGGCCATTTTTATAATTTTTTTGGCTTTTTAGTGTTGTTAGGGATTTTTTTGAGTTATTAGGGGTTTTTTTATTTTTTTGATTATTTTTAGAGGTTTTTTATGGTTTTAGGGATTTAAATATTTTTTAGTGTTTTTAATCATTTTTATGTATTTAATGTGTAGTAATGTTTTTAGTTAATTTTTATGGTTTTTTTATTTTTAATGGTTTTAAGGTATTTAGGGGTTTTATGGATTTTAGTGGGTTTTTGGGTTTTTAGGGTTGTTAGGGTTTTATGTTTTTTTGATTTTAGGGGTTTTAAGTATTTTTAGGTTTTTATTGTTTTATTAGGGTTTTTAGGGTATTGTGAATTTTTCAGTTTTAATGTATTTTAGGTATTTTTTGGGGATTTTTTCATTTTTAGGTTTTTTTGGGTTTTTTTTTCTTTTATGGAGTTTTTTGGGCTTTTAAGGATTTTTGGATTTTTATGGTCTTATGATTTCTTTAGGGTTAAATTTTTTTTAGACATTTTAACCATTTTTAGTGGTTTGAAGTGTTTATATAGGTTTTGGTCGTTTTTAGGGGTTTTATGGGTTTTTATGGTCCCTTGGGGGTTTTATGGATTTAAGGGTTTTACGATATTTTATGATTGTTACCATTTTTAGTTTTTAGTGGTTTAATGTGTTTTTAGGGTCGTAGGGTTTTGCGTGGTTTTAGGGTTTAATGATATTTTAGGAATTTTTATGGATTTTTTTAGGAATTTTATGGGTTTTTAGGTTTATTTTTCGATTTTGGTGGTTTTAGGGTTTTTATGGCTTTTAGGGGTTTTTGGAGATTTAGTATATTTTAGATTTTTAGGGGTTTTCTGTGTTTTGATGTTTTAAGGTTTTCTTAGTGGATTTTAGGGTTTTAGTTTTTTTATGTTAATATGGATTATTATATATTTTTTATAAATCTAATGGGTTTTCAGGGTTTTTAATGATTTTGAGGGTTTATAGGTTTTGTTAGTGTTTTTAGATTTTTTAGCTGTTTTTTGGGTTTTAGGTATTTTTTTAGTTTTCTAGGTTTTTTACATTTTTTTGTTTTTTATTCCATTTTGGGTTTAAATGGTTTTGAGTTTTCTAGTGGGTTTTTTGGGTTTTCATGTTTTTTATGTTTCAAGTGGGGTTTATGTTGTATGGGTTTTTAGGGTTTTTAATTTATTTTCGGTTTTACGGGTTTTAAGTATTTTTATGTTTTTAAGATTTTCATTGTGGTTTTTAGGGTTTTTAGTATTTTTACATATTTTAGATATTTCTTGGTAATTTTAATGTATTTTTATGTTTTCTAGTTTTTTTAGTGAGTTTTATATTATTTTGGGTTTTATGATTTTTTTTCTGTTTTTAGTGGATTTTTGAGTTCTTTAGGGTTTTGAGGTTTTTAGAGCTTTTTAACATTTTTATGGGTTTAAGGGATTTTTAGAATTTTTAGTAGTTTTGAGGGTTTTTATGGGTATTTAGAGTGTTTATTTTCTTAGGGGGGTTTTCTATTTTTAGGGGTTTTAGAGTTTATAGGGTTTTTATTATTTTTTAGTTTTTTTAGGGGTTTTAAGTGTTTTTTGGTTTTTATGGTTTTCTTAGAGTTTTTCAGTTTTTAAGGATTTTTTACCTTTTTAATGATTTTAAAGGATTTTGGGACTTTTATCAGTTTTTATGGTTTTTAAGGATTTTGAGGGATTTTAGGGGATTTTAGTGATTTTAGGGTTTTATGGTTTTCTTGAATTTTATAGTTTCTGAGTATTTTTGGGGTTTTATGGTTTTATATTTGTTAAAATAATTTTTTTATTTTAACGGGTATTTAAAATTTTTATTGGTTTTTAGTGTTTTTATTGGTTTCTGGGGATTTTAAACTCTCTAGAAATTTTATAGTTTATATATTTTTGGGGGGGCTTATGGTTTTTGCGGGTTTTTTAAAAAATTTAGGGGTTTAGAGATTTTAGAAATTCTGTGGGATTTTAAGGATTCTTAGGGTTTTTAGTGATTTTATGATTTTTTGTGTTGATAGGTTTTTTGAGTTTTTATGGTTTTTAGTTTTTATTGTTTTTCATATTTTATTTACTTGAAAGGGTTTTTATAGTTTTTATTGGGTTTTAGGGTTTTTAGGGTTTTTATGGTTTTAGGGGTTTTTAGATATTTTTAGGATTTTAAACATTATTTAGGTTTTCTGGGGGTTTAATGTATTTTTAGGTATTCATGATTTTATTAGTGTTTTCTAGGTTTTTAGAAATTTTTATATTTTAAGGGATTTTTTAATATTTTTATTATTCTGTTGGGTTTTTATGGATTTTGAGGGGTTTTAGTGTTTATTAGGGTTTTGGGTTCTTATGGGTATTTAGGTATTTAGGTTTTTTTGTTGATTTTTTAAGGTTTTAAGGGTTTTTAGAGTTTTTAATGTTTTTAGGGGTTTGAATCAATTTTTTTTGTTTTTGGTGGTTTTTTGGGTTTTTATGGGGTTTTAGTGTTTTGAAGGTTTTAGGGGTGTTATGGTTTTTATTATAATTTCTTCCATTTGGGTTTTAATGTTATTTAGGTGTTTTAGGATTTTTTTCTAGTATTTAGGTTTTTAAGGTTTTCTTAGGGAATTTAGAGTTTTTTCTGTCTTTATGGATTTTGTGGGAATTTTAAGGGTTTTTTATGGTTTTTATGGTTTTTAGAGATTTTTAAGGGTTTTAGGATTTTTATATTTTTATAGAGTTTTTAGAATTTTAAGTTTTTAGGAGTTTAAAGTGTTATTAGGTTTTCAAGGTTTTCTTGTGGAATTTTAGGGATTTATTGTTTTGTATGTTTTTAGGGATTTTTAGAGATGTTTTAAAATTTTAATGGTTTTTAGTGTTTCTAGGGATTTTCATGGTTTTCTGGTTTTTAGGGATTTTCGGGTTTTTAGGGATATTATAGTTATATTGTGGTTTTAGGGTTTCTTTGAGTTTTTTAGGGTCATGAAGGAATCTTAGAGTTATTTGAAATTTATGTTTTTAAGTTTTTATTATGGTTTTTAGGGTTTTTGGGTTTTTTATATGTTTATTGATTTTTATGTCTTCTATGTTTATATAGATTTTTAATGTTTTTTTGGGATTTTGGGGGTTTTTAGGGTTTTTTATATTTTTAGGTTTCTAAGGTATTCTTAGTGTTTTTTGGTTTTTTGGTTTTTTTATATATTTAGAGATTTTTGGTTTTCATGATATTATTTGTTTTATGGTTTTAATGGATTTTGAGGGTTTTATGGTTTTATGGAATTTTGGGGTTTTTATTTATTTTGATATTTTATGGGTTTTAAGGTATTTATAGTTTCTTAATGTTTTTAGGGGTTTGATTTTAATAGTTTTTGGTTGGTTAGTGTTTTTTGGGATTTTAGGATTCCATGATTTTAAGGGGTTTTTAATGTTTTTAGGGGTTTTTGGTATTATTATGGTTTTTAGGGTATTTGCATTTTTTTGGTTTTTAGGGATTTTAAGTATTTTTTAGTCTTTTAAGTTTTTTATGGGTTTTTCAGGTTTTTAGGGGTTTTCATTTTATTAGGAATATTTAAGGACTCTTTATAATTTTCCTAATTTTTAGGATTTTTCCGGATTTTGATGGTTTTTAGGATTTTTTTAGGTTTTATGTTTTTTATGGTTTTAGGGTATTTTTAAGGGTTTTTAGAGTTTTTAACGTTTTTAGGGGTTTAAAGGGTTTTTTATTTTTAGTTATTTTAGGGTTATAATGTATTTTAAGGGTTTTTATATTTTTAGGGGTTTTATGTGTTTTAGGCAGTTTTAGAAAATTTTAAGGTTTTAACGTTTTTATGGGTTTTAGGGGTTTTTAGAGTTCTTTGATTTTTAAGGTTATCATTGTTTTTTCAAAAAAAATTCGATTTTTTACATTTTAGGGATTTTTTTCAGAAGTTTAGGATTTATAATTTCTTTTAGGGTTTCTAGGGATTTAGAGGGCTTTTAAGGGTTTTAGGGTTTTTAGGGTTTTTATTGTTTTTAAAGTTTTTATGTGTTTTAAGTGGTTTTTATAATTTTATCATTTTCTTCTCGTTTTTAAGTATTTTTTAATTATTAATGATTTTTATGGTCTTTTAGGGTTTTTTTCTTTTTAGGGGTTTTTGGGGTGTGTAGGGGTTTATGATTTTTTTTCTTTTTTTTTTGGGGTTTTTGAATTTTTTATGGGTTTTAAGGTTTTTTTATGTTATTAACATTTTAGGGGTTTTAAGGGTTTCACTGTTGGAGAATTGTGTTTTCCCAACACATATATACCAACGGTTTGAATAAAATGCTGGTATACTTAATTTTTCCCAATGGTTTCTTCAAACTGTTGGGATAATGGGATGAGAACAAGCTTTTCCCAACGGTTTACTCAAACCATTCGGAAAAGCTATATATATACCAATGGTTTTTAAAAACTGTTGGTAAATACACTCTTTCCCAACGGTTTTAACAACATGTTGGGAAAGTTTCCCCCAAATAGTAGCACATCCATAATCCCTCTGCGCGATTGTATCCATAAACCTAATCGCTCCCGATGCTCTCCCAACGCTCTCTCTTCACCCCAAGGTATCTAGCAAAGCCCTCCCTGCAATAAATCGGGTAATTATTTACTTCTAAGATTATAATATGTAAGTAGAATGTCATGCATCTATTTTTGTTTGTTATCTATTTTTAATTCGCCTAAATAAGATCTGTGTGGTCTGCTTCTTCCTACATTTCTATTTCTCGTATCATGTTCCCTTGACACATGACCCTTCAGAAGGAGATGATCCTGAGAGTGAGGTTTTATATTATTTAATGTGATGGGGGCCTTGGGTAGAAGTTCCTTCTAGGGGGAATCCTTTTCATTTGTACAATAAGGAATTCTCATGTGCCATGTGGATAGTGAAAACCCATCTGAGGTGTTGAATAATTGTGGTTCTATTTTTTGTGGGTTATGTTATCTCAATTATGAGAGGTATTGGTTGTATAATGAATCTAGTTTTATGGGGGATTTCATGTATAGTGTAGTAGAAATATGATTCATCGATTTCATGTATAATGTGATAACCTGTTTCGTTTATTTGTATTATTTGTCTTGTTGTCACTATTGATAAATGTAAGATGTTTTCTTAGTGTGGTTTTGTTTGGGTAGACTTTTTGTAGGGACACCTCTTCATAAGAAGATATATGGTTACATCCTTAGTTTTTTTATTCATGTAGAACATGGAATGTGTTTGAAAGGGATAATGGTCTGAGTGACTCTTTGGGGTTATATTATTGAGTGAGTTGGGTAAGTTGGAAATTGTTATGTGAGTTCCTTGTGGCATATGGGGTATGGTTACAACCTAGAGAGGTGTTATACTGGGATGTGGATGAGGGTGGGTGATGAGATTGTTCATATATCAATTATGTCATATGGGATTGTGTATAACATTAGGATATTTCTGAGTTATAGGGTATTCCTTGGGTGGTATGGTATGGTCATATGGGATAACAAAATTGATGATTATTTGCTTATACAGATTTCACTTAAAAGGGGGGTGTGGGTTGTCAAGGTATAGAGGAGAGTTCTCCACCCCCACCCCCCCTTGGACAACCCCCATGGACACCACCCCACCCCTTGGATACCCCCACTCCCTGGACACCCACACTCCCTTGGACAACCCCCCCGGGACACAACCCCACCCCCTTGGATAGCCCCTACACCCCCTAGATAGCCCCCTGGACACCACACCACCCCACCACCTGGACACCCCCACCCCCAGACAACCCCCCCTGGGCACCACCCCAACCCCTAGACAGTCCTCCCACCCCCCCTGGACAACCCCCTAGATACCCCCCGGATAGCCCCACCCCCTTGGATAACCCCCCATAGACACCACCCAACCCCCTGGACACCCCCACCCCCTGGACACCCCACCCCCTTGGACATCCCCCTGGACACCACCCCACACCCTCGACAGCCCTCCCACCCCCTTAGACAGCCCCTAGACACGACCTCACCCCCTTGTACAACCCCCAACCCCTAGATCTTGTTTTAAGGATGTCCTTCTATTCTCAACCTTTCCCCATTTGTTTCACTATCTAGAAAGATCACTTTTATTATTCCATATTTCTTGAAATTTTGAAAAATTTTAAGATTCACACTATTTGATATTGAATTAATGACTAATACTTTATTGGTGGATATCTATGAGTATATAGAAGATGGTTTATAAACTATCCCCTAAAAGTGTCACTATTCTGTGTTCTTTATGATGTGTAGTATCATTGACATACTTTATTATTAATCTCAAATTTAAAAATAAACGTTTTTGTCTATAATTTCTGAAATTAAACCTCTTTACAATCCATGAACAACCTATTAGTGTAGAATCATAAACATTATCCACCAATGGGGTGCACTTCACTTAGGGAACAGATTGGGTAATGAGGGTATGACCATAGGGGTGCCGAGAATGAGTTATTGAACACGAATTAATGATTTGGGATGCCTATAACAGAAAATGGGACTTAAGGAATGTGCCTATAATATGAGACCTATTGAAAATGAATATAAATAAATTTTAATTTAATTTTTCAGTACATGTTCTTTGATTAATTATTTGGAATTCCTTGAAGAAACCAACCAAGGAATCATATTAAGAAATTGCTTTTAATTCCATTTAGAAGCCCCCTTGGATTCATGATGATTTGGTTTAGAATACCTTGGGGAAATCTACCTCGGAGTCATAGTGATTATGATTTAGGAACCCTTGGGGAAGTCCCCCTTGGATTCTAAACTAGAGGCCTCTCTCTTTACATAGGATGGGAACTCCTTCCTCCCTATAAATCCAGCTAAAGTCAATCAATTTTTTAGTTCTACACTCCAAATATGTAAGGATTAACTTAGTTTTAATGTTTTCCATCTATTATTCTTTGTTTCTATTTTTATTTGACCTAAACGAGGTGGTGACGTGTGTGTCATGAAATACCCAATAAGTGTAGTTTTATTTGTTTTCTATTTTTGTTTTATAATTAAAATGTCATGATTATATGAATCAACTTGATTTGAAGCCTTCATAGCCACTCCTTTTATGTAGTTAGTGAATCATATTGACTAATGGAGGTGCTAGTGAGATGTATCCCTACTCAAAGATGGTAAATGGTTTGTTTAGTCATATTTTATCGAGGTGGGTAATGAATATAAGGATAATCCATGTGAAGGGATTGTGGATGGTTGGGGTAGTGGGGTAGGTGGTTTTCCTTTTTTAGTGGGGTGATATGGTACTTTCTGTGGAATTTGGTTTGGGTGTTTTGAAATTTACTATCTTTTCACAATATTTTGATTTTTAGCATCAATAACTTATTTAAAAAATTCTCTTTACACAATCTGCATCTTTCATGAAAATCCTTCACTTTGTAATATCTTGAACAATGTTGTATCAGGTCTACGATGTCTTCTGGTATGTGATAAATGATAAAATTACAAAACACATCTCACCTCAAATTTAGGCACCCATAAATGAATTATTATATCTTTACACTATTTTAATAGTTCACTAAATCAACTAGAAATTCCTTCCTTAACCATTTACTTAAATATATTTTCAATTAAACTTAAATATTATTGAATTACTTATGATGAAATGACTTATAAAATTTCATTTTACATAATGGATAGAAGTTAGATGTATGAAACCGATCAGATCTCAAGCGATTTTCAAAACAATTTGGGGAGCTTTTTAGATTTTCCATTTCAAAATGCTTTAGATAGTGGTCACATACAATGCCCATGTTCCAATTGTGTTGGTAGACCTTGGTTGAGCCATGAAGAAGTCGACTACCACATAACCAAATATGGTTTTCAAGAAAACTACTATGCGTGGTATCACAATGGGGAGAAAATGAAATCTCAAATTACTGATGATATAAATGAAAGGATTGGACTAGATAATTTGTTTGATGACCTGTTTCCATTTATTTGTCATCATGAAAAAAACGGATTTCGACTCAAGAAGACTTAGATAAGAGGACAGATGATGCATCTAATGAAAATAATGATATTGTCAGGGTGAAAAAATTGAATGATACTGCATCAACTCCAGTATATCGACAATGGGATAAAATGAAAAAGCTAGAATTTTTAATCCGACTGTTTTATTGGAAAACTATGTATGGGATTTATAATACAGCAATCGATTACATTCTTACCTTCTTGAAGGATTTACTTTTAGATGATGCAGTTTTTCCCTCAAACCACTGTATGGAATGGATGTTAGTTGAGGAACATGGGTTTTCAAGAAACAAAATTAATGCTTTCCCTAAAGATTGAAGTTTATTCTTGGAGGAAATCGCTGAATGAAATGATTGTATAAAATGTGGCACATCTCGCTGGAAGTCAAAATATGATGGAACACCATCCCGTGTGCCATAGAAAGTAATTTGGAACTTTTCATTGATCCCCAGACTCCAAACTATTTTCATGTCTGATGAAATATCAATAAAAATGAGATGGAACGATACTGAGAGAAAGAAGACTAATGAGGAGTTGGTTCACCCTGTAGATGGATTTTCATGTCAGAGATTTGATGCTCGATATCCTGATTTTGTAGCTGACATGCGTAATGTGAGGCTCGATCTTTCATGAAACTATTTTAATCCGTTTGGGTAGATTCTTACACCACACAACACATGGAATTTTTTATACACATTTATAATATTCCCCCATGGTTGTGTATGAAAAAACCTTTAACTTTCATGAGTATTATCATATTTGGACCTTCTAATCCTGGCATTGATATTAATGTATACATGAAACATTTAATAAAAGAGATGAAACTTCATTGGGATGCGGGTGTGTGCACATATAATGTATATTCAAAAGACATATTTCAAATGCATGCTATGCTTATGTGGATGATCAATGATTTTCCAGCTTATACAATGATGTCTGGATGGTGCGTGAAGGGAAACTTGTCATGTCCTGTTTGTATGAAGAATACACAATCCATAAGACTGAAACATCACTGTTGTTTTAGTTTTATGGGACATCGATGATTCTTGCCAATGGACCATCCATATAGAAATAATCTTCGAGGATTTTGTAATACCATAGAGACTGATGATCCACCTTAGTGTATGTCTTTAACTGACATGCTTAATGAATTGAAAGATTTTAGTTTTTCATTTGGGAAGAGTCAAATGAAATTTGGAAAGAGAAATAATGTTTCCACTGTAACCTATTACAATTGGAGGAAGATGAGTATATTTTTTTATTTTCCTTATTTTTCAACCAATTTGTCAGTTCATTGCTTAGACGTAATGAAAATTGAAAAGAATATATGTGAAATGTTGCTTTTGATACTTCTAAATGTTAAGGGAAAGAAAAAAGATGATTTACGGTCTCGGCAAGACTTGGTGGATTGGGGCATCAGACTAGAATTGTATCATGTGCGTATCAGTGGAAATAAATGCCAAGTTCTATGTGATTATTATGTGATGAAACCTATGAAAAAAAAATTTCTATAAGTATTAGAGACTATTAGATTTCCAAATGGCTATTCAAGCAACATATCTAAACGGGTCAACAGAAGAGAGTTGAAGTTAAAATCTTTGATGACTCATTATTATCACGTTCTTCTACATGAGTTGATTCTAATATTAATCATTCATCTTTTTTCCAATAATGTAAGGGTGACTGTTATTCGGTTGTTCCATTTGTTTAGAGATCTTTGTGCTAAGAAGATTTCCAAGTATTTCTTGAAAAAAAATGTTGACAGATGCCCCATTAATTTTGTGTGAGTTGGATAAAATATTTCCTCCATCATTTTTCACATGCATGCTGCATCTGAGTATCCATATTCCCACTGAAATGCTTCTTAGAGGACATTTTTGTTTTCTTTAGATGTATAAAACTGAAATAAATATGTACACATTAAAGTATTATGTCTGAAATATGAATCATCCCAAAGGTTCTATCATAAATGGTTTCTTGGCTCAAGAATGTATTGTTTTCTGCTCAATATATTTGTCTGATCTTAATAAAATAATGAATAGACCATTGTGAAATGAAGAATAAAAGTATGAGAAAATTGAACCCAGTTTTCCATCACTTCCTCAAACAGGAGGAATTCCTGGATAATATACATTGAATATATTAAGCCTTAAAGATTGTGATATGGAACATTACACATTTTTGTTCAACTGTGATTTGTTCGATGACTAAATCATGTAACTAAATTGAATATGTATATCTTACATATATATCTGTTAATCTATTCATATTTTTTATCTCTAGGGAACATAAAACAATGATAAATAGAAAGCATTGTTCGTTATCTTTGAGAAGGAGGGAGACTTTTCCTAGTAAATATTTTTCTGCTTGGTTAAAATTGAATGTAAATATATTACTATTTAAAATAATTAAATCAATATTTAATTAAGTTTAATATTCATTTATATTGTAGGTATTGAGTTTTCCTACTGACTCTGTCTCTGAGGAAATAAGCGCTTTGGATTTTGGTCCTACTACCATGGTTTGTGACTGTAAATAAATTGTTATTAATGGGTAAAAATTTATTGTCAATTAATGAGAAAATAACATGATAACACAACATGATGGTGTTATGGTTAATGCCACAACATATTGTTATGCTAGTGCATCAGATAGTATACCACGATTTAAAAATATGGGTTATTATGGAGTCATTGAGAAAATAATAATATTGGATTATTACTCTCAAGGACGAGTCACGATGATGAAATTATATTGGTTTGATTCGATGATGAGACATGGAACATTTATTGATTATTTTTCATTTCGAGTAATTAATATGACTCACACTCTTGCTACAGAAGAACCATATGTGTTGGCATCAATGGAAAAAAATGTTTTTTTTGTCAAAGACCAACTTCGACCTGAATTTGGTGTCATAATTGATGTAATTCCATGAGATATTTTTGATAATGGTGATGGTGGAATTAACACATTCCCTATTTCCATTAGAACCAATCCATTTATTTCTTTTGATGACTCTAATAGCTCAATTGTCAAAGTTGATTATGAACCAGATGTTGTGGTGGAAAATATATAGATTCATCTATCCATGTTCTCAATTCTTTTGGTTTACCTCAAGTTGGGTAGTTAAGGTTAGTACTATTCAAATTGATTTAATATTGATTACAAATATGTTTTATCTAACTTGACCATTATGTGAATTTTCAATGTTTATTGGTTGGAATTTGTATTTGAATTTCATTTTCTAATTTGGAATTAAACTGTATTTAAACCTATGAAACCAACATTTCTAACTTGGTGAACATTTCAATGCTTCAACTATGATTTGTATAAATTTTGTATGACTCTAAGACCCATCTTTAACATTTTACTAGGTAATGAACATGACGGTTTGTATTATTCTTCAAAACATGTATTAAAACCTGCATCATCTTCCTGAGCTAAAGAAATTAAATTTTTCCTTAATTTTGACAACTACTTTACCACTTACGAAAATGGTAGAATCAATACTCCATGATTTTAATAGACTGTTGAAACAAAGTAAATAATCATCCTACTAAAAATTTAATTTCTTTATTACATCTTTTAGGATTTATTGACTTCATTTTATATTTGTTCAAGCTCACCTAAAACATGGGCTAGTTAAATTATCCATTAATCCCCATATTCCCTCTCTTTTTTTGGGTGACACATTATTTATCCTTTTTTATTTACTTCCATATTTGTTTTAAAATGCAGGAAATGAAACCAATTGAAGAGAGGAGACGAAAACAGATTATGGACAACCATAATCGCATGACTGATCTGGGCATTCCACCACTAGTGCATGCAGTGAGTATTTTATTCCAAATATATTTATTTAAATAATATATAATTTCATGTGATTATTTTTTTTAAACATTTTGTCAAGATCCATTTATTAGGCGACAATTATTCGATGAGCAGCCTAGTAGTGGTCCCAGTACTCTGGGAGTTCGTATGAGGGGGGTGGTACAAGAGCTAGATGATCTGGTCAGTGTACCATATTAGACCCTTCCCCTCCCACTGACGTATCATCCATCCCACATTCTGATCCCCGTGTGCCGTTAGGGACACACATGATATTTATGCCTCCCATGTTTTCACCACCCTTTACATCTGAGTCTCCTCACCCATCTATACCATATTCGATGATCATTCCTACTCCCCATACAACATTTTTCCATCCATCCCTGTCATCTTCTTTTACTTCTGCTTCCTTCTCTCTAGTCTTTTATATTCCATCTTCTTCGACTCCTGATCCCCTAGATTATGTCCCTACGAAGCATACATTTGGACCCACTCCATCTGTACAAGGTGTTCCTTCAATTTCTGCAGATCCAATGGTTCCCATTGATCATACTACCACAAGTATACTTATACAACCCTAAAAAATTATTACACCATTAATTATTTTCATTATAACATGTATTGATAAAATATGTGTTTTTATTTCATAATAGATCCATATAATGATAGGAGGAAGGGGAGGGGGTGTGAACGCATGTATGTGGTGTGGAACCTCCTCCACACACCGTAAATGTTGGACTACAATGAAGATAGTGAGATGATTGAAAAATTACGGCAGCAATGTCGAAGTTTTTTGGCAATGCTCGCCAAATACTCTGACATCATTCTTGTCATCCCGCTCTCATGAAGATAGCTACCAAATGAAGTCCAGGATAAAGCCTGGGCAGAGATATGGGTAAAAAAATATTTTTTATTTAATTCAATATATTAGTTTTTGTATTTATATGAATTAATATTTTGGTTTCTGCTGCGGTTTAGTTTCTCCGATGGTGAGGATGCACGGGCAACATGTTTAAAGGATTTACGCGAGCTTTGGAGAGCTTATAAGCATGTGTTGTACATTGGATGGCGTTCTAGAGTGGGCATAGAGTTTTAGGCAGTCCCTGTCATGAATGATTGTCCATTAAAACAGTACTGAAGGATGATTACTCATTGGATAACTAGCCAATTTACGATATTAATCAAATTAGAAGTATTTAAATGAAAATTTCCATGGTTTTCATTAATAATAATTATTTGATTTTATTTTGGATGCATCTGGAAGAAGTAAAAAAACATTGATGCTAAGAAATATGTCTACACATTGGGACATACTATGATGCCATATCTTGAGAGACAATATGTATGACAGTTTATAATCCTTTATTATGAATTTCACTTTATATTACTTCCTCCATAATTTATTCGATTTCTAAAGTTGTTATATAATTATAGATATGTAATTATTGTTTTTTATCCTATTTTTAATTATGGTTTCCTACATTCAATGTCATTGTAGTGGGTTAAATTGAATATATAAGGATATGTGCCTCGAGCAAACCTATTTTGCTCGAGTAGAAGGAAGAATGATGGAAGTGTGGTTAATGAACCGACTCAGTAGCATATTTTAAGTTTTTCATTGTTGATTTAAAATTTTAATCTCTATTTTGTAACTTAATAATCAATTTATTTTGTAACAGGCTACTTTAGAGGCCCTTGATTCCCAGGAATCTGACAATTTTGGGCCAAACTATCACTTACATTAGGTGTTTGGAGATGAGAACCCTGGTAGAGTACGCTGCCGACCTAGGAAGAGTATCATTCTAATGAGGTGTTGATCCTCCTCATGTACGAGTTTTAGTGTCACTGAGTTGCAGCAGGTTAAGGCACAGACAGAACAGGCTGAAAAAAGGACAACATAGACAACAGAACAATCTGTTAGGGAAAACACTACATTTATGAAACTGATGGAAGTTTTACATCCAACACTTCCACTAGAGGCTATCACTGCTTGTGATGAATATATGTCATCAACGCATTCTATATATAGTGAACCAGGTGGAAGTTCTAGTGGTGGTCGAGATGATGGCGAGGAGGAGGCTGAGGTAGAGGAGGAGGGCAATGCGGATGTCGAGACTGAGTATGAGGGCGAGGAGGAGGGCGGGGACGATGATGGGGATGACAATGAGGATGAGGGTGAGGGTGATGATGATGGTGATGATAGTGATGGTGATGAGGGACAGATTGATCCGTTACATTTTTTAATGATAATACTGAACATTGATGTTTATTGATTTGTTGTGATTGAATATATTTGTGATTAGGTAGGTCACGTTATCTTTATTATTTATCTATAAATTATAAAACATGACTTGATGATTTCCTGTGACTAATTCACCCCTCCCCTAGACAGCCCCCTCCCCATGGACACCCCTTACCCCTGGACAAACCATACCCCCCTAGACACCCCTTTCTGATTGTATTGATACTTCAAGAAAATGATCCATGGGTCATTTGTGACGTGTACGAGTCAAACCACCCTCAATATGGGGTACGGTGTGGCCAGTATCACTCAAAGTGTCTCTCTTTTGTTTAAAATAAACACTATTTTAAGTAAAAACAACAAACATACAGAAAACCAACCAAAATTATTCTGATTGTGATGATACTTTATCACAAGGATCCAATGGTCATTTTTAACGTGTACGAGTCAACCCCGTCTCAATCCATGGAACGGTGTGGCCGGTACCACTCAAAGTGTCTCACCTTTATTTTAAATGGACAACATTTTAAGTAAAAAAAACTAGCATACGGAAAACCAACCAAATTCATTCGGATTGCATTGATACTTTATTACAACGATCCATGGGTCATATGTAATGTGTAAAAGTCATCCCCTCCTCGATCCGAGGCACAGTGTGGCTGGTATCACTCGATGTGTCTTTATTTTTTTTTAAATGGACACCCTTTTAAGTAAAAACAACTGGACTATGGAAAACTGATCAATATTATTTGGATTGTGTTGATACTTTAGAACAAGGATCCATGGTTCATTTTTGATGTGTATGAGTCAACCCCTCCTCATTCCGAGGCATGGTGTGGCCAGTACCACTCAAAGTGTCTCACTTTTATTTGAATTGGGCATCATTTTAAGGGAAAACAACAACTGGCATACGAAAAACCAAACAAACGCATTCGGATTTATTTAATACTTTGGTAAAAGGATACATGGGTCATATTTGATGTGTAAGAGTCAATCCCGACTCAATATGAGGCACGGTGTGGCCGATACCACTCAAACTATCTCAACTTTATTTGAAATGCACTGGATTTTAAGTGAAAATAACAAATTACATACAGAAAACCGACCAAATGAATTCAGAGTCTGTTGATACATTAGTAAAACGATCCATGGGTCATTTTAGAAGTGTACGAGTCAACACCACCTCAATCTGAGGCATAGTGTGGCTGGTACAACTCAAACTATCTCACTTTTATTTGAAATGGACACGATTTTAAGTGAAAACAAAAACTTTCATATGGAAAACCAACCAAACGCTTTATGATATTATTAATACTTCATGACAACGATCCAAGGGTCATTTTTTACATGTAAGAGTCAACCCCACCTCGATATGTGGCTCTATATGGCTGGTATCACTCAATTTATCTCTCTTTTGTTTAAAATGGACACTGTTTTATGCAAAAACAACAGACATTCAAAAAACTGACCAAACATATTCTGATTGTGTTGATACTTTAGCACAAGGATCCATGTGTTACTTGTGACGTGTACGAGTCAACCCCGTATCAATCCGAGGCACAGTGTGGCCGGTACCACTCAAAGTGTCTCACTTTTATTTGAAATGGACAACATTTTAAGTGAAAACAACTGGAATACGAAAAAATGACCAAACACATTAATATTCTATTGATACTTTATTAAAATGATCCATGGGTCATTTGTGACATCTATGATTCAACCCTGATTCAATTTGAGGCATGGTGTGGCTGGTACCACTCAAGATGTCTCTCTTTTATTTGAAATGGATAGTATTTTAAGTGAAAACAACAACTTGCATATGGAAAACCGACCAAACATATTCAGATTGTGTTGATACTTTAGCACAAGGATCCATGGTCTAGCCCCACACAATCCACTTCTCATGTGAGGAAACCCTACCCCTATTCTAAAACACATTGCATTTAATACTCCAATCCCATCCTCAAACAATGGTTTCTAGGACCAAATCAAAGTCCCTCTGGGAACCCAATACCAAAGACATAATTGAATATTCATACCCACTACCGAAAATGAGGATTCATCTCTCATCACACCCAGGAGACCAAATTACAATTAGCCACATACCCCCTTATTCTAATCAAAAATTTTATGAAAAACATGTAGGCTATTCTGGTAACCCATCCCATACGTCGAGATTGGCCAATATTTCCCACTAACACATCAGGAACCATTTATACATGGATACATAGTCATTAGAGGAATATAAACATCCCATGTGATTCCTATAACTCATTCTAAGTCTAAGAACATGACCACTACCATTTCCTATCTTATGGGTATCATGATCCTTTTGCACTCTACCCATGTTTTTCTGTTGGTTTTTAGATAGACAACCCACGACCATGTGTTAACATCCCATGTGTTTCCTATAACATGTTGGTTTTTTCTATTGGGTTTATCAGTGTTGTGGTTTGAGTGAGGAGTCAATTATAAATTTTTAATACTATTGTGTGTGTTATTTCTTTTAAATTCTAAATTTTTGAATTCTGGATGTATTGGATTCTGGATGTATTGGTAAAGAATTCAAAATTTTGAATACTATTATGTGTAATGTATTCTGGATTTATTGGATATTAATTTTGTATTGGTGTTATGGGTGTTATTTCATTTTAATTCTGGATGTATTGGATTGTGGATGTATTGGATTCTGTATTTTTCTTCTGTGTTGTGGTTTGAGTGAGGAATGAATTTTAAATTTCTAAATTTCTGAATCCTAGATGAATTTTAAACATCCCATGTAGGCTTTTGGATTCTAATTGTATGTGTTCTTGCAGGTCATGGAGAGTTGCAGGTTGGAGGTGGCTGCTGGCTGCTGTGAACCTGCAACATATGTATACCAACAGTTTTCAAAACCGTTGGTATAGAATTTTGATGTATATTATACCAATGGGTTTTTATAGACATTTGTATAAACTTTTACCAGAATTTTTTAAAACCATTGGTATATCCTTTGGATGTATATTGTACACTATATACCAATAGTTCTAAACTGTGGGTATAAGGGTAACATATACCTACGATTTGTGAAACTGTTAGTATATCTCTTAATTTAACACATATTCCAACAGTTTACACTGAACCATTGTAATAATCCTATACTCGTGAATTACTTGGCCATGGTTCGGGAAACCATTGGTATATAATATACCAAATGTTTCCCAGCCTTTACCAATGGTTCTGAACAGTTGGTAAAGGGTAAAATTCCAGTAGTGTTTTTTGAGTTTTATGTTTTTAGTGTTTTTATGGTTTTAGAGGTTCTAATTGTTTTAAGTTGTTTTTTTTGGTTTTTGTGGTTTCATAAGGTTATTAGGGTTTTAAGTGTTTTTATAATTTTTTTGGTTTTATAGGGGATATAAGTGTTTTTAAAATTTTATGGCTTTTATATGTTTTTTCATAGTTTTTTATGGTTTTCTTATGTTCTTATGACTTTTTATGGTGTTTTAAGATTTTTTTTTGTTTTTAGGATTTTTTGGGATTTTGAGGGTTTTGGATTGTTAGGGTTTGTAGGGTTTTTAAGGTTTTTTTATTTTTAGGGATTTATTTGAGTTTTTAGGTATTTAAATTTTTTTAGAGTTTTTAACATTTTTAGGGGTTTAAAATATTTTTACAGTTTTTGCGGTTTTCAGGGGTTTTGGGGTTTTTTATAGTTTTAGGGGTTTTTTGATTTTTATGGTTTTTAGGGGTTTTAGGTTCTTTTTAGGGGTTTTAGGGGTTTTACCATTTTTCATTTTTTATGGGTTTAAATAGTTTTTACGTTTTTAATGATTCCATAGGTTTTTAAGGTGTATATGGGTTTTTACGTTTTTGGGAAAATTTGGGGCCTTTTTGTATTTTGATAATTTTAAATGGGTTTTAGGGATTTATAGAGATTTAAATGTTTTTAAGGGTTTTAGGGGTTTTATGGTTTTTTTTCATTTTTTATTTATTTAGTGGTTTTAATTGTTTTTTGGTTTATAAGTTTTTTAAGGGTTTTTCGGGGTATAAGTGTTTTTTGCATCTTTATGGATTTTTTTCTTTAATCGGGATTTTTATTATTTTTTTAGGGTTTTAGGGATTTTGAGGGTTTTAGTGTTTTTTATTATTTTTATAGTTTTAGTGGTTGTGTTGGGTTTTTAGGTTTTTTAAATTTTTAGGTTTGTAATTATTTTTAAAGTTTTTTAAAATTTTAGGGGTTTAATGTGTTTTTAGAGTTTTGTGGGGTTTTAGTTTTTTATTGGGATTTAGGGTTTTCTAAGGATTTTAGTGGTTTCTATGCGTTTTAGGTTTTTTAGGGCATGTCATGTATTTTTTGGTTTTAAAAATTTTGAAGGTTTGTGAGGGGTTTAATGTCTTTAGTTTATTAGGGTATTCCTAGAGGTTTTAAGGGATTTGGGGTTCTTATAATTTTGTAAAAAAATTACGGCTTTTCAAACCTTATGGTTTTTATGGTTTTTATGGTCTTTATGGATTTTGAACGGATTTTAGGGTTTTTTTGGGTTTAGGGTTTTCTAGAATTATTTTTTTTAGGGTTTTAATGTGTTTTTTAGTCTTGAAGGTTTTTGTATATTTTTAATGGTTATTATAGTTGTTTATGTTTTTAGGGTCTTTAGGTCATTTTTATGATTTTTTTGGTTTTTTTGGTTTTTTTGGATTATTATGATTCTTATGGGTTTTTTAAATTTTTAGGCGTTAATAGATTTTTTAGCGTTTTTTGTCGGTTTTAAGGTTTTAGGGGTATTTATGGGTCTTATGTTTTATATATAATTTATGTTTATTAGGGGTTTTTAGGGTTTTAGAGTCATTTTATGGTATTTAGTTTTTTGCATGTTTTTAGGTTTTTTATGTGTATTAGTTTTTTTAAGATTTTTTTAGGGATATCTAGGTTTTTATGGATTTTTATGTTTTAGTTTTTTTAGGGATTTTTTATAATTTTTATGTTTATAGGGTTTTATGGATTTTAAGGGGTTTTTTTGTATTTTCTGGGGGTTATGGTTTGTAACATTTTAGGGGTTTTTATATGTTTTAGGTTTATTAGTTTTTTGTAGAGGTCTTAATGGTATTTAATTTTTTTTTTGTGTTTAGGGTTTTTTAAGGATTTTTTTATTTTTATAGGGTTTTTAAGTATTTTCAAGGCTTTTAGAGATTTTTAGTGTTGTTAAGGTTTTTATGTTTTTTTTGTTTTAGGATTAAATTTTGAGCTTTTAGGGTTGTGATTTTTTTTAGATTTTTTACAATTTTTTGGTGTTTAAAGGGTTTGTAGATTTAATAATTTTTTAGGGTTTCTATGGTTTTTAGGAGTTTTAAGGTTTTTAGTGGTTTTCATGTTTTTAGAGGTTTCTATGGGTCTTAGGGTCTTTTAGGGTTTTTAGTGTTTTTTGGTTTTTAGCTATTTTATGTGTTTATAGGTTTTAAATATTTTCTTATGGTTTTAGTGTTGTTTACATTTTTTTATGATTAAGTATTTTTTAGGTTTTTAATGGTTTCTAGTGTTTCCAGGGAATTTAAAGGATTTAGGGATTTTACTGTGTTTAGGGCTTTTTGTGTTTTTAGGTTTTTTAACGTTTTTAGGGGTTTTATGTGTTTTAGTTTTTTTAGGTTCTTAGAGTTTTTTAACGTGATTTCAGTGTTGTTAGTGGTTTTATATTTTAATTTTTTTAGGTATTTTATATGAATTTTATGATATTTTAGGTTTTTATGGATTTTGAGGGTTTTTAGGAATTCTATGTATTTTTAGGTGTTTTATATTTTTTGGTGTTTTAAATTTTTTGGTATTTTATGGGTTTTTTTTGAAAATTTTAGGGTGTTTAATGTTTTTAGTATTTGTTGAAATTTTTATATATTAATGTGATTATAGTGGTTTTAATGATTTTATAGAGTTTTGATTGGGTTTTTAGGGGTTTTTATGGGTTTTTATGGTTTTATAAGGATTTTAGGGTTTACAGTGTCTTTTTATGGGTTTTTAGATTTTTTAGATTTTTTAGAGGTTTCATTTTTTTGGGTTTTAATGTTTTCTTAGAGTTTTTAGGGTTTTATGGTATTTTATGTTTTTAGCAATTTTAATTTATTCATTCTAATTATTATGTTTTTAGGGTTTTTAGTGATTTTAGGGTTTTTAGTTTTTAAGGTCATTTCATATTTTTTAGGGTTTTGAGGGGTCTAAAGTGTTTTTTGTTTATTTATTTTTATCGTTTTTAGGGTTTTTCAATGTTTTTAAGGGTTTTTACATTTTTAGGGATTTGTTGAGATTTTTTATGATTTTTATAGTTTTTAGTGTTTTTAGATATTTTATGGGTTTTCAATGTTTTATGGATTTTAGTATCTTTTAAGTTTTTAGGGGATTTTTAGGGTTTCTTTGTTTTTATGGGGTATTATGTTTTTAGGGTTTTTTTCTAAATTTTTATGGTTTTATTTTTTTAAAAAAAATTATTAAGGTTTTATAGTGTTTTAGTGTTTTTAGTGGTTTTTAGAGTTTTTATGGGGGTTTTTTGGGGGAGGGGTTTTAGGTTTTTTGGGGTTTTATGGTTTTTAGGTATTTTTAGTGATTTATTTGTGTTTGTGGGGTTTTTTATTATATTCATGTTTTTAGGGTTTTCTTATGTTTTTAAGGATTTAGTATTTTTTAAATTTCTAAGGATTTTTAGATCTTTTTATAGGATTTTTATGGTTTTTAGGGATTTTAGGGATTATATGAGTTTTAGGGTTTTTACGATTTTTAGAAATCTTATCATTTTTAGGGGTTTTACATGTTTTAATATTTTTCAGGTTTTCTAAGGATATTTTATGCTTTTAGGACATTTTACGTTTTAGTGATTTTAAGGGGTTTTATAAGTTTTTTTATTTTTTAAGGGTTTTATTGATTATGAATGGGTTTAGGGTTTTAAGGTATTTAAGGGTTTTTATTTTTTAGGTTTATTGTGTTTTTTAGGATTTTTTGGGTTTTGGGGGTATTTAGGGTTTTTTTAGTGATTTTATAGTCTTTTAGGGTTTTTTCAAGTTAAAACTTTTTTATGATTTCTAGGGGTTTTATGAGTTATTTATTTACTAATTTTTTCATAGGGTTTTTGGGGTTTTGGGGGGGGGGTTTACATTTTTTGTGATTTTTAGTGGTTTTTAAGGTTTTTATGGTTTTTATAGTTTTTAGGTATTTTGGGGTTTTTATTGTTTTAGGGGGTTCTAGGGTTTTTAGCATTTTTAGTTTTTTGGGGTTTTATGTGTTTTTAGGTTTTCATTTTTTTAGGGTGGTTATTCTTTTTACCTTTTTAGGGAATTTAGTATTTTTATAGGTTTTTATAGTTTTTTGGAATTTTTAGGGTTATTAGGATTTTATTTTTTTGGTGGTTTTTGGGGTTTTTAAGGGTCTTTTGAGCTTTTTTGATTTTTACAGTTTTTAGAATTTTTAACATTTTCGGTGTTTAAAGGGATTTTAGAGGTTTTAGTGGTGTTTTTATGGGTTTTAGGGGTTTTATGGTTTTTCAGTGGTTTTATGGTATTTTTGGGTTTTTTGGTGCTTTGTATCATTTTTAGGTTTTGAGGTTTTTAAAGTGCTTTACAGCTTTTATGGTTTTCTTAGGTGTTTTATGTTTTTTTGAAGTTTTTTAAATTTTTAGGGATATTTAAGGGGGTTTAGGATTTTAATGATTTTCCAAGTTTTTTAGTGATTTTTTTAGGGGTTTTTTGGTTTTTAGTGTTTTTAATGGTTTTAGAATCCACTATATATACTAAAATCAAGTTCCTCCAGGCTGATGTGTCACCTCCTCAAGCTTCCACATCCCCCATTTCACTATTTCCATTCCAGTTTTACCCCCATTCGATCGCGTTCCTCCTCCAAAACCTTATCCCACTCCGCCCGCGAGTTGGATTTCAGCGCTCCACCGAACCCTCCTTCTCCTACCACGATTAGGGTTTTATCTCACCTCATTTCCCGACATCGCCTCCATCGCCGACATCGACAGCCTCATCAGAATCTCAATTCTCCTCTGTAGTGGCACTTCTATCTTAGTCTTCTCTGATTATAGCTCCTCCGCTCGTGAATTCTCCACAACAGGCGACTCCTCCATCAGCTCTTGCACATTCGGGTCCTCCGATCCACCTACGGTTCCCTTTCCCTATAGTTCGCAGTGAGTAACCCCAGGTATAAACATTACTTTGTCCGTAGTCGGCAGTTCGTCTGCGAGGTTCGTCCTTCCACCAAACGTCCAAAATTTGTCGATGAATCTTACTGTAACATTTTTCTTTCGGTAGGTCTGTGAATCGAATACTCATAAAAACATTTTTCTTCGCATCTCTCTTCTTTCAGATCGTAGTATACTTCCAATCTTATGTCGGTCTTATTGTATCTGAGCATCAGTAATCATCATCGAGTCCACTATCTATTTTTCTGCATATAAATGTCCGCATTTTTTCAATCTCTCTGATCCTGTTGGACCAACCTCCTTTCCTTTATTATGGCCTGATTCGGCAACACGCACATACAATCTCCAACTCTTCATTCCCTGTGACGGCCGCTGAGTTCTTCTGCTCGTCGGAAGTTCATAGACTATATATCTCCCGGTGTTCTACTGCTGAAGCTAACTATCAAATTATCTCCATCGACTACAAAACAAACTAAGGTTTAACACTAGGATACTACCCTATCTCACACAAATACTTCTATGGTTGTATTCAAATACAACCAAAAACCAGCAACTCTATTTTTCTCCCCCTCTCCCTCCTCCATTATCCTGAAAAAGACCCAAAGATGGATTATTCTTTGAAAAATCGTCCTCAGAAAAGGTAATATTGGTGATTCAAAACTCTGGTTCTGTATGAAATCAAATCATACAGAGAACTTCATCTTATTTTTTCATCATCCTTCAAATTTTTTATACTAAACTTGTATGTAGATTGATTTCGCTTTCAATAGAGACTAATACTTATCCATTGTCAATTTTCTCTCAGAAGATATGGGCGACATCCACCACTATTTACTTTGTTCCTGGTTTTTAGTGTAAAAGCATCTGTCAACATACCAAGAATTTAACCCTTTTCTAGTTTCTGATACTTTCTTTATTTGTGTGTGAAATAGGTTTTCCATGAATGATTTCATGGTTTTAGACGCAGGTTGTGGAGTTGTGCTTGGTTGATTTAAATCGGGTTCAAAAGATATAGGTTATCGCTGATTTATTTAATGCAGTTGGCTTATTTAATTCAAAGTGTGTTGGTGCATGTTATAATTGTTCAATTAGATGGTAAATTTTCGTATGTGATGGAATAGTTTCACTTTTTTTATGCTGGAATAATTGATTTATTACATTTAAAATCATGACTCATTGTGCACTTGCATTGTTTCAGATGCAGGCTGTGGAGTTGTTCTTTCCTGATTTAATACGGGTTCACACGATATAGGTTATCGTTGATTTAATTAATGTAGTTAGCTTATTTAATTCAAAGTGCGTGGGTGTAGGTTATCAAGGTTCGGTTTGATGGTTTCGAATGCATCAATGTGATTTAATTCAATTCATATTCCTACCATCTAATTTTCATTGGATTTAATTCAATTCATATTCAATTCATTTTTTTTTAAATTTTAGTATGTGGAAGCATATTTCTGAATGTTTGGGATACATTGTATATATCATTTGTGATTAAATTTATAAATTTCATTTAAATTTACTTACTGTAGTGTATTGATTTCATTGTTTTTTATAATATCAAATTGTTCCCTACCAATATTCTTTGTGAAACATTAATGAGATGTTTGTTGTGATTTTTCAAATATTAACTTATTTTTGTTGGTCCATGTTTCTAATTCCAATTGGGTAGGGGCACGAGGATGAAGAAATACATCTTTGGTACCACAACATGGTATGAAATTAAAATCATTGGAACACTTTTTATGATAAACAGTTTTTCTAGCATCAAAACATATCTTATTTTATTTTCTATTAGAAACATTCTAAATGATTCATATTCAATTTGTAAATTCATGTTTTAATAATGACAGAAAAATGGTCATTGGAAGATATTTTTTTCCATTCAACGTTAATCATTCAATAATCAAGGCAATGTTTCCTCCCATTGCAGGACCATACTTGACTAGACTTCTCATTGGGTTATAACCTTTCATGGGGTCGACAATGGAGTTATCACATCAAACAGAAGGTGTGATGATTGTATTCATATAGTAATGAAATTTTTTGAAAGATTTAATATGTATTCCCTTATGTGTCTTTGAATATTCTACATGCACTTATTATTTATAGAGCTTCAAGGTTGAATAGAATGGTGACATTTATTATCATGCTATCCCAAAATTCAATATGTCCTCATATATATTTTTTAATTCAATATCATGTTTTTAGGTCTTTTAAAGTGGTTAAGAGATCCCTTTCAAATATTGGCATGGGTGAATGTCTCGATTCAGTGGAAAAAAATCTGGAATCACCTCCGTTTATCCATTACATTTCACTATTCAGGTGACCTTTAAAACTATCAGTACATCACTCTTGAAATTGAGTTAAGAAACATCAACATTAAATCTATCTTTATCATCTTTTTTTCACTTTCATGTTGTTAGGTCTTTTAATGTGGTTGAGGGCTCTTTGTTGATGCCACTTCACATGGGTGAATGTCTCCATTCAGGGAAATGATATCTTTCTACCCCTCCGCTTACCCAGGATTGGTCTATATTCATGTAAGTTATAAAAACAGTAACCTAGGTAGGTGTTTTTTTCACTGCCTTCTATTTTCATTACATCTTTAGATTAGACAATGTTGTTTTTTATAGTATCAATTTCATTATATCATTTAAACCCAATTCATTTTTTTGTCTCATTTGACAATATGTGAACATCAAATTATTGATTAAATAATTACAGTGGTAAGTAATTTTTGTAAATTATTGATTAAATTCATCTCTTAATGTACAAAAAACTGTTGATAGTTTATTATGATGACGATGTACGACAATAGATAGTTACAATGACTCATGACGATGCAGCATCCACAAGCCATTCCAATGAACTACATCCACGTTTAAAGGAAAACATAAAATAGAAGACTTTCTTAGATGATTGACATTATGTGGTGCATATGAAAGGTATCAGAAAAACATTATAGAACCTGTTCTTTTTCAAATTAGCTTATACATCAAGTATCGGGATGGGATTAGTGCTTATGCAGGGGGAATGAGTCATTGAGTACTAGTCTCGATAGTTAAATCCATATGAGATGAATTACCCGACACACGATATTGAGTTAGTTGCAGTTGTGCATGCTTTGCGCTATTGGAGACATTATCTTTTGGGAGAACATTTTGTGGTATACACTAACCATAAACACCATATGTATATCTTAACTTAGCATGACCTGAATTTGTGACAACGAAGGTGGGTTGAGTACCTTTAGTATTTTGACTTTGATCTTGACTACATGCTGGGGAAAGGCAACATAGTGGCTGATGCATTGAGAAATAGGTCTTAGATACATGCAATTCAGGAGGCCAATAGTGAGTGGATGCTTATGGCTCTATTCTTTGAGATTCATTTGAAGGTTCACGACAATCAGGGGCAGAAATTTCTTTCTTCTATAGTTGTTACCTCTACTCTACTAGATCAAGTTTGAATGAAACATATATTAGATTCTTAAGGTCTAATACTATAGGAGAGCGTGTCTGGAGATGAACCAACTCCTGGATGAACCGTAGGTGAGGTTGAGTTTTTTCATTTTCATGGATGTGTATGGGTGTCAGTAAACATACACAAGGAGCTGTTGAGATATTTTCATTCCTTAGTTTGGTAAGCTCATCTTGGTGTCACCAATATGTATCGAGATCTACACCATCAGTACTGGTGGCCAGGTATAAATAAGGATGTAGTCGGACTTGTTATGAGATGATTCACCTGTTAGTAGGTGAAGGTAGATCATCAACAATCAACAGGGCTTTTATAGCAGTTACCCATTCTTAAGTGGAAGTGGAATGATGTTGTGATATATTTTGTGATAGGTTTAATGAAGTCACCAAGAGGGAATGATGCGGTTTGTTTTGTTATCAACAGGCTCACGAAGGTTGCACACTTTCTTCTGATTAAGGAAACCTTCAGTGTTGATGATTTTGGAAGGTTTTACATCCTAGAGACTGTACGTTTGCATGGGTTTCCACACTCTATCATTTTAGATAGGGATGCCCGGTTTACATTGCGTGTCTGGAAGGGACTACAGAGGGCTTTGGGTACACATGTACTTCTGAGTACAACTTACCATCTCTAGACAGATGGCCAGTCTGAGCATATGATTTAGGATTTGGAGGAAACGCTTCGAGCATGCATCCTATATTTAGGGGGTTCTTGGGAGAGACACATACCCCTAGTAGAGTTTTCCTAGAATAATAGTTTTTAGGTAATGATTCAGATAGCACCTTATAAGGCTTTGTACGATAGACTATTCCGATTGCCCCTATTTTGGCAGGAAGTAGGAGAGAAAGCTATACTGGGACCCTGTCTTATTTAGAAGACCACTGAGCAAGTGGAGTTGATTCAGAAGAGGATGGATACTACACAATATTACCATAAATCTTATGATGATTGACAGAAATGACCTCTAGAGTTTGAGGTTGGAGATCAGGTTTTCCTGCATGTCACACTTAGTTTGGGACACAAGAGGATTAGGATACAAAGGAAGCTTTCACTGAGATACATTGGTCCCTTTTGAGGTTTTGGAGAGACTTGGTCTAGTTTCCTATCAGTTGTAGTTACCTCAGAGGTATCAGGATATGCATGAAATCTTCCATGTTTCTCTGCTACGAAGTTACTTTTCCGACTTATCTCACAATTTTCAACACGAGGATGTTGATTTAGAGGTGGATTAATCCTTTAAAGAGCACCCAATTCTAATTTTGGATTTCAGCATGAAGTTTATCCATGGTCTGTCTATTCCTATGGTATAGGTGCTATGGTAGCACGGGTGATTAGGACAATAATTTGGGAAGGGAGGTTAATGTGTGATTGTAGTGGCCAGAGTTGTTCGTGTAAGACACTGGGACACCCTGAGAGGGGAGGGGTGAATCATGGTGTCAACATTTTCTTTTAAAATAATGGATCTTGTTCCCACATTGATAGGAACTAGTTAATATTTTATGATGGATATGATCAGCAATCTAACATTCAAATGCAAAGAGATGACACAACACATTTTACTCGGTTCACCATAAAGGGCTACATCCAAGGATCATACGCCGAAAGGTTTTCGGTTGTACCTAATTCCACTATTCTTCACTAGTTATGGATTTAAATGATTCAGGAACATTCACTCTGTCCTAGGCTAACTTCCGTTACAAATGTTCAGGGATAGCTCACTGTGTCCCTTGGTTCACTCCCGTTGACTCCCCCTAGCTCACTAAATTTTTTGATGTCCCACTCAGTTTATAGACGTGAAGGTTTCATTAATAGATTTTCATTGAAGTCTTTGTCTCATATTCAGCATGAGACTTTTCTTGCATCAGAGTCCAAAATTGATTATTTTTTTATTCACTCTTCTACTTTAGTGCAATAACGGAATGTACTAAATATCCTTATTATATTCATTTAATTCCCAATACCAACAACTGAGTGTATCAGTATAATTCCCTCATTCTATGAAGATCTGAGTTTAGTTGCACTTATTTTTGTTCTTCTCTTTTCAAAGCACAATGAGGGTGTTAAACACCAGTCGTATGTTTGCGGTACTACTTCTCTTCATAAAACTGAATGGTTCACGGTACTTCCTTCTTCGTGAAGCTGCTTCGAGGGTGCTAAGCACCTATCAAAGGCTTCTGGGACCCCAAATTTTTTCACGTACCGTTCTAGGTGTCTTTCACATAAAATTTAATCCTTGCACGTAAAAACACCTTTTGGAATGAAAAATCCTTTTCGCACGACTCTTCTTTTTAAGCGCAGAACTTCCCTTTTTTGGGCAATACTTTTTTTTCGCACAACACATCTTCTTTTCGTGAACCACTCTATACTTCAGCTTTTCTGCATGTCAGAGCTTGGTGTTTGTCTAAGGTTTCAGCTCTATTAAATGATAGGGGTTCAACTCGTATTTATTGGTGTTTTTGACCCTGTGCGTAAAACCCCTTCCTGCACATAAAACTGTCTCTCAGTTCTTTATGTTACATTCACCTTCCTTTTATTTTCACACACCACCTAGATTTTTCACGCACCACATGAATTTTCAATTTTTCATCATTTTGAACATGAAGCCTTTCTTGCGCGTAAAACCTAAAACCCACATTTTCTGCACAACCAATTTTTCATGAACATGTTCTATTTTCCACACACATGGTGCGAACATCTCTATTTTTTCACGCGCCTCTTGCCCTTGCTGATTTTTTGTATTTTTGATCCAAGACACTGCTTGCATGGAAAACTCACCCAGCTATTTCGCTCACAACATTTTTCCACACGCATTTCCATTTTTCCATGCACAACTCTGGTTTTTCATGCACCTCTTTCCTTTGTCAAATATTTATGTGTTGATCTGAAAACTCCAATTTCATGAAAAATTATAAACAGTGTTCCATATTGCATGAAAACCCAATATTTTACGTTGCCTAATATTTCGTGCACTTTGCCCAATTTTTCGTGCACTCAATGCCTTTTCCAATTTTCGAGCTTCTGATCTTGAAACACCTCTTGTGTGAAAAACTTCAATCCTCTATTTCACACACCACGAAAATATTTCACGCACCACATAAATATTCCGCACACCACATTCATTTTTCGTGCACCACCCTTTTCCAAAAACACGTCTCCATTTTCTGATTTTCAAGTCCAAAATTTTGGCAAACACTGGAGAACAGCGCCACCTTCAATATATGCTTCAGCCATAACCATCATGATTCTTTTCTATGATTTGGCTTCATCATAAACTCTTCTTCTTTCATTACAAACTCTGTTATCATGATATATATATCCTTTGATATATCAGCTTTTGCATCGTTAGATTTTGATACAATGTGAAATTCATGGCCATCTCAGAATGCCAAGCCCTTCAACACTCTCTTCCTCTTCAACTTTCATTCTCTACTTCATACAAATCATCTGATTATGTTCTTCATGTAGGCTCTTGCATGGTTCTCATGCAATCATGAAAAATTGCATGGTCTTCATCAAATCCCTATCCTTCTTCAATCATCCTTAGATGGATTATACCTCACCATTCTCCACTGTTGTAAACAATGTGTCACCTTTGACACAAGTTCTTTGAATTTATGATCAGAACAACAACCATCTGAATTTACATTCTTCCATTTCATTAGATTACTTCTTGATCACCTTTTTTTTATCTTCATTGACAAATATTGACAAAAAAATACAACCTTATACACAAAGTGGTCCCAACAGTTCGTATATTCTTCTTCACCACCCTTGGAAGGGAAATTCAAGGATGAATTTTTTTAAGGGGGAAGATTGTAAGAACCCAGATCTTCATTTCATGTATGGATCATGAATTCAAGTTATTTTTTTTGGAAAAGGAAGAAATGTAAATTTTATAAGTACGCACTATGTACATTAAATGAACACACTGTGTACATTTATTTTTAATTGATAAATTGGAGCAGGGTCACATTTCATCCTTGTAAAAATATTCTTCTGGTTTTGGTTCATACAGGAGCGTGAAAAATGGGCCAAAGAACCTTGAACCCCTCCCATTTCTCCATTCAAGCTCTAATTGAGATGATTTAGAGTGTATTGGAATCCCACTACTGAGTTCTCAAAACCCCTAGAGCCTTTCTTCCTGATTCTTCCTCTCTCATGAGTTATTCAAGGTTGGTCATTTTTTATCTTTTTGTAGATCTATGCCATTTTACGCTGATTCAAGGGCCGATGTTTGAGGATATCAATCGTACAACATCAATGTAGGTGGTTGGATTATTTAATTTATTGTCTTTGGATTATATATGTTAAAAGTGTCGTATACCCATGTTTAGGGTATTAAGTGTTTGGAATTTGACCATGTTTATTACCAATTATTGTTTGGTAGATTGATAAAGGGTAGTTTCATATGAGTGAGGTTAGATACCTTGTTTATGGGAAACCTCGTGGGTGTGTTTCCCTTGGATTATTGATTATGGATGTTTGGTCTATAATTTCTATTAGTCTTGCCTTGTTTTCCATGCCTCATGTTTCTAGGATGGAGTTACTGATTTTTTAAGATGCTAGTGACATGCACTGTGGAAGTTTGACCAAGGGGAATTTGACTGTAAGAGATTCCCGAGGTAGGGCCATTTATGTATGAATTGTTGTTATGTTAGACTAGAGGGGTTAGACTGTGAGAACTACCCAAAGGATCTTTATTAAATGAATTATTATTATATTGACCAAGGGGTATTGACCATGAGAGCTACCAGGTGGTCATTCATAATTTATTGATTCTATGTTGACCATGGGGTATTAACAATGTGAGTATCCCAAGTTGTCAATTTTAAATGACCACTGTTATGTTAGACCAAAGGGGTTATCCTGAGAGAGCTACCTAGAGGGTTGTTATTAAATGAATTGTTCTTATGTTAGACTATGCAGATTAGACAGTGAGAACTTACCCAAAAAAGGGTCGTTGTTTAATAATTGAATGATGGTGATGAGTATTCCATGACAAAGAACAAGATTGGACTTGGTCTTACTTGATTTTCTAGATGGTCTTCTGAGAGGTCTGTTGTTACTGTTACATAAGGTATATAGATATTAGGCTAGATGTAAAGGTTTACATGATCCAATTGATGAATAATAAATTTAAATGAATGTAATTTAAAATTACAGGACTGTTTACTTTTGAGTATTTCCAAGTTTGTTACTTCATTTCCGAACATTACATTCTATATATATTCCCTGACAGTTAGGCATAGACCTTTTTGTGGTTGCATACAAGGATTTGTCTCCCCCTGTCTATGTCATACTTTTGGACCCAAAAATATTATATGGTTTCAGGTATAAATAAGGGAAATCACCCTTCTTCATTTAGTACTTGGATTCATGTTATAGCTAGAGAGAATGGTACCAAGCTGAGGCTTGTGATGATGTTAGAGTTATCTACTTTTCTATACATTAATTTCAGTATTATGTATCCAGTATTGTGACTTGTTTGGCTACTTTCTTTGACAAATGTGACATGAATCATTTATATACATGCTTCATTTTTTATATTAATATCAGTCTTATGCTGTTTACTTGAGTTTTATGGTATTACTGTTTTTGATATTTTTTACTATTTGAGTTCTATTGTGTAAACTCTTCCAATGAGGTCATCATTTCCCCATTATCACACTGTAGCCATCACTACTAGTATATATCCTCTGGCATTTTTGAAACTACACGTGAGGTCATTTGACCAATGGGATATAGGGAACCATTGGGCGACACTCAGAACCGGGACGTTACAAGGATTTTGTGTGTTTTTCATGTTTGTTTTGATTTTTAGGTTTTTAGATATTTTTAGGGTTTCCAGGTTTTTAGGGTTTTTAAGGTTTTATGGTTTTTTGGGTTTTTATTATTTTTTGAGTTTTATTAGGGGTTTTTATGGTTTTAGAATTTTTATTAGTTTTAGGGGTTTACATGGTTTTTATATTTTGAGTGGTTTTTTGGTTTTTATGGTCTTTTAAGGGTTTCATATGATTTTATGGTATTTAGGGGTTATTATATGAACTATATTGAAAACCTAGAGTCAATTTTCTGAGTTGAGCTGTTGGATTCTCAAGGCCTGGTGATGTGAGGCTGATTAAAGAGGTTGAATGCTACAATGGGTGACCACCTCTCTTAATTAAAGTACCAATGGATACCACCTTTCATGGATATAGAAAATGGGCCTATTCTCTAACTTATTCAAACCCATCCATGATTTTTTAACTTGTCCCTCATGGTTGAAGGAATAATGGAAGCCTTTCCCACATGGAGATTATATAATGGATTCTTTGGACCATAATATCAAATCTGGTGGTATTGGTACTCAAATTCAAATTTGGTGGAATATAGGTCGGATGACATGTGCTGATTTTCTAAAAATATTCTCTATTAGGAATTATATTTTTTACTTTAATGGGATAAGGTAGGTTTAGCCTTTATGAATTTAGGGTATTAGACCATTGACTATTGTATCACCCCTTGGATATAAATATCCACCCCTATGGAACTTGTAATTCATTAATAATTCTAATAGAATTTTTATGCTTTGATTCTCACTATTTTTTAGGATTGTTCTTGTTTTCCCCTTGTTCTTGTAGATTATTTCATTGTCAGTATACATGATATATTGGTTGTCCAAAATCACAAACCACCAATTAAATTCCTTAACCCATGTGTGTGGTTGTGTGGTTTGACCACCACATCCCTCATTTGAGTGTGTTGTTGAAGTAGCAGTTCATGCCCCTTATAGTGTTGTCTGACTACTTTCATCCACTATCCATACCCATCATCCACCAATTATCCCAGAACCACATACTTTATATGCATCCATACATCATGAAAATCATGCAACCCCAAGTATTTCACATAATTTGGTATTTTAGATCCGATTGACATGGTTGGAACCTATCACCCTTTTTCTATCCCATATATCCATTACCCTTTTAATATATCAATATTATCCTCCAATTCAAAAAAACTAAAAAAACTTTTTTTATTTAAAACATATAGAATTGGCCAATTTTGTGAAATATTGAAATATTTTAAATTGATCTAATTATTCATCAATCTTATTTTCTCACTTAATTATCTTTATGTGGTTTTTATCTAAATAAAATAAAATTTTCTCACCTCATAATTTTCTAAAATTTAAAACTAAGAACATCCTTTCATTGAGATATTTCAAAAAAAATATTCTAACTCCACATTCATCATCTAGTTGTTTAAAACAATAGGAAGAAATATTTTCAAGATATTTAACAAAAAAAGGGAGAAAATATATATAATTACATCTTCTTAGTGCATTATATTTTTTGCACTTTCCATTTCCATACATCATTTTCTCTAAAAGTTTACTTCATCACTGTATCATATTTGTCTCATATTGTTATTAATTTTTCTAATCATCCACAATTGGGAAAACCCATTTTATTACACCCATCCACCATTTCCACTTATTACCCATATTTTCTACCATTTTCCACCCAAAATAATTTTTTTACCCTTTACCACTCAAATGGTATGAGTTAAACCATCCCCCAACATAGTCTTGATTTTGGAAGGATTTATGGCACTTAATCACTCTAAAAATGGTATTATATATAACTAGGTCTTGTAATTTTAATTGAGTGTTTATTGTTGAGATAAATAAGAAACTAAAACTCACGAGTGTGTATCCTCATGTGTGTGAGTGTTTATATATTTCCAACATGAGTGTGTATCCTTGTGAGCGTGAGTGTGTATATCTTACATGGGTGAGTGTGTATCCTTGTGTGTATGAGTGTGTATATCTTATGTGTGTGAGTGCGTATCCTTGTGAGTTTGAATGTATAAATCTTGTGTGCATGATTGTGTATATTCTGTGTGTGTGTGTGTCCTTGCATGTGTGAGTGTGTGTTTATCATTGTATATGTTTCTACCCATATGTGTTTGTGTTTATGATAGATATCATGGTAGAAGATCATGGGATGAAAATATCTCGTGCTAGTAATAAAGGAAGTCAAAATAGATCTCTCATACCAGAAGCTATTCTACTCCAAATTAAATATTTGGTGAACCAATTTGAAAAGCTTCTCGATAAGAAGTTAGAGGTTTCAAATGAGAGGATTGACAACCTAGAGATTCATCCAAGACTGAGGATGATCCATGATCACCCACTACATGTTCTGACTCCATGCCACCCTTACATCGTGGTGGAGGAAAAAGATAACATTGATGATGATTTTTAGGATGTCCCAAAAATGAGTAGATGGTTCTAAAACCAAGCTGAAGAAAAAGGATACCACATGATGATGGAATACTTATAGGTATTAATGTGAATATTCCTTCTTTTCAATGAAAAATTTATCGAGAAGCATTCTTGGAGTAGGAGATGTAGATTGAGCAAGTTTTTCCATGCCATGAATTTTCTAAGGAGAAAACTATAAAACTCACTTCCCATTAATTTTATAATTATTATTTAGTTTTGTGGGAGAAAATATAAATAGATAGGAATAAATATGGCTAACATCCCATCAACACTTCATATTATAGGATTTTTGTCATGTGTAGGAGGTTTTCTCACTTTCATCACCTGAAAATATCCATAATAAATGACTCACCCAATGGAGTAATAGAGATTAATATTAATATAAGGAGATGAAAATTTCATTATTCCATGCAAGTATTGAGGATGATATAAAGGAAACCATGGAACATTTTTTACATGGACTCAATTGGGAGATTATGAATCAGGAGGAGATGTACCAATATGTGAGATAAAATAAATGATCCACCAAGACACCAAGATCGAGAAACAAATTAAAAGGTGAAAAAACATGAGGAAAACCACTACCTCTTTCACCCAACAGAGAAATTCAAGTAAATATATTGGAGAACCACCAAAGGAAAAAGAGTCAATTGATCAAAAAAGTGACATGGTAATTCTTCCACCTAATGAACCTGCTATTGAGACTATCTGTATAATAAATTGGGATATTCGATGTATCAAATGTCAGGTATGGTTTAAAATTTCTAGTTATTTCCCAAACCATTGTACCATGAACATCAAAAATTATTGATAATAGGAGACTAATAGAGATATATCAAAGGGGGAATATGACGAAGCCCCTAAAATTGATAATAGATAATATATAGAAGATGGATAGATTATCTTCACTCTGAGAGGTATAAGAACACAAATGACTATTGGAGAGATGGAGAAATGATAAAAAATAAATCCAAAAATTGTTCAAGATCCATGGTAATATATGTAATGTTATTTTTTATAGAGGAAGTTGTAGAAATATAGAGAGCACCGAGTTGGTAGAGAAGTTGGGAATTCCTACTTTGAAGCATCAATATCCTTATGATATTTAGTGGTTAAAGGTTTTTAGAGATCTAAAGGTTACTAAACAAGTGACTTTATTATTCTCCATTGGTAAATGAAAGGATGAGTTATTATGAGATGTTTTTCCTATGAAGTCCTGCCACTTGTTGTTGGGTCGACCATGATAGTATGATTGAGTTTTTATTTAAGGTGGGTTCTTAGAACTTCACTTTTTTTTACTCCAATAGAAACCTATAACCATCAACCCCATGTCACCAATTTTTTTTGGATTATCATATTTTGAGAGAAAAAAATAAAAACAAGTCTTGAAGAAACAAATACAGAAAATGAAAAAGGATAGAATGATGGAAAATAGTAAATGAGATGAAAATAAATGGAGAGAATATAAAAATCAATAGGGAAAAAATTTAGAGGGAAAGGTGCGATGTTGGATAAAAAGAGTGTTTGATGAAGTTTTGATTTCATAGAAAAATCTTTTAGTAATTATGTACAAAGATGTTATTTTGAACACTAATGACTTATCAAATCCATTTCCAGATGTTGTTGAGTCTTTATTACTAATACTTGATGATCTATTTCTTTAAGAGGTTCTAGCCAGTTTTCTACCCAATAGAGGTATTTAGGATCCAAATGACCTCATACCTATAGAATCACTATTAAATATACTTTAATATCACACCAAACTAGAGGATATAAAATATATTTAACAAAAAGATCAATATTATTTTGTATGTAAGAAATATCAGAGAGTGCTTTAGTCCTTGTGTTGTATCGATGCTTCTGGGGCCCAAAAAGGAAGGAACGTGTAGAATGTGCCTTGACTAAAGATCCATCAATAACATCATAATCATGTATCATCTTCTTATAACTAAATTAAATTATAAGCTATAATAGTTAAATGTATCTACTATTTTCTCATAAATTGATGTAAGAAGTGGCTACAATCAGGTTATGATGAAATAAAGAGATTAGTGGGAAACAACATTTAAGAGAAATAATATATTTTATGAATGGTTAGTCCTTCCCATTGGTCGCACCAATTATCCTAGAAAATTTATGATATTAATTAATCATATATTATGTGCATATATTGGAATTTTTTGTTGTTGTTTACTTTGATGATATTTCTGTGTATAGTTGGACAATACAAGAACATGTTGATTACTTATGAAAATTCCTAAATGTGTTAAGAAAGGAATTTGTTTGGAAATATTATTATGTTCAAATTATGTCTTGATAAAATAGTTTTCCTTGGAGTTTTGGTAAACATTGTTGCAGTTTGGGTAGATATTGAGAAGATCAAGGCCATTCAGAAGTGGTTGACTCCCACCTTCATCGATCATGTAATAAGTTATCTTGGGCTTGTTAATTTTTACATGATATTTCTGAAGGATATAAGCATAATAGTAGTGTCATTGAATGAGTTGAAAAACAATAACATTCCTTTAATATAGGGGATAACTCAAGAAAATTTTTTCTATGAACTCAAATAAAGACTAACCCGTGCACCCATTATTTTTATACCAAAATTTGGTAAGACATTTGAAATTGAATGTGATAAAAGTAGAATTGGCATATAAGGAGTACTCATGCAATAATGTTGGCCTGTTGTTTTATTTAGTGAGAAGTTAACTGGACCAAATAAAAATTATTATAAATATGATAAAGAGTTGTATTTATTGTTTATATTGGTAGAAACATGGAAGAATTATCTTTTTTCTAAAGAATTTATGGTGATTTATGATAATGAGGCTCTTAAATACCGCAGGATCCAACATAAACTAAATAGGTGACATTCCAAATGGTTTTAATTAATTGGATCATTTCTATATGTCATTAATATTAAATGGGGTAATAAAGATACTATGTCTAATTCAATTTAATGTAGATACTCTCTTTCATTCATGGTGTATTTTAAACTCCTTAGTTTTGAATACATTAAAGATTTATATTCCACTGATAGATTTTTTTTAACCTTATGGGCATTTTAAAACTATATTTAGTTGTGGAAATTTTAATTTACATAGTGTATTCTTATTTAGTATTGATAATCTTTCTATTACCAATTATTCTATTCATTAACTTTTACTAAAGGTGTTACATTCATATGGGTTAATAGGACATGTTCGTGTTTCAAAAACTTTATGTTTTCTTGGTGATCATTTTTATTTTCCTTGGATGTCATTAGATATTGAAAATTTTATGGGAAAAAATATTTTCTACCATCAACCCAAATCTAAACTAATCCCATATATATTATATACCCCTCTCCCAATCCCCCAAAAACCCTTGTAATGGTATGCTAATGAAATTTATTATGTGGTTTCTACGAACCAAGAGTGGGAGAGATTACATTTTTTTATAGTGGATCTGTTTTATAAAATGGAACATATTTTCCTTGTCCTAGAACTTATGTTCCCACTAACATTGAAATAATTTTCTTTTAGGAGTATTAAAACACAATGTAATTCTTAGTATGATTATTTCATGTTGAGACCCAAAATTACTCAATTACTTTTATAATTCCTTATGGAGAAAACTATGCATAAAGTTAAAAATCTCCACTACATTTCATATTCAAATAAATGGGAAAATAGAGGTGGTTAATGGAACATTGTCATAACTTTTGTAGATATCTGTTAGAAAGAATCTAAATAATTAGGAGGAGTGTTTTCCACACATGGAATTCATATATAATAAGGAAAATAATTTCCATTTAAAATTGTTTATGGATTTAACCCATTTTCCCCTATTGATCCAGATCCATTAACTATATAGGAATAAACTAATATGTATTCAAAAGGTCATGAATAGTAAATCAAGAAACTCATTGAAAATTAAAGTTAAAATTTCTAGTGAATGACCTAGAAATAAATAGATCTTCTAAAAAAGGGTTATAAGAAAGTGTAGTTTAGGCTCATTGGATAATTCTATATTTGAATGAAACATGAAATATTTATAAACAAGATAAAATAAAAACTAATTCCATGTTGAGATGGACCTTTTGAGCTCTTGAGAAGATTAAAAACCATTATTAAAATATAGATTTTCTATTTGAGAATAGTGTAAGTGCCACATTCAATTTTTCTGATCTTTATCATTTTTTGGGTGTAGAGGATAAAGAGCCAAGAAAAAAGTCTTTTAAATATGGGGAAGATTATGAGAACTCTGTTGCAGTAACCTCATTGATTTTCCATGTGTAGGATTTAGATTTTCTAGGCCAGATGATGTAAGGGAGATTAATGTGGTTGAATGATACAATGGGAGACCATCTCACTTCATTAAAGGACTAATGGATCTCACCTTGTATGGATAGATAAAATAGGCCTATTATCTCACTTATTCAAGTCCAAAAATGATGTTGTAAGCTTATCCCACATTTTCCTGAATTTTGGAAGTCTTTCTCACATGGAGATTCTAGAATAGCATATTTGGACACCAAATTCAAATCTAGTGGGCTGGATTTTCAAAGTCAAATTCGGTGGGCTATAGGTGGAATGAAATGTGGTACATTTCCAAAAAAGAATATATTTTTCTTTATCTTTTTTAATTTATGTTTAAATATTAGATTTGGCCTTTATGACTCTATGGTATTAGACCTTTGAATTATGTATCACCCATTACCTATAAATAGGCACCCTAATGTCACCTGTAAGGCATTCAAGATTGTAATAGAGATAATATTATTTGTTTCTCTCCATTGTGGGATTATTTGTTTAGGTTTTCCTATTTATCTTTTTTATTCATAAATTTTCAATTTAAAAGATATATTGGTGATCCCTTATCTAAAATCCCCCAATTCCATGCCTCAACCCAAGTGCATTGTTGTGTGGATTGGCCATCACATCCCTCTCGTGACTGTATTTTCTAAGTAGTGGAGCATACTCCTTATAATTTTGATTGACTACGTGCATCCACTATCTATACCCATCATCCACTACTTATCCCCAAAAAAAATTACTTTATCCATTATTGTACACCATGAAGAACGAGCAACCCCAAGCATCTTACATTAGGGTTTTAGAGCTTTTAGGGTCTTTTTGGATTTTTAGAGTTTTTATAATTTTTAGGTTATTTATGGGTTTAAGTTTTTTTGGTTTTTAATTATTTGTTAGGAGTTTTCAAGAATTTTAGAGTTCGTACATTTTAGGCATTTTATGGATTTTTTAGGATTTTTATGATTTTTATCATTTTAGGGATTTTAATGTTTTTAGGGTTTTTAGGGTTTTTAGTTTTTTAGAGGTTTTAAGTATTTTTTATGTTTTTATGGTTTTTATTTCCTTTATTCCAGGGTTTTTATGGGTTTTTTATGTTTTATGTGTTTTATGGATTTTTTATAATTTTAATGGTTTTTAGGTTTTTAAGAGATTTTGAGGGTTCAGGGGATTTTTCGAGATTTTATCATTTTTGTTTTTTAGGGGATTAAAGAATTTTCAGGGTTTTAGGTTTTTCTTATGGTTTTTCACAGTTTTAGGGTTGTATATGCTCTTAGATATTTTTATATATTTTTTAGAAGATTTATATTTTTTGGCCTTTTATGGATTTTGAGAGTTATTAGGGTTTTTGGTATTTTTAGGGTTTTGTGTTTTTTTGGGTTTAGGGGGTTTTTTGTGTTTTTAAAACTTTTATGGATTTAAAGGGTTCTTAGATTTTTAACAGCTTTTTAGGGTTTTATGTGGGTTTAGGATATTTTATGGTTTCTAGTGATTTTAGGGTTTTTTGGGGTCCTATGGTATTTTATGGGTTTTTAGGGTCCTTAGTGTTTTTTTGGTTTCTTAGCGGTTTTATGTTTTTTTAGGTTTTTATGGTTTTCTTAGTGGTTTTCATGGTATTTAGGGTTTTATATTTTTAAGGATTTTAGGGTGCTTTGGGATTTTTATATATTTTAAGGTTTTTTAGGGTTTTTTTTGTGTTTTTAGGTTTTTATGGGTTTTAAATATTGTTAGGTTTTTAATGTTTTCTTAGGATTTTCAATTTTTTTAATTGTTTGGGATTTCTTACATTTTTTGGGTTTTTAGTGATTTTAGTGTTTTGTAGGGTTTTATGGGTTTTATGGGATTTTTTGTGTTGTTATTATTCTTTGGGTATTAATGGATATGTTGAGTTTTTTTAACACTTAGGGGTTTAAAGTGTATTTAGTGTTTTTATAGGTTTTTAGGGATTTATTGGTTGTTCGGTTTTATGTTTTTTTATATGTTTTTTGTTTTTAGGGGTTTTTGGTTTTTGTCGTATTTTTAGTGTTTTTAGGAATATTAGTGTCTTTTTGTTTATTAGGGGTTTTAAGTATTTATTGGTTTTTAAGATTTTATTATATATTTTACATATTTTACATTTTTATGCATTTTAAGAAATTTTTTATGGTTTTTTAGGTTTTTATGTATTTTAGGTTTTTGGGGGTTTTAGTGTTTTTTAGGGTTTTTATCATTTTGTATGTTTTTAGGGTTGTATGTTTTTTTTTAATTTTAATGTTATAACTATGTATTAAGGTATTTGAGGTTTGTTTTAAATTTTTATGTATTTTTAGGGTTGAAAAGAGATTTTATGGGTTTATCATTTTTCGGGATTTTGAGGGTTTTTAGTATTTTTATTATTTTTTTTGTTTTTATGTTTTTTATGGTTTTTATGTTTTATTTTTGAGTTTTTAGGGTATTTATATTTTCTTGAGTGTTTTAAACTTTTTTTGGGTTTAAATATTTTTTTTAGAGTTTACAGTTGTTCTTTAGGGTTTTTAGGGGTTTTTAAGTTTTTTTTGGGATTTTATGGTTGTTAGGGGTTTTATGGGTTTAGAATATTTTAGGGGATTTATGGGTTTTAAGAGTTTTAGGGTTTTAAGGTTTTCTTTTTTTAGAGTTTTTATTATTTTTTAATTTTTAATGGATATTACGGGGTTTTTTAGGATTTTGATGTGTTTTATGGTATTTAGGGATGTTTAGAATTTTAAGAGTTTTTAGGGGTTTATGGTTTTCATAGATTTTACGGTTTTAGTGGTTTTAAGTGTTTTTAGGTATTAAATGTTTTATTAGTGTTTTTCGGCGGTTTTCTGGTTTTTATTATTTTTTCAGATTATTGGGATTTTTGATATTTTAATGGTTTTGAAGATGTTTTCAACATTTTAGGGGTTTAAAGGGTATTATTTTTAGAGTTTTTTAGGGTTTTTATAGTATTATTTGTTTTTTAATGTTTTTTGGTATTTTTATGATTTTTAGGGGGTTTTTAGGTTTTTATGGTCTTTTTTGGTTTTTATAAATTTTTAGGTTTTTTTTCAAGGTAAAAAGAAATATATATCAATGGAATTGGAATTTTTTCTGGTTTTAGGGATTTTATGTTTTTTTATGCTTTTAAGGTGTTTCTAGTTTTTCTTCAGGGATTTAGGGTTTTTATATTTTTAGTAATTTTTAGGGATCTTTAGGATTTTTTATGGTTTTTAGGCATTCGAGGGGTTTAGGGTTTTTAGGGTTTTATGGTTTTTAGGGTTTTTAGCGTTTTAGGGTTTTAAGGTTTTATGTGTTTTTATGTTTTAAGTTATTCATAAGAATTTTCAAGGTTTTTAGAGTGTTTTTCATTTTAGGAACATTTTTTGGATTTTTGGAATTATATGTCTTTTTAGGGTTTTAGGGATTTCAACGGTATTTAGGGTTTTACTGGTTTTTAGGGGGTTTAGGGTTTTTCCAGATTTTAGTGGTTTTTTGGGTTTTTTTCAATTTTATGGGTTTTTAAGGAATTTTGGATTTTTTTTATTTAAGTTATTTATGGTTTTTGGTTCATTTTTATGTTTTTATGGTTTTTTTTCATTTTTAGGGTTTTTGGGGTTTTATGTTTTATTAGGCTTTTAGGTTTTTATTTTGGTTATTTAGGATTTTTGTGTTTTTTATGTTTTTTTGGTATTTTTAGGGAATGTTTTGGATTTTTATGCGTTTTAGGGGTTGTATGGATTTTTGGGGTTTTAGGTTTTATTAGGGTTTCTTAGGATTTTAGGGTTTTTAGCATTTTTAGGTTTTTAGGGGTTTTATTTGTTTTTACATTTTGAGGTATTCTAATGTTTTTTCATGATTTTCCATTTTTTTTACATTTTTATAGATTTTTTTGGATTTTTAAGTTTTTAAGGTGTTTTATGTTTTTAAGGATTTTGTGGTTTTAGGTATTTATTTAAGTTTTATTATTTTTAGGGTTTCCCTTTGATTTTTTATGGGTTTTAAGGTTTTTATAGTTTTTACTATTGCAGTGGTTAAAAGGGTTTTTAGTGTTTTAATGGGTTTTATGGATTTTATTGGTTTTATTATTTTTGAAGTGTATAAGTATTTAGATTGTTTTTGGAATTTTTTTATAGGTTTTATTATTTTTATTTGTTTCGGGGTTTAAATAGTTTTTATTTTATAAGGTTTTCTTTTTTTTCGAGTTTTAGGGTCTTTTTTTGTCTTTAGCTATTTTTATTGATTTTTTAGTATTATTATGTTTTTACAGGGTTTTAAGGTATTTTAAGGGATTTTTTTTCATTTCAGGGGTTTCAGGGTTTTAAGGTTTTTATCATTTTTAGGTTTTAGTGTTTTTATGTGTTTTTTAGGTTTTAATATTTTCATAGAGGTTTTTAGTGTTTTGAAGGTTTCCTATATTTTTGGAAATTTTAGAGATTTTAGTATTTTTATTGTATTAGGGGTTTTGGGGGTTTGTATTGTTTTATGGTTTTTATGATTTTTTCAGATTTTATGGGTTTTTAGGTTTTTTCTATTTTTGAGTTTTTATGGTTTTTATGTTTATTAGATTTTTTAATGCTTTTGGGGGTTTAATGGGTTTGTAGAGTTTATTGTAGTATTTTAGTTTTTATGCATTTTTAGGATTATATAATGTTTTAAGGGGTTTTAGCATTTTTTAATTTTTTTTTTGGATTTAAAGTTTTTTATAGTTTTTAAGTATTTCTAAGCGGATTTTAGGGTTTTTAGGATTTTTACATTTTTTTGGATTTTTAGGGACTTTAAAGATTTTTTTGCTTTTTAGGCTTTTTAGGTATTTTTTAGGGTTTTTTGGGTTTTTAGAGTTTTATGTTTTTAGGGGTTTTATAATTTCATAGATTTTTAGGTGTTTAATTTTTATTTATGTTTTTAAGGTTCTCTTTTGGTTTTTCAAGGATTATAGTGTTTTTTATGTTTTTAACGATTTTTGGGTTTTTTTATGATTTTTATGGTTTTTTGGGTTTTTGGGATTTTGAAATATTTTCGGTGTTTTAGTGGGTTTTATGAGTTTTAGTGGTTTAAATTATTTTTATGTGTATTTATGGGTTTTTGGGGCATTTATGGTTTCAGGTATTTTTATGGTTTTTAGGGTTTTTAGTGTTTTTAGGTTTTTAGTGGCCTTAAGTGTTTTTTTCTTTTTAAGGTATTCTAAATATTTTTAGGGGTTTTTATGTTTTTTGGGATTTTTATGGAATTTTAGGGTTTTATGGGTTTATACGGTTTTTAGGTATTTTGATTGTTTTTAGGGGTGTTTAATGTATTTTTTATTTTTTGGATTTTTAGAGTTGTAAGGGTTTTAGACGTTTTAAGTGTTTTTAGTTTTTTTATGTTTTTTTGGGATCTTCATGATATTTAATGTTTTTTAAGATTTTATGTAGTTGTAGTGCTTTTATGGGTTTTATGTATTTTTGGGGTTTTATGAATTTTGACGGTTTTTAGGGATTTTTGGGAGTTTTAGTGGTTTTTTGTCTTTTGTTTTGATTTTTAGGGGATTTTTTTGAGTATTTATGGTTTTCCATTTTTCTAGAGTTTTTAAACGTTTTTAGGGTTTTAAAGTGTTTTTAGTTTTTAGTGGGTTTTATGGTTTTTATGGGTTTTATGATTTTTAATGTTTTTATGGATTTTTATGGGTTTATAGTTTTTTGGGCCTTTTTGAGTTTTTAGGGATTTTATCATTTTTAAAATTTTTAGGGGTTTTAATTGTTTTTAGGTGTTTAAACTGTTCTTAGGGTTTTTTTTGGATTTTAGGAGGTTTTACATTTTTAGGGATTTTTAGGGTTTTTAGGATATTTATGGGTTTTTAGGGTTTTAAGGGATTTTGAAGGTTTTATGGTTTTATCGTTTTTAGGTTTTTTATCCTTTTTATATTTTTTAAGAGTTTTACATGTTTTTTATGTTTTTAACGTTTTTATTGGGTTTTCTTGGTTTTTAGTGTTTTTATGTTTTTAGGGATTTTTTGTAATTTTTATGATTTTTATGGATTTTAGGATTTTAGTGCTTTTATTGTTCTTAGGGGTTTTAAGTTTTTATGGGTTGGGGGGGGGGGGGGTTAAGGGATTTTTTGAGTTTTAAAGTTTATATTATTTTTTAGAGTTTTTAATATTTTTAGGGGTTTAATGCATTTTTTTATGTTTTTAGTGGTTTTTAGGATTTTTTGGGTTTTTAGGGGTTTTAAAGATTTTAATGGTTTTTAGGGTTTTTAGGGTTTTTTATGGTTTTTACCATTTTTTAATTTTTTAGGAATTATGAATGTTTTTAGGTTTTTATATTTTTCTTAGGGTTTTTTGGGTTTTGAAGATTTTTTATGTTTTGGGGGTTTTAGGGATTTTTTTTTGATTTTTATCGTTTTTTATTATTACTATTGATTTTCAGGTTTTTTGAGTTTTTTGTTTGTTTTTAGGATTTTTAGCGTGTCTTGGGTTTTTTGGGTATTTAAGAGTTTTTATATTTTAGTGTTTCTTATGGACTTTTAGGGTTTTTAAGGATTTTACATTTTTAGGAATTATATTGATTTGTAAGGTTTTTATGGATTTTTAGTTATTGTATGAATTTTTTAAGTGTTTTTCGTGTTCTTATGGTTTTTATGTTTTTTGGATATTTAGGGATTTTCTAATTTTTTCAAGTTTTATGGTTTTATATATTTTTTTAATGTTTTTAGGGGTTTATGTTTTTATTGTTTTTAGTAGGGTTTAATGGTCTTATGGGTTTCTAGGGGTTTTTGCTGTGTTTAGGGGTTTTGTGGTTTTTTAGTATTTTAGTGTTTAAGGGTGTTTTAGGGGTTTTATAGTTTTTATCATTTTTATATTTTTGTAATTGTTTTATTTGTTTTTTAGTTTTTTAAGGATTTGTTATGGGTATTCAGTGTTTTTAGGGGTTTTTACATTTTTTTGGGATTTTAATGTATTTTAATGTCTTTATGGGTTTTTAGTGTTTTTAGGGATTTGAGGGGTTTTGGGGTTTTAGAGGTTTTAGGATTTTTTAGGGTTATTTCCATTTTTATATTTTTAGGAGTTTTAAGTACTTTTAAGTGTGTAAGGTTTTCTTACTATTTTTAGGGTCTTTAGAGATTAATATGTATTTTGGTATTTTAACATATTTGTTAGGATTTTTTATGATTGTTAGGGATTTTGGGGGATTTACAGTTTTTATGTATTTTTTGGTTTTTATGTTATTTTTGCGTTTTAGGGTTTTTTTAGTTTCTTAGTTTTTTATGGTTTTTAGAGTTTTTTAAGGATTTTATGGTTTTAATGGTTTTCTATATTTTTTAGTACTTTGAAGTGGTTTTAAGGGATTTTAGGGTTTTTAGTGGTTTTATGGTTTTTAGGGTTTTTAGGGGTTTTACGGTTTTTAGGGATTTTTGTGTTTTTAAGGTTTTTTGATTTTTTAGGGTTTAATGGTTTTTTAGAGTCGTTAAATGTTTTATGGTTTTTAGTGGTTTTTAAGGGGTTTTATGGATTTTAAGGGAATATTAATTTTTTTTATTATTTTTATGGTTTTTAGTGTTTTAGGGACATTTAGTGTTTTTAGGATTTTTAGTGCTTTTAGGTTTTTTAGGGGTAGTATGTGTTTTTTGGGTTTTAAGGCTTTGAAAAGGTTTTTCAGGGCTTCTGGGGGGTTTTTAAAGATTTTAATGTTTTTTAATGTTTTTATAGTTTTTAGGGTTTTAGGTATTTTGAGGGTTTTTAGGGGTTTTTTGTGATTTTATCGTTTTTAATTTTTATGGTGTTTTAAGTGTTTTTAGGTTTTATGGTTTTCTTAGGGTTTTTAAGGCTTTTAGTTGTTTAAATTGTTGAAAGTGTTTTTAGGTTGTTGTGGTTTTATTATGGGTTTTCATGGTTTTTGGGTTTTTTACATTTTTAGGGATTCTTATGGGTTTTTAGGTTTTCAGTGCTGTTTGGATTTTTAAATATGATGATGGTTTTTAGGTTTTTATAGTTTTAGTGGTTTAGGGTTTTTTGTATTATTTATTTTTTAGGGGTTTTATGATTTTTTAGGTTTTTAATGTTTTATTAAGGGTTTTCATGGAATTTTGGCGGGTTTTTAAGCTATTTTGAAGGATTTTTATTGTTTTTAGTGTTTTAGGGATTTTTAGAAATTTTAGGGTTTCTAGGGGTTTTATGGTTTTTTTCAATTATTTGGTGATTTATGATTTTTTCGGGTTTTTATGGTTTTTAGAGTTTTTTTAACATTTTTAGGGCTTTAAATGGGTTTTATAGTTTTTCTTGGTTTTATGGTTTTTATAATATTTTAAATTTTTGGGAGTATTTATGGTTTTTAGTGATATTTTTTTAGGGTCTTTTTGGTGTTTAATGGTTTTTAGCGTTTAATTTTTAAGGGTTTAAAGTGTTCTTAGGTTTTTAAGGTTTTCTTTGGATTTTTCATAGTTTTTAGGGGGTTTTTATGGACCTTGATGTATTTTTTTTCATTTTTATGGATTTTATGTTTTTAGGGATTTTGTGTGATATTAGGGTTTTTTGGGTTTTTTGGTTTTTTAGGGTTTTATGTATTTTTTGGTTCTTTAGGGGTTTAATTGTTTTGGGAATTTATGTTTTTATTAGGTATTTTTAGGGATTTAGGGTTTTTATGTTTTTTAGAATTTTTAGGGAATTTTTTGGATTTTTACTACCTTTTTAGGTTTTTAGGGATTCAAGTGATTTCAGGGTTTTAGGGGTTTTTATGGGTTTTAATATTTTTTGGAGTTTGGGGTTTTTTTTGATTTTTTAGGGTTTGAAATGTTTTGATAGTTTTTTAACATTTTTTACAGTTTAAAGTTTATTATAATTTTATCGGTTTTTAGGGGTTTATTGGGTTTTTATGGTTTTCATTTTTTTGGTTATTATGGGTTTTTTGTGTTTTTGGGTTTTTTGGTGTTTGGGTCTTTTAGGGATTTTATGGTTTTTAGCGTTTTTAGGGGTTTTAATTATTTATTGTTTTTATTGTTTTCCTTGGATATTTAGGGGTTTTAGGGTTGTTTATTTTTTTAGTAATTTTTAGGGATTTTTTATGATATTTATGATCGTTAAGGGTTATTAGGTAATTTGATCAGTATTGGGCGGGCCCACCTGCCGGCCTGCCCGGCCGCTCAGCCACTCAAGCCACCACCCGACTGAACCGGTTCCCTAGCCGCATCGTCCTACTCATCCGGCCCGTGACCCCCCTCGCGGTGCCCTGGCCGAACTGGCTGGGACTCACCCTCCGGGGCGAGCTGCGCCGGGCCACACCCTCAATACGCTCCGGGAAAACCGACCCCAAGATCTAGCTGAACCGCCCACGTGGCCTGCTGGGTTGGTCCCAGCGGGCCGGGAAGAACCTAACAGGCTGGCCCGCCCAATATATCGGGCTAGACCCAACAGGTATGACCGGGTTGACCCAGACCAGTTCAGCCCAGACTGGGTCAGGTTGGGTCGGTCCGACTGGGTCGGACCAGACCCAGGCCCACTACTGACCCTTTACATTATTTTGGCCATATATTTGGCACCAGACGACTGTTTGACGAACCGTCAGTGGTTCTGTTTTTCTTCGAGCTCGACTGTCCCTTTGAGTAAACCTCACTAGAGTTCAGTGCATAGTTGAGATATAGATAGGTTGGATCGAGCATGAATCTAACTGGGCCCCCGGGACTAAAAGGCTAATAACTCACAGACCGGGGGTCCAATTGACGCACCGTCTGTTGCGTTGATACCTCTATGAAGTAGCAGAAATTTGAGATACTTTATCTTGGTACTTTGTGACAGTTGCAGTATCGAACTGTAGCTCATGGATCAGATCCTTCCGGAGACAAGCGTGCGTAGTATGGTGACCTAATATCTGGCTGAGACATGACGACTGCTGACCATTTTGACTTGGAGTGACTCTACTTGCCCAGCAGGGAGTGCCATGGTGTCGCGATAAACACATAGTGGGGAGCGCCATGGTGTCATGGCAGACCCACAGTACTCGATAGGAGGAGTACCTCAGTAGGCTACGTGGGGGAGTGCCCTGGTGATGCCACAGACCCATGGTGGGGAGCACCTTAGTGACACAGCAGACCCACGGTACTGGACAGGAGGAGTACCTCAGCAGTCCAAGGTTAGTGGGAAGCGCCTTGGTGTAGCGGCAGACCCACCGTACTCGATAGAGGAGGAGTTCTCCAGCAACCAATGTTTCGATAATACAAATCCTGGTTGAGATGAGTCAGTAACTTTTTGTGTTTACCTCATGATTTAGATGAACTACTTGATAACTTAGGTATGTGTATAGGCATATACCTAAGTAGGTTTATCTGTTTATTTCATACTTTGTGATTTATATTTGTTGGATTTTGTGAGACCTTAAGGTTCTCGGGGTCTCTAATGAGTATCATTATACTCACCCCTGAACGGGCTATGCCCACAGCTCGTTGTGTTGGTTTCAAATGAGGAACAACGCTGACTGAGGATCAGAGTAGTAGGACTGGACGGTACCCGGAGGTGGACAATACGACGAGTCGGTACACAGAGGAGACTGACGACCGTGGATTGCTGAGAAGGCCACCTGTACCTACCCTTCAGGTAGGAATCCTGGAGGACAACCCAGCAGCAGTTTTACTTTTATTCCGTTGTACTTGTTTTTCAGTTGTATTTGTATATTCCTGTTAGGCTTGTATTCCGACCCCTTTAATTTCAGTATACATAGTTATACAGTTTTACTTAGTATTTTGCTTCCATCCCATACTCTATTGTGTGTGTTTAATCTTTATAAAGGAAATTCCTTCCCAGTTTTAGGGATTTACGCCTTTGGTGTTAGTCGCCAGCCCCTGGCCTATGGAAGTCGGGCTTAGGGTAGTCACAGCATGGGCCCCGAGGGATGGGTCGTGACATTTTATATGTTTTTTGTATTCTATGTTTTTACATATTTTCATGGTTTTTAGGATTCTTTTAATTTTATGGAATTTTTGGAATTTTAAGGTTTTTTATAATTTTTTGGCTTTTTAGGGATTTTTGGGATTTGGAGTGTTTTTTGGGTTTTTATGGTTTTTTGGTTTTTTGAGTTTTTTGAGTTTTTTTGGGTTTTAATGTTTTATATAGTTTTTAAACATTTTTAGGGTTTATAGGTTTTGAGAGTTCTTAGTGTAGTTTTAGGGTTTTTATGATTTTTTGGGCCTTTTATTGATTTTAGGGGCATATATGGTTTTTCGGGCTTTTAGGGTTATTAGAGTGTTTTGAGGTGTTTTTCATTTTTTTTATTAAGGTATTTTTAGTTATTTTTGGGTTTAATTTTTACAAATGGGGTTTTCAGGTTTTTAGATATTTCTAGGTATATTTTAGGATTTTTATGAGTTTTAGGGTTCTTAGGTATTTTGAGGGGTTTTATGGGTTTATAGGATTTTTTAGGGGTTTTATGTGTTTTTACGTTAATAATTTTTTATAAGGGGTTTTCAAGTTTTAGGGGTTGTTATGTTTTTTATGGATTCCTGTTGAATTTTTAAAATTTTTATGTTTTTAGGGGTTTTAGGGATTTTGATGATTTTTTGGATTTTTTAGGGTTTTAGGGGTTTTAGGGTTTTTTTGTTTTTTAGGTTTTTAGGGGATTTAATTATTTTAAGGTTTTTAATGTTTTTTTATGAAATTTCATAGTATTTATGGTATTTACATTTTTAGAGATTTTTATAGATTTTTTATTTTTGTTATTATTTATATGGGTTTTATTAATTTTAAGGGTTTTTTAGTTTTTAGGATTATTTTGGTTTTTCTGGGGTTCTAGGGTATTTTTTGGGGCATTTAGGGTTTTTGAGTATTTTATATATTTTTTTAAAAAAATTGGTTCTAAGGGTTTTTAGATTTTTAAAGGGTTTTATGAATTTTGTAAGGTTTTTGGGGGTTTTCATGGGTTTTAGGGTTTTTAGAGTTTTTTAGGATTTTTAGGGATTTTATTTTTTTTCAAGTTTTTATGGTTTTCTATATTTTTTTAGTTCTTTTAGGGTTTTTCGTGTTTTTAGTGATTTTAGTTATTATTTTTTGTCTGTTATCAGTTTTTTGGGATCTAGGAATTTTTTTGGTTTTTATATTATTTTGTGTTTTTAGTGTTTTTTTATTTTTTAGGTTTGCATATGTTTTAAGTGTTTCTATCATTTTTTGGGGGTCTTAAGGGGTCTTAGGGTTTTTATATTTTAATTATTTTTTGGGGTTTTAAGGCTTTTAGAGTTTTTAGGGTTTTAAGGTCTTTTTATGGGTTTTAGGGTTTTTGTGTTTTTATGTTTTTATGGGTTTTAAGTGTATTAGGTTATGAAGTTTTTCTGGGTTTTTTTTCATGGTTTTTATGGGTTTTTTACATTATTACAAATTTTAGGGATCTTTTATTGTTTTTATAGGTTTTTAGCAATTTTATGGATTTTGAGGGTTTTTAGGGTTTTAAAGAGTTTTAAGGTTTTTTTTTGGTTTTTTTGGGTTTAAAGGTATTTTTTATTTTTTAGGGTTTTAAAGGGTTTTTAATATTTTAGTGGGTGTTTATGGTTTTAAGGGTTTTCTTTTTTTAGTGGATTTTTTATGGTTTTTTGGGTTTTAGGGTTTTTTCATTCCATTGTTTCTAGCAGTTTCATGTGTTCTTAGGATTTTAATGTTTATTTAGGGGTTTTCAAGTTTTTTTGGATTTTTTATATTTTTATTTATCTTGATGGATTTTTTTATTTTTATGATTTTAGGATTTTTAGATATTTTCAGTTATGATAATGATTTTTGAGTGTTTAGGATTTCTATGGGCTTTAGGTATTTATTTGGGTTTAATAGGGTTTTCAATGTTTTTTAGACTTTAAAAAAACCAGGGGTTTTACAGGTTTTTAATGTTTTAAGTGGGTATTATAGTTTTTAGGATTCATATGTGGATTTATGCTTTTTCAGGTTTTTAGTCATTTTCATGGTTTCATTGTTTTTAAGGTCTTTTAAGGATTTTTTTTGGGTTTTTAGCATATATTTTTTTCTAGTTTTAAGTGTATTTTTAGATTTTCTAAGGGTTTTTAGGGTTTTTATGGTTTTTTTTACATTTTTAGGGTTTTTTAGGGTTTTTAAGGACATTTATGGTTTTTTGTGTTTTTAGAAAATTTAAAGGGTTTTAAGGTTTTTAAGGTATGTAGGGTTTTATGGATGTTTTTTGGGTTTTTAGGTTTTTCATTGATTTTTTAGGTGTTTAAGGTTTTCTAAAGTTTGTAACATTATTAGGGGTGGAATTTTTTTTGGAATTTTTATTGTGTTTTTTGTTTTTATAGTTTTATGGGTTTTTAGTTTTTTATGGGTTTTATGTTTTTAGGGGTTTTTTGAGTTTTTTGTGTCATTTAAAGTTTTATAGGATTTTTATAATTTTTTACGTTTTTTAGGGTTTAACATGTTTTTAGATTTTTAATATTTTGTTAGGGGTTTTCAAGGGTTTTAACATATTTAGGGACTTCAGGGATGTTTTAGATTTTTTATGGGTTTTTATGATTTTTATGGATTTTGAAGGTTATTAGGGTGTTTAGGGGTTTTTTGGGGTTTTTTTCATTTTTTAGCTTTTTAGGGGTTTGATGTTTTTTTTTATTTTTTATGTTTTTCTTAATAATTTTCAATTTTTTAGGTTTTTAAAAATTTTATGGATTTTTATTTATTTTTTAACAATTTTATGATTTTTTCAGTTTTTAGGGATTTTGACGGGTTTTAGGGTCTTTAAGAGATTTTTGGGTTTTTCAGTTTTTAGCATTTTTGGGGTTTTTGGGGTTTGAAGTGTTATTAGTATTTCAATGTTTTCTTATGAGTTTTAGGGTTTTTAAGGGTTTGATGTTCTAGGGATTTTTAGGGGTTTTTATGATTTTTATGTTTTTTAGCATTTTTAGGGATTTCGGGCTTTTGGGGTGTTTTAGTGTTTTTTGGTTTTTTAAGGTTTTTAGTATTTTTATTATTTTTGTTGATTTTTTAGTGGATTTAATTTTTTTTATAGATTTATTATTATTTTAGCTAATTAAACATTTTTTAGTGTTTTTAATTATTTTTAGGGTTTTTCTAGGTTTTTAAAAGTTTTAGGGGTTTTTATGGTTTTTCGGATTTTTGGTTTTTTAAGGTTTTTAGAGATTTTTAGATTTTTTGGTGTTTTATGGTGTTTAATGTTTTTATTATTTTCTTAGGTTTTATCAGAGTTTTTAAATTTTTAGGGATTTTAGGGATTTTATGGATTTTTATGGTTTTTAGAGTTTTTAGGTATTTTGAGTATTTTTAGGTTTTTAGTGTTTTTTTTGGGTTTTTTGTTTTTTTATTTTTCATGATTTTTATGGTTTTTAGAGTTCTTAAACTTTTTTGGGGTTTTAATGTGTTTTTAGAGTTTTTAGTAGGTTTTTTGTTTTTTATGGGGATTAGGTTTTTTAAGGTTCTTAGGTGTTTTATAGTTTTTATGGTTTTAGGGTTTTTAAGGGGTTTTAGCATTTTTTAGGTTTTTAAGGGTATTTAGGGTTTTAGGTTTTCTAGGTATTCTTATGGGTTTTCATTTTTTTATGGTTTTTTACGTTGTTAGGGATTTTAGGGCTTCTTTTTAATTTTTATAGTTTTTAGGGTTTTAAGGATTTTTTATGTTTTTGGGTTTTTAGGGTTTTTAGGGTTTTAGGGGGTTTTGTTTTTATAGTTTTTTAGGTTTTTTGATTTTTTATGTGTTTTAATATTCTTTAGGTTTTCTTAGTGTTTTTAGGGTTTTAGGGGTTTTTACATTTTTAGGTATTTTTATAATATTTTAACATTTTTTTTGATTTTTTTTGTGGTTTTTTGTTATTTAGAGGCTTCTTAGGTCTTTTTAGGGTTTTCAAGATTTTTTATATTTTTTTAAAATTTTATCGGTTAAAGGGGTTTTAAGATTTTTAGTGGGTATTAGGATTGTGATGAAGTTTTTTAGTATTTTTAATGTTTTTGGTGTTTTTATTACTTTTAGGGATTTTATGGGTTTTTGTGTTATTTTAGGGTTTTTAGCATTTTTTTACTTTTTAAGGGTTTTAGATTATTAAGGTTTTTAGGGTTCTTCAGAGATTTTTAGTATTTTTACCTATTTTGGTATTTTTAGAGATTTTTTAGAATTTGTTTAAATTTTAGGGTTTTCATGATTTTGAAGGTTTTTAGTGTTTTTAGGGGCATAGAAGTTTTTTTTTATTTTTAAGGGGTTTTATGATTTTTATAGTTTTTTGACATTTTTATAGGTTTAAATGGTTTCTAGAGGTTTTAGTTAGTTGTTAGAGTTTTAAAGGATTTTAGGGTGTTTTTTGTTTTTAGGGGTTTTATGGGTTTTCAGTATTTTTCTAGTTTTTTTTGCAGTTTTTTCAGTTTTTAGGGGTTTTAAATGTTTTTAGATTTTTATGGTTTTCTTTGGTGTTTTCAGGGTTTCTATGGATTTTTATGTTTTAGGGATGTTTTGGGATTTTGTGGGAGTTTTTTTTGGTTTTTAGAATTTTTAGGGGTCTTTCGGGGTTTAGGGGTATTTAGGGGTTTTAAGTGCTTTTATGTTTTTAAGGATTTCTAATGAGTTTTCAGGGTTTTTGACAATTTAAGGTTTTTTTAGGAATTTTTTAGGTTTAATGTGTTTTTATGGTTTTTATGGATTTTGAGGGTTTTATGGTTTTATGTGTTTTTAGGGAATTTATTGTTTTTTTTATTTTAGGATTTTTTTTGCGATTTTTAGAGTTTTTATGTTTTTTGTTGTTTTTAATGTTTTTCAGGGTTTAAAGGGTTTTTAGATTTTTTTAACAGGTTTTAAAGGGTCTTATGGTTTTTTAATGATTTAAAATTATTTTAAGGGTTTTATAGTTTCATGGTTTTTAGGGATTTTCGGGTCCTTTTAATGTTTTTTGGGTTTCTAGTGATTTTAGTTTTTTTTCAAAGAAAATGAAATATATATCATATTAATTATCATTTCTTTGATTTTGGGGGGTTTAAAATGATTTTATGTTTTTAATGTTTTCTTAGTATTTTTCATAGTTTTTTGGGTATTTTAAATTTTTAGAGATTATAATGTATTTCTTAGGATTCTTATGGGTTTTAGCAATTTTTAGTGTTTTTAGGTTATTTAAGGTTTTTATATTTTTTAAAACTTTTTGGAGTTTAAAGGGTTTTAATATTTTTAGCGTTTTAGGGTTTTATGGGTTTTTAGGGGTTTTATTGTTTTTATAGATTTTTAGGATATTTTTTGGGATTTTATAGTTTTTATTGTTTTTAGGTTTTTAGGGGTATAGAAATCTTTAATGTTTTTTAGTTTTTCTTAGGGGTTTTATGGATTTTAGAGATTTTCATTTTTGTGTGTCTTTAGGAATATTTTATGATTTTTATTGGTTTTAGGGTGTTTAAGACTTTTTAATGTTTTTAGGGTTTTTAGGATTTTTTAGGATCTTATCATTTTGTAGGTTTTAGGGGTTTTATGTGTTCTTAGGTTTTGGGGGTTTTATTAGGGCTTTCAAGTATTTTTTTCTTTTTTAAAATTTTAAGGATTTTTTTGATTTTTATGTATTTAGGGGTTTTAGGGATTTTGATGTGTTTTGTCGGATTTTAGGGATTTTATTGGTTTTTGGGTTTTGGTGATTTTATTTAGTTTTTTAGGGGTTTAAGGTTTTTTAACATCTTTATGATTTTAAAGGGTTTTTAGAGAGTTTAGTGGTTTAAGGGTTTTATGGGCTTTTAGGTTATTTAAGTATTATAGAAGTGTTATGGGTTTTTATAGTTTTTAGCAATTTTTAGTTTTTAGGGGATTTAAATGTTTTTATATTTTTATGGTTTTCATAGTTTTTTTTTGGGGGGGGGGGGGTTGGGTTTTTTACATTTTTAGGGATAATTTATGATTTATATGGTTTTTAGGGCTTTAGGATATTTTTTGGTTTTTATAATTTTCTTGGTTTTTAGGGTTTTTTACTTTTCTATGGATTTTTATTTTTTTTATAATTTTTTGTGGTATAAAAAGTTTTTATAGATTTTTTTTTGTTTTTAGGGTTTTTAGTGTTTTTATGGTTTTAGGGGTTATTATGGTTTTTAGGGGTTTTAGTGTTTTTTGGGTTTTTTGGTTTTTTAGTTTTTCAGAGGTTTTAAGTGTTTTTAGGTTTTTAATTTTTTCATTCGGGTTATCAGGGTTTTCACGAGTTTTTACATTTTTTGGGATTTTTAGGGATTGTTTTTTGGATTTTATATGTTTTTATTTTTTTTAGGGATTTATAGGGTTGTAGAGATTTTGGTTTTTTAGGAATTTTAGGGGTTTTTTGTTTTTAAGTCTTTCATTTTTTATTTTTTCTACATTTTAAGGTATTTATTGAGTTTTTAAATGTCTTTATGGGTTTAAAGGTGTTTAGAATGTTTAGTTGTGTTTATGTTTTTTATGGGGTTTTAGAATTTTTATGTTTTTGTGCATTTTATCATTTTAGGGTTTTAAGGTTATATATGGTTTTTAGTTTATCAGTTTTTAGGGGTTTAATGTGTTTTAAGGTTTTTAAGTTTTCTTAGGTGTTTTAGGGTTATTATGTTCTTTCTAATATTATAGGTATTTTTATGAATTTGATGGTTTTTTGGATTTTTAGAGATTTTCAGGGGTTTTAGGTTTTTGAGGGATTTTACTATTTTATGGGTTTTTGAATTTTTAGGCTTTTTTAGTTTTTATGGGTTTGAATGTTTTACAGTTTTTTTATCTATTTTTTTGGTATAAATGGTTTTTAGAGTTTTAGTGGGTTGTATGGGGTTTTATGGGATTTTTGGTTTTTTTGTTTTTTATGGTTTTAAAGGATTTTGAGTTTTTAAGTGTTTTATCATTTTGTACGGTTTTTAGTAATTTTTAGTTATTTAGGGGTTGAAAGGGTTTTTAGATTTTTAAGGTTTTCATAGGGGTTTTCATGGTTTTTAGGGTTTCTATGTTTTAATTTTATTGTAGATTTTTTATGGTTGTTATGGTTTTTAAGGTTTTTATGGATTTTAATTGGCTTTACGGATTTTCGGGTTTTTTGGTTTTTTCAGGATTTTTTTAAAAAAATTGGGGTTTTTAAGGGTTTTAGAGTTTTTTCTGTTTAACGGGGTTTATTGGGTATTTAGTATTTTTATTTTTTAGGGTTTTTATGTGTTTTGGTGATTTTAAGGTTTTAAGGGTTTTTTGGGTTTTAGGCGTTTTAAGATTTTTAGGATTTTTATGGTTTTATAGGTTTTTCAATATTTTTGAGTTTTTTAGTGGTTATAAGTTTTTTTAAGTTCATAAGGTTTTATTATGTTTTTTTAGGTTTGTTAGGTTTTTATTATTTTTATGGATTTTTAGGGATTTTTAGGGAATTTTTATTTTTTTAGTTTTTTTATTGATGGGTTTTAGGGTTTTTAGGGGTTTAAAGGTTTTTAGGATTTTTTAGGTTTTTTTCTGGTTTTCAGTGTTTTTAGGTTCTTAAGGGTTTCTAAAGGTTTTTCAAGGTTTTAAATGGGTTTTATTTTTTTAGCTTTTTTAAGGATTTTTTATGTTTTTTATTGTTTTTAGGGTTTGAAGGGATTTTGAGGGGTTTTGTGTTTTTTTTGTATTTATTTCCAGGTTTTTATATTTTTTTTTGTGTTTTTAGGGGTTTTAGGGGTTTTGAGAATATTATAATCTTTTATGGGTTTAATGGGTTTTTAAAATTTTTAGTGGCTTTAGGGGTTTTGAGTGATTTTAAGGATATTAAAGGGTTTCGAGATTTTTATGGTTTTTAGGGATTTTTGTGTTTATTTGATTTTTAGGGGTTTTAAGTGTTTTAGTTTTTTAAGGATTTATTAACTTTTTTCTATACTTTTATGGTTTTATTATTTTTGGATTTTTATTGGAATGTTTAGGATTTTAAAGTGATTTTGGTTTTTATGGATTTTGAGGGTTTTAGGGTTCTTTATGGTTTTTAGGGTTTTTAGCATTTTAGGGTTTTAGGGGTTTATTGTATTTTATTGGTTTTATGGTTTTATTATTGTTTTACAAAGGTTTTAGTATTTTTTTTTTGTTTTTGAATATTTTTAGTTATTTTTTATGATTTTTATGTTTTTAAGGATTTTTGTGAATTTGAGGGGTTTTAGAGGTTTTAAGGTTTTATTCATTTCTTGGGTATTATGGAATTTTCAATTTTTAGGGGTTTTAAGGTTTTCTTAGAGATTTTAATGTTTTGAGGGTTTATATGGTTTTTGAGTTTTTAGTTAGTTATGAGTTATTCTATGAGTTTTAGTAGGTTTTAATGTTTTTTATAGGTTTTTAGGTTTTTTTAAGTTTTTAGTGGTTTTATAGATTTTTGGGTTTTTGGGTTTTATAGGGTTTAGTAGGGTTTCTATCCTTTTTATGTTTTTAGTGTTTTTAATTGTTTTTAGTAATTTAAGGTTTTATTATAGGTTTATAATGTTTTTATGGGTTTATACATTTTATGGATTTTTTGGGGAATTTTTAGGATTTTTTTTGGGTTTTTTGAGTTTTGGGAATTTTATTAGTGTTTATGATATTTTTTGGGGTTTATGGTTTTTTGGTTTTTTGGGATTTTATTGTTTTTTTAGATTCATATAGGTTTTATTTTTTTGGTTTTTTTAACATTTTTATGGGTATTAACAAATTTTTAGAGATATTTGTTGGTTTTAGTGTTTTTATGGGTTTTTAGGGTTTTAATGTTTTTGGATTTTTTTTATTTATGGTTCATTAGGGTTTATATTTTCTAACGCACATAGGGTTTTTAGGGGTTTTAAGTGTTTTTAGGGTTTTAAGGTTTTCTTAGTGGTTTTCTAGTTTTTTACGGTTTTTACATTTTTAGGGATTTTATCGATTTTTTATGATTTTTATTAATTTTTGTGTTTTTTGGATTTCGAGGGGTTTTATTTGTTTATGGATTTTATGATTTTATTGGGTTTTATGGTTTTTTGAGTTTTTTAAGGTTTTAAGGTTTTCTTGTATTTTTTATCATTTTTAAGGGTTTAAATAATTTGTATACTTTTAGTGGGGATTTAGTTTTTTATGGGTTTTTTAGTTTTTATGGGTCTTTATGGTTCTTAGGGGTTTTTAGGGTTTTTTGATTTTTTAGGGGTGTTAGGATTTTATAGTTTTTAGTGTTTTTATTGATTTTTTTTATTTTAAACTTTTTTGGGGTTGAAATTGTTTGTGGTTTTTAATGTTTTCTTAGAGGTTTCTAAGGCTTTAATTTTTTTTTAAAATATTTATTAATTTTTATACCGTTTTAGGATTTTTATAGTTTTTAAGATTCTTAGGTATTTTGAGGGGTTTTATGGATTTTTGGGTTTTGTTGTTTTTTTGGGCTATTAGGTTTTTTTGAGTTTTTAGGGTTTTGAAGGTTTTTAATGCTTTTATGTGTTTAATGGGTTTTATAGTTTTAGTTATTTTATACGGTTTTAGGTTTTTTATGGGTTTTAGTGGATTTTATGGTTTTTATGGGTTTTAGGTTTTTCTAGGGTTTTTATTGTTTTTAGGGTTTTAGGAGTTTTGAGTGTTTATATATTTTTATGGTTTTCATAGGTGTTTTTAGGGTTTTTAGGCTTTTTTACACTTTTTGGTATTTTTATGGGTTTTTAGGATCTTTTTAAGGGTTTTTATGAGTTTTGTGAATTTAGTTTTTTTCGGGGTTTTATGGATTTCTTATGATTTTCCTGGTTTTTTGTATTTTTATGTATGTTGGTATTTTTGGGATTTTATTTTGATATTTATTTTTTAGTGTTTTTAGAAATATTGGGGGTTTTAGTGATTTGGGGGTGTTTCGAGTTTTTTGTGTTTTGGGGGTTTTAGGTTTTTTTTTTGAGTTTATAGTGTTTTTAATGGTTTTGAGGGTTTTTAGACTGTTTAAAATTTTTAGGGGTTTAAGGTATTTTTAGAGTTTTTTGTGGTTTTTAACGTTTTTATGGGTTTTAGGGTTTTGTGGTTTTTAGGGGTCTATGGAATTTATCCTTTTTAGGGTTTTTTAGAGATTTAACATTTTTATTTTGTTAAGGGTTTTAAGTGTTTTATGTTTTTTTTGTTTACCATATGTTTTAAGGGGTTTTAGGGTATATTACATTTTTAGGTTTTCAAGGATTTTTAATTATTTTTATGGATTTTAAGGGTTGTGGGACATTAAGTTTTTTTTTGGGTTTTTTGGTTTTTTGGTGTTTTATCATTTTTTTGTTTTTAATGTTTTATTTGAGTTTATAAAGGTTTAAGGTTATTTTCTATGTTACGTATTAAAAGGGTTTTTAGAGTTTTAGTGGTATTTTAGGGGTTTTTTGGGTTTCGGGTGTTTTTATGGTTTTTATGGTTCTAGGGGGTTTCAGGGTTTTAGGTTATGTATTAGGTTCTTTTTAGGGTTTTTAGTTTTTAGAGGTTTTAATTGTTTTTAGGTTTTTAAGGTTTTCTTTGGGGTTTTTATATTTTTAGGGTATTTTTACATTTTTATGGATTTTTAGGATTTTAATGGTTTTTAGGGGTTTTAGGGATTTTATGGGCTATTAGAGTTTCTAGGTTTTTCTATGGTTTTGATGGGGTTTTTGTGTTTTTTGACTTTTTTAGTGTTTTAATGGTTTTTAGAGTTTTTCACATTTTTAGGGCTATAAAGGGTTTTTTATTTTTAATGGGTTTTAGGGTTTTTATGTGTTTTTATAGGTGTTAATGTTTTTAGTGGCATTTATTCTTTTTAGGGTTTCTCGTTTTTTAGGGGGTCTTAGCCTTATTTTGGGTTTTAGGGGTTTAATGTGTTTTTAGGTTTTGAAGAAATTTATAGGGGTTTTAGTGTTGTTAACATTTTCATATATTTTTAGGGGTTTTGGATATTTTTGGGGTTTTTAGGTTTTTTAGCATTTTGAAGGTTTTTAGAGTTATTTGATGTTTTTAGGGGATTAAGGGTTTTATAGTGTTTTTTGGTGTTTTAGGGTTTTAATGGTTTTGGAGTTTTATATGATTTTAAGGGTTTTTAAGGGTTTTAGGGGTTTTAGTGTGTTTAGGGTTTTTAATTATATTTTAGGGTGTTATAGGGTTTTTAGAGTTTTTAGGTTTTCTAGGGTTTATATGTGTTTTTAGGTTTTTGATATTTTCTTAGGGTCCTACAGGGTATTTAGGATTTTTTTTAGTTTTTAGGTATTTTTAGGGTATTTTTTGGGTTTTTCGTGTTTTCATGGATTTTTAGGATTTTATGTGTTTTAGGGTCTTTTGGGTTTTTATGTTTTTTCGTTTTTTAGGGGTTTTATGTGTTTTTACTTTTTCTATGTCTTCTTACTGAATTTTAGGTTTTCTGGGTCTTTTATGTTTATCGGGTTTTTAGGGATTTTTTAATGATTTTTATTGTTTTTAGGGTTTTTAGGGATTTTAGGGTTTTGGGGATTTTATGGGTATTTGGGGTTTTATTCTTTTTTTGTTTTTACGGTAAAGTTTGTGATGTTTTTTTGGATTAATGGGGTTTTTATATTACTTTTGAGATTTTTAATGTTTTTTTGCCTTTTTAGGGTTTTTAAGGTTTTTACGGTTTTTATTGGGTTTTACTTTTTTTAGTATGTTTAAGGTTTTTAGGTTTTTAAGGGTTTTTAAGTGTTTTTAGGTTTTAAGTATTTCTTAATAGATTTCAGGTTTTTTTTAGTTTTGTACATTTTTAGTGTTTTTTTGGGTTTTCTAGGGTTTTTAGGGATTTTTGGATTTTTAGGTTTTCTAAGGGTTTAAGTGTTTTTAGGTTTTTAAGGGTTTCTCAGGGATTTTTGTGTTTTTAGAGGTTTTTACATTTTAATGGATATTTTGGGATTAGTAATTTTTTTTTTGTTTTAGGGTCTTTAGGGATTCTGAGGGGTTTTGGGGTTTTAGGTGGTTTTCGGGTTTTTATGATTTTCTTGGTGTTTTACATTTTTTTGAGTTTTTAGGAGTTTTAATGATTTTAGTGTTTTTTAATAATTTTAGGGGTTTAATGGTTTTTTTGATTATTTATTGAATTTCGGATTTTTATTGGTTTTAGTAGTTTTTAGGGTTTTATGGGTTTTAGTGTTTTTTTAATGTTTATATGGGTTTTATCGTTTTTAGGGTTTTATTGTTTTCTATGATTTTTTTATGGTTTTTAGTTATTTAGGATTTTATGATTTCATTTTGGTTTTTGTGGTCTTTAGGTTTTTTACATGATTAAGAATTTCTAGGATTTTTATGGGGTGTTTGGGTTTTTATGGTTTTTATATTCTTTAGTTTTTTAAACCTTTTTATGGTATTGATTTTTTTTAAATATTTTAGATTTTTATGGTTTTTATAGGTTTATTGGGGTCTTATTATTGTTTTATTGAATTTATGGTTCTTTGGGTTTTCAAGGGTTTTAGGGTTTCTATCATTTATTAGGTTTTTAGAGGTTTTTAGTGTTTTTAGGTTTTTAATGTTTTCATAGGGTTTTTAGTATTTCATATATTTTTGGGGATTTTATAGGATTTTTTGGATTTTATACGATTATTATTATTTTTTAAGGGTGTTTTGGGATTTTTAGTGTTTTTAGGTTTTTAGGTATTTTTATTGTTTTTTTATGTTTTTAGTGTTTTTAAGGGGTTTTAAGGTTTTCTGGTGTTTTTAACATTTTTTGGGGTTTATAGGGACTATACATTTGTGCGGTTTTTTTGGTTTTTTGGGTTTTTGGGCTAGGAAGATGCGAAGATCCGGCTATTCCCCCCCCCCCCAAATTTATTAAAAAGAAAAAAGAGACACAACAGACAAGGGAGGGGAGGGGTCAATCGACCCACACCCAAAAACCCTTAACGACCCAAGACAAAAGACCCAAAAAAAGAAAAATCAAGAACAAAAAAAGAAAAACACACAAAACAAAGCAGCCACCACCATCATCCAGCATCAACCAGCATCCAGCAGCTCCTAGCTAACCAACAACTAGCATCCAAACTCAAACAGCAATCCACATCCAGTAGCAGCACAACCCTAAACCACAGCTTCAACACCTCCCATCCATGAAGCAACCAACGCCCAGCACCGCGAGCATCCAACATCACAGAACCACCAACAACCAACATCACAGAACCACCAGCATCAAAATCAGAAGCCTCATCATCACCATCATTCTGCAGTTCACCACCAAGCAGTAACCAGCATCCAAACACACAAAACATCAACCAATATCCAATCTCACATGATCCATCATCCAACACCTCCTCCCCAAGGAGATTCACCATACAAAGCACCATCATCCAGCATTCATCAGCAACCAGAAGCTCAAAACCCAACAAGAACCAGCATCCCAACACACAAAGTCCAGCATCCAGCACCTTCTCGCTAAGAAGATCAACTGCCAGCAGCATAGAACCATCAGCACACCTATGCCCATAACCCAACCATAGAACCCAAAACAACATCCAGCGCCACTCGACAGAAACAAATTCCAGCATCCGCAGTAAAACACTCGCATCGAAACACCAGCACCCACCCGTGATGCAAGACCACAACACACAGGAACCCATGTCCAAACCCTCACCTAGATTGTCCAGCAACAACTCACATTCAAACCAGCCACAGCTCATGAAATCACAATACAGCGAAGCATCCAAACCGCACAAATTGGCCAGCCATTCATCAATAGCATAGTGAAAAAAAAGAAACAAAGGAAAAGGAGGCACAGACCTGCATATTTTGCGCAAAAAGGTACCCAGTCGACTGGAAATCCCAAACCGAAGAACTAGTTAGGCCCCCTCTGAACCAGAAAAGTTTGATCCACCACTTCCAAAGCCTCCACAGAAGCCCGTCACTCCTGTCATCAAGTCCATAGGGCATAACCTCTAAAGGACTGAATGGTCACAATCCGGGGGACCCAGATCTGCCACAAGAAGCCAAGAAGCAAAGCCGCACTCTGAAAAAAATGGGAACGGCACTAGCCTCCATGAACCTAAAGCACCACGCCTAGGGAAGACCAGATCTGACCCTCCACATCAACGCTATGAAAAGCTAAACACCAGTAGGACAAGATCCGATCAAATCTGACATTTAGGGATTTTAGGGGGTTTTGGGGGTTTTAAGATTTTTAGGGGTTTTAGTGTCTTTTAGGTTTTTTAGGAGTTTGAATTGTCTTAGTATTTTTCATGTTATTAAGGTATTTAACATTTTTATTTATTTTTAGGTGTTTTCGAGGTATTTTATGTTTTTTATGGATTTAAGGGTTTCAAGGGGTTTCATTTTTCTTTAGGGTTTTTATGTTTTTTAGGGTTTTAGTGGTTTTTGAGATTTTTTGGGTTTTATGTTTTTAGAGTTTTTTAAAAAATTCATGGGTTTAATGAGTTTTCAGAGTTTTTTGGGGGTGTAGGGTTTTTATTATTTTTAGGGGTTTTAAAGTGTTTTATTGGTTTTTATGGTCTATAGGCAGTTTATGGAGTTTATGGTTATTAGGATATTTATAATTTTTTAGAGTTTTAGGGGATTTATGTATTTTTAGGTTTTTAAAAATTTAAAGGGTTTTAGGGTACTTTTAGTTTTTTAGGGATTTTTAGGTCATTTAAGGGTTTTTAACTTTTTATGGTTTTGGGGGATTTGGTGTTTTAGTGTTTTTTAAGAGTTATTAAAATTTTTTAGGGTTTTTATATGTTTTAATTGTTTTTAGGTTTTTATGATTTTCATAGGGGTTTTAGGAGTTTTAATAATTTTTACTATTTTAGGGATACCAAGGGATTTTGGTATTTTATGGTTTTTGTTATTTTGAGTGACTTATGGTTTTTAATGATTTTTAGGGTTTTATTATTTTATTGCAATTTTATGGGTTTTTTGAGTTAATTTTGGGTTTTAATGTCTGTGAGAGTTTCTTAGCATTTTTTAGGGATTAAATGGTTTTTATGTTTTTCATGGTTTCAGGTTTTTTAATGGTTTTAGCAGTTTTATTTTTTTATGGGGTTTTAGGGGTTTTAGGCGGTTTAGGGTCTTTTAGGGGTTTTTCATTTTTTTTTCATTTTCTTAGGGTTTTAGTGGTTATATGTATTTTTAGGGTTTTAAGGTTTTCATAGGGTTTTTATGATATTTACATTTTTAAGTATTTTCAGGTCATTTGTACGATTTTATGGTTTATTTGTGTTATTAGGGATGTTGAGAGTGATATGGTTTTTTAGGGTTGTATGGGTTTTTAGGGGTTTTTTGTTTTTAAGGGTTCTATGTGTTTTTAGGTTTGTATGTTCTTCTTAGGGTTTTAAAAGTTTTCTAGAATTTTTTACATTTTAAGGGATTTTAGGGATTCTTTGGGATTTTTATGGGATTTTTTGTTTTTTTATGGATTTTATGGGTTTTTAGTGGTTTTAGTGGTCTTATAATTTTTTTGGGGTTTTAGTTTTTTTTGAGTTTTGTGGGTCTTTATGTTTTTTTTCTGTTTTTCAACAGTTTTGGGATTTAAAGGGTTTTGAGAGTTTTAATGGGTTCTATGATTTTAATGAATTTAAGCTTTTTTAATGTTTTTTAAGATTTTTTTTTGTTTCTAGGGTTTTAGGGTTTTATATTTCTTAGGATTTTGTGGTTTTATGTTTTTTTTGTTTTTATTTTTTTGGGGTTTTCATGTTTTTTATGTTTTTAGGGTATTTTAGGGTTTTAAGCATTCTATGGGGTTTTTATGGTTGTAAAGTGTTTTTGTGTTATTATGGTTTTATTATGTTTTTTTGTTTTTATGAATTTTAGGTTTTTTTTACGGTTTTTCTTGTTTTAGGGTTTTAAGTGATTTTAATGGTTTTTATAATTTTTTGGGTTTTATAGTTTTTTTGGGTTTTTAGGGTTTTAGAGTTTTTATTTGTTTTTAATAATTTTATGGGGATTTTAAATTATAAGTTTTTCAAGGGGATTTTATGGATTTTAGGGGTTTATAGTTTTTTTAGGGTTTTCAGGGTTTTTAGCATTTGTTTTGTTTTTAGAGAAGAAGAGGTGCAGGACTAGGCTGGCCTAGCCCCCCAAAATCTATTAAAAAAGAGGACATGACAGACCGAGGGAGGGGTAGGCTCAATCGACCAATACCCAAGGGGAAATCCCCAACCAGAAAAAGGAAGAAACCAAAAGTGACTCACACCCCAACGGTCAAAAATAAAATAAAATACACAAAAGAGAAAAAGAGAATATCAGTCAATGTCACTACCAATGTCAGCCAGGTCCACACAGCGGTATCCAGACCTTTCACCAAGCCCCATGCCCATATCAGTAAATCAAAAGTATGATTTAACTCATGTGTCCATTGAGTCCCAGCTAGACTCATAGTCCTCCTTCATTCTGAGCATAGACAAAATTTTCTCTCTGGTCCTCTCCTGCTCGACATTTCATGGAGGCCTCTCCCATTTATTGACTTTGATATTCATCTTGACCGGCCGGGAGGTGGCCCGGTTTTCCATCGGTCTTGGAAGGGTAGATTAATCCTTCTATTGTCTTCGCTTTGGGGGGGTAGAGATGGACCCTTCATCATGTACTTTCTTCTCAAGAAATACTCTGTCACTAGATGCACTTGAAGCCACTTTGTCCCCCTTCTTACTACCTGCTCTAGGGGTTGAGCCACCCTGTTCTTGGATATTTTTCTTTTCTTCCATGCACCTCTCCATAGTAGTATTTATCATGCGATCATTTGGGATTTTTAGGGATTATTTATGATTTTATGGTTTTTAGGGTTATTTTTGATTTTGAGGGTTTTTTGCTAATTTGGGTTTTTGGTATTTTCTTGTGCTTATATGGGTTTTAAGGATATTATTTTTTTAATGTTTTTAGGGGTTTAAAGGGTTTTTAGTTTTTTTTAGGGTTTATGGGGTTTAGGGTTTTTAGTTTTTATAGGATTTTTAGGTGTTTTAGGGGTTTTATGTGTTTTTACAGTTTTAATGTTTTTTGGTGTTTCCAGGGCTTTTATAGTTTTTTTATTTTTTTTTGGAATTTTTAGTTATTTTTTAATATTTTTCATGTTTTTTAGATATTTGAGGGTTTTTAGTGTTTTTTATGGATTTTCAGTTTTTATGGGTGCTTTGGGGTTTTAGGGTTTTTTAGTGTTTTGTGGTTTTAAGGTTTTCTGAAGTTTTTTAACATTTTTAGGGGTTAGTAGGGTTTTTAGAGTTTTTAGTTGCCTTTTTTTTATATGGGTTTTTAGTGGGATTTAAGGATTTTAGGGGGTTTAGGGTTTTGTGGGATTTATGTGTTTTATGTTTTTCTATTTTTTATGGTTTTCTTTATGTTTTTTAGGTTTTTTATGTTTTTTACATTTTACGGTATTTTTAGAAATTTTTTAATATTTTTATATAATTTTTAGGTATTTTTAGGGGTTTTTTTTGTTTTTCGGGGTTTTTAGGGTTTTTATGGTCTTTTGGGTTTTCTGATTTGTTTATTTTTAGTGGTTTTAATACTTATTTTTGTTTTTTAATTCTTTTAGGGATTTAAGTGTTTTTTATTATTTTTAGTGGTTATTTATGGTTTTTTTGGATTTTTAAGGTTTTCTAGGTTTTATGGTTTTGGGGGTTTTAGGGTATTTTAGGGTTTTAAGGGTTTTTACCATTTTTGGGTTATTTAGAGAAAATATGTGCTTTTGGGTTTTTAAGGTTTTCTTAGGGGTGTTTAGGATTTTTAGTGCTTTACATTTTAAGGTATTTTAAGGGATTTTTTAGGTTTTTATGGTTTTTTAGGATTTTTAGGGGTTTTTGGTTTTTACCATTTTTAGGTTTTATACGTTTTAGCTACTTTAATACTTTTATGATTTTATTAGGTTTATTTATAGTTTTTAGGGGTTTTTACATTTTTTATTACTTTTTTGGATTTTTATGATTTGTTTGGTTTCTGGGTTTATTGGAATTTTGAGGGTTTAGAGGGGTTTTTAGGGATTTTTGGGTCTTAAGGTTTTTCGGGTGGTTTATGGTTTTTTGAGTTTCTTAGGGATTTTAATATTGTTTTGAGTTTGTTAACATTTATATGCGTTCAAAAGGTTTTTAGAGTTTCTAGTGGGGTTTTTGGGTTTTATGGGTTCTTAGTGATTTTTAATGTTTTTTGGGGTTTTTATGTTTTGTAGGGTTTTCTGGTTTTATGGTTTTAATAGATTTTTGTATTTTCTAGGTTTTTTATGTTTAATGTTTTTAGGATTTTATGGGTTTTAATGATTTTTTAGGGTTTTTGGGATTTTATATTTTTACTGTTTTTGAAGAATTTTTTAGGATTTTATTATTTTTAGGGGTTTTATAGATTTTGAGGATTTTTTGGTTTTTTAGGTTTATAGGAATTTATGGGTTTTTGGTTTTTAGAGTTTTTTTGAGTTGTTAGGGGTTTTTAGAGTTTTTAACGTTTCTTGTTTTTGAAGGGGTTTTAAAGTTTTTGTGTGTTTTTAGGGTTTTTATGTGTTTTATTACTTTTATGGTGTATTGGTTTTTTAAGCTTTAGATTAATTTTTAGGGTTTTAGGGTTTTAAGAGTTTTAGTGTTTTTAGTTTTTTAGGGATTTTAAGTGTTTTAGGATTTTATGGTTTTCTTAAGAGTTTTTCTGGTTTTTAGTGGTTTTAACATTTTTTTTGGATTTTTAAGAGTAATATGTTTTTAGGGTATTTTAGGGGTTTTTTGTGTTTTTTGTCTGTTAGGGTATTTATGGTTTTTTAGATTTTTTTTCATTTTTTATGTTTTAAATGAATTTAAGGGTTTTCAGTTTTTATGTTTTTCTTAGGGGATTTCATGTTTTTTAGAGTTTTTTACATCTTTAGGGATTTTTGGTGATTTTTTACAATTTTTATGTCTTTTTAAGGGTTTTAGGTGTTTTGATGTTTTTAAATATTTTTAGGGTTTTTAGTGTTTTTAGTTTTTAGGGGTTTTAATTTTTTTGGTTTTTATGGTTTTCTTAGGGTTTTCAGTTTTTTTGTCTTATTTAGGTTTTTTGGTATTTTTATGGCTTTTGAGATTTTCTATGGGTTTTAGGGCTTTTAGGGCTTTTAGGGATTTTGAGGGTTTTCTTATTTTTTTTTATTTTGGGGATTTTTATTTTTTTAGAGTTTTTAAAGGTTTTTAGAGTTTAAATATTTTTAATGGTTTATTGGGTTTTTAGTGTTTTTAGAGTTTTTAGGTTTTTAGGGGGTTTATAATTTTTAAGGTTTTAGAGGTTTTATGGTTTTTAGAGTTTTTAGGGGTTTTATAATTTCAAGGTTTTTTATGGTTCTTAAGTGTTTTTTGGTTTATTTAGTTTTATTTTGGGTTTTTAGGGTTTTTACATTTTTAGAGGTTTTTAGTGTTTTTTTTAATTTTAAGAGTTTTTTATGGTTTTAGGGATTTTTAGATGTTTTAGGATTTTTAGGGCTTTTAGGGTTTTTGGGTTTTTTTGAGTTTTTAGGGGGCTTTAGGATTTTTAAGATCTTCATATACTCTTTAGGGGTTTATCAATTTTTATATTTTTATGGGGTTTTAGTGTTTTTAAGTTTTTAAGTTTTTTGAAGGATTTTTCAGGGGTTTTAGGGGTATTATAGTTTTTGGTTTTTTAGCGCTTCATTTGGATTTTTATGGTTTTTAGGGGTTCTAGAGAATTTGGATTGGTTTTAGGGTATTTTAAGGTAGGTATGGTTTTTAGGGGTTTAAGGGTTTTTACGTTTTTTAGAAATTTAATGTTTTTTTAGATGTTTAAGGTTTTCTTTGGGTTTTAGGGTTTTTTAGTGTTTTTTACATTTTAATGGTTGTTCATGACTTTTTTATTATTTTTATGGTTTTAAGGTTTTCTGGGATATTTATGGTTTTTATGGGTATTTTAGGGTTTTGAGTTATTTTAATTTTCAGTGTTTTAATGGTTTTCTATAGTTTTATCAACATTTTTAGTGGATCAAAGGGTTTTTAGATTTTTTAGTGGGGTTTTAGGGGGTTTATGGGTTTTTAGGGGTTTAAGGTTTTTTGGGGATTTATGGTTTTTATGGTTTTAGGATTTTAAGGGTTTTTATAATTTATTTAGGTTTTAAAGGGTTTTAAGTGTTTTATGTTTTAAGGTTTTCTTAGGGTTTTATGGGTATTTATATTTTTAGTGATTTTATGAATTTCTAGTATTTTTGGGTTTTGAGGGTTTTTATAGATTTAGAGGGGTTTTGGGTTTTATGGTTTTTAATGTTTTAGGGGTTTTAATTTTTTAGGGTTTTATGGGTTTCTTAGGGGTTTTCAAGGTTTTTATGTTTTTTTTTGTTTTTAAAAAAATTTTAAAATTTTTTAGGATCTTATGGGTTTTAAGGATTTTAGCGATTTTTAGGGTTTTTATTGTTTTTAGGATTTTTATTAGTTTTTTTTGGGTTTTAGATTTTTTTGATTTTTTATGGGTTTTATTGTTTTTCATAGTTTTTTTACGTTTTAGGGATTTATAGTTTTTTATGGTTTTCAATAATTTATAAGGTTTTTGTGGGGTTTTAGTGGTTTTTATTTTTTTTAGCGTTATTTATGGTTTTTATGGGTTTTAGGGTTTTTATCGCTTTTTTAGGGTTTTAGCAATGTTAGTCTTTCTTGGGATTTTAGGGTTTTATGGTTTTTAGGGTTTTAATGTTTTCTGTGTGATTTAGGGGTTTTTTATGTGTATAGGTGTTTTTTAGTTCCTTGAAACTTGTGTTATTGTTTTCAGAATAACTGCTTGAAGGTGGTTTCCATTGGATTTATTCATGGAACCAGAAACTTCCAACAGTTCTTTATCCAAAAGGGGCCTACTTTCCAAAGGTAGGTGTTTGTTAAGTTTGAACATTACGATACTTAGGAACGTGCAGTGGTCTATATGATGGGAGGTCAAACTCATCACACCCATTTTGGGGGGAATTATTGTGTATGCTGGAATTCCCTTTGTAAATTTATGATATTTTCATGAATCCTTATTAATTCACCAAGTATAACATAAGTTTCCCTTGAAATGTGAAATCACTTATGAACATGTGTAAAAATTTAGAATCATCAGTATGTATTCAAGGTTCTTCATTAATGGATACATTTGTATGTATTCGAGGTTCTCCATCACTGGTATCCTCTCATATACTATTTCAAGATTCTTTTAATCATCGTTATGATGATACTTGTTTTTAAGCAACATAGTGGAGAACTCTTGAATTTACTGTCATCCAGGGAGACAAATGTTTGTTTTGATATTGGGATCATACCCATGAAATGGATTACCTACGTATCATTGTGAGAGGAATCAGAACCCTCATAGTTCGGTGCCGCTTAATGGTACACATCATACCTTTTAAGGTCATGTGATAAGGACCTAACTGTACAGTTTACTGTCATGTAGGAAGGATAAGTAAGCGAAAGGTTCTTATTCAATGTTTGGTGTGAGAATTATACCTAATCATCCCAAGGAACTTGGAATGAATATGGGTTTCCAAGTAATATTAGACCCAGTTGGGAATATTGCCCAAGGAAAACAAGGTGGATTTGGAGTGTTGGGTTTGAACCTCAAGGAGGCTTCCTACGTATCCCATTTGGATGGGAATCAAATCCCATGTAGTTCGATAAATCTCATCGGAGATTATTGTCCTTTGAGAGAGATGATTTTGGGCTTACTTCTTGAAAAGGATTCTTTGATGACTTGGGGGGTTTAATTTGGGACTTATTTCTAAGGAGGATGCCCAGATAAAGTGGATTAGGGTTTGATTCCGGAAGAGGATATCCAGGGAGTTTATTCCCTAAGAGGGCTTCCTACATATCCAAATTATGGTGGGAATCAGAGTTCTCATAGTTCATTTTAAATTTGAGTGTTTGTGCATATTTTTTAATCATCACTAATATCTAAGCCCACGTGAGCAATGCTCAGTGTGAGAAAAAAAGGATGTGAAAGATTCAACAATGACACATACACTTTTCCTCCCCCGTTGGTGGAATAGGGCATGCTTATGACTACTATGGTGGACGAGGATGAGGCAATGAGCCTTCCCTCTATTCAATTTACATTGGAAAAGGGCCCAATGAAAGGAATAAGGTATGTAGGTTAGGGGATTACACTAGGATGGCAACAGTAAAATTGATCCAAGTAGGGGAGGGAGATTTTTCTTTTTCTCACATGGAAAATAAAGTGTGAACTTTACCTTCCCAACTAGAGATATGAGGTTCCGTCTCTTTGAGAAGGGAGAGGTCTAGACCTAAACCCTGATTCTAAAAACCAGGAACTTCCTAGCATTGTTCCTAGGAGAAAGGACCATGTGACTATGGATGTACGAACCCACAGAAACTCCATTAATCATATCCCCATTCAGAAAAAAATGTGGGAAACCTATGACTACAGATATACAAACCCAAATAGGAGACACGCTGATGCAACTTTATAAAAGTTTTGATAAGTCTGGAGGTTTTGTTGGAGGTCTCAACAAAATCCCTTTCAAACAAGGGAGCCAATGAAGAAGAATCCTTTCCATGAATGGCTTTGAGGAGGGCTTGATGGCTTGTAGAATTAGGAGAGGAAGTGAATCAAAGAGGGGCGACCAAGTAGGTAAGGTCATGCATGTATGGACATGCAAGTAGGCTTGGGAGACCTGATTTTCACTTAAGTGACAAACAACTTTTATGGTAATAATTGGGTGAGACCTAGATCAAGCCTTTAGGATTTTTCACAGGTGATTCCAGAAGTGGGGCACTCAAGTTCCTATTAATGGAATAGGTGGCACACAAGTGTTTCTAATTTTGTGAGGTTGGGTGCTTTAGGCGGGCAAGTGTTATGGATTTCGAACACTAAAAATACTTAATTCCTATGATCGTCCCTCAATTCTTCTACTTTAAGTGTTAAAGAACTCCCTTGAAAGTTTCATAGGACTTGAGCGAAGCACTAGGGAGACCAGAGCATCAATTGGGATTCAAGGAAATTCATCTATACAATTGAAGGCCCCAAGGGTCAATTTATAGAAAAAATAGGGCCTTGGTTGAAAGGATTTTGGGCGCGCAAGTAGGTTTTGTGATAGATGTGGGTATGCTAGTTGGTTGCGCATCGATGCCCTTTTGGTTTAACTAGTGCGACCCAAAGCTCTTGCCATTTAAAATATTGATTTTCTTCATGTATTTTCCCCTCTTATTTCTAAGTTATTTCCCTCTATCAATTTTTAAAATCTTTGACAGAACGAAGTGTCAACAAAATCCACCCTTGTAATTGGATCTAAAATAAAAAGAGGATCCAATACTGAGGTAAAGTGATGAAGGATAAAGAAGAGAGTACTCAGGCACTCAAGTGTCATCTGCTTAGAACAACTGGTCATGTAAGCTGGCAGCACGCAATATTCTGGCATGCAGGGTGACATCCATCTCTTATATATAGCAACCTCACTTATGAGAAAAGCCTCACGACTTCTATAATTTCATCTTTCAGCGTACAAGCCTTCTTTCACTCAAACACTTCTATTTTGCCATGATTCTTCTGTATGTTTTCAGTTTCACTCCATAATTGGGGCACGACACATGCGCACCATTTTTCACATTCACACCAATTTTTATACTTGTGCGGCTTGATTTCTTTGCTGATTTTTTAAATTATTTTATCAAATATCAAAAATAAATATACGTAAAAGATGATTTCCTATCCTTTTTTAAGTTTAATGACTCCCAAAATAATTGGAACTACTGATTAACTATCCAGTAAGAGGATTAATGATCTTATGACTGTCATCGGTCATGAGTACTTCGAGGTTTGTGACACCACCCTTCCAAACATAGAAAAATAATTGAAGAAGTATCATTTCAACTTTCCTCGAAGAACCAATCTGTCATTGTATAGCTACAGCCATTTGTAGGATGTTAATATTCCAGACCCAAAGAACAAAATTCTACATTCTTGGTTTCAAGATTATACCAACTTCTCATCTTCCAATGTTTCTATTGGGGGCTCATTTGATAATACTGGGATAATAGAGAAAGGTCATATCCCACATCATAACCCGTGTTCTCCAGATTTGAAAGCACACACACCTGAGCTGTAGCCATATTGTTATTCATCCATCTTTCGGGATTCTTAGACGGATCAGTCCAAGGGTTGGAAGAAAAGTTGGGATTTTTCAGAGGAGGAGGTGTAAAACACTCACGAATGTGGGCATACTGGGTTCACAAGACCTGTTCATAATTTATAGACGACTTGAAAGGTGTTGGTATTTATGAGGATTTCTGGGTTGGGAAAACCTATGTATACATGAACAATGATTTTTTGCCGGAATTATTAAACTGGTGGAGCATAGAGACTAACTCCTTCCATTAAACACATATATAGGTAGGCATCATCTTGTGGGATGTTTACCAGATTGTGGGAGATCCAATCCTTAGAGACATGTATGATGAGTTTATTCATCCCAAGGTGACATGGAATGAATCGGAGAATACACCAACTTTGGTAAGTGAGTTGATGAAAATATTTAACAAACTCAAGAACAAGACCACCATGAAGTCTTACACTTGGAGGGATATTCATCCAGAGGAATGGATGGAAATATTTTTGATAAAGAAGAAGTAAAAGGGTACCACCTGCACCCGTCCGACTAGCTGTCCAACGGAAGAGAAGGGAGGTACCCTTGACACCTTTTGGTGAACATTGGAGAAAGTAGAATTTGATAAATGAGGATATGAAGTCAACCCAAAAATTCCTGCAAAAACACGCACTACCAAAAAACTGGGTTTCTACAGTTCTGCCCTTTATCAGCACTAAAAACACTAATAAAGGCACTTTTAACAGTGCTAAATTTTTTTTTGTTAAAAGTGACCCTTTATCAGCACTGATAAAGACACCCCCATTATCGGCGCTTTTTTTAGCGCTGTTAAAGGGTACCCCTTTATCAGCCTTTTTTTGTAGCGCAGATAAATGGGGGGCTTTATCAGTGATTTTTACTAGTGCTGATAATGTTTATATTTCAAAAAAAAACAAGAAAAATAAAATATTTTTATATAGGTATATTTATATTGATATAAATATAATATATATTTTTGAAATATGTTTTAGATAAGTTTAAATATACTATTACATTTAATATTTAAGAAATTTTGTGAAAATAGATTTAAAATATTTTAAATTTTTTTAATAATTAATAATTTTCTAATTATCATCGATTAGAAATAATTTAATAAATATGTAAAGACACAAAATATCAAAAGAAAAATAAAAGATCTAAAACAAGTTAAAAATGTAACTCAAAATCCAAAAAACCATAACTTTTGATCTGGGTGTCCGTTTAACCTCTACAGCATATAAAATCAAAGGTTGTGATGAGATATACATGCTAATAAGAAAAAGAAACCTTTTTTCACATCTTTCAAGGCCCAAAAAGGCCTATAAGACCTCTAAAACTGAGTTTTTTGTCAGGATACCCAACTTTTTTAACATTAAAACATGTATAACTTCTAATTCGGATGTCTGTTCGTCCTGTACCACATATCATCTCGAATATTGTTTCATTTTATTTGATTTCACTGGTTTTGGAGTTAAAACAAACTTCTGGATTAGAAGCATGTTCGTTTTAACATTCTATGGATTTTCAAATACACATATATATGTATTTATTCGTAAATATATATATATGTGTGTGTGTGTGTGTATGTGTGTGTTTCTTTGTGTGTGGGTGTTTTGTATATATATATATATTTATTTATAGACACACATAATAACATATTTTATAAATTTATTTAAAACAAATCTTATAAATATATATTAATATACAGATAAATATAAGAATAAAAAATTATAACTAAATATATATATAAATAAATTAATATTTGAATAAATATATATATATAATATATGAATAAATATATATGTATTAATATAACTAAATATATTTATATTAATATGAATCTATATTAACATATGAATAAATCTAACTATATATATAAATATAAATATATATTAATATATGAATATATATATATATATATATTAATATATGAATAAATATATAAGTATTAATATAGATTAATATATTTACATTAATATGAATCTATATTGATATAAAAATAAATATAACTACATATATATAAATAAATAAATAGATATATCATTAAATTGAGAAAAAAACTAAATAGCTTAGTGGTAAAGGTGTAAGAGTGCAAGGGGGGAGGTCTCAGGTTGAAGTTCGGGTGGCAGAAGGGTGGGGCACGTGGGAAAGTGGGGGTGCGTAGGCAAGTGCAGTGTACGGGAGAGCGGAAGGGGTCCTCCTAGAACTGATAAAAGGGGGGGGGGGTCAAGCATTGTTAAAATCTCCCCGAGCATTGTATTTACTTTTTAACTTTCTTAAAAAAGAATCACTTTTATCAGTGATAGAATGAAATTGCTGATAAAAAGGGGTCTTTTATTAGTGCTAAAAAACACTAATAAATGACTGTTTTATCAGCACTTTTTTTAGCGCTGATAAAAGAGGCCTTTATTAGTGCTTATCTGAGCCCTGATAAATGGGACCCCCTATCTTCACCATGATTAATAGTGCTTTTCTAGTGCTGCTAATGCCCTTTTCTAGTGTTCATAAAGGCCATATTTGCAGTAGTGACATCTGGCAGGTTTCTTGGCCACATGGCTCAGTGTGTATTTGTTACCAGTCTGAGACTCCAAATGGGACATGAGGACAGGAACCTTTGTTATTGCAACCATGCTAACTGTGAAAAGGATGTTATGGTTGGCCACTCCTATTTAGGCCATGATTTATAGTAGCCTACTACACATTTACCGAGGAAAGTCTCCTTTTAGAATAGAGGGACCATTCCAGGTGTTGTGGGGATGGATCGTTACTCACATTAGAACTTATGCTATACAAAGTGTGGTACAGGTTTTTGGAGGTCCTTTTCGACCATCTGTTTAGGCTATTTTGGTATTTTACCCTTATCTATAAACACTTATGACATCAAGGACATATTGAGCATGCATAATAATTTTCATCTCTTTCCATATGGGAACCCACCTATGGGGTGATTTTTTGATGATGGGACAACTAGTTTAGAATTAAAGGCATATATTCTAGCTTGTAGAGATGGTTTAATGGCCACCGAGATTGATGGTGAAATCATATGTGATTCCTATGCTCCTTATAGATTTACGCGTCAATTCAAATGTTAGCAACAGAATAATATATCCCCTCATGTACATTTCAGATTAGATCAACATATGGTGGTTTCACGATAACTATGGTTGTTGACATCTATAGAGTAGACCAGGGCAGTATTTAATTTACCTTCTGCTGATGCAGTAATAATATTGACTATTAGGTATGCCGATAATTGTTCCACATCTTACCCTGAAGGGGTATTAAATCATTTCCTCTCTTATGTGGGTGTGAAGAGAAGTAGTAGAATGGAAAACCTTCATTCGGAAGGTAAATATTCATTATCAGGGTCCAACTCACGAGGGTCAGAGGTTGGAGGTGAAGACGCTTTAAATTCAATGAAGAGACCTCATTCCAGATATAACCCCCCCCCCCACCCACCAGAGTTAAGAGAGCCTCCCCATCAATCCCTACCAAATTTGTATCGTGGCGATCTGGTCACCGTCATTCTAAAGAGCAACAAGTTCCATTTTCTAATCCCCAACTCGTGACTGTGGGGGTTGGGATGAAACTCAAATCCAAGGTTGCAGGATCCTCTTCACAACCCTCTGACATAAACCTTGAATAAATATGACCATAGTCTATTCAAATATGGAATAGTTTATACTATGATTCTGAAACCATGTGGATGGATCTACGCGAAGGGCTATATATTCTAAGAGTGGGGAATTTATGGGTTTCTTATGACATTCTTTTTAAAGACAATCCCAATGAGGTGAGGACCTACATTCGAGAGATAGAAATGATCATTTATGAAAATGATGAATCAATTCCCCCCATGAAGCGGGTAATGTAAATGATAGGACATGGTACCACTAAAGGGATTAGTCATTCATTAGATAAATAATAGGGCTTCATTGTGGATCTTAAGGATGTAAGTTTCCTTTTTCTCACATTCTCTTTTTCTTTTCAATTTGAATTTTAGTCAAAGTATTTTTACTCTTGGGAAGTATCATCTTAACTTGTAGCTGGTTAAAGGAAGAACAACTGAAGTTCCCTCTCCACGGTATAGCCCTGAAGGCACTGCACTTGGAGATACCGGATCCCCCCATGAATTGGGAGAAATATCTCCGGGTCAACAGGACATGGAGGATGAAATAGAGAGGATATAGAAGTCTCCAATACCTATCTTTAGAGATGATGATTCAGTCCCTCCTAATATGGTGATGAAGAAAAAGAACTAAATAAATAGATTCATGGTTAAGCGCTTCCTTAGTAGTAGTAAGTCTTCCTAATAATCATGAATTTTAGAATTTATTCATGAAAAAGTGTTTAAAATTCATAGAAATATAGGGGTTTCTTCTGTTTCTTATTTGAAAGAAACTACTAATATGCTTCAAGGAAACATGGAGTTTGTTTCTGAATAGGACCATAATCTTGCTAATCTGGTGGTTCCTGAAGAGGCATTGAGGCCAAAGGAACCAACATCTTCTCCCAGAATTGCTCTCGTTCCTATTATTAAAGGAGAGGAGGATTTTGGTAAATCAACAATGCGTTATAAGAAATAAAAAGTAAAAACAATTGACTTCCATCCTATGGTACTTTAGGATCATAACATTCACTATAACATCCTTCAATGACTGATGCAGATCCCACAACTGTCTCTGAGAAGACTATTCAGGGTCAAAAGTTATCGGAGGAAGGTTGTGAAGAAAATGCGGTGAGTGATCCCATGGGTGAGACTAACCTTGGATATAGGATATCACTGGATTAAATGATGATCTTTGGCATGTTTTTTGAAGAATTATTAGAACATGTTAATATACCAAATTATTTAGAATATTTTGGAGTTCCTAGTATAGAATAAACTGGATGAGAGTTTTCATTATTTTTCTTGTTAATCTTATTATGATTAAATTTCTAACCATGGTTAGTTGAAATATGCAGTTCCATCTAACGAAACTGTTGTTGCAATGATACTTGTAGGAAGTATTGATATTAATTTAAATTCTAGCATTGCGGAGACATTGGATTAGGATAATCTTGAGACAACAAATCTTCCCGAGATTCATTCTTAAGATCCTGATCCAATTAATTATAGCACCCCCACCCAAAAACATCAAATAGAAATATTGAAACTGAGAATATTGGGGAGGATTATTTTCAAGAAACTGAACTACTATTAGGTGAAGCGACCACTGTTCAGGAAGGAGCAAGATATGACACTTATTTAAGTTCATTAATCACAGAATACATCCTTCTTTATGACAGTGATTCTGAATCAGACCCAGAACTATCAAATGATCTTCGTCTTACATGTTGCAAAGCAAGGAAGAATATATGGAAGATAATATCTGAGATTTCCCTTGAGGAACTTCCTTCTAGAATTATATGACATTCATATCTATTTATCATGTTGGGATTTGATGGTTTTGGGTACTAATAAATTCACACCATAGTGAAAGAGATTATCTAAAGGAGGGAAAATAAGCAAAAGATTCAGCAAGACATGATAAAATCCAAATTTTTTATCAATACTTAAGAATTCCAAGTAGTGTTTTCCCGGGCTGAGGCTAATAACACTGCAAAGATGAAGGGACAAAAGCAGAAAATCAATGAAATGACTGTTCAATAGTTGCACCTTCAACAAGAATTAGATATCAATACAGGGGACCTTGACCAGCTTTATATCTCATTACGATAAGTCCAGATGGATGGTGCAAAAGCCATTGCAGATGCTAGAGAAGCACTTTATCATGATGAAGAGAGTGGAGCTAGTCAAATAAATGAGCTTAAACGGGTAGCTTATGGGGTTCAAGAGGCAGTTAACCAAATAAGAAGTTATGTAGAAAACCTTTTTGGATTTTTGACAAAAGAGAGACTCCAATTTTTTGGATGCTCCTCTGCGAAAAGTTTTTCATAAATGAAAAGGCTTTTGTCTTTAATAAACTATGTTTTTATTCTCTCTAGCTGATTTTTTACCCAATCCATTGGACTTAGTAAGAATAGTTTGATTTTTTCAAGGGTTATATGGAAAACCCTAAAAACATTGTATCTTTTGACTTTTTATTTCTCAATATTAACTAAAATCATACGAAATGTACGTTTAGTGATTTGGGACTCGACTTTTGTTCAGAGTGTCCTTTGCGGGTTCCTAATATGGTGAGTACCACGTCTTTTGTTGTTTTCAATTTAGAGTCATGCATGTTGGACTATAAAGGGAAAATGTTTAAGGTCAAATATCTTTGACCATAAATTTTGAAATTAAATCCCAAACAAGACTCAGTGACTATGAATTTCTTTAATATTCTTTAAATATTTCCAAAGGTAATCTTGAGCCATGATTTTTATGGTCACAAAATTTAAAACTTGTATCAACATATGTCTCTTCTAAGAATGAAGTTACCATTATTTTTCAAATCTGTTGTGGGAATTTTGTTATGCAAGGACAACTTGGTCATATGCTACATAGTCAAATAATAACATCTTTTTACTAATAGTCCTATTTTGTAGGGATCTTATGCAAGGCCACCTAAAGTCACATACTGCATAGTAAAGCAAAAGAGCTCTTAAGAATTTAACTTTTTACTGTTGATAGAAAAGGGAAAATAAGATTTGGGTTAATCAAGACCACAATGGGTGGTTTTGACAAGGAAAGGTATTTTCAGAAAAAAGGTATATTTTATGCTGACATATGTCATGAATAGGAAAAGCACTTCTATAAAAATTTGGTGTATGAAGAATGGTTAAAATTTATCAGAAAGGGGAATTTATGATATAAAAATTTTTAGTTTTAAGTCATGCAGTGTGGAAATTGTATTGTATAGTTTTAAGTCATGCAATGAGGACATTGTGATGTGTAGTTTTAAGTCATGTAGTGAGTACATTGGGTTGTGAAGTTTTAGGTCATGCAGTGAGAAAATTCTGCGTATTTAATTTAAGGTCTTTATCTTTGACCAAATGTATGATATTCTATAAAAAAAATTGATAATTTTTTTGGAAGCATATTACCATATTCAGGTGTAAAATGAAAAATTGTAAACTATGATTTGGGAATTTCTAGATCTGAATAATGATATGGGAAAAGGGATAAAAGTATTAGAAGAAGTATTTTCTAAGAATTAAGTTACCATTATTTGACAAACCTATTATAGGGGTTGTAATATATTGGTCCAACTGGGGTGTATGCTGCATAGCTAAACAGTGACATCTTTTGACTGATAGACTCGTTTTGTAGGAAACTTTTGCAAGACCACCTAAGGGCATGTACTATATAGTCAAGATTAAGAGATCTTAGGAAGTTTTACATTTTACTATTTCTAAAATCCAATGAATGTTTATAGAGTGTCAGATTTTCTAAAGCAGTGAGTTTTATTTATGGAGAATGGTACCTGAATATGGAGAGGGTATTTCCAACAATGATTTCCAAAGAATCAAAAGAATATGACTTCAAAGAAGGTCTGAACCAAACATAGGAGGTATGGTGTATGTAGTTTTAGGTCATACAACTAAGACCAAAAATAGAAACATTATATGATATGTGGCCATGTGATTCCAAGGTTATTTCATATTACTTTAAACACATGGAGTGAAAAATGTGTAAACCATAGTCTTGAAGATTTTCAGATTGAGAGAAAGATAATAAAAAAATATACATGAATGAATGTTTTAAAATATAGATTCTTTTACATTGTAATCAACGTTTTAAGGGGATAAAGACACTATTACCAAGAAAGAAATTACCATCATTTGAAAAACCCATTATGTGGGTTATGTTATGCAGGGCCAACTAAGGCATATGCTGCATATCCAAATAGTGGAATCTTTTGACTGACATGCCCGTTATGTAGGAAAGTTATGCAAGGCCACCTCAGGTCATGTACTGCATAGTCAGGAAAAATAGTTCTCAGGTATTAGAAACGCTCTCACCAGAAATTATAAGAAAGATTATGAAGATCTGGAAATATTCATAATTAAGAGTGTGAAATATAGAAGGGGGTTATGCTCAATGCACGTAAGAAATATTTGAATCAATATTGGCCATATGTTTGATGTCCTTTATATATATATGACTCATATGTATAATGTATACTTTCTTTTTTTCCTTTTGAATTAATATTCTGATGTTCATTTTGAAGTCAGGCAACAAAGAAATTATACTGTGTGGTTTTATGTCATGCAGTGAGGACATTGATATCCCCATAAGGATTGAGACACCTTATTTATATAAAGAAAATTTTTACAAAATTCCAAAGCCTGCGTGAGCTATGCTGTATGTGAGAAAAAAAAGGCAGTAAGGGTTTCTTCTATAACAAAAAGGTGAAACAAGTGAATAATAGGGGATTTATATTTCCATGCAGTTTTAACGTCATGTGGTGAGGATGAATATGATTTTACGTGAAAATAAAGACATATTTTAAGTAGACTAAGGGATAAAACCCATGTGTCACTATGTGTCTTATTGGGGGTAAAAATCAAGCCATACGTAGTTCTTTAAACATTCCCTATGCATGTGTGATTCTTACATAAAGAATAAAGGGTTTTTTTTATATCATGGCTTGGCCCAAGGTTGGATATCTAGGCATATCTATATATCTCATGTATATGAGAATCAATTCATATGTAGTTATTTAAACATTCATTACCCACACCAACCAAGTTTGACATGGGAGACGAAGGCTTTAACACATCCTAGAAGAATGATTAAATTTATGACACAATATGGTATAAAAAATCATGTATCTTAAAAGAGCACTTTGTATAGATCTAGTTCATACAATGAAGAAGGAAAAGGAAAAAATTGTGGTTATAGATGGGGCCAAGATTGGAGATCCAGGAGTTTCTACGTATCTCAAATAGATGAGAATCAAGACACATGTAGTTCTTGAAACAAGGTCCCAATGTAGATCTGACTCAGACATAGGCAAGAGATAGACTCATGTGCCACATAAGTAACAATGATGTCTATGATGCTTGCTTATGGAAGAAACTAACATCAAGTAGAGAAGACGTTAACCATACAGTTTAATGTCATGTAACGAGGAAAAATGATGCTACGCATTTTAACGTCATGCAGCATGGACTCTTATAGTTGTTATGTAGTCTAATGTCTTCTAACTAGGAATTTGTACTGTGCAATTTTAAGTCTTGAAGTAAGGACTTGGGAGCTTTTTAGTTTTCAGTCTTGCAGTGAGAACAATGTGTGATACTATACAAAGTATTTCTTCAAGAATCTCGCATTGGATGGAGTTGTAATAAGCTCTCCATCCATTGAGATAAAGATATAATCCCCATTTGAGTAGACATATTGTATGGAATAAGGTCCTTCTCACATTGGATTAAGATTTTTAGGTTTCATTCCTAGTATCATTGGAGTCCTAAGGACCAATAAAAATTCTCTTTGAAGAAATTAACGGAGGCAAAATTTCTTTTTAAAAGCACATTCTATTATATTTTGATAAGCTTATAAATGATTCAATGTAAACAATATTTTTTCGTCTAATCATTCCATTTCATTAAACCATTTATGAGACCTCTCATCTGTAGAAAATTGATCGCAGATTGAAACTCTGAGTGAAGGTTATTGCATTTCAATCAGAAAAATCTCTTCTATTCCATATACTAATGAATAAGGGGTTGCCTGGGTGGAAGTATGGGTGGTAGTCTGATAAGCCCATAAAGGATGAAAAAGTTTATCAAGACAATATTTCTTATCTGTATCCACCACCTTCTAGAGTATGTTTGATAAGGTCGTATTGAAATGCTCTATCTGTCCATTGGCCACCGTATGATAGCTAGATGAATGGTATTATTTGATATTGTGCTCCTGATAAAACTTATTTACATAAAAAGAACTGAAACTGGTGTCATTGTACATTAATATAGTATGAGGGATACCAAATCTAGTGATGATGTTAATTTAGTCAAAACTAACAATGATTTTGCGTCCGAATTATTTGAGAGGAATTACCTCATCCCATTTAGAAAAAGAATCCAGTAGTAGTAAGAATATACTTGAACTGTTTAGCCGTAACAAGAGGATAAGGTCCTACTACATCCATTCCCCATGTGGAAAATTGCTAGCGGTATTTAGTTATATGTAGAAAATATGAGGGTTGATGAATGAAGTTGGAATTCACTTGGAAGAGATGACATTTCTTAGTGAAATCTATGAAATCCTGTGTTATTGAAGGCACAAAGTATTGAAGCCTTCGAATTTGATTAGAAATCTTTGTCCAGACTGGTGAGCACCACAAGATCCGGAATGTACTTATTTCATGATATTTGTAGTTTCTTCTTCATCAAAACATCTAAAGAATATTCCATCAAAGCCTCATTTGAAGAGGATCTTCTAGTGATCTGGACTATCATAAATAGTAAAATTGGCTGCTCATCGTCTGATCTATTCCTTTTCATCCCTATCTGGTGGAATTACTTCATTTTTATGATATTACATGATGGTTGTTCTCTATCCCATGGTATGACCATACAGATCAGAAATGGGGCTAGTTTTATTAATTTCCTCCATTTTGATTTGAACAAAAGGTAAGAACATATGACGATGAGCTATGATGATGAATGTCTCATCCCAATTTGGATATTCCAAGCCCATAGATGCATTATCTAGTGCATCATCTTGGGAATTTTGTGATCACAGTACATAAGACAATGTCGTCTCTGTGGGAAATTCATCCATTAACCCTCTAACATAATCACACAGAGGTATTAACTCTTCTTTTTCAGATAGAATATTTCCCATTGATCTCTTTGATTGCTAATTATGAATCATCTTTCACTTTCAAGTGATTCAATTTCCCTTGAAGTGCCAATTCCAAGACTACAATGAGAGGTTGACATTCTACTTCATTTTTGGTACCACCTTCTGATAACAAGAAGGAGTAAGGCAATACTACCTTTTTTAGGGAAATAAGGACAATTCCTAACCAAACATTGTTGAGTTTAGGGTTTTCCATTCTCTTTCCTTTTGGACTTATAGAGGCACCATTAAAGTAAATTTCCAAAGTTTGGGGATTATCTTTAATATAGAATACCTCTTCATCAGGAAGTTTAGTATTCAGTGATGTATCTTCCGCAGATGAATTTTCATAAAGGAATTTAGCCAGATCTTGGATTTTTTTGCCTTCTAGGAAACAAACTTGATATCAAACTATTTCAAAATAACTACCCACCATGCCAGATGCCATATAAGCATAGGACGACTGAGGATAAATTTGAGCGGGTTATTGAGAGATACCAATTGGAACTCATGATGTTGTAGGTAGTAACTTAGTTTCTGAACTACAAAGATTAATTCCAGGCATCATTTTTCAATACATGAATATTGAGTTTCTACATCATGCATAGTTTTACTGAGATAAAAATGGATGTTCTCATTCCCAACATCATTCTTTTAGGCAAGGAAGGCACCCTGTGATTGCTCTAAAGTTGTCACATATATAATAAGTGGTATTCCTTCAATAGGTAGCATTAATACTAGTGGACTCAATAGATATTTTTTGAGGATATCAAAATTTTATTTTCAGTCTTAATTCCATTGATTGGTGACTCCCTTCTTCATTAATCTGGTGATGGGCGAACACTTTCCTGCCAAATTGGTGATAAAGTGATGAATGTAGGCCAATTTTCCTTGGAGTCCTCTTAATTCTTTCAAATTTAGAGGAGGTGACATGCTAAGGATTAATTTTTTTTCTCAAGATCAACTTTGATACCACGATGGCATAAAAAGTTTCCAAGGAACATTCCTGAGGTTACCCCGAAAGCACATTTCAAGGGGTTCATCTTCAAACTGTGTTGCCGATGTTTGTTGAATTTGTTCTCCAGATCAGCCAAGTGACTGGAACGTTGTTTGTATTTGACCACCATATCATCCACATAATATTCAACAAATTTCCCAAATAAGGGTTTGAAGATATGTTGTACGTCACATTAATACATTTCACCTGTATTATTTAAGTCAAAGGGCATTAACTGATAGAAAAACACATCATGAGGGGCTCTGAAGACTATATATTCTTCATCCTCCAGGTCCATATGGATTTGATTATACCCATAGTATCCATCCTTGAAGAAAAGAGATTCATATCTAGTTGTTACATCAATTAAAAGCAATGTGCTCAGAACTGAAAAATCCTATTTAGGACAATGCTGGTTAAGATCTCTGAAATCAATGAAAACTTGGATTTTCCTATTATTATTTTTCACTTGGAAAATTTTGGACTACCATTTTGCATATTGAACTTCCCTAACAAAGTTAGCCTTTATAAGCTTATCAACTTTAGCTTCAATTTTAGAAGCATGAGTTGGGTGTGTTCTTCTTGTTGCCTAATTGAATCCTCGATGTTCTTTTGGAAAAACCAAATGATGGGTGGATACACCAGGATTAAGTACTAGAATTTTTTTTATAATTACAAGAAAATATATCTCTATGTTTCTTTCAAAATTATGTATACACATCTCTCTCCTCATATGTCATGGTCACACTAATTAGAGTGGGGCGTGGATCTTCTTCTGTACCAAGATTTATTTCTCTGGGCTCATCCATAGTGGTAGAGACACCTTCCTCAAATGCTGGAGGAGCATCTCTGATATTTTCCTCTTCTTCTTCATTATGTGTTATTTCTTCTATTTATACTTGCATTATATATTTCAAAACAAAATATTCAGAGTTAGGAGAGGAGTCAGTATTTGAAAATCCTGAAGAAGAAGCCACCATTTTTTACCCTACTAATGATGAAGGGTCATTCTGGGGTAATAAAGAAGAGATTATGGATTCAGAATCAAAATATTTGTCTACCTCTATCATTTAAACAACTTTTTTCTATTCTGATTGACAAAATAGAGACTTTCTATAGTTCAGTGGATGAAATGAAGACATCTCCATTTAATCTTCCATCACTACTTGGTGAATCAATAGTTTCTCCCATGCTATCAGCCTCGATTGCCGCAATTGATAGTATAGAAATTACTGGATGAATGATTGGATTTTGGTTTACCTTTTCAATTTGGTTAATAGGTAACACATAGTCTATACTCAAATGTATGAATGGGTTTGTTGGGATGTTTTCCAAACCATTCTGAGCATTAACTATGGTTATCTCCTTTATCATGGACCTCATTCCCTTTGTGTGATAAAACTCTACCTCAATGTATTGAGACTCCCACATTTTAAATGGAAATTTTTCACCATACAATGTCCTGATTTGACCATTGAAAAAGTACTTAATAAATTGGTGTTATGAAGAAGGTATGGCCGCATGTTGGTGTAGCCAAGGCCTTCCAAGCAGAATGATGAATGTTGTGTCCTAACGAACAACCATGAAATCCAAATTAGACACAAGATATACAAACTACGTTATGATTGTAATCTCACCTAGAGGTTCTTTATCATTATTTTTATATCCCTGAAACATTAATGTAGAATGAGATAAGTCATATTTAGTAAGGCTAAATCGATTAAGTGTACGAACATGAATGAGGTTGACTCTAGAGCCATTATCAATGAATTCTCGTCGGATGTCTATGTCATTGACCTTTATAGATAGATACAAGGGTGTAATATGTCCATTTACAACATCATCTTTATCTTCATCTGTAAAAGATATGACTGCATGAAATTCTGAAAGATCATTCTCTCTATGGTAAACTTCTGCAATAACAACTTCAGTTGCAAACTCTTGAGGACTTAATAAATCCTCAATAAGTGCTTCTCAAAGATCTTTTGACAATATTAAGTAATCCAAAATTGAAAACATGGATGGTACTTGGTTTAATTTTTTCAAGTCATCATACTTTTGGTCCAAAGGTTTGTGTTTCCCATCATGGAGATGCAGTTTTGTAGGTGACTTGGAAGTTGATGCTTCTGATATAGATGTACCCTGTGTTAGAGAAAAAGTTGGAAATACTCCCGGCTTTAGTATATTAGACTGATTAGGTCTATTTACATGATAAGAGTAATATGGTTTTACTTTTAAATGATCCTACAAAATAATCATGTCAGGACCAAACTTCTCTTACATGGAAGAATATCCTTGTTCTTGGTGAGCCCACTGAAGTGTTATTCCATGAGTTTCCACCGCATACACAATTCAAGCAGGGGTATAGTTAAAATAGTGGCTTCTAGAAAACCCAATTCCTCCCCTGTATCGTCAACCTAGGAATATTCCTCTAATTCCCCAATTAGGTACAAGGAAATAAGGCTCATTATAATTAGAATCACCATTGGCATAAGGATCCGTTAATTGGATGACGTTGACAGAACCAAAGACCAATTCATCATCTGTTGAAGATTCTGCCTGACAGGTTGGTTCTAGTTGTGTCGTTTGGCGGGACGATGCCCATGATTTTGAAGCAGATGGAATGAAATATGACAAGGTCAAGGAAAACATTGGCGTTAACATGAGTTCATATTCTTATGACTGATCTTTATCCTTCTGATCACCTTGTTTATTCGAGGATTAACCTCTTGATGGAGGTTGTTTTACTATGACTAGAGTGGAGGAAGACAAAATCGGTTGTTTCAACTGTGTTCATAGAATGACATGAGTTTAGTCAATCATTTTCCAAATCATCCAATCATCATATTTCAGAACATTTTTACTTTTGACTTATTCCCATTTTCCTTCTTCCCCTGGATCAGTAGTAGTAACACACGCTTCTTGAGCTGACGAACTTTTCAGTTTCACTTGTCTAGAATCTACCATTTTTTGCCGGAGGTCCTTGAAAACAAAACACTCCAAAATGGGATTCCCCAACATCTGGTGAATGGTAAAATAATTCATAATATCTTCATCTCTTTCTTTTTTTGGTTTCTTTATACTTGGAAACTAAACCTAATTGTTTTCTAGAGTTGAGGTGAAGTAAATGGGAAATTTTTCATTCCAGAAGGAATAAAATTTTCTCTTTAATTCCTCAAACTATTTCCTCCTTTGATCTCTTTGATCATATTGATGAGGCGGTCTTTAATGATGATGATCTAGAGGCGGAGCCCTTCGATACGATGAAGGTTTTGAAGTGGAAGAAGGTACAGGTGCTTTCTTGAGTGTAATGGTAGCAGCCTCTACTTTCCCTATTCTCCTTCCCAGAGCTGATGGAATTACATGAGTTTTAGCCATAGTTTCAATAATAGAATATTCTATCTATTGAGAAATTAAAATAAGGTCTTGAAACCCTCATGTGTATTTTACAGGGATCATTGGTGTGTGTAACTCATCACACAGATTTTCCACAAAAATTGGTAGCAACTCTACTTGAGGGAGTGCCATACTTAATGTATATGTTAATCCTTTCCCTCGAGAAATGAAATCTTGAAATCATTAATTCTCCCATTGTTTACAATTTTTAAGATCAAAAAATGTTGTCTCTAGTAATGATGGGATGAATTGAAGAAGGAATTTCTGACAGAGATCTTCCAACCCAGTAATTGATCGGGATTGCAAACTTGTATACCATACAAAAGATGGTCCTTGTAATAACTGCAAAAAACACCTAAGATTTACTGCTTTTAGTTGTGGGGGAGTTCCCATCATGGGATCACAACAAGAAAATAAATGTATTAAGTGTTTTTCTAGATCTACCGAACCTTTAAATATTGAAAATGTAGTATTCAAAAAAATTGGTGGGGGAGGAATCAGGTCCACCCACTCAGGGTAAGATTTATTTTCTGGCTGAAATGGTACACATCATTCCTCCACAACTTCCAATCGAGTCGTTAATGCATCAATTGTGTTCATGAGAATTTGGGGAATATCTGGATGAACTAGAACCTATGAAGGTACAATAACTAGAGATTGATCTGGTGCAAATACTGACAAAATTGCGGGTGATGGTACTAGTATTTCCTAGGATAACCCAGGGGAGCATGCTTATTAGGATGTGTTTGATCCAACCTTGGTTGTGTACCCAATGGAGGGAATTCATTATCCACATCTGTAGTTACCACAAATCCTCTTTTCTAAGGAGCTCCTATAGGATGTGCCAGTTGAGGATCTTCCTGGGGAGTACGTCTTATAGAAATGCTTCTTCAAAGAAACTATGTATTAATTCTTTTCAACTCTTTCATCTTCTCTTCTTGCTATGAAAATATTTCTTTAAGAGAAAGAGATTGACCTTCTCCAGGGAAAAAGTGTGATGAAATCTTACTTTTATCTTTCCCCTTGTTAGATGCCTTTTAGAGAGGTGGGAGTAGGTTATTTGAAGGTATGGATAGATTCTGGGCAAACCTATGATTTCAGGTACATACACCTTCTTTATTTTCCTTAGTTTGTACCACATTATGGATAAGAACTTCATATTCTGAGTCCTCTAAACAAAACTCATTTTATGGAGGATCTTTTATAATGGTGTTAATGAAATTTACTGACGCATAATGAATTGAAAGAATTCTGTCAGTATCTTTGTAATATTGTCTCCCTTTGTATCTTCCATGAGACTCTTCTCTCTTATATGATGGATTCTCAGGAGCTGTTTGACCAATAGTAACTCTAAGAAAATCCTCAGATAGTTTAGTTGTACGCTCTCTTTGTTACTTCTTCCCTAATCGGGAGAAAACTAACTTCCATTGAGTAGGGGATTGTATATTTGAAAAATCCCACAGCCATATAGGTTGGGTATATTCCTATTACTCTTCTTCAAAACTTTGAACATTGTTTAATGAACTTGACGGTTTAATTAAATGATCCCTCAGACCTGAAAATATGGGTGGATATTGAACTATTATGGCCGAGATTTGTGCAGTTCCTCTTATGTTTTTAATAATTTTGGTTCGAACAATAGCTGGGTGCATTATCCGAAAGCCACTCAAATCACCTGTTTCTGAAGATTGTTGTGCTATTTCATACGTTTTTATTTTTTGATGGTAGCCATCTTCTGATCAGGAGGGCTACTCAAGATTCTAATATTCTTTATGTAAAAGTAACTCAATGACTTATTTTCTTTGGGCCTGACTCTAATGAGAGCTAGTTGAGGCCTGTTCTTGAGAATACATTTGATTACATACAAAACCTATTTATTTTGGCTAGCCATGGACAATAAAATTTCATGAAACCACATTTGGTGGGATTTACTAATTCTAGAGTGTAGTGAAATGAAATGATCCATGCTCACCACATCCTCTGATATGAACAACAGATGGGGAATCAGAAACTAATTTGCATAGCCTCTTTAGAACATTGAGGCATGCACGCTGAAGGGTTCTCTGATGCTTTTCAACCTTTGGATGCCCGGAAACTGAGTGAGATTCCAAGTCAATTTGGCATTGAAACCCTTATATAACCTTTACATGATTTTGATATTCATCGTATGGTAATACATTGGTTTTTAAATGACAAATAATCTTCTATATGTTGAGGTTGATAACATGAATGAAATTTTCTACCATAAATTATGGAATGTTATATTGAGAATTTTCTAAAGGCCCGAACATGACCGGTATTTCTCCTTTAGCCAATTATCTTCTCATGTTTAACATATCTTCATATTGTTTCACTAGAGGTTTCTCCACTTGGTCTGACCAAAATGTATGCTCTGTATTAGAATACAAATGACCCAAGGAAGGTACAGAGAATAACCATTCTCTTAAGATGTCTTCTCTTTGAGAAAGTGTTTCACCCGTCAATGACAAGGAATTAGACCTGATTGGTCTTGTGTTTTCATGTTCCATGAGATAGGAGGGATTTCTCATCACTACATTTTCAATTATAAAAGTATCTTGACAATGTGAAATACTTCTGTAGAGAGTAATTTTGCAGGGAATTCCATCATGGGGAGGACCACCATAGTGGATTATAGAAAGGGATGAATCCTCTTGGTCCTTGGTCTTCTAGCCACATGGAGGGTTACTGTGGATCTCATTCAGAGATAGACACTCTGAATTGACCAAATTTTCATGAAGTAAGCCTTTATGATGAAGTTTCTGATCTGGAACTTCATAATTACTACTACTACTCCTATAATTTTGTAATGAGAGGGTAGGATATTGAGCTGCCACATATAAATGTCTGAGGGCTTCAAGAACTCCAACATCATGAGGATCCAAATTGCAGTTTGAATCCTAATTTTGCAACAATTTTTGGAGAGAATTATTCTTTTATGTTCTCTTACACTTATTTGAGGCCACTTGCTGGGAGAAGTGGTTATCATGGGCAAGTGTATGTGCCTACCTTGGAGCGGCCACCAAAACGGACCGATTACCTCCAATTGGAAAGGGTGTATGTTCTTGATCTTGTTGTCCATATAATATGGGGGAGTTTTCCCCATGAACATTCCTAGACTAAAACATAGGTGTGTATATGATTCGAGATGGCATTCCAATGTGTCATCCCATGTTTGGGGACATATTTAGGTGTTTGTTCACCTGGTACTACTGAATTAGTTGTAATAATATCCTGAAATGCTTCCAGAATATGGGTAGGAATTTGTGTCTGCCCTTTCACCATTGATAATATGTGTTTGGCGACTTCAGTGGATTGAAAATGAATATACATCCCCTCCATATCAGGAGTAGGTGTATGTGCCTACTCTTTTCCTCCTTTTCCTATCAATGGGTAATGATAGTACTCATGCATGGGGCAGAGAGTTGGGTATGCCCCAGATTTGTCATTAGAGCTTTCTAACTAACTAATCTGGGTGGTTTCAAACGAGACTGTTGGAAGGCATGATGAACACTAGTAGGTGTATGCTCCTGATGGATACTTTTCTATGGGCATAGTTGATGGACTTACTTCAATACTGGAAGATGAGACTACTGTAAGAATTGGTGACTATAAGTAGGTGTATGTTCCTGTTTACCAGTTTCCACCACATTGGATTGGAAGATTTCTTTAAATGCAGTCAGATGAGCCTTCTGGATAGATAATAACTTGTAAGCAGGTGTGTGTTCATATTCATGGTACTCCACCAGATTTATTTGGTGGGATTGGTGGGTTACAACTAGACGAGTCTACTTGAAAGCAAAATTAAGATAGAGGGGTGTATGTGCCTACTAATTGTTCACAAACAAGTTATGTTGATGGAATTTTTTGGAGGGGTCAGATGTCAGAAACTTATCCTTGTTGACCACAAGTTTTCCTCAATGATTATTCTTACATACCTAGGCAGAATGTTCAGAGGAAACACCCCCATCATGTTGGGGGTTCAGTACCACACAATTCTACTAAAGGAGATTTTTGGTGGGAGTCTTTAGGAAGGACCCCCACATCCTTGAATTGATTCTCTTACTGACCACTTGATCTACCTCTCTGTAGTACATGAGAGACTGGTTGTTTTTTTTCAAAGGATAAGGACCTGAAAAGTTTGAAACTGGTGGTTGGCACCGTCGGCTTCTTGATCATCAGTCATTGTTGGCCAGATGATCGAGGATTGTTATTGAGCTGGAGGGTCTGTCAGGCAGCCTCCAAAGTTGGGATTGTACCATGCATATGGTACTCCTTTACTAGTACGTTGGAGACCCAGTTTTAAAGATACTAGGTGGGTGATAGCATCCTTCCCGTGGATGAGGATCCAGCCTGAGCAGCGGTCAGGAAGTTCACAGATGTTGCCTTGAAGAAATCCATTTTGGACTGAAGGGAGTTCTAAGGAAAACATTAAAACAAAAAACAAATTCTATTAAAGAGACATCTTGAATATGGATACATGCATGATTGATTTCTTTGTCTGGCCTTCCTTTATAAATTGATAGGGGCCCGACAGGTAGGTAACACTATTAACAGGTTAAGGATTCACGTCAGTTTCACCATTTTTATTTCATAGTTCCTTGAAACGTGTGTTTTAGTTTTAAGAATCACTACTTCTAGGTCGTTTCCATTAGATTTATTAATGGAACTGGAAACTTACAACAGCTCTTTATCCAAAAGGGACCTACTTTCCAAAGGAAGGCGTTCACTAATTTTGAGCTTTACAATACTTAGAAATGTTCATTGTTCGAGAGGAAGGGAGGTCAGACTCATCACACACTTTTGGGGGGGGAATTATTGGCTACTATGAGACTCTCTTTGTAAATTTAACATATTTTCATGAATCCTTATTAATTCACCAAGTATAACATATGTTTACCTTGTAATTTTTAATCACATATTTACATGTGTAAAATTTTAGAATCATCGGTATGTATTCAAGGTTATTTATTAATGGATATATCCATATGAATTCGAGGTTCTCCATCAATGGTATCCTATCATATAATATATCATGATTTTTTTAATCATTGTTATGATGATACTGGTTTTTAAGCCACTCAGTGGGGCACTTTGGAATTTATTGTCATTTTGAGAGACTAATGTTTGTTTTGATATTGGGATCATACCCATGAAATGGGTTACCTACATATCCTTGTGAAAGGAATCATAACCCTCGTAGTTCAGTGCCGCTTAATGGGACACATTATACCTTTTAAGGTCATGTGATAAGGATGTAACCGTATAGTATAATTTGGTGTAGTAAGAAAATATAAGAAAAATGTTCTTAGTCATGTTTTGGTGTGGGAATTATACCTAAGAATCCCAAGAAACATGGAATGAATATGGATTTCCAAGTAAGATTAGGCCTTTTGGGAAATATAGCCTAAGGATAACAGGGTTCATTTGAAGTGTGGGATCTGAACCTCAAGGATGCTTGCTACATATCCCATTTGGATGGGAATAAAATCCCACATAGTTCAATAAATTTCATAGGAGAGTATAGTTCTTTGAGAGAAATGAACTTGGGCTTACTTCCTAAAAAGGATGCCTTGAAGACTTGGGGGTTTAATTTGTGGATTATTCTTAAGGAGGATGCTCAGATTAAGGTAATTAGGGTTGGATTCCTGAAGAGGAAATCTAGTGAGCTCGGGCCCTGAGAGGGCTTCCTACGTATCCCAATTATGGTGGGACTCAGAGTTCTCATAGTTCATTCAATATTTGAGTGTTTGTGCATGTATTGTAATCATCACAAATCTCTAAGCCCATTTTAGTCATGCTTAGTGTGAGAAACAAGGGGATGTGAATGATTCAATAATGACACATACACTTTTCCTCCCCCGCTGGTGGAATAGGGCATGCCTACAGCGGTGAGGGTGGATGAGGGAGAGGCGAGAAGCCTTCCCTGTATTCACTTTACATTAGACAAGGGTCAAATAAAAGGAAGAAGGTATGAAGGTTAGGGAATTACATCAGGTTGAATGCCCTAAAATTGATACTACTAGGGGAGGGAGATTTTTCTTATTCTTGTATGGAAAATCATGCGTGAACTTTACTTTCCCTACCAGAGATCTAAGGTTATGTCTCTTTGTGAAGGGAGAGGTTGAGACCTAAACCCTAATTCTCAAAACTGGGAACTTTCCAGTAATGTTCCTAGGAGAAATTTCCATTTTGATATGGATATTAAAACCCACAAACATTCCTTGAATCCTAACACCATTGTGAAACAAATGTATGAAACCTATTACTATGGATATACAAACCCAAATAGGAGACACACTGATGTTCCTTTCCAAAATTTTTGATAAGTCAAAAGGTTTTGGTGGAGGTATCAACAAAATCCCTTTCAAACAATAGATCCATTGAAGAAGAAGCCTTAACATGAATGGATTTGAGGAGGTCTTGATGGATTGTAGACCGAGGAGAGAAAGTGAATCAAATAGGGTCACCGAAGTAGGTAAGGGCGTGCAAGTATGTACACGCAAGTAGGCTTGGGAGACTTTATGTTAACTTAACAGACAAATACCCTATATGGTAATACTTGGGAAAGACCTGGCTCAAGGCTTTAGGAGTATTCACAAGTTATTCCAGAAGTGGGGTGCTCAAGTTTTCATGAATGGAATAGGTGGTGTGCAAGTGTTTCTAATTTTGGGAGGTTGGGCTATTTAGGTGTGCAAGTGTTATGAATTTCAAAAACTAAAAGGACTTAAGTCCAATGATCCTCCATCAATTCCTCCTCTTGAGGTGTTAAAGAACTACCTTGAATGTTTCGGAGGACCTGGCCGAAGCACTAGGGTGACTAGAGCATCAATTGGGCTTCAGGGAAATTTGTCCGTACAAATGAAGGCCCCAAGGGTCTATTTATAAGAAAAAATAGGACCTTGGGTGAATGGTGTTTGGACACACAAGTAGGTTGCACGAAATATGGGGGTGCTCAATTATGTTCAATGACATATGGGGGCACGCAAGTAGGCAACATTCTGATTCCCTTTTGGTCTAACTAGGGTGACACAAAGCTTGTGCCTTATCAAATCTTAATTTTCATCATGTATTTTACCCTCTTCTTTCTAAGTTATTTCCATTTGTCATTTTTTATAGTCTTAGTTGGAACGGAGTGTCAACAAGGGTAATTTTTAGGGTTTTTCAGTACTCTCAAAATTTTTAGGGGTTTTATGGGTATTTAGGTTTTTTGGATTTTTAATGTTTCTTTGGGTTTTTACGCTGTTTTGAGTTTTTAGGATTTTATGGTTTTTTTAAATTTTTTAAAAATATTATGGTTTTAAAGGGTTTTAATAGTTTTTAGTGGAATTTTAGTGGTTTAATGGGATTTAAGGGGTTTTTAGGGTTTTAAGGGTTTTTAAATTTATTAGGGGTTTAAGGGTTTTAGATCATTTCTTGGTTTTTAGGGTCTTTAGCGATTTGTAGTTTTTTAAGGGTTTTATGTATTTTTAGTATTTTAAGGTATCTTAGTGTTTTTTAGGACTTGAAAAATAATTTTTTATTGGTATTTTTAGGAATTTTTTAGGAATTTTACGGTTTTAGAGATTTTAGGGATTTTGAGGGGCTTAAAGGTTTTTTAGTTTTTTTGGGGTTTTAATGTTTTTTTGGGTTTATATGGTTTAATTATTTTTACGGATTTTAATGTTGTTTAGAGTTTTTATTATTTCAAAGGTTAAATGGGTTTTTATTATTGTTAGTGATTATAAGGTTTTTGTATGTTTTTATGTCATTTTTAAAGTTAATTGTGATTTTTATGGTTTTTAGGTATTTTAGGTGTTTTAGGTTTTTAGGGTTTTTATCATTTTTTGGTTTTTATGGGTTTTAATTGTATTTAGGTTAATAAGGTTTTCTTAATGGTTGTCAAGATTTTTCGGGTTTTTTACTTTTTCAAGTATTGTTTTTTTTTGAATTTTACAATTTTTTGGGTTTTAGGAGTTTTAACTTGTGCTTAGGGTTTTGAGGGTTTTTAGCATTTTTAGAATTTTTTAGGATTTTATGAATTTTAATTGTTTTTTGTTATTTAAGGTTTTATTTAGGTTTTTCATGATTTTCAGGGTTTTTTATATATTTATTAATTTTTATGGATTTTTTGATTTTTTTTTCTTACAATTTTTGGGAATTTTGAGGGTTTTAGTGTTTTTATGGTTTTTAGGGTTTTTATGGTTTTTAGGGTTTTCTTGATTTTTTTCCTAGTTTTATGGTTTTTTGTGTATTTAACATTTTTTTGGGGTTTAAAGGGTTTTTATATTTTTTAGATGGGTTTGTGTTTTTATGGGTTTTTATTGGTTCTAGGGGTTTTATGGTTGTTAGTGTTTTTTATGATGTTAGAATTTTTATGGTTTTTTAGGGGTTTAAGTGTTTTTAGTTTTTAAATATTTTCTTAGAGTTTTATTGTGTTTTTAATGTTTTTATATATTCTATAATATTTAGGAAATTTTTATATTTTTTGGTTTTTATCAGTTTTTAGTGATTTGAGGGGTTTTAGGGTTTTTTGGGTTTTTATGATTTTTAGCTTATTTTTTATTTTTTAGGTTTTTAACGTATTTTACAGTTTTTTACTATTTCCAAGTTTTTCAATGGATTTTAGAGTTATTTATTTGTTTTATGTCTTTTATGGGTTTGTAGTGTTGTTTACGGATTTAGGGGTTTTATTGTTATTAGGCGTTTTCAGGATCTTTTAGGGTTTTTATGGTTTTTTGATTTTTTTAGGGTTTTTAATGGTTTTGAGTCTTTCTTGGTTTTTAAGTATTTCTTAGGGATTTTCATGGGTTTTTGGGTTTTTTTGTTTTTTGGGGTTTTTTGGGACCTATTTATTCTTTTTATTTTTCTTGGTTTTTAAGGATTTTGGCAGTTTTTAGTGGTTCTATGATTCTTTAGGTTTTTTTGAAAAAATTTATGGTTTGTAGGGGTTTAAAATTTTTCTTTGTTTTTAAGTTTTTCTTTTATTTTTTAGATATTTTTTTGGTATTAACATTTTTAGGGATTTTTAGGGATTTTTTAGGATTTTTATGGTATTAGGGTTTTGATGGATTTTTATAGTTTAAGGGTTTTTAGGGTTATTAGAGTTTCATGGTTTTTTAGATTTTTATCATTTTTTATGAGTTTATTTTGGATTTTATGTTTTTATAGTTTTTTTAAAATATAGGGGTTTTAATAGTGTTTAATATTTTTGAGGTTTTGGGGGGTTTTATGGGTTTTAGGTGTTTTAATGTTTTTAGCGGTTTTTATGGCTTTAGCGTTTTTACTATTTTATGTTTATTATAATTCTTATCTTTTTTGGGGGGGTTTTAATTGTTTTAAGGTTTTTATGGTTTTCATTGAGGTATTTTGGGTTTTTGGGTTTTTTTTATGTTTTTAAGGATTTTTTGGACTTTTTATGATTTTTATGGTTTTTTGGGGTTTTACAGATTTGTGGTTATTAGGGGTTTTATGGGTTTTAATGTGTTTATGGATTTTAGTGTTTTTATGGTTTTTGGGGGTTTTATTTGTTTTTGGGTTTATAAGGATTTCTTAGGGGTTTTTAAGGATTTTATGGATTTTTTCATTTTTATAGATTTTTTTGGATTTTTGGTATTTTTATGGTTTTTTATAGTTTTTGGGATTTTGAGGGTTTTATCATTTTTAGGGTTTTTAGGATTTTTTGAGTTTTTAGGGTTTTTTTGGTTTTTAGAGTTTTTAACATTTTCTATGGTTAAAAGGGTTTTTAAAATTTTTAGTGGTTTAATAGTTTTTATAGGTTTTTAGGGTATTTATGTTTTTTAGGGGGTTTTACATTTTTAGTGGGTTTTATGGGTTTTATAGAGTTTTTTTAGAATTTTTATGGTTTTTATCATTTTTAAATTTTTTGGAGTGTTATTTGTAGTTATTTTTTAAGGTTTTATGATTGGTTTTTATGGTTTTAATTCGTTTTTTGGGTTTTTTTATGTTATTAGTGAATTTATTGGTCTTATTTAGGTTTTTTATGGTTTTGAGGGTTTTAAAAAAATCATGGATTTTAGGGTTTTGGTATTTTTAGGGAAAGGGAAGGTGCGAGGCCAAGCTATTCTTTCCCCCCCAAAATATATTAAATGAAAAGAAAGCGGACAAGGGAAGGGTGGGGCCAAACAACCCACACCAAAAAACCAGGACCCCCAAGACACCAAAAACCCAAAAGACCCCAAAACCCAGAAAGAAAATAGCAGAAGCTACAAATCACCGTCTCCATCCCCATATGGGTCCCCATCAGCACCATAACCAGATGAAGCATCTAACTCCACCGAATCCCATTAATATGATTCATATTGCTTTAGGAAGGAAGTGTGGTACTCTCAAAGGTGTTTCTGCTCCACATTCAGCCGCACCTTGACAGACCAACCCCAGCTAGAGGCAACTTCCTTAGCTTTGCAAGAGTCTCTCATGGACACTATCCTTGGCACGGTCGAATAGTCCTTCTGTGGCTTCTACTTACGGGGGCCTGGGGAGAGCGCTGCGTTGTTTTCCTTCCCATCATAAGCATCCACCTCTAGCATGGCCCTGTCCTAAATGATCATAGCCATATTTTGATACATCCTTCCATGATCCTTCTGAAAATCCGGGATGAAGGAGGCTTCCTGATTGAGAGAGAAGTCAACAAGATCTTCACACTACGGCACGACCAGCGAGGTTGAATCTTCAATCGCCAGACAAGGATGAGACACCACACTAGAGAGGGCCAGATGTAGTTCCCCCCTGCTCCCTAGGCTTCTTGCTGACTTCCTGCTGACAGGAGGGTATGATCTGCACAAGCCCCTCCACGGACCTTTTCCCTTGCTCACCATCACCAACCGAATGCCCAATGGTGGCCAATATCAGATCAGTCTCACTGTCATTCCGGGCCACACTCCCTCCACCACTTCTAGCAGCAAAGACCTTCACCTCACTCAATATCTATGTATCAAACCTCGCATTCCCAGCATCATCATCCAGAGGCCCGATCCCCTCCCAAATAATCTTGATTACTTTATCCTTATCCACAAAACCTCATCGTAGTAATGAACAAGTGCCTGCACATACCTTTTCTCTTTCTCAACTGCACCATCCATGTTCCTAGTAGTTTCCAACATTATCTTATCCTCATTATCACTCTGGTGCACACTCCCTCTATCACGACCAGCCTCAACAGCCTTCACCTCACTCCCCTGTGCAGCAGACCTGACACTCCAAGAGATAGAAAGTGGGTACCCTTGCACCTCCTCCTCAGTATCTAGCCCTCGAAAGAGATTGAAAGTTGGAAAGGTTTCTAGCCTCTTCATCATAATTTTATCAGTGGAAATATGAATCCCACCAGCAGCAACCTCCCAACATGCAGAACTTTCGGCATCCTAAATCTACAAGTCTCTCCTCATTCTCTTGAAGATATCACTAACCTTGGTCTCCAGTTGGCACTGAACAACCATTTTCCCTAATCCTTGATCCCCTAATGCAGACCCATGGCCCCCCAGCACAACCGGATGGTCAGCCCACACAATCCTTGTGAGTGATCCATAACCAGGACCAAACGCAGGTTCCACCCCCTCAGTACCTGTCATTTCATGCCCGCATGGAACAACCTCTACAAACTCCTTAACATGCACCCCCACCCGAGCCTGACCTTCTTCACCAGACTCAACCTGAACCACATTCAAGAGATGAGGATTCGTATGCTACTGCACCTCACCCTGATTCTGCCTCCCTTCTCCAGTCTCCGCCTCCGCTCGATTCAAAGCACCATAATTTCTGCTGACACACCTATGAGCCCAACCTTTTTAGATTTTGGGGGTTTTAGGGTTTTAATGTTTTTTTACAGTTTTTAGCATTTTAGGGGTTTTAAGTATTTTGAGTTTGTAAGGTTTTTAGAGGTTTTCAAGGTTCGTAGTATTTTTTTAGGTTTTTAGTGATTTTTAGGGTTTTTAGTATTTTATGGTTTTTTGGGGTTTTTATTGATTTGGAAGATTTTTAGGGTTTCTAGGGTATTTGGTTTTTTTTTGATTTTTTTGATTTTTATTGTTTTTTTGGGTTTTCATCATTTTTCATGTTTTATAGGGATTTTATTGTTTTTATAGTTCATTAACATTTTTATATGTTTAAAGGGTTTTATAGTTTTTAGTGGGTTGTTAGGGTTTTTAATGTTTTTAAAAGTTTAATGGTATTTAAGGGGGTTTATGGGTTTTAATGTATTTTAGGGTTCTTAGCGTTTTTAATGTTTTGATGGGTTTTAGGGGCTTTATGTGTTTTTAGGTTTTTATGATTTTCAAATTTTTTTCAAGGGTTTTAGTATTTTTTATGTTTTAGGGATTTTTTAACATTTAATGATTTTTATGTTTTTTAGGGTTTTTAGGGTTTTTATCATTTTTTTGGTTTTGTAGAGGTTTTAATTATTTTTTATAGTTTTCAGGTTTTATTAGGGGTTTCATGGTTATTAGGATTTTATATTTTTAGGGATTCTTAGAGATTTTTTTAAGATTTTTAGGTTTTTTGCAATTTTAGAGGCTTTTAGGGGTTTTATGGGTTTTAGAGATATTATGGTTTTTATCTTTTTTTGGGGGTTTTATGGTTTTTTGGAGTTTTTTAGGGGTTTTATGTTTATAATTTTTTTTCAACATTTTTAGGATCTAAAAGTGTTTTTATAGTTTTTACTGATTTTTAAGGGTTTTAAGGTTTTTAATGTTTTTAGCGGGTTTAATGGTATTTTGATTAGTTATGGTTTTTAGGGTGTTTTAGGTTTTTAGCATATTGTGTTTTTAGGTGTTTTATGTGTCTTTTGGTTTTTAAGGTATTTAGGGGTTTTCAGGGTTTTTAGGTTATTCTATGTTTTTAGGTTTTTTAATGTCTTTTTTTTTGTTTTTTAGGGATTTATAGGATTTTTAAGGATTTTGAGGGGTTATAGGTTCTCTTCGTGTTTTAGTGTTTTCTTTCTTTTTGGGGTTATTGGGTTTTTTAGCTTTTAAAGGTTTTCTGTTCTATTAGTGTTTTTAATGTTTTTAGTGATTCAGACTGTTTTTATAGTTTTATTGTGGATTTTTTTTGTTTTAATTGGTCTTTAGTTATTTTAATTTTTTTTTCAGGGGTGATTTTTAAGGATTTAATGTGTTTAGGGTCGTTTTAGAGTTTTCATGATTTTTTTTCACTTTTTTGGGTTTATAGGGGTTTTAAGTTTTTTTAGATTTATAAGGTTTTCTTTGGGGTGTTAAGGGTTTTTAGGGTTTTATTGTGTTTTATTGTGTTTTATATTTTATGGATTTTTAATGGGGTTTTAAATATTTTATGTATTTTTATTGTTTTTAAGGATTTTTATGGTTATTAGGGTTTTTATCATTTATTATGTTTTAAGGGGTTTAAGTGTTTTTATTTTTTTAAGGCTTCCTAAGTTGTATTCAGGGATTTTAGACTTTTCTTTTTTTTTTTGATGATTTTTAGTAGTTTTTATGTTTTTTGTGGGTTTTAGGGTTTTTAAATATTTAAGGGATTTTTTAGGTTTTTTTAAGTTTTTCATGAATTTGATTTTTAGGGGTTTTATAATTTTTAACGTTTTTTTGGTTTTAAAGGGTTTTTAGAGTTTTAAGTAGTTTTCGGGTTTTTATGGGTTTTAGGGTTTCCTGGGTTTTTAGTGCTATTTATGGTTTCTAGGGGTTTATGGTTTTATGTTCTTTTTTTTTGTATTTTTTGGTTTTTTATGGGTTTAAAGTGTTTTTAGGATGTTATGTTTTTCAAAGTAGTTTTCAGGGGTTTATGGTATTCATCATTTTTTGTATTTTGGGGATTCGTTATGATTTTTATGGGTTTTTAGTTTTTTATAGATTTTTAGGGTTTTAGGGGGTTTTATGGTTTCTTAGTATTTTTTTCATTTTTATGTTATTTAGGGGTTTTAAGTGTTTTTATGTTTTAAAGGATTTCTTAGGGATTTTTAGGGTTCATAGGGTTTTTAATGTTTTTAGTAAATTATAGGCCTTTATTAATATTTTTATAGTTCTTAGTATTCTTAGGGATTAGCATGGAATTTTTGGTTTTTTAGGGTTTTTATGTTTTTTCGAGTTTTTAGGGGTTTTATGGTTTTTTAGAGATTTTAATAATTTTAGTGATTTAAAGTGTTTTTAGGATTTTAAATGTGGTTTTTGGTCTATTTTTGGTTTTTATAAAGTTGTATGATTTTTAGGATTCTTTGTGGAGATTAGGGTATTAAAGGGTTTTAGAGTTTTTAGATTTTTTTTTGCGTTCTTTGTTATTTTAGGGATTTTAAGTGTTTTTAAGTATTTATGGTTTTCTTAGGGTTTTTATGGATTTTTAGAGTTTCTAAAATTTTAAGGTTCTTACGGGTTTTTTAGGATTTTATAGGTTTTTATGGTATTAGTGAATTTGAGGGGATTTTAGTTTTTCAAATCTTTTATGGTTATTTTGTTTTTTAGAGGATTTTTGATTTTTAAGGGTTTTTAGGTGTTTTGGTTTTTTAACATTTTAGGGAAAGGAAGGTGTAGGGACATAATATTCCTGACCCCCCAAAATTTTTAAAAGAAAAGAAAATAAGACAAGGGTGGGTGGGGTCAAACGACCCACACCAAAAGGCCCTTAACCCCCCAGACACCAAATCCAAAAATACCCAAATGACAAGGAGAAAGAAACCGGAGTTCCAAATCAACTTCTCCATCCCCAAAAGGATCCCCATCATCACCATAACTAGAGTAATCATCCAAATCCACAGACTCCCATTCAGAATATTCATATTTCTTAGTGAAGGCTACGTAATAATCTCTGAGATGCCATTGCTCCACATTCATCTGCACATTTCCAGACCAACCTTCCCTACCATGATCATCTTCCTCAGCTTTGTTGGCCTTGGAGGAGGCTCGGGTTGCAATTGGTCTAGGAAGGGAGGAATAGTTCCTCCTTGTTATCCACTTCACTAGGGGTTCTCCAAGCCCCACCTTGTTACTTTGCAGCACGTCATTAGTGCTCGACGCCCGGGGATTGAGGTTCCCCTCCTTCTTATGATCAACAACGACATGCTCAACCCCACCTCTATGACTTCTAGGTCTAGAAATAGGGTCATTGTCAGACTGCGACTTCCTCTTCCAGGGCATGAGTCCAAGCCAGAAGAACCAGGGGTATTAAACGTTTTAGGGGATTAAAGGGCTTCTAGAGTTTTAGTGGTTTTAGAGTTTTTGTGGTGTTTTAGGGGTTTTATGATTTTTAGGAGTTTTTATGGTTTTAGGGAGTTTTAGTTTTTATGGTCTTTTAGGGTATTTAGGGTTTTTAGATTTTTTTATGGGTTTTAAGTGTTTTTATGTTTTTAAGGTCCTCCAAGTGTCTTTACAGCTTTTTATGATTTCATACATTTTTAGTGATTTTTATAGTTTTTTTATTTTAATGGGTTTATATCATTTTTAGTGTTTTTTACGTTTTTATGGATTTTAGGGGTTTTAAGGTTTGTTTTGGTTTTTAGCGTCTTTTGGGTTTTCTATGTGTTTTTATTGTTTTTAGGTTTTTAAGTTATTTTTATTGGTTTTCAGGGTTTTCAGGTGATTTAGTATATTTACATATTTTTAGTTCTTTTTTAGGATTTTTATGAATTTATAGGGTTTTTTTGGATTTTGAGGGTTTCCATCATTTTGAGGGTTTTTTATTTTTATAGTTTTTTATAGTTTTTTGAGTTTTTAGGGTTTTGAATGTTTTTTTGTGTTTTTATCATTTTATGGGTTTGAGTAAATTTTAATGTTTTTAGTGTGTTTTTAGGGCTTTTAGGGCTTTTGGGGTTTTATAGTTTTTTAGGGTTTTATGTTTTTTCCTGTTTTTATGTTTTTTATGATTTTTATGATTTTTTGGAATTTTTATATTTTCTAGGGGTTTTTTTGGTTTTTATAGTTTTCTTAGGTTATTTTAGTGTTTTCATATTTTTTACGTTTTTAGGTTTTTTCTGGCTTTTTTATGATTTTTATGGTTTTTAGTGTTTTTAGGGGGGTTTACAGATTTTTAGTGTTTTTGGATTTTTAGGGAATTATGGTTTTTAAAGGATTTTTTTGTTTTTATGGGTGTTAATGGTTTTTAGAGTTTGTTAACATTTTTAGGAGTTTAAAAGGGTTTTAGCATTTTTAGTGTTTTTTGGGTTTTTATTGGTTTTTGGGTTTTTTAGGGTTTTAGGTGTTTTAATAGTTATTATGGTTTTTAGGTGTCTATAGGAGTTATGTTTTTCAGTTTTTTATGATTTAATTTGGGGTTTTAATATATTTTAATGTCTTCTTGGGCTTTTTACATTTTTTGAATTTCTAGGCCTTTTTTAGAATTTTTATACTTTTATGATTTTTTTGGGATGATGAAGGTTTTTATAGTTTTGTAGGTTTTAGTGGTTGTTTAGGGTTTTTATCATTTTTATGTTTTCAGGGTTTTTAAATATTTTAATGGTTTTATGTATTTCATTGTGATTTTAGGGGTTTCACGGTTTTTTACATTTTTAAGTAAAATTTTGGATTTTAAGATTTTTCATGGTTTTTAGATTTTTTAGGGATTTTGATGTGTTTTAGGGATTTATTTAGTTTTTAGGGGTTTATGGGTTTTTTATTTTTTAATTTTTTAGGGGTATAAATAATATATAACATTTTTCAAGGGTATTTTTGGATTTTTATGGTTTTATGTGTTTATAAATGTTTTAGGGTTTTTTTTGGTTTTTAGGGGTTTTATGGTTTTTATGGGATTTTATGATTTTTAATATTTTATAGGATTCATAGGGGTTTTAATTGTTTTTATATTCTTATGGTTTTCAAATGGGTTTTTTGTGTTTTTTCAGGTTTTATGTTTTTATGTACATTTAGGGATTTTAAAAGTTTTTTTATTTTTTAGGGTTTTTATGGGTTTTTTGAGTGTTTTTAATGTTTCAGGGGTTTAATGGGTTTTTTGAGTTTTTCATGATTTTTTTTGGAATTTTATGGTTTTTAGGGATTCTATGTGTTTTAGGAATTTTTAGGGGTTTTAGGGTTTTGTAGTGTTTTTAGGGTTTTTAACAATTTTTATGTTTTTACGGGTTTTATATGTTTTTATGTTTTTAAAAATTTCATTGTTTTTTTAGAATTTAGAGTTATTTTTAAATTTTTTGGTATTTTAGGAATTTTATGATTTTTATGGTTTTTAGAGTTTTTTGTTTTATTTTATTAGTGTTTTTAGGGTTTTTTGGTTTTTTGGGTTTTTAGGGTATTTTGAGAATTCAAAGGTTATATGGGTTTTTAGAATTTTTAACATTTTTAGTGTCATTCAGTGTTTTAGTGTTTTTAGTGGTTTTTGAGGGGTTTTATGGATTTCTATGGTTTGTATTGTTTTCAGGGTGGTTTATGGTCTTTTGAGTGTTTTGGGGGGTTTTTACTATTTTTGGTTCTTTAGGGGTTATAAGTGTGTTCAGTTTTTTATTGTTTTTATAGGGGTTTTTAGGTTTTAGAGTTTTTTTGTTTTTTTGGTATTTTTAGTGATTTCTAGGATTTTTAAGGATGTTTTTGGTTTTATGGATTTTAGGGTTTTCCGAGTTCTTTAAGGGTTTTGGGGTTTTTTTGGGTTTTTATAGTGTTTTATATTTTTTGGGGTTTTAATTTTTTTTTCAATTTCAAGTTTTTATTAGTGGTTTTCATGTGTTTTTTAGGTTTTTAGGGATTTTTAGTGATTTTTTATGAATTTTATGGTTTTTGATGAATTTTATGGATTTTGAGGTCATTTAAAAGTATTTAGTATTTTTATTAGTTCTTTTTTGGGATTAGGGTTTTTTTTTGAGTTTTTAGGGTTTTGAGGTTTTTAAGACTTTAATTTTTTTATGGGTTTAAAGAGAGTTTAATTTTTTAGTGAGTTCTTAGTGGGTTTTGGGTTTTTATTTGTTTTTAGGGTTTTTAAGGTTTTTAGTGGTTTTCTGGTTTTAGTGTTTCCTAGGTCTTTAGGGTTTTGAGCGTTTTGGGGATTTTAAAGTTTTCTTATTTTTTCCAAGGTATATATTTTTCATTTTTTAGAGATTTATAATTCTTTTTTATAATTTTTTTGCATTTTAGGGTTTTTAGGGATTTTGAGGGGTTTATGGTTTTGTAGGATTTATATTGTTTTTATGGTTTATATAGGTGTTAGGGATTTTGATTTATGTTGTGTTTTTAGGGTTTTTAGTTTTTAAAATTTTATGGGTTAAATGATTTTAATGGTTTTTAGTGGGTTTGTGGATTTAATGATTTTTAGGGGCTTTTAGGGTTTCTAGTGTTTTATTTTTTTTATGGGTTATTATTATTATTTTGGGTTTTTATGGTTTTCCTAGGGTATTTCGGGGTTCTTAGGGTCTTTACATTTTTATGGATTTTTTAGGATTTTTAAATATTTTTATGGTTTTTTTTATTTTGGGGAATTTGAGAAATTTTTGGTCTTTTTTGTTTTTAGGGGTTTTTTGGGTTTTAAAATTTTTTAAGTTTTTTGGGGTGCTATGTGTTTATTGGTTTTTATGGTTTTATTAGGGTTTTCTTGTGTTTTAATTTTTTTTAACATTTTCAAGGATTTTTATGGATTTTTTATGATTTTATGGGTTTTGTGGTTTTGGGGATTATGATCATTTTGACAATTTTTAGGGTTAATATGGATTTCATTGTTTTTTATGTTTTTTTAGTTTCTTATGGGTTTAATGGTTTTTTAGTGTTTTATAAAAAATTTAGGGGTTGGAAAGGTTTTTAGATTTTTTAGTGGTTTGTGGTTTTTAAGGTTTTAGAGGTTTTATTGGTTATTTGGTGTTTTTATAGTTTTTAGGGTTTTTAAGTTCATTTATGGGTTTTATTGTTTTTTAGTATTTTTAGGTTTTTATGGGTTTTAAGTGTTTTTATATTTTAAATGTTGTATTTAGGTTTTAAGGGTATTTTTGGGGTTTAAGATTTTAGGTTTTTTGGGATTTTTCAATATTTTTATGGTTTTTATGGTTTTTTAGGATTTTTATGATTTATTTTTTATTTTTTAGGTTTTTAATGTATTTTTTGTTTGTTGGGATTTTTTAGTTTTTAGGGGTTTTAAGGATTTTAGTTTTTTTAAAATTTTTAGTGGGTTTTAGGGTTTTTATGGGGTTTAGGGTACTTTGTGGCATTTAGGGGTTTTATGATTTGTAGATTCTTAGGGTTATAAGGTATTTTTTGGGTCATTAGATTTTTTTGTAATTTTCGGGATTTGAAGTGTTTTTAGGTCATTAAGGTTTTCATAGCGTTGTTTAGGGTTGTTAGGTTTTTTTTATCATTTTTAGGGATTTTTTTGGATTTTATGGTTTTTTGGTTTTGTAGGGATACTAAGTGGTTTTAGTGTTTTTAGGGTTATTACAATTTTTTACCATTTTTATCCTTTTTAATGGTTTTATGTGTTTTAGGTTTTTAATATTTTCTTATAGGTTTCAGTTTTTTATGGATTTTTAAGATTTTTTTTTGGATTTTGATGGTTTTGTTGGGGATTTTAAGGATATTTCGGGTTTTATGGGTTTTTGTCCTTTTTATGGATTTTTTGAGGGTTTGTTTATGTTTTTGAGGGATTTAAGGTTTTTAGAGTTTTTTAAACATTTTTTTGGTTTAAAGGGATCATTGTGTTTTTAGTGGGGTTTTAGGTTTTTTATTATCTTTAAGGGTTTTTTATTTTGTAGATGTTTTTCAGTTTTTTAGGGTTTTTAGTATTTTTAAGTTTTTAGGGGTTTTAATTGTTCTTAGTTTTTCATGGTTTCCTTTGGGGTATTCTAGGTTTTTAGGATTTTTATCATTTTTGGATTTTTATGGCTTTTTAGGGTTTTTAGGTTTTTAGGTTTTTTTGGAATTTAGAGGGTTTTAGGTTTTTTAAGGTTTTTAGGGTTTTTAGTTTTTTTAGTTTTATTGGGTTTTTATGTGTTTTTATGATTTTATGGTTTTATTAAGGATCTATAGGGGTTTTTGTTTTTTTGTTTTTAGTGATATTTAAGGATTATGAGGTTTTTAGTTTTTTTTAGGGATATTGAGGGTTTTGGGTTTTTTGGTTTTTCAAGGTTTTAGGGTTTTTTTTTGTTTTCTTGTGTTTTTGAGTTATTTAGGGTTTTAAATATTTTTTTATTTTATTAACTCTTTAAGGGTTTAAATGGTTTTTTGATTTTTGAGTTTCTTTTAGGGTATTTATGGGGTTTTAGGGGTTTTAATGGTTTTTAGGGGTTTTTGGTTTTTTGTATTTTTTAAATGTTTCAATTTTTTTAGATTTTTAGGCGTTTTAATTATTTTTAAGTATTTATGATTTTTATAGGGTTTTCCTGAGATTTTACTATTTAAGGGAATTTTCAGGTTTTTAGGTTTTTTATGGTTTTTAGTGTCTTTATGGATTTTGAGGTCTTTTAGGGGTTTTATGGTTCTTTTGGGGTTGTGGGAGTTTGATTTTTTTAGTGATTTTCCTGATTTTAAGAGTTTTTTATTATTTTTAGCGATCTAAATGGGTTTTAATGTTTTTAGTGGGTTCTTAGGGGTTTATGGGTTTACATATTTTTTCAAGTTTTTATGGTTGTTATGGTTTTTTGGGGGTTTAGGGTACTTAATAGTTTTTAGGTTTTCTATCATTTATTTTGGTTTTTAGGGGATTTAATTTTTATAGGTTTTAAGGTTTTCTTATGGTTTTTGGGTTATTTACATTTTGAGGTATTTTTAGGTCTTTTTTTGGATTTTTGGGGGTTTTAGGGGTTTTTTAGTTTTTTAGTGTTTGTGTGGTTTTTAGGGTTTTTAGTTTTTTAGAATTTTTTAGATTTTTAGGGGTTTCAATTGATTTTCAATTTATAGGTTTTTATTATGATTTTCTAGGGTTTAATTTTTTTTATGTTTTTAGTGGTTTTTATGCATAATTTATGATTTTTGGTTTTTTGGGTTTTTAGGGATTTTGAGGGGTTTTTTGGTGTTTTGGGGGTTTTATGGTTTGTTGAAGTTTTTAGGGTTTTATGGGGGTTTATATTTTTTTAACATTCATGGGGATTTTTATAGATTTGGGGTTTTGGGGTTTTTTTGGGGTTTTGGGGGTTTTCGATTTTATTTTTTTTAGGTGTTTTAAGTCTTTTTTGGTGTTCAATTATTTCTTTGGGCTATTTCATTGTTTTTAGGGGTTTTATGTTTTTAAGGATTTTTAGAGGTCTTTTATTTTTATGCGTTTTATGGTTTTTAGGGATTTTCAGGGGGTGTTGGGTTTTTAGGTCATTAGGGTTTTTTAGGGTTTTTATCTTTTTTATTTTTTAGTATTTTTAGGTGTTTTATGATTTTATAATATTCTAATAGTTTTCATTATTTTTGGGTTTTTTATGTTTTAGGGATTTTTAAGCCTTTCTTAGGATTTTTTTTGTTTTTAGGGTTTTCGAGGATTCTGAGGTTTTTAGGTCTTTATGTTTATTTTGGGTTTTAGGGGCTTGTATATTTATTATTGGTTTTATGGGTTTTAAGAATTTTTTAGAATTTTAAGGTGTTTAAAGGTTTATTAGGGGTTTTAGTGGGTTTTAAAAAATTTATGGGTTTCAGAATTTTTTATGGTTTTGTGGGGTTTTTATTGTTTTATGGGTTTTTGGTTTTTTATGATCTTGTATGGCCTTTTAGGGGGTTTTAATGGTTTTTAGGTTCTTTTGGTAGTTTAAGTGTTGTTATATTTTTATGGTTCTCTTAGGGGTTTTAGTGTTTTTAAGATTTTTATGGATTCTTATGGTTTATGGGTTTTTTGGGATTTTGAGCAGATTTTAGGTTTTTATGTGTTTTTTGTGTTTTTAGGGATTTTAGGTATTCTTAAGGATTCCTATGGGTTTTTTGGTTTTTTGGGATTTGGGGGGTTTTTAGGGGTTTTAGGGTTTTTATGAGTTTTTTGACTTTTTTTAGGGTTTGAATGTTTTTAGTGTTTTTGATGTTTTTAGGGGTTTTTGAGTCTTTTAGGGTTGCTATGGTTGTTATCATTTTGAAGGTTTTTATGGGTTTTGAATGATTTTATGTTTTTAGGGTTTTCATAGGGTTTTTTGGGGTTTAGGTGGTTTTTTTGTTTTTATTATTTTTTAGGGAATTTGTAGGATTTTTATGGTTTTTATGGGGTTTTAGGAATTTGGAGGGGTTATATGGATTTTTAGGGTTTTTAGGTTTTTTAAGGCTGTGTTTTGGGTTTTTTTGATTTTTTTAGTGTTTTTTGGTTGTTATAATTTTTTAACTTTTTTAGTGGTTTAATGTGTTTTTAGTCTATTTAGTAGTTCTTAGGGATTTTTTGGTGTTTATGGTTTAATGTTTTGTGGGGTTTTAGTGTTTTTAGGGGTATTAGGGTATTTAAAAAAATATGGTTTTGGTTTTTTTTTATTTTTTATGTCTTTTAAGTGTTTTTATGTTTTTCAGGTTTTCTTATTGTTATTTCTACTTTGTTATGTTTTTTATGATTTTAGGAATTTTTAGGGATTTCTTAGATTATTTTTATTATTTAGGAATTTTATGGATTTGGATGGGTTTTAGGGTTTTATGGGTTTTAGGGTTTTTATGGTGTTTATGGTTATTATGTTTTTCCCAGTTTTTTAGTGGTTTTGAGTTTTTTGGGGTTTTTTAATATTTAGATATTTTTTAATTTATTAGGGGTTTAAAGGGTTTTTAGAGTTTTTAGGGGATTTAGATTTTTTATGGTCTTTGTAAGATTTTAGAATTTTTTTTGTTATTATTCGGTCTACTTGTTTTTAGTATTTTATGGTTTTGATAGGGTTTTTAAAGGGTTTTTGGGTTTTTTTTTGCATGTTGAAGGATTTTAGGGATTTTTTTTATGGGTTTTGGGGTTTTTATGGGGTTTTAGGGGTTTTTTATGGTGTTTGGGTGTTTGGGGATTTGTTTAGCTTTTATTTTCTTTATGCTTTTAGGGATTTTAAGTGTTTTTAGGTTTCTAAGGCTTTATTAGGGGTTTTTTGGGTTATTCGGGTTTTTATGTTTTATAGATTTAAAGGGCTCTTTTAGAACTTATATGGTTTTAGGGTTTTAATGGATTTTGAGGGTTTTTTTAAATTTTTGGGGTTTTTTTGAGTTTTTAAGGTTTTAAGGTTTTTGGAGTTTCTTTAACAATTTTAGTGGTTTTAAGGGTTTTTAACTATTCTTGGTTTTTAGGGGTTTTATGGGTTTTATGGATCTTAAATGTTTTTAGGGATTTCTATGGTTTTTAGGGGTTTTAGGTTTTTTTGGTTTTTAGGGTTTTTATAATTATTTTGGGTTTTTATGGGTTTTAAGTGCTCTAGGGTATTAAGGTTTCCTTATGTTTTTATTGATTTTAAGTGCATTTTTAGTATTTTTATACTTTTAGAGGTTATGAAGGTTCGTAGGATTTTTTAGGTTTTAGGGCTATTATCATTTTTTGTGGGGCGTTAGGTTTGGGGGGGGGGGTAGGTTTTTAATGTTTTTTATTATTGCTTAACATTTTTAGGGGTTTGAAGGGGTTTTATAGTTTTTAGTGGGTTTTTTGGGGTTTTGTTGTTTTAAATGTTTTTAGAGGTTTTCTTGGTTTTTAGGGGTTTTAGGGCAAGGAAGGTGCAGGTCCAAGCTACTCCTACCCCCCCCCCAAATTTATTAGAAAAAGAGAATATTGAAGACTGGGGAGGGGAAGAGTCAATTGAAACATACAAAAAAATGAACCCCAAAAAGAAAACAAAGAAAGAAAAAGACGCAAAATAAAACCACACACAACACCAGCATCTGCGCCAGCATCATCACCTCTTATCCAATTAGCACCATCGACCATCAGCCCCAATCTCAATCACCATAATACCATTCACCAGCACAGAATTAATCAATACTCATCAGGTAGACAAACCATAACCAAACAGAAATGGCAAACAAAACCAGCAACACCAAAAGCCAAGACCTCCCCCCTCTGAGCCAATGGATCGGCCCCGAGCACACTGGGTAATGCCTGAAGCCAATGACAAACATGAATGAAGGAGCACAAAGATTCTAGATGCATACTGACGTAATAACTATTCACACCAGATCGGGTGCCATGGTAGTCACAGAGGAACACCAGACGCACTTCGTAGCCAGGAAAGCCAGAACCAAAACCCAGAACCAGGAGCTGCAGGGGCTCCAAAGCCGAGAGGAAACATGATTCGGAGGCCAGACCACCTTGGAATGACACACGTTGGCACAAAACTATGACCCCAAATCTAAGAACTCCAAAACTATATCCAAGCATGCGAGAGCCAACTGTGGACATTCCAGATCTAGAACAACCCAAAAAACGGAGGCGCAACAACGCTGCCACCAGACAGAACCGGATCACGAAGATCCATCCATTGAACACTGAAACCAGGAACACCAAATCTGATCCCAAACATGCCATAACTGATAGCTCACACTCCATATCTAAATCATCCTAAAGATTGGAGGTGCAACAAAGATTCCACCATACACAACCATACCACATTGTTCCATCACCAAATAGTATCGATCTGAGTTGAGACATCCGGCATTGAGGCCGAACTACGCCAATGGAAGAAGGAAGAAGATTCATTAGAGTTACCTTAGCTATGCAAGGAGGGGATGAGAGCTTCCGTTCAGAGGCCAAAACATAAGGGTTTTTGGGATTTCAGTTTTTTTAGGGTTTTTAGCATTTTTTAGTCTTTTAAGGGTTTAAAGTGTTTTTTATTTTGGGTTTCTCAACAGTTATAGGGTTATTTACGTTTCAGGTATTTTTATATCTTTTTTAGGATTCTTATAGTTTTTATATGTTTTAAGAAATTTCATGATTTTTGGGGTGGTTAGGGGTATAGTGAATTTAGGGTTTTTGATGTTTATAGGTTTTCATGGGTTTTATGATTTTTTAGGTTTTTATGGTTTTCATAGGGTTTTTTAGCATTTTTAATGTTTTTAGGATTTTAATTTATTTATAGGAATTTTTATGATTTTTATGTGTTTCTAGTGTTTTTAGGGATTTTGATGGTTTTTAGGGTTTATGGTTATTTATTGTTTTTATGGTTTTTTTGAGTTTTTAGTTTTTTTACTGTTTTTAGAGTTTTTAACATTTTTTGGGATTTAAAGGGTTTTTATAGTATTTTTCTTTAAAGAGATTTCAAGGGTTTTATTGTTTTAATGGTTTTTTTGGGGTTTTTTTTGTTTTTTGGTTTTTAGGGGTTTTAGGGTGTTTTAAGATTTTATCACTTTTTAGGTTTATTATGAGTTTAAAGTAAATTTATGTTTTTAATGTTTTATTTGGGTTTTCAACATTTTTAGGATTTTTTAAATTTTTTTTTATTTTTTTGGATTTCTATGGGTTTTTCGAGTTTTAGGGATTTTTTGGGTTTTTTATGGTTTTATAATTTTAGTGAGTTTTTTAGGTTTTTATGTAGTTTGAGTTTTTAAGAGTTTTAAATATTTTATAGAGTTTTTAAATGTTTTTATGGACTTAAATAGTTTTTAGAGTTTTTAGTGGGTTGCATGGGTTTTAGGGGTTTTAGGTAGTTTTATGGTCTTTATGGTTTTTAGGGGTTTCATGGTTTTTCAATGTTTTAGGGGTTTTATGGTGTTTTAGGGGTTTTGGGGTTTTATGGTTGATTTATTTTTATGGATATTTTGGATTTTATTTGTTTTATGGTTATAGGGATTTTAGGGTTTTTGGGTTTTCAGAGGTTTTTAGGTTTTTTGAGTATTAACTATTTTTATGCATTTAAGTTTTTACTATAGATTTTAGTGTCTTTAGAGTTTCTTATGTTTCTAATTATTTTTATGGATTTTTTTATGATTTTGATTGTTTTTAGGGGTTTTAGTGATTTTGATGTGTTTTGGGGGTTTTTAGGGTTTTATGGTTTTTTATCCTTTATTTTATTTTTAGTTGATTTATGGTTTTTAGAGTTTGTTAATATTTTTTGGAGTTTTCAGTGGGTTTATAGTTATTAGTGGGGTTTTATGGATTTTATAGTTTTTTAGGGTTTTATGGTTTTAAGGTTGTCTTATGGTTATTATGGATTTTAGGGGTTTTAAGGGTTATAGGAAAATAAGGGTCGGGGCCAGGATATCCCTGACACCCCTCAAAATTTATTAGAGAAAATAAAGACACTGCAGACAAGGGAGGGGCGGGGTCAATCAACCCATACCCAAAATCCCTTAACAAACACACACCCACAAACCGAAGAAAAGAAAACACAAAAGAAGCACCAAGCAACCATCAACAACCCACACCTTCACGGGATCTACCAGCCTTCCTCACCATCATCATCATCATAATCCGCACCAGGGGGATCTCCCTCGACACCATAACCGGAGGCCGCATCAGAGTCTACTGATTCCCATTCAGAAGAGTCGTATTGCTTCAAGAAATTGGCACAGTACTCCCTTAACCTCATCTGCTCCACATTCATCTATTTCTTGGAAGCCATTTCACCTCCTCTAGAGGAATTTATAGCCTTGCAGGATGCTCTTGTGGACACAGTCTTTATCAAGGAAGAGTGGTCCTTCCTCAGCTTCCTCCTTTTTGGGTCAACATGGATACCAACAAGCTTGTTTTCCTTCTCGGTGGCCTCCTCAAACATGGACCTCTCCTTAAGGACCATATCCATACTGTGATACATCCTACTATTATCCTCTTGGACTTGATCGAGAATGAAGGAGGATTCCTGGTTAAGTGACCAGGCTGCAAGAACCCTTTCATGTGCATGAGCAGCAACATCTCTCTGCTCAGAAACCCCCCCCCCCCCATCCCATGTCCCTCCCCTGATCAGCTGCCTCCTCCAGGTTCTCTACAAACCCCTACTCCTCCACCCTCTCCTACATGGTCATATGATCCCTACCAATAGTCCCCTCAAGAACCACCTCATATGAAAGTAAAACCATTTCAGATAACCTTCCACCAGCCACACCTTCACGACCAGTCTCTCCCACCACCACATTGGTCACCACTGAGGATACTTAATTCCTGTTCTGCCAAAACCCTTTGCTCATCCACATCCCCATGTGCAACATCTTTCCCCTCTGTATCAACACATACCACCAAGCCCTGCATCTCCATATCCCCTTACTCATAGGACTCCCTCGGTTTGATCACATCCCTTAGTTCCTGTTGAGCCACATCCTGCTCAAGATCTCCCCCCTGCTCACCCACAACTTGCCTCTGATCTAGCACCCCCTGCTCAAACACATTCTCCTACCCGGCTGTACAATAGAAATCACCAGAAACATCTTTATTAAGAACCACTACAGGCTTTTTCAGTCCAGAAACATCTTCAACACCATCCTTCCCCACCTACACATTATTCCCTGCTGCCAGAACCTGCATCTCATAATCTCGAGATCCATCACAACTAAAATCCCGCATTTTAGGTTCAACCACCCCACAGCTTAAGATCCCATTCTGTTTCTGGACACAAAGTAATACCTCCCCATAACATCTATCTTATCATGATCCTTCCTCATCCCTTGCTCCTCCAGAACCCCTTGTGTCGCAGCTTCACCCTCTTGTGAAATAGAATCCAGACACTCAAACCGATTATGCAGGGAAGTCCCACATGGGATCGCCTCCCTTCATCTAACCTATTCACTGTTGAAAATATCAATAGAATTCGTAACCACTGCATTTTCATCAACCTTTCCACTACTATTGTTTAAAGATTCTGGCCCCAAAGTGCATGAACCCGTCCTTTCCACCTTATCACCACCAAAATTTAGGTTGGCTCGCAGGCATGCAAAAATGTCCCTGACCTTTGGCTGAGGAGGTAAGAAAGCCTTAGCCTCATGTTCCCATTCCAATGTCTGATGTCTTATGCCTTTCCCCACTGGGGCCAACCTCAAGCCATCCAACCCCTTAATAACTTTCCTGCAGGCCCGATCAACATGGACGATATGCCGGAAGGAGGAGCAAAATCAACCCAGGTTTCAATGATAACTGGCTGCCTCCATCGGATCTCCTCACCAATAATGATCCACACAAAGTCTATCGGTGCTTTAGAAACATCCACTTCGATAAAATCCCTCGGAGCCACTGGGTGGTATAGATCCCGAGTCCTGTTATCAACACAAAGAAATCTTCCCACCATGTTCCCCAACATAGAGATAATAGAAAAGTTCTGGAAGGGGAGAGGGAGCTCTGGAAACCTCACCCAGGTAGCCACCATCGGCGAATCACGTTGCAAATTAATATCAAAACTCCATTGAAATAAAGAGGATCGGGCACCATCGCAAAACTGGGGGGGGGGGAAAGACTAAGCATGAATAAGATCTACCTCAGACGTAAAAAGAATCAGAATATGAAATCTATCAATAAGACCTACCATAGCACGACCCTTCAGATCCCAAAATTCAAATAAAAATCTATCAAAAACATCCACAGGGTGCTGCCATTTTGTGAATCGAGAAACCAAAGTCAAATTATGCAACGAAGAGGCTTCATTAAACTCCGAGATATAAAGATGAAGTTGCGGACGCCCATCACGCAGGTTAGGAACCTTGGGGAAAATCTTAATCAGCGGAAAAGGGGGCAGCAAGTCTGGGGCAGTGAACAGAACCAAAGGAAGATCATCCGCGAAAGGCCCCTCCCCTGCAGCGGGGGAGGGTGGTGCACAAAGTCCGTCATCGTCTTCAAGGGTTCCAAGGAATACCTCCATCACAAGAGAGTGGATGAAGCGCCATCCTCCTAGGGTTCTTTAAGGGTTATAGTGTTTTTGTGTTTTTTAGGTTTTTAGGGTTTAAAGTGTTTTTAAGAGTTTAATGGTTTCCTTATAGTTTTTAATTTTTTTTACATTTTTAAGGATTGTTTGGGATTTTTTAGTTTTTTTTATTTTTTAGGGGTTTTAAGTATTTTAAGGGGTTTTTGAGATTTTTAGGGATTTTAGGGTTTTGTTATTTTTTGGTTTTAGTGTTTTTTTTATTTTTTTGGGGCTTTATGGATTTTCCAAAGTTTTTAGGGGTTCATATAGTTTTTAGAGTTTTTAGTAGGCTTTTAGGGTGTTTATGGTTTTCATGGTTCTTTTGGTTTTAGGGGTTTATAAGGTTTTTGGAGGTTCATAGGGTTTTTAGTGTCTTTTAGGGTTTTATGGGGTTTTAATGTAATTTAGGTTTTTTAGATGTTTAAAGTGTTTTGGTGGGGTGGTGCACATGGTGCCCTTAAGCGGGGTAGTTCCTGTATCTAAAGATAGGTTGGTATGAAATCTAAGAGTGTAAAATACAACTTTGGCCTTGGTGTATGTTATTTTCTTGCACTTGATATTATAAACCCTTGGAGGATCGTGGGGATGAGGATGTTTAATGCACTACATTAGGAGTAGTTGGGGTCATAGTTGGCTGCTTCAACTATTCTTGGAGTATGTCATGATCCCCGTTAATTATTTTTTGAGTCATTCAACTATCTATCTTTTTATCCCTTTTTCTAATGAATGTTTTCCATGGTTCTTATTCATTAGGTCAGTGGTGAAAACATATGCCACTTTTGCTGGTGGTGGTCCCATATTTAATTAAATGGAATCTATTATTCATTGTAGGAGGTACTTAATGAAAAAACACTCTTGAATAGTGTATCCTAGTTTCTAGGGGAATTGAAAATAATTTGGCCATTCATCGAGACCAACTTCAACATCCCTCTTCGGTTCCGGTAGTTAGAACAAGTCGCAATTCATTGAAGCTACAAATTATCCAAATATTTGATCATCTCAGAATGTTTATAATTTATTCCTTATATCCTCAAATTGATTTCATTTGGACCCCCTTCACTCATCTTGTCGAGGTGGGGGGTGTTGATGTCTAGGGTCTGTACGATTTGGTGTGGGCCTTTGAGTTGGGGATGGTATAGGTGGATTAAGAATAATAGAATCCACATCATCTCTTCCCACCCTTTTTCCTGGGGCTGATGTGGTTGCCTGGGACTTGAGATTAGTCTGCTTCATGGAATCCTATATTCTCTGGGAAATGAGAGAGAAATCCCAGAACCAAGTTGTATACTTTACCGGGATGAGTGGTGTTCTCATATCATCACAAAGATTGTCAATGCACATGGCAAGAATCTCATCTTGGGGGAGTGTCCAGTTCAGGGCATAAGTCTAACCTCTCAATATAGAAATTATTTTTGAAACTCTTTCATTCTACCACTATTTGAACTTCATAAGGTCACTAACTATTTTTTGGCAATGTTGAACTAAACTGGAAGATTAACAACTGTCATAGGTCCTCCTAGCCTATTATCAAATTGGACGGTAAAATGGTGTAACATATAAAGGTTGAACCTTATGGGGTTTGCACGAAGCATATGAGTTTCTCTATTTCTTGTTTCTATACTGTCACCATCATGGGGTCATAGTAAGATGAATATTGCATCATATGTTATTCCAGGTCACCAAAAACATTGAATACATAGAATATGGGGTTCCCAAAATTTTGAGGTGGTGGGACATTGCTTGCCCAATTAGTACATGATTTCTGTTCTGGTTTTATCAGGGTGTGTCTCCCTTCCATGGATTCCAATTGAGATGCTAGTAAATCGATTGTATGGATGAGCCCCTGATGTATGTATTTTTGTAACTGATCATGGGAAGGAATAGCCGGGTGTAGGATTGGTTGGACCGATTCTACTAGAACTTAAGGTGGATACTCGACTAGAGAAATCCTTTCTGTATTCTTCTGAATTTTTTCTAGTTATTCCCATAATGGAGGGAAATCATGTTATCATACTAAGATTGGGTTCAGGTAGACTGACCGTCCCAACACTGGCATGAATGAGATTTCTAGCCTTGCTTCATTTTCTAGGGTGAGCACTTGTTGAAGAGGCAAATCTTTTGGAAGTGTGTGTGGATTATCTACCTGAGGAACAAATCCAGTAGGATGGATTACTTGGAGAAGTTCAGTGTTGATTCAAATTATCTCTTTCATTTATTCCTCCTACTGAGCTAATATCTCCTCAAGAATAAATGACATGTTATCCTATGAAGGAAGAGGTGGGTCATGTACAACCATGTTCATGTTCTTCTGGTAGATTGGGATTCACATAGGAGGTAGAGAGGGATTGATCCAGGGGATGATAAAATTTAAGGTGGCTTGTTGGTTCTGGGTACACACACATTTAGGCTTAGTGTGGACCAACTCTAAGAGGGAACACTCTTCTCTCACATCATAATTAATTGTATTATTTTCAATGAGGTTTATATTATTGACATGCATAGTGTTCGCTGAAACATACCGCATTGCGGGTGTTGTACCATGTGTTGAATGGTGGGAGAGCTTCTTGCATCCTTTGTTATATCTTATCCTTCCATTTTAGGGTCCTCTTCATGTTTCTTGATGAAGCGTAACACTAGGGGAACCTTGATATGACCTAACTGTACATATCATTTATGGGAGACATGACTCATGATATGGGATAGAACAAGTAACATATCTATTCATTGTTCTCCCCAAATGGGAAAAGGCTGACATCCACTAGGTATGTGGTTGAGGTAAAAATTATCCTAGCCTTATGGGATGGGGTTTCCCCATTTCTTTTCCATTGTACCTCAGGCCAGATTTGATGGTCTTATTGGAAATTTTTTTGATTAAAATTCCCCCAACCCAGCAGGATGAGGTTGATCTTGTACTACAGCTATCGATACTACTATCACTTATTTCTTGATCTAGTCCATTCCCATTAAAGTGTGATCCAGAAATTGTGCTAGGCCTTTACATGAATTATTTTATTTAGAGTAAACAACCATTACTTTTTGATTGTATTCCCTTATGTGATAAGCCTTCTAAACATTCCTAGTTTCCTAGTTTAGGATTTTTTTCAATGGCTCGCTCTCTTCAGGCCTGAAGCATTTGAGTCATACTCAAGGTCGCTTCTTGTTGATCATGCCATCATTAATGACTAGTAATTTTATTTTTATGTTTTCTTGGGATGATAACAATTCAATATTCCATTTGTAGTGGGATCTTATTGATGAGAAGTGGGGTAAAGTGAAATTCTCGATGATCTCCCCAACCCTGGAAATGAACAACAAATTGTGCATCACTAATAAGGCAATGCAACTTGTGCAGCAAGAAGAGGCAAACCAATTCAGGATCTTTCTTAAACCTCTCAAAGTGTGGTTTCCAAACATACAGTATAGCTTTTAGGTCAATTTGGCGGTGAAGCTCTGTCATTATATTGACATGGTCAGCATGCCTGTCATAGGGTAAATACATTTCTTTCAGCTGGTGGAGAGTTGTCCAGATGTTGAGACGAATTTGGTGTATGCATCCCTTGGAAAACTCTCTCAGTATTTCAAAGTGAGAGGTGCTAGTAGGCCAGAACATAACCAGTACACCATCCTTGGAGAGTTTTCTTCTCACGAGAAACATACTATTTTTATCTTCCTCTAGGGATTCCTCTAATTGGTGCTCCCCACTTCGATGATTTGTGATGAATTTATCCTAAGTAGTGGGCCTAGTAGGGATTTCATTAATATATGTGTGGTATAGAGGTGGATTATAAAATGATCATGGCCCTGGGCCATCTTCTTGCTGAGAAAGGATGTTACTTTTAATTGATATATTTTCTAGCATAGATGACCCCACCCTTCTAAGTGCCTTAGAATATGAGGTCTTTCTTATATTTGATCCAATGAGAGGAGAACCTTCTTTTCAGTGTGAATTTTGAATATGGGGAGGATCTTCATAGCTGATGATGTGGTAGAAAATACTACCATCAAATATTATTGTCTGACCATAAGGATATTTTCTACAGTGTATACCATAGGGAGGACTATCAGGGAATATTGCATCATGTGGAGGTCCTTCTTACTATTTTCTATTACTATGGGTAAGACCTTCAAAATGAATTTCATCATGGAGAGGTCTACCATAATAGCTTGATATCCAGCTACAGGCATAATATCTTTAGTGCGCATCCTGAGTATGGCCTTCAGGATGTATTGTAATGAGGGGTTGACTGTCGCGTTGTTTGATGTCACTACGAGAGGGGGGGGGGGATTGCAGTGACTGCCATCATAGAGAGGGATACCATTATATCTTGTCATCTGACTATAAGGAGAAATTCTGTAGCATATTCCATGTGGAGGACCACCAGGATGAATGAATTCAAGGTGAGGAAATTATTTTTGTTTGATTTCTGGTCAAAGGGAGGTCTACCATGAAACTCATAAAGAGATGGTTTCTCTTGATCACGTGTTTTTTCCCACTAAGTAATCCCTCATGGGTTCTCTAGGTAGGACTTTCATAGCTTCTGGTAGAAACATTGCAAGGAAGAACTTCACAACTGCTAATACCACTTCCATAATTTAGTAATGGATTGATAGGATATAGAGCCTCTATTTATACATGTTTGATGACATCAAGAACTTAATCTTCTACAAGAGAAGGATTATAAATATTCTATTCATTTTATAGATGCCTTGGGTATAATTTATTTTTTGGTTCTCTCTTGCGGGTAACTGGGGCATCCTGATGTTGGTAATAAACTTTATGCATGGGTTACTATTTGAGTGGTTCCTATGATGTTGTTAAGATATGCCAATGGACATCTTGAGTTATGGTAGATATATATACCTTCCCTGGATTGGCCACCACATTGGACTAGTTTCCTCAAATTGGGATGGGTATTTTTCTTGATTTGGTTGTCCTTATATCGCGAAATATGGTCATCAACCCTCCTTGACTAGAATTGGGATTTAGATCTGCTCTGGAGTGGTTATATTATTTTTTGGCTGAGTCACCCATCTTGGGGAGATGTGGTCATGGTCCTAAATCTTTTATTTATCTGTAAATGAAATTATTTAATGATATATCTAAAGGATGTGTCCTGGAGTTGATATCTGATCCTCCATCATTTTGAGGATGTGTTGGGACATGTCTTTTTATAGAACAGGTATAAATGCCAATTTCGATGTCAGAGTATATGTTTGTTCATTATATGGTCTTCTATGTGTTCCCAGTTGGTACTAGAAGTAATTTTATGTTGGGGAATAAGAAAGAGTCTTCCCCTGGTTTGTATTCAGGATACACCGACTGTTTTCTCCAGTTTTCATCCTATTTGGATGACTAGTTTTTTATTTGTCAGCTGAAATTTTTATCTTCTAGTTTTCCACTATATTAATCTCATGGGATTGATATGAATCTGTATAAACTTGACTCTGCCTATATTTTCTTTCCACCATATTTTACAGTTGAGATTATTAGTGGTAGGTAGGAATTTTCTTCTGCTCTTTGATTATCATCGTATTTGAGTTGAGGGATTTATATAAGGGGGAAGTAATTTGACTATGACCTTTCTTGATTTCAACAATATTTAACTTCTAGGATTCATATTCATCTATAGGGAGGTATGTCTGCATGTAGATTTCTCCCTATTTGGATGATGGGATTGTGATGGATTAGTATGAACTTGACTCTTCTTATATCTGGTTGTCTTCCTATTTTGATGATGGGATTCATATGCATCGGTGGGAATTTCCATATACCTAAAACTTTATAATATATTTGTGTGGTGGGATTAGTGAGAATTGGATATAATTTGTGCATCTCTTAATGTTACATTGTATATCTGTGGTGGGCTTTAGAAGAAGGGGTAGGATTTTTTACCTACCCATAGCATGCCACTGTGTTTTTTACGGCACATATCCTCCTCATCAATCAGGGTGATTACATTACCTTGATTATATTTTCATTTCCCTATACAAATCACATGAGTATATTGTATCCATTGGACTTCACAGGGGACCTAGATATTATATCCTCTTCAGAATGAGGATACTAGGTCGTACGTTGTTTCATGAAAATTTCTTCTGGCAGGGGATCTTGCATAAGACCCCTGAGTAGATGGGATGAAGTCAGTAGTGTCAACTTCATCTTCCTCCCTATGATAATAGAGGTACTCATTTTCATGTTCTGGGGATAGGATTTCGAAATGGTTGTGGATGGAAAGTGGGGCCACCCGATTCTAATCTATCGTCCATCGTTGTGTGGGATACTAGTGTGGATTTATAGCCTTGAGGGATTTCCTTGCTGCCTCCATGATGGGGAGAATAATATTTTTATGGTAATCCTTAATTTTCACATTTTATACCTAGCGTTGAAGATGTTGGGTGGACGATGTTGTCATGTTCTTTGTTGAGGACCCAGTTTCATCGGTAGTTGTTAATGTACATGTCTGAGAAATCTATCGGGATTATATTTGATTGAATCTTTCTTTGTTAATTACCATCTATATACATGATAAGAACAAACAAAAAACCACTTCAAAGTATTATATCATGACCACATGCATTATTTAGGATATTTATTGGACCTCTTCCTTTTTTGATTTGAAAGGGTCTTGTGGTGGGGTAACCTTCCAACTTGGTTAAAGATTCACATCGGGTCCACCAATTTTGTTTCAAACTATGGTGCATTGTTATACCCAAGGTCGAAAATGGTCCATCAGGGACTGGGGTGGTATATCCATTTTTACATTATGAATTATGTTTCATAGTTTATTAGTTTTAGTAGGTGATTTCAGGGGGTTAAGTGATTGTACAATCACTCCACATCAAGTACAACATCCTCAAATGGTCTCCAATGGGTTTATTCACAGAGCTAGAAACACCCAGAAACCCTTTTATCCATGATTCATTGACCTTCATTCAAAAGGAAGGTGCTTGTTTGATGTTTATTTGGCCATTATCACTTAAGGATTCCAATTGGTCGAGAGGATGGGAACTCAGGCTCATCACATCCTATTGGGGAAAATTATTTCTTATTCTAGGACTCTCTTATATATTTTATCTATGTTCACATGTTCCTGAATTCTTGGTTCATTACCAATTATGTTTCCATTATTATTTCCACTAGGTTAGATACCCTAAGAGGGGGGGGGGGTGAATCGGGGTATGACAGATTAAAACAATTTCCCCTTTTGATCTTGTTTTGCTGTTAGACAAAACCCTCCTTTCTCTCTTTCCCGTTGCAGAGTATGAATAAACCTTAAAGCATACACAAGACAAAAAATTTTTTACTTGGTTCACCCTCACTGGGCTAAATCCATGGATAATACACCATAAGTGTGATGATGCACCAATTCCACTCTAAGCGCACTACTGTTTACAAGTTCAAAGCGGACTCACTGTCCCTCTTGGTTTACAACCACTCACAATTTGAGAACTTACTACTCTATCAAATGAAGTGAGATCAATGCTTCTTCAGAAGATTCTCTCATAGTTTATAGACCTTTAGGTCTCTTCATTACCACTAATGAAATATGCATCCTTATCTGTTGATAGATGTTCTGTTGATGTTCAACTTTCACCCACAGATGAATCTCACTTTGCACCGGGTGTACTGGGAAACATCACTTTTTACGTGAAGCCTTTATTGGGTCTTGAACGTAATTTCCTGCTTTTGCACAAAATCCACTTTTCACGCAACACCACTTTTATGTACAACCACTTATTTTTCACACATCCTTTGCTTTACACGCAAACAATTCTTTTATGTGAAAACTTTTCGTTTTCACGCAACACACTTGTGCACTCCAATTTCGTGTGCTAGAGCTTAGATACTCTTTAAGTCTTAATCTATTGCAAATTAGGGGGTAACTTTATATTAATAGGCAAAATCTACACCTATGTGAAAAACCCTCCTTGATCACGTAATTCACTTCAAACACGAAAAACACATTTTCCGCACAACATCGTTTTTCACACACTACTCTAATATTCAGTGCACCCCATGCCTTTTCCAATTTTTGAGCTTCTGATCTTGAAACACCTCTTGCACAAAAAACACCAATACTCTATTTCACACACCATGCTAATATTTAATGCACTATTTTCTTTTTTGCGCACCGTGAAAATATTTCGCGCATCACTTTCCTTTTTAGCACACCACGTAAATATTTCACGTACCACATTCCTTTTTCACACACCACACAAATATTTCGTGCACCACAATCCTTTTTTGCACACCTATTTACTTTTCCTAATAACAAATCTCTCCATTTTATGATTTTCTGGCCCAAAAATTTGGAAAACACTGGAAAACGACACCACCTTGTATATTCTCTTTTTGTGCTGCCTCCAGATCATCCATTCCTTTTTTGAGGTTCTTCAATCAAACATGGATAGCCAAAAACATCTTTTGAACCTGAAAAATCACCTTGTAATCCCACTTTTTCAACAAATTCTACATCGTGGTCTACTTTGTGAACAAACACAACATGGAGGCCCACATTCTCAACAAACTCAATCACCTCAAAAATACTTCAACAATACCTTGAGGGATTTTTTCCCAACAATATCGCCCTTTGGGTTTGTTGACAACTCTTCTCATAAAAATTCTATGTACTTTGATACCTTGTTAAAGCTTCTTCCAATTTCTACCACCATTCTCCTCTTTTGATTCTGATAGCGATCAAGGATTCACTCAACAAATACTCTAATACCACATGAGCAATTCTCACTGTGAGAAACAAGAGTAAATGAAAAGATCCTCAATGAATCACTTCATTTCAACAACCAAATGTTGAAACCCAACTGATAAAAATTTTCAAACTGATACCAATTATTGATACCACGCTGATACCAATTGGTGAATGTTGGAAGCCTTCTCACACCATTCAAACATCACTGTTCTTCTTTTATCACGATCCTAAACTGTCATGATATCTATTCTTTGATCGATCACTTCTAGCATTTTTAGATTTAAAAACTCCCATTGTCTGCTTACAACTTCATCTCTTCTTCAGCTTTCAACTCCCCCAATCTCATTACTCTCCCCCTATCTTGCTGCTCCACCTATCAGCTTCTCCCTGTGTCTTTGACTAAGACATTTTCTCCCTTCTTTAGCCACAGTTTCTCCCCCTTAAGGAGTTACTATTTCTCCCCCTTTGTCAACAAACCCAAAGGTCACTCCTCTTTGGTTTGAGAAATTGGAAAGAACACATATTAGTACAGTAGAGAAAAAACATACCATACCTCGGGGAGAGGGGGAGGATTCCAACAATCACACTTTTTCAAGTGCAGGGAGTCGACTGAACTCCCAGAGCCAGTCAGTGCCTTTCAAAAGCATCCTTGGGTAAGGCCTTTGTCAGGATGTCTGTATCTTGTAGCTCTGTAGGAACATACTCCAACTTCACAATTCTCTTCTAAACCTTTTCCTTAATAAAATGATACATTATCTCAATGTGCATTGTCCTTGAGTGATGGACGGGATTTTTGCTGAGATTTATAGCACTTGAGTTATCACACTGGATTCTGATCAGAGACATCACTGCAATGACCATATCATCAAGATGATGCTTCATCCATAATAACTACGTGCAAGATTGAGTGGAGGAAATATACTCATCTTCTTTGGTGATCAATGAAATGCAATATTTCTTCTTTCTTATCCAAGAATTACACAATCCACCATGATAGAAGGAACCTTCTGACATTGATTTCCTGTCATCTGCTAAACCGGCCCAATATGCATCAGTATATCCCCATAACTCTGACTGAGATTTGTCACTATATATCAAGCTGAATTACATTGTGCCCTTGATATACTGAAGTTTTATTTTTACTGAAATCATGTGATTTTATTTGGGATTACTATGATATCTTAGTGCTTTTCATGTGGCAAATAAAATATCAGGCCTTATTGCAGTCAAGTACAATATACATTCAATTATTCGCCTGTATTCTGTGATATTAACTGCTTTGACATCCTCATCTTTAGACAGTTTCATCTAGGTAGTAACTAGAGTCTTCATCTCCTTGGAATTTTCCATGCCAAATCTTCTTAAAACCTCCTGGGAATATTTGGATTGAGAAATGAATATTATATTCCTTCCTTGTGTCACCTATATACCAAGGAAAAACGTTATCTCTCCAATCATTGACATTTCGAACTCAGTTTTCATGAATTCCGAAAACTGTCTGCACTGAGATACAATGGATCACCCAAATATTATGTCAAAAACATAAACCTACACCATCATCCTTTGAATATTATTTTTGTTGAAATAGAGATTCTAATCCACTCCACCATGATGGAAACCAAGATTCTTCAAGTACTGACCAAGCCTTGAATAACATTCTATCAGTTCTTATTTTAGCCTATATAACACTTTCTTTAGCCAAAAAACCTTGTTATCATCCTTTTTAATAAGAAAACCATATGGCTACTCAATATACAATTCTTCCTCCAGAATCCCATTCTAGAATGCAGATTTGACATCCATATGGAGGACTTTGAACTTCCATTGAACTGTAATGGATAGAAATAATCTGATTGTCTCTAGTCTCGAAATTGGGGAAAATGTCTCATAAACACCTATTCCCTCTATATGGGAGTATCCTTTTCATACTAGTCATGCTTTGTTCTGAATCACTATGCCATCTCCATTCATCTTGTTGCGACAGACTCATTTAGTCCCGATGAAATTATTATCTCCTAACCTCAAAATAATCTCCCATGTACGATTTTTCTCAATATGATCAAGCTCTTAACTCATTGCCTGAAGCCAGTTTTTATCTCTAGATGCATCAGTAAAACACATCAGCTCAACCTGAGATAGGAAAGATGTATGCTGCAATGATTTCATTATCCTTATCTAAACTGGATCTGATTGATAACCAATGATATTCTGCCTGTCCATTTCAGTTCAACTCCTTGACTTTTGTGTAGATACTGATTTTACTTCCTCATGATCATCATCAGTATCTTCTTATGAATCAACATCAACCACTTCTTATCCCCCTGTGTTGATTTCCTCCTCATCACTTTCATCAAGAAATTGTTCACCACACTGTTGAATGATCTCCTCTTTCTCCACTACAGTGACATCATTTCTCTCAACTACTTTTCCCAGCCTTTTGTTAAAGAATTTGTATGCTTTTCTTTTTCCTATGTAGCCAAGGAATTTCCCCTCATCTCCTTGTGACTCTTATTTCCTATGTTTTTCCTTGTTGAGGATAAATATCTTACTTACAAATATTCGTAAGTATTTCACTATTGGATTCTTTCCATACCACATATCATACGGAGTCCTTCCATCCTTTGGACACAACAGATCCCTATTAGAAATGTGGATCGATGTCAAAACGTCTTCCTTCCAAAATTTCTCTAGTTGATCTTTTTCTATGAGCATTGTTCTATCCATATTTTTTATGATCTGATTTCTCATTTCAACCACTCCATTTTTTTGGGGATTTCTCACTAAAGAAACATGATGACTTATCCCATGTTTCTTGAGATAGTCTTCAACCAGACTATTTGTGAATTCTGTACCATTATCAGTATGAAACTTCAGAATTTTCTGTCCAAGCATGCTTTCGCACTCCCTCCAGTACTTTTTTAAGCAGGTGAACACATCCGACGTATGGGGGATAACAAATACCCATGACATTATACTATATTCGTCAATAAAAAGAACATAGTACCTCTTTCCATCAATTTTTCTTGGTATGATAGGTCCACAAACACTATCATGAACCAATTCGAGCACTCTTGTTGACTTCTTTTCCTTTTCTGTATAGGCCCTTCTGATGATCTTACCTTGTTGGCATGCATCGCATGTGTGAGTACAATCACATGATATCTTAGGGAGGTCTCTTACTACATCACACTTTACCAGACCTTCCAGCAATGGTTAGAGTAGATGTACAGGTCATTTATGCCGGAACATGGTTTATTCCTCTCTGGATAGAATGCGCATATATTCTTCTCCACTTAACAGGTATAGATTCTAATTTTTCCTTTTTCCCTAAATAACTATTTCCATGTATCTTCCTTTGACGATACACATCTTCTTAGTAAACCGTATAGAATGTCCTGAGTCACATAGTTGACTAATGCTGACCACATTGTGAATGAGGCCTTTCACAACTAAGACATCAACATGTATTATCTATTTTCCCCCAAACTTGGCCTTTCTTGAGCCAATAATCTTCAGGACATCATCATTTCCAAACATGACAAATCTTTCTTTGTCATATTTTATACCTGTAACAAGATCCTTATTACCTGTCATGTGAGATGTGCAGCCGCTATCAAGGATCCACACACTAGAGTGATCTGATGATTTAAGGGTAATTTCAACCACCGCTACCTTCTCATATTTTTTTTATTGGTCCATATTTTTTCCTTCACACTTGGAATGGATTGATACTTTTGATGTTTCTCATAAAATGATGGACCGACTTCATCTTAAAAAGATTCAAATCTATTTTAAATTTTCAACTCACTTATTGATTCATTGATCTACTGCTTGTGAACATTTTGACTATACTTTGGAACATTCCCTTGTATGGTTGAAGTACAGTACCTAGCCACATTCCCAAATCCTTCACACCAAAAATAGTGTCTTTTGAAGAATGTTTTATAGAATTGTTTTCTGTTTGGCTAACACATCTCTTCTTGTGCCCTTCGATATCTCTTTTCTATGGAACACACATACTGTGAATGCCCCATCTTTCCACAATAATAAACCTTGATATAAGGTGCATTACTTCTTATCACTTCTGCACTAATAGTTTCCCCTTGGGATCTTTGAATATTTTGATTCTTCCTCATTCCCAAATCTACCTTCAATCTCAGAATGGGTGCTTGTGGTTTGACATCAGTTTTCATAGCTTTTTGTTTTTGATAAAGCCCCCCTCATCCTTAGTATCTGAACATAATTGATGCTGCCTTTCTGTTAAATCGCTATTTTATGCTTTCATATTCTTAGTTTTTTCAGTGATCTACTTTCCTGATGTCCCAATAGGAGTCCAGAGATTTTCTTAACCCTAAACCTTTTTCCACAAACCAATAACTTCTCCTTCAAGTTCTTCAATACGTTTGATTTGAACTTTCCTTATGTTATTCAATCCATCGATCTACTTTTTCTGTTCTTCAATCTTGATTTTATATTCACTAATTGTTTTTGAGTCCTATAGTGTTGATGATTTGAGTTTCTCAATTTCTTCCATCAACTCAGAATTCTCTTCATCCTACTGTTGTATATAGATTTTGGCATCACGAACAACTTTGTTGGATTTCTTTGTTTTGGCTCTCCAAACATCTATATCCTTAAGAGTAGCCTCTAACTCAGCTTTCATATCAACTCTTCTCTCAACTTCTTCCTCTTATTTATCATCTTAGGTTTCATTCTTCTTCTGAGAACTACCGGCAACTGCCACTATAGCATTTTCTAAACGATTTATACAGTTCTCTATCTCTTCAACCACCTCAACCCCAGACTTGTCTAAACTGTCATATTCTTTTGAAGGAAGGTTCTTATTCTTAAAGAAGTTTCTCATGAACTATTTCTTGCCTTTCCCATAAGATGAAAACTTCTTCTTGGGAATTTAAATTTCATCGGCATCATCATCTTCTTGGAACCTTTTGGGGCACCTTGACGCAAGATGTCCAACCTCTCCACATCAAAAACAAGCAAGTGGAAGATTCCCATTAAACATTCCTTTTCCTCTTTGAATGTTTGAGGAGAGGAATGACATCAACTTATCTTTCTCTTCTTCTTATGGAGAATATTAAATGGTGATCTTATTCATGGACTTGAATGAAACCTCTTTGGATTTCCCATTTTCCACATCATCGTTATCATCATTACTCATTTCATATACAACAAGGGTGTTGTACAGGTTATCTAATGTCAGCTCTTTCAGGTCTTTATCTTCCAAAATTGAAACTTTCTGATTGAATTGAGGTGGATTTTTCTTCAAGATGTTCTTCACAATCTTTATGACTTCAATAACTTCTCCAATACCTCGCATGTATTCCAATACAACATTTACCCTAATAAAGAATGTATCAATAGACTCATTTTGGTTCTTTCACAGATCCTCATACTTGTTCCACAACACTTGAAGCTTTTCCTCTCTGTCCTTGGTATCTCCTTTATATATATTTAATAGCTTTTACCACATGGCATGTGATGTTTTGAAGGACATCAACTTCGTATAGATAACATTGTATAGAGCTCCCCATAATGAATTAATTCCCTTGGTATCCGCATCCAATTCTCTACGCCCAGCTTCTGATAATGCACCACTATTAATATTATCTATTATGCCATGCATCACTTCTGTGAACACATCCATTTCTAATGATCAGAAGTAGTGTTGCATCTGATTCTTCCATAGATGGAAATTATTACCATCCAAGATCAGAATCCCTTTTTCATTGGTGACTTTCATTTAAGATAGAAACACTGATATCAACCATTCCCTTTGATACCAATTGTTAGGTGCACTAGGTTAGATACCCCGAGGGGGGGGGGGGTGAAATAGGGTATGACAGATTAAAACAATTTCCCCTTTTGATCTTCTTTTACTATTAGACAAAACCCTCTTTTCTATCCTTCCGATTGTAGAGTATGAATTAACCTTAAATCATGCACAAGGCACAAAAATTTTTACTTGGTTCACCCTCACTACGCTATATCCAAGGAGAATACCCTGGAAGTGTGCCGATTCACCAATTCCATTATAAGCGCACTGCTGTTTACATGTTCTAAGTGGAGTCACTATCCCTCCTGGTTTACAAACACTAACAATTTGAGAACTCATTTATCTCTTAATTGAAGTGAGATCACTGCTTCTTCAGAATACCCACTCACAGTTTATAGACATGTATGTCTCTTCATTACCACTAATGAAATATGAATCCTTTTCTGTTGATAGATGCTCTGTTGACATTCAACTTTCACCTGCAGATGAATCTCACTTTGCACCGGGTGTATCGGGGAACTTCAATTTTTACACACACCCTTTACTGGGTCTTGCGTGTAATTTCCTTCTTTTGCACGAAATCAAATTTTCGTGCAACACCACTTTTACATGCAACCACGTCTTTTCCACACAACCTTTTCTTTACGCACAAACAATTCTTTTACTCACAAACTTTTCATTTTCACGCAACTCTCTTGTGTAGTCTAATCTCATGCACCAGAGCTCAGATACTCTCTAAATCTTGAGATGTTGCGAATAAGGGGATCACTTCATATTTATAGGCAAAATTGACCCCTGTGTGAAAAACCCACCTTGAGCGCGTTATTCACTTCGAGCGTGAAAAACACATTTTACGCGCAACATCATTTTTTGCACAATTCTCCAATATTTCACGCACCCCATTCCTTTACCAATTTCTGAGCTTCTAATCTATAAACACCAATTGCATGAGAAACACCAATCCTCTATTTCTTACACCACGCCAATATTTCATGAACCATTTTCTTTTTCACGCACCATGAAAATATTTCATGCACCGCTTTCCTTTTTTGCACACCACACAAATATTTTGCGCACCACTTTCCTTTTTCACACACCACAAAAATATTTCACACACCCCAATCCTTTTTCACGCACCTCTTTCCTTTAACAAAAACACATCTCTCCATTTTCTTATTTTCAAGCCCAAAAATTTGGCAAACACTAGAAAATTGTGCCACCTTGTATCTGCCCTTTTTATACCACCTCTAGATCATCCATTCCATTATCGAGGGTTTTCAATCAAACATGGATAGCCAAAAAAATATTTTGAACCTGACAAATCACCTTGTAAAACCCCTTTGTCAACAAATTCTACATCATGGTCTGCTTTGTGAACAAACAAAAAATGGAGGCCCACATTTTCAACAAACACAATCACCTCAAAAATGATTCAATGAAACCTTGAGGTATTTTTTCCCAAAATCCATGTATTACCCCTCGGTTATAAGATCAATCATAAATACATGTGCATCTGTAATCATCTGTACGTATCATAGGTTATCCATTAATGAATATATCTATATGTACATAAGATTATTCATTAATGTTCCCCTTTAATGGATTTATTAGTAATTCCTTCATTTTGTAGTGAATCAATGTGGGTTTAATCCATATGATGAAGCACTCTGGTGTTTATTGTCTTCTTGAGGGGAGAAGAATTATTCCGATGTCGGGGTCGAACCCATAAGACATGATTCCAATGAATCCTCATGAGAGGAATCAAAGCCCATGTAGTTCAGTTCCATGTAACCAGACACATCACCTTTTATGGTCAGGTGATGAGGACCCATCCATTTAGTATAACGCCATGTGGTAAGGATGTCTAGGTGGAAGGTTCATTGTCAGGACATTAATGTGGGACTTATAATGAGATGGCCCATGGTACTCAGAAGCAACATAGTATTTGGAGTGTAGGAGACCATAAAAGGGATATATCTTGTAAAACATTATGGTGAGTTAGGTGTTTATTTTGGGCCTTTAAGAGGCTTCATACGTATCCCAGTTAATTTGGAATCAAATCTGATGTAGTTCATTAAGGTTGGGCCTCCGCGTAGAGGTTTCCCATGAAAGATGCATGATTTGGGGCTTACATTGATGGAGAACAACCTTTCATAGTCAGAGTTGGGACTTATATCTTAAAGTTAGCCTTGGAAATTTGGGGGTCATGATTTTGATTAACCCTTGAGAAGGATACCATTGGAGCTTTTGATTTAGACATGCATCATACATATCCTAGTTGGGTAAGGGATCAGAGTTCTTGTAGTTATTTGGTTGGGGATTACACCTATGAGGAGGCCCATTTGTGGGGCATAATTTTTCATTTCATGGATGATATGACATAGATATCGGGCCTTAGGAAGGCTTCCTACATATCACAGTTATGGTGGGAATCAAAGTTCTCTTAGTTAAATGTTTGCAGCTTAAACTGAGGTGGATGCCCATTTGTGGGTTGTGAGGATGTTTTGATCATCACCAACCTCTAGGCCCATAGGATTCATGTTCAGTGTGAGAAGAAATAGGATTTGTAATATTCAACAAACCACACATATTTCCTTCTCCACTGATGGAAAAGGAGGATAACAACAGTGAAAGAGGTCAGGATGAGAGCACAACTTCCTAACATCAAAGGGGGATTAAACCCAGAGGGATGCCTTGATACTGGTTCAGGGAAAAGGGAGAAGTTTCATTCATCTTCAAAAAGAAATGGAAGCATGATATCCTTCATTTATCATTGGATCTCATGGAAGGGAAAATTTTGTGATTACCCTTCATCCCTAGATCGGGGAGGTTCACATTGGTATCCCAAGGTTGGACCCTGAGTTACCATTGGAATGTAATCATAGGGACATTCTGAGGGTCTGCACTGTTATGGGGATTACCCACATGACTCGATTTACCATGGGTATGTAAACTCAAAAGGGCATGTTGATGCACCTGATGGTTTTATCATATGGGTCTGGTGGCTTTTTATGGGGCATTGTCCAAATTCCATTGGATTGGTTTGAAGAGAGGATATAGGTGATGTGACGGAAACAGATGAAAAAGATTGGGGTTGTAGGGTGAAAATCTTGAGAATAACCCACCCTATGTACTATTTTCTTATGTGGGATGGGTTTCCACCACATTGCAAATTGCTATGCAGGTAGGGGAGTTATCGTTATACCATGATGGTACGCGGACCGGGATGTGGTCCACATAGAATTTTGATATGGAGAACCAAGTTCCACCTGTGTATCACTTTTCTACGTGGGGATGAGTTCCGACCATATACCATGGTGGTAAGTAGGACTGAGTATCATTCACATTGCGATTTTCTACATGGTGCATGGTTCCTCCCCGTGTAGTATTTTTCTACGTGGGGCACCAATTTGAAGAATGGGAATTGGTCCCACTTTTTGTGGGAAATTCATCTAGTAAGGGAGTTGAGTTCATTTTCAGTAAATTCAAATTGTATTTTCTTCTTTCACGATACATGAAGGGATTCACCAATAGGGAATAATTAAAAGAGTTCATATTTTTAGGTGCTTTTCTTTTTCTATGCCTTCAAAACTCTGAAATATGTTCTCCAAAATTGTCAATGTTTCCCAAATTCATCCTTTTCATCCACCCTTGGGGCCTTTTAATAGAATAATAGAAGATCTGGGTCGGTGTGTCACATGAAACCTTTTGTGGAATCCCAAGAAAGAATCACCCAACCTACCGATGACTCGGTAAATAGAGTCCTGTGGGGGTTTTAGTTCGCGAAGGCACAAATCACCACCTCAGTCCCATGAACAACATCATTAATATGATTTTATTCTCTTAGTCTCACCTAAAAACTATATGAGTCCACAGAAAATGGTATGTGGGGCGAGTTTCTCTACTTATTTTTCAATAATGGCATCATTTGTGGAGGTCCAGCACCATCATTTACTTCCCTTGAAATATTTAGTTCATGGACAGTTCATGACACATACCACCATATAAAGATTCAGTCTGTGAAGGATGTTTTCCCTTTGTGGTCTGACCCTTTTCCTTTTTGGATTTTACTATTTTAAATATTCTTGTTCAAATATTCAATTGGTTTTTGTATTCCTTTTCAAAATTTAAGGGAGTATTTGACTTCCCCTTTCAAAATTTTTAGGACCCAAAAATATTTTGGGGGTTTAATGGTTCATTAGATTTTATATAGGATTTTAGGTTTGTTTGTGTTTTTTGGGTTTTCTTTGGGTTTTAGGGGGTTTATGGGTTTTCAGGTTTTTAGGGTATTTTAGGTACTTTTAGGGTGTTTAGTCTTTTTGAGGGCTTATATATTTTAAGTGTTTTTAGGTTTTTAATGTTTTCATATAAATTTTCAAGGTTTTTAGTTTATATTTATTTTTTCAAGATTGTTTTTGGATTTCATTTGATTTTTTTGGATTTTTATGGATTATTAGGGTTTCTAGGAATTTTTATCATTTTAGGGGACTTTTTTACCGTATTTTAGGTTTTGAAGGTGTTTTATATTTTTTTAGGTTTTCACATTTTTATTTGGTTTTTAGGTTATTTTATAATTTTGGGGATTTTTATGAATTTTTTTAGGATACTTTTGGGTTTTAGTGTTTTTTTGGATTTAGGGGGTTTTATGGATTTTAGTTTTTTTAGGTTATTTTATTTTTTATAGGAATATTTTTGTTTTTTAGGTATTTATGTGTTTCAAGAGTTTTTAACATTTTTTGGGTTTTTCTTTATTTTTTCACATTTTTATCATTTTTTGGTCTTTTATGGGTTTTTAGGGTTTTTATTATTTTTTACATTTTTAGGGGATATCATTTTATTTAGGTTATTATGGTTTTCTTATGGGTTTGTAGGGATCTAATTGTTTTTTATTTTTTTTTGGTATTTTTGGTCTTTTTTAGGATTTTTTTTATTTTTTTTTAGGTGTTTTGATGGTGTTTTGGGATCTTTTAGGAATTTAGGGTTCTTTTGTTTTTTAGGGGTTTTAGTGATTTTTTACTTCATAGGGTTGTAAAGGTTCTGTAGTGTTTTTAAGCATTTTTTGGGGTTTAAATTGGTTTTACTCTTTTAGTGTTTTTTTGGGTTTTAAGGTTTTTATGGCTTATATGGGATTAGTTTGGAACCTCTGGTCGGATTCTCTCCTGCATCGTACTCTGGTAGGGTTTCTCGAAGATTTTCGGCGGGGGGAGACCGGCGTGCCGCCTTTGGCTTCATCTCCCCCATCTTCCTCCCTCCCACTTTTCTCCCTTCCCCTGGTTCTCCTCAATCACTTTTGTCTTCTCCTCTTCTTCGCTCCCACTCGTCTTTGTAGTCTTTCCCCTATTGAAGCCCTCATTGCTCTTCCCCTACTCTTTCCTCCCGGTAGCCGCGTTTCTGACCCCACACTATTCTGGTGCGCCGACATTCTCTGGGAGATTTAGGAAGTTCCGGTTGATTAAGTTGGCTTCCCAGGTTTTCGGTTTTCCCTCTCTTGGTGATTTCAACCTGGCGGTGCTGTTCCATGGGGTATGTTTCAGTTGTGATTTTCGAAAAGCAGTGGATTCGATGCCCGGGGTTGATGGCCCAACCTAGATGAGCTTCTTTGGTGACGCCCTTTATCGATTCAAACGCTGCTCTGGCTTCCGGTTCCTCTGTCATTCTCCCTGGCTTCCTAGAGGCTTTGAGATGTGTGGTTTTCTCGGCCGTCGGTGTTCCAAGAGGCGTGTCCAAAGCTGGTTTTCTTTCGAGCTGTGGTGGTCCTTGATTGATGCTTTTTGTGTGTACGAATCACAGGTTTTGAGTTTCTTCTGGTTTGCTAGATGTTTGTTCTTATTTTTCATTGTTGCAATGTTGTTTCCTATTATGGCGGTGTTGGATCGCGATGCCCTGGTGGTGGTCTGACAATGTTGAGGTTGAGTTCCGACTATTAGCCCCAGTGGTGATCGGGTTTCGATGATGAGGTTTACCGGCGACAATGAGGGTTGAGGCTGTCGACTGTTGACAATGTTGATGATGATGGGGATTGCTAATGGGGTCGTCGACATGATTGGTGATATATGTCAGATCTTTTTTTATGAGGCAGTTTTTGAAATCGTGGTTTTGGTTTAAGCATCTTTGCATTTTGAATTTTGAGTTTGGATGTTCGCTGATGTGTTTGTGTTTTTTAGAATGTTTGGTTCCCACTAAGCCTCAAAGTGTATTTCTGAAAAATACAAAACAAATGTTAGATTTATGGCTTATATAGACCTTTTATGATTTTTAAAATTTTTCTTCTTTAGGGGTTTTATGTGTTTTTGGATTTTTATGGTTTTTTTAGGGTTTTCATTATTTTGCGGTTTTTTTAATTTTAGTGATTTTTTAAATGTTTTAATATTTTTATGGGTTTTTTGGGATTTTGAGAATTTTTATGGTTTTTACAATTTTTAGAGTTTTTTTTGGGTTTATATCATTTTTAGGTTTTTAGGGGTTTTAACTGATTTTAGGTTTTTAAGGTTTTATTAGGGGTTTTATGGGTTTTGGGGGTTTTTATTTTTTTATGTGTTTTAGTTATTTTATAAGAATATTTATGTTTTTTTAGTGTTTTTAGAGATTTTGAGTGGTTTTAGGGATTTTTGGGTTTTTATTTATTTTTGTGTTTTTAGGGTTTTTAGGGTTTTTAATGTGTTTAGTGTTTTTTAACATTTTTATGGTTTAATGGATTTTTAGAGTTTTATGGGTTTTTAGGGTTATTTAGTGGTTTTTCTTTTTTTAGGTTTTTAGGGGTTTTAAGTGTTTTTTGGTTTGAAGGTTTTCTAAGGGGTTTTCATGGTTCTTTGTGGTTTTTACATTTTTGGGATTTTATGGATTTTTTAGGTTTTTATATATTTTTTTGGTTTTTTAAGAAATTTTAGGGGTTTTAGGGTTTTTAAAGATTTATGGTTTTTATCATTCTTATGTTTTTAATCATTTAGTTTTTTTTATGTTTTTAAGGTTTTCTTAGGGGTGTTCAGGGTTTTTAAATTTTTAAAGATTTTAATTTCATTTTTAGGGTTTTTTGGTTTTTTGGGGTTTTATGAATTCTGATGGTTTATAGGTTTTTTGGGGTTATTTATCTTTTTATGGTTTATTTGGGTTTTTAGATGTTTTGATTTTTTAAGGTTTTTAATATTTTTCAAGGGTTTTAACATTTTTAGGGGTATAAAGGGTTTTTAGAGTTTTTAGTGTGTTTTAGTGTTTTTATAGACTTTTAGGGTTTTTATGGTTTTTAGGGGGTTTGTTTTTTTTATTTTTTATATGTCCTTTATTGTTTTTTTGGATTTTTAATATTATTTAGGCTTTTAGGGGATTCAAGTGGTTTTTATTTTAAGGTTTTCATTGGAATATTCTGTGGGTTTGGGGAATTTTTATGTTTTTATGGAGTTTTAGAAATTTATTTTTGTATTTTTATGGTTTTAATGGTTCATAGGATATTGAGGGGTTTGAGGGTTTTTATGGATTTTTTGGATTTTAGGGTTTTTTAAATTTCTTAGGGTTTTTTATGTTTTTTAGTGTTTCTTAACATTTTTAGGGGTTTAAATGGGTTTTAGATTTTTAGTGTTTTAGGGTTTTTATTGGGTTTAATGTTATTTATGGTTTTTAGGGTTTTTATGGTTTTTAGGGGGTTTTAGTGGTTTTATGGTCTCTTTAGGATTTAAGGGTTTTTAAAATTTCTACTTTTTAAGGGTTATAATTATTTTTAAAGGTTTTTATATGAATTTTGTAGGTTTTAGGGGAATTTAACTTTTAGTAATTATTAGGTCTTGTTTAGGATTTTTATGGTTTCTTGGGGTTTTAGGGGTTTTTAGGATTTTTGGTGTATTTAGGTTTTTTTGGGTTTTAAGTGTTCTATGGTTTTTAAGGGTTTCTTAGGGTTTTTTGGGCTTTTTATAGTTTATTAAATTTTAATGTATTTTATGTTATGTTTTAGGATTCCTATGGGGTTTTCTTGAATTTGAAGGTTTGTGGGTATTTATGGTTTTTTGGGGTTTTAGGGATTTTTTGGGTTTTTAGGCGTTGGGAGTTTTCTTAGAGTTTTTAACATTTTTAGACCATTAAATAATTTTTAGAGTTTTTAGTGGTTTTCTATGTTTTATGGAATTTTAGGGTTTTTATGTTTTTAGGGGTTTTATGAGTTTTCAGGTTTTAGGGTTCTTATGGTGTTGTAGGGTGTTTAAATTTTTAGGTTTTTAGAGGTTTATGTGGATTTTATTTTTTAAATGTATTCTTAGGTATTTTCATGGTTTTTAGTTTATTTTTACATTTTTAGGGATTTTTTGGATTATTATGGTTTTAGATATTTTTAGGGGTTTTTTAGGATTTATAGTTTTTCAGGGTTTTAAGGGGTATTGAGTTTTTTTGTCTAAATTTTTTTTAAAATTTTAAATATTTTAGTTCTCTAAAGTGTTCTTAGATTTGTTAGTGGTTTTGGGTTTTTTTGTTTTCTGGGTTTTAAGGTTTTTGAGGATTTTAATGTATTCATTGATTTTTTGGTTTATAGGCCTCTTAGTGTATTTTTAGTGTTTTTAGGATATTTAGTCTTTTTTTTGTTTTTTATGGGTTCTAAGTGTTTTTATTATTTTAATGTCTTATTTGGGTTTTTCATGGTTTTTATAGTTTTTAGTGTTTTTATATATATTTAGGGATTTTTACAGTTTTTATGGGGTTTTAAGGTTTTTTGGGATTTGAGTGTTTTTTTAGATTTTTATGGTTTTTCTCATTTTTAAGATTTTTTTTGTATTTTTAATATTTTTTAGGATTTTTTAAGAGTTTTCAGGGTTTTTAGGGTTTTACGTTTTCGATATATTTTTTTTGGTATTTTGTAGGCTTATTATGGGTTTTAAGTGTTTATAGGGATTTTGTGGGTTTTTAGTGTTTTTATGGTTTGTTGGGGTTTTAGGGGTTTATTTGATATTTTTATGGTTTTGAAGGTCTTCTAGAGTTTTTTTAATTTTCATGGGTTTAAATGGGTTTTCAAATTTTTTAGTGGTTTTTGGGTTTTTTTTGGTTTGTTGAGGTTTTATGTATTTTAGGGGTTTTTATGTCATTTTGGTGTTTTTAGAGTTTATTAGGATTTTTATAATTTTTAGGTTTTTAGTTGTTTTAGGTGTTTTTATGTTTTTAAGAATTTATTATGGTTTTTCGGTTTTTTTAGAGTTTTAATGAAATTTTAGAACTGTTTAATATTTTTATGGTTTTTTCAGTTTTTAGGGATTTTGAGGATTCTTATAGTTTTAATGGGTATTAGGGTCTTAATGTTTTTATCATTTTTAGGGTTTTTAGTCATTTTAAGTGTTTTATGTTTTTTAAAGTTTTCTTAGTGGTTTTTAGGGTTTTCAGAATTTTTAACATTTTAGGTATTTTTTGGGATTTTTATTAGTTTTTACATTTTTAGGGATTTTGATGGTTTTAGGGGTTTTAGGGTTTTTAGGTTTTCTTTTGGGGTTTTTTTGGGTTTTTAGTATTTTGGAGTTTATTTTTGTTTTTAAGAGTTTTAAGTGTTTTTTAACATTTTTAGGTGTTGAATGAGTTTTTAGTGGGTTTTAGGTTTCTTGGGTGTTTAGGATTTTTTAAATATTTTAATGGTTTTATTGGTTTTAAGGATCTTTAGGGTTTTTTGGGATTTTAAAATTTTTAGGTTTTTAGAAGATTTATCTATTTTTATATTTTCAATGTTTTATTTTGTGTTTATAGGGTTTTTAGGGGTTCATACATTTTTAGGTATTTTTTGGATTTTCTGGATATTTATTGTTTTGGGTTTTTTATGGGTTTTGATTGTGTTAGGGTTTTTAGGGTTTTATGTTTTTTTGGGTCTTTTGGGTTTTTTTTAGTTTTTAGGGTTTTTATGTGTTTATAGTTTTTTTATGTTTTCGGGTTTTGAAGGGGTTTTAGAGTTTTTTGTGGGTTTTAGTGTTGTTATGGGTTTTTAATGTTTTTAAAAAAATTTAGGATATTTTTGTTTTTAGGGTTTTTTGTGTTTTTAGTGTTATTTAGGTTCTTAGGGGTTTTAAGATTTTTTATGTTTTTAGAGTTTTTAGGGGTTTTGAGGTTTTTATGTCTTTTTTTCTATTTTTAGTTTTTTATGTTTTTAGTGATTTTAGTGTTTTTTTATTTGTATGTTTTTTTAGGGTTTTAGAAATTTTTAGGGGTTTTATGGGATTTTAGGGTTTTAATGGATTTTATTTTTTTTCCCTTTTTATGTTTTTTGAGTTTTTTAGTTTTTTAAGGATTTTAGAGTTTTTTAACTTTTTAAGTGTTTGAAGATTTTTCTAGAGTTTCTAGCATGATTTAGGGTTTGTGGGGTATTTAGGATCTTTAAGTTTTTTAGGGGATATTATGGTGTTTAAGGGGTTTTGGGTTTTTAGGGTCTTTTTGGGTTTTAATGGTTTTTAGTGCTTTTTGTGTTTTAGTGGTTTTATGAATTTTAAAAAATTTATGGATTTCTTAGGGTTTTAAATTTTTTTTGTTTTTTTATTTCATAGGGAATTTTAGAGCATTTTATGATTTTTATGGGTTTTTAGAGATATAGGGATTTGAGGTTTTATGCATTTTAAAAAATTTATGGATTTCTTAGGGTTTTTTAAATTTTTTACGTTTTTTTATTTCATAGGGAATTTTAGAGCATTTTATGATTTTTATGGGTTTTTAGAGATATAGGGATTTTGAGGGTATTTAAAGTTTTTTGGTTTTTTGGGGTTTTTGTTGTTTTTTTGAGTTCTTACAGAATATAATGATTTTTAACATTTTTAGGGGTTTAAAAGAGGTTAATATTTTTTAGTTCTCCTTTAGGGGTTTTATGGGTTTTAAGATTTTTTATGGTTTTTAGGGGTTTTTTTGGTTTTCATGTTCTTAGGGGTTTTAGGGTTTTTTTTGAATTTTTAGGTTTTAATGGATTTTAAGTGTTTTTTTGTTTTTAGGGGTTTTTAATAGTTTTTAGGGTTTTAGGTTTTTTAAATTTTTTGGGATTGTTAGGGATTTAATAGTACTTTTATGTTTTTAGGTATTTTGAGGGTTTTAGGGGTTTTAGGGTTTAATTATTTTATGGTTTTTTTGGGTTTTGAGGGTTTTTTGAGTTTTTAGTATTTTTAAGTTGTTTAGAGTTTTTAAAAAAAATTGAGGTTTAATGAGTTGTTATAGTTTTTAGTCGGGTTTTAGGGTTTCATTGGTCTTTAGAGTTTTCATTCTATTTAGCAGGTTTTATGGTTTTTAAGGGTTTTATGAGTTTTTGGGTATTTTAAGGATTTTTAAGGTTTTTAGTTTTTTTTATATTTTTAAGGGGTATTTAGTGTTTTTTTAATTTTAAAGTTTTCTTAGGGGTTTTCATGGATTTTAGGGTTTGTTATGTTTCAAGGTATTTTTAGGATTTATTTAGATTTTTATGGGTTTTATAGAATTTTGGGTTTTTAGGGTTTTTATGTTTTTTGGGGCTTTCAGTGGTTTGTTTGATTTTTTGGACTTTTAAGGGTTTTTAGTGTTTTTATATTTTTTAAGGGTTTAAAGGTTTTATAGAGATTTAGTGGGATTAAGGATTTTATCAGTTTTTACGGTTTTATGGGATTTTAGGATTTCAGGGTTTTTTGGTGTTTTAGGGTTTTTAAGTCCTTTTTAGGTTTTCAATGTTTTTATCATTTTCTAGTTTTTAAGGGTTCTATGTTTTTATAGGTTTTAAAGGTTTTCTTAGGGTTTTTTGGGTTCTTTTCATTTTTAGGGTTTATTAGGGTTTTTTAATATTTTTATGGTTTTTCGGGAATTAGGGATTTTGAGGGTTTTTAGTGTTTTAGGGTTTTATGGGTTTTTAGGGAAAAGAAGTCGTGGGCCAAGCAGAAAGCTTGGCGCCTCAATTAATAAAAAGAAAAGGTACAAAAAATTAGAGGGGGGACTTTTACATTCGTGTGCGGGTAGCACCCATCATGTCAGAGGCTACATGAGACGTGCAAAAGGAAGGAGCAACGAATGACCACCATGAGCAGCATTCTTCAATAGCCATCTTGGAGAGAGCATCGACCACCATATTGACTTCCCTATATGCATGAGAGATCCTGAGAGTCACGTTCTTTGATAGGCTAAGGCATTCAATCCACTGAGGAAGAAGCCGCCATGGATCCTTCCTTGAGTTTTGGCGACACGCCTCCACTGCAAGCATTGAGTCAGATTCGATCCATAGATGCAACCACCCAAATTGAATTGAAAAACGAATAGCCTTGATAATAGCCCAAAGCTCTGCATCATAAGAACATCCATTCCGAATGTAGTGATAGAAAATACCCTTTACAAATCCTCGACAAGTACGGAAGACCCCACCACAACCTGAAGGGCCTGGTGAGCCTGCCGCCGCACCATCAACATTAACATTGATCCATGACCGGATTGGTGGAATCCATCTAATGTACTTCATCAACATTGGTTTTTAGGGGTTTTAACATTTTAAGGCTTTAATGGGTTTAAATTGTTTTTAGTTTTTTATGGTTTTCTTATGGGTTTTCAGTGTTTCAATTAATTTTTTACATTTTATATATTTTTATAGAATTTTTAGGGGTTTATGGGTTTTTAGGGGTTTTAAGGATTTTTAGGGTTTTTGATGATTATTAGGTTTTTAGTGTTTTTTGTGTTTTTTTGGTTATTTCGAGGGTTTTTTGAAGTTTTTTAAGGATTTAATAGTTTTATAATTTTTTAATATTTGTATGTGTTTAATGGGTATTTATATTTTTAGTTGTTTTTATGGGTTCAAGTGTTTTTATAAAGGTTTTAGGGGGTTTTATGGGTTTTATGGTTTTAGGGATTTTTATAAATTTTTTTGGGTTTTTAGAGGTTTTTAAGGTGTTATGGTTTTAATGAGTTTTTATGGTTTATTAAATTTTTGGGATTTTAGGTATTTTTAGTATTTTTATGGGTTTTAGGGTTTTAGAGATATTGGGGTTTTAATGTTTTTAGGGGTTTATGTTTTTTATTGTTGTGTTTTTAGGGTTTTTGGGTTTTTAATGTTATCAGGGTTTTTTAACATTTTTAGTGATTTAAAGGGGTTTTATATTATTTTGAGGTTTTAGAGTTTTTATCAATTATTAGGTTTTTAATGTCTTTAGGGGTTCTATAGTATTTAATGTTTTTAGGGTTTTTAAGGATATATTATGGTTTTAGGGTTTTTTGAAATTTTAGGGTTTTTAGAGTTTTTTACATTTTTAGTGCTTTAAGGGGTTGTTATAGTTTTTAGTGGTTTTGTTGGTCATTAGGTTTTTATGAAATTTTTGGGGTTTTATAGTTTTAATGGTTTTAGGGTTTTAGGGTCTTTTGAGGGGTTTTAGGATCTTTTGAGGGGGTTATAAGGTTTTTTTTACATTTATTATGTTTTTAAGGGTTTTACAATTTCTTAGTTATTTAAGGTTTCCTTAGGGATTTTCATGTTTTTTAGGATTTTTCATGTTTTTAGTTATTGTTATGGATTTTTATTATTTTTATGGTTTTTTTGGGATTTTTATGTTTTTAGGGGTTTAAGGTTTTTTATATTTTATTTGAGTTTTTATGTTTTTTAGATTTTTTTGGTATTATGGTTATTATATTTTTTTTATGAATTTAGGGGTTTAGAGAGGTTCTATATTTTTTAGTTTTTTATGTTATTTATGGGGTTTTTTTTCTTTTTAGGGGTTTGTGGTATTTAGGGTTTTTATAGGTTTTTGGTTTTTATGAGCTTTATGTGTTTATAGGTTTTTATGGTTTTATAATGGGTATTTAGGGTTCTTCATTTTTGTATGTTTTTTTGGGAATTTCATTAATTTTTTAGGAATTTTATGGGTTTTAGGGATTTTTTGGATTTTCAGATATTTAGGGTGCTTTAGGGGATTATATTTTTATGGGTTTTTAGGGTTTATAAGGGGTTTCAGTTTTTTTAATGTTTTAGGGGTTTAAATGGTTTTTGGAATTTTTAGTTGTTTTGTGGGTTTTATGGGCCTTTTGGGGGTGTTAAGGGTTTCTATGGTTTTTATTTTTTTTAGGGTTTTTATGATCTTTTAGGTTTTTAAGGTTTTCTGGGGTTTTTTAGGTTTTTAATGGTATTACGTGTTTTTAGTATTTAAAGGTTTTCAGAGGGGGTTTTCAGGGTTTTTATGCGTTTTTAGGGATTTTTAGTATTTTTGTAGGATTCTTATGGTTTTTAGGGGTTTTAGGTATTTTGATGGTTTTTAGGGGTTTCTAGGTTTTTAGGGTTTTTAGGGTTTTTAGGGTTTTTAGGGGTTTTAGGGTTTTTAGTGTTTTTATGTTTTTTTTGAGTGGTGGAGTTAGTGTTTTTAGTTTATTAAGGTTTTATCATGGGTTTTAAGGGATTCTAGAGTTTTTTTTACATTTTTGGGATTTTAGTGATTTTTTGTATTTTTATGTTTATTAATGATTTAAAGGGGTTTTAGGGTATTATATGGTTTAAAGGTACTTCTTGGTTTTTTTGTTTTTTTGGGTTTAATGGTTTTTAATGGTTTTTTATATTTTTTAGGTGTTTAGATATTTTTCAGAGTTTTTAGTGTGTTTTTTAGGGTTTTATTGGTTTTAAGGGTTTTAAAGGGTTTTAGGGGATTTATGGTTTTTATGGTTTTATGGTTTTGAGCATTTTTTAGTATTTTGGGAATTTATCTGATTATAGGGTTTTAAAATTTTCGTAGGGTTTTCATGGATTTTAGGGAATTTTACATTTTTAGGGATTTTTTATAATTTTTATGGTTGATTGAGTTTTTAGTTATTTTGATAATTTTTAGTGTTTTAGGGGTTTTAGAATTTTTAGGGTTTTTTTTTGTATTTTTGGGGTTTTATTTTTATTTTTATGGGTTTTAAATCTTTTTGTGTTTTTAACATATTTAGGGGTTTAAAGTATTTTTAAGGTTTTTAGTGGTTTATATGGTTTTATGGGTTTTAATAGTTTTTTAGGTTCCTATGGGTTTTTATGGTTTTTAGGGATTTAATGGTTTTTTAGGTTTTTAGGGGCCTTATTTAGATTTAGGTTTTTAAGATTTTCTTAGGGTTTGTCAATGTTTTTATGGATTCTTTTACATTTTTGTATATTTATATGGTTTTTTTAGAATTTTTAATGACTTTTTGGTTTTTAGTGATTTTGAGGGTTTTTAGGTTTTTTTGGGGGTTTTATGGTTTTTAGCATTTGTTATGTTTTAGGGATTTTAAGAGATTTTATGTGATATTTTTTACATAGTATTTTTTTAAATGTTTTATGCATTTTTAGGGTTTTTAGGGGTTTTAAGTGTTTTTTGGTGTGTAAGGATTCCATTTAAATTTTCAGGGTTTTTTTGGGTTTATTGTGATTTACGAATTTTTAGGGATTTTTCAGATTTTTTAGGATTTTATAGTATTTTAGGGGTTTTTGGGATTTTAATGATTTTTTAGTGTTTTTATTTTTTTTGGGTTTCAATGGTATTTTTGGGTTTTTAGTGTTTTAATGATTTTTATGGGTTTTATGATTTTTTGTATTTTTTAAACATTTTATGGATTTAAAGGCTTTTTAGAGTTATGAGTAGTTTTAAGTGGTTTTATGGTGTTTTTTAAGGTTGTATGGTTTTTAGGGTTTTTATGGTCTTTAAGGGATTTAGGGGTTTTAGGGAATTTTAGTGTTTTTAGAGTTTTTAGGGTTTTTTGGTTTTGAAATATTTTAAGTGCCGTTACATTTTTAAAGTTTTCTTTGGGTTTTTAGGGATTTTATCAATTTTTATGTTTTATGGATTTTAGGGAATTTTTATGATTTTAATGGTTTTTAGTGGTTTTAGGGATTTTGAGGTTTCTTATGGTTTTTGGATTTTTATGGGTTTTAGGGTTTTTATAATTTTTATGTTTTTTGGGTTTTAAGTATTTTTAGGGTTTTAAGGTTTCCTTAGGGAATTTACGGTTTTAAGTGTATTTTATGTTTTAGGGATTTTTTTGTATTTTTATGGTTTTCAGGGTTTTTAGAGATATTGAGTGTCTTTTGGATTTTTAGGGTTGATGTGTTTCTATGGTTTTTAGGGTTTTTGGTTTTTTTGTTTTAAGGTTTTACAGTTTTTTAAACATTTAAGGGGTTTAAAGGGGGTTTTGAGTTTTTAGTGGTTTTTAGGGTTTTTATGTGTTTTTAGGGGTTTTTAATGATTTTATGGGTTTTTTGGATTTTTTATATATTTAGGGTTTTATGGAATTTAGAATTTTTTGTGTTTTTTTGGATTTTAAGTGTTTTTAGTTTTTTAAGGTTCTCTTGGGGATTTTCAGGGTCTTTAATTTTTTTATGTTTTTATGTAATTTTAGTGATATTAATGTTTTTATGGTTTTATTGGATTTTGAGTGTTTTTGGGATTTTAGATTTTGTAGATATTTTAACATTTTAGGTTTTTTAGTTTTTTAAGTGTTTTTTTGTTTTTAATATTTTCTTACACTTTTTCAGGTTTTTTATGTTTTATTTTTTTTTGAATTTTTAGGATATTTTATGATTCTTATTATTTTATGGGTGGTTAGGAATTTTTAATGTATTTATGTTTTTTTAGGGTATTAGGGTTTTTAGAGGTGTTTAGGTTTCTTGATTTTTTTCATCTGTTTTAAGGTTTTTCGTGTTTTTAATATCTTTTTGGGTTTAATGGATTTTTAGAGTTTTTATTGGGTTTATAGGGTTTTATTCATTTTGGATTTTTTTTGGTTTCTGGGTTATTTATGGGTTTTCTAGGTTTTCTGGGTTTTTTTGTCTTTCAGGGCTTTAAGGGTTCATATGTTTTTAAGTTTTTATTAGGGTTTTTCGTAGTATTTATAATTTTTGATGTTTTTAGATATTTTTTGGATTTTTTAGGATATAATATCTTTTATAGGGTTTTAGGGATTATAAAAGTTTTTATGTTTTTTATTGTTTTTTAGGTATTTAGCATTTTTTCGGGTTTTTAATGGTTTTTAGTGTTTTAGGTTTTTAATTATTTTGTAGTGTTTTTCAAGGATTTTTTGGGTTTTTATGTTTTTAGGTATTTTTTGGTATTTTTTAGAAATTTTATGGTTTAACAGGGTTTTAGGGACTTCGAGGAATTTAGGGGTTCTAAAGGTTTTTAGAGTTTTTATGGGTTTTGGGTTTTTAGGTTTTTTTATAGTTTTTAGGGTTTTTATGTTTTTAGAGTTTTGATATTTTTTTATGGATTTAAAGGGGTTTTAAATTTTTAGTGGTTTTTATGGTTCTTAGGGGGTTTTTATGGTTCTTAGGGTTTTTATGGTTTATAGAGGTTTTTAGGAGCATTAAGGTCTTTTAGGGGTTTACGGTTTTTTTTTCATTTTTTGGGTTTCAAGGGGTTTTAATTGATTTTAGGAATTTATGGTTCTCTTAGGGTTATTCATGTTTTTTAGTATTTTACAATGTTTTTTGGTTTTTATAGAATTTTTATGATTTTTATGCTTTTTATTATTTTTATGGATTTTGAGAGTATGTAGTGTTTCACCATCTTTTTTTGGGGGTTTTGTAATTTTTTTATAGATTATAATTTTTTAGGGTTTTAAATGATTTTATATTTTTTAGTGGGTTTTAGGGTATTTATGGGTATTTAGTATTTTTTAAGGTGACTAAGGGTTTTTATAATTTTTTGCGGATTATGAGTTTTTTTCACTTTTTATGTTTTCATGGTTTTTAGTTTTTTTGGGTTTCTATGGGTTTAAATAGTTTTTTATGATTTTATTTTTATTTTTCAGTGTTTTTAAGGTTTTAATTTTTTTGGAAATTTTAAGGTTTTAATATTTTTTGGGTTTTAGTGATTTTAAGGGTTTTAGAGGGTTTTGGGTTTTTTAGTGTTTTATTGATTTTTAGGTCTTTTATGGGTTTTATGTTTTTTATATTTTTAACATTTTCTTATGGGTTTTCTGGGTCTTTTTGGTTGTTTTTATTTTCTAGGTATTTTTAGGTCATTTTAGGATTTTTATGGTTTTTAGGGGTTTTAGGAATTTTGAGGGGTATTAGGGGGTTTAGGGTTTTAATTTTTTTTGTTTTATGGTTTCTTTAGTTTTTTAGGGTTATATTTATTTTTACAATTTTTAACATTTTGTGAAGTTTAAATGGGTTTTCGAGTTTCTAGTGGTTTTATTGTTTTCATAGGTTTTTAAGGGTTTTTAGGTGTTTTAATCGTTTTATGGATTTTAGGGTTATTAGGTACTTATGTCTTTTTTAGAGTTTTGTTTTCATTTTTAGGTTTTTTTGTGATTTTACAATTATTTAGGTTTTTAATTTTTTCTTTATGGTTTTTAGGTTTTTAGTTTTTTTATGTTTTTAGGTATTTTTAGGGGTTTTAGGGTTTTTTTGGTTTTCATTGGGTTTTTAGGGATTTTGATGGTTTTTAGGGTCATTAGGGGTTTTATGGATTTTTAGGTTTCTATGTTTTTTTGGTTTTTATTGTTTTTATGGATTTATATATTTTTTAATATTTTAGGGGTTTAAACGATTTTTAGAGTTTTTAGTGGTTTTAGGTCTTTTAAGGGTTTTAGGGTTTTTATGGTTGTTAGGGGTTTTAGGATTTTCAGGGGTTCTTGGGACTTTTTTTGGGTTTTAAGGGTTTTAAGAATTTTTTTTGTTTTTATGGGTTTTAAGTGTTTTAAGTGTTTTATGGTTTTTAGAGGTTTTTTCATTGTTTTATAGGGTTTTACATTTTTAGGGTTTTTGGGGATTTTTCGTATTTTTATAGTATTTAGGCGTTTTAAATATTTTTAATTTTTAGGGGTTTTGGAATTTCTTAGGTTATGGGGTTTAAGTGTTTTAGTTTTTATGGATTTCTTTGGGGTTTTCAAGGATTTAGTGTTTTTAATGTTTTTAAGAATCTTTAAGGGTTTTATTTTCTTATAGTTTTTAAGAATTTCAAGGGCTTTAGAACTTTTTTAGGGTTTTTTGGTTTTAAGGTTTTTTAGGTTTCATAGTTATTTTGGGTTTTTAGGGGTTTTAAGGTATTTATAATTCTTTATCATTCTTAGGGGGTTAAAGGGTTTTATATTTTTAGTATATTTTTATGGTTTTTTTTAATTTTAATTATTTTTAAGATTTTTAGAGATTTTATGGTTTTTAGGGATTTTTTTTGTTTTTAGGGATTTTAGCATTTTCCGGTTTTTATGGGTTTTAAGTATTTTTAGGTTGTTTAGGTTCTCATAGTTTTTTTGTTTTATTATTTTTTTAATTTTTTTAGAAAGTTGTAGTGAATTTTTAAGATTTCTATGAATTTATATTATTTTTGTGGGTTTTGAGGGGTTTTTACTATTTTTAGGGGTTTCTATTGTTTTATAGGTTATTTTTGGTTTTTTTGAGTATTTTAGGTTTCAAGGTTTTTATATTTTTCAACATTTTTAGTTGAATATTGGATTTTTTAGAGTTTTTTGTAGGTTTTAGGGTATTTATGGGTTTTATGGTTTTATAGTTTTAGGGGACTATTATGGTTTTTTGGGGGATTTTAGGGTTTTAGTGTATTTTAAGGTTTTTAGCATTTTTTTGGTTCTTAGGGGTTTTATGTGTTTTTTAGTTTTATGCTTTTTTATGGTTTTCTAGGGTTTTTTTAATTTTTTAAATTTTTAGGGAATTTTAAGTATTTTAAAGAATTTTATGGGTTTTTAGTGTCTTTATATATTTTGACAGATTTTAGGGTTTTAATGTTTTTTTGTCGTTTAGGGTTTTTAGCATATTTTAGGGTTTTAGGGGTTTTAATTAGTTTTAGGGTTTTGTGTTTTTCTTAGGGGGTTTTGGTAATTTTATCTTTTTTTTATTTTTTAGGATTTTTTAGGGTTTTTTATGATTTTTATGTATTTTAGGGATTTTAATTATATTCAAGTTTTTTTGGGATTTTTTGGGTTTTTATGAGTTTCTTTTCGTTTTTAGCATTTTTTGATAATTTTCGTGTTCTTAAGGTTTTTATATTTTATAATGATTTTCAAGGTTCAAAGGTTATTTAGAGTTTCTAGTGGGGTTTTACGATTCTAGGGGAGTTTAAAAGTTTTTATGGGGATTTATGATTTTTAGGGGGTTTAGGGGTTTTTAGGGTTTTTATCTTTTTTTCCTTTTTATGGGCTCTTATTATTTTTATGATTTTATTGTTTACTAAGATTTTTTCATGGTTTTTTGGGGTTTTTTACATTTTTATGGATTTATAGAGATTTTTAGGATTTTTTATTGTTTTTAGGATTTTTAGGGGGTTTAGGGTTTCATATTTTTTTTGGGTTTTTAGAAAATTTTAGTTTCTTTCGGGGTTTTTTTTTTTGTTTTTAGGGGTTTAATGTTTTCATAGGGTTTTTTAAGATTTTTAGTGCTTTTATGATTTTAGAGATTTTTTAGGGATTTTTAGGAAGATTTTGTTTTAGGGTTTTTAGGGATTTGAGGTGTCTTATGGGTTTCAAGGGATTTTATGGGGTTTTTTGTTTTTAGTTTGGTTTTTTAGTTTTTTGGGTTTTTATGGTTTTTATAAATTTTAATGTTTTTAGGGTTTTAAATGGTTTTTAGTGGATTTTTGGGTTTTTATTGTTTTTATTGTTTTTAAAGGGTTGTAGAGTATTTTATGGGGTTATGGATTTTTAGGTTCTTTATGGCCCTTTATGGTTTTCTATTGGTTTTAGTGTTATTTGATTTTTAGGTTTTTTGTGTTTTTATAGTTTTAAGGTTTTATTAGGGGTTTTATAGGCTTTTAGGGATATTATGCATTTAGGGATTTGAGAAGAATTTTTATAATTTTTATGGTTTTTAATATTTATTGGGATTTTGAGGGTATTTAGGTATTTTGAGGTTATTTAGGGATTTTAAGGGTATTTAGGGATTTTCGGGTTTATAGAATTTTCGGTATTTCAGTAGTTTAAAGTGTTTTATGATTTTAAGGGTCTCTTATGGGTATTTAGGGTTTTTAAGGTCTTTTACATTTTTAAGGTTTTTTATAGTTTTTCAAATAATTTTATAGGTTTTTAGGGTTAGGGATTTTGATGGTTTTGGGTTCTTATAGATTTTACGGGTTTTATGGTTTTATGGAGTTGTTTTGGGTTTTATGATTTTTTTTTGGGTTTTAAAATATTTAATTTTTTATATATTTTTAGTTGTTTAAAGGGGGTTTTTGGTGGTTATTAGTGTTTTATGGGTTTTTAGGGGTTTTAAAATTTTTTTACGGTTTTTATGGATTTTAGGGGGTTTTAGGTTTTTAAGGTCTTTTTAGGGTTTTTAGTGTTATTGATGTTTTTTAGGTTTTTTGTGTTTATCAGGTTTTAAGGTCTTCCCTTGGTTTTTAGAGTTTTAGGGGTTTTTAATTTTTTTTCATTTTAATGTTTTTTAGTTTTTTTATATATTTTTAGGGTTTTTAGGGATTTTGAGGGTGTTTTGGGTTTTTTTGTGATACAGGGTTTTATTGTATTTTTATAATTTTAGTGGTTTTTTGAGTTTATTAGTGTTTTTATGGTTTTCTAGAGATTTTAATGTTTAGTGGTTTAAAGGGATATTATATTTATCAGTGTTTTTGTGGGGTTTAAGGTGTTTTTAATGTTTTAGGGGTTTTATGGTTTTATGGGTTTTTAGGGTTTCAAACAATTTTTAGGTTTTTTGGGGTTTAAAGTGTTTTTAGGTTTTTACGGTTCTTATTGAGGTTTTCAAGAATTTTAGGTTTTTTTATTTTTTGGAATTTTTGTAAATTTTTATGTTTTTTATGGTTTTGATGATTTTTTTGTATTTTGAGCGTTTTGGGTTTTTATGTTTTTTAGTATCAAAATTTTTAGGGTTTTAGGGGTTTTATGAGTTTTTAGGTTTTTAAGGTTTTCATAGGGGGTTTCAATGTTTTTAGGTGTGTTTACATTTTTTGCGATTATTAATTATTTTTTAGGAATTTTATGGTCTTTTATGGTTTTAGGGATTTTGAGGGTTTTAGGGTTTTTTTACGGTTTTTTGGGTGTTTTGTGGTTTTTATGATTTTTTTATTTTTTTTTGTGATTTTATGGTTTTTTTAGAGTTTTTAACATTTTAAAGGGTTTAATGGTTTTTTAGAGTTCTTAGTGGGTTATTAGTGTTTTTAGGTGTTTTTAGGTTTTTAAGGTGTTTAGGGGATTTTATGGTTTTAAGTTTTTTATTTTTTTAGGATTTGTTTGGATTTCTAGTATTTTTAATGTAGTTTAGCTGTTTTTCGCATTTTAATGTTTTTATGGGTCTCTTATGGGTTTTCAGGGTTTTTTTAGTCTTGATGGATTTTAGGGTTTTTAGAAACTTTATGGATTTTTGGGTTTTTATGGTTTTCTTTTATTTTTTAGGGTTTTAATGGTTTTTATAGTATTTTAACATTATAGGGGTTTAATTGGTTTTTCTAGTTTTTTGTGGTTTTAGAATTTTTTGTGGGTTTTTATGGGTTTTTAGGTTTAAAGTATTTTTTATGATTTTTAGAGGTATTAGGGTTTTAGGGATTTTTATGGGCTTTAGGGTTTTTCTTATTTTTACGTTTTTTATGTGTTTCTTGGTTTTAAAGTTTTTATTAGTGTTTTTAAAAATTTTAGGATTTTTTATGTTTTTATGGAGTTATATATATATATATTATGATTTTTAAGGATTACTAGAGATTTTCTGTGTTTTTGGGTCTTTTAGGGTTTTTAGTGGTTTTATCATTTATTAGTTTTTAAGGGTTTTAACTATAGTTAGGTTTTTAATGCATTGTTATGGATTTTTAGGATTTTATGGTCTTTTCGGTTGTTACATCTTAATATGTATTTTTAGGATTTTTATGAATTTTTAATGATTTGAGGATTTTTTATGGATTTTATGGATTTTTAGTGTTTTTGGGTTTTTGGGTTTTTGGGGATTTTTAGGGTTTTTTGAGTTTTTAGGGTTATAATTTTTTTAGATTTTTTAAGGTTTTAAAGGCTTATAGGGTTTTTATAGTTTTTAGTGGATTTATTGTATTTAGGGGTTTTTTATGTTTTTAAGTTTTTTAGGGGTTTTTATGGATTTAGAATTTTTAGGGTATTTATTGTATTTTTATGTTTTTATTATTTTTTGGTTCATTAGGGGTTTTTAAATATTTTTAGGGTTTTATGGTGTTCTTAGTTTTTTTAATTTTTTAGAGTTTTTTTATTTTTTTAGGGTTTTCTGTATTTTCTGAATATTTTTTGGTTTTTAGGTATTTTGAGGTGTTTAGGGTGTTTTAGGGGCTTTTATGGTTTTTAGGGTTTTATATATTTTTAGGGGTTTTAATAATTTTTATGTTTTTATATCTTTCTTTGGGGTTTTTAGGATATTAGGGTTTTTCACTTCTTATGGATTTTTATGAATATTAGGGTATTTATGGGTTTTAGAAATTTTGTGGATTTTAATATTTTTTAAGTGTAAGAGTGTATTTTTGGTATTTTTGATATTTTAGAGTTATTTAATTTATTTGGAGATTTTTTTGAGTTTTTAACCTTTTTATGGGTTTAAAGGGTTTTTAAATCTCTTAGTGGTTTTTAGGGGTTTTATAGGTTTTAAGGGTTTTTATGGTTTTCATTAGTTTCTTTGGTCATTAGGATTTTAGGTTTTTTATGTGTTTTTATGGTTTTTAGTATTTTTTAGGTTTTTAGGTGTTTTTTTTGGTTCTTAAGGTTTTCTTAGGAGTATTCAGGGATTTTTGGGTTTTTATATATTTTTGATTTTTTAAAATTTTATGGGTTTTTAGTGTTTTTAGTGATTTTGAAGGCTTTACGGTTTTAGGGTGTTATGGTTTTTTGGGGTTTTAGGGGGTTTTAGGGGTTTTATGGTGATTATTTTTTCTAAATTTTTTTGTTTTTTAATGGATTTTTAGATTGTTTTAGTTCATTTTTAAGGTTTTATGGGTTTTTTATGTTTTTAGGTGTTTTTAGGTTTTTAGTGTTTCTTGGTTTTTTTTGTTTTTAGGGTTTTTAGGGTATTTTTGGGTTTTTAGTGCTTTTAGGTTTTATGGCTATAAAGTGTTTTCAAAATTTTAAGGTTTTATTATATTTTTCAGGGTTTTTTTAGAGTTTTTATGTTTTTAGGGTTTTTTTATGGATTTTTAATAATTTATTGGTTTTTATATTTTTTAGGGATTTTATGGGTTTTAGGGTTTTAGGTTTTTATGATTTTTATTTGTTTTTCTGGTTTTTTATAGTTTTTAGTGTTTACAATATTTTTAAGTGTTTTTATCATTTTAAATGGTTTAAGGTGGTTTTAGAGTTTTTAGTGGATTTTATGATTTTTATGGGTTTATAGGGGTTTTCAAAGGGATTTAGGGGTATTTATTGTTTTTTGGGGCTTTAAGGGTTTTAAGGGTTTTTATGTGTTTTTTGGTTTTTATCCTTTTTTAGGTTTTTATGTGATTTAAGTGTTTTTAGTATTTTATGGGTTTCTTAGGGTTCTTCATGGTTTTTAGATTTTTTATTGTATTTTAGGTTTTTAGAGTATTTTAGGTTTTTTAGAGTTTTTTAGGTTTTTAGGGGTTTTAAGTGTTTTTATGATTTTATGGTTTTCTTAGGAATTTTTTATAGTTAAAGGGTTTTTAGGGAAATTTTAGGATTTTATTGTTTTCATGTTCTTTAGGGATTTAGGGGTTTTATAGTTTTTATGGGTTTTTTAGGTTTTAGGGTTTTTTTAGTTCTATAGATTTTTTAGGGGTTTTAGAGAATTTTAAAAGTTTTATTATTTTAAAGGGTTTTTATTGTTTTTAGTGGTATTTAAGGTTTTTATGGGGTTTTAGGGTTTCTGTGGTTTTATGTTAATAGGTATTTTTATGGATTTTTTAAGTATTTTTATGATTTTTGGGTTTTTAGGTGTTTTTAGGTATTTTTAGGATTTTATGGGTTTTATGGTGTTTAGGGATGTATAATTTTTATTATTTTTATGGTTTTTATTTTGTTTATGTTTTTTAGGATATTGTTTGGTTTTTAGTTTTTTTGGGTTTTACGTTTTTCAGGTTTTTTGGGATTTTTTTAGATTTTTATTATACTCAAGAATATTTAGTGATTCTGAGGGAACTTGTGGTTTTTTGAGTTTTTAGGGTTTTATTATTTTTTTGGGATTTGAGGTGTTATTTTTTTTTATGTTTTCAGGTTTTTAGAGTTTTTTTCATTTTTAGGGGTTTAAATGGAATTTCGGGTTTTTTTGTGAGTTGTAGATTTTTTAGGGATTTTTTGGGTTCTAGGGGTTCTATTTTTTGTGGATTTCTAGGTTTTTAGTGTCTTCTACATTTTTTTAGTATTTTAGGTGGTTTATATGCTTTTAGGTTATTAGGTTTTCTTATGGTTACTCCTCATATTAGTGGTTTTTATGTTTTTAGTGATTTTTAAGACTTTTTAGGATTTATATGGTTTTTTGGGCTTTAAGGATTTATAGGTGTTTTAAGGTTTTTTATGGTTTTATGATTTTGGGGTTTTAGGGGTTTTTTTTCGTGTTTTAGGGTTTTATAGAGTTTTTAAATCTTTTTAGTGGTCTAAAGGGTTTTTTGAGTATTTAGTTTTTTAGAGTTTTTATGGTTTTTGTGGGTTTTTATGTTTTTAGGGGGTTTATGGATTTTTAATGTTTTAAAAATATTTTGTGTTTTTAGGGGTTTTACGCATTTTAAGGTTTTTAATTTTTTCTTTGGGTTTTCAAGGTTTTATGGTTTTTTATGGTTTTAGGGATTTTTTTGGGAATTTATATTATTTTTATGGATTCTCAGGGTTTTTAGGGATTTAGGATTTTAGGGTTTTTATTGTTTTAGGGTTTTTAGTGGTTTTAAGTGATTTTAGGATTTATAAGGTTTTCTTGTTCTTTTCATGCTTTGTATTTTTTTTATGTTTTTAGGTTTTTTGGGTTTTTTTTGTTATTTTTATTGTTTTTATGGTTTTTTGGGATTTTGAGGGGTTTTGGGGTTTTCTAGGTTTCTATATTTTTGGATTTTAGGGTTTTTTATATTTTTTGGTTTATAAATGTTTTTTATAGTTTTTATCAATTTAATGGGATTAAAGGGTTCATATAATTTTTAGTGGTTTAGGGTTTTAAGTATTTTTGGGGGGTTTTATTCTTTTTAGGGGTTTTATGGATTTTTAGGTTTTTATAGTTTTTTAGGTTTTTATGGGTTTTAAGTGTTTTTATAATTTTAGTTTTTTCATTGGAGTTTTCAATTATTTTAGGGTTTTTACATTTTTAGGTATTTTAGGGATTTTTTTGGAATTTTAGGGATTATGTGGATTTTGAGGGTTTTTATCATTTCCAACATTTTTAGGTTATTTGGGGTTTTATGTTATTTTATAATTTTAAAGTTTCCTTATGGTTTTTCAGGGTTTTTAGGGTTTTTATGTTTTATTTATATTTTTTATTTTTAGGTTTTTTATGGTTTTTGGGTTTTAAGGATTTTTTTGGATTTTTGGGTTTTTTTGGTTTTTTTTATTTTTAATATATATTTTTTTTCAGGGTTTTTTTTTGGGGTTTTTTGGATTTTTTTTACTGATTTTAACAATTTTTGGTGTATAACTAGTTTTTAGATTTTTTAGTGGGTTTATAGGTTTTCATGGGTTTTAGGGGTTTTCATGTTTTTAGGAGTTTTATGGATTTTAGGAGTTTTAGAGTTTTAGGGCCTTTTATGGGTTTTAAGGTTTTTATCCTTTTTAGTGTTTTAAGGGTTTTATGTGTTTTTAGGATTTTATGTTTTTCTTAATGGTTTTCACGTTTTTTAGGGGTTTTTAACTTTTATGTATTTTTAATTATTTCTAGGATTTTTGGATTTTAGTGTGTTTATTTGTTTTGAGGTTTTTTATGTTTTTGTGGGGGGTTTAGATTTTTAGAGATTATAATGTTTATTGTGTTTGTTAGGGGATTAATGTGATTTTAGGGTTTTACGGTTTTCTTTTTCTTTTTAATGTGTTTTTGGTTTTTAATACTTTTTGGTTTCTTACGTTTTTAGATATTTTTTAGGTTTTTTAGGATTTTGATGGGTTTTAGCATTTTTATGGATTTTAGGTGTTTTCAGTCCTTTTTAGGGGTTTTAGGGATTTTAATGTATTTTTTATTTTTTAGGGTTTTTTTCCATTTAGACTTTTTTACTATCATTTTTAGGGTTTTAATGGGATTTTAGAATTTTTAATGGTTTATAGGGTTTTTTAGGTTTTAGTGTATTTAATGGTTTTTGGGGGTAGTAGGGGCTTTATGGGTTTTTATGTTTTTTGAATTTTTTAGTTTTTAGGGGTTTTAGTTGTTTTTTAGTTTTTCTGTTTTTCTTAGGGATTTTTATGGGTTCTCAGGTTTGCTTTCATTTTTACTGATTTTTTGAGATTTTTTGGATTTTTATGATTTATAGTGTTTTATGGATTCTGGGTTTTTTGTGTTTTCTTGATATTTTAGGGGTTTTTTCATGTTTTAAATGTGTTTTACTGTTTAAAGGGTTTTTTGTGGGATTTTATGTGTTTTTAGGGTTTTAAGGAATTTTTTGAGATTTTTAATGTTTTGAGCGGTTTAATGGGGTTTTTATTTTTTAGTGGGTTTTATGGGTTTTATGGGATTTAGGGATTTTTATGGTTTTTAGGGGTTTATGGTTTTAGAGTTTTTAGGGTTTTTAACATTTTTGGGTTTTAGGTTTTCTATCTATTTTTATGTTTTTAATATTTTTTTGGTTTTTTAGTTTGTGTTTCGCACGGAATTCAGGGATGACCTCCTGGACGGGAGATTCAAACGTTCCGATCGGTTTCTAGCGGGTTTTTTCGTAGAACCGGAAACATACAATGATTCCACATCCGTTTGAACCTACTTTCCAAAGGTAGGCGCTCATTAGCTTGTGGACTGATGAGGTTTAGGAATTTGCATTGGTCGAGAGGATGGGAGGTCGGACTCATCACACCTTTTTGAGGGGAATTATTGTCTACTCCGGGACTCTCTTTATAGATTTAAGTTATGTTTGTGAATCCTTATTACATTACCAAGTATAAAATGAGCTTTCCTTTAGTTTTAACAATCAATGATTAAATATGTAAGAAATTTAGAGAATCTTTTATATGTATTCGAGGTTCTTCATCAATAGAGAATCATCTGTATCTATTTAGAGATTCTTGGTCAATGGTATCCTTCAAAAAATTTATATAAAAGTCTCTTGGTCATTATGATGACCAGGCTGGTTTTAAAGCCACTCAATGGGGCACTTGAAGTTTATCGTCATTCAGAAGGACATAGATTATTTCAGAGTTGGGATCGAACCCATAAATGGTCTACCTACGTATCCTTTGTTTTGGAAAAGGAATCAGAACCCACGCAGTTCGAGTAATAGAGTATGAAGTTTATGATTGATGGCTCAATGAAGGATGTCATAATTACTTTTACACTCTAAGCTCACGTGAGTCATGCTCGGTGTGAGAAACAAGAGGTATTGGTAAAAATTAGACAACTGTTCCATGAAAGATGCAATCATAAGAAATGGTTTGGGGATTATGTATATATGACTGCCCAGATAGATGAAGGTTTAGGATTTACTTTTAGGGAGAAAATCCAGGAACAGGGTTCATAAAGGTATATGTGCTTTATAGAGATTTGAATACTCCAACTTGGGACTTATTCCTGAAAAGGAAACCCAAATTAGGAGAGGATTGATAACTGGGTTTTACTCCTGAGAAGGAATCCCAGATCAAATGAAAATTAGGACTGGTTAAAGAGAAATTAAGGGACTCGGGGCTTACTCCTAAGAAGGATGCCCATATTTGAGATTGGGGCTTACTCCTAAGAAGGATGCCCATATTTGAGATTGCGGCTTACTCCTAAGAAGGATGCCCAAATTAAGGGACTCGGGGCATACTCCTAATAAGGATGCCCAAATTAGAGGACTTGGGGATTACTCCTATGTAGGATGACCATATTTGAGATTGGGGCTTACTCCTAAAAAGGATGCCCATATTAGAGGACTTCGGGCTTACTCCTAAGAAGGATGCCCATATTTGATATTGGGGCTTACTCCTAAGAAGGATGCCCAAATTAAGGGACTCGGGGCTTACTCCTAAGAAGGATGCCTATATTTGAGATTGGGGCTTACTCCTAAGAAGGATTCCCAAATTAAGGAATTCGGGTTTGGGGCTTATTCCTGAGGAGGATGCCCAGATTTGGGAATTTTAAGAATTTGGGACTTACTCCTGAGGAAGATGCCCAGATTAAAGGACTTATAACTGGAGATTATTCCTGAAAAGGAGACCCAGGTTAAGGATTCTCTCATCTTAAAGGATGAGGTTTAATTAATGAACTCTCAATCTTTGGTGACATAAAGATGTGTAAATCACTAGGTTTTGAGAGATATTCCACCGAATTCCTTTCAGATAAGGAAGTCAAATCAAGAAATCATGCCATAAATGGATTTGAAGAGTATTTTGAAGACTGAATCTTGAATAGGAAAGGTGAAATGGCTTAAGAGGGGTCAAATGGGCAGAAAAGGCACCCAAAAAGGAAGGGGCGCGCAGGTCTTGGAAGGCGCGCAGGTATTGTGGCGGCGCACAAGTATTGGTCGCGCAGGTATACCTGCGCGGCATGTGAGGTACTTACGCGATTTTCAACCAGCATTAAAATACTTGAGCGACTCTTTATTAAACCCTTTATAATCCTCTTGAGGTTCTTCTAGAAAAGGGACGCGCAAATTCTATTGAAGGAATGAGGAGGCGTGCAAGTGTGGTCACTTCCCTTAAGGGCTGGCCACTCAGGCGCGCAAGTCTTGATGAGTTTCAACACTTAGGCCATCCTCCCTCTCTTTAGATCTTCCGTTCTAGGTAAGAAATTACCATAGAAGTGTTCTGGAAGCTTTGAGAAGAGACTTGGGCGTCGGGAGCATCAATCCAAGTTTCTGGCAAAAAATCCTCTCGAATGGGGGGCCCACAGGGTCTATTTATAGGCAAAAGAAGGCCCTGGGCGGTTACCGGGCAGTTATCACTTAGGTCGCACAAGTCACTTGCGCGACCATAAGGGCGTCGCGCAAGTGGACTTGTGCGACAGCGATATAACATGTGCGGTGCAGTTGATTTGGATCCTTTGTTCATGCCTTTGTCGATTTTTGATGTTTTCTTCAAAGGTTGAATCACTTTGAGCTCAGATATTCTCCTTTTCCGATCTTTAGATTCTGTGATGAAAGGAGCATCAACAAAAGTCCCCCCTCAGAGTTGGATCCGGAGAGAAATGAGGATTTGACTCTAAGGAAATTGAATCCATCCAAAGGAAAAGGGGGCGTGCAAGTCTTCAGGGCACAGAGGGCGGCGCGCAAGTGCGCATCGCGCAGGCCTTGAGCGCACTGGGTACGGCGCACAAATTCCCGACTGCGTCTATAAATAGAGGGCCTCACTTACGTACAAGCATCCAGATTTTCGAACTTCATTCCTTCGAGCTCTCGCCGTGCAGGTCACCTTAACTGCGCAGGTTGCTCTGTTTTCTAGTGTTTTCCTTGATGTCGCGCTACTGTAAATGTATTTGTACTTGCGCGGTTTATACTTGCGCGTCAAAAATTAGCGCGGCACACGAATACTTGCGCGCCTTAATGCCTTAGCCATTTTTTTTGAAATATTTCCCAAATTTTATGAAAAATAAACCTATTTAAGAGTTAGTTTACTCATATTTTGTGCAGATTCAGTGGTTCCCAGGTGAATTGGAACGACTGATGAACTGGCTAGCAAGCGGATTGATGACATGATGAACATTATTGGCCATGATTACTATGATATCTACAACAACACTCTCCCTGATTTGGCTAAGTACTTGAAGAAATATCATCCTAATTTTCCACAGAGCATCTATCTGCCTCTGTGTGGTCATGGTCATCTGCAAGGAGTCAATGTTCCAAATTCAAACAATTATACACCTGAGATGCAGCTACACTGCTACTCCTCTATTTCGGTTATGCTGTGCATTAAGAGCAACAACAATGGTGTGAACTTTCAAGTTCTCCTTCCATGCCATTTCTTTGCAGATATGAAAATGGAAAACCCATGGGCTGAAATGATTTCCACTGCCGATTGGTGGAGAGAAGACAAACATGGTATTAGAGTAACATCTGAAAAGAGTACTCTCTCCAAATGGCTCTTTACTTCCAATGCTCCATTCTCAAATCCATGTATCCATCTTCCAAGTCTCTTGGACAGAAACAGAGTCACTGTTTGATCAGCAGAAAATTTTCTCAAACCGCACTCAAGAACATCCTTTTACAATTGTTCCAAGAAGATCTAGTATCACTACATCTCTTATTGTATCCAGTTGAATTAATTATTTCCAGGTGGTTGCTGATGAAGTTCGGGATGCCGTAAATCAAATGATGTGTTATGTTGAAAGTCTCTTGTAATTCTTGAAAAAAAGAGAAGAGACTCCAGTCTGTGGGTGTCCTTCTAACTCTTGTGCATCAATGAAAAACACTTTCATCTTCAATCATTTGTATCTGCATTCTTTCACTACCTGCATCAAATTTACTTAAGCCAATGGGCTTAGTAAGTATCGTTTTATTTTTACTAGGATTATTACAAAAAAATAACCCTACAAACTTTGAATCTTTTAATTGCTCAATATTACCTAAATCATACAAAAAGATGTATATTTAGTGATCTGGAACTTGACTTTTATTCAGAGTTCCTTTGTCTTTTGTGGGCAGTTTAAAGTCATGCATGCCAGAAATAAAGGGGATAATGTTTAAGGTCGAAATAGCTTTGAACAAAATGGATTAAAATTGATTCAATTCCTTGACAATTTATCTGAAAACATATTACCATACTCAAGTATGAGAGAAAATATGTAAACTATGGATTAAGAATATTTGAATCTGAGGAATGATATGAAAAAGTGCTAAAAGGCATTAGAAGAAGTAGTTTTCTAGAATGAATTTACTATTATATAACAAAACCCGTTAGGGGGTTGAAATATGCAGGGCCACCTAAGGGCATTGGCTGTATGGTTAAATAAATAGCATCTTTCGGCTGACAAGTCTGTTATGTGGACTATTTATGCAAGGCCACTTATGGGCACGTGCTGCATAGTCAGAAAAAAGAACTCTCAGAAATTTACCTTCCTAATGCTAAAAGCCAGTGAAAGTTTATGGAGATTCAAATTTTCTAAAGTATAGAGTTTGTTGTATGGAAAGAGGTACTTGAATATGGAGAAGATATTTCCAGACAAGATTATCGAAGAACTGGATGAATATCACTCCTACGAAGGTCTGACCCAAACGTAGGGAAGAAGAATAAACCATAGACTTGAATACTTTCAGATCATGAAAAAGGATATGGGAAAAATATGTTAAGGATGGCTATTTTTTTGCGGATCCCTACATACTGTCGTTTAAGACAAATAAGGAAAAAAGAGGCATTATTCCCAAGAATGAAGTTACCATTATTTAACAAACCCATTAGGGGGTTGAAATATGCAGGGCCACCTAGGGGAATTGGCTGCATGGTCAAATAAATAGCATCTTTTAGCTGAAAATTCTGTTATTTGGACTGTTTATGCAAGGCCACCTATGGGCACGTGCTGCATAGTCAGGCAAAAGAATTCTCAGAAGTTTGACATTTTTGTGACTAGAAGTCATGAAAAGGGTTATGAAGATCTGAAAATATTTAAGGTTAGGATTATAACACATAAATATGGGTATTGTCCAATGTATGTAGAGATACATAGGTCAATGATAACCATAATCATGTTGTGGCTGGGTCCTGAATTGAAATTTTGGACTTCACTACGTATCTCATAAGAATGAGAATCAAGCCATACGTAGTTCTTGAAATGCAGTTTAACGCCGTGCAGGACAAAAGTATGAGAGATCTTAGTTTAGGGTCATAGAATTCAGACCATAATAATGAATACACAGTGTGTGTTTTCATGAGTAATTTTCAGCTAAGGGACTGAAAGTGAAATTTGGGGTTAGGCCCAAAAGACTTGGGACTGGATTCGAGGGATACTCGAATGTTCCTACGTATCCCATAAGGATGGGAATCAAGTCCACGTAGTTCTAGAAGTACCCTTTGTACAAATTTGGTTCGTACATGTGAAGGGTGAAAAGGGACTTTAGTGCAATGAAGGTTTAACCTAAGATAAAAAGTTTAGGCATTACAATGTATGCACGTAGTCTTTTGAAATGAAACATGATTGAAAAAATCAATGTCAATAATAGTTCCCTCTCAAATGAGGAAATCAAAGAATATTGTAGTTTATTGTCGTACCGGAAAAAAGTGTTGTATAGTTTAACGTCATATAACAAGGATGAAAGTGAATCAATGTAAAGATATTGATTCCAGGGGCGGTTTCACGAATCAACATCATATGAGATGGTGGTGAACCAATGTGAAGAGATTGTTTTTTGGGCTTGAACCCTGGGAGGTTGCCTACATACCCAGCCTGGAGGGCAAGGATCAAAGTCCATGTAGTTCAATTAAAGAATGAATTAATGATCAAGTTGTTCTTGGGGACAATGATCTAATAAAAATGTTGTTGGGACTTACACATGGTTAGCGGCCCAAAGAGAGTGTTATGGTTGATGTTTGCTCTAAGCTCACGTGAGTCATACTCGGTGTGAGAAACAAGAGGTAACAACAAACTTAACGATGCATAGTTTAATGTCATGTAGGAAATAAAAAAGGGACTATGCAGTTTAAAGTCATGCAGTTAAGACTATTGGTGCTGCATAGTTTAGTGTCATGTAGCAGGGACAAAATAATAGTTTAATGTCATGTAGGACATAAAAAAGGGATTATGCAGTTTAAAGTCTTGCAGTTAGGACTATTGGTGCTGCACAGTTTAGTGTCATGTAGCAGGGACAAAATAGTAGTTTGATGTCATGTAGGACATAAAAAGGACTTTCTGTACAATTTAGTGTCATGTAGTTAGGACGATGGGGACAATACAGTTTAACGTCATATTGGACGAAAGGGGGACTGTGCAGTTTAATGTCATGCAGTAAGGACAAAATAACACACCATTTATGTCATGTTGGACGCATTGGGGATTTTTTCCACAGTTTAATGTCATGTTGGACGAAAGTGCGAATAGTTTAAGGTCATATGCATGGACAGTGGATGGTGTAGTTTAATGTCATGCTGGACCTTTGATGATTATATAGTTTAACGTCTTTCCGGACGTAAGGGACTTTTATACAGTTTAGCGTCATGTAGTTAGGACGTCCCAGTTTAACGTCTTGCTGGACATAAGGGACTTGCAAATAGTTTATGGTCATATGCATGGACCAAGGATGATGCAGTTTAAGGTCATGTTGGACGGTTTAGGGAACTTTTTCACAGTTTAACGTCGTGTGGGACGAAGTTGCAGTTTAAGGTCATACTGGACCATTGCTGTATAGTTTAATGTCATATAGCAAGGACGAACTGGTGCTGCACAGTTTTGTGTCATGTTGCAGGGACATCTTTTCTATAGTTTAACGTCATGTTGGACGAAAGTGCAAATAGTTTAAGGTCATATGCATAGACCGTGGATGATGCAGTTTAAAGTCATACTGGACTTTTAAGTGCTTATGTAGTTTAACGTCTTTCCGGACGTAAGGGACTTTCCTACAGTTTAACATCATGTTGGACGAAGTTGCAGTTTAAGTTCATACTGGACCATTGCTGCTTATGTAGTTTAACGTCTTTCCGGACGTAAGGGACTTTCCTACAGTTTAACGTCATGTTGGACGAAGTTGCAGTTTAAGTTCATACTGGACCATTTTTGTATATGTAGTTTAACGTCTTTCCGGACGTAAGGTACTTTCCTACAGTTTAACGTCATGTTGGACGAAGTTGCAGTTTAAGGTCATACTGGACTATTGCTGGTTATGTAGTTTAACGTATTTCCGGACGTAAGGGACTTTCCTACAGTTTAACGTCATGTTGGACGAAGTTGCAGTTTAAGGTCATACTGGACCATTGCTGTATGAACCAATTGTAAGAGTCTTGGTTCTAGGGACCATATTTTGTGTTTATACAAAATATTTCTTCAGAAATCTGGCTTTGGTTGGAGTCGTGATGAGTTCTCCAACCATTGATATTAATGAATAAGATCCATTGGAGTAGACCTTATGTATTGAATAAGGTCCTTCCCATTTTGGTTCAAGCTTGGGAGGCTTCTATCCTGGTATCATTGGTGTTCTGAGAACCAATACAAATTCTCCCTGAATAAATGAACGAAGATGAACTTTTTTGTTAAAAGCTCATGCTATTCGATTCTGATAGATTTCCAAGTGGTGCAAAGTGCAAAATCATTTCTCATCTGACCATTCCAATTCATTCAATCGCTTTTGGGATTGCTCATCTGTAGATAACTGATCACAAATGGCTACTCTGAGTGAGGGCAATTGAACTTAAATTGGCAAGACTGCTTCTGTTCCATATACCAACGAATATGGAGTTGACCGCGTTGCATTATGGGTGGTAGTCCGATAATCCCATAAAGCATGAAAGTGTTTATCAGGCCATGACCTCTTATCTTTATACACCATCTTTTGCAGTATATTTGAAAGAGTCGTGTTAAAGGCTTCTATTTGGCCATTGACTGCCGCATGATACCGAGATGAATGGTTGGATTTAATGTTGTATTCGTGATACAATTTCTTCACCTTAGAAGAACAGAAGTTGGTGTCATTGTCCATCAATATGGTATGAGGGAAACCAAATCTAGTAATGATGTTAGACTTGATGAAGCTAACAATGCATTTAGAACTGAATTCTTTGAGAGGTACTGCCTCTGCCCATTTGGAAAAGAAATCAGTAGCAGTAAGAATGTACTTAAACTGCTTGGCCGTAGCTGAAGGGTAAGGTCCCACCACATCCATTCCCCATGTGGCAAATGGCCATGAGTATTTAGCTGTATGAAGCAACTCTGGAGGTTGATGAATGAAGTTGTCATGTACTTGACATGAATGACACTTCTTTGTGAAATCAACACAATCTTGTATCACTGAATGCCAAAAGTATCCAAGCCTTCGAATTTGATCAGACAGTCTATGTCCAGACTGGTGGGAACCATATACTCCTGCATGCACTTCTTTTATGACAGCCATTGTCTCTTCACCATCAATACATCTGAAGAGAACTCCATCAAAACCACGTTTGTAGAGAATTTTCTCTAGGTGGTTTGGGCCATCATAAAGAGTAAAATTGACCACACGTCACCGGATTTGTTCTTTCTCTGCTCTATCAGGTGGAAGTGTTCCATTTTGAAGGTATTCCCTGATAGGTGACATCCATCCTGTAGTATGACCATACGGTTCAGGAATGGGACTAATTTCATTAATTTCCTCTGTTCTGGCTTGAACATAAGGTGAAATTTCATGACGGTGGGCAATATTGATGGTTGTCTCGTCCCGATTTGGATCTTCTAGAGCTGTGGCTATATTAGCCAGTGCATCAGCTTGAGCATTTTGTGATCTTGGGACATAAGAAAATGTCGGTTCTGAAGTTAATTCCGCCATTAACTCTCTAACATAATCATACAAAGGGATTAATTCTTCTTTTCTGATGGCATAATCCCCATTGACTTGTTTGATTACCAGGTCTGAATCACCTTTCACCTTTAAGTGATTCACTTGTGCTTGAAGCGCTAACTCCAAGCCTATGATAAGAGCTTGGTATTCGACTTCATTATTGGTACCACCTTCCCACAATAAAAAGGAATAAGGTAACAATGCCTTATCTGGAGAAATGAGTACAATTCCTAAACCCACTTTGTTGAATTTAGGATTTTCCATTTTCTTCCCTGTTGGACTTCTGGAAGCACCATCAAAATACATTTCCCATGTTTGAGGACTCTCTTGAATAGAGAAAACTTCCTCATCAGGGAGTTCAATATCTGAAGACGTGTCTTCCACTAAAGGATGTGCAGCCAGGAAATCAGCCAGAGCTTGGCCCTTAATTGCCTTTTGAGATACATACTGAATGTCGAACTACTGGAAAATAACTGCCCACCTTGCTAGACGTCCTGTAAGCATTGGATGACTAAGGATGAATTTGAGCAGATTATTGAGAGATACCAATTGGACCTCGTGATGTTGCAGGTAGTGTCTCAGTTTCTGAACTGCAAAGATTAATGCTAGGCAGCACTTCTCAATACTTGAATACTGGGTTTCTGCTTCAAGCATAGTTCTACTGAGATAGTAGAGGCTATTTTCATTCCCAGCATAATTCTTTTGAGAGAGAAAGGCACCCAATGATCGCTCTAGAGCTGTCACATAGAGGATAAGTGGTCTACCTTCAACAGGTGGCATGAGTACTGGTGTTCTCAAGAGGTATTTCTTGAGAACATCAAATGCTTCTTGACATTCTTCAGTCCACTGGTAAGTGACTCTTTTCTTCAATAATTTGGTAAAGGGTAAACTTTTTCCTGCCAAATTGGCGATGAAACACCGAATATAGGCTGAGTGTCATTGAAGTCCTCTTAATTCTTTCAAATTATGAGGAGGTGACATACCAAGGATTGATTTGGTCTTCTCAGGATCGACTTCAATACCACGATGGCGTATAACAAAGATGAGGAATTTTCCTGAGGTTACCCCAAAAGCACATTTTAAGGGGTTCATCTTCAAATTATATTGTCGAAGCTTGGGGAATATGACTTCCAAATCAGCCAAGTGATTAGAACATTGTTTGGATTTAACCACCAAATCGTCTACATAGCATTCAACAAACTTCCCTAAGAAAGGTTTGAAGATACGATGCATGGCACGTTGATATGTTGCACCTGCATTCTTTAAACCAAAGGGCATCACCCGGTAACAAAACACACCTTGAGGAGCTCTGAAGGCTGTAGATTCCTCATCTTCTGGGGCCATTCAGATCTGATTATATCCGGAATATCCATCTATGAAGGAAATTACTTCACAGCCAGCCGTCGCATCAATTAAGAGTTCTGTAATCGGAACTGGGAAATCATCTTTAGGACAATACCGATTAAGATCTCTGAAATTGATGCAAACCCTAATTTGTTCGTTCTTCTTCTTTACAGGGACAATATTAGCCAACCATTTGGGCAACTGAACTTCCCTAACGAAGTTAGCTTTGATCATCTTATCCACTTTAGATTCAATTTTGGAAGCATAGGTTGGGTGTGTTCTTCTCGCGTCTTGCTTAAATCCTCGATGTTCTTTTGGTAAACCCAAATGATGAGTAGCAACATCAGGATCAAGCCCAGGCATTTCTGTATAATTCCAAGCAAAAATATCTTTATTTTTCTTTAGAAAAGAAATATACATCTCTTTCTCTTCAAGGGTCATGGCCGCACTAATTAAAGTGGGGCGTGGATCTTTCTCTGTACCCAGATTTATTTCTCTGAGTTCATCCACAGTGGTAGAGATACCTTCCTCAAATGCTGGAGGAGAATCTCTATGATCTTCCTCTTCCTCTTCATTACATCCTATTTCTTCCATTTCTACTTGAAAAGTAGATGACAAAACGAAATTCTCATGATCATAAGAGATGTCAAAATTTTCACATTTTGAAGAAGAAGCTTCCATTTCCGACCCTATTGATAATAAAGGGTCTTCTTTGGGAAATAAAGAGGAGATGATGGATTGATAATCGACATAATTATTCACCTCTGGTGTTGCTATAACTTCTTCTGGCCTGATTGGCGAAGTATAGAATTGTTGGACTTCAGCAGATGAAATGAAAACGTCACCACTTAGGCTTTCATCACTGTTTGGTAGGTTACCAATTTCTCCCATGTTGTCTGGCTCAATTGCCGTAATTGACAATATGGATCATTCCATAAGAGTATTTTGATTTGGGCCTATTTTGTCAATTTGAAGGATAGGTAACACATAATCTGTACTCACATGTGTAAATGGATTTATTGGAATCTTCTCCAAACCATATGGATCATTAACTTTGGTAATTTCCTTCATTGTAGATTTTTCTCTTCCCTTCATGTGATAAAATTCTGCCTCAATGTATTGAGACTCACATGTCTTGAACGAGGACTTATCACCATACAATGTTCCAACTTGACCATTGAAACAGTATTTGAGACATTGATGGTATGATGAAGGGATAGTTGCATGCTGATGTAGCCAGGGTCTTCCAAGAAAGACGTTGAAAGGTGAGTCTTGATCAACAATCATGAAATCCGAATTGGATACAAGATCTCCAAACTGAGTTCTGAGTGTAACTTCGCCCAGTGTTTCTTGTTCATTTTTATCATATCCTTGTAACATCATGGTAGAAGGAGATAAATCAGATTCCGTGAGGCCCAATCGACAAAGTGTACGAATGGGCATGAGGTTGACTCCTGAACCATTGTCAATGAATGCTCTTCGGTTATCTACACCATTGACTTTTCCAGATAAGTACAAAGGTTTTATGTGCCCATGCACAACATCATCTTCATCTTTATCAGTAAAAGATATCACTGCATGGCATTCTGCAGGATTATTCTCTATGTGATAGACTTCAGCTGCAGCAATTTCAGCTTCAAACTCCCGAGGACTTGACAAAGCTTCGATGAGTGCTTCTCGAAGATCTTTTGACAGATTCAAAGCATCCAAAATTGATAACATGGCTGGTACATGGGCCAAGTTTTTCAATATATCATAATTTTTATCTAAAGGTCTGTGTTTCCCAACAGGAATATGTGGTTTAGTAGGTACCTTGGAAGTAGATGCTTTGGAAGCTGATGCATCTTGTATTGGGATAGAAGTTGGCAATATCCTTGGTTTTGGAAGATTAGACCGATTAGATCCATTTAATTGATGAGATAAAGAAGATGGAATTTTCAATCGGTCTTCCAAAATAACTGTGCCAAGACTGAGTTGACTATTGGCAGAAGAACTTGCTTGTTTTTTTATCTCGCTGAAGGGCTCTACCACGAGTTTCTACTGCATACACAGTTCTAGAAGGGGTAGAATTGGAGTAGTGGCTTCGGAAAGATCCACGTCTTCCCCTGTATCCTAAAACTCTGGAACTTCCTCGGATTCCCTTATTTGATACAGGGAATTCAGGCTCATCAAAATTACGACTGGAATACGGATCTGTTAATTGAATCATATTAACAGAACCGAAGATTAACTCTTCGTCTGATAAAGACTCTTCTTGGTTAGTCTGTTTAGGCTGTGCCGTTTGGTGGGGCGGTGCCCGTGGCTTTGAAGTAGATGGCATAAAGTCTGCCAGAGTCAAAGACAATTTAAGCTTTGACACATACTCATCTTCTTATGATTCTTTTTTCTTCTTTGAATCAAGCCATTTCTTTGAGGATTTTCCCTCTAATGAAGAGGGTTTTACCGCAATATTCATGGTAGAAGACACAATTGGTTTCTTTAATTGTGTTCGCAAAATGGCATGAGTCCGATTGATTGTCTTTCTAACCATCCAATCATTATATTTCTGTGCATTTCTTATTTTGACTTCTTTCCATTCACCTTCCTCCTCTGGAATTGTAGCAGTAACACATGCTATCTGAGTCGAAGAACCTTTCAACTTGACTTGTCCTAAGTCGACCATCTTTTGCAGGAGGTCATTAAAGACAAAACACTCCTGGATGGGATGCCCCAACATTTGATGAAAGGGACAATAATTGGGACGGTCTTCATCTCCTTCCTTGTTTGGCCTCTTGGGCACTAGTAATTGAACCAAATTATTTTCCAGAGATGAAATGAAGTAACCAGGAACTTGCTCACTTCGGAAAGAGTATGTTTTACTCTTCAAATCATCAAATTGTTTTCGTCGTTGATCTATTTGATCATTTGGACGAAACAAACTTTGTTGTTGGTGTTCAGGAGGTGGAGCCCTTCGAGAAAATGAAGGTTTTGAAGTATAAATAGGTACAGGTGCTTGTTTAAGCATAACTGTAGCAATTTCTGCTTTACCCATTCTCCTTCCTGGAGTTGATGGAATTACACGAGATTTAACCTTAGCCTGTATAAGGGAATCTTCAATCTGCTGAGTGATTGAAGTAAGGTCTCGAAACCCTCCTGTGTATTTCACAAGGATTAATGGCATGCGTAATTCATCATGAAAATTTGCCACACAGATTGGCAACAGGTCCTCCTGAGGGAGTGCTAAACTCAGGGAATACGTTAATCCCTTCCAGCGAGCAATGAAATCAGAGACTCTTTCATTCTCCCTTTTCTTGCAGTTTTTAAGATCGAAAACTATCGTTTTTGGCAAAGTTGATCTGAACTGAAGAAGTAATTTTTGCTGAAGATCCTCCCATATTATGATTGACCAGGATTGCAAGCTTGTATACCAGACAAAAGCTGGTCTTTGCAAGGTTTTCACAAAGCATCTGAGTTTCACTGCTTCTTGTTGTTCTGGAGTTCCCATCATAGGATCACAACAAGACACGTAATGTGTCAAATGTTGTTTAGGGTCGCCCGATCCATTGAAAGTAGGGAAAACAGGGTTTCCAAAACTGGATGGAGGAGAAATTGAATCTACCCATTCAGGGTAAACTTTCTTTTCAGGTTGAACTTGCGCCCGTTTCCCTTCCATAGTTTCTAACCGAGCTGTTGATGACTCAATAGTAGTTATTAACTTTTGAGAAACATCAGGTTGAACTTGGTTTTGGGTAGGTGCAATCAATAGAGCTTGGACAAATGTGGTGGTTGGTGCTGCAACTGATGGTAGTGCTGCCAACCGTTGTTGCACTTGACCCGTAGGATTAGACTTATGAGGGTGTACTGATAAAGGAGGATATTCCTGATCCATCTCAATAGTTACAACAAATTCCTTCGGCTATCGGACTTCAGCATTCTTAAGAAGAAGACTACTCTGAAGTAGTTCTGCATTCAACCTTCTTAATTATTTCATTTTTTCCTCCTGTTGTGAAAACCATTGATCTAATGAGAGCGATTGACCTTCTCCAGAGGAAGGATATGTAACCTGATTCTTTCCCTTCCCTTTGTTGGATACTTTTTGGAGAGAAGGAAGTGGATTACCTAGGTTCTGAGTAATCCTTTGACTTCGTGTACGCACACCTTCTTCATTTGTATTGGTGCGTACATTTTCTTGAGCAGGACGCTCTTCATCTGATTCCCCTGAGTGAACCTCCTCTGGTGGATTAGAAACAACGGCATTGATGACATTGATTGATGCATAATGCATCGCATCTCTTATATCAACATTTCTGTGATATTGTCTTCTTTCATGTCTTTGATGAGACATTTCCTTTTGTTGATTCAATATTTTAGGAACTTCTTGACGAGATATAACTTGGAGGGAATCTCCTGATAATTTGTCTCTTCGTTCCTCTTGGGGCTTCTTCCCTAATCGAGAAAAGACCGACATTCTCTGAGAAGGGGATTGGTGATTTGAAAGAGTCCCCAGTCTTGTGAACTAGAGATGTTCCTGCTGATTCCGCTCAACTCCTCAAATCCCATTTGTTGACTCTGAAGGTTGGGTTAAAGAAGTCCCCTGTCTGACAAGCTGGGGTGGCTCTTGACATGCTACGTCTGAGATCTTCTTAAAAGATCTATTGATCTTGCGAATCTTAGTTCGGAAATTAGCTGGATGCATTAGCATGTATCCACTTTTATCACCTGGTTCAACAGACCGTTGGATGATTTCCGAAACTTCTGTCATTTGATGAGGTGTTTGCTCCATACGAGAGGCTTGTGCAATATTCTCGCCTGCTTGATGTAGGAGAAATTCAACAACTTGTTCTCTATATGCTTGATTTTGAGACGAACTAGTTGAATCATGTTCTTGAGAACGATTTTGATTATGAATAAAGCCCATTGACTGTGGCCGGCCATGGGCAATAACATTGCATGAGACCATTTTCGGCAGCCTTTGCTGACTGGAAAGCACTGTGAAATGTAGTGCTCCGTGAACACCCCATCCTCTGATATGAACACCAGATGGAGCATTGGCAATTAACTGACGCAATTTTCTTAGTGTGCCAAGGCATGAACGTTGAAGGGTTCTCTGCTGCTTTTCAGCCTTCGGATACCGAGAGATTGATAGAGATGCCAAATCAATCTGACGTTGTAGCCCTTCTATTATCTTAGGATGATTTTCATATTCATCATAAGATAATACCTTCTTCTTCAATTGAAAAAGAGTTTTCCATATGTTGAGACGAATATCATGGATTCCATCATCCGTCAACATCTTTGGAATGTCGTACTGGGAGACAGCCAAAGGCCAAAACATGACCGGTACTTCACTTTTTTCCAGTTTTTTCCTCATGTTTAGAATTTCCTCTTTATCATTAAATGAATATTCTTCTACCTGTTTTGACCAGAGTTGGTGTTTCCTTGTTGCTTCATTGGATTCAACAATATTGGTAGAGATATCATTGATCAAACTAGAAGATGCATGACTTAGGGGTGGTTCGGAGAATGACCTACACCCTGGGATATCTTCTGATTGAGAAAGTAATTCACTTGTTAGCGATAAAGCATCAGACATGACTGGTTTCGCATTTGCAAGTGCCTCAAGATAAGAGGGATTTCTCGGCACTACATTTTCCACTGGAGTATTTTCCAGACAATGTGAATCACTACTGCGGAGAGGACTTTCGCAGCGAAATTCATCATCATGGGGAGGACCACCATAATGGGTTACAACAAAAGATGAGATCTCTTGCTCCTTGGTCTTCTGACCACACAGAGGGTTCTTGTGCTCTCATCTGAAGAATAAACTTCAAGATTGACTGAATTTTACTGAATCAAGCCTTCATGAGTAAGTTTCTGTTGAATACTTTCGGAATTAATGTTCCTGTTATTGTGAACTAAGGGAGTAGAACCTTGAATTCCAACAGATAAATGTCTGAGGGCTTCAAGAATTCCAGCATCAAGCAAGGCCTTGTTACAGATTGGCCTTTGATCCCCTGACTGTGCTGGGTGGATCTTTTTCTTAGATGCCTTCTTACTCGCTTTGGAAACCACTTGTTGATGAAAGTGGTTACTCTGAGCAGGTTTATGTGCCTGATCAGGAAAGATGGTCAGGTTAGGCTGATGATCTCCACTAAAATCAAGTGTATGTGCCTGACTTGGTTGTCCGTATGATATGGGGGGTATGCCCCATAACCCTCTTGGACGGGAACAAATGTGTGTGTCTGTTCCGGAGTGAATCGTTGATGTGTCACTCCACTGCTATTGATAGATTTATGTGTCTTTCCCTAAGATAATGCTGAAGTTGTTATGATATCCTGGCAAGCATCCAGAATATGAGCAGGAATTTTCTTCTGCACTTTCACCATTTACAAAATATATTTGGTGACTTCAGCCACCGGAACAGAAATATACGTCCTTTCCGTGCGTGGAGTAGGTGTATGTGCCTGCTCCTGTCCTTCTTTTCCTGTCAGTGAATCCTGACAGTACTCAAGTGTGGAGGCAGAGAGTTGAGTATGCCTCCTATTTGTCGTCGGGGCTTTCCGACTGACTTCTCCGTGTGCTACCAAGCGAGACTGTTGGTAGGTTTGATTAGTATTAGCAGGTGTATGTTCCTGCTATTTACACTTCGCCAAACACGGTTGAAGAGATCCATCATATGTAGTCAGACGAGCCTGCTGACTAACTGATGATGTATAAGCAGGTGTATATTCCTGCCTATAGTACTCTGCCGGAATTGCCTGGTGGGATTGGCTTGATGCTTCCAGACGAGTCTGCTGGACAGCGGAATTAAAACGGGCATGTGTGTGTGCTTGCTCGTTGTTTGCCACCAAGTTAGGTTGGTGGACTTCTCCGAAGATGGCAGGGATGATAACCTGCCCATTGTTAACCGGATTCCGTCTCTGACGGTTCATCTTGCCTGCTCGGGTTCGGGGAACCTGAGCTGAATGCCTGGAGTCGGTACCCTCATCATGTTGAGGGCGCACTACCGCACGAGTCTGGTGGCGATTGTTGATGGGAGCCCTCTGGAGGGACTCCTGTCTTTTTGAATTAAGGCCCTGAGGGACCTTCTCATTCACTTCCTTAGAGTAAGGGAGTGAATGGAAATTGCGTTCCAGGTATAACGACCCGAAATGGTTGGAGACGGTAGTCAGCACCGCCTGCCTCTTGATCACTGGTCATCGTTGTCCGGACGACCTGTGTGAGTTGTTCACGTGGAGGGCCTGTCGGGCAGCCTCCAGAGTTGGGATGGTACCGTGTTGACGGTACTCCTTAACCAGCGCATTTGATACCCAGCATTGAAGACGCTGAGTAGGTGTTATCATCCTCAGAGAGGAGGACGATCCAGTAGGAATAGCGGCAATGGTATTTGCAGCAGCAGTATTCACAGATGTGAATTTGAGAGCAACCATAATGGAAATACAGAAGATCTTGGAAAAGAGTGCCTGTTTGATATAACAGACGTAATCAAGATGAAATTCAGCCACTTCATCCTTTGGATGAGCACACATGTCAATGATTTTTTTTGTTAGACCTCTTATTGAGTTTTAAATAGGTGCTTAACAAAATAGTTAAAACACCACTTTAACTTGGTTAAGGATTCACGTCGGGTTCACCATTTTTGTTTCGCTCGGAATTCGGGGATGACCTCCTGGATGGGAGATTCAAATGTTCCTATCGGTTTCTAGCGGGTTTGTTCGTAGAACCGGAAACATCCAATGATTCCACATCCGTTTGGACCTTCTTTCCAAAGGTAGGCGCTCATTAGCTTGTGGACTGATGAGGTTTAGGAATTTGCATTGGTCGAGAGGATGGGAGGTCGGACTCATCACACCTTTTTGAGTGGAATTATTGTCTACTCCAGGACTCTCTTTATAGATTTAAGTTCTGTTCGTGAATCCTTATTACATTACCAAGTATAAAATGAGCTTTCCTTTAGTCTTAACAATCAATGATTAAATATGTAAGAAATTTAGAGAATCTTTTATATGTATTTTAGGTTCTTCATCAATAGAGAATCATCTGTATCTATTTAGAGATTCATGGTCAATGGTATCCTTCAAAACATTTATATAAAAGTCTCTTGGTCATTATGATGACCAGGCTGGTTTTAAAGCCACTCAGTGGGGCACTTGAAGTTTATTGTCATTCAGAAGGACATAGATTATTTTAGAGTTGGGATCGAACCCATAAATGGGCTACCTACGTATCCTTTGTTTTGGAAAAGGAATCAGAACCCACATAGTTTGAGTAATAGAGTATGACGTTTATGATTGATGGCTCAAAGAAGGATGTCATAATTACTTTTACACTCTAAGCTCATGTGAGTCATGCTCGGTGTGAGAAACAAGAGGTATTGGTAAAAATTAGACAATTGTGCCATGAAAGATGCAATCATAAGAAATGGTTTGGGGCTTATGTATATATGACTGCCCAGATAGATGAAGGTTTAGGATTTACTATTAGGGAGAAAATCCAAGAACAGGGTCTATAAAGGTATATGTGCTTTATGGAGATTTGAATATTCTAACTTGGGACTTATTCCTGAAAAGGAAACCCAAATTAGGAGAGGATTGATAACTGGGTTTTACTCCAGAGAAGGAATCCCAGATCAAATGAAAATTAGGACTGGTTAAAGAGAAATTAAGGGACTCAGGGCATACTCCTAAGAAGGATGCCCATATTTGAGATTGGGTCTTACACCTAAGAAGGATGCCCATATTTGAGATTGGGGCTTACTCCTATGAAGGATGCCCAAATTAAGGGAATCGGGGCTTACTCCTAAGAAGGATACCCAAATTCGAGGACTTGGGGCTTACTCCTAAGAAGGATGCCCATATTTGAGATTGGGGCTTACTCCTAAGAAGGATTCCCAAATTAGAGGACTTGGGGCTTACTCCTAAGAAGGATGCCCATATTTGAGATTGGGGCTTACTCCTAAGAAGGATGCCCAAATTAAGGGACTTGGGGATTACTCCTAAGAAGGATTCCCAAATTAGAGGACTTGGGGCTTACTCCTAAGAAGGATGCCCATATTTGAGATTGGGGCTTACTCCTAAGAAGGATGCCCAAATTAAGGAATTCGGGTTTGGGGCTTACTCTTAAGGAGGATGCCCAGATTTGGGAATTTTAAGAATTTGGGAATTACTCCTGAGGAAGATTCCCAGATCAAAGGACATATAACTGGGGATTATTCCTGAAAAGGAGACCCAGGTTAAGGATTCTCTCATCTTAAAGGATGAGGTTCAATGAATGAACTCTCAAACTTTGGTGACATAAAGATGTGTAAATCACTAGGTTTTGAGAGATATTCCACCGAATTCCTTTCAGATAAGGAAGTCAAATCAAGAAATCATGCCACAAATGGATTTAAAGAGTATTTTGAAGTCTGAATCATGAACAGGAAAGGTGAAATCGCTTAAGAGGGGTGAAATGGGCAGAAAAGGCACCCGAAAAAGAAGGGGCGCACAAGTCTTGGAAGGCGCGCAGGTATTGAAGTGGTGTGCAAGTATTGGGCGCGTAGGTATACCTGCGTGGCATGTGAGGTACTTGCGCGATTTTCAACCAGCATTAAAATACTTGAGCGACTCTTTATTAAACCCTTTAGAATCCTCTTGAGGTTCTTCCAGAAAAGGGACGCACAAATTCTATTGAAGGAATGAGGAGGCACGCAAGTGTGGTCACTTCCCTTAAGGGCTGGCCACTCAGGCGCGCAAGTGTTGATGAGTTTCAACACTTAGGTCTTCCTCCCTCTCTTTAGATCTTCCGTTCAAGGTAAGAAATTACCTTAGAAGTGTTTCGGAAGCTTTGATAAGAGACTTGGGCGTCAGGAGCTTCAATCCAAGTTTCTGAAAAAAAAAATCCTCTCGAATGGGGGGCCCACAGGGTCTATTTATAGGCAAAAGAAGGCCCTGGGCGGTTACCGGGCGGTTATCACTTAGGTCGCGCAAGTCACTTGCGTGACCATAAGGGAGTCACGCAAGTTGACTTGCGCGACAGTGATATAACTTGCGCGGTGCAGTTGCTTTTGATCCTTTGTTCATGCCTTTGTCGATTTTTGATGTTTTCTTCAAAGTTTGAATCAATTTGAGCTCAGATATTCCACTTTTCCGATCATTAGATTTTGTGAAGAAAGGAGCGTCAACAGTTTGTTATTGGTTTTTATGTTTTTATGTATTTTTTGGGATTTTTAGGCTTTTATGGGTTTTTAAGATTTTTAAGGATTTTGATGGGTTTGTGTTTTTTTGAGTTTTGTACTGTTTATAGGGGTTTTAGGATTTTTATGTTTTTTTGGGGTTTTAATGGTTTTTTGGGGTTTTATTCTTTTTGGTAATAAAAGGATTTTTATAGTTTTTAGAAGTTTTTAGGGTTTTTTAGGTTTTTAGAGTTTTTAAAGTTTTTAGGGGTTTTAATGGTTTTTGGTGATTAAAAGGGTTTTTATGGTCTTAGGGTCTTTAAGGACAAAGTGGGTGTGAGGAAGGCATTTTCGATCTCACCAAATTTATTAAGAAAAATAAAGTACATGGCGTTATAGAGGAGGTTTGCAAAACTGGGTTTGGGAAACCCCATTCATGTTTGAGTCCACTAAGGATGTACAAAAGCTAGGGGTAACAAAGGACCACAATGAGCTCCTCTCCTCAATTGACTTCTTAGAGAGGACTTACTCCACCATATTTTCCTCTCTATATTCATTTGTGACATTGAGTGTAAGGGAATAAGATGCGTCAAGTTTTTCTATCCATTGAGGTAGAAGCCGCCAAGGTACTTGTCTTGATTTTCATTTGAATGCCTCTACCGCTAGAAGTGAGTCAGACTCAATCCAAAGGTTATTCCATCAGAAGTGATTGGCATAGCTTACCGCCTTTATAAACGCCCAGAGTTCTACATCATAGGTAGTTCCATATTCAATAAAATGAAAAAATCATCCTTTAATGAAGTCGTGGTAGGTGCAGAAGACACCATCGTAGCCCGAGGGTCCATGTGCACTTGAAACTGCACCGTCCACATTGACCTTAACCCGTGCCGTGATTGGGGGAATCCAGTGGATGAATTTTAGTATAATTGGTTTCTTGCACCTTCCAAGGACTCCAATTTTATAAAGGATTGAATGGTCATTAGTGTGATTGTCCATCTCACCGGTTTGGATGCTAGCGACGGTATGAATTGCTTTATGAATGGACACTACTCCCTCATTGAAAGAGAATGCCTTATTTTTCTGTGCAACAACATTACGGGTAGCCCAAATGTACGAGATAAGTTCCATAATTTCCACAAGAAAGAGATTAATGTGATTTGGAATCAGATTAATATACGTTTCTTCCTTCAGCAATTCAAAAAGCCCCTGCTGATTGTTGATGTTGAGGTAAACACAAAAGGTGCCTTGGACATGCTTCCAAAGCTCCGTAGAAAACTTACATTGAATAAAGAGGTGTCTTTTATTTTCCTACACCCGTAGGAAAAGGCTACAAGCAGATACAAGTTTCCACCTGGTATTTTTCAGCATCCCATGAAGCGGCAGCCAACCTTTCCATACTTTCCAGAGAAAAATATGCTTGGAAGGTGGGATAAATGTTTTTCTGAATGTGGACAGCCAAGCTGGAACTACAAAATTTTGCTCACATTTATGCCGGTACAACTCCATTGTGTTGTGTGAACCACCATGGTTGGGCTTCAAAACCAAGGTTTCAACATCAATGATTGTGTACATCTTTATTTCCTCTATATTAGAAGATAGGATAATTTCACTGATGCCTTCAATTCACTACCCAAGCTCAGTAATATACATATTTCTTCTGATTGGGGGGGGGGAGTTGTACCATCTCATTAAGTGGGTTGTCCAGCTACAGCGTGGACCAGTAATTGACACACGACCTCCTCGAGACAATCCATTTCATGATGGGGTTCATATCATTGAAGGTTGACTTAATAGTAGGCTAGACCGAAGAATGAATGTAACCAGAGAAACCATTCAGCAGTCTATGTTTGAAACGACCATTGATAAATTCAAGTACCTCTTCCTTCGAAGTAAGCAGATTCCATGTGTAATTTCCCAAGAGAGACTCATTGAATATATTTAGATCTTTAATACCCAATCCCCCTATGTCAATAGGTTTGGCACATGTTTTCTAGGCCACAGTTACAACCATACTTTCATTGACACATCTAGTCCAAATAAAGTTCCTTATTTTTTCTTACAGTCCTTTAAACATACTAATTGGCCATCTGTATATCAAGAATGCAGGCACAAACATATAAGTGATTACCAAATTAATTATGCATACACTTCCAGCCTATGACAGGGATTTCTCTTTCCATTTTGCAAGATGACAGATGATTATGGAGGCAGTGCTCTTAATATGGGAACTCTTGGGTTTTCCCCAAAAAAGAGGGATACCAATGTACATAAATAGTAGTGTGGCCCTTTTAATGCGATGAATTTTCACATTTCTGACCTGCCTTGAATTATAGATCCATTTTCAAAAGACAATGGATGAATTACCGCAACTGATTGACTGTCCCACCATGTCCTCATAGTGGAAAAACATATGCCTGATTGATTTAAATCTTCTCCAATTGTCTTATCTAAAAAGAATTATATCAACTTCATAGAGGAGATGTAATAGGAAATAAAAATCCTTTATCTCTTTAATTGGCATGAAGAAACCAGAGTGAACCAAACCAATAATGCATCAGCTCAGGTAGTCTTCAACAATGGGAAAAAGCAGGCCAGAGAGGGGGTCTCCTTGCCTGACTCCATGGGAGCATTGAAAGAAACCTCTTAGGGAGCCATTAAGCATCAATGACATCCTGGAACTACTCAGGATAAAGTGAGTAATTTTGATAACGGTAGGAGAGAAACCATAATTGGCCATCACAGAGAAAAGGAATCTCAATTTGATGATGTCAATGGCATTTGAGGTGTCCACCCTGAGGGAAAAGGTCCCATGATTTTACTCCTTGCGCATGATATTAATTCCTTCTGAGGCCATGTATAAGCAACTCTAGATATTTCTACCTAGGATATACCCTAACTGATTTGGGGTGATAATATCATGAAAAATACTTCTCAATCTGACAGTAATGATCTTACTATTGATTTTTGGGATGGTATTCCCAACTGAAACCAGGAAGAAGTCCTTGATGTTGATTGCATTATCCATTTTCGGGATAAGAACAATGAAGTTATAATTGGAACCATCTGGAATTGAGGCATAAAATAATAATTCCCTAATGTCATTGGTCACTTATATGTTCATAATATCCCAGTAGAACATGAAAAAGTTTTTGCTGAATCCATCATGTCCCACTACACTATGCATGTTGAGGAAGAAAAGAGAAGATTTAATCTCCTCTTCAGATGAGGCATCTGTAAAGATCATGTTTTTTGTCATTGAGGCATGGTGAAATTGAATCCATAAGATGAGTGTTGGTAGGGCTACCAGTATCAGTGTAAAGTAGTTTAAAATAAACCACCACAGCTTTAGAGATTTCATCGTCCTTTGTGAAGAACGATACATCTACCTGAATTGCATTCAGCCCCTTCTTTGACCATTTCTATCTATGAAGACCATGAATGACTTTGGTATTTTTGTCACCTTATTTGATCCAGGTGATGCATAATTGATTTCCTGACAATTTATCCTTCAGTGTCAATAGGTCATACATCTTGGAGTGGAGTTGTATCTCCTCTCGGGATGGTAAATTCTGCTATTGATTGACAATTTGAAAATTGGAAAGTGACAATTACCCATCTTTATTGTCATCATCCAGCTTGGAGAGGGAGAATTTTCTCCATTACCTCAGCTTGGCCTTGATGAACTTGAGCTTATATGTGACAGTTAAAAAGGGAATTCCATGAATGACGCTATTTCAACCACTAATGTCAATATTTCTACATTCAGGAATGGTAAGTGACATGTTATTAAACCTGAATGGCAAGGGGGATGACCTTGTGGGGCCTTCCATAATCTTGATGACAAAAGGATTGTGATCCAAGTGGAACTTTGGAAGTGTATGTCCAGAAATTTCAGCGATAGTGCAACTAGCATTAATCCAGAAGAATCATCTGTCAAGCCTACTTCCTTTTCTCCTAATTCCTGTGAACCTTCCCCATGTGAATTTATCACCAGTAATGTGGACCTCTATTAGGTTTCATCTATCTAAGCAGCCTGAAAATTCCTCCGCAGCATTACGAGAAAACTGAGAACCAACTTTTCATCTGGCCTTAGGATAGTATTAATACTTTTTAGCAATTTTAGGTTTTTTAAAGGTCTCATTTTTGTAGGGTTTTATGTTTTTATTATATTATTTCAGGTTTCCTAGGATTTTTAACATTTTTAGTAATTTTTATGCCTTTTCATGGATTGTTTTATAGTTTTCAGGGTTTCTATTGTTTCTTATGGGTTTTAGGGGTTTGTGGGGATTTAGGTATTTCTAGTGGTTTTTAGGTTTTTAGGGTTTTAAATGTTTTATTGTTTCAAGGTTTTCATAAATCCTATCATGGTTTTTAGGGTTTTTTTTAACTTTTTGGGGAATTTTAGTGTTTTTATGGTAATTTACTGTCCATAAGAATTTTGAGTTTTTATAGGGTTTTTAGGGTTTTAGGGTTTTCTATTCATTTTGGGTTTTTGTGTTTTTTATTTTTTAAGGATTTTAAGGGTTTTTAGAGTTTTAAAACATCTTTAGAGGTTTAAATGGTATTTTATTTTATTTTTGTATTTTTTAGAGTTTTTAGTATTTTTTAATGTTTTTGGGTTTCTATGGGTTTTAGGGGTTTATGGGTGTTTAGAGTTCTTAGGTTTTAAGTGTTTTTTGGTTTTTATTATTTTCTTAGGGGTTTTCAGGGTTTTTAGAGTTTTTTTTATTTTTTTATTTTTATGGATTTTTAAGGATATTTATTATTTTAGGGATTTTATGGATTTTTAGGGTGTTTAGGGGTTTTATAAGAATTTTCATGTTTTTTAGGATTTTAGGGGTTTATGTGTTTTCAGGTTTTTAAAGTTTTCTTATGGTTTTTTAGGGTTTATAGATTTTTTATGATTTTTGGTATTTTTATGGTTTATTTAGGATATATATGGTTTCTAAAAAATTATTTTTTAGTGGGTTTTTAGTGCTTAGGGGTTTTATATGTTTTTTGGGTATTTTTATTTTTTGGGGATTTTATCGGTATTAGTGTTTTTAATGTCTTTTTGGATTAAAATTGTTATATAGTTTTTAGTGTGCTTTTAAGGTTTTTATGGGTATTTAGGGTTTTTTAATGTTTTTATGGTTATTAAGGTTTTTCGTTTTTTTTGGTTTTTAGGGTTTTTTAGTATTTTATGTTTTTTGGAGGTTAAGTGTTTTTAGGTTTTTTAGGTTTTATTATTGGGTTTTCTACATTTTAAGGGGTTTTAGGGATTTTTTTAGTATATTTTATAGACTTTTAGGGTGTTTATAGAATTTTAGGGTTTTAGGGATTTAAGGATTTTAAGGATTTTTGGTTTTTTGGGATTTTGGGTTTTTTTAGAGTTTTAGGTTTTCTTTTGAGATTATCAATTTTTCTATGTTTTTTAGAATTTTTTTATTTTGTTATGGATTTAAAGGGTTTTTACTATTTTTAGTTGTTGTTAAGGTTTTAATGGGTTTTAGGATTTTATTATTTTTATGTTTATTATTGATTTGGGGGATTTTTAGGAGTTCTAACAGCTTTCTATGGGTTTTTAAGGATTTTAGAGTTTTTGTGTTTTTTGGTGTTTTATGTTTTTTATGGTTTTACCATTTTTTACATATTTATAAATTTTTAGGGATTTTTTGATAACATTTATGGTTTTTAGGGGTTTTAATGATTTTGAGGGGTTTTTTGTGTTTTAGGGGGTTAAGAGTGTTTTTTCAGGTTTTTATGGGGTATTCTATTTTTCTTGTTTTTAAGGTTTTTTAGAATTTTTAATGTTTTTATGGGTTTAATATTTTTTAGTGTTTGTAGTGGTTTTGAGTTTATTTTAGTTTTTAATGAGTTTTTAGTTGGTTTCAAGGATTTTAGGTGTTTTATGGTTTTTGGGGGTTTTAGGGTTTTTTTTATCTTTTTAGGGTTTTTAGAATTTTTTGTATTTTAAGGGGTTTTAATAATTTTTTGGTTTATAATGTTTTCTTACTTATTTTCAAGGTTTTTTGGGCCTATTGTGTTTTTAGGTATTTTTATGTATTTCTTAATTTGTTTATGGTTTTTACGATTTTTGGGGATTTTAGGGGTTTCTTGTTTTTTATGTGTTTATGGTTTTTTAGGGAATTTTAGGATTTTTTTTGTTTTTAGGGGTTTTAGGGATTCTTAGGGTTTTTTGGTATTCTTATGGTATTTAGGGTTTTTATGTATTTTTTGTGTTTTATGAGATTTTTGAGACCTTTAATTTTTTAATAGTTTTCTATAATTTTATAATGTTTTTAGGGGTTCAAATGCATCTTAGAGTTTTTAGAGGGTTTTATTGTTATTATAGGGTTTTAAGGATGTTTAGGTTGTTTATTATTTTTAGGTAATTTTGGGAGTTTTGGTTTTTTAGAATTTTTTACGTTTTTAAGGGTTTTATGTGTTTTTTGGGTTTTAAGGACATCTTTGGGGCTTTTAGGGTTTTTATTATTTCTTATGATTTTAGTGGTTGTTAGGATTTTACTGGGTTTTTATGTCATCAAGAAAATTGAGGGGTTTTGTTTTTTATGGGTTTTATGGTTTTTTAGGGTTTTAAAATATTTTCATGTTTTTAGGTGTTTTAACTGTCTTTAGGTTTTAATGGTATTCATCTAGTTTTCATGGTTTTTAAGGTTTGTTATGTTTTTAGGGATTTTTAGGGTGTTTTAGGTTTTTTATGTTTTTTGAGTTTTTAGAGATTTTGAAGCTTTATAGGGGTTTTGAGGGGTTTTTTGATATTTTTTGGGGTTTTAGGGGGTTTTTTTAGTTTTTTAAGGATTATAAGTTTTTTATATTTTTTTAATGTTTAATGGGTTTCTAGAGTTTTTATTCGATTTTAGTGTTTTTAATGATTTTAGTGGTTTTTATGTTTTTAGGGGTTTTAGTGTCTTTTTTATGGTTGTTATAATTTTTAGGGGTTTAGGGGTTTATGGGTTTTAGGTTTTTATTGATTTTATTAAGGTTTTTTATAATTTTTAGGGGATTTTACATTTTTATAAAATCTTAGTGATCTTTTAAGGTTTTTATGGTTTTTGTTGTTTCCGGGAAGTTTGAGGGGTTTCAGGGGTTTTTTTGGGGGGGGGGGGTGGTTTAGGGTTTTAGGGTTTTATCATTTTTATATTTTTAAGGATTTTAAGTGATTTTAGGGTTTTTAGGTTTTCAGGGGTTTTAGGGTTTTTTACATTTTTTGGGATTTTTAGGGTCTTTCTATATTTTATGGTTTTTAGGGTTTTTTGGAATTATGAGGGGTTTTAGGGTTATTTTGGGTTTTTAGTGTTTTTTGAGTTTTTAGGGGTTTAATGTTTTTTTTGCGTTTTAGGGTTTTTTGTCTAGTTTTTAAGGGATTTATATTTGGTTAGGATTTCTTAACACATAATTCTATTTTAGTGTTTTCTATAGTTTTTTAGTGTTTTTAGGGTCTTTATGCTTTTATGGATTCTTATGGTTGTAGGTTATCAAGGAATTTTATCATTTTTTGGGTTATTATGGGTTTCAAGTGTTTTTGGTTTTTTTAAGGTTTTCTTAGTATTTTTCTTTATTTTTAACAGGTTTTACATTTTTAATATTTTTTTGGTATTTTTTGGAATTTTTATGTTTTTAGGGATTTAGGGATTTTTATAACATTAGGATTTTTTAGGTTTTATCTTTTTTTAGGTTTTTTATGGGTTTAAATTGTTTTTTAGGTTTAATTTTTTAATTTTGGGTTTTCAAGGTCATTCAATTTTTTTATAGATTTTTTGGGATATTTTATGATTTTTATGTTTTTTAGGATTTGTAAGTTTATTTCTGATTTTGACAGGGTTTAGGGTTTTTAGAATTTTTTAGGGTTTTTAGGGGATTTACACGTTTTTAGAATTTTAAGAATTTCTTTTTTATTTATGGGATTTTATGGTTTTTTTCATTTTTACTGTTTTTGGGGATTTTATATGATTTTTATGGTTTCTATGGTTTTTATGGATTTTGAGGGTTTTAGGGTTTTTTGGAGTATTTAGGGTATTTAAATTTTTCTGGGTTTTAATTTTTTTTTTAGTTTTTAGTCATTATATATTTTTATATTTTTTTACATTTTTATGAGTATAAAATTTTTCTAGATCTTGTAGTGGTTTTTTGGGTTTGGGGGTTTTATGATTTTAATAGTTTTATAGGTTTTAGGGTTTTTAGGGTTTTTGGGGTTTTTTAAAATATTAGGGTTTTAGGGATTTTACGTTTATTTTAATTTTAATTTTCTTCTTAATTATTTTTAGGTTTTTAAGGGTTTTTATATTTTTAGGCATTTTTATGGATTTTTTTATAATTTTTTTTATTTTTTTTGTGATTTTGTGTCTTTTTAAGGTGTATAATTTATTAGGTTTTAGTGTATTTAAGTGTTTTACGTTTTTAAGGTTTTTATATGGGTTCTAAAGGATTTATTTTGGTTTTTTTACATTTTTTGGAATTTTTAGGGACATTAAGTATTTGTATGGTGTTTAAGGATTTTAGGGATTTTGTCTGATTTTAGAGTTTTTTACCTTTTTTGGGTATTTATTTTTTTATGGTTTTTAGTGTTTTTTTTATTTTTTAAGGGTTGAAATTTTTTTAAAAAATAATTTTTTTGGGGATTAAAGGGTTTTGAGAGTTTTTAGTGTGTTTTATGTTTTTATGGGTTTTTAGGTTTTTATAGATTTTAGGGGTTTTATGATTTTTAGGCATTTTTGGGGTTTTTAGGGTATTTTTAGGGTTTTTAAGGTTTTTAATAATTTTTTAGGTTTTCTAGGGGTTTATGTGTTCTTAGGTTTTTATTTTTTTTCTTATGGGTATTCAAGGTTTTAAGGGTTTTACGTTTTCATTGAGTTTTTGGTGTTTTTTGGATTTTTATAGGTTTTTAGTTTGTTTAGGGATTTTGAGGGACTTTTGGGTTTTCTATTGTTCTTATGGGTTTAGGTTTTTTAGTATTTATTTGGTTTTAGGGGTTTTATGTTTTTTAGAGTTATGATCTTTTCTTAGGGGTTTTCAGGGTATTTTGGGTTTTTTATATTTTAGTGATTTTATGGGATTTTTTATAATTTTTAGTGTTTATAGGGTTTTTAGGGATTTTTAACATTTTTAGGGTTTTTATTATATTTGGGGGTTTTAGGATTTTTTGGGTTTTATGGTTTTTTTGTTTTTTGGAGTTTTAAGATTAATTAGAGGTTTTTAACATTTTTCGGGGTTTAAAGGGTTTTTAAAGTCATCAATGAGGTTTAGGGTTATTTTTTATATTTTTAAATTCTTTTTAGGGGTTTTATCGCTTTTAGTGGTTTTAGGATTTTTGGTTCTTTTTTGTTTTTTTAGAATTTTTTATTTTTTAGGGGGTTTTGATGTTTCTTGGTTTTTATGGTTTTCTTGGGGGTTTTTAGTTTTTTTTTGGATTCTTTGATTTTAGTTATTTTTAGGGTTTTTTAGGGATTTTAAGGTTTTTACGTTTTTTGGGCTTTTTAATGTTTTTTATGTTTTTCTTGAGTTTTTTATGTTTTTATGGTTTTTAGTGCTTTTTAACATTTTAGGTATTTAATTGGATTTTAGTGTTTTTATTGGGTTGTTTGGGATTTTATGGGGTTTTATAAGGTTTATGGAACATTGTAGTATTTATGGGTTTTAGGGTCCTTTATGGTATTTTGAATTTTTAGGTTTTTTAGGTGTTTTAATTGTTTTTTGGGTTTTATGGTTTTTGAGAGTTTTTCAGGGATTTTATGGTTTTTACGTTTTTAGGGTTTGTTGGGGATATTTTTTGGATTTTTATAGATTTATAGGGTTTTTAGGGATTTTGATGTTTTTAGGGGTTGGGGGGTTAGGGGTTTTATATTTTTTTAGTTTTTTAATGTTTTCTTATATGGATTAGGTTTTTTTATGTATTAGGGATTCATGGGACATTTTTTTTATTTTTGTGGGTTTTTATGTTTTTTTCAGATTTTGAGGGGTTTTAGGGTTTTTAAGGATTTATGGTTTTTTCTGTTTTTTAGGGTTTTTTTGGTTTTTTTAGTATTTAGTGTTTTTTAGGTTTTTAAGTTTTTTTAGAGTTTTTAGGTTTTGATGGTTTTTTAGGGTTTTTAATGGTTTTATGGATTAATCATTATTGGTATTTTTAAGAATTTTTAAGATTTTGTTTGGTTTTTATGGTTATAATGGATTTTGGGTGTTTTAATTTTTTTAGGGTTTTTATTGTTTTATTTGTTTTTTAGGGTTTTTTTTTGAGTTTTAAGGGTTTTTAAGGATTTTAGAGTTTTTAAATTTTCAAGGGATTTTAAGGGGTTTTAGATTTTTAGTGATTTTTAGGGGTTTTTATAAAGTTTTAGAGTTTTTTATGGTTTTTAGGGTTCTACCGTTTTAGGGGGTTTAGGTTTGTTTATAGTTTTTTATGGTTTTAGTGTTTTTAGATTTTTTAATTTTTTAAGTTTTTTGAGGTTTTTAATGTTTTTTTGGGTTTTTAGGAATTTTTACAATTTTAAGGATTTTTAGTTCTTTTTTAGGTTTTTTATTTTTTATGTTTTTTTAGGAATTTAGGTGTTTTTTGGATTATCTGGGTGTTTTAGGATTTTTAGTGTATTTATCAATTTTTATTTTTTAGGGGTTTTAAGTGTTTTAGAGTTTACTATTTTTCATTGGGCTTTTTTTATTATTTTTATGGGTTTTTATATTTTTAGGGATTTTTTTACATTTTTGGAATTTTATGGTTATTTATGGGTTTTAGGGATTTTAAGGGTTTGGAGGTTTCAAGGGTTTTTATGGGATTCTTCATTTATTAGGATTTTTTGAGTTTTTTAGCAGTCTAAATTGATTTTAGAGTTTTTAAATGTTTTTAAGGGTTGAAAATGATTTTTTTCCATTTTTTGGGTTTTTAATGTATTTTAAGGTTTTTAGGGGTTTTATGGTTTTAGGGGTTTTATGGTTTGTATTTTCTTTTAGGATTTTTTAGGTTTTTAGCATTTTTAGATTTTAATTCATTTCAATTTCTTTTTGGTTTTTATGGTTTTCTTTTGTTATTTAGGGTTTTAGGGGTTTTTACCTTTTTTGGGAAGAAGAGGTTCGGGGCTAGGCGATCTGAGCCCCCCAAACTTAATTCAAAAGGAAAAGGTAGCTACAAGATGGGCCTAAAATGGAGAGTATGAATTTCGCACTTTCGACCCGAGTCCAAGAACGGAATACAATAAGGTGGGGCGATAAAGGACCACATTGTGGCCCTCTCCACGATCGCGTGATTGGCGACGGCGTCAGCAACCAAGTTAGCTTCCCTGTAAACGTGTGAGACATTGAGATTCAGGTTCCAAGATAGGTCAAGGCACTCGATCCAATGTGGAAAAAGCCTTCAAGGAACATCCCTGGAGTGTCCATTTAATGAAGCAACCGCAAGAATCGAGTCTGACTCAATCCAAAGCTGTGACCAGGTGAACTGGCATGGAAACATCACTGCCTTTATGATCACCCACAGATCCACTTCATAGGCACAACCATCCCCAAGGAAATGAAAGAAGCATCCCCTCAAGAAGCCCCACAGGGTGCGAAATACGCCCCCACACCCTAATGGCCTAGGAGATCCAAGTGTCGCGCCATCAGCGTTAACCTTTATCCATGATGGGAGTGGCGGAATCCATCTAATATACTTCAAGAACAGAGGTTTTTGGCTCCTTCCAGCCACACCAAGAGCACGCAGAACAGTCAGATCCTCAACATCATTAAACATCGAACCTGTTTGTATCCGTGAGGCGCTGTGAATAGCCTTGTGGATCGACACCACTCCCCCTTGCAGTGAGAGAGGTTGTTGATTAAATGTAGCTGCATTCCGGGCAGCCCAAATGTAATGAACGATAGCAGCCGGCCCAGCCAACAGAAGGTTCCGGACCTGGTCGCTCCGGTTCAGATCAACCATCCCATGCAGAAAGTCACATATCACCCCTTGTAGACAGTAGGGAAGCCCAAATCTCTGTGATAGGTAGCGCCATAGATCCGCAGCAAGGTGTAGTGAAAGAAAATATGGATGCTGCTTTCTCCATCTCTCCTTCACAAGAAACAGACAGAAGTAAGTTTCCATCCAGTGAGTTGGAACTGATCATGTGTCGGGAGCCTGTTTCTCCAGATTTTTCAGATTAGGGTGAAGTGCGACGGGGGAACGAATGGTGTCCTGAATTTATTCATCCATGACGGCGAGACAGGACCTGGCAGTTACTTCAACCGGTAGTAATCACGGGTGTTGAATTTTCCAACCATACTGGGCATCCAGATAAGAGTGTCAGTGTCAATAAAAGTATATCGCTGCACTTGCATGGAAACACTATCTGGGAGAGGTATAGTTGTGTCATCACATTGCCGTACGAGATCAGCAATGGTGAGGAGTTGTAGGTCATGTGGTGACGTTACAACGTCCGCAATGGACTGTTCCAACAATGGTGTCAACCAGTAGTTAATGCTAGAGTTTCTAGACACGATCCATTTCACTTTGGACATAATATCCTTGTACGAGGACCTTAATGTCGGCCAGACCGAGGTGGGAAGATTCCCCATAAATCTGTCACACAATCTACGCGTGAATCGTTCCTTGAGAAAGTCAAGGTTTTTATTCTGAGGATTAAGCAAGCTCCATGTAAATTTCCCAATCATAGCATCATTGAACCGCTGCAGGTCCTTAATTCCAATCCCACCCATGTCAAGTGGCTTTTTGCAATGCTTTCAGGCAACATAGATCATTTTCTTCTCCGCAGTGGAACCTGCCCAAGAAAAGTTCCTAATTTTGACATTAAGACTTTTGATGAGACTCATCAGCCACCTATAAATAGAGAAGGCATAAACAAATATTGATGTGATAACAGAGTTAATCAAGAAGACCCGTCAGGCCCACGAAAGAGAATTTCCCTTCCATTTCGACATTTGTTGGATGATTTTAGAAACGATGCCTTCAAATTAGCAACTTCTGGCTTTCCCCTAGAAGAGGAGAACTCCCAGGTATGTGAAGGGAAGGGAGCCTCTCTTGACGCCCAAAATATTGGAAATGCGATTCCGCTTTGCAGGAGTGACACTATAGCCAAACACAATATAATTTATAGGGGTTCTGGGAAAATTTTAGATTTTATGAATTTTTAGGGGTTTTATGGGATTTTGAGGGGGTTTTTTGGGTTTTTTGGATTTATTGATTTTAGGGAGGGTTTTTTGTTTTTTAGGATTTTATGGGTTTTTATAGTTTTTAGAATTTTTAGGGGTTTAAATGGGTTTTTATATTTTTAGTGATTTTTAGGGGTTTTATGGGTTTTTAAGGTTTTGGGATTTTTTTATGTTTTAGGGGTATTTTTGGGTCTATTTATGGTTTTTACCTTTTTTTAATGTTTTTTGGAGTTTTAATTGTTTTTATTTTTTAAGGATTTATTAAATATTTCGAACGCATTTAAGGGGTTTAGGTGTTTTTAGTGATTTTCAATGATTTTCTAGAATTTTTATGGGTTTTTGGGTTTTTTGGGACTTTAGATTTTTTTGGTTTTTAAATTTTTTTAAATTTTGGTGTATTATGTTTTTTTTGGTTTTTGATGTTTTTATGGGTTTTCAGGGTTTTTTCAGTTTTTATGGTTTTAGGGGATTTTAGGTCATATTTATTATTTTTATGTTTTTAGTGTTTTTTTGGGATTTTATGGGATTTTTTGGGATTCTGGGTTTCTTAGGTATTTTGGGTTTTATTGTTTTTTCAGCTTTTAGGGGAATATTATGAGTTTTTAAATTTTTTTAACGTTTAATTGGGTTTTTAACGTTTTGAAGCGGTTCAAGGGTTTTTCGTGTTTTTAGTGGTTTTTTGGGTCTTTATGGGCTTTTATATATTTTTAGGATTTTTAGAAGTTTTATGGTTTTCAGGGGTTTTAGGGATTTTAATTTTTTTAAGGTATTATGTGTTTTTGGTTTTAAAGGTTTTCTAAGGGGTTTTCATTGTTTCGAAGGGTTTTTTATGTTTTCAAAGATTTTTAGGGTTTTTTGGGATTAGATGGGTTTTTGGGGTTTGTATGGATTATTATGGTTTTTTATAGTTTTTAGGGGTTTATAGTTTTTTAGGATTTCTAACGTTTTTAGTTTCTTATGTGTTTTAAGTTTCATTGGATATTTGATCCATTCTTAGAATTTTCACGTTTTTAAAGGTTTTTTTACCTTTTTAGGTATCATACAGAATTTTAGGATTGTTATGGTTTTTATAGTATTTAGAGATTTGTGGGTATTTAGGGGGTTTCAGATTTCTTAGGGTTTTTTTGGTTTTCCTTGGCTTTTTGGGTGTTTTTGAGTATTTTGGGGTTTTTAAGTTTTTTATAGTTTTTTAACATTTAATTATTTTTTATATTTATTTTTGGTTTTTTAGGGTTTTATTAATTTTTTATTTTTAGGGGTTTTTATGGTTTTTATGGGTTTAGGGTCTTTTTGGTGTTTTTAGGGTTTCTACCATTTTATAGGATTTTATGGGTTTTAAGTATTGTTACTTTTAAGTATTTTTATGGTTTTTAGAGTTTTTAAGGGGTTTTATGTTCTTAGTAATATTTAGGAATACTTATTATTATTTTTTGTTTTTAGGGTTTTTAGTGATTTTGAAGGGTTTTTATGGTTTTTATGGTTTTATGGGGTTTTAGTGTTTTAATCATTTTTTGGTTTTTAAGGGTTTAATTATTTTTTAGATTTAAGGTTTTCTTAAGGGTTTTAGTATTTTTTTTATGTCTATACAAATTTTTATTACTTTTTAAATATTTTAATGGGTTTTTAGATTTTTCAGTGATTTTGAGTGGTTTTAGGGTTATTCTTGGTATTTAGGTGTTTATAGTTTTTTTCTTTTAGTTTTTTTTTGTGTTTTTTGGGATTTAATTGGTTTTTTTGAGTTTTTTTTAACATTTTTAGGGGTTTGAAGGGTTTTTTTAGATTTAGTGTTTTTAAATATTTTTATTGATTTTTAAGGTTTTTATGTTTTAAGGGGTTTAGGGATTTTTTAGAGTTTTTAGAATTTTTCAGTATTTTAGGGGTTTAATTTTTTTATGTTCTTATGGTATTCATATGGGTTTTCGGGGGTTTATATTTTTTTACATTTTTAATTATTTTAATGATTTTTCTTAGTATTTTTACATATTTTATTGTTTTTAATGATTTTTACAATTTTTATGGTTTTTTGGGTTTTCATGTTTTCTATGGTCTATTTGTGTTTTATGGTTTTCTTGAGTTTTTTAGGGATTTTAAGGTTTTTTTTTATTTTTTAATGATTAAATGGTTCTATAGTTTTTTTAGTGTTTTCGGGTTTAAATGTTTTAGGAGTTTTCCAGGTTTTTGGTGATTTTGGGTTATTAAGTTCTTTCGGTGTTTTTAGGGTCTTAAGTATTTTCTTTTGTTTTAGCGGTTTTAAATGCTATTTGGTTTTGATGGATTTCATAGGTTTTTAGTATTTTTAGGGGTTTTTAAATTTTTAGGGGTTTTACGGAATTTTTAGGTTTTTAATTTTCTTTAGGGTTGTAGGGATTTTGAGGGTTTTAAGGGTTTTTAGAGTTTTTAGGGGATTAAAGTGGTTTCATGGTTTCACAGTTTTGTGGTTTTATTTGGTTATTTAAAGTGTTTTAGGATTTTTAGGTTTTATATATTTTATGGATTTTTTATGTTTTTATGGTATTTATAACTTTTAGGAATTTTTAGGGGTTTTAGGGGTTTTACGGATTTCTTTGTGTTTTATGTGATTTTTAGGATTTTTAGAGTACCAATGCGTTTGTATATGTTTAAATATTTGTTTTGAGATTTCTAGGTGTTTTATCTGGTTTAGAGGGCTTTAATGTATTTAGGAGTTTTATTTTCATTTTTAAGGTTTTAAGGGATTTTCAATAGTTTAATGTTTTTTTAGGTTTTTAGGGTATTCTTAGATTTTTCATGGTTTTTATGGTTTTTTAATTTTTTGTGTATTTTAGCAAATTTTTAGGATTTTGGGTTTTTATGTGTTTAGGGATTTTGAGGGGTTTTAGGGTTTTAGGGTTTTAGGCTTGTTTAGGTTTTTTTCATTTTTAGTGTTTTATGGGTTTGAAGTGTTTTTATGTTATTATGTCCTTATTAGGGTTCATTTATTTTTTATTGTTTTTAGGTTTTTATGTATTATTTGGGATTTTTTTGGATTTTTATGGTTTTATAGGGGTTTTCAGGATTTGTTTCGGATTTTTTAGGCTTTTTAGGGTTTTTATGGGTTTTTTTGGTTTTAATGGGTTTTTTGGTTTTTAAGGTTTTTTGATTTTTTAGGGAAAGATGGGTGTAGGTCCAGGCTATTCTCCCCCATAGTTATTAAAAAAAGAGGCGCAATAGAAAGGGGGGGGGTAGTGTCCAATGACCTATACCTAAAGACAGTCCAAAAAAATAAAATAAAGATAGAAAAAGACACAATAAACCAAAAAGAAAACCTACATCAGCACCTTGAAGCCACAAACACCAAACTACAGCGGCCCCAATGCCTATCATCACCACAACATCCATATGCAAGTGCCATTGTCACCTTCCAGCCAAATAGCTACCAGCAACCAGTAGTGAAAAACACCACAATCACCCACCACAATAAATTCCCAATAACATTATTCATTATCCCAAAGTACTAGCAGCAGTTGGAGGCCACAACTTCATCACTTCCCATCCAAGAAGTAACCAACATACGTCATCTCATAGCCAAGAAATGACCAACATCCAATGTCACAAAATTTAGTAACCAGCGCCTCCTCACAAAAAAGATCCACCACCAGCAGGACAGAACTGTCAACACAAAACTCAAAAATGTCATCTTTATTATATCCCAGACGAACATCAAACATCCCAAAGACCCATTATCATCATCCTCCTCCTCCTTGGTTTTTTGGGGTTGTCTTCATTTTTAATAAATATTTTGAGTTTTGTTTGGAATTTATCATTTTTTTAGGTTTTTAGGGGTTTCAATTTTTTTGGGTTGTTAAGGTTTTATTAGGTTTTTCTAGGGGTTTTTTGGTTTTTTATGTTTTTAGAGTTTTTTCAAGCTTTTTAAGGTTTTTTGGGTTTTTATATATTTTAGGGATGTTGAGTTTTTAAGGGTTTTTTGTTTTTAATGGTTTTAGGGTTTTTATCAATCATTAAGTTATTTGAGAGTTTTAAGTGTTTTTATGTTTTAAGGTTTTATTTTGGTTTTTCAAGGTTTCATGATTTTTTATCTTTTTAGGAATTTTTATGGATTTTTGAAAAATTTATGGTTTTTATTGATTTTGTGGGTTTAGGGTTTTTTAGGGGTTTTATTTTTTTCAGGTTTTTTTTTGGTATTTGGAGTTTTTTTAAAATTTTATTGGTTTAAGGGTTTTAGTGTTTCTTACAATTCTAGGGGTTTAAAATATATCTAGATCTTTTTATTTTTATTTGGAGTTTTTATGGATTTTTTGGTCTTCGAAATATATTTACGGGATTTTTGTTTTTTATGGGTTCTGGGGGTTTTCTGGTCTTTTTAGGGGTTTTAGGTTTTTTTGGGGTTTGATCTTTTTTAGGTTTTTATGTTTTTCTTATGTTTTTTCAGGGTTATTAGGGGTTTTGATGTTTTTAGGGTTTTTTGGGATATTTTTAGGTTTTTAATTTTTTAGGGTTATTATAGATTAGAGGTATTTAGGGTTTTTAGGTTTTTATTTGTTTTTTCCTTTTTTTCTATTTCATGGTTTTTGTTGAGTTTTTAAGTGTTTAAATTTTTTTAGAGTTTTTTAACATTTATAGAGATTTAAAGGGTTTATTTAAATTTTTAGTGGGGTTTTTAAGGTTTTTATAGTTTTATAGGGTTTCTTTTATGTTTTTATGTGATTTATGGTTTTTAGGGTTTTTAACAATTTTTTGGTATTTGGGGTTTTAATTGTTTTTTAGATTTTAATGGTTTTCATTAGGTTTTATGGTTATAAGTGTTTTTAAACATTTTTGGGATTTTTAGGAATTTATTTTGGTTTTTTATAATTTTGATGGATTTAGGTATTTTGAGGGGTTGAATGGTTTTTAAGGACTTCATTATTTTTTTGGTGTTTTAGAGGGTTTTTAGTTTTTTGGTGTTTTACGGTTCTTTTAGTTTTTTAAAAAAAATTAGGCGTTTAGAGGGGTTTTAGTGTTTTTAGTGGTTTATTATGGAATTTATGTGTTTTTAGTGTTTTTATGTTTATAGAGGGTTTTAGGTTTTCAGAAGTTTCTGTTTTTTGTGTTTTTAGGGTTTTAATTATTTTTAGGGGGTTTAAGGATTTTGTGCATTTTTAGGGTTTTTAGTGTTTTTATGGTCCTCTTAGGATTTTCTATGGTTTTTTGGTTTTTTATATTTTTTTTGATTTTTAGGGATTGTAATAATTTTTATGGTTTCTATGGTTTTTCAAGATATTTAGGGAGTTTAGGGGTTTTTAGGGTTTTTATGGTTTTTTTGGATTTTGGGAGTTTTAGGTTTTTTTTAGTTTTTTAGGGTTTATAGGTTTTTTTATCGATATTAGGGGTTTAAATAGTTTTTATAATTTTCATTATTTATCAGGGTTTTTATTAGTTTTTAGTGTTTTTAAATGTTTTATGGGTTTTCATGGTTTTCATGGTTTTTGGTATTTTGGGGTTTTTATAATTTTTAGCATTTTTATGGTTTATCCTAGTTTAATTTTATTTAGAGTTTTAAGGATTTCTTATGGGTTTCAAGGTTTTTAGGGTTCCCTTTTTTACTTATTTTTTTGTGTATTATATAATTTTAATGGTTTTTCTGTATTTTTAGGGATTTTGATTGGTTTTAGGGTTTTTAGGGTTTTTATAATTTTTTGGGGGGTTTTGAGTTTTTTTTGTTTTAAGGTTTTGATATAGATTTTAACAATATTTATTTTTTAATGTGTTTTTAAATTTTCATTAGTTTTTAGTATTTTTATGGTTTGTAGGGTTTTTATGGTTTTTGGGGGTTTATGGTTGTTAAGTGGTTTTGGGAGTTCAGTCCTTTTATGGTTTTTAGGTTTTTAGAATATTTTATATTTTTATGGGATTTAAGTTTTTTTTTGGTTTTCTTTGGGGTTTTAAGGGATTTTAGTGTTTTCTAACTTTTTAGGGATTTTTTAGTGTTTTTAGGATTTTAGGTTTTTATAAATTTTGATGATTTTGGGCACTTTTAAAGTTTTTATGGTTTTTAAGGATTTTTATCTTTTTTGGTTTTTGGGGATTTTAAGTGTTTTTATGGTTTTATTGTTTTGACAGGGTTCTGCCAAGTTTTTTTATTTTTTATGTTTTTAGGGTTTTCAAGATTTTTTGCTTTTTTAATGATTGTTTTTAGGTTTTTAACGATTTTGAGTGTTTTATGATTTTTAGGAATTTTATTGTTTTAAATATTACTTTTCTATTTTTATGGGGGTCTTGTGTTTTTTGATGTTTTTAGTTTTTTAAAGGGTTTTTAGGAATTTTAGTGGGTTCATAGGGGTTTAGGGGTTTTTATGGTTTATAGGGGGGGTTTTCTGGTATTAAGGGGTTTGGGGGGGGGGGGGTTATGGTTTTCGACTCTTTTTTTGGTTTTTAGGGGTTCTATGTTTTTTTAGGTCTTTATAGTTTTCTTATGGGTTTTTAGGTTTTTGGGTTTTTTATTTATTTAGGGATTTTTTTTTATTTTTATGAGTTTTTAGGTGTTTTTAGGGATTTTGAGGGTTTTTAAGTGTCTTAAGGTTTTTGGTGGTTTTATAGATTTTTTGTGTTTTAAGTTTTATGGTAGTTTTTTAGAGATTTTTATCTTTTTTATATTTTTAAAGGGGTTTTGTCTTTTAAGTAGGTTTTTATGTTTTTTGTGGTTTTTGGGGGGTTTTATGGTTTTTGGGATATTTATGGTTTTTTGGGATTTTTAATTGATTTATGGACAATTTAGGGTTTTGGAGTTGTTTAGATTTTTTAAAGGTTTAATAGATTTATGCATTTTATGGTTTTCATTGGGATTTTCAGGGTTTTACAGTTTTTTATATTTTTTAGGTTTTTTGGGATTTTTTGAATTTTTTTATCGGTTATTAGTGTTTTTACTAGATTTTAAGGGTTTTTAGGGTTTTTAACACTTTTATGTCTTTTTAGGTTCTTAAGTGTTTGTTTTTGGATTTTAGTGTTGTTAGTTTTTTTTAGGTTTTTATGTTTTTAGGTATTTTTAGGATATTTATTGTTTTAGTGTTTTTACGTATTTTGAGGATATTTTGTTTTTTTTGGGTTTTTATTGTTTTTTGGGGTTTTAGTTTTTTTAGTTTTTGGTGTTTTTTAGATTTTTGGTTGTTTTTTATCATTTTTAGGGGTTTAAAGTATTAAAATAGTTTTTTGTGGTTTTTTAGTTTTTTTATGTGTCATTAGGGTTTTATGGTTTTAGGGATTTTTATGGTTTTTTGTGGGATTAATGTATTTTAAGGGTTTTTGGGTTTTTATATTTCATTGGTTTTTAGGGGTTTTAGGATTTTTTGGATTTTAAATTTTCCTTACGGGTTTTTAGGGGTTTTTTGTTTTAGGTATTTATATGGATTTTTGATGGTTTTATGGTTTTATGGTTTTTAAGTATTTTGATATTTTTTTTGGGTTTTTATGAGTTTTATGGGTTCTAATTGTTTTTTTTTGTTTCATATGATCTTTTATTATTTTATTGATATTTTATGTTTTTAAGTAATTTACTTATTTTTAGAATTTTTATTGTATTTTGGGGTTGACAGGGATTTTGATGATTTTTGGGGGTTTTAGCATTTTTTGGATTTTTTTGGTTATCTTTATTTTATGGTTCTTTGGAGTCTTTAGTGTTTGTGGTTTTATAGAGTTTTTAACATATTAGAGGATTAAAGGGTTTAATAGTTTTTGGTGGTTTTTTGGGATTTTAGGGTGTGTAGGGTTTTTATGGTTTTTAGGGGTTAAGGGTTTTAAGGTTTTTTGGGTTTTAAATTTTTTTGGGTTTTTTCATTTTTTTTATGTTTTTAGGTTTTTATGTTTTTTTTAGGTTTTCTTATAGTTTTTAATGGTTTTTAAGGTTTTTTCATTTTTTTTTATTTTTAAGACTTTTTAGGATATTATGGTTTTTATACTTTTTGTATTTTGATAGTTTTTGTGGTTTTTATGTTTCATAGGGATTATATGATTTCATATTGGTTTTAGGGTTTTTTTAGTTTTGAGGGTTTTATGTATTTTTAGTGTTTTTAATGTTATAGGGTTCAAAGGGTTTTGGATTTTTTAGTGACTTTTAGGGTTTTATAGGGTTTTGAAGGTTTTTAGTGTATTTTGTCTTTTCCAGGGTTTTTAGAATTTATGAGTTTTTAGGTTTTCAATGTATTCTTATGGATTTTGATGGGGTCTATGTGTTTTTATGTTTTTATGGATTTTAGGGCCTTTTTAGGATTTTTGTGGATTTTTAGTGTTTTTAGGGAATTTGATGAGATTTTGGGTTTTTAGAGTTTTTTAGGGATGCTGGTGTTTTCATGTTTTTAGGGTTTTTATGTTTTTAGGGTTTAATGGTTTTTATTGGGTTTTCTATACATTTTAGGGTTTTTAAATTTTTAGAAATTTAAATAGGTTTTTTTAATTTTTATAGTTTTAGTGGTTTTAGGGATCTTGAGGGGTTTTGGTGGGGTTTTAGGGGTTTTATAAGTTTTTTCGATTTTTTTATTCTTTCATGTTTTTTTAATTTTTTAGGATTTTTATTGTATTTAGGGATTTAATGGGTTTTTAGATTTTTTTTGATGTTTTATAGAAATTTTTTTGGTTTTTATAAATTTTGGGTTTTTAGGGATTTAGCAATTTTTTGTTTTTAGACGTTTTATGCATTTTTTGGTTTTTTATGTTTTCATAGGTATTTTTGTTTTTAGGGTTAATATTTGTTTTTTGAAAATTTTATGATAGATTTTCTAATTTTTTTAGGTTTTTATGGGTTTAAGTATTTTGAGGGGGGAGGGGTTATTTTATGGTATTTTGTTTTTTTGGATTTTTATTGGGGTTTTCTATGTTTTTAGGGTTTTTAGAATTTTTTTGTTATTTTTATCTATTTAATGTGTTTTTAGAGTTTTTAGTTAGTTTTTGTGTTTTATGGATTTTTAGGGTTTATTAATATATTTTGGGGGTTTTATTCTTTTCAAGGGTTTTTAATTTCTTAGGGTCTTTTAGGGTTTTTAGGTTTTTTATAATTTTTTAGTTTTTTAGGTGTTTTAAGAGTTTTTAGGTTTTTATGGTTTTCTTTGGGGTTTTCAATATTTTTAGGGGTTTTTACATTTTATGGGGTTTTATTTATTTTTAGTGTTTTTATGGTTTTAGGGATTTGGGTGATATTTATGGGTTTTATGGTTTTAAGGGTTTTTTTTGGGATTTTTTGGGTTTTCAAGGTTTTTTAGTTTTCCAGATTTATTAAGGTTTTATATAGTTTTTTAAATAATCTATAGCTTTAAAGGGGTTTTAGTGTTTTTAGTGGTTTTGTAAGGTTTTAGGAAGATTTAGGTTTTTTAAGGTTTTTAGGTCTTTTAAGGTTTTTAGGAAGTTTTAATGTTTTAGTGTCTTTTAATGTTTTTTATGATTTTCTGTGTTTTTCGGGTGTTATGTTTTGTTAGGATTTTAAGGTTTTATTTTTCATTATCATGGTTTTTAGTGTTTTTATGTACTTATAGAATATTATGGATTTTTTATGATTTTATGGTTTCTTAGTTTTGTAGGGCTTTTGAGGGTTTTAGGGTTTACTAGGTTTTAAGGGGTTTTTTCGTTTTTCGGGGATTAAATGATTTTTTTTTGAGTTTTTAAGGAACTTAAGGATTATTATTATTTTCAATGTGTTTTGGGGTTTAAAGGGGTTTTAGAGTGCTTAGCGGGGTATTAGGTTTTTTTAATGTTTTTTGTTGGGTTTATCATTTTTTCATCATAACGATTTTATGGGGTTTTTTTGTTTTTATAATTTTTAGGGTTTTAGGGGTTTTAATGGTTTTATATTTTATGTTTTATTATCATTTTCAATGGTTTTAGGTTTTTTTTATTTTTTAGGATTTTAGGGATTTTTTGGATTTTTGGGATTTTAATATTTTTAGGGTTTTTTAATGTTTTTAGGGTTTTAGGTTTTAAAGGTTTTTATGGTTTTTGGTGTGTTTCTTATCATTTTAGGGGTTTAAATGGTTTTTATTATTTTTAGTTGTTTTTAGGGTTTTTATGGATCTTATGGTTTGTAATATTTTTAGGGTTTTATAGTTTTTAGTGGGTTTCTAGGGTTTTTGGACTTTTTAGGGTTTTTATGTGTTTTATCATTTTTAGATTTTTAAGGGTTTTAAGTCGATTTGGTTATTAAGATTTTATTATGGGGTTTTTGGTATTTTTTGGTTTTTTACATATTTAGGGATTTTTATGGATTGTTATAATTTTTAGAAAATTTATGGATTGGAGGGTTTTATGGATTTAGGGTTTTAGGAATATTTAGGGTATTTACGGTTTTTAGTTTTTTATTGGTTTTAAGTGTTTTTAGGATTTTATGGTGTTTTTAGGAATTTCATAGGTTTTTATGGTTTTTTATGTTTTTATGGACTCTAGGGTTTTTTAAGTATTTTTATTGGTTTTTTGGATTTTTAAGGATTTTGAGGGGTTTTAGTCTTATTATTGCTTTGAGGTATTTTTTTGGTTTGGTGGGTATTTTAATTTTTATGGGTTTTTAAGGATTCTTATAGATTTTAAATTATTTTATGGGTTTAATTGTTTTTTTGAGTTTTTAGTGGGGTACAGGGTTTTTAGAGGTTTTAGTGTTTTAGAAGGTTTTTAGGGGTTTTTAAGGTTTTTATGGTTATTAGGATTTTTAGTGTTTGATTTTTTTTGGGTTTTTTAGGATTTTTATGGGCTTTAGAGGTTTTTTGGATTTTTGAGGGATTTATGGTTTTTGGGTTTTTATGGGTTTTTAGGTTTTATGATTTTCTGAATCATTACGGTTTTAAGGGTTTTTAGATTTTTTTAATTTTTTTACCGGTTTAAATCATTTTTCAGTTTTAAGTGATTTGTTAGCATTTTTATATTTTTAGGGGTTTTAAATAGTTTCAAGGGTTTTTTGGTTTATAAGATTTCATGTATTTTATTTTTTTATAATTTTTCGGGTTTTAGGGGTTTTATGTGTTATTATGTTTTTAATATTCTCTTAGGGTTTTTTTGGGTTTTGGGGGGTTTTACTTTTTTAGTGTTTTTTAGTTTTTTATGATATTTATGATATTTTGCATTTTTAGGGCATTGGGATTTTTAGGGGTTTTATGGTTTTAATGGTTTTAGAATTTTTAATGTTTTATGGGGTTTTTCATGTTTTTAGGTTTTCAATGTTTTCTTAGGGGTTTTCAGTGTTTTTAGGGTGTTTATATTTTAGGTATTTTTTGTAATTTTTAGGATTTTTATGTTTTTAGGGGTTTTGGGAATTTTTATGGGCTTTTGGCGGGTAGGGGTTTTAGGGTTTTTTATGTTTTTAGTATTTTAAGGGTTTTAGGTAGTTAAAGGGTTTTTATATATTTTAGTGGGTCTTAGGGTTTTTATGGGTTTCTTGGAATTTTTTCTTGTTTTTAGGGGTTTTTTGTTTTTAGTGGTTTTTTTGGTTTTTGTTGTCTTTTTACGGTATCTTAGTGCTTTTAGAATTTTTCAGTTTTTAGGGGTTTGATGAGTTTTTATGTTTTTAAGGTTTTCGTATGGTTTTTTAGGTTTTTATTGTTTTTTTATATTTTTAGAGAGTTTTATGGAATTTAAGGGTTTAAATGTATTTTTAGAAATTTTGAGCGGTTTAACTTTTTTTAGGGTTTCTATGGGTTTTTAGGGGATTAGGGTTTTCTTATTGAGTTGTTTGGGGGTTTATCGTTTTTATAATTTTTTAACATTTTAAGGGATTCAAGGGTTTTATTGTTTTTAATGGGTTTTTTGGGTTTTTATGGGTTTCAAGGTTTGTAGGGGTTTAATGGTTTTTAAGGGTTTAGGGATTTTAGGGACTTTTTAGGGTTTTTATGGTTTTTATTTTTTTTAGATTTTGGGGGTTTTTAATGTTTTTATGTTTTTAAGGTTTTCTTTGGGTTTTCAAGGTTTTTATGGATTTTATGTTTGTAGGGATTTTTAGGTTTATTTCGGATTTATATGGTTTTAGGGGTTTTTATAATTTTTAAGGTTTATTAATGTTTTAGGATTTTAGGGTTTTAAGGTTTTAGTGTTTTTAGGTTTTTAGGGGATTTTAGTGATTTTAGGTAAATGAATTTTTCATGGTGGCTTTCCTAGTTTTTTTGGTTTTTTATATGGAATTTAGAATAATTTTTCATATTTTTATAGATTTTCCGAATTTTGAGGGTGTTTAGTGTTTATTCAGTTTTTTTGTGTTTTTTGTGATTTTAGCGATTTTTGAGTTTTTTACTCTTTTAAATGATTTTTAACATTATTAGGTGTTTAAATTGTTTTTAATGTTTTATGTTTTTTTTATATATATTAATAGTTTTTAAGATTTATAGGGGTGTTTTGGATTTAGGGTTTTAATTTTTTGGGTTATTTTAGGGTTTTGAGCGTTTTAGGGGTTTGGAGGTATTAAGTGTTTTTAGGTTTTTATGGTGTTCAAAGGGTTTTGTTAGGTTTTTTATTGTTTTTGGATTTTTAGGGTTTTTAAATATATTTATGGTTTTATGTAATTTTAGGGATATTGATTCTTTTTATGGGTTTTACAGTTTTGAGGGGTTTTATTATTTTAAAGGTTTTATTTATTTTTAGTTTTTTATGTTTCTATTAGGGTTTTTTCATATTTATGGATTTTTAGGGCCTTTTTAGGATTTTCAAGGGGATTTAGTGTTTTTAGGGATTTTTTTTGTTTTAATGGTTTTTTCGATTTTAATAATTTTTTTGATATTTTATGGTTTTAAAAAAAAATTATTGTTTTTTATTATTTTTAGGAGTTTATTGTGTTTTTAGAGTTTTTAGTGGAATTTATGGGTTTTAGTTTTTTTAAGATTTTTTGGGGGTTTATGGTTTTTAGTTGTTTTCGGTTTTTAATGGCCTTTATGGCTTTTTTGATTTTTTACCATTTTTCGGTTCTTTATGGGGTTTAAGTGTTTTTAGGTTTGTACAGTTTTCATATGGTTTTTAGGGTGTTTAGGGTTTTTTCATCTGTATGAATTTTTTTGAGTTTTTATTTGGGTTTTTATGGTTTTTAGGGGTTTTAGGGGTATTGATGGTTTTTAATGTCTTTATAGTTTTAGAGAATTTTAGGGTTTTAGGGTTTTAGGTTTTTATGGGTTTTAAGTGTATTTAGGATTTTCAGGTTTTATTATGGGTTTTCAGCATTTTAATGTTTTTTTATGTTTTCAGGGAATAATGTGACTTTTTTACGTTTTTTATCATTTTAGGGGTTTTATATATTTTGAGGACATATAGGGGTTTTAAGTTTTGTTTTGTTTTTATCGCTCTTTGTTTTCTTACATCTTTTAAGTAGTTTAGTGTTTTAAGGTCTTTTAGTGTTTTTTATCCTATTTAGGTGTTTAATGGGTTTTAAGTTTTTTCTGTTTTTAAGGAATTTATAGGTTTTAAGGTTTTAATGGGTTTTAGGAGTTTTATGGGTTTTTTTGGTTTTTATGATTTTTTAGTGTTTTCAAGGTTTCAAAAAAATTTATGTTTTTTAGGGGTTTTAATCACTTTAATGTTTTTAATATTTTTTTAGGGGTTTTCAGTGATTTATGCGTTTTTATGGATTTCTAGATATATTTTTTTATGTTTTTTAATTTCTTTAGGGATTTTTGTGGTTTTAAAGTTTTTTTTTTGAGTTTTTAAGATTTCTTTTTAATTTTTATGGTTTTTTTAGTTTTTTAGGGTTATAATGCTGTTGATTTTTTTAACATTTTCAGGGGTTTAAAGTGATTTTAGAGTTCTTAGAGGGGTTTAGGGGTTTTATGGTTTTTATGGTTTGTTTTAGATTTTTATGGTTTCTAAGGGTTTAGGGTCTTTTAAATATTTATATGGGTTTTACTACTTTAATGCTTTTAGGGGTTTTATGTGTTTCTAGGTTTTTAATGTTTTCTTTTGTGTTTTCATGTTTTTGAAGATTTCTACATTTTTAGGAATTTTTAGGTCCTTTTTTTGAAGATTAAGGTTTTTAGGATTTCTATAGGTTTTGATGGTTTTTAGCGTTTTTAGGGGTTTAGGGTTTTTTAGTTTTTTTACGGATTTATTGAGTTTTTCACATTTTTTAAGGTTTTATTGATTTTTAATATTTCAAGGGGATTAAAGGTTTTTGTAGTTATTAGTTCATTTTTTTGGGTTTTTATAGGGTTTTCGGGTTTTATATTTTTTAGGGATTTTATGGTGTTTTAGCGTTTTATGGGATTTGTATGGATTCTTAAGATTTTTATCATTTTTAGGTTATTTAATATGTTTTAATTTTTTTATGTTTTAAGGTTTCTAAACATTTTCAAAATTTTTATGGAGTTTTATGTTTTTATGGATTTTTTGGGGGGCATCTAGTACTTTTATAATTTTTTAGTTCTTAGGGATCTTCATAGGGTTTATGGGTTTTTAGGGTTGTTAAGTTTTTTTAGGGTTTTTAGAATTTTTAAGGGTTTAAGTGTTTTTAAATTTTTATGGTTTTCAAGGTTTTATTATGATTTTTATGTTTTATGGGATTTTAGAGATCTTTTGAATTTTTTGGATTTTTAGGGTTTAGGGATTTTGATGATTTGGAGGGTTTTTATGGTTTTTTGTGTTTTTTAATTTTTAGTGGTTTAAAGGGTTTTTGTGTTTCTAGTGGTTTTTAGGGGTTTTATGGGTTATAGTGTTTTTTATGTTTCTTATGGGTTTTATGGTTTTGATAGTTCTTATGATTTAGGGTTTTAGTGGTATTTATGTTTTTAGGGTTTTATGTTTTTTTAGGTTTTAAGGTTTTCTTAGGGGTTTTCAGGGATTTTTACATTTTTATGATTTTTGGGGATTTTCATGAATTTTTTGGTCTTTAGGGGTTTTTGGGTTTTTATTGGTTTTAGGAGTTTTTAGGGTTTTTTGGATTTTTTTGGATTTTCAGTTTTTATGAGTTTTCATTGGTTTTTAATCATTTTTATCTTTTTTAAAAAAATTAGTGGTTTTAATGGTTTTTATGTGTTTTCAATTTGTAATGGGTTTTAAGAGTTTTATGGTTTCTACAGTTTTTGTGGTTCTATTTTTTTCTAGTGTTTTTAGAATTTTTGGGGTTTTAGAGGTTTTCAGTGGTTTTAGGTTTTCATGGTTTTCTAAGGGTTTTTTATTTTTTAGGAGTTTCTATATATTTTAGGGATATTTAGTGGTTTAAAGGGTTTTAGGGGTTTTAGGGGTTTTATGTTTTTTGGGAGTTTTAAGGTTTTTATGGTTTTAGGTTTTTTAGGGTGTTTAGGGGTTTTAGAGTTATTAAGTCTTGTAGGGTTTTTTTATTGTTTTAGGATTTAATTGTTTTCTTTGGGTTTTTCAATTTTTTTGGGGTTTTTAGGGTTTTTATGATTTTAGGGGGTTTTAGTGATTTTTAGGGGTTTTTAGCATATTTATGGTAGTTTAGGGTTTTTAGGAATTTTTAAGGGTTTAGGGGTTTTAGATTTTTTTGGGACTTTTTAGGGTTTTAGTGTATTTTGCGTTTTTAGGTTTTTCAATTTATTTAGAGCATTTTAATTTTTTTAGGTGTTTTCAAGCTTTTTATATTTTTAGTGGGTTTTTGGGATTTTATGGGATTTAATGACGTTTTAATGTTTTTAAGGGTTGTATGGATTAAGTGTTTTCAGATTTTTTTAGGTTTTTATCGCCTTTTAGGGTTTAGGGTATTTAAGTGTTTTTAAGATTTCAAGGTTTTTATGGTTTTTATAGGTTTTTTACTTTTTAGGGATTTTTTAGGATTTTTATAATTTTTATAGTTTTAAGGGAATTTTAGGGTTTTTTCTGTCTTTTGTGTGTGTTTATAATGGTTTTTCAGTGTTTTCTAACATTTTTAACAGTTTAAAGGGATTTTACAGTTTTTTGCAATTTTTTTGGGTATTTATGGGTTTTTAGTATTTTAGTGGTCTTTAAGGTTTTAGTTTTCTTATGGTTTGAGTGTATTTTATTTTTCATAGTATTTTTATTATTTTTCCTTTTAGGGGTTTTAAATTTCATTATGTTTCTTCTTTTTTTCTTAGGATTTTTTAGGGTTTTGTATGTTTTTATTAATTTTTAGGGGTTTTTATGATTTTCATGCTGTTTAGGTATTTTTATAGATTTTGAGTGGTTCTTAGAATTTTTAGGAGTTTTACTGGTTTTAATTACTTTTATGTTTTAAAGGATAGCTTGTGTGTTTTCATGGTTTTTAGGGTTTTTTACATTTTTATGTATTTTACGAGATTTTTTGGATTTTTTGGTTTTCAGGGTTTTTAAGGATTTTGAGGGGTTTTAGAGGTTTGTAGGGTTTTTATGGGTTTTGGGGTTTTGGGGTTTTCTTTGTTTTTAGGGGTTTAAAGGTATTTAGATATTTTCAAAAAACGTAGGGTTTAAAATAGTTTTTGTGTTTTTACTAGGTTTTTAGTATTTTAATTGGTTTGTAGTGTTATTATGGTTTTTAGGGGGTTTATGTGTTTTAGGGTTTTATGGGTTTTAGGGTATTTTATGGTTTTAAGGGTTATTAGCATTTTTAGGTCTTTTATAGGTTTTAGGCTTTTTTATGTTTTTAATATTTAATTAGGATTTTTTAGGGATTTTAGGATTCTTATGTGTTTTAGGGACTTTTATGAATTTTAGGATTCCTTAGGGTTTTTGGGTTTTTGGTTATTTTAGGTTTTTAGGGTTTACTCCATTTTTTTGGTTTTTAGAGGTTTTATAAAATACTCATTTTTGGTGGTTTTTTATTGGTTTTTATAGATTTTAGTGTTTTTTACATTTTTAGTTATTTTTAGGGATTTTTATTATTTTCATGGTTTTTAGGGATTTTAGGGATTTTGAAGGTTTTTCTGTTTCTTTTAAATTTTAGGATTTTTATGGGTTTTAATAGTTTCTTGAGTGTTTTAGAGTTTTTAAGGTTCATAGAGGATTTCTGCATTTTTAGGGGTTTAAATGCTTTTTAGTGTTTTTAGTGGGTATAAGGTTTTTATGGGCTTTAGGGATTTTTAAATTTTTAAGGGGTTTGTATATTTTTTTGGGTTTTAAAGTTTCTAGGGGTTTTATGGGGTTTTTCTATTTTTTTAAATTCCTCAAGGGTTATAAGTCCTTTTAGGGTTTTAAGGTTTTATTATATGTTTTTAGGGGTTTTCAGGTTTTTTATACATTTAGGGATATTTATGAATTTTTATGATTTTATTATTCTGAGGGATTTTTTCGGATTTTGAGGGTTTTAGGCTTTTATATGGATTCTATGGTTATTTTGGTTATTTTGTTTTTTTGTGTTTTTAAAGTTTTTTTAGTTTTTTTGGGTTTTAAGGGTTTTTAGAGGTTTTTTACATTTTTAAGGGTATAAAGAGATTTTACAGTTTTTATTTGTCATTAGAGTTTTATGTGGTTTTCGGTTCTTTTAAGGGGTTTGGGGTAGAAGAGGTCCAGGACTAGGCTATTCCTGGTCCTCCCAAAATATATTAGAAAAAAGACACCAAAAGAAATGAAGACTGGGGAGGGGCGGGGTCAATCGACCCTAACCCAAAAAACAATCCCCCAAAGGAAAACAAAGAAAGGAAAAGACACAAAAGACCAAACACAACAACAACTTCAGCACCTTCTCATCCAACTCCAGCATTTGGCAGCTCCAGACCCCTACCAAGTAGTTACTAATACCTGCATCAATCTTCCTATAATTTAGTGCCTTCACCTCGTAGGCACCCACTTCATCGCCACTCATCCGAGCAGCATTTACCATCTTATTCCTCAGTATTCCCAACAACAACTCCCAACCAAACAGCAACCAGCCTCCCGCATCACCATTTTCATCAACCATCACCTCTTTACCAAGAATATCCACTACCAGCATAACAGAACCCCTATCAGAAAAATCATAAGTCTCACCTTGAATCCAAACATCTTCCAGCAACTAACAACTAGTACGCCACCTAGGAAAACATCTGTTGCACCTCAAGGCAGGACAACATCCAGCACCACTCAATAGAAACAATATCTATCACCCATAGTGATTCGAAACCAAACAATCACCCAAGACATCAACCTCCACATCATCATGCCTCAAATACAGCCTCAGCAATGGATCACAACCAAACCAGCCATAGCTCAGAAAACCACATTCCATCATAGAAACCAGAACGCAACTCAACATGGCCAGAACTTCATCAGCATCATAAACCAAAGATGAAACTAAGGAACCAGAAACACAAACCAGATTCTTCACTTTACACCGCCACTAGAACCCATCAAGAAACTGAGAGAGCCGAGAAACCCATCCCAGAATCAATTCTGAAAAAATAGATCCAAGAATGGGAGAAGGCATGTCGCCACCCGGATGCCACAGAGCCCGCTGCACCCACCTTTCTACACCGAAAATCCATAGAGGCCAGCACAACCCTCCCAAAACTGTAACCAGCCACATCCCTGGTGATCGAGAAGAGCCCAACCCACGCCGCCAAACCAAATCGTCACACCATCCACAGAAATTAAGCGCCTTCTGAGGAGAAACTGGACACCAAAGCAGCAAATCGTGGAAGACGACCATCCGTCCAGGATTCCAGAACCTGTATCGTTGAAGCAACCAACTCTATCATTGATCCCCTTGACCGTGTTGACCCACCTGTAAAAACCCCAGATCTGAAAAAACGACCCTGATCTGTGGCTACTGGAAAATTTCAACTTTAACAAATTCTAGATCTAACCGATCTGAAGACCTCGCAACCACCATAGCCGTCGGAGCTCAGACGCGCCAGTAACAGAGCAAAGCCACATCAAAGTCTGAAATCCAGAGTAAAGAAGCTCAGTGAAGTCGAAGCCGTCGAAGCGTAAATGCCACCACCTCCTTGAGGCCGAAGAGCGCATCCATGGAATGCCATCACCAAGAACTGGGAAGGAGAAAGGATCCAACATCGAATCTCTGATCTGCATCCAGGGGAAAACATGGACGAGGCATCGAGTGAGAGAGAGACCCGGGGGAGTGTGCCGCCATCCTCTAGCTAAGGGGTTTGAGGGTTTTATGATTTTTTGGTGGTTTAGGGGGTTTAGGGTCTTTCAGGGTTTTTTTTGTGGTTTTAGCCTTTTTATTTTTTTGGAGGTTTTAAATTTTTTCAGTTTTAAATGTCTTCTATGTGGTTTTTAGCGTTTTTAGGGTATTTACACTTTTAGTGACTTTTGTCCTTTTCATGATTTTTCTATTTTTTAGGTTTTTAAGGATTTTATGTGTTTTTAAGGTTTTTATGGTTTTTAGGATTTTTAGTGTTTTTAGTTTTTAGGGTATTTATGAGTTCTTTGGTTTTCTTAGGGTTTTGTTTGGTATTTATGGTTTTTACATATTTAGAAATTTTTAGGGGTACTGTGTTATTTAGGGTTTTTATGATTTTATGTTTTTTTAGAGTTTCTCAATATTTTTTGGGGTGTAAATAGATTTTATAGTTTTTTGTGTTTATATGTGTTTTTAGGGTTTTAATAGGATTTTAGGGATTTTATGGTTTTATGTTTTTTGGGGGTTTTAAGTTTATTCTGGGTTTTTAGTGTGTTTATGTTTTTATGGGTTTAATGTGTTTTTAGGTTTTTAAGGTTTTATTAGTTTTCTTCTTGGGTTTTAGTGTTTTTATGTTTTTAAGTGGGGTTAGGGAATTTTTAATATTTTTATGGTTTTTAGGTTTTTTAGGAATATTTAGAGTTTTAATTGTTTTTAGTTTTTCTTTATTGGTATTTGGGGTTGAGTGTTTTTTTTATTTTTTAGGGTTTTAATTTTTTACAGATTTTTAAAGCCTTTATTGGGTTTTAGGGTTTTTATGACATTTATGGTTTTTAAATGATTTATGGGTTTCATGGTTTTTATGGTTTTTAGGTTTTTTAATTATTTTTTATCATATTTAGTTTTTTGTGGGTTTAAATTGCTTTTAGGTTTTTAAGGTTTTCTTATGGGTTTTATATTATTTTTAGATTTTTATGGATTTTTATGATGTCTTGGATTTTTATGGTTATTAGGGATCTTAATGTTTTTAGGGTTTTTTTGGGGGTTTATGTTTTTTTGTGGTTTTAGGGTTTTTTGAGTTTTTTGAGTTTTTAAGGGATTTTAATGTTTTAATGTTTTAAGGGGTTTAATTTTTTTTTAATATTTTTAGTAGAGTTTTGGATTTTTATCTTTTTTGGGTTTCTAGGTTTTTTTGGATTTTTTAAAATTTTAATGCTTTTTAGGGTTTTAGGATTTTTAGGGTTTTTAGTGTTTTTATGTTTTTTAGGTTTTTAAGTGTTTCAGGGTTTTTGGGTTTTCTGTGTTTTTCATTGATTTTAGTTTTTTTTTATTTTTAGGGATTTTAGGGATTTTTATCAATTTTATATTTTTTATGGTTTTTGATGGTTTTTGGGTTTTTGGGTTTTTGGTATTTCATGGGGCCTTTGATTTTTTTTTTGTAATTTAAAGATTTTTAAATCTTTTTAACATTTTTATGGGTTTAAAGGGTTTTATAGTTTTTAGTGTGTTTTATGGATATTATGTGGTTTTATGGTTTTTAAGGTTTTATGGGGTTTATGATTCTTAGGGGTTCTAGGGTGTTTTTAGAGTTTTTAGGGGTTTTAGAATTTTTTGGTTTTTAGGGGTTTTATAATTTTTTATATTTTCACGGTTTTTTTATGGGTTTTTAAGTTTCAATACTTTTTTACATTTTTATTGATTTTTATGGTTTCTCTGAATTTTATGGTTTTAGTGTTTTAGGTATTTTGAGGGATTTTTAGGTTTTAAGGTTTTTAGTGTTTTTGTGACTTTAGCGTTTTTAGGGGTTTTGACTGTTTTTAATTTTTTTAAAATTTTCTATGTGTTTTTTCAAGGTATATTATATGTTTTAAATTTTTTGTGATTTCTAGGATTTTTATGGGTTTTTAGGGATTTTTGGGGGTTTTTTGGTTTGATATGCGGTTTTACGGTTCTTTAAGAATGTAGTTGTTTTTATTGTTGTTTGGGGGGTTAGGGTTTCTAGGGTCTTTTAAGGGGGTTTGGGTTTGTACTATTTTAGGGTTTTGTTGGTTTTAAGTGTTTTTTAGCTTTTAATTTTTTCTTAGTGGTTTTCAATGTTTTTAATGTTTTAGAGACATTTATGTATTTTTTAAGTTTTTATTGTTTTTTAAATTTTGAGGGTTTTGATGGTATTTTAATTTTTTAGTGATTTATTTTTTTGAGCATTCTTTAGTATTTTTTAGGTTTTTATATGCTTTTATATTTTTATGGTTTTCACAGGGGTTTTGACGGATTTTGGTGGTTTTACATTTTTAGGAATTTTTGGTTTTTTTGAATTTTTATCATTTTATTTGGTTTCTAGGGATTTTGAGGGTTTTCAAGGGTTTTATGAATTTTTTATGTTTTTATTATTTTTTATTTTTAGGGTTTTTATGGGTTTTTATATTTTTTTGATAGTTTTTTGGGGTTTAAGTTTATTTAGTTTTTTAGTGATTTCATAGATTTTTATGGTTTATTTATGTTTTTTGGTTTTTATGATCCTTATGGTATTTTGTGTTTATTTGGTTTTTATCATTTTTATGTATTTTAGGGGTTTTTTTGTGTTTTTATATTTTTTAGGTTTTCTTAGTGTTTTTCGGGGTTTTGATGTATTTTTACATTTTTTCAGAATTTTTGTGAGTTTTTACAATTTTGTTGGTTTTTAGGGGTTTTAGTGATTTTGAATGGTTTTAAGTATTTTTATGGTTTTATGGGTTTTTTTGTTAATTTTGTGTTTTTAGGGTTTTTTGAGTTTTTTAGGGTTTTATGTTTTTGTATAGTTTTTAACATTTTTGGTGGTTTAAATGGTTTTTATAGTTTATACTGTGTTTTGAGGTTATTATGGGTTTTTAGGGGTTTTAGTCTTTTAAGGGTCATTTTAGGTTTTCTAGAGTTTTGTAGGTTTTATAGGGGATTAAAGTGTTTTATATTTTTAGGGTTTGCCTATGGTTTTAAAGGGGGGTTAAGTGTTTTTTTGGGGGGTTTTTTGATTTTTTTTGGATTTTTAGGGTTTTTAAGGATTTTTTGGATTATGAAGGCATCTAGGGTTTTTAGAGTTTTGATGGTTCATATAAATTTTAAAACAATTTTTTCAATTTAAGTGCTTTTCAGTTTTTATGGGTTTTTTATGGGTTTTTTGGTTTTTTATGTTTTTTTTTTATTTTTAGGGATTTTTAGCTTTAGGTTTTAATTGGTTTTATGGATTTTGGAGGTTTAGGGTTTTTTGGGATTTTATGATTTCTATGTTTTTTGGATTTTATTATTTTTTTTGAGTTTTTATGGGGTTTTATGTATTTTTGAGTTTTTAGTGTTTTTAGTTATTAGAAGTGTTTTTTATTTTTTGGGGTTTTTTGGTTTTAATTTCTTTTAAGGGTTTTAGGGTTTTTCTGGATTTTCATTATATTTCGGTTTTTTACGGGTCTTCTATGTTTTTAGTTATTTAAGGTTTTATTAAGTGACTTCAATGTTTTTATGGTATTTTATGTGTTTAGGGATTTTTTAGTATTGTTATAGTTTATAGGTTTTTTAGGTATTATGAGGGCTGTTAGGGATTTCATAGTTTTTTTTTTTGGTTTTTTGGGCTTTTTAGGGTTTTTAGTTTTTTATGATTTTTTTTTGAGTTTTTCATGTTTCTAGTGGGTTTTAGGGTTTTTATGGGTTTTTAGGGTTTTTAAATGTTTTTGGGGGGGTTTTATGGGTTTTATGGTTTTTAGAGGTTTTAACATTTTTAGGATTTTTAAGGGTGTTATATTTTTAAGGTTTTAAGGTTTTCTTAGGGGTTTTTAGGGATTTTATGTATTTTTATTTTTTATTGTTTTTTAGTTTTTTTTTGGGTTTTTTGGATTTTTAGGGGTTTTAGGGTTGTATGGGTTTAGGGTTTTATTGTTTTTTTGGGCTTTTTTAGTATTATATGAGTTTTATAGGGTTTTTATATCTTTTAAATATTTTTAATGTTTTAGGGGTTTAAAGTGTTTTTTGAGTTTTTGGTGGTCTTGATGGGTTTTTACGTGTTTTTATGATTTTTATGGTTTTTAGTGGTTTTATGGTTTTTATGGTTTTAGTGTTTTTAGGGTTTTTAGGGTTTTCTACATTTTTATCCTTTGGGGGGGAGATTAACTATTTTTAGGTTTTAAGGTTTTATAATGGGTTTTTTTAGATTTTAAGGATTTTACGTTTTTAGGGATTCATAGGGATTTTTAAGCTCTTTTCTTGTTTTTAGGGATTTTTTGGATTTTTTGGGTTTTTACTGTATTTAGGTTCTTTAAAGATTTTTGATTATTTAGGGGTTTTATGTTTTCTTAGATATATTAGTGATTTTTAAGGTTTAATGGGTTTTAGGGGTTTAAAAGGGTGTAAATGGTTTTAGGGGGTTTTTGTGGGTTTTTGTGTTTTTTATGGTGTTTAGGGTATTTTATAGTTTTATAGGGTCTTTCTCATTTTTAGGTATTTAGGAGTTTTACTTGTTCAAAGTATTTAAGGTTCTATAAGGGGTTTTCAAGGTTTTTAATGTTTTTTATGATTTTAGGGTTTTGTTAGGTTTTTTATGTGATATTAGTTATTTTGGGGTTTTTGGGGTTTTTGGGTTTTTTAGGGTTTTTGGGGGATTTTAGGTTTTTTAGAATTTTTATGTTTTTAGAGGTTTTATTTTTTTAGTTTCTTATGGTTTATTAGTATTTTTAAGGTATTTTAAACATTGATGGATTTTATGATTTTTGGGCGTCATTATGGTTTCTAGAGATTTTGTGGATATTTAGTATTTCTATGATTTTTTGGATTTTTTGGGTTTTTGGGTTTTTTTTATTTTTTAGGGGTTTAAAGTTATTTTTTATTTTTTAACATTTTAGGGGTTTAAAGGGTTTTTAGTGTTTTTAGTAGGTTTTTAATGTTTTAATTTTCTTTTGAGGTTATTTTTGGAGTTTTAGGGTCATTTTATGATTTTTCATATTTTTAGAATTTTAGGGGTTTTAAGTGTTTTTAGGATTTTAAGGTTTTATTAGTGTTTTTAGGGATTATAGAGATTCTTATGTTTTTAGGGATTTTTTGGGGTTTTTAGGATTTTATGGTTTTTTGAATTTTTAGGGATTTAAAGGGTTTTAAATATATATTTTTGGTTTTTTAGGGGTTTTAAGGATTTTACTATTTTTAGGTTTTTAGAGGGTTTAAGTGTTCATAGGTTTTGAATGTTCTATTGAGGTTTTTTATGGTTTGAAGTGTTTTTTACATTTATAGGTATTTCTAGGTGTTTATGGATATTTTTTGTTTTTTTTGGGGTTTTATATTTTTTTTTGTTTTTTGTTTGGGGTTTTTGGGATTTTATATTTTTACGGTTTTTAGGGTTTTTAACATTTTTTTAAATGTTTTGGTTGTTAAATTTTATTTATAATTTTTTGTGTTTTTTGGGTTTTTATGGTATTTTTAAGGTTTTTAAGTGTATTATGATTTTTAGGGTCTAATGTGTTTATTGGTTTTTAAAATAATCTAATTAGTATTCCTGGTTTTTAGGGATTTATAGGGATTTTTTTTGATTTTTATGTTTTTTTGGGTTTTTTGATTTCAAGGGGTTTAAGGGTTTTTACAGTTTTTAGGTTATTTTTTGGATGTTAATTTTTTGGGTACAAATTTTTTTAATTTTTTTAATTTTTTTAGGGGATTAAAGGATTTTTTAGAGTTTTTAGTGGTTTTTATGAGTTTTTAGGGTTTATGAGGTTTTAAGTGGTTTTTATATTTTTAGGATTTTTAGTTTTTTTTATCATTTTTAGGGTTTTAGGGGTTTAAAGTGTTTTTTTGTTTGTATGTTTTAATAGATATTTTCATAGATATGCAATTTTTTTATATTTTTAGGAATTTTTATGTATATTTACAGATTTGTGAAATTTTAAGGTTTTTTAGAGAATTTGGGGGGGGGGTTAGGGTTTTTTTAGGGGTTTTCTGTGTTTTTTGGTTTTAAATATTTTCATAGGGTTTTTAGGGTTTATGTTTTATAATGTTTCTTAATTTTTTTGGTATTTAAAGGTCTTTTAATGTTTTTTGTTGTCTTTATGGGTATTTTTGGGTTTTTTGGTTTCATTATTTTTAGGGTTTTAGGGTTTTTTTTAAATTTTAGGGTTTTAAGCATTTTTAGGTTATTTAAGTGTCTTATGTGTTTTTTAGTTTTTAATAGTTTTATATTTTTTTAGGTTTTTTATATTTTTTATGTTTTTAGGTATTTTTAGGATTTTTATATCATTTTAGTATTCTTGGGGATTTGGAGAGTTTTTCATGATTTTAAGGGGTTTTGGGTTTTTGGGGTTTTCTGCTTTGTTAGTTTTTAGGGGTTTTATTGTTTTTTAGATTCTTTTATCATCTTAGGGGTTTAAAAATTAGTGTTTTAGTGGTTTTATTGGTTTTTATGGGGTTTTAATGTTTTTTTGGGGTTTTATATTTTTTTGAGTTTTTTGGGATTTATCATTTTTTTGGTTTTAGGTGTTTTGAATGTTTTTAGGTTTTAAGGTTTTCTTAGTGTATTTTAGTGTTTTCAATGTTTTTTATTTTTTATTGATTTTTAGTATATTTTATGGTTTTGTGGTTTTTAGGGATTTTATTGATTTTGATGGATTTTAGGAATTTTTAGGGTTTTGGTGTTTTTTGGGTTTTCTATGGTTTTATGTGTTTTTATGTTTTTAAGGATATCTTATGGGTGTTCAGGATTTTTAGGGTTTTTTTTTCATTTAGGTATTTGTAGGTATTTTTTAGGATTTTTATGTCTTTAGCGATTTTGAGGGCTTTAGGGGTTTTGTGAGTTTTTTTTGTTTTTTAGAGTTCATTTTGTGTTTTTAGGATTTCAAAGTCTTTTTAGATTTGTTTAAACATTTTAGCGGTTAAATTTTTTTTAGTGTTTTAATTAGTTTTTAGAGTTTTTATTATTTTTAGGGGGTTTTAGGGGTTTTAGGGTTTTAAGTATTTTGAGGTTTCTAGGGGATTAAAGGGATTTAGTTTTTTAATTTTTTGATGGGGGTTTTCATGGATTTTATGTTTTTTGGGTTTTTTAAGATTTTTTAGTATTTTTTTATTCTTATGGTTTTTAGTAATTTTTATCACTTTTATTGTTTTTTGGGGCCTTTAGAGTTATTTGGATTACTAGCGCTTATATGGTTTTAGGGGTTTTATGTGTTTTAAGGTTTTTATGTTTTTCATAGTGGTTTTCATGGTTTTTATGATTTTTTATATTTTTAATTATTTTTAGGAATTTTTTATGATTTTTATAGTTTTTAGAATTTTATGCCTTATTTGGGTTTTAAGGTTTTTTAGAATTTTAGTTTTTTAAGGGTTTTATAGTTTCTTAATGTTTTTAGGGGTTTAAGGGGTTTCTATAGTTTTTAGTGGGGTTTGAGGGTTTTTATGGGTTTTTGGGGGTTTTATGGTTTTTATGGTTTTTTATGGGTTTTTTGGGTTTTTAGTGTTTTTATGGGCTTTAAGAATTTATATGGATTTAAGGTTTTCTTAGGGATTTTTAGGATTTTTAGATTTTTTATGTTTTTAGTGATTTTTAGGATTTTGTATTATATTTATTTTTTTCGGGATTTTTAAGTTTTTTAGATTTTATTTACGAGTCTTATGGTTTTTATGGTTTTTTTGAGGTTTAGTGTTATTTTATTTTTGGAAGTTTAATGGTTTTTGGAGTTTTAAATGTTTTTATGGATTTGATCGTTTTTTATAGATTTTTGTGGTTTTCACGGTTTTTATGGGTTTTATGTATTTTTATCATTTTAGGGGGTTTTATAATGTTTAGGGGTTTTAGGGATTTTAGTATTTTTTTATTTTACAGGTTTTAATTTTTTTAGGGTTTTAAAGATTTTATAGGTATTTTATGCGGTTTTATAGTTTTTAATGTTTTTCATGTTTTTTTTGGATTTTTTAAAATGATTATCAGTTTCGGGTTTTTAGGGATTTTGAGGGGTTTTTAGATTTTTTTAACATTTTAAGGGGTTTAATGGGTTTTTAGTGGGGTATTAGTGGTTTTAGTTTTATTTTGAAATTTTAGGATTTTTATTGATTTAAGGAATTTTTATGGTTTTAGTGGTTTTTAGGGTTTCTGGGGACTTTTAGGGGGTTTAGGTGTTTTTGTGTTTTGTTATGTTTTTAATGGTTTTATGTTATTTTAGTTTCTTATTGGATTTATGATTTTTATAGGTTTTTACTTATTTATGGATTTTAGCGATTTTTTGGGGTTTTATGGGTTTTAGGAATCTTAGATATTTTGAGGGTTATATGGGTGTTTATTTATTTTTTGGGGGTTTTGGGTTTTTAGTGTTTTTAATGATTCTAAGAGTTGTAAGGTTCATTTAGGTTTTTAGTTTTTTTATTATTTTCTTAGTGGGTTTTAGGCTTTTTAAGTTTCATTATGTTTTCAGGGTTTTTTAGGCATTTGTTTAGATTTTTATGGGGTTTTAGGGTATTAGGTATTTTTAGGGGTTTAATGTTTTTTAAGGGTTTTTTAGTTTTTAGGGGTTGAATTTTTGTTGATGGTTTTTAAAATTTTTAGTAGTTTGAAATGTTTTAGAGTTTTTAGTGGTTCTAGGGGTTGTATGGGTTTTTAAGGATTTATGGGTTTTTATGTTCTGTAGGATTTTTAGGGTCATTGTAGGTTTTTTGGGTTTTTACATGATGTTTTTAGGGGTTTTAGTTTTTTTTATATTTTTAATGATCTCTTAGTTTTTTTAGGATTTTTAGGGTGTTTTATATTTTATGTATGTTTAGGTCTTTTCCAGATTTTTTTGTTTTTATTCAGGTTTTTAGGGATTTTGAGAGGTTTTGGGTGTTTTTAGGGATTTTAGGGTTTCTGAGGTTTTTAGTTGTTTTAAGTGTTTTTATATTTTTAAGGATTACTTAGGGGTTTTCATGGTTTTAGGGTGTTTTATAATTTTAGGGATTCTTTGGTCTTTTTATTATTTTTATTATGTTCATGAGATTTTAGGGATTTTGAGGGGTTTTGGGTTTTTAGGGTTTTTATGGTTTTTATTAATTTTTGGGTTTTTTCGGGTTTTTTTGTGTTTTAGAGTTTGAAGGTTTTTTATAGTTTTTAAAAAAATTAGTGGTTTAAAGGGTTTATATAATTTTTAGTGTATTTAAGGGTTTTAAGGATTTTTAGGGCCTTTATGGGTTTTAGGGTTATTTTATGTTTTTGGGGGGGTTTTTAGGTTTTTAGTTTTTTTATTGGATTGTTGGGTTTTAGGATTTTTATGTTTTTTGGGGTTTTAATTTTTTTTAAAATTTTAAGGCTTTCTTAGTTGTTTTCCTGTTATTATGTTGTTTTTGTTTTTAGGATTTTTTCTGAATTATTATGGTGTTTTGGGGTTTTATGAATTTTTGGTGGTTTTAGAGTTTTTTACATATTTTCAGTTTTTTGAGGACTTGTAATGATTTTTATTGGTTTTTGGGGTTTTAGATATTTTGTTGATTTTTATGGTTTTTAGGGTTTTGAGGTTTTTTCATTTTTTAGGTTTTTAAGGGGGTTTTAAGTGTTTTTTGGTTGTTAAGGTTATCATAGGATTTTTAATATTTTAGGATTTTTTATGTCTTAGGGATTTGACGGGTTTTTTAATAATTTTTATGGTTTTTAGGGTTTTTAGGTATGTTGAGGGTTTTAGGATTATTACAGTTTTTAGTTTTTCTATGTTTTTTTGGTATTTAGTATTTTTTTTTGAGTTTTCAGTGGTTTTAGTTTTTTGGCATATTTTTACGTTTTAGGGGTTTAAAAGGTTTTTCGAGTCTTTAGTGAGTTTTACAGTTTTTATGGATTTTTAGGGTTTTTAAGGTTTCTAGGGGTTTTATGGATTTAGGGGTTCTGTGGTTTTATGGTAATTTAGGGGGTTTAAATTTTTTAGAGTTTTTATCATTTTTTGGCATTTTATGTGTTTATAAGTTTTTAAGGTTCCTTTAGGAGTTTTTATGGTTTTTATAGTTTTTTACATTTCAGGGATTTTTAGGGCTCTATTTTGGATATTTATGGTTTTTATAGATTTAAAGGATTTCATGGTTTTTATGGATTTTAAGGTTTTTAGGGTTTTTAGGTTTTTTAGGGGTTTTAAATGATTTAAGGTTTTTAAGGTTATCATAGGTATTTTCTGGGGTATTAGTGTTTTTAATATATTTTTGGATTTTTATGGATTTTTAAGTATATTTATGGTTTTTAGGGGTGTTAGTTTTTTTTATGGATTTTAGGAATTTTTATGGTTTTTTAACGGTTTTTTGGATTTTTAGATGTTTTTTTGAGTTCATTAGGGTTTTAGTTTTTTAGGGTCGTAATGGGTTTTTTGAGTTTTTAGCGTGGTTTTATGTTTTTATGGGTTTTTTTGTATTTTGTGTTGTTATTGTTTTTTGGGGGTTTTAGGATTTATTGGGTATTTTTAGGGGGTTTTAGGGTTTTTAGCATTTATAATTGTCGTTACGGGATCTAATAGTTTTTAGGTTATTTTGGGATTTTATGGATTTTTACGTTATTAGAAATTTTAATCGCTCATTTAGGATTTTTATGGGTCGTTTGGGTTTTTAAGGAGTTTTATAATTTTTGGGTTTTTAGGGTTTTTAGAGTTTTTAGAGTTTTTTCGGTTTTTTTTGGTTTCAGGTTTTTTTGTGTTTTTTATGTTTTTATGTTTTTCTTAGAGTTTTTAACGAAATCAAGGTTTTAAAGGTTTTTATTATTTTTAGGGATTTTTTTTGATTTTATGGGTTTTTATGTGTTTTTAGGGGTTTCATGGGTTTTAGGGTTTGTTAAGGTTTTTAGGAATTTTTTAGGATTTTTTTCATTTTTAGGGGATTTAGGTGTGATAAGTGTTTTTAGGATTTTTAGGTTTTCTTAGGGGTTTTTAGGGTTTTAGGGTTTTTAAGGTATTTTAGGGAATTTTTGGTATATTAATGTTTTTTAGGGTTTTTATGGATTTTGAGGGTTTTTAGGGGTCTTATAGTTTTTAGAATTTTTATATTTTTAAGGGTTTTAAGTTTTTTAGGTTTTTAAGGTTTTATTAGGTATTTTTATGTCTTTTGGGATTTTTTTATTTTTTTTTATGGATTCTAGTTCTTTTTTAGGATTTTTATGATTTTAGGGATTTTAGGGATTTTGTGGGGTTTTAGAGTTTTGAAAGGTTTTTTTGGGTTTTTTGTGTTTTTAGAGTTTTTATGATTTTTTGGGTTTTTAAATTTTTTTGAGTTGTTTTTTAAAAAAAATTACGTTTATAAATTGTTTTTAGTGTTTTAGTGGGTTTATACAGTTTTCATTGGTTTTTAGGGTTTTATAAGGTTTTTAATTTTTTATTGGGTTTTATGGTTTTATGGAATTTTAGGGTTTTTTAGGATTTTACTATTTTTTAGGTTTTTAGGGTGTTTAAGTGTTTATAGGTTTTTCAGGTTTTCATAGCATTTTTTAGGTTTTTAATTTTTTTTAAATTTTAGGTAATATTTTGTGTTTTTTTAAAAAAAATTATACTTTTTGCGTTTTTTAGGGATATTGAGGGGTTTTAGGGGTTTAATGGTTTTATAGGTTTTTTTGGTTTTAGTAATTATAGGTTTTGTATGGGGTTGAAGTTTTTTTGGTTTTTATGGTTTTCTTAATCGTTTTCAATGTTTTTATCGTTTTTTTCTTTTTTATAAATTTCTAGTTATTGTTTGTATTTTTATATTTTTATGGGGTTTATGGATTTTGAGGTTTTAATGGGTTTTTAGTGTTTCATTGGCGTTTTTTACTTTTTAGGGGTTATTTTGAATTTTTTATTTTTTAATGTTTTTTAACATTTTTATTAGTATAAAGGGGTTTATATTTGTTATTGCTTTTTGGGTTATCATGGTGTTTTAGGGGTTTTTAACGTTTTTACTATTTTTTTAGAGTTTTTAAGGGTTTTAAGGTTTTTATCATTTATTATTATTTTTCCATAGTTATTAGTGTTTCTAGGCTTTAAAGGGTTTTTATCGTATTTAGGGTTTTAAGGATTTTTTTGACTTCTGTGTTTCTAGTGTTTATAGAAATTTTATGGTTTTTTGGGGTTTTTAACATTTTTTTATTTTTTAGTTTTTTATTTATTTTTAATGTTTTTGACCTTTTTAGGGGTTTAAAATGGTTTTAGAGTTTTTAGTGGGGTTTTGGGAGTTTTATGGTTTCTATGGTTTTTTATGTTTCTAGGGGTTTTATGGTCTTTAGTGGTTTTGGGGTTTTTGGGTATTTTAGGGGTTTTAACATTTTTTAGGTATTTTGGGGTTTAAATTGTTTTTAGGTTTTTAATTTTTTCTTAGGGTTTTTATGGATATTAATATTTTTTACATTTTTGGATATTATTTAGGATCTTTATGTATTTTTGGATTTTGAGAGTTTTAGGATTTCTACAGATTTTAGGGTTTTGAGTTTTAAGCATTATTTAGGTTTTAGGGGTTTTAATTATATTTATTTATTTATGGTTCTCTTAGGGGTTTTCTGGGTTGTTAGGTTTTTTAATGGATTTTTAGTGAATGTTTAGTTTTTTATGAATTTTTAGGTTTTTAGGTATATTGAGCGGTTTTTGTCTTTTTTAGGTTTTTGTGGTTTTTCATGTTTTTCGGTGTTTTTCCATTTTTTGGGGATTTAAGTTTTTTTTGATTTTTATGATTTGCTTAGGTGTTTTAAATGATTTAAGGGGTTTTTAATTTTTTATGAATTATTATGGGTGTTTTAGAATTTTTATATATTTTTAAGTTTTTCAAGATTTTGAGGGCTTTTAGGGTTTTTAGGGTTTTTATGTTTTTTTATTTTCATGTTTTTATAGTATAATTAAATTTCTACAAGTTTAAAGGGTTTTTTATGTTTCTAGTGGTGTTTTTTTATGGGTTAGATTGTTTTTTAGTTTTTATGGGGGGGGGGGGGGGGTTAGCATTTTTTGTTTTTTTAGGTTTTTTAGGTTTTTTAGTTTTTTTATGGTTTTCAGCATTTTTTCAGGTTTTTCAGGGTTATTTCTCTTTTAGGGTTTTAAGGATTATATGGTTTTATGGTTTTTACTAGTTTTCATGTTTCTAAGGTTTTTTATGATTCTATGGATTTTTAGATATTTTTTAGGATTTTAATATTTTTTTAGGGTTTTAGGGATTTAGAGCGTTTTTAGGGTTTTTTTTGTTTTTTTGGGTTTTTTTGGGTTTTTAGGGGTTATGTTTTTTTCGGTTTTTATATTTTTTTGGATTTTAAGGTTTTTAAGGATTTTTAATTTTTTACATTTTTTATGTGTCTAACATGTTTTTATTGTTTTAGTGGGGTTTAAGGTTGAAATTTATCTTGATGGTTTTTATATATTTTAGGGGTTTTTATGGTCTTTTTGGTTTTGGGGTTTTTAGGGACTTTTAGAGATTTTTGGGTTTTTTTGTGTTTTTTATGTATTTACGGGTTTAAAGTTTTTTAGGTTTTTAATATTTTCTTAGGTTTTTTAGGGCTTTTATAGATTTTAAATTTTTTCAGATTTTTGGGAGTTTTTAGGATTTTATGGTTTTTTGGGTTTTGGGGTCATTGATGGATTTAGGGTTTCTTCGGGTTTTTGGGTGTTTTTTTGGTTTGTTTCATTTATTAGGGTTTTTATGGTTTTTAATTGTTTTTAGGTTTTTATGGATTTCTTAGGGTTTTCCATGGTTTATAGGGATATTATTGTTTTTAAGTATTTTTAGGGATTTTTTTTGGTTTTTATGGCTTATATAGTTTTTTGGGATTATGATGTTTTTTATAATTTTTAGGGTTTTTAGAGTTTTTTTGGGTATTCTGGATATTTTGAAAAAATTTAGGGTTTTAAGAGTTTTTAGAGTTCTTTAACATTTTTTAAGGTTTAAGGGTTTTTTCTGTTTTTAGTGGGTTTTATAGTTTTTGTTGGTTTTTATTGGTTTTATGGTTTTTTATGGGTTTTAGGGGTTTTTAGTGGTTTTAGGGTATTTTAGGGGTTTTATGGTTTTTAATTGTTTATTGGTTTCTTTGGGTCTTATGTATTTTTTTGTTTTTAAGGTTTTCATAGGTATTTTTAGAGGGTTTTAAGGGATATCATGTTTTTAGGTATTTTTAATGATATTCCAGAATTTTGATGGTTCTTAGTGTTTTTAGGGGCTTTGACAGTTTTAAGGGTTTATTATGGTTTTTAGTGGGGTTTTTTCATTTTTTATTTTTTAAGGGTTTTAAGTGTCTTTAGGTTTTTAAGGTTTTCTTAAGATTTTTTAGGGTTTTGGGGGTTTTTTGTTTTTATTATTTTTTTGGGATTTTAAGGATCTTTATGAGCCTTTCAGTTTTTTGGGGTTTTGAGGGGTTTTATAGTTTATTAGAGTTTTTTGGTTTTTTGAGTTTTTTGAGTTTTTTGGTTTTTTTTGTTTTTTCGGAATGTTTTATGTTTTTTAAGATTTTTAATTATGTTTTATTGTTTTTAGGTTTTTAGAGGGTTTTTATATTTTTAGTGGTTTTTAGGGTTTGAATGATTTTTGAGGTCTTTTATGGGTTTTCTTGGTTTTTAAAGGGTTTTAAGGGATTTTTCTTTTTTTTCGGTTGTCACTACTTAATGGTAATTTTAGGGGTTTTAGGTTTTTTAGCATTTTTAGGTTTTTATGGGTTTTTATTGATTTTAGATTTTTATGTTTTTCTTATGGGTTTTCAAAGATTTTAGGATTTTTTAGATTTCATTGGATTTTAAGGGCCTTTTTTATTTTTATGATTTTTAGTGTAGTTTCGTATTTTAGGGGTTTTATGGTTTTCATGGTTTTAGGTTTATTTTAAAATTTTATGGTTTTTATGGGTTTTATGTGTCTTTATTTTTTTTATGTTTTTCTTTGTGTTTTTCATGGTTTTTAGGTATTTTGACGTTTTTATTAATTTTTAGGGTTTTTGGGACATTATGGGATTATATTGATTTTTAGGTTTTTTGGTTTTTTGGTTTATTATTGTCTTTATATTTATAAATTTTTTTTGTTTTAAGTTATTTTAGGTTTTTAATATTATCTTATGTTTTTTATGGTTTATTAGGGTTTCTAAGTCTTTAGGGATTATAGGGATTTTTAACAATTTTTATCATTTTTAGTTATACTGAGTGTTTTTATGGTTTTTAGGGTTTTGAAGGTCTTTTAGAGTTTTTCAATGTTTTATGGTTTAAGAAGTTTTTTTATTCTTTAGTTATTTTACGGTATTTTATGGATTTTTATTGGTTATTAGGTTTTTTGGTGTGTTTATTATTTTTAGGGTTTTAAGTGTTTTTAGGGATTTATCAATTTTTATTTTTTTAGTGGTTTGAACAGTTTTTAGGTTTTTAAAGCTTTTCTTGGGTTATTTAGTTTTTTATGGTTTTTTAATTTTTAGGTATTTTCATCCCTTTATTAGGAATTTTTTTTTTTTTTTTGGCTTTTGAGGGATTTTTATTTTTTTAGGTTTCTTCTGAGGTTTTAGGGTTTTTTTAATTTGTTTAGGGGTTTAAAGGCTTTTATTGTTTTTTACGATTATGGAAGTTTAAATGGTTTTTAGTTTTATTATTTATTTTTGGGGTTTTATGGGTTTTCAAATTAGTTTACGGTTTTTAGTGGTTTTTGGTTTTTTAGGGTCTTTTTGGGTTTTTATGATTTTTAGGGGTTTTAGTATTTTTTTAATGATTTTAGGATTTACAGTTTTTCTTATGTTATGAATGGTTTCTTGGGGTTTTAGGGGTTTTTATGTTTTGAGGTATTTTAAAGGAATTCTTAGGTTTTTTATATTTTTTAGGGTTTTTAGGTATTTTATGGTTTTTAGGGTGTTTTATGGTTTTTAGAGCTTTTAGGGTTTTTAGTGTTTCTTTAGGTGTTTAATGTTTTTTCAGGTTTTATGGTTTTTTAGGGGTTTTCATAGTTTAATGGGATTTTATGTTTTTATTTATTTTTAGGCCTTTTATGATATTTATACATTTTTAGGGTTTTAAGTATTTTGGGGGTTTTGAGGGATTTTTCAAATTTTAGGGTTTTTTTGCGGTTTTAGGGTTTTTTGGGTTATTAGGGGTTTTAATGGTTTTTATATTGTTATAATTTTTTATGGGTTTAAATGATTTTTATTTTTTTAGTGGTTTTTACGGTTTCGATGGGGTTTTAATTCTTCTGGAGGTTTTCATGGGTTTTAGGTTGTTTTAGAGCATTTAAGGTCTTTTAGGGTTTTAAGGTTTTAAGAAATTTTATGTTTTCATGTTTTTTATGTCTTAGTAGTGTTTAAAGGATTTCTTATTAATTTTTAGGTGTTTTAATGTTTTTTGGGATTTTGAGGGGTTTTAGGGGTTTTTAGGTTTTTTAGTGCATTTTAGGTTTTTTGGTGTTTATGTTTTTGTTGGCTTTTATGTTTTTATTTGGGTTTTATAGGGCATTGGGGATTTTTTGTGTTTTTATTGTTTTTTGGGGGCAGGTTTAGGGTTATTTTTTTGAGTTTTCTAGGGTTTTTACGGGTTTTATTGTTTTTATAATTTTTATGAGTTTAAAGGAATTTTAGAGGTTTTATTTGTTATGATGATTTTTATTGTTTTTAGTTTTTTAAGGGTTTTAGGGGTTTTTATGGGTTTTTAGGGTTTTAAGGCTTTTATGGTTTTTAAGGGTTTTAAGGGTTTTATGTTTTTTATGGTTTTTAGAGTTTTTTGCTTTTATGGGTATTTAGTGTTTTTATGTTTTTTAGGTTTTCATAGGTTTTTTTAGGGTTTATAAGGGTTTTATGTTTTTAGTGATTTTTAGGGATATTTTGGTATTTTTATTTTTTAGGTTTTTATGGATTTGGTGTGTGGGTTTGTTTTTTTAGGGTTTTTAGGGATTTTAGGGTTTTATCACTTTTAGGTTTTTAGAGGTTCTAATGGTTTTTAGGTATTTAATTTTTTTCTTAGGGTTTTTCAAGGGTTTCAGGTTTTTTATATTTTAAGGAATTTTTGGGAATTTTTTAGGATTTTTATTGTTTTTTGGGTGTTTAGGGGTTTCAGGAGATTTTTAGGGGATTTATGGGTTTTATGGGTTTTTAGGGGGTTTTGAGATTTTTAGGGGTTTAATGTCTTTAGAGTTTTTTCATTTTTAGGCATTTAAAGGGATTTTAGAATTTTTTGTGATTTTATAGTGTTTTTAGGGGTTGATTATCTTTTATAGGTTTTATGGGTTTTATGGTTTCAAGATGTTTTATGGTTTTTAGCGTTTTTAGATTATTTAGGGGTTTTATGTGTTTATAGATTTTTAATTTTCTCTTTTGGGTTTTCAGGGAATTTATGTTTTTTTATATTTTTAGGGATTTTTAGGGGTTTTTATGACTTTAATGATTTATCAGTATTTTTTTGGATTTGGAGGGTTTAAGGATTTTTAGCTGTTTTGTGGGTTTTTAACATTTTTATAATATTTATGTTTTTAGTGGTTTTATGTGTTTTTAGGTTTTTAAGGTATTCCTTAGGTTTTTAGGGTTTTTACAGTGTTATGTATTTTAAGGGATTTTTTGGGAATTTATGGGTTTTTTGTTTTAGGGATTTTGAGCATTTTTATTTTTTTATGGTTTTTTCGAATTTTATGAGTTTTTTAGGGTTTTATGGTTTTTAAGGTTTTTAGAGATATTTAATGTTTTTAGGGGTTAAATAGGTTTTCACATTTTTTTTTGGTTTTTAGGGGTTTGATAGGATTTTATGTGTTTTAGAGGCAAGGAAGATTTGAGGGTCGGGCTATTCCCAACCCCCCCCCCCCCCCCCAAATTTATTAGTAAAGAAAAGGAGACACAGCAGACAAGGGAGGAAAGGGGTCAAACGACCCACACCCGAAAACCCCTTATAACACACGCAAAAGAAAGGAAAAATAAAAAGGACACACAAAATGAGAAAAGAAAGATAAACAAAAGCAAAACCAATAGCATCTCTCAGCCGAACCGCAACCAGCATCCAGCACAGGGTCTACCAGCCATCTCCACCACCATCATCATAATCTGCACCAGGGGGTCTCCCTCGGAACCATAGCCAGAATCCGCATCAGTGTCTACTGACTCCCATTCCGAAAAATCATACTGCTTCAAAAAGTTGGTGTAGTTTTCCCTTAACTTCACCTGCTCCCATTCAATTTCTTTTTAGCAGACCACCCCGCCTTACCAGAGGAGTTCTTCAAAGTCTTGCTGGAATCCCTCGTAGAAACCATTCTTGGAATAGAGGAGTAGTCCTTCCTTGGCCTCCTTACTTTTAGAGCAGTAGTGCAAAGATCACCATGATTCCCATGGACAGGTATAACAGAGTCCTCCTGGTTGATAATACAAGAGGTGGGAGGTGGGAGGTGGAAAACACTCCCTGGACAGCCCCTAGAAAAATTCTCTTTCCCAGCGAGTATGGCCTTGTCCTTTAAAATCTGGGCCATGTTGGATTTCATCCTAGAGCCATCATCTGAGCCACTCTCCCAGAGCATCGAGCACTCAGATTCCATTACCTCCTGCAAAATAGAAGGCTGCAAAGCTAGGTCTTTCATAACCAAACGTTTGGAGTTCTCATCCACACTGTCCCTAATCATCCCATCTTCAACAAAATTAACATCATTTTCTTCTAAGGAAATGAGCACCTCCGAAGCATCCACTGTGATCGGAATAGGTTCAGATTTCGAAGCGTTCATAAAAGACCTTGTGAGGATATCCCCATTAACCTCAACCTGGGCAGCATTCACACCATTTTCAGTCTTCAGATCGGCCCTTGCCTTATGCTCCCGTTCACCGGCATTATCAATGCTTCCAAAAGTGCTCAAAATCATCTCAGCTTCACTAGAAAAGTGCTCCACACTCCTCCCCCCTGCCCAGTACCAGGAACATTAGCCAGCACCTGAGAAGGAGACATTGCGCTCCTAGTATCATCCACCAGAGGGTTCTGGGACACCCTCCCTCCACCATGCCCAGCATCATTGGCCTGCACCTTATTTTGTATCTGTTCAGCAGACATCTCGCCTCCCGCATTGTCCAGGGGCCCCTGCACCTCCTCCTCAAGCTCCAGCCCAACAGAGGCCTCCATGCCAAGAGAACTTCCAGCATTTAGAAACTGCAGATCACTCCTCAAGAGATTGCATATATCATGTACCTTGGGTTTCAGTTGGCACTCTATGGTCATTTTCCCAAGCGCAACTGGAGGACTAGCATGCACAATCTGTGAGTTCAGTGGTCCAGAACCCAAACCAGGAGCGGATTCCACCCCCTCAACAAGAGTTCCATCACTCCTAGTTGAAAAATCTATAGAAACCTCCTTGGAATAGACCTCGATCCGAGCCTGAACCCCTCCATCAACCTACATCAAAACATCCCCAACCGTGATAGCCTCCTGTTCCTCAGAAGCAGCATGACTCGTAGGGTATTCATCCACACCAGTATCTGGAGCCAAAACTACCATATTGGATGAGCCCCCAGCCACTATCTTAGCAAATTATGTTGGAGCCACAACAGGCGGCCCAAGAACAGAGGGGCCGCTTCCACTTCAGCACACAGATGCAGTGTGGCCTAACTTGCAGCAAGTCAAGCAGAAGAAGACCCAGGATTCAAAACAAACCTGCTGCTGCCACCGGAGTTCATCTTCAATATCGACACAGACCAAATTGACAGGGGGTTTAGACACATCCACCTCTATGCAAATCCGAGGCGCAAAGGGATGACATGCAGTGCTCGTCCGCGCATCCATACACAGAAATCGTCCAACGAGATTACCTATGACCCGAAGGATAGCTGGATTCTGGAAGGGGAGCGCAAGTCCAGGAAGAGTTACCCACAAAGCCGCGCTTGGGGGATCACGATTTAAGTGGAAATCAAAGCTCCACCAGAACAAGTAGAACTGAAAACCAGAAACAATCTGTGGCGCCACGACCCAGGCCGAGATCAAATCATCCTCATTCCCAAATCGCACCAAAAAGTGTCGAGCATCAGGTAACCCTACAATAGAACTTTCACAGAGATTCCAAGAAGAGGAAACAAACCTATCAAAAACGTCGATAAGAGGCCGAATCCTTCCTAACCGAACCACCAGTGTCAAATCCAAAAGAGCAGAGGCTGATGAAAGCTCTTTATCAGAAATCGAAACCGAGGGCACACCATTCTGGCACTGAGGGACTTTCTAGAAAAGCACTATCTCAGGAAAAAGAGGGGGGAACTCCTTCTCTGCTTGTAGGGGGATCCCATCTGCCGCCCCTCCAATCCCAGGGAGGGGCGGCACCACCGCATACATCAATTACGGCGACTTTTTCTTCAAGGGAGCTGAGAATCTCCATCATTAAAGAGAGAGAGAGATGGAGCAGCGCCATTTCTTCCATTTGTTTTAGGGGGATTAAGGTGTTTTATTGTCTTTTGGTGTTTTAGGGTCTTTTGGGTTTTTATGGTTTTTTTTTTATTTTTTCAGTAATTAAAGGTTTCTATGTTTATAAATTTATTTAGGTATTTTTAGGATTTTAATTGGATATTAGATTTTTTAGGGATTTTTGAGAGTTTTTAGTGATTTTAGGTTTTTAGGATTTTTAGCATTTTTTACATTATTACGTGTTTTAGATTTCATTAGGTTTCTAAGGGTTTCTTAGGGATTTTAAGGGATTTTAATTTTTTTTATGTTTTTACTGATTTTTGGACTATTTTAGCATTTATATTCTTTTTTTTGGATTTTTATGGATTTTGAAATGTTTTAAGGTCTTTTGAATTTTTATGGATGTGTTTGGGTTTTTAGAGGTTTTATGGTTTTATGGAGTTTTTATATAGTTAACAATTTAAAAAAATAGTCATTTTAGTGGTTTTTTAGTATTTTATGAGTTTTATGTTTTTTAATGTTTATAGTTATTTTTAGGGTTTTTATGGATTTTATGATTTTTAGGTTTTTGAGGGTTTTTTTGGGATTTTTGGGTTTTTAGTGTCACGACCCATCCTCGGGGCCCATGCCGTGACAACCCCGAGCCTGCCTTCCAGAGGCCAGGGCCTAGCGACTAGCACTAAAGGCGTAAATCCCTAAGCTGGGAAGGTATTTCCTTTATAAAAACTAAACACACACAACATGGTATGCAACTATAAGTAAAACACTAAGTAAAACAATATAAAAAATATGAGCTGGAATAAAAAAGGGGCCAGAAATACAAGCCCAACAGTAAAGTACTAGGAAAGGACAAACATTTACAACTAAAAAGACAAATAGTTGGAAGGTGTCTAGAAGCTCCTGGATCCTCCACCACGGATCCTACCTGAAGGGTAGGTACATATAGCCTCCTCAGTGCTACACGTCCGTCTGTCTCCTCCGGGTACCGAATCTTCGTGAGGTCCACCTCCGAGTACCATCCAGTACTAGTACACTCCACCTCAGTCAGCATTTTCCATCGTCTGCATCCAACACAACGAGGTGAGGGCAAAGCCGTGCAGGGGTGAGTATAAAAATACTCAGCAGGGACCCCGAGACCCTCAAGGTCTCACAAAGTCCAACAAGGATAATCCACAAATTATGAATCAATGGATAACCATTACTTAAGTATATTCCCATACATATATCTAAGTTATCTAGTAACCCATCTCAATCATGAGGAAAACACAAAGGTCATTGACTCAACTCAAACCAGGATTTTCATTATCGAAACCACGACATTTTGAGAGCTCCTCCTCTGTCGAAAATAGTGGACCTGTCACGACACCAAGGCGCTTCTCAGTAACCTTGGACTGCTGAGATACTCCTCCTGTTGAGTATCGCGGGTCTGCTGGAAACTACCAGGCGCTACTCTGTTATGGGTATGCTGCCAAATACCAGGCGTCCTGCTAATATCCTGCAGAGGTACTCCTCCGGTCGAGTAACATGGGTCTGCCGCCAACTACCAGGGACTACTTCGTCATGGGTCTGCTGCCATGTACCAAGTTCTCCCCATTGGGCTAGTCGAATCACTCCGAGTCGAATCTGTCAAGCAGTCGTCAGGTCTGTCAGCTACTAGGTCTCCGCACTCTGTCTGCTCGTCTCCAGGAGGATATGCTCCACGAGCTACAGGTCGATACTCTAAGTGTCACAAAGTCTCAAGTGAATGTATCACAAAGAACGACCACACCATAGGGGTCTCAACGCAATAGACGGCGCGTCAATCGGATGCCTGCCCTGTGTGTTATTGGCATTTCCGTTCCAGGGGCCCGGTTGGATTTTAGGTTCAAACCAACCTGAACGTACCCCAACTGTGTCCAAACCTCAATTGGGGTATGCCAAAAGAACTGTCTCGCTCTAATATTTTAGTCGCCGCAGACAGTTTTTCGATAGGACAGCCGTAGCCCGAGTTATGGGCGAATAGGTGTATTCAGGTCTAACAGGTCAGGGTCCGGTCCAACCCAGTCAGAACGACCCGACCTGACCCTGGTCTAGACTAGGGTCCGACCCAGTCCATCAGTCCGACCCAGTCTGAAGGGGCCGCCCGGCCCGCAGGCATGGCCCGTCGCGAAGGCGTGGATAGGCCCAAAGGCGTGGCCCGGTTGGCTGGCCGCGTGGGCCGGCCGGCTAGCCGCGTACTGGCTGGCAGTGTGGCCCAGTTGGCTGAACATGTGGCCTGGCCGGCTAGCTGTGTGGCCCGACTGGCCACACTGTGGGGGAGGGGGTGCCTCTCCCCCCTGTTGTCCGTAACGGAACCGTCGCCTAGCGCCGGTTCAGGTAACCAAGGGACACTTCAGGTCCCTCTTGTAGCACGCACCGGCAGCCAGCTCAGCCGACTGCCCTTCCCTTTCGGCCACGACCTAACATCGTGGTCCTTCTCCGGCCTGGTGTGACGATGTCGTGCCCATCTTCTTCGCAGTATCCCTCCCTGGCTTCCACTCATCTCCACCGCGCGGTATGACGTATACGCCGTGGTCCAACTTGGTCATGGCCTGACTTTCATATGCGTGGAATGATGGTGTCGCGCCTTTCTGGTTACCCAGCGGTCTTGCGCCGCTGGTTTCTTCATGTTCGTCCTGACGCCGACCACCGTTCTCCATTTTCGTTGTCAACAACAATCAAGATAAAAGGGGGGAGGGTCGGGCCGTGTTCGATCAGTCTGAACCCTCCATGTTATGTTGTTAAAAATCGTCATAACGTATTCAAAAAATATTGTACGATGTATAATGGAAACAAAACCACTCAAACCCCTACCTCGCTTTTCTTTGATCATTGACGAAGCTGTGAGATGGTGGCGTCGATTAGTCGATGTCGGAATGTGTCCGGGTTAGGAGACTGAGGAAGAAGCGTCGTCAGTGTTCTTTGCGGTCGGCTCCTTCCTTTGATCCAGCTGAAGAAGGAATAATATGTTCGATGATTTTCTTTGCATTCTTCACGGTCTTCGTTGGAATAATGGTTCTCCATTGAGAGCTTTCTCCCAGGGTTCTCCAAGATCTACCACGTTTCCAAACAAAAATTATAGAGGAAAATGATATTATTTGTTATCACAACAACACAAATAGGTGTGTTTAATTAAATGAGACAACTCATTTAATTAATTGGGGTTTAATGGATTCAAAATTTGAATAGGGTAGTGGGGTAGTTAGAAACAAATGAAGAGAGGGTTGGCACAATTATGGGGGAAGTCCAAGAGTTACAAGGGGTTAACGCTCATGTGGTCCCCACGTTAATTATCCTCCCAAGGGAGGTTATGTGTGGGTGATACCCATCCCCATAACCTCTTATGGGAGGTTATGGTGTGGTGTCCCCCAGCTCCAACCTCCACTTGGAGTTTTTAACTGCCAAAATAAAAAATAAGTGACACTTATTTTCATTTAACTTTATTCTTAAAAACTCTAAAAACTAACTTCCATTATCGCTAGAACGAAACTATAGTAAAGGTCTCACTAAGAAATCACTAACGCTGCGAGCTCAATGGTGCCCTCAGATTTCAATTCCAAGCACCGGTTCAAACGTTATAAAATCCCGCTCGCACGTTTACTGAACGTACCCAAGAAAAATTTTGGAAATTGATTTCGGGCACACCGGGCCTCAAAATCAAGTGCCGTAAATTTTCACAGACTCATAAATATCCCATGAATTTAAGAAAAAATTTCCACATAAATTTTGAGTCTCTGCGTTCTCCCCACTTCCGGGATTTACATCCGTGTAAGATACAACTCACAATAAGGGAATTAATGGGGATACTGAGCATGCATCTGAGCCTCCCACACCCATGTGCTCTCCTGGAGGTTCCTATGCTTCCATAAAACATGCACCAGATGTATCGACCATCCACATAGGACCCACTCCTGTCGATCCTCGATCTCCACTGGGACCTCCATAAAAGTCACCCCATCGTCGATGCCCAGCTCCCTGTGGTCGATGATGTTAAAAGGGTCATGCACGTATCTCCTTAGTTGAGATACATTTAAGACATCGTGCACCCGGTACAAATGAGGTAGAAGAGCTAAGTGGTAACCCACCTCGCCTACTCTACTGAGGACCTGGAAAGGTCTGATGAATCGCGGAGAAAACTTGCAGCCTCAACCAAATCTCCATAGACCTCATTGAGGTGCGACCCGTAGGAAGACGTAGTCGCCATCCTCAAACTCCAGAGGTCTCCGTCTCCTGTCAGATTATGGATTTTTTCTGCTCAATGTAGTATTCATCCGCTCCTGGATAATCTGCACCTTCTTTGTGGTAGCATGTACCATCTCGGGTCCCCCTAGTGCTGACTCCCCTCGGTCTGTCCAGCACAGTGGCGATCTGTAAGGCCGACCATACAAGGCCTCGAAAGGTTCCATACCTATGGTGGAGTGATAGTTGTTGTTGTAGGAAAACTCCACCAAAGGAAAGTGATCCTCCTAACTGCGACCGAAGTCGAGGACACATGCATGAAGCATATCCTCTACGGTCTGAATGGTCCTCTTGGTCTGACCATCTGTCTGAGGATGAAAGGCGGTGCTCAGATGTAGCTGCATCTCGAAAGCCTCCTGCAACCCCTTCCATAGCTGGGTTGTAAACTGTGCATCCTAGTCGGAGAAAATTGAGGAAGGTACTCCATGTAAATGCACTATTTCCTGCACATAGAGGCATCCCAAGCTCTCAACTAATCCCTGCTCCCTGATCGGTAGAAAGTGGGCTGATGTGGTGAGTCAGTCAACGATCACCCATATCGAATTGTTACTCCTAGATGTACGTGGATAACTCGTCACGAAGTCCATAGATATCCCATCGCACTTCCACTCTAGGACCTCTAAGGTTTGAACCACGCCTGCTGGTACCTGGTGCTCCGCCTTCACTTGCTGACAAGTGAGGCATCGTGAGACAAACTCTGGTACTGCCTTCTTCATACCTGGCCACCAGTGCTATCATCGAAGGTCCTGATACATATTTTCCACACCTGGATGTACCGCTATAGGTTATGTGTGGAAATCCCTCAACACCTCCTCCTAAAGTGTAACTGGTAACATGGTATGTCCTCTGAAGAGGATGACGTGCTCCCCACCTTCATAAAATCCATCAGGTGCCTGCCCTGTGTATATCTGAGCACGTCATGTCTTGTAGTCCGCTTCCTCATGTTGCATCTCCCTGACTCGCTGATGAAGTGGAGGAGTGACTGTGAGAGACTGTAGAATGGTTGCCACATCTTTATCCACAAAGGATATCTGTAAAGCAGCCAGCTACTCTGTCGCCTCTCCTAGAAGCTAAATACCAGTCCTCCTGCTGAGCGCATCTGCAACAATGTTACCCTTCACAAGAGTATAGACTATCTCATAGTCATAGTCCTAGAGGAACTCAAACCAATGCTGTTGTCTCAGGTTCAGGTCCTTCTGAGAGAAGATATACCTGAGACTCCAATGATCAGAGTACAGTGTAAAATGTTCGCCCATCAAATAGTGTCGCCACATCTTCAAGGTGAGGACCACTGCTGTTAAATCCAGGTCATGGGTAGTGTAGTTCTTATCATTCTCTCTCAATTTCCAAGAACCATGCACGATCACAGCTCGCTCCTCCATCAGGACACACTCGAGTCCGGTCCCTAATGCGTCGTAGTAGAATACGTACCCTACACCTTCCTCAGGAAGCCTCATGATGGGGGGTGCTAGTCAGCCTCTACCTCATATCCTGAAAGATATTCTGGCATCTCTCCGACCACGTGAAGGGTTTCCCCATCTTCATTATGGATGATAGTGGCACTACAACTCTAGAGAAGTCTGGAACGAACCTCAGTTAGTATCCATCCAAGCCCAAGAAACTACGTACCTCTGTCACACTCCTGGGTGGATCCCATGAAAGTACCACCTCAATCTTCGCTAGATCTAATGAAACTACGGCCTCTGAGATGAGATGTCCCAAGAAGTGAACCTCTTGAATACAAAACTGGCACTTTGAGAGCTTACTATAAAGCTGGTGCTCTCAGAGTGTGTCCATTACTACTTGTAAGTGGTAGGCATGCTCCTCCGCTGTAGTAGAGTAGATAAGTATGTCGTTGATGAAGACTACAAAAAAGCAATCAAGGTAAGTATAGAAGATCCCATTCATGAGATTCATGAACACTGCTGGAGTTTTTTTTAAACCAAATATCATAACCAAGAACTCGTAATGGTCGTACCAACACCTGAAGGTTGTCTTCTGCACATCCTCGTCTCAAACTCTGAGCTGGTGATAGCCTGATCTGAGGTTTATCTTTGAGAACCATCGGGCTCCCTTGAGATGATCATAGAGATTGTGTTTCCTCATAAGTGGTTACATGTTCTTTACGGTCACCTGGTTCAGGCGACGGTAGCCAAAACAGAGCCTCAAGATCCCATCCATCTTCTGGGCGAACCGAATCGGGGCTGCCCAAGGTGAAACATTGGGCCGGAAGAATCCCTTCCCCTACAAGTCCTCTTGCTATATCCTCATCTCGCGAAGCTCAGCGAGAGCCATCTGATATGATGGTGTAGATACCTGTGCCATATCGGGGTACAATTCAATGTAGAAGTCCACCTCTCTATGAGAAGGTAGTCCTAGAATATCGTTATGGAAAACATTCGTGTACTAATCCACCATTACAGGATATGTCGGACACTCCACATCAACTGCTTCGAGGGTAAGGCGGGCCAACTGATGAGTGATCAGATACACCCTCCTCTGAGTAAGTCCATCTGACACTGCAAAGGTTCCCTTCATGCCGGTGAAGGTGAACCCGGTCCCATCCGTGCAGACACACCACACATTTCACTTAATACAGATAATATAATCATGGGATGTTGATAACCAGTCCATACCTAAGATGACATCGTAAGGCCTCGATGCCAGTACGAGGTGATCCCAGCTGAAGTTCTCACCTCCTAGAGTAATATCACACTGTCGGAACCAGTGTGTATTCTTCGAGTATGTTCTCCTATGAGTCTCCATCCATGAGGATCGAGCCAATGGCTCCGTCGGAATCTCCATGCTCCGAACGAGGGCAGTGGCTATGAAAGAGTGACAGGCACCCATTTCTATAAAAAATGTAGCTAAGGTGGAGTAGACACAAATCTTACCTCGAATCATCTCCGGAGGGCCATGGTCGTATGACTCAGCTGCCTGAAGCTGAGCTCTCTCATGTCATCCTGCTCCCTGCAGTCGGGGTGGACCTCCTGGTGCTGGTGGTGGTATCACCTCGTAACGTCGAACATCGCCAGCTACTCAACCAGCTCCTCTGCTACGTCCGCATGCGCCTTGTGGAATGCATCGATCGAACCACTTCCTCTACCTGGGAGGTCCCTCAATTCTCGACTGATCATCAGTATGCCGTGTCGGACAGTCACGAGCCATGTGACCAAGCCCACCGTAGGAGTAACACTGTCCGCTCATGGCATGTCTGGCTCTATCTCCACTTTGGGTTCCCCACACAACAGATCCTGAGTCATGTATTCAACCCCCTGTAGGTATAGTCCTCTCAGACCTCTATGTAATCTATCTACTACAAGCTACAGAAGACTCCGATGTGTGTCAGCTAGTGGTGGGTCTCACTGCTGGAGACTGCTCAGCAAGGATACTCTCCACTATGAGGGCTTTCCCCAATACCCCCGTCTGCGTCTGGATGCTTTCAGAGATAACTAAAGCTCTGATATCTCGCTTGAGTCCCTGCTCGAAGGTCTGGTCCCTGAAGAATGGGTCCCGTACCAAATCTGTGGAGTAGCGTGAGAGGTCAGTGAACATCGCTGAGTACTGCGCTACTATCATACTGCCCTACTACAAATGAAGTAGCTCCTGTATCCTCACCCCTTGAAGGGTGGCTGGTACAAACTCCACCCGGAACAGGATCTCAAAGTCTACCCATAGAAGTGTCGCCTCGTCATGCATCTTGAGAATCAGGCTCTACCATCTGCCTGCTGCTGCCTGAAGGAGGCTGGAAGCAAGGATCACCATGTAGTCTGCTGGTTTCCCTACTAGCATGAAGACTCTCACCACAGCCTCCAGCCAATCCTCAGCCTCCTGTGGTTCCATCTCTCCTTGGAACATGGGTATCCTCTGGCGTTAGAACTCATGCAGCATGCTCAAGTAGTGTGCACTCTCTGCTACTGAGGCAGCTGGCATCTATGGCCCAACGGGAAGTAGTACCGTTGGTGCCTCTACTAGTGACTCAATTAGAAGGGGGACCTGTACTGAGGCCTCGTCACTCGGTGGGCTGTCAATACTTACAACTCTCGGGGCTCTAGTTGGTCGTTCATGGGGAGGCATCCTGAAAGAAACAGATGCGACATGGTCGAAAGACTATACCTGGTGAGCTGACATGGTTGGTATGAATTATATAAAAACTTTTGAAACACACACGCAATCAGTGTTTTCATGCACTAAGTTGGAAATCAGTAGTCAGGGTCCTAGTGTACGGATACGTCAGCCACCGCACCAACACTGGACTCCCTGAACTGAAAACTACACTTGGTACCCTTAACACTATTGCTTCATAGAAAAGAAATATCGGAGTCCTAAGTTTTGTGGTAGAACTAACTCCTCTGATACCAACTTTTCATGACCCGTCCCCGGGGCCTCTGTCGTGACTACCCAAAGCCCGCCTTCCATAGGTCAGGGGCTGGTGACTAGCACCAAAGGCTTAAATACCAAAGCTGGGAAGGCATTTCCTTTATAAAAAGTAAACACACACAACCGAGTACACAACTGGAAGTAGAAAACTAAGTAAAACTATATACAAAAGATGTGCTGGAATGAAAAAGGTGCCAGAAATACAAGCCCAACAGTGAAGTACAAGGAAAGGACAGACATGTACAATTAAAAAGGTAAACAGATGGATGGTGTCTAGCATCTCATGGATCTTCCACTATGGATCCTATATGAAGGGTAGGTACAGATAGCCTCCTCAGTGATCCACGTCCGTCTGTCTCCTCTGAGTACCGACTCGTCGTGAGGTCCACCTCAGAGTACCGTACAGTCCTCAAACACTCTGCCTCGATCAACAATGTCTATTGTCTGCATCCAACACAATGAGGTGCGGGAAAAGCCCATGCATGGGTTTGTATAAAGATACTCAGTAGGGACCCCAAGACCCTCAGGGTCTCACAAAATCCAACAAGGATAATCCACAAAAGTATTAATGAACAAATAACCATTACTTAGGTATATGCCCATACATATACCTAAGTTATCTAATAACCCATCTCAATCATTAGGAAAACACAGAGGTCATTGAATCATCTCAAACAAGGATTTTCATTATAAAAACCATGGCTACTAGAGAACTCCTCTTCTTTCGAGAACAGTGGGCCTGTTGCGACACCAAGGTGCTTCTCACTAACCTTGGACTGCTGAGGTACTCCTCTTGTCGAGTACCGTGGGTCTGTTACCAACTACCAGGTGTTAACCACTGTGGGTCTGCTGCCAAATACCAGGCCCTCTTCTAATAGCCAACAGAGGTACTTCTTCTATCGAGTACCATGGGTCTGTCACCTACTACCAGGTGCTACTCCACCATGGGTCTGCTGGAAAATACCAGGCGCTTCCCACGGGGCTAGTCGAATCACTCCAAGTCGAATCGATCAAGCAGTCGTCAGGTCTGTCAGCTACTAGGTCTATGCACTCCGTCTGCTCTTCAATAAGAGGATTTGCTCCACGAGCTATTAGTCAATACTCCAAGTGTCACGATGTCTGACATGAAAGTATCTCAAAGGACATCCACGTCATAGGGGTCTCAACGCAATAGATGACATGTCAATCGGATGCTCGATCTATGAGTTATTGGAATTTTTATTCCATGGGCCCGGTTGGATTTTGGGTTCAAACCAACCATATCGTACCCCAACTATTTCCAAACCTCATGTTGGGTATGCAAAAGAAACCATATCGCTCTAATATTTCCGTCACTGCAGACAGTTTGTCGATAGGAAACCCGTAGTCCGAGTTATGTGCGAATTGGTGTATTCGGGTCTGATGCGTCTGGGTCCAGTCCGACCCAGTCGGACCGACCCGAAATGACCCGGGTTTGGACTAGGGTCCGACCCGGTCTGTGAGTCTGACCCAGTCCAAAGGGGAAGCCCGGCCCAAAGTGCAGCCCGACCCAAAGGCACGACCAAACTGGTTGGCAATGCGGCCCGGCCGATTGGCCGCGTGCTAGCTGGCCGTGTGGCCCGGCTGGCTGGCCGGGTTCAGGCCGACCGTGTGGCCTATCCGGCTGGTTGTGTGGCCCATCTGACCACGCCGTGGGATATGGAACCCCCCTGTTGTCTGCAACGGAACTGATGCATAATGCCGGTTCAGGTAACTATGGGTCTCTTCGGGTCTCACCTGTAGCGCGCACCGGTAGCCGGCTCAGCCAGCCGCCCTTTCCTCTCTACAGCGGCCTAAGGCCGCGGTCCTACTTCGACGCAGCACAATGGTGTCGCCCCCAGCTTCTCCTCCACGGCCCGCCCTGGTCGCGGCTGATCTCCACCATGTGGAGTGACGATTCCACGCCGCATTCATGGCGGTCCGGCTTGCCCATGTCCCGAATTTCATCTGGGCGGCACGACGGTGCCGCGCCTTTCTAGTGACCCAGCGGTTTTGCGCCACTTTTTTCTTCACAGTCGGCCCAACGCCAGCCGCTTTTCTCCGCTTCCATCTTCAACAACAAACAAGATCAAAAGGGGGAGGGTCGGGCCGTGTTCGAGAGGTCCGAACCCTCCATGTTATGTTGTAAACAATCGGCATAACGTATTCCACAAATATTGCATGACACATAACGGAAACAAAACAACTCAAACCCTTACCTCCCTTGTCGTTGATCATTGATGAAGTTGTAGGATCGCGGCGTTGATTCGTCGATGTCAGGAAGCGTTTGGGTTAGGAGACCGAGGAAGATGCGTTGTTGGTGTTCTTCACGGTTGGCTTCTTCCTTTGATTCGGTAGAAGAAGGAAGAAGATGTTCGATGATGTTCTTCGTGTTCTTCACATTCTTCGTTAGAAGAGTGGTTCTCCGATGAGAGCTTTCTCCAAGGGTTCTCCAATCTCTACCAAGTTTCCAACCAAAAATCAGAGAGGGAAATTCTATCATTTGTTTGCACAACAACACAAACAGTTGTGTTTAATTGAATGAGACAACTCATTTATTTAATTAGGGTGGAATGGATTCAAAATTTGAATCGGGGAGGGGGAGAGTTAGAAATAAATGAAGAGAGGGTTGTAACAATTATGGGGGAATTCCAAGAGTTACAAGGGGTTAAAGCCCGTGTGGTCCACACGTTAATTATCCTCCCAAGGGAGGTTATGTGCGGGTGGTCCCCACCTCTATAACCTCTCATGAAAGGTTATGGTGTGGTGGCCCCCACCTCTAACCTCCACTTCGAGTTTTTAAATGCCAAAATAAAAATAAGACACACTTATTTTTATTTAACTTTATTCTTAAAAACTCCAAAACTAACTTCCATTCTCGCTAGAACGCAACTGCGGTGAATGTCTCACTAAGAAATCACCGAATCTGTGAGCTCAACGGTGCCCTCAGATTTCAATCCTGAGCATTGGTTCAAATGTTATAAAATCATGCTTGCACGCTTACTGAACATACCCGAGCAAAACTTCAGAAATTGATTCCGAGCACACCGGGCCTTGGAATCAAGGGCCATAAATTTTCACAAACTCATAAAAATCCAATGAATTTAAGAAGAAAAAATATTCCATGGAATTTCTTGGTCTTTACATTCAGTTTTTTTTATTTTTTAGTGGTTCAAATTTTTCATTATTTTCTTAATATTTTTTGGGGTTTAAATGGTTTTTAGGGTTTTAATGGATTTTTTTTGGGTTAATGGGTTTTTTATGGTTTTTAATGGTTTTAGAGTTTTAATGTTTTTTAGGGATGGAGTTTACGGTCATTGGGGTCATTAAGGGGTTTTAGTGTTTTTTATGATTTTTAAGGATTCTAGGTGTTTTTATGTTTTCATGATTTTCTAAGGGTTTTTTGAGGTTTTTAATGCCTTTTACATTTTAAGGGATTCTTATAGATTTATAATATTTTTTTAGGTTTTTAGAGTTATTATGGATTTTTATTATTTTTTATTATTTTTATCATTTTTATTTTTCTTATGGGTTTTATGTATTTTTAGGTTTTGAATTTTTTTCTTAGGGTTTTCAGGATTTTTAGTGTTTTTCACATTTTTAGGTCTTTTTATGGATTTTTATGATTTTTATAGTTTTTAGTAATTTTAAGGATATTGACAAATATTTTAGGTATTTTATTATTCCTAGGGTTGTTAAGGGTTTTATAAATTTTTAGGGTTTTGTGGTTTTAAGCGTTTTTAGGTTTTTATGGAATTTTTACGGTTTTCATGGTTTTTTGGGTTTTGTTTGTTTTTTGGAATTTTAGAACATTTTTTGGATTTTTATGATTTTTAGGTATTTTTAGGTTTTCATAGGGTTTTAGGGTTTTCTTGTTTTCTATTATTTCTTGGTATGTTGAGATTTTTATAGGTTTTAGAGTTTTTAGAGTTTTTCAATGCTTTTTGGGTTTTAAAGGGTTTTTTTTTATTTTTTAGATTTTTATTGTTTTTTTTTTGGTTTTTTGTATTTTTATTTTTTATGGTTTTATTGATTTTAGAGTATTATAAAAAATTTAGGGGTTTAAAGGGATTTAAGAGTTTATAGTTTGTTTTCAGTTTTTGTATTAGTTTTTAAGATTTTTTATTGTTTTTTAGGGTTTTTTGATTTTAGGGGTTTTAGTGTTTTAAGGGGATTTTAGGGTTTATAGTGTTTTTATGTGATGGAGAGTTTTAACTGTTTTTATATTTTAATGGTTCTATTATGTATTTTAGTTTTTAGGTGTTTTTACAATTTAATAGATTTTTTGGATTTTTTAGAAAATTTATGATTTTTATTGTTAATATGGATTTATAGGGGCTTTTTGGTTTTAGGATTTTTTTTCATTTTTTATATTTTAGGATATTTAAGGGTTTTAAGGGATTTTGATGGTTTTTTTTGATAATTTTAGGGCTTTTATGGTTATTGGGGTTTTATCATTTTTGGGGTTTTTGGTTTTTATGTGTTTCTAGGTTTTTATGGTTTTCTTAGTGTTTTTATAATTTTAATGTTTTTTACATTGTTTTGGTATTTTTATTTAATTTTTATAACTTTTATGGGTTGTTACGTTTTTAATGATTTTAAGGGTTTTTTGGGTTTTTAGGTGTTCATGGTTTTTCTAGGTTTTTAGGATTTTTTAGAGTTTTTGGGTGTTTTAAGGTTTCTTAGAGTTTTTTAATGTTTCTATTTGTTTAGAGGGGTTTTAGAGTGTTTAGATCTTTTAGGTTTTTTATCGTTTTAGGGGTTTTTATAGCTTTTTCTTGGGGTATATATAGGTTTTATGGTTTTTTTGGTTTTTAGGGTTTTTATCATTTTTTTATGTTTTTTAGGGTTTTAAGTATTTTTATGTTTTTAAGGATTTATTATTGTTTTTAGGGTTTTAGGTTTGTTTATATTTTTTAGGATTTTTTAAATATTTTTAAGGATATTTATTGTTTTTTGGGTTTGGGGGGGGGGGGGGTTAAGGGTTTTAGGGTTTTTCTGTTTTATGGGTTTTTAAGTAATTATTTAAGTATTTTAGGCATTTATGGGTTTTATAATTTATATTTTTTTAGGGATTTAAAGGGTTTTTAGAGTTTTGGTTGATATTTTTGGTTTTTATGGGTTTTTAGAGTTTTTATGGTTTTTAGGGGTTTTATGTTTTTTATAGGTTTATGATTATTTTGGGTCTTTTTTGAGTTTTTAGGATTTTTATTGCTTTTAGTTTTTTAGAGGTGTTATGTTTTTTTTATGTTTTTTTATGTATTTTCATTTTTTCTAGGTTTTTTTTCTTTTTTGCTTTTAGGTATTTTTTTTTATTTTTTTAAGGTATTTCGGGATTTTGAGGTTTTGTATGGGTTTTTTGGTTTTTTAGAATTTCTTGGTTTTTTAGGGGTTATAATTGTTGTTAGGGTTTTGTTTTTTTCATAGGATATTTTCGGAATCTTATGGTTTTTTGTTTTTTATGGATTTTTATAGTTTTTATGATTTCATTGTGCCTTTAGGGATTTTTATGGATTTTAGGGTTTTTTTATATTTCTAGGGGTTTTAATGTTTTTTTGAGTTTTATCCTTTTTAAGAGGTTAATGGGTTTTTAATATTTTTGTTGTGTTTCTATAATTTTTTTTCGTTTTAGGGATTTTTTTTATGTTTTTTAGGGTTTTTAATGTTCTAAGAGTTTTTAGTGATTTTATCATATTATTGTTTTTAGCGGTATATGTGTTTTAGGTTTTCTAGGTCTTCTTAGGGTGAAGGAAGGTGATAGAACCAGGCTATTCATGGTCCTCCCAAATTTATTAGAAAAAAAGAAAGGGGCATGGCCAAACAACCCAAACCAAAAAACAAGTCCCAAAGGAAAAAAAGAAAAAAGAAATCAAAAGAAAAAAAAAGAAAAAAGGAAGGAAAAGCAGCAATAGAGGTGATCATGTTCCGAAATATAAACAATGTCTGCACCACATGGGTCTCCATACGCACCACAGTTTTCAGCAAAATCAGTAACCACCAACTCCCACTTAGACGATTCACTTAGGAAGTTAGTGTAATACTCTCTTAGCCTTCGTTTCTCCGTATTCAACTGATTCTTGACCGACCTCCCACCATTTCCTAAGGGTTTAGAATTCACAGCTTTACTGGATTCCCTAGTAGAAACTATCTTTGGCAGGGAGGAATAGTTTTTCCTCGGCTTCCTCTTTCATGGGTTAGATGTGACACTAGAAGAAAATTTATCCTGAATGGGGATAATAGTGTCTTCTTTATTCAGATAGCAAACAAAGGGGGTTGACCCCTCAATAGCCCCCTCCCCAAATGAACCACATGTAAGGTTCTCTTTCCCGATAGGGAATTCATTCCCAAGCATAGCCATATCCTTCATTATCTGTTCCATGTTGAAGTTCATTCTTGATTCGTCATCAGAACCACCCCCCCAAGACATTGCGCCGTGTAATTCCATTTAATCATGTATGATGGATTTATGCACTACTGTTGGGATCACATTGGAGACCTAAAAAGTCATTTCCTTTAGTATCTTGGTTGGGAAAACAACTCTCGTTTGTCCAGCCTCATCAATCCGGGCATTGAGTATCCCTTTTGGCACATGCACATTTATAATATCCACTGTGAGTGGGACCAGATTCCCATTATCAGCATAACATGCTTCATGAAGATTAGAGAATGCCACAACAACACTTGTCATATCCTTAGCACAAGCAGGCCAAGTAACATGCACACCATCAAGCCCATCATATTCATCCACTGCAGCACTGGCACCAGGTACAATGGTATCATCATCCCATATACTGGCCTCATCAATCTTAGTAGTGATAACCCCTTTGGGAACACACACATCTAAAACATCCCCCACAACCGGGACTATATGCCTATCATCCAGGAGATGTATTCAAGCAAGAGGGGGCACGTCACAACAACTCCATCAGAAGCAAGTCGGGCGGCATGATCCTCTTTAAAAGAACCAGCATTCTGCCTTACGCAGTCAACATGGCCATCCGCCTCGAGACTTTCAAAGGCCTCCGGTGTGGCCTGCAGCTGCTCAAGATAGAGGCCAGGGTCACCACCAATACCCAGAGGCGCATCACCATGCTGAGTATCATGCTACCCATCATTGCAAGCATCATCTCCATGGATTTACAAATACTCCAGGCCCTCAAACCGGTTGCTCATGGATATCCCACAGGTGACATTCCTTTTTCTTCCAGAAAAATTGTGGAATTCATCTGAAGTGCTCCCATGTTTACCTAGGGTACCAAAGGACACCCCTGCAGTAGGCGTTAAGACCCTACCGCCCTTCCCAAAAACTTCAAGATCAGTATACAGACTCGCCACCTCCACCAACTCCTTATCTCTCCTAATAAAAGATTTCAGCACCTCCTTGTTGCAGCTTCCACCCAGGGAGCCATCTGGCCCCTCATCACCAATAGCTTCGTTGCCAAGAAAAGCCTTCCTCAGCCTATCAAAAACAGTATTATTGGAAGGGTTTGTATCCTTGTCTGAGACCTTCTCCAGCAAAGGTTCCTCTAAAGAGTGGACCATAGAAGCAGCATGGACCACACCATCACCTCTAACAGCTCCTAGATCAAATCCATGAGAAAATGGTTGCTGCAAGATAGGTCTAACAGGGGAAGCACCACTAATACATTGAGCAGTTGAGTGACCTAGTTGCTGACAGATCGAAGAGAACATAAACCTATATTCGAAACAAACCTGTTGATGCCACAGAACCTCCCATTCAACCTCGATGCAAACCGAATCAACCGAGACCTTGTAGATATCAACCTCCACACAAATACCTGGGGAGATAGGGTGACAAACCGCACGAGTTCGGGAGTCCGAGAAAAGGAACCTACCAATCAGATTTCCAATGATGTAGAGAAAAGTAGGATTCTGGAAAGGGAGGGCCATCCTAGGAAGGGTGACCCAAATTGCTTTGACTGAACGATCGCGCAGCACATGGAAATAAAAGAACCAACAAAACAAGTAAAAGTGAAACCCATCCACTTACCTTGGAGAGAACTCCCAAGCCATGATCAAGTCTTCCTCATTTATACAACATATTTTAAAATGTCGAGGATCGAGAAGACCAACGACAGCATTTTCATGAAGCTTCCACGCAGAAGAAACAAACCTGTCAAATACATCAATCAGAGGTTGAGACTTCCCAAATTGAACTACCAACATAAGATCAAGGAGTACAGAAGCTAGGAAGAAATCGTGATTCGAAATCGGAACCGACGACACTCTATTTACTCGGTGTGGAACATTAGGGAAAAATTGCACCTCTAGAAAACCTGGAAGGAGTGCGGGGTCAGTAAACGGAGAGAAAGAGTGCCGCGAAGAAGCACCATCCACCACCCCCTGGTCGTGACCTAGGGAGGGATGATAACGCCATCTCCATCGGCTACGCCGGCGACCTCCTGAAGGAAGACGAGGAACTCCATCACGATAGGAGAGTATCCTAAGCCAGCTCCATCTTCTATGGGTATCTTTCACCAAAAAAATGTGTTGTTGGGTAATGAGGTATTGGGCTGGCCTGCCCACTTGCGCACCGCACGTCTCCAGCGAGGCCCAAGGTGGCCAACCCTTGGGATAGTCCAGTTCCCAATGGGGTAGAGGGGCCCACAAGTGGTTTGATAGCATATAGTGCGTGTTACCTTGCGAGGAATCGAACTTGGAACCTCAGGGTCAGGATTCCACCGCCATTAACCAACTCACTCGTGCCCCACGTGCCTTAAAAAAAGTGTTGTTGGGTAACGAGGTATTGGGCTGGCCTGCCCATCTGCATGCCTCACATCCCCAGTATGGCCCAAGGTGGCCAACCCTTGGGATTAGGCTAGTTCCCAATGATGTAGAGGGGCCCACGAGTGGTTTTCTAGCATATAGTGTTTGTTGCCTTACGAGGACTCGAAACTGGAACCCCGGGGTCAGGATGCCACCGCCTTTAACCAACTTGGGCCTCTCTATGGTTTTATGTTTTAGGTATTTTTTTTGTTTTTTTGCATAATTTTATAGGTTTTAGTCTATTTAAGGATTTTGATGGTTTTTAGGGTTATTAAGAGTTTTTAAGGGTTCTTAGGGGTTTCATTGTTTTTTCAAAAAAAATTAGGGTTTTCAAAACTTTTTGGAGTTTTTTAATCATTTTTAGGATTTTAAAGGGATTTCAGATTTTTAGTGGTTGTTTATGGTTTGTATTGGTTTTTAGGGTTTTTAGATTTTTTAGGGGTTTTAGGGGTTTTAGGGTTTTTAGGGTTTTTATTTTCATTTTGGGTTTTTAGGTTTTAGAATTTTTAGGTTTTAATGGGTCGTAAGTTTCTTTTAGTTTTTTAAGGTTTTCATGGAGTTTCTAATTTTTAGAGTTTTTTAGGATTTTTATTTTTTAATGTTTTAGGGATTTCTAGGATTTTTTGGGGTTTAAAGTTCATTTTTGGGGTTTTGTGATTTTTTTTATTTTTAGGGGTTTAAATTGTTTTTTGATTTTTAGGTTTTCTTAAGGGTTTTCAAGGATTTAGGTTTTTTTACATTTTTATGGATTATTTGGAATTTTATTTTATTTATTTGGTTTTAGGTGTTTCAGTGATTTTTAGGGGTTTTAGTGAATTTTAGTGTTTTTTAGTTTTTAGGGTATTTTTTTGAGTTTTTAAGGGTTTTTATGTTTTTATTGTTTTTTAGTGTTTTTTTAAGGTTTTAGGGGTTTTAAGAGTATTTTTTGATTTTTAGGGGTTTTATATTTTTATTATTTTTTAATATTTTTAAGGTTTTTAGGGTTTTTATGGTTTTATGGTTATTTATGAATTTAGATGTTTTTATTTCTTTGGGGTAGCTATGGTATTTTAGGGGTTTTTAGTTGTTTAGGGTTTTTAGGATTTTTAGGGTTTTTAAAATTTTTTATTTTGGTGTTTATATGTATTTTCTATATTTTTAAGGATTTAATAGGTTCTTTTAGGGTTTTTAGGGTTTTCTATGTCTTACAGATATTTTAGGGATTTTTTTGGATTTTTATAATTTTTATGGGTTTAAGGGATTTTGAGGGTTTAATGGTTTTTGTGGGGTTTATTGGATTTTTATGGGTTATTAGTTTTTAGGGGGTCTAATATTTTTATATTTTGAAAAATATTTAGGTGTTTAAAGGTTTTTTAGAGTTTTTAGTATCTTTTTAAGGTTTTAAGAGATTTTAGGGTTATTCTTTTTTTAGCGGTTTTTATTATTTTTTAGGTTTTAGGGTTTCTAACACTTTTTAGGTTTTTATAAGTTTTAAGTTTTTTTATGTTTTTATTGTTCTCTTATACTATTTCAAGATTATTATGGTTCTTTATTTTTTTTTTGAGATTTTTAGGGTTTTTATTGTTTTATGGATTTTATGGTTTTTAGGATTTTTGCGTATTTTTGAGGATTTTCGGTTTTTCTATGGTTTTATGGGTTTTATGGATTTTTGGGTGTTTTTAAGTTTTATTTAGTTTCATAGTGTTTCTTTGTATTTTTATATTTTTTTAACAGTTTTGTGGTTCGAAATGGTTTTTATAGTTTCTAAGTTTGTTTAGATATTTTTTTAGTTTTATGTTTTTAAGGGTTTTAATTGTTTTTAGGTATCCAAAGTCTTCTTAAGGGGTTTTTGGGGTTTAGTGTTTTAAAATTTATAGGGATATTATGGAGTTTTTTCTATTTTTAATGGTTTTTATGGAATTTATTGATTTTGATGGGTTTTAGGGTTTCTCGGGTTTTTATGGTTTTTAGCATTTTTTAGGTTTTTATGGGGTTTAAGTATTTTTTAGGTTTTATTGTATTCGTAGGGTTTTGAGGGGTTATTAAATTTTTAGATACTAAAAGGAATTTTCTAGGAATTTAGTGTCTTCTAAGAGGTTTTAGGGATTTTGAGGGATTTGTAGATATTTATTTTATTTTTTTTGGTTTTTTGGTTTTTTTCAATTTTTTGTGTTTTTATGGTATTGTAGAATTATTTAATATTTAGGGGTTTAAAGGGTTTTATTTTTTAGAATACTTTTACTGGTTTTATGGTTTTATTGGTTTTATCAATTTTAGGTTTTTGGGGTTTAATTGTTTTTAGGTTTGAGAGGTTTTCATTGGGGTTTTCAGGGGTTTTAGGTTTTTAATTTTTATGGGATTTTTTGGTATTTTATTTTGAATTTTATGTTTTTTTAATTTTTATGGATTATGAGGGTTTATAAATATTTATTTGGGTTATTATGGGTTATTTTTCTTTGTAGGTTTTTGGTTTTTTTATTTTTTTAGGGTTTTAAGGGTTTTTAATATTTATAACCGTTTAAGGGGTTTAAAGGATTTTTAGAGTTTTAGAGTTATTAGGATTTTAATGAGTTTTTATGGTTTGTTATGTTTTAGGAGTTTTTTTTATTTTTTAGGGGGTTTTATGTTTTTATGGTCTTTTAGGGTTTTTTAGTGTCATTAAGTTTCTCGGGTTTTTATTTATTTTTAGTGTTTTATGGTTTTCTTAGGGGTTTTCATGGTTTTTAGGTTTTTTTTCATTTTATGGGATATTTATGTAATTTTTATGATTTTTATGGTTCAATAGGATTTATAGAGATTCAGGGGGGATTTATTGTCTTGAAGAGGTTTTTATAGTTTTTCTAGGTTTTAGGGATTTTTTTGATTTTTTAGGTGTTTTAATGGTTTTCAAATTTTTTAATGTTTTTAGGTGTTTGAAGTGTTTTTGAATTTTTTATTGGTTTTTTTTTGATTTTTAGGCTTTTAAGGGTTTTTGCGTTTTTATGATTTTTAGGGGTTTTGGGACCATTTATGGTTTTTAGCATTTTTTAGGTTTTAAGGGGTTTTAATTGTTTTTGGATCTTATGGTTTTCTTAGGGTTTTTCAAGATTTTTAGATTTTGTGTTGGTATTTTGTTGGATTCTTTTAAAATTTTATATTTTTTTAGTATTTTAAGTTATTTTTTGGTGTTTTTGGTTTTTTAGGCATTTTATGTTTTTGAGAATTTTTAGAGTTTTGTGGGTTTTGAGTGTTTTTATTGTTTTATGGTTTTATAAGGGTATTTTATGGGGATTTGTTTATATTTTATGGAGATGTTTAGGACAGTTTTAGTATTTTAATGGTTTTAATGGTATTTAGGGATTTTGAGTGTTTTATGATTTTTTTGGTGTTTTAGTGTTTTGGTGGATTTTAAGGTATTTTTTTTTGGTTTTTTAGTCTTAATACTTCTAATGGTTTATACTATTGTAAATTTTTCAGTGTTATAAAGAGTTTTTATTGTTTCTAGAGGATTTAAGGTTTTTAGTGGTTTGTAGGTTTGTAGAGTTTTTTGAGTTTTAGGGTCTTTTCGGGGGGTTTTAGGTTTTTATAATTTTTTTTGTTTAGGGGTTTTATGTGTTTTTAGGATTTTAATATTTATTTAGGGGTTTTTAGTGTTTTCAAGGGTTATTTTTGTTTTTATGTATTTTTAGCTCCCTTTTAGTATTTTAATTGGTTTTCAGGGTTTTTAGGTATTTTGAGGGGTTTTAGAGTTTATAGGGGTTTTCGTGTTTTTTGGTTTTTAGGGATTTTAGTCATTTAAGGTTTTAATGTATTCTTATTAGTATTCTAGGTTTTTATGAGGTTTTTATGTTTTTAGGGATTTTAGTTTTTAAAAGGTTGGGGCCAAAGCCTCATTTTATAATTAAAGCAAAGCAAATACCTCTTTTAAATGGGTAGAGGGAGACCCATTACATAGCCCGAAGGCCCAGTGGGAATGTAACCCATTACATAGCCCGTAGGCCCAATTTTTTTGGCCTAAGGCCCATTCTATGAATAGTAACCCAGCAGCTCTGGTACCCGCCGCTGCTACAGTTCCCTACCACAACTACAGTATCTTACCACTGCTACAGTACGTGTTTTTATAGATTTGAGTGATTTTTAGATTTTTTATAGTTTTTAGGGGTTTTTTGAATTTTTGTGTGTTAGGGTGTTTAAGGGTTTTTTACTTTTTTTGGGTTTTCAGGTTTTTTTATCTTTTTTGGGTTTTAATGGTTTTTTATAGTTTTTTTTAAGTTTTAGGTGTTTAATGGTGTTTTAGAGATTTTAATGGGGTTTTAGTGGTTTTAAAGGTTTTTAGGGGTTTTAAATTTTTTGGGGGTTTTATAGTTTCTTAGGGTGATTGTTATTTTATTTTATTTTTTATTTTGGGAATTTTTTAAGTTTTTAGGGGTTTTAAGTGTTTTTAGGTTTTTGTGATTTTCTTATGGGTTTTAAGGGTTTTTATGTTTTTTTTATTTTTTACGATTTTTATAGTTTTTAGGGTTTTAGGGATTTTTGTAGGATTTTTGTGTTTTTTGTGTTTTTAGGGTTTTATTGTTTTTGAGTTTTTTTTCCAATTGTTGGGTTTTTTATGTTTTTAAGGATTTTTATTTTTTTTACCATTTTTATGGTTTTATGGGGTGTTTAAAGTTTTTAGTGGGTTTTTAGTGGATTCTTGGGGTTTAGGATAATTTATGTTTTTAAGGGTTTAGTGGTTTTTAGGGTTTATTATGGCCATTTAACATTTTTAACATTTTTAGGTTTTTATGGATTTTAAGGTTTTTAATGTTTTTATGTTTTCTTAGGGATTTTCCGGGTCTTGAGTCTTTTTAAAATTTTTGTGGATTTTTAGGGAATTTTTAGGGTATTTTGGTTTCTTAGGGTTTTTAATGATATTAAGGGGTTTGGGAGGGGGGGTACATTTTTTATTTTTTTATAGAGTTTGTGGAATTTTTTAGTGTTTTCGGGTTTTAATAATTTATATTTTTTGAAGATTTTATTATGGGTTTTGGGTTTTTAGTGTTTTTATTTGTTTTAGTGGTTTTTTCGGATTTTTCAGTTTTTAGGGTTTAAAGGTTTATTGAGGCTTTTAACATTTTTATGATTTTAACGAGTTTTTAGAGATTTAACTATCTTTATGGTACTTTTTTAGCGATTTTAAGGTTTTAAGTAGTTTTAGAGTTTCTATATTTTTAGGTATTTTTAAAGTTATAATATTTTTTATTTTTTTATGTTTTAAGTGCTTTTAGGTTTTAAATATTTTCTAAGGTGTTTTAAGGTTTTTAAGAGTTCTTACATTTTATGTATTTTTAGGGATTTTTTATAAATTTTAGGTTTTTTCATGTTTTCATAGATTTTGAGGGTTTTTAGGGTTTTTCGGTTTTAGGGTTTTTCGGATGTGTTTTATTAGTTTTAAGGATTTTTAATGTTTTTAAAAAAATTTAGGTTTGAGAGTGTTTTAGGGTTTTAATTGGTTTATAGGGTTTTATGGGTTTTAGGGTTTTAAATGTATTTAGTTATTTTAATGGTTTTTTGGGATTTTGTGGAGTTTTGTGGTCGTTTAGTGTTTTTTGGGTTTTCAATGCTTTTTTAGATTCTTTAGTGGGTTTTAGGTCTTTAGGATTTAATGTTTTAGGGGGTTTCTGGGTTTTTAGGTTGTTTTTAATTTTTAGGTATTATTAGATATTTTTTTAAAATTTTTATTGGATTTAAGGATTTTTGGGATTTGAGGATTTTTGGGTTTTGAGAATTTCTAGGGGTTTTTAGGGTTTTTAGCATGTTTAGGTTTTTATGGGTATAAAGTTTTTTTAGGGTTCTTAGGATTTCTTAGGGTTTTTTGGGTTTTTAGTATTTTTTAAATTTTTAGAGATTTTTGGGATTTTTGGGAATTTTTAGTTTTATTTTTATTTTTGGGGTTTTTTGGGATATTGAATGGTTATAGGGGTTTTTAGGGATTTTATATTTTTTGGCTTTTAAGGATTTTTTTAGTTATTAGGGATTTAAATGTTTTTTGTGTTTTTTATTTATTTTAGTGGTTAAAAGGCTTATTTCAGTTTTTATTAGTTTTATGGTTTTTATGATATTTAGGGGGTTTTCTGGTTTATTGTTTATTTTTAGTTTTTTTATGGGTTTTAGTATTTTATAGTATTTTAGGGTTTTATGTGTATTTTTGTTTTTAATGTTTTCCTAGGGGTTTTCAATTTTTTTAGAGTTTTTTATGTTTTTAGTTATTTTCATTTCTTTTAGAATTTTAATTTTTTTTTGTTTTTTTGGGATTTTGAGGTTTTTAAGGGTTTTTAATATTTTTACTGGTTTTTAGGGTTCTTAGATTTTTTAGGTTTTATAGGGGTTTTATGTGTTTTTATTTTTATGTTTTTCTTTGTGGATTTCATGGTTTTTATATATTTTTATGTTTTTATGGATTTTTAAGCATTGTTTATGATATTAATGGTTTTTAAGGTTTTTAGCGATTTTAGGGGTTTTCAGGATTTTTTTGGTTTTATGCTTTTATAGAGTTTTTCAAATTTTTTGGGATTGAAAGGTTTTTTAGAGTTTTTATTGATTTTAGGGATTTTATGGGTTTTTACTGTTTTAAAGATTTTTATGGATTTCTATAGTTTTTAGGGGTTTTTTAGGGACCTTTTTGGGTTTTTAGTTATTTTCTTATTTTTTATTTTTTAAGGGTTTTAAGTGTTTTTAGTTATTCAAAGTTTTATTATGATTTCAATAGTTTCTTAGGGATTTCTAGATAGTTTTAGGATTTTTATGTGTTTTTAGTTTTTTAGTGATTTCTAGGGTTTAGAGGGTTTTTAGAATTTGTTGGTTTTTAAGGGTACTTAAGTATTTTCTAGTCTTTAAGGTTTTCATAGAGGTTTTTCAGATTTCTTAGGTATTTATTGATTTTTTGGGACTTTTTAAAAATTTGATGGTTTTTTGGGGTTTTAGTGATTTTTAGGGTTTGTTGGAGGTTTTAGGGGGTTTTAGGTTTTTTTATTTTTTAGTTTTTTTTAGTTTTTTTTACGGGTTTGAACTTTTTTATTTTTTTAAAAATTATAGACGTTTAAATTGATTTTAGGGTTTCTAGTGATTTTAGGGCAAGGAAGATGTGAGGGTCAGGCTATTCCAGCCCCCCCCCCCCTAATTTATTAGAATGAAAAAAAGTGACATAGGAGACAAGGGATGGGAGGGGTCAAGCGACCGACACCCAAAAACTCTTTAAAAGCCAAGACGCAAAAGAACCTAAAAATCAAAAAAGAAAAAAGAAAAACACACAAATCCAAACAGTCACCACCAGAATCCTTCATTAACTGGCATCCAGGTGATCAAAGCTAACCAATGACCAGCATCCACGCTCACAAAATCCAGCATCCAGCACCAAGAACCAATAGCAACAATCACCTCCTCGTCAATAAGCCGCCATCACCAAGCACCAGCATCATCGACCATCACCAAGAACCAGCAACTCACACCCAACAGCTCGCATTCGGATGCGACCAGTTAAACCAGCATCCAGTTACTCCAAAACAAGCTTTTATCACCTCCTCCCAGCACGATCCAAGGCCAGAAAAAAAACCAACAACACCAAACCCTAGACCGTCCACAGAAATCTTCCAGCACCAATGTCTATGACGTCCATCATCGCTTTTTGCACTATGCACATAGGCTACAAAAAACGACCAAACTTTCTCATCATCACACTCAAAAATACGAATTAGCAGATTCGACAAAACAAGAACCATCGTAGCTAGAAGATCAAGGGGAAAGAAACTCCAGCACCCTCGACCAATCAAAAACAAACCAACCACATCACAGAAGGCCACAAAACTAATGGAAAACTTGTCGCAACAAACTTTAGCAAGCCCTTCATCATAAACATGAAACAGTTCTGCGGGATCAGAAAAATGAAACTGCAACTTCTTCAAAAGCCGAATCCAAGCCGGTCTCAATCGCACCTCCGATAACCTTCGAGTAGATCCAGAAGCCCCATCATAGCCTCATGCAGGAAATGTCGAAAACCACCACATGGCCATAAAATTCACCAAGAGAAAGCCATTCCCAGATCGATGCTGTAATTCCTCGCCACGTCGTGACTCCACATAGGCCTCCTAAAATCGAGAAACACAACAAGTAGTAATGTCTCCAGAAAACGAGATCTCACCTCAATATCATGGATGGATTCTAGGTTCTGATTGGGAATTTATGTTTTTTAGGTTATGATTATTTTATTACGAAGTTTTAGGTTTCTTAGGGGTTTTGAAAATTTTAGGGGTTATTTGGTCTTTTTAGGAATTTTATGAGTTTTAGGGTTTTTGGGATTTTGATCATTTTTAGGTCTTTCTAGTGTTTTATGGGTTTATAGTTTGGGGGTGTAGGGTTTTAGGGTCATTTAGGGTTTTTAATTCATTAATGGATTTTTGGTGTGTTTAGGTTTTTAAGGTTTTCTGAGGGGTTTTTAGGGCTTTTTATGATTTTTTACATTTTAAGGGATTTATAGGGTTTTTTATGATTTTATGGGTTTTTAGGGGTTATATGTATTTCAATGATTTTTAGGGATTTTTTGGGGTTTTTTGGGGTATTTAGTGTTTTTAGGATTTTCAAGTGTTTTAAATATCTTTATGTTTTTAAGGTTCTCTTTGAAATTATTAGGATTTTTAAGTGTTTTAAATATCTTTATGTTTTAAGGTTCTCTTTGGAATTTTTTGGATTTTCAAGTGTTTTAAATATATTTATGATTTAGGTTCTGATTGGTGAGTACATATTAGGATTATATCCAAACTTTCACCTTCCAATCCTTCCAATATATTCTCAAAATGAAATAATTAAACCATTAGTATATTCTCATGGATACTATGGGATAAACCTATATTTACACTCCCATCAAAACTAAAAATGATCATCAACATATCATATGAGCTACTCAAAAGTGATATCATATTCTCTCTCTCACTCAATAAGGTCATCAAAATATTCCAATTTCCATTAGTGGGAATTATTATTATTTTTTCATCCAATATTAAAGCATCTCATATATATTTCTCATAATATGCTTAGGGGAACACCCATTTTCACACTACCATTTATGAGGATAGTAAGAATATCCTAATGTGTAAAGAATAACATGATTAGTCCTATATTATCATAACATATAGAATTCACCTGTATTCTATAGCATTCACTTTAGAGTGGGATAATATCCCTACAACTGCCACAATATCTCATCAACATATTCCATAAATCACTTTGGAGTAGGGTCATTTTCCTACTCCTACTAGGGTAAGTTGATAAAAGGATTTTAAAATATGATTAGTTTAGGTCTACACTGTCTTCTATGAATACAAGTTCCACCATTTTATTCTCATGAATCTATTTAGTGAGCATACTAATATTCCTAGAAACACCCTAGATAATTTTTAGCATATCCAAATAATGATTGAATACAAAGAACAATATCATATCCTTGTACATGATCATACCTGATAGGTACAAAGGAAGACCACAGTAGATATTCAACAATGTCATCAGTATATTCTAATGACTAGTATAAGGTTTCCTAGGATGGTTTCTATATATTAAGGTTGTGTCCTACAATATGAGACTATGATCACGATCAAGGTTCCTAATGGGGTAATTTGATCATGAATATCGAAGGGGACCGGTTTAGAGAATCATATAATTATATAAAAGATAATATTAATTATATGATCATATTTTATATTCTTGAGGCCCTTAAAATAATGTTAGTATCATCCATATAATATTCCAACTCCTCATCAATAGTTAAAATCATCTATGAGCATAGAGGTATTACCCATGGTACATGCATGAGAAACTATGGAGGTCCACCCTAGAGTATTATCTTCAGAGATTATCCACATGGTATTATATATATTAACCATGAAGGTCCTCTACATGGTGCAAGAGGTTGTGTCCCTTCCTGTAACTTGAAGATAAATAAGTATGAAGGCCCTCTACTTTTCAACATATCTAGAGATAGAAATCGCAAAGGTCCACCCCATGGAATCTATTCCAATAGTAAATAAATTAATCTACCTAGTTATCATTATAGAGGTCCTTCCTACAAGGACATTTTATCTTAACACAAAGGTCCTCCTCATACTGTTTCCAACCCATAATTATCCTCTTTTCAAAAGGTAATGGAATGTTTTAGGCTTGCTATATCATGCCCCTCATCACTGCCTAGTAAAATCTCATCCCAACCAAAGTAATTTATGAAGTTATGGTCATCATATATACCTTCTCTATAAAAGTTACCCTCTATTTTAACAAAGTGGATTCTGATGACCTCAATTTATTTGGAAAATATATTGGAAAATGGTTACTTTGGTCAAATCAGTTTGAGTAATCTCTCTATGAGGATGAGAAAAGTTCCATGGGTTTATTAAAAGTAATGGTCAAGTATAATATAATAGTTATTTTATGTCCCATGGCCACTCCTCCATTATAGATTCATTAAAAGTGGAACACATATCACATTTTATTTAGATCGTATGGGAAGCTCTCATTCATCTCATGAAAAAAATAATTCTTAATGGGAGTACTCTAACCATATCAAGTGGATGAAAGTTTATTCCCACCATTTTTATTCCTTCCCACTAACCTTGGACTATTTAGGTACACCTCATCACCACATACCATGGGCCTTCAAAGTCACAAAAAATTGATTCCCACTATTCATGGCCAATTGAGGAACTCCTCCACATCACGTATTGTGGGCCTGCAAAGTCACAAAGAAGTTCTACCCATAGTGGGCCTGCAGATTCACATAGAAGTGCTTCCCACTGGGCCATGTTCCTGTCATATGGAGTATAAAGTCATAATTCCTTTGGTCTGACCCAACCTTAGGGTTCTGTACATATCACACATAGGAGAACCGCTCCCCAATCCATTAATCACATATAAACTTCCATGAAACCTTCATTATGAAATTCCAAAAGATCTTATTCATCTAAAGTGTCACAATTCCACAAACTACTCATCAATAGGACGTGTGGTTTATAGGGACTTGAGTGAGAGAGAGAATATGATATCACTTTTTAGAACTTTAATAGTTTATTATGGTTTATGGGGATTTTCCTGGATTTTAGTGATTTTATGGTTTTGTAGTTTTTATAGTTTTTTGACCTTTTAGGGTTTTTTTATTTTTTTAGAGTTTTTATGGGTTTTTAAAGTTTTTTCACATTTATAGGGTTTTAATTACTTTTTAGACTTTTTAGTTGTTTTTTTAATTTTTTTTGGTTTTTAGGGGTTTTAATTGTCTTAGGGGTTTTAATGTTTTTTTGGGTATTTAGGATTTTTTAGGGTGTTTAGTGATTATAACATTTTATGGTTTTTAGGGGTTTTAAGTGTTTTTAGGTTTTTATGGTTTTATTTGTGGTTTTTAGGGTTTTCAAATTTTTACATTTTCATGGTTTTTAGAGATCTTTTTGAATTTTAATGGTTTTTAGGGTGTTTAAGTATTTTGAGGTATTTTGAGTTTTTTTCCATTTTCAGGGTTTTTATATTTTTTTTGGGTTTTCAATTTTATTTTGTTTTTATGGTTATATTTTTTTAGTGTTTTATTAATTTATTTATAGATTTAAAGGGTTTTTATAAATTGTAGTTGTCTTATGGTTTTTATGTTTTTGTATATTTTGTAATGATTTTAGGTGTTTTATGGTTTTTAGGGTGTCAAGGGTTATTAGGGTCTTTAGTGTTTTTATGATTTTTATGGGATTTATGTGTTTTTTGTTTTTTATGGTTTCCATAGTTTTTTCCAGGGGATTTTTTTTTGTTTTTAGGTGGTTTTGGGTGGTTTTTAGAATGTTTATGTATTTTATGGTTTTAGGGATTTAAGGGTTTTATGGTTTTTAGTGTTTTTTTTGTTTTTTAGGGGGGGAGGGTTTAGGGATTTGTTTTTTGATTTTTAGGGTTTTATGAGTTTTTAGTGTTTTTATAATTTTTTTGTGGTTTAAATGTCTTTATATTGTTTACTATTTTTTTGGTTTTATGGGTTTTTATGTTTTAAATGTTCAAGTAATTTTTATGATTTTTTTTTTGGTTTTTAGAGTTTTTTAGGTTTTTAGGGGTTTTAGGTGAATTAAGTTTTAAATTTTTTTCTAGTGTTTTGGGGGTTTTTTATGTTTTTAGGTATTTTTTATTATTGTTATGGTTTTTAGGAGTTTTAGGGGTTTTGATGGTTTTTAGGGTTTTTAGGATTTTTATTGTTTTTTTCGGGTTTTTAGTGTTTTTTCAATTTTTTATGGTTTTTAAAGTTTTTAACATTTTAGGGATTTAAAATGGTGTTTGAGTTTGTAGATGTTTTTTGGGATTTATGGGTTTTTAAGGGTTTTAATATTTTTAGGGGTTTTATGGTTTTTAGTGTTGTATGGTTTTTAGTGGTTTTTTGGTTTTTTAGGGGTTTTAAGTGTTTTTAGGTTTTTAATGTTTCCACGTGGTTTTCATGGTTTTTAGTTTTTTTACCATTGGGGGGAGTTTTTGGGATTTTTTGGGATTTAAATTTTTTTAGGTTTTTTAAAGAATTTGAGAGGTTTAAGGGTTTTTTGGGATTTTAGAGTATTTTTTGGGGTTTTTACATTTTCCATTGTTTTTATGGTCTATATATATTTTTTAAAAAAAAATAGGGTTTTAAAGGGTTTTATAGTTTTTAGTGTGTTTCTATGGTTTATATGGTTTTTAGGGTTTTTATGGTTTTTGGCGTTTTAATCATTTTTTAAGGTTTTGGGGTTTTTAGGGGTTTATGGTTTTATATTTTTTAGGGGTTCTAATTGTTTTTAGGTTTTTATTTTTTTTAGGTTGTTTATCATTTTTTTTCAATTTTAAGGATCTTTATTGTTTTTTTATTAATTTTTATGGTTTTTAAGGGTTTTTGGATTTTGGTGATTTTAGGGTTTTTTTGGGTTTTCAGGTTTTTAATGGGTTTTTTTTATTTTTCTTGGGTTTCTATGTTTTTGATAATTTCTTCATGTTTTATGGTTTGAAAGGGTATTTATAATTTTTAGTGGTTTTTGGGGGTTTTATAAGTTTTTCATGTTTTTTGGGCTTATTATTGTTTTGGGGGTCATTATAGGTTTTTCCGTTTTTTAGGTTTTTAGGTATTTAGTTAATATAGGTCTATTTTTACGATTTTTATTGGTTTTTAGGGTTTTTAAGGATTCTGAGGGAATTTAGGCTTTTTAGTGTTTTTTTGGGTTTTTTTTGGGTTTTTAGGGGTTTTTTAGTATTTTAGGGTTTTTAATGTTTTTAGAGTTTTTTTTAACAATTTTAGGGTTTAAAAGGTTTCTTTATCGATTTAGTGGGTTTTTTTGGTTTTTTAATTCTTTTTAGAGGGATTTATGGTTTTTAGGGGTTTTATTGTTTTTAGGGGATTTAGGGTGTTTAGGTTTTTAAATGTTTGTTAGGTATTTAGGGGTTTTAAGTGGTTTTCTATTTTTAATGTTTTATTATGGGTTTTCAGGGTTTTTTACGCTTTTAGGGATCTTTAGGGATTTTTGGACTATTGATGGTTTTTAGGGTTTTAGGGATTTTGAGGGGTTTTAATGTTTTTGTTGGTTTTATGGTATTTAGGGTTTTTTTGGAATTTTTAGATTTTTAGGGGTTTTAAGTGTTTGTAGGATTTTAATGTTTTCTTTGGGTATTTAGGTATTTAATTTTTTTTTTATGTTTTTAGTTATTTTATGGGTTTTATAACTTTTAAGTGTTTTTTGGTATTTTAAGGGGTTTTAGGGCTTCTAATTGTTTTTTTTTGGATTTCTATGTTTTTTAGGGTTTTTGGGTTTTTTTAGAGTTTTTAGGGGGGATCAGGTATCTTAGAAGTTTTAACATATTTGTGGGTTTAATGATTTTTTTAGATTTTTATGTGGGTTTTTATGGGTTTTTAGGAAGTTTTAATATATTTATGGGTTTTAATTTTTGTAGGGTTTTTAGGGATTTTGGGAGTTTCTTGTTTTTAAGGATTTTTATTTTTTTAGGGTTTTAAAATTTTTTAAGTTTTTACGGATCTCTTATTGTTTTTCAAGGTTTTATGGTTTTTATCCCTGTATTGATTTTTAGGGATTTTTTTTATTTTTTTTTTGTTTCCACAATTTTTAGGGATTTTGAGGGGTTTTATGGTTTTTATGGTTCTTTGGTTTTCATGTTTTTTTGAGTTTTTATGGGTTTTAATATTTATATAGTTTTTAAAAGTTTAAATGGGTTTAAAATGATTTATTGGGTCTTAGGGATTTATGGGATTTTATGGGGGGTTTTATGGTTTTTTGGGGTTTTAGAGGTTTTAGGGTTCTTAGGGTCTTTAGGGTCCTTTTAGAGTTTTTAGGGGATTTAGCAGTTTTTAGATTTTTAGGGGTTTTATGTGATCTTAGGATTTTATGGTTTTCTTTTGGATTTTTTGGGTTTTGAGATTTTTTTACGTTTTTAGGTATTTTAGGGATTCTTTTTGGTTTTAATGGGGTTTTATAGTTTTTATGAATTTTTAGGGTGTTAGGGTTTTTAGGGTTTTTAGGATTTTTAATGATTTTTATCATTTTTAGGTTCATTAGGTTTTTTAAGTTTTTTTAGGGTATTAAGGTTTTCATATGGGGTTTTAAGGGTTGAGGGGTGGGTACGTCCTTAGTGAATTTTAGGGATTTTTTAAGGATTTTAAAGATTTTAGGTTTTTTTGGGATTTTGAGGATTTAAATTTTTTTAGGTTTTTTATTTTTTTAGTATTTTTTCTTGTGTTTTTAACATTGTGATGTTTTTTATTATTCTTCACATTTCTAGTAGTTTAAAAGGTTTTTCGAGTTTTTAGTCGGTTTTTAGGGTTTTATGGGTTTTAGGGGTTTTCTGGTGTTTAGTGTTATGTGGGTTTTTAGAGTTTCTAGGAGTTTTAATATCTTTTTTGGTTTCTAGGGATTTTAATTGTTATTATACTCTTAATGTTTTCTTTGGGTTTTTAAGGGATTTACAATTTTTAATATTTTTAGGAATTTTTAAACCATTTTTAGATTTTTTTTGGGTTTTTATGGTCTTTAAAAATTTTGGGGGTGTGTAAGGTTTTTTTTGGATTTTAGGAATTTTTTAAGTTTTAAGGGTTTTGTAGTTTATTAGGGTTTTATGGGTTTTGTTGTTTTTTAACTATTTTATGGGTTTAAAGGGTCTTAATAGTTTTTAGTGGTTTTAGGTTTTTACGAGTTTTTAAGATTTTTAAACTTTTTAGGGGATCTTATTATTTTTAGGGTTTTTAGGGTTTATATCATTTTTAGTGTTTTAGGGGTTTATCTATTTTTAGGTTTTAAATATTTTTTATGGTTTTTAATTTTTTTGAGTATTTTTATGTATTTGTTTGGATTTATATGGTTTTTAGGGATTTTAAGGGGTTTTGGGGGTTTGGGGTTTTCAATGATTTTAAAGGGTTTAAATGGTTTTTATAATTTTCATGGGTTTTAGGGTTTTTATTTTTTTGTAGTGTTTTAATGGTTTTTTGGGGTTTTTTGATCATTATGGGGTTTAGGGTTTTAGGGCCTTTTATAGATTTTAGTGTTTTGTGGTTTTTATGAGTTTTTAGTGTGCATAGGTTTTTAAGGTTTTCTATGGGGTTGTTTGGGTTTTTTAAATTTTCATGTATTTTTAGTGATTTTTTCTGATTTTTAAGGTTTTTAGTGTTTTATGGATTTGTAGTGTTTATATTTTTTAAGGTTTTATTAGGGTGTTTTAAAGATTTTTTATGGTTTTTTCATTTTTAGTTATTATTATGGTTTTTTATATTTTTTGTGTTTTTATGGTTTTTTTATAATTTTTAGGATTTATAGGGTTTTTTTGGATTTTTGAGTTTTAGGGATTTCTTGAGTTTTTCGTGGTATTAATGGTTTTTAGAGAATTTTAAAGTTTTTAAGGATTTAAGAAGTTTTTGTAGCTTTTGGTGATTTTTTGGTTTTATGGGGTTTTAGGTATTTTCAAGGTATTTAGGGGTTTTATGGTCTTTTTGTTTTTTAGGGTTTTTATTGTTTTTATGTTTTTAGGTGTTTTAAGTGTTTTTCGGTTTTTTGAAATTTTCTTAGGGGTTTTTAGTGTTATCAATGTTTTTCACATTTTTATAAAAATTTAGGGGGTGTTTAGGATTTTTATGGTTCTATATTTTTTATGTATTTTTAGGGGAATTAGGGGTTTTATGGTTTTTATGGTTTTTGGGTTTTTTGAGTTTTATTGAGTTTTTAGGGTTTTATTGTTTTTTAGTGTTTCTTAACTGTTTTAGGGGTTTCTAGGGTATTTACAATTTTTAGTGGGTTTTAGGGTTTTAATAGGGTTTTTGGGGTTTGGGGTTTTTTGGTTTTTATGGTTTTTAGGGGTTTTTAGGGTTATTAGGGTTTTTATAGGTTTTTTGATTTTTATGGTTTTATGTGTTTTTAGGTTTTTAAGGTTTGGTTATGGTTTTTTTTGGTTTTTTTGTTTTTTTATGTTTTTTGGTAATTTTTGGGATTTTTTGGATTATGATGATTTTGAGGGGTTTTAGGGTTTTTATGCTCTTTATGGCTCTTTATGGTTTTTTATTTTTTGGGATTTTAATGTTTCTATAATGTTTTTTGTATTTAATGTGTTTAAATTGTTTTTTTATGATTTTATTTTTTAGGGTTTTATGGAGTCTTATTTTTTTATCATTTTTAGTGGCTTTTATGGTATTTGGGGTTTTTTGCGTATTTTTTTCTTAGGGTTTTAATCCCTTTCAGTTTTTTAATGATTCCTTACAAGTTTTCAGGGAGTTTTTTTTTTGGTTTTTTTACGTTTTTAGGGATTTTAGGGTTTTTTTGAATTTATAGTTTTTAGGTGGGCTTAGGTATTTCAATGGGTTTTTGGGTTTTTGGGTTTTTAGGGTAATTATGTCTTTTTTTGGCTTTTAGGATTTTTTTGGGATTTTATATTTTCTAGATGTTTTTGTTTAGGGTTTTTTTGTTTAGGTTTTTCCCATTTTAATGTTTTTAGTGGTTTTAATTGTTTTTTATGTTATCAAGGATTTATTAGGTGTTTTCATGTTTTTTAGTGTGTTTTAAATTTTTAGGGATTTTAACAACAATTTTTGGGTTTATATGGGGTTTAGGGTTTATATGGATTTGGAGGGATTTTTGGTTTGTTAGGGTAAGGGTTTTATTAAATTTTTTGGGGTTTTTTTCTAGAGATTTTAATTTTTTTGGATATTTTAATGTTTTTAGGGTTTTAAAGTGGTTTAAGTTTGTTTTAGGGGTTTTTAGGGATTTTATGCTTTTACAGGTTTTATCGTTTTTTGGGGATTAGGATTTTTTTGGGTTTTTAACTTTTTTTGGTTCTTAGGGGGTTTAATTGTTTTTTGGTTTTTTACATTTTTAGGGTTTTTTTGGATTTTTATGGCTTTCTACAATTTCTAGAGATTTTGAGGGCATTGAGAGTGTTTTTGAGGGTTTTGGGGATTTTAAGGTTTATTTGGGGTTTTATGGTTTTTTGAGATATTTATGGTTTTTATAGATTTTTAAAATTGTTATGAGTTTAAAATGGTTTTATAGTTTTTAGTGGTTTTTATGTTTTTTGGGGTTTTATGGTATTTTATGGTTTTTAGGAGTTTTATGAATTTAATGGGTTTTAGGATTTTTAGGGTTTTATCATTTTTTGGTATTTGTGTGTTTTAAGTGTTTTTAAGTTCTTAATGTTTTCTAAGAGTTCTATTTTTCGTGGTTTTTATGTTTTATGTTATTTTTAGGTATTTTTAGGTATTAATGTGTCTTTAGGGTTTTTATTATTTGTATGATTTTATTGATTTTTTTGAGTTTTTACAGTTTTATGGTTTTTTAGAGTTTTTTAATCATTTTTATGGGTTTAAAGGGTTTTTAGTGATTTTTGTGTATTTTCAGGGGTTTTATGATTTTTATGGTTTTTAATGGCTTTCATGGTTTTTATAATTTTATGGATTTTTGTTGTCTTTTATGATTTTATGGGTTTTAAGCATTTTAGGTTTTTAAAATTTTCCATAGGTTTTCCCATTTTTAAGTTTTTTTTGGGATTTTTAGAGATTTTAGGATTTTTTTTATTTTAGGGTTTTTAGAGATTTTAATGATTTTAGGTTTTTTATGGTTTTAGAATTTTTTAGGTTTTTAGGGGTTTTAAGTGTTTTTTTTCTTTTAGATTTTTCTTAGGGGTTTTTATAGTTTTTAGGGATTTTATTATTTTTTTTGGGATTTTAGTGCTTTTTTGGATTTTCATGAATTTTAGGTTTTATAGATTTTGAGGGGTTTTTTGGCATTTTGGGGATATAGAGTTTTTTTTGAATTTGTCTTGGTTTTTAGGGATTCTATTTTGACTTTTTTTTTTGATTTTTTAAATTTTTTAGGGATTTAAAGGTTTTTTAGAGTTTTAGTAGGTTTTATGTTTTTTGGGGTTATAAAGGTATAAAATGTTTTTAGGGTTTTTATGGTTTTTAGAGTTTTTAGTGGTTTTAGGTTTTTAGCGGTTTTATGTGTTTTTAGGTTTTCTTAGGGTTCCTCAAGTTTTTCTACATTTTTATGTATTTTCACGTATTAATATAGGTTTTTATGGTTCATAATTATTTTGAGTTTTTTGGTGGTTTTTAGGGTTTTTATGGGTTTTTTGGTTTTTTGGTGTTTTTAGGGGTTTCTTGAGTTTTTAGATTTTTAAGGTTTTTAGTGTTTTTTAATTTTTTAGGGATTTAAAGAGTTATAGATTTTTTTAATTATTTTGATGATTTTTAAGCATTTTAGGGTTATTAAATATTTTTAGGGGTTTTATGGTTTTTATGGTATTTCAGCGTTTTTGGGTATTTATGGTTTTTAGTGTTTTTTAGGTTTTCTAGGGGGTTTAAGTGTTTTTAGGATTTTATGGTTTTTTATGTTTTATGTATTTTTAAGGATTTTATTATGAATTCTATTATTTTTTGTGGTTTTATGGATTTTGGGGTTTTTCATGGTTTTTAGGGGTTTTATGGTTTTTAGTGTTTTTAGGTTTTTTAAAGGTTTTAGGTTTTTTTGGATTTTATGGTTATAATTTGCGATTAAAGGTTTTTAGGGGTTTTTAGATTTTTTATAGATTTTTATGGATTTTGTTTTTTATTTTTATTGTTTTTGTGTTTTTGATGGTTTTTAGTGTTGTAAGGGTTTTATGGATTTTTTTGGGTTTTTAGTGTTTTTGATGAATTTTTAATAGGTTTTAATCTTTTTTAATTTTTTTAAAAAATTTAGGGGTTAAAAAGGTTTTTAAAGTATTTAGAGTGGTTTTAGGAATTTTAGGAAATTTTAATGTTTTTCAGGGTATTTTGGTTTCTAATTTTTTAGGGGTTTTTATGGTTTTTTAGCATTTTTAGGTTTCCTAGGGTTTTAAGTGTTTTTAGGTTTTTAAAGTTTTCTTACGAATTTTCAGGGTTTTTTGGTTTTTTAATGTTTTATGGGTTTTGGGGAATTTAGGTGATTTTACTGTTTTTTGGGGGTTTTAGAGATTTTGATGGGTTTTATAGTTTTTTGGGTTTTTTGGGGTTTTATGGGTTTTTTTAGTTTTTAGTGGTTATTTAGATTTTCAGTGTTTTTAAGGTTTTTTGACGTTTTTAAGGTTTTTAGGGTTTTAAAGGGTTTTTTATAATTTTAGTGGTTTTTTATAGAATTATATGGATTTAGGATTTTTATGATTTTTAGGGTTTTATGGGTGCTAGGTGTTTTAGGGGTTTTTAGGTTTTTGCCATTTTTAAGTTATTTAGGGGTTTTAATTGTTTTTATGTTTTTACAGTTTTATTAGGTTTTTTATGGTTTTTTTATTATTTTGTATTTATGGATTTTTAGAACAATTTTTGAATTTTTTATGGTTTTAAGGTTTATAGTGATTTAGGGGGGGTTGGGTTTTTTGGGGTATTAGGGTTTTTTTGGGTTTTTTGTTTTTTTTCAAGGGGTTTTAATGTTTTTTGTGTTTTTAATGTTTTTAATTATTTAAAGGGGATTTATAATTTTTAGTTGGTTTTAAGGGTTTTAGGTGGTTTATGGGGTTTATGGTTTTAAGGGTCTTATAATTTTTAGGTGTTTTAGGGTTTTTTAGAGTTTTAACATTTTTAGGTTTTTACGGGTTTTAAGTGTTTTTGGTTTTAATGTTTTTTGGGAATTTTAGGGTTTTTTACATTTTTAGGTATTTTTTGGATTTTTATGGGTTTTATTGGTTTAATAGATTTTGAGGGATTTGAGGGTTTTTTGGGTATTTAGGGATTTTATTGTTTATTTGGGTTTTTATGGAATTTTTGAGTTGTTTACAGTTTTTATAATTTTTTCATATTTTTACGAGGTTAAAAAGATTTTATCGATTTTAGTGGATTTTAGGTTTTTTGGTAGGGTATTTTATGTTTTTTTAGAGTTTTATGATTTTAAGGATTTTAGGGTTATTTATAGTTTTTAGGGATTTATCATTTTTAGGCTTTTAAGGGTTTTATGTGCATTAGGTTTTCAATGTTTTCTTAGGGTTTTTATTTTGAAGGGGTTTTTATGTTTTATGTTTTTTAGGGATTTTAAGTTTTTATGAATTTTTGGGGTTTTTATGATTTTTTAGGTTTTTAGGGTTTTTTTTGAGTTTTTAGAGTTCTATAGTTTTTTGAGGTTTTTAACATCTTTAGGGGTTTAAAGAGTTTTTAGATTTTTTAGTTGATTTTTAGTGTTTTTATGGTATTTATGGTATTTATGGTTTTTATAGGTATTTATAGGTTTTAATTGTTTTTTTTTGGGTTTTTATGGTTTTTAGCATCATTTAGGTTTTTTGGGCTTTGAAGTGTTTTTAGGTTTTTAAAATTTTCTTTGTCTTTTCTCAATTTTTTTAATTTTTTTTCATTTTTAGAATTTTTTAGGGATTTTATTATTTTTATGTATTTTAGGGTTTTTAGGGATTTTGAGGTTTTTAGGGTTTTTACGGGTTTTAGGGTTTTAGTATTTTTAGGAATTTTGGTATTTTTTATGTTTTTTGGGGATTTTTAGGGCTTTTCTATAATTCTCATGTTTTTTGGGTTTTAGGGATTTTGACGGATTTTTGGGTTTTTAGGGGATTTAGGGTTTTTATGGGTTTTTAGTGGATTTAGGGTTTTTATGGGTTTTTAGGGATTTTTTTTAGTTTTTTGGGGGGTTTTAAGGTTTTTTTAGTTTTTTAGTATTTTATGGGATTAATGGATTTTTATAGTTTTAGTATGTTTTTAGAGTTTTTTTGGTATAAGGGTATAAAATGTTTTTAGGGTTTTATGGGTTTTTTGGTTTTTGGGGTTTTTAGATTACTTAGAGGTTTTAGGTTTTTAGGGGACTTAAGTGTTTTTAGTTTCATAAGGTTTTCATAGGGTTTCTAAAGGTTTTATACATTTTTAGGTATTTTATAGTATTTTTATAGGTTTGTAGGGTTTATATTGATTTTTAGGTTTTTTAGGGGTTTTATGTTTTTTTTGGGTTTTTAGTGGTTTCTTGAAATTTTTATGGTTTTTAAGATTTTTAGTGTTTTCAATGTTTTTAGGGGTTTAAATGGTATTAGAATTTGTAGTTATTTTTAGGGGTGTTATTGGTTTTAGGGTTTCTAATGGTTTTTAGGGGTTTTTATGGTTTTTTGGGGATTTGGGATTTTTATGGTTTTTATTATTTTTATGTTTTTAGGGGTTTTTTGATTTTTTAGGATTTTACGGTTTTCTTATGGGAATTCATGTTTTAGTTTTTTTTATGATTTATGTATTTTTGTGGAATTTATTATGACTTTTATGATTTTTAGTGTTTTTATGGATTATGAGGATTCTAATGGTTTTTTGGGGTTTTAGGATTTTTATAGGTTTTACATTTTTTAGGTTTTTATGGTTTATTTTTTGTTATTAATGGTTTTTAAGGGTTTTTAGTTTTTTCGGAATTTTAGGGATTTTTTTATTTTTACTAGTTTTAGGTTTTTTGAGGGTTTTTACAGTTTTATGGTTTTTTGGGGTGTTAGAGTTATTGTTGATTTTTTGGGGTTTTAATGTTTTTTAGAGTCTTTAACATTTTTAAGGGTTAAAAGGGACTTAATGTTTTTAGTGTTGTTTTATGGTATTTAGTTTTTTTAATGTTTGTAGGGGAGTTTATGGTTTTTAGGATTTTTATGGTTTTTTCATTTTGTATGTTTTGTATACTCTATCCAACGTTAATTTTTTATTAAAGATCAAGCACTTTTAAGGGGAAAGTGGGAACAATCACAACTAACGAGTTTCAGTACCAAAGGATACGAAAAATATATTAAAGAAAAGAGTGTGTTGTTTGGAATCGTTTTCCCTGAATAAAACCCAGGGAGTATCATTTACCTGCGTTCCAAGGAAATCATTCAAGGTGCCCTCAAAAAGAAGTTCCATGTTGTCCCATTATTTCTTGTACTCCTCTATGTGAATCCTCCCCATGTTAATGCCTCTCAGCAGAATGTGCTCCTTATTATCTTCCCACTCGCCATGCTCTTTTGTAGTAGCCACCCGGATCGGTCTAATCTTCTTCAAAGATTTGATATCCAAAGTTTCCTCAAACATTTCCTCGCCCGAATGCATGAGTATATCCCTATGTTCCAACACAGAGACCATTTGTCGCTCTAAGTCAGCTTTAGAACCAACTTCCCGCTACTACACCTGACCCCTCAGCTCCAAATCGCCTGAAGAAGAGTCCGGACAAGAATCCTGACATCTTTCCAGAACTAGGTCCTTGGAGATGGCGGCCACCTCCTGTTGGACATGGTCTTTGGATTTGTTCAGGGTTGAGCTGCCAACCATTGTAGAGGCCTTTGGGGACAACTTTCCCTTACCAGCAGATCTGGTAATAGGAGGGCTAGGGAGGTTGGAGTAATCCTTCCTTCTGCACGCCCTCCTGTTGTTCAAAATGAAGCCATCTGAATCCATGATTTTTTTCTTTCCCTTCCACATAGAGGATCTAAAATCATCCTCCACTATGACCCGTTCCTTGGGCTCATCAAAGTCCAATGCCTCGATCATTTGCTCTTGGGATGTTTCCACATCAACCAATAGGTCCTGACCATGATCAATCCCTACGACTTCCTCACTGTTAAGGAGCTGTTCTTCACCTAGCATGACATACCAGTTTTGGGAGGTCCGGATTTCCCCTGCTAAAATCTTCTCAGTATAAGAGGAGGTTTGAGGGGTCTGCTTTGTCTTAGTTGGGACTCCTATCTTTTCTAGACCACGACCCATAAATTGGAAATGGTTAGGATTGTCTTCTGAATCCATGAGTTGTGAGGCCTCATTGGAACCATGTCCCTTACTGTCAACCTTCCAGGCAGCATCATCAGTTGATTTTGGAGAAACCTCTTGGAATCTCAGTGGAAAATCCCAGAGGGCCTCCCTCACTGTCTGCCCCGCCCTTTGGCTGACCTGATCTGCAGTCATAATAAGGGGCCTCTCCTCATGCCCAGCCTCGCACCCATGCATGTCGTTGCCGGAGCTGCTTGCACCGAGATCATGATGCAGCCGACCAAAAACCTCTGAAACAAGTGGCCCCAAAGCCTCTGGACCACCTTTCCAGGCTGCAACCGAAGAGTACCTCTGGCCTGTGCCCAATGGAACCTTCCTGGATTGGTCCTCACCGAATGAGATAATGTCTCTCTTATCCTGGACAACCAGAGGTCCCTCCATACGTGCATCCCCTGAAGCATTAGCCTGGGAACCGGGCCCAACAGACAGACCAGAGGGTTCGACCTCATCAGAACTTGGATCCTCCTTTCGACATTCGAGAAGGCTATGACCCTGTCTATTTCTAGAAGAGAAAAACATAGTCCATGATTCATAGAAAATAGGTTTACAATAACTATAATCCCACTTAATAAAAATCCATAGGACTTCAGGAGGAGGGTGAGAGAGATCAATTTCAACACATAAACGTGCCACAATCAGATGCTTCAGATAGGAAGTCCGTTGATCATCACAAAGAAAGCGTCCTGTGGAGATACCTATCGAAGGGAGTAGAACTGGATTTTGGAAAGGCAACGGAGGTCCAGGAAGTTGAATACAAATTGTTGTGGTAGAAGGGTCCCGCTGCATATGGAGATCAACCGACCAGTGGAGGAGATGAAAATTTAAGCCTCTAATAGATATTCCAGGTCGAGACAATGCCCGCACATGGTCTTTCTCGCTCGAGAAGCTAAGAATAATCTGTCGTGGCCGAAGCAACCTGACAACTGCACACTGAGCTAATCCCCATTCTTTATTCACAATCCTATCAAACAACTCAACTGGGGGCATTGTCAAATGAACTCAGCCACTAGAGACGAAGAGAGAAGTGTAAAGGCATCGTCAAACTCCTGCGGAAAAATTGGTACCACAGGTTGTCCATGAAGGACCCTCGAAACCATTAGGGAGACGAGAATTCTAGGAAAGAATGAGTGTTCCTCGGCTGAAAGTAACGAAACAGAAACCCTACCTTTATCTTGAGACCCCTACTGAGGAGTTCTGTGAGGAAGAGACCCCTCCCTCGGTGGAGGAGAGGTCGCCGTAGCTTCCATTGATGTTAGGCCATCATCATAGGGCGCCGACCTAATGAGTCCAAAGTTCCTGATTTTGGATTGCAATTATGTTTTGTATAGTTTTTAAGTGTTTATAGTCTTTTATGGTTCTCTTATGTGTTTTTAGGGTTTTGGTATTTTTATGTTTTTAGGGGTTTTTAAGGATTTTTTAGTATTTTTATTGTTTTATGGTTTTTAAAGATTGTGAGGGGTTTTGGGATTTTTAAAATATTTATGGTTTTTATGGTTTTTTCTTTTTAGTGTTTTTAGAGTTTTTATGGTTTCATGGGTATTTATAGTATTTAATTTTTTTAATGGGTTTAATGTGTATTTATAGTTTTTATTAGTTTTTAGGTTGTTATGGGGTTTTAGGGTTTTTTACGGTGTTAGGGCAAGGAAGATGTGATGGTCGGGCTATTATGAATTTTAGGGATTTTAGGTTTTTTAAGGGTTTTAAGTGCATTTATGTTTTTGAGGATTTCATTGGGGGTTTCATTGGTTTTATAGGTTGTTATGTATTTATTCATTTTCAAGGATTTTATGGTTTTTAGTTTTTTAGTTTTTTAGGATTTCGAGGGGTTTTGAGTTTTAGGGTTTTTAGGGGCTTATGCATTTTTTCGGGATTTTTATAATTTTCATTGTTTTAGGGGTTTTAAGTGTTTTTATGTTTTTATGGTTTTCATAGGATTTTTAGGGTCTTAGGGTTTTCATGTTTTTAGATTTTTTTCATTTTTAATGATTTTAGGGTTTTTTAAAAATTTTAGGGATTTTGAGGCTTTTATGGTTTTTTGGGGTCTGATTATTTTTTTTGTGTTTTTACGGTTTTTATGGGTTTTTTTAATTTTTTAATGTCTTAGGGGTTTAAAGGGTTTTTAGATTTTTTAGTGGTATTTTAGTGGTTTTATGGATTTTTAGGGATTTTATGGTTTTTCGGGGGTTTATGGTTTTAGGGTTTTAGGGGTTCTAAGTGTTTTTAGGTAATTAGGTTTTTCTCATATATTTATGGGTTTCTTGGGTTTCTTAAATTTTAGGGATTTTCAAATATTATTTTGAATTTTTTTAGTTCTTAGGTGTTTTAGGAATTTTTAGTGTACTTGGAGTTTTATGCATTTTTTTGGTTTTAGGGGGGTTTTTAGTTTTTATATTTTTTAATGTATTTTAGAGTTTTTACCATTATAAAGGTCTCATGGGATTTTAAAATTTTAGTGGTTTTTTTGGTTTTTTTGGTTTTTGGGGTTTTATTGTGTTTTGGGGTTCTAGTTTTTTAGGGTATTTTAGGATGTTTAGCATTTTTTTCATTTTAGATTTTTTAAGTGCTTTTGGGTTTTTAATTATTTATTAGGGGTTTTTCGGGTTTCTTGTATTTTTTATGTTTTTTGGTATTTTTAGGGATTTTTTATGATTTTTATGGTTTTGTAAGGTTTTTAAGGATTTTGAGGTTTTTATGGTTTTCTTAGGGGGTTTCAACTGTTTTAGTTTTTTTATGTTTTTATAGATTTTTAGGGATCTTTTTTTATTTTTATTATTTTTTAGTGTTTTTAGTGATTTTGATGTTTTTATTTCATTTAGGGTTTTTTGGGTTTTTTGGTTTTTCGGAGATTTTGGGGTATTTTTGTTTGTAGTGTTCTAAATTTTTTTGAGTTTTTTTTTAAAATTTTTGTTTTTTTAAGGGGATTTAGAGTTTTGAGTGGTTTTTAGGTTTTTTTATGGTTTTTTTACATTTGTTAGGATTGTTTGGCGTTTTTATTGTTTTTTGGGGTTTTAGGGTTCTTTAGGGTTGTTAATGTTTTTAGGTTTTTGAGGGGTTTTAAGTGTTTTTACGTTTTTATGTTTTTCTTAGGGTTTTTATGATTTTATGGATTATTAAATTTTTAGGGATTTTTATATTTTTATGGTATTTAGGGGTTTTTATGGATTTTTAGGTTTTATGGGTTTTTTTGGTCTCTAGGTTTTCATGGTATTTTTTGGGTTTTTTAGGTTTGTTTTGAGTTTTTTTAGGGTTTTTCAGGTTTTTAATGTCTTTAAGATTTTAAGCTGTTTAAAAGGTTTTTATTGATTTTATTTTTTATTATGGTTTTTATGGGATTTTAAGGGATTTTAATGTTTTTATGGGTTTTGTGGTTTTATGGGTTTTATGGTATTTTTTGGTTTTTAGAGTTTTTAATGTTTTTTGGGGGTTTTTAGAGTTTTCATATGATTTTTTAGGTTTTTTGGGTTTTTTACAATTTTTGGTATTTTTAGGGATTTTGAATTATTATTTTTGTTGTTATGGTTTTATGTGTTTTTGGGTTTTAAGGGTTTTTAGTGTTGTTAGGTTTTGTAGGGGTTTTAGATTTTTCTAGGTTTTTAAGGTTTTCTTTGGGGGTTTGAGGGATTTTAATATTTTTTTTAATATTTTATTCTTTTTATGATTTTTTATTCTTTTCAGGGGTATTAGGGGTTTGTAGGGTTGTTAGTATTTTAATGGTCTTTTTGTTTTTTTTATATTTTTTGGGGAGTTTTGGGTTTTTTAAGGGCTTTATTTATTTTTTGAGTTTTTAAACATTTTCACGTGTTTAAAGGATTTTTAGAGTTATAGAGGGTTTTCTAGAATTTTATGGGTATTTAGGGGTTTTTTTATGGTTTTAAGGGTTTTATGGTTTTTAAGGGTTTTTAAAATTTTACGGGTTTTTAGTTTTTTTGTGCTTTATGGGTTTAACTGTTTTATGGTTTTTAAGGTTTTCGTAGGGGTTTTAGGGTTTTTAGGAATTTTTTTTCGTTTTTCTTGATTTTTAGGGATTTTAAGGATTCATATAGATTTTTACAGTCTTCCGTGATTTTGAGAGTTTGGGGGGGGGGGGGGGGTTGGGTGTTTTATTGTTTTTACCATTTTTGTGGTTTTAGAGTTTTTTTTGAGATTTTTAGGGTTTTTAAGGGTTTAGTAGTTTTTTTATGTATTAGGGGTTTTTTGGGTTTTTAGAGTTTTTAGTGATTTTTAGGATTTTTGTCGGGTTTAGGGTTTTGAAGGTTTTTATGGGTTTTTATGGTTTTTTGGGTCATTAGGGTCTTTAGAGTTTTATATTGTTTAGGTTTTAGGGGTTGTAATTGTTTTTAGGTTTTTAAGGTTTTCTTATCGTTATTTGGGAGTTTTATTATTTTTTATTTAATTATTAATTTTTTTTGGGTTTTTTGAAGATTCAATGGGTTTTTCGTGTTTTAAGGGTTTTTTGAGTTTTTAGGGTTTTATGGATTTTAGAGTTTTTTTAAAAATCAGGGGTTTAAAGGGTTTTTTGAATTGTTAGTGGGTTTTTAGGGTTTTATGTCTTTTTAGAGTTTTTATGGATTCAATTGGTTTTATAGTTTTTAGGTTTTTGGGGTTTTTAGTTTTTTTTTAATTTTTAGGGTTTTAAGGTTCTTATGTGTTTCTTGGGTTTTCAGGTTTTTTTAGGTTTTTTAGTGGTTTTATTGTATCTATGATTTTATTTATTTTTTGGGAATTTTAAGGATTTTGATATGTTTTAGGGTTTTATGGATTTTTATGGTTTTATTTGGTTTTAGGGTTTTTAGGGTTTTTATAGTGTTTTTTTTCTTTTTTATGTTTTCGTGGGTTTTAGGTGTTTTTTTATTCTTAAGGTATTCATATGGGGGGTTTTGAGGCCTTTTGGTTTTTAATGTTTTTAGGGTGTTTTAAATATTTTTGATATTTTTATTTTTTTTTGGTTTGGAGGGTTTTAAGGATTTCGTTTTTATTATGGGTTTTTAGATTTTTGGGTTATTTTGAGTTTTTTTATAGTTTTTAAGGTATTTTTGGATCTAAATTCCTTTTAGAGTTTTAGTTAATTTTTACGTGTTTTAGGTTTTTAATGATTTTAAGGGTTTTTATGGTGTTTAGGGTTGCTAAAGTTTTTTAGGACTTTCATCCAATTTTAGGTTTTTATGGGTATTATTTGTTTTTTGGTTGTTAAGGTTTACTTAGGGTTTTTAGGGTTTTTAGGGACTTTAGGGATTTTTATATTTATGAGTTTGTTTGTTTTTTAAGTATTTTAATAAGATTTAGGGGTTTTATGGGTTTTGGAGGGTTTTATGGTCTTTTTTAGTTTTTAGGTTTTTAAGTTTTCTAGAGTTTTTTAATGTTTTTATGTTTTTAAAGGGTTTTAATAGTTTTAGTAGTTTTTAGGGTCTTTATGGGGTTTTTAGGGTTATCTTTGTTTTTTTAATGGTTTTTAGAGGCCTTTGGGTATTTAGGGTTTGGGTAACTTTTAGGTTTTTAGGTTTTTTATGGGTTTTAAGTGTTTTTTTATGTTTTTATGGTTTTCATAGTGTTTTTTAATATTAAGGGTTTTTATGGATTTTTTAGGTTTTTAGGAGATTGAGGGTTTTCTTTGGGAATATGAAGGGTTTTAGGGGTTTTAGAGTTTTAGGGTTTTTTTATTTTTAGGTTTTTAAGGATTTTTAAGAGTTTTTAGGTTTTTAAGGGTTTTTTATGGTTTTTGGGGGTTTTAGTGTTTTCATTGTTTTTTCATCTCTCTTCGGATGTTTAGGTATTTTTTAGGATTTTTACGGTTTTTAGTGTTTTTTTGGATTTTGAGGGGTTTTCTTTGGAATTATATGGTTTTTGGGGGTTCCAAGATTTTCTTGAGTTTTTTAGGGTTTTTATGTTTTTTAGGGTTTTTATGTTTATTTAAATTTTTTTAAACATTTTATGGTTTTAAAGGAATTTTAGGGTTTGTATCGGGATTTTTTGTTTTTTGGGCATTTAGAGGGGGTTATGGTTTTTCGGTTCCGTTAGGGTTTTTATAATTTTTTGTTTTTTTTGGGTTCATGGTTTTTTAGATTTTTTGGTTTTCATAGGGTTTTTGATGGTTTTTTGGGTTTTTATGTTTTTAGGGATTTCTTACAAATTTTTAGAATTTTTATTGATTTTTAGTATTGTAATGGATTTTATGTGTTTTAGGGGTGTTAATGTTTTTTAGAATTTTGATGGTTTTAGTGGTTTTAAGTGTCGTTATGATTTTAATGTAATATTAGGGGGTTTTATGGTTTTTATGAGTTTTTAAATTTTTAGGGATATTTAGGGTATTTTTTATTTTTATGGTTTTTAGGGTTTTTAGGTGATTTGAGAGTTTTTATTAGTTTTTAATGATTTTATGTGTTTTAATAGTTTTTTTATTTTAATGGTTTTAACGTTTTTTAGTGATTCTTTAACATTTTTGGGTGTTTTATGGATTTTACAGTTTTAAAGGTTTTATGGGTTTTGGGGTTTTTATGTTTTTAGGGGCAATTTTGGTTTTTAGGGTTTTTAGGGTATTAAAGGTTTTTTAGGGTTTGTAGGGTTTTATGTTTTTAGGGCTTTGAGTGTTTTATATTTTATAAGGTTTTCATAAGTTTTTTCATGGTTTTTAAGTGAATTTAATATTTTTGGAATTTTTATGGATTTTTATGTATTTTTATGGGGTTTAGGGTTTTAAGGAATTTTGAGTGGTTTTAGGGGTTTTATGGGTTTTATGGATTTTTTGGATTTTTTGTGTTTATTGGGTTCTTTTTTATTTTTTCAAGGATTTATGATTTTTTACAGTTTTTAATTTTTTTAATGGTTAAAGAGTTTTATAATTTTTAGTGGTATTTTCTTTTTAATGGGTTTTGAGGTTTTTAATTTTTAAGGGGTTTTTATTATTATAGTGTTTCTTGTGTTTTTATGATTTTTAGAGTTTTTATAGGTTTTTTAGGGTACTATGTGTTGTTAGGTATTTAATCTTTTCTTTTGGGTTTTCAAGGTTTTAGGTTTTTTATGTTTTTATGGTTTTTTTGGGTTTCTATAATTTTTATGGTTTTAGGGTTTTTAGTGATTTTGATGTTTTTAGGGTGTTTTTTGGGTTTTTTGGTTCAATTTTTTTTGAGGTTTTAAGGGTTTTTTTTAGATTTTTAGGGTTTTAAATTATTTAATAATTTTTAACATTTTGAGGCATTAAAGGTTTTGTAGTGTTTTAAATAGTTTTAGGGTTTTTATGGATTTTATGGTTTTTAGGGATATTTATGGTTTTCAGGTTTTTATGGATTTTTAGGGATTTACTATTTTAGGTTTTTTTGGGGGTTTAAGTTTTTTTAGGTTTTTTTGGTTTTCATTTATTTTTTAGTGTTTTTATGTTATTAGGGATTTTTATTGGTTTTATAGGATTTTTAGTGTAGAATCTAGGTGACCTTTTTAGTTTCTAAATATACCCTTATAAGTGTTTTTGATAAGAAAATTTTTATTTTTAGTTAGTCAAGGTTTCTAAGGATTTTCATGATTTTTAGGGTTTTAGGGGATTTAATGTTTTTTTAGTTTTTAGGGGTTTATTTATTTTTAAGTTATTGAGTTTTTCTAAAGTTTTTCTTGGCGTTTTTAGGTGTTTTTATTTTTTTGTGCTTTTTAGGATATTTTTTGGATTTTTGTGGTTTGTTATGGTTTTGGGGTTGTTTTGAGGGTTTAGTGGTTTTCAAGGTTTTTTTTCCTTTTATGGGTTTTTTTTAGTTTTTATAATTTTTAATATATTAAGTGTTTTTTATATTTTTCATAACATTTTTAAGGGTTTTAAAAAAATATAGTCTTTAGTTGGGGTTTAGGAATTTTTTTGGTTTTTGGTTTTTAATCTTTTAAGGGTTTTATGGTTTTTATAGGGTTTAGGGTTTTTTGGGGTTTTTGGGATTTTAGTGTTTTTAGTGTTTTTATGGGTTTTATATGTTTTTAGGTTTTTAAGGTTTTCTCATGTTTTTTAATATTTTTGGGTTTTCGATATTTTTAGGGATTCTTATGGGTTTTAATGTTTTTAGAGATTACACATGCCTTTCGCGGCCGATGCAGACTCGATCCGCCTCCAAGAGGAACAGTGAGGCGGTTGTGGGCTTTGCAAAGGTCAGCAGGATCGAGAGGACATCTCCAGATCATACAGTTCTGGAGGAGCTCAGGAATCGGGTGCACAGTGTTAACTTCTAGAGGCCATCATGATGGGAAACGGCTATGGCCACCGGTGATGATGAGTCCGGTAGGGGATGCAGAGATGAGTATGGTTTTGATGGTATGTAATTTTGAATTGGTGTGTTTTCTAAACCTGTTTTGTTTTGTGATTGTTTGTTTGGGTACTGGATCCCATCAACCGGCTTTTGAAAATCAAAAAAAAAATGATTTGCAAGAGTTTTTTTAGGGTTTTAATGGGTTTAAAGTGTATTTATAGTTTTTATTAGTTTTTAGGTTTTTATGGGGTTTTAGGGTTTTTTACGGTGTTAGGGAAAGGAAGATGCGAGGGTCAGGCTATTACGAATTTTAGGGATTTTAGGTTTTTAAGGGTTTTAAGTGCATTTATGTTTTTGAGGTTTTCATTGGGGGTTTCATTGGTTTTATGGGTTGTTATGTATTTAGTGATTTTCAAGGATTTTATGGTTTTTAGGTTTTTAGGTTTTCGAGGGGTTTTGAGTTTTTGGGTTTTTAGGGGCTTATGCATTTTTTCGGGTTTTTTTATAATTTTTATTGTTTTAGGGGTTTTAAGTGTTTTTATGTTTTTAGGGTTTTCATAGGATTTTTAGGGTCTTATGGTTTTCATGTTTTTAGATTTTTTTTATTTTTAATGAATTTAGGGGTTTTTAAGATTTTTTGGGATTTTGAGGCTTTTATGGTTTTTTGGGGTTTGAGTTTTTTGTTTTTGTTTTTAGGGTTTTTATGGGTTTTTGTAATTTTCTAATGTTTTAGGGGTTTAAAGGGTTTTTAGATTTTTTTAGTGGTATTTTTGTGGTTTTATGGATTTTTAGGGATTTTATGGTTTTTAGGGTTCTAGGGGTTCTAAGTGTTTTTAGGTAATTATGTTTTTCTAATATATTTATGGGTTTTTTGGGTTTCTTAAATTTTAGGGATATTCAGATATTATTTTTAATTTTGTTAGTGTTTAGGTGATTTAGGAATTTTTAGTGTACTTGGAGTTTTATTCCTTTTTAGGTTTTTAGGGGGGTTTTTAGTTTTTATATTTTTTAATGTCTTTTAGAGTTTTACCATTATAAAGGTCTCAGGGGATTTTAAAATTTTAGTGGTTTTTTTGGTTTTTATGGTTTTAGGGGTTTTATAGTGTTTTGGGGTTCTAGTTTTTTAGGGTATTTTAGGATGTTTAGCATTTTTTGCATTTTAAATTTTTTAAGTGTTTTCGGGTTTTAATTATTTATTAGGGGTTTTCCGGGTTTGTTGGATTTTTTTTATGTTTTTTGGTATTTTTAGGGATTTTTTTTATGATTCTTATGGTTTTCTTTGGTTTTTAAGGATTTTGTGGTTTTTATGGTTTTCTTAGGGGTTTTCAACAGTTTTAGTTATTTTTATGTTTTTATAGATTTTTATGGGTCTTTTTTTATTTTTATTATTTTTTAGAGTTTTTAGTGATTTTGAAGTTTTTTATTTCATTTAGGGTTTTTTGGGTTTTTTGGTTTTTCAGAGATTTTTGGGTATTTTTGTTTGTAGTGTTCTTAATTTTTTTTGAGTTTTTTTTAATATTTTTGGTTTTTAAAGGTTTTTTAGAGTTTTTAGTGGTTTTTAGGTTTTTTATGGGTTTTTTACATTTTTTAGGATATTTTGGTGTTTTTATGGTTTTTTGGGATTTTAGGGTAATTTAGGGTTGTTAATGTTTTTAGGTTTTTGAGGGGTTTTAAGTCTTTTTAGGTTTTTATGTTTTTCTTAGGGTTTTTACAATATTATGGATTATTACATTTTTAGGGATTTTTATATTTTTATGGTTTTTAGGGTTTTTATGGATTTTTAGGGTTTTATGGGTTTTTTTGGTTTCAAGGTTTTTATGGTATTTTTTGGGTTTTTAAGGTTTGTTTTGAGTTTTTTTAGGGGTTTTCAGGTTTTTAATGCCTTTAAGATTTTTATGTGTTTAAAAGGTTTTTATTGATTTTATTTTTTATTATTGTTTTTATGGGATTTTAAGGGCTTTTAATGTTTTTATGGGTTTTGTGGTTTTATGGTATTTTTTGGTTTTTAGAGTTTTTTAATGTTTTTTGGGGTTTTTTACAGTGTTCATATGATTTTTTAGGGTTTTTGGGTTTTGTACATATTTTCGTATTTTTAGGGATTTTGAATTATTATTTTTGTTGTTGTGGTTTTATGTGTTTTTGGGTTTTTGGGGTTTTTAGTGTTGTTTGGTTTTGTAGGGGTTTTAGATTTTTCTAGGATTTTAAGGTTTTCTTTGGGGTTTTGAGGGACTTTAATATTTTTTTATTTTTAATATTTTATACTTTTTATGATTTTTTATTGTTTTTAGGGGTTTTAGGGGTTTGTAGGGTTGTTAGTATTTTAATGGTCATTTTGTTTTTTTTTTCTATTTTTTGGGGTGTTTGGAGTTTTTTAGGGGCTTTATTGCTTTTTTGAGTTTTTAAACATTTTCACGTGTTTAATGGATTTTTAGAGTTATAGTGGGTTTTCTAGATTTTTATGGGTATTTAGGGGTTTTTTATGGATTTAAGGGTTTTATGGTTTTTAGGGGTTTTTAAAATTTTAAGGGTTTTTAGTTTTTTTTTTGTTTTATGGGTTTAAGTGTTTTAAGGTTTTTAATGTTTTCGTAGGGGTTTTAGGGTGTTTAAGGATTTTTTTCGTTTTTCGTGATTTTTAAGGATTTTAAGGATTCATATAGATTTTTACAGTCTTCCGTGATTTTGAGAGATTGGGGGGGGGGGTGTTTTATAGTTTTTACCGTTTTGGGGTTTTAGGGTTTTTTTTTGAGATTTTTAGGGTTTTTAAAGGTTTAATAGTTTTTTATGTATTAGGGGTTTTATGGGTTTTTAGAGTTTTTAGTTATTTTTAGGATTTTTGTGGGGTTTAGGGTTTTGAAGGTTTTTATGGGTTTTTATGGTTTGTAGGGTCATTAGGGTCTTTAGAGTTATATATTTTCTATGTTTTAGGGGTAGTAATTATTTTTAGGTTTTTAAGGTTTTCTTATCGTTATTTGGGAGTTTTATTATTTTTTATGTAATTATTAATTTTTTTGGGTTTTTTTGAAGATTTAATGGGTTTTTCGTGTTTTTAGGGTTTTTTGAGATTTTAGGATTTTATGGATTTTAGAGTTTTTAAAAAAATCATGGGTTTAAAAGGGTTTTTTGAATTGTTAGTTGGTTTTTAGGGTTTTATGTGTTTTTAGAGTTTTTATGGTTTCAATTGGTTTTATAGTTTTTAGGTTTTGGGGGTTTTTAGTTATTTTTTAATTTTTAGGGGTTTAAGGTTCTTATGTGTTTCTAAGGTTTTCAGGTTTTTTTAGGTTTTTTGGGGTTTTAGGGTTTCTATGATTTTAGTTATTTTTTTGGAATTTTAAGGATTTTGATATTTTTTTATGATTTTTATGGGTTTTTATGGTTATATTGGGTTTTAGGGTTTTTAGGGTTTTTATAGTGTTCTTTTCTTTTTTTTGTTTTCATGGGTTTTAAGTGTTTTTTTATTCTTAAGGTATTCTTAGGGGGGGTTTTGAGGCCTTTAGGTTTTTTATGTTTTTAGGGTATTTTAAATATTTTTGATATTTTTATGTTTTTTTGGTTTGGAGGGTTTTAAGGATTTAGGTTTTATTAGGGTTTTTTATATTTTTGGGTTATTTTGAGTTTTTTTTATAGTTTTCTAGGTATTTTTGGGACTAAAATCTTTTTAGAGTTTTAGTTAATTTTTAGTGGTTTTAGGTTTTTTAATGATTTTCAGGGTTTTTATGGTGTTTAGGGTTGCTAATGTTTTTTAGGACTTTTATCCAATTTTAGGTTTTTTATGGGTATTATTTGTTTTTAGGTTGTTAAGGTTTACTTAGGGTTTTTGGGGTTTTTGGGGACTTTAGGGATTTTTTATATTTATGGTTTTTTATGGTTTTTAAGTATTTTAAGAGGTTTTAGGGTTTTTATAGGTTTTGGAGGGTTTTAAGGTCTTTTTTAATTTTTAGGTTTTTATGTTTTCTAGAGTTTTTTAATGTTTTTATGTTTTTAAAGGGTTTTTATATTTTTAGTAGTTTTTAGGGTCTTTATGGGTTTTTTAGGGTTTTCTTTGTTTTTTTAATGGATTTTAGAGGCCTTTGGGTATTTAGGGTTTTGAGAACCTTTAGGTTTTTAGGTTTTTTATGGGTTTTATGTGTTTTTTTATGTTTTTATGGTTTTCATAGGGTTTTTTAATTTTTAGGGTTTTTATGGCCTTTTTAGGTTTTTAGGGTTTTGAGGGTTTTCTTTGGGAATATGAAGGGTTTTAGGGTTTTTAGAGTTTTAGGGTTTTATCATTTTTAGGTTTTTAAGGAGTTTTAAGCGGTTTTAGGTTTTTAAGGGTTTTTTATGGTTTTTGGTGGTTTTATTGTTTTCATAGTTTTTTATCTCTCTTGGGATGTTTAGGTATTTTTTAGGATTTTTACGGTTTTTAGTTTTTTTTTGGATTTTGAGGGGTTTTATTTGGGATTCTATGGTTTTTGGGGGTTCCAAGATTTTCTTTAGTTTTTTAGGGTTTTAATGTTTTTAGGGATTTTATGTTTATTTAAATTTTTTTAAACATTTTATGGTTTTAAAGGAATTTTAGGCTTTGCAGCGGGATTTTTTGTTTTTTGGGCATTTAGAGGGGGTTATGGTTTTTCGGTTCCGTTATAGTTTTTAGCATTTTTAGTTTTTTTAGGTCTATGGTTTTTTAGATTTTTAGGTTTTCTTAGGGTTTTTTATGGTTTTTTGGGTTTTTATGTTTTTATGGATTTCTTACAAATTTTTAGGATTTTTATTGATTTTTAGGATTTTAATGGATTTTATGTGTTTCAGGGGTTTTAATGATTTTTAGAATTTTGAGGGTTTTAGTGGTTTTAAGTGTCATTAAGATTTTATTGTATTATTAGGGGGTTTTAAGGTTTTTGTGAGTTTTTAAATTGTTAGGGATATTTAGGGTATTTTTTTATGGTTTTTAGGGTTTTTAGGTTATTTGAGAGTTTTTATTAGTTTTTAATGATTTTATGTGTTTTAATAGTTTTTTTATTTTAATGGTTTTATCTTTTTTTAGTGATTCTTTAACATTTTTGGGTGTTTTATGGATTTTACAGTTTTAAGTGTTTTATGGGTTTTGGGGTATTTATATTTTTAGGGGCAATTTTTGTTTTTAGGATTTTTAGGGTATTTATGGTTTTTTAGGGTTTGTAGGGTTTTATGTTTTTAGGGCTTTGAGTGTTTTATATTTCATAAGGTTTTCATAAGTTTTTTCATGGTTTTTAAGTTAATTTAATATTATTTGAATTTTTAGGGATTTTTATGGATTTTTATGGGGTTTTAGGGTTTTAAGGAATTTTGAGTGGTTTTAGGGGTTTAATGGGTTTTATAGATTTTATGGATTTTTTGTGTTCATTGGGTTCTTTTTTATTTTTTCAAGGTTTTAAGATTTTTAGTGTTTTTAATTTTTTTAATGGTTTAAGAGTTTTATAATTTTTAGTGGTATTTTCTTTTTAATGGGTTTTGAGGTTTTTAATTTTTTAGGGGTCTTTATTATTATAGAGTTTTTATGATTTTTATATTTTTATAGGTTTTTTGGGTTTTAAGTGTTGTTAGGTTTCTAATCTTTTATTTTGGGTTTTCAAGGTTTTAGGTTTTTTATGTTTTTATGGTTTTATTGGGTTTCTAGGATTTTTATGGTTTTAGAGTTTTTATTGATTTTGATGTTTTTATGGTATTTTTTGGGTTTTTTGGTTCATTTGTTTTTTTGATGTTTTGTGGGGGGTTTTTTAGATATTTAGGGTTTTAAATTATTTTAGAATTTTTAACATTTTGAGGCATTAAAGGTTTTGTAGTGTTTTAAATAGTTTTAGGGTTTTTATGGATTTTTATAGTTTTGAGGGATATTTATGGTTTTCATGTTTTTATGGATTTTTAGGGATTTACTATTTTAGGTTTTTTGGGGGTTTAAGTTTTTTTAGGTTTTTTTGGTTTTCATTTGTTTTTAGTGTTTTTTATGTTATTAGGGATTTTTAGTGCTTTTATAGGTTTTTTTAGTGTAGAATCTAGGTGAAATTTTTAGTTTCTAAATATACCCTTATAAGTGTTTTTGATAAGAAAAATTTTATTTTTAGTTAGTCAAGGTTTATAAGTATTTTCATGGTTTTTAGGGTTTTAGGGGATTTAATGTTTTTAGAGTTTTTAAGGGTATATTTATTTTTAAGTTATTGAGTTTTTCTAAAAAAAAATTTGGTGTTTTTAGTTGTTTTTATTTTTTTGGGCTTTTTAGGATATTTTTTTGATTTTTGCTGTTTGTTATGGTTTTGGGGGGGGGGGGTTGAGGGTTTAGTGGTTTTCAAGGTTTTTTTTTCGTTTTATGGGTTTTTTTTGAGTTTTTATAATTTTTAATATTTTAAGTGCTTTTTATATTTTTCTTAACATTTTTAAGGGTTTTAAAAAAATAGAGTCTTTAGTTGGGGTTTAGGATTTCTTTTTGGTTTTTGGTTTTTAATCTTTTAAGGGTTTTATGGTTTTTTTGGGTTTTTGGGATTTTAGTGTTTTTAGTGTTTTTAGGGGTTTTATATGTTTTTAGGTTTTTATGGTTTTCACATGTTTTTTAATATTTTTGGGGTTTTCTATATTTTTAGGGATTCTTATGGTTTTTAAGGTTTTTAGAGATTACACATGCCTTTCACGGCCGATGCAGACTCGATCCGCCTCCAAGAGGAATAGTGAGGCGGTTGTGGGATTTGCAAAGGTTGGAAGGGTCGAGAGGACATCTCCAGATCATACAATTCTGGAGGAGCTCAGGAATCGGGTGCACAATGTTAACTACTGGAGGCCATTAGGATGGGAAATGGCTACGGACACCGGTGATGACAAGTCCGGCAGGGGATGCAGAGATGAGTATGGTTTTGATGGTATGTAATTCTGAATTGGTGTGTTTTCCGAACCTGTTTTGTTTTATGATTGTTTGTTTGGGTACTGGATCCCATCAACTGGCTTTTGAAAATCAAAAAAAATGATTTGCAAGAGTTTTTTTAGTGTTTTTAGGATTTTATGGGTTACTTTGTTTTATGGTTTTTTAGTTTATTACGGTATTTATGTTTTTTATTATTTTTAGTGGTTTAAATTGGTTTTAATGTTCTAGTGGTTTTTAGTGTTTTGATGGGTTTAGGGGGTTTTATGATTTTTATCAGTTTAAGGGTTTTTTAGGATTTTAGCGTTTTTATACTTTTTATGGGTTTTAAGTGTTTTCATATTTTTATGTTTTTATTTGGGTTTTTTAGGGTTCTTTCTAGTTTTTTTGTATTTTTAGGGATTTTTTATTATTTTTTGGGGTTTTCAGGGTTTTTTATGTTTTTACAATTTTTTGGGTTTTAAGTGTTTTTTTGGGTTTCTTAGGGGTATTAAATGTTTTTAGGATTATAATGTTTTATTAGAGATTTCTATATTTTTTTATGTTTTTTTTTGTTTTTAACGATTTTTATGGATTTTTTTGGTTTTTTATTTTTTTAGGGTTTGTAGTGATTTTTAGGATTTTTAAGGGGTTTTGAGTTTTTTATGTTTTTTAACATTTTTAAAATTGAAAGAGTTTTTAAAATTTCTAGTGGGTTTTTAATGTTTTTAGGTGTTTTTATAGTTTTTAGGGGTGTGTATGATTTTTTGCAGATTTAGAGTTATGTTGGGTATTTACTAATTTTTTGGTTTTTTTAGGATTTTTTGTTTTTCAGGTTATTAAAGTTTTAATGGTTATTCAATTTTTGTAGAGTTTTATAAATTTTATGGGATTATTAGGGATTTTTTTGTATATTTATGTTTTTTAGAGTTTTACTAATTTTGTGGGTTTTTATGGTTATTTGGGGTTTTTGGGGTATTTTTGAGTTTTTAGTTTTTTAGATGTTTTTTACGTTTTTAAGAGATTAAAGTATCTATAGAATTTTTAGTGGGTTTTAAATTTTTTATGGTTTGTATGGGTTTTAATGGTTTATTGGTCTTTTATGGTTTTTACAATTTAAGGTTTTTTATGGATTTTAGCATTTTTAGGTTTTTAGGGGTTTTAAGTGTTTTTAGGTTTTTAAAGTCTTCTTAGGGTTTTCAGGTTTTTAGGGTTTTTTACTTTTTGATAGTTTTTTAGAGATTTTCTATTATTTTTATGGTTCTTTACGTTTTTATGGATTTCTAGGATTTATTTTGTTTTTCAATTTTTTGGGTTTTTAGGGTTTTTTTATTTTTTATTTTTTAATGGTTTTTAGTATTTTTTAATTTTTTCCATGTTTTAGTGGTTTTTTAAATTTTTTACTGTTTTTATGGTTTTTATGGGGTTTTAGGGTTTTAAATGTTTTTTAGTGGTTTATATGGTTTTAAGGTTTTTTAAGGTTTTAATGTTTTTTGGTTGTTAGGGGGTTTAAGTGTTTTTTGGTTGTTAAGGTTTTCATAGGATTCATCAAGGTTTTCAGGGTATTTTTAAAAATTTTAGGAATTTTAGGGTCTTTCTATAATTTTTATGGGGTTAGGGTTTTTGAGGGTGTTTATGGGTTTTATGTTTTTATGGGGTTTTCTGTGGTTTTCTATGTTTTTAGGGTATTTTAAAAAATTTAGGGGTTTAAAGGTTTTTTATTTTATTTTTGTTATTAGGGCCTTTATTTTTTTTTTATGATTCTTAGGTTTTTAATGGTTTTTAAGTTTTTTACGGGTTTTTAGGTTTTTTAGCATTTTTAGTTACATAGGAAATTTATGTGTATTTAGGTTTTTAAGGTTTTCATAGTTTTTATCAGGGTTTCTTGGGTTTTTAATGTTTTATGATTTTTTTTGGGATTTTTATAATTTTTATATATTTTTAGGGGTTTTATATATTTTGGGTTCATTTAAGGTTTTTATGGTTTTTTGCATTTTTTTTAGTTTTTAGGGGTATTAATCTTTTAGGATTTTATGGTTTTATTAAGGTTTGATATTGAAAATGGAACACATGGGTATCTAGGGGGTGGAGGAAGACTTAATGAGGAGGGAGGAATGAACATGATTTCACAGGAGCTATAGCGAGGAGTCGGAGGCCCAATGACAAGGGGACGAATAACAGAATTAAGGAAGCCATCAATGGGTTAATCATAGAATTACAAGTGGAGGCCCAATACCCTTGATTGGGGAAAGAGTATAGGCCAATATTTACATTAATTAAAGCCCAAACATGATTTTGATGACCCATCCCATGTTGTGATATAAATTTCATGCCCACCCCACCCTGGAATACCTAAAGTCCAAAGTGGTGGGATAGTTGTTTTTTTCTTTCGAAAAGGGTGTGATACTTTCCCCTTAAAGTCATGGGAATGTTCCAATATTTCCAAAATCATTATTTAGGTTTTTCAACTTGTGGAAACTAGGAGTTAGATTTTTTTATCACTCTTTGGCTATAAATATCCACCCCATATACTATTTTAACATCATTAACGAATGTAATGTTATGATTGTGAGTTTTAACTGAAACCATGGTTTTCTATTATAATTATTGAATTCTCAAAGTATTGGTCATCATTTGTGGTTTTTTTGGATATATTTATTAGAGACAAGTTTTCATTGGGTTCTATATTGACCAACTCTCTCATTTCATCATAATATCCACCATCTATAGAGCTTCACACTTATTTTCTTATAGAATTCAGGTTCTAAATATGTGTTCATTGAACAAGGTTCCTTGGAAAATTAATATACGGTCTTTGATTGTGTATCATTTGGTATCAAAGGGAAATTTCAAGAAATCATGTTTATTATTTTCTATCCCTTCTTCCATCTTCTTCTTTTATTGAATCAGGTCAACATCAATTCTGGTTTATTTAATTCTTCACCTACGAACATCATTTATTCCTCATTTTTTATATAAATTATATCAATAATATATTTGAGAATCTCATATTTCTTCTCTATCTAGAATCATTGAAATGATATTTTAAATCGTGAGATATATTGAGTTAAAATCTTGAGATGAATTCTGCAATTTTGAAAGCGTGCATGTAGAACCCCATGTTTTAAGTAATTGACCCATAACTGATGTATATTAATCATATAAAATGATTTAGATATGTTTTGGGAGGTTTAGAGAATCTTTCTAATGTTTTTGAAGATTTAATAGAGGTGCACGGTTTAAGCACAATTAGTAGAAACTCTAAAACGCATTTAGGAAACCATGAAACCAAAATCTTAGACATTGGGGAGGTGCATGGTTAAGCGCACAATTTTCCTTAACCGTTTGAATTCCTAGAGGAAACTATTCGATTATAGATACTGGATTATAACACGATTGTTCCCCAGTTTTTCTAAATGTGCGATCCAACCGTGTAAGGTGTGTTTGGAGGCAGCGACTCATGCATAGTTAGTGCATGGTTTTCCGAACGGTGCACCCTAACTATGCATTGTGGAACCTTAGATTTGAAATTTTTTGATTTAATACTATTTACCTCTTATACCACCATTTTTCCCTAACTAGGCCATTACATGAATTCCTATTCCTCCTTAGGTGTCAGAGACAATTTATTTCGATTCAGGAGTGATTCCTAGGTGAATCCAAGTGTGCTGGAGACCCTAATTAATTGGTACGAGCTTATTCAGCATTGTTTTAATTATATATTTTCTCCTTAAATATTTTGGAATCATGGAAATAGTTCATTAGGAACATATCCATGTTTTTTATGTTATTCTTGATGGGATATGATTGTTTTGTTTTAAGTTAATGAGATCTATGTTGGAATATTGAATATTTAAGATGGTTTGTTAAATTTATTGTGCCTTTCTTTGTTTTCACATAATTTTTAGAGGTATGTGGCTTCTCTATCAACTACTCTTGATTATAAATTAAAATTTTGATTTCAAATTGATTAAATTACATGATTTTTTTTAATATCATGGTTTCATTTGAAAGAATTATCTTTTAAATTATGGTTTTATAAATTATGGGAATTAGATGGATTTTTCTAAAACTTTTTTTATAATATTAAAATGGATAGTTTAAAATTATGGTTGGTTAATGCAATTAATACATTTTTAGAAATTATTTTATTGAAATGGGTTGACATAATTTAGTCATAATGTTTGTTCACGAGTTGAATGGTATGGATAATGGTTGTGAATTATCACCATTAAATAGATGGAGCGTGCAGGTGAAGTTACACCATCAATGGTAACACCAAGATTGTGTATATGTTTGTGTTGTGGATGTGTGTGGTTATAGAATATTTTATGCCAAATCATAAATTTAGAAATGGTTAAAAGCTATGTAGATGTTTATTTAAAATAGATAGTGTAATTTTTGGATGTATTCCTTGAAAATAAAATTGTTTTGAAGGATTATTTGATCTTTTTCTAGGGAAAACTATTTTATTTTCATGTAAACAGTTTCAAATTGTTTTTCACCTATTATTTATAAATTTTCTTACATGTTCAATTCTAGTTTCATGATTTGGGAAGTCATTTTAGAAATCCTACTGAGTTTCACACTCACCCCTACTTGAGAACTATAATGAATTTGTAGATGATATATATTGAGACACATGTAAAGAAAAGGTATGATAGTTCTTTAGTCATTCTTATTTATTGGTTGGGTTGAGAATGTGTATTTGGATCATAGAGAAGATATAAATTTTTTTTTGGTGTATTTGGTGTATTTTGGTTTTTTTATCATTTGGTATCATTGGTTATTTCACATTGCTTCTTCATGTACTCTGATATTGTCTTTTGTTTTCGTCTTGTATTTTCTTTCATTTTGGTACTCATGGATCATTAATAAGTTTTGTTTTTATAGTTATCATTGGTTTTGTGATTTCATTTTAAAATCGAAAATCATCCCCAACAGTTTATGAGCTTCTTATAATTTATTTTCATCCATTGGTGTCTTGGGGGTGTCACCTAAGGCCTAGTATCTCTCATATCACCTCTCAAGCAAATGAAAATGGGAAGGATGTTATAAATGGTATCATCTTGTTTGGTCATAAACTTTGAAATTGTATAGTTCTTTCTCTTGGGATGTTCACAAGGATATAGAATTTTTAAAACTTGAAATGTATGGAATTAAAAGGATTATATAATCTCTTTATAGTGAAACTCAAGTTACCAACGAGTTGGTTACATGAGTCCTTTGAGATACTTTTTGGATTTTTCAACTCATCATCATGGGTTTAACCAATGAGAAGAGAATTCCATGCATTGATAGAGATGGCTTCACACTAAGAGTACATAATTCTTTTTTAGTAATGATTTATGATTTGGTGAAAAATTATTTATTTTTTAAAATAGTTGATAATGTTTTAATTTTCAAAATCATGGGGGAATTATCAAAAATGGTTTGAAAGTGAAATTCATTAAATTTTGGGAAAACTTATTTTGATATTTATGATGTGGTAAATTTTAAATTTTTAATCTTTTAGTTTATATTCTGTGAAACTAAATAGATTTTTATTTATATTATGGTTAATGGAACCAGGTAAGCACTATAAAAACCAACTAGAAGAGGATGTTGAGAATTTGGTTGCACCTAAGCCATGGGTGAACCAATAGTTGGTTTAGAGTATTGTCCAAGCATTTCAGGTTGTGGATAGAGGGACAAGAGACAATGAAATAAGGATATTAGATCATTTAGTTCACTTGCAAAAGCAAAAAACCCATATTTCATGGTGATTCAAAATTAAAAAAATAGAAATGTGGTTAAATATGATGAAACAAGTATTCATTTTCATTGGACCACCTGATGAACTAAATATGAACTTAGAAATATACATTCTAGAACATCTTGCATGCAAGTGGCGTGAATTACTATTTCAGGATAAATTGGACCAAGGAATGACATGAGAATCATTTTAAGAATTTATTTAACAAAAAATTATATTCTCATACTTTTTGGTTGGAAAGAATAATGTAATTCCTCAGTTTGAAGAAAGAAAACCACACAATGATAGAGTATGCGTCTACTTTTATGAATTTAGTTTGATTTTCTTATGAAGTTACTATAAGTTAATCCTTAAAGGAACACATTTTTTAATTAGGGTTGAGGCCAGTTATTCATTCAAGTATTCCCGTGCTTTTCATATCAGATTATACAGAGATGGAAAATAGAGAAACAATTAATGAAATAGATATATCTATAAATACAGTTGGACAAATCAATCTAATACCTATGGGAACTATAATACTGTGAATAAGTGGAATATGGACACATACTTCGAAAGTGATAGTATGAATCAGAAGCAGATAGCAGGATCATTGAATCTTCATGATAAACTAATGGGTACACCTGATTGTTTCCAATGTAGTTATCTTGATTACATTAAGTGATATTGTACAACACTTTTAATATAATGTTACAATTACAATAATATGGGAAATCTATAGTGTTATTATCACTGTTCTTCGAGGTTAGGTGTTGGGGACAAATATCATGCTTCTTAGGCATTGTATTCTTTAATGGGGTGAGTGAATCTCTATATCTCTCATCAATAAACCCAATAAATCCATGTATATTATATAAATACCATGAATCCTCAAATATGGTAACCTCAATAAGGTAACCAAGAGAAAATCACAGTGAGTAAGCAATTGTATGGAGTTGAAAGAGTGATCATGGATGATCAATCGAGACCCTTGATAGTGAGATGTATGATTATTCAAAATAATACCCTTGTGAATGCTTTGTTTGATATGGGTTCATTACATTCATTTATCTCTTATCATGTTGTTTATCTTCTGAGTTTACATGTTGATATGATACACTCTATTTTGAAACATAAAAACCCTCTTGGAAAAATGAATGTTGAGTCTTTTTGGGGAAATAATGTTCTATAACTATCAATGTGGATGAATTGAGTTGGGACTTATTTGTTCTTGAGATATATTTATTTGACATAATACTGAGTATATATTGGTTGAAAATATTCAAATATCGCATCAATTGTTATACCTTAAGGGTCAGTTTTACAACTAATAATGGAATTGAGAATCACTTTAGAGGAAATCAGAATGTAAATGAAAGTGGAGAATGATTTTTGGCACCAGTATTTGGAACTATCGCATACTAGTTGGTATACTTTACATTGTAATATATGTATTAGATCAAGAATATATGTTTTCCAAAAAAATTCAATTAGTTTCTTGATGTTTTCTCTAACAATTTCTCAGGTTTTCCACCCATAAGAGAAGTATATATTATTATTGATCTATTATTAGTGAACATTCATATCTCACTTTACTCTTATCATATATAACCAAAATAATTAATAGAATATAAATTCTATATTTAAGATTTGGAAATAAAAGGGTTCATTTATCCTAGTACGTCTCTATGGGAAGAACCAGTTGTTTTTGTGAAACGTTTTAATGAAACTCATAAATTTTTTCGGTATTATCAAAATATTAATCAAGTTAAAATAAATAATTAATATCCTCATACACACATTGATGAACTCATTGATTAATTTATGGGGGACCAATTGTTATCTAAAATTGACTAGCATTTGGTATATCACCAACAGGTGGTTGAGAAGGAAGATATTTCAAAGAAAACTTTTTGATATAGAAATTTCCATTAGAAGTATGTGGTTTTGAATTTCGATCTTATAAATGCATCAAATATATTTATGGAATTGATGAATCAGATATTTCAAAGGTATCTAGATTATTTTGTGGTGGTATTTGTGGATAACATACTGGTTTATTTTAGGAAAATGGTTGAGCATGATAAAAATTCAATAATATTGTTGGGAATATTGTAGGATTATCATCTCTATGACAACCTTTCAAAGTGTTATTTCTAGATTCAAGTGGTACATTTCTGTGGAATGTTTAACTCTAAAAAAGTGTTTCTTGTGGATCTGGAAAAGATATAGATTGTGATCTCTTAGCATCCACTAAATAATATCTTTAAGAATTTCAATTTCCTTGGCTAGGTTTCTTATTACTGGCATTTTGTTTGTGAATTTTCATGACTACCTTCAATAATTATATCTTTTACAAGGAAAATTATTCCATTCCAATGGATTTATCAATATAAGAAGTATTTTTAAGCTTTTAATTTTTTCCTTAAACAAACCCCAATCATGATATTTCCAAAATCAGGACAACTCTATGTGGTGTATTGTGATGCTTTAGGATCTGGTTTGGGGTGTGTTCTCATGTAGGGAGACCATTTTTTCTTATGAATCATGGATGTTATGATTGCAAGATAAGAACTACCCAACACAATATTTGGAATTATCTACTATGGTATATGATTTTAAGACCTGAATCACCATATTTTTGGTGATAAATTCATGGATTTTATGGATCATAATATCATGACACATATTTTCTCATAATGAGATTATAATATGAGATAAAAAAATTTCGATGAAGTATATTAAAATGTTTGAATTTGAACTAATGTATAAAATGAGTAAAGGTAAATTTTTGGCAGATTCATTAAGTATAAATTAATATGGTCAAAAGGAGAACTTCAGGTTGGTGATTTATGACATGCACTTGTATTGTGAAGATCAAGGTAGTGTGGTTGTTTTCTTTCAGGTTTCTATTTTTCCAGATATGGTAGATAAGTTTAAGGAAGCAAAAACAACCAATTCATAGTGTGTTTCTATGAGTTCAAAACCCAATGGTAGAGAGACCATTGACAGATTGAATCATGAAAAGAGATAAGTGTTATGGTATTAAGATTTGATGGTCATACCTTTTTCTTTTCCAGAAAAACTATTTCATGCTTATCACTATTTGATATGGGCGATTCATCCTAAAATAAAAAATATGTATAAGGAACTAAAAGAATTGTTTTTTGGGATATTATGAAAAGAAATGTGGTTGATTTTGTTTTGAGATGCCTCACCTATCATCATATTAAGGCATATCACCAACATATATTAGGTATTTTGTAGTCTCTACTGATTCCCGTGTAGATATGGGAGAATATAACTACGGATTTTATAATAGATCTTACAAGGATTGTTCAAAAAAACAATGTTATATGGGTGATAGTGGATCATATCAACAATTTGGCCTATTTCATTCATATTTGTGAATCTATTATAGTGAGGGACTTGTCAAAAATATATATCTGAGAAGTTGAAAAGAAACATGGTGTTCCAATCATAATTGCATCTGATAGAGAACCCATGTTTATGCCTCCTTTCTGGGAATATTTATAGCATGACCTTGGGACTCAATTGACTTTGCTCATGGGGTATCATCCTCCATTGGATGGAAAATCCAAAAGGATCATCTAAACATTGGAGGAAATTATTAATATTTTTTAATGGATATTTGTGGCTCATGGATGGATCACAAACTATTAATGGTGTTCTTATACAACAATAGTTATCAGGACTTGATAAATATGGATCCTTTTGAAGAATGGTTTGGGTGTAATCATATGAAACATCACTAGGTGGACCAAACATTGTGTAATATAAAATAAAAAAGATTTAGTTAATTAGAAAATATGATGGATATGACACAAAGTCATCAGAAATCATATGCAGATCATTGTCGATGGTTGTTATTATTTAAGGAGAGTGACCACGTATTCCTGATAATATATCAAAGGCTTGGTAATCACCATTTTGGGAAGTTTTTAATGTTAACTCCTCGATAAATAAACCATTTTGAGATACCTGAATTAGTGGGTGACGAGGCATATCATCCATCTTTACCTCCAAGGTTCGGTTTAGTGAATAATGTATTTCATGTATCTCAAATAAAAAGTATCAACCAAAACCTAGCCATGTGATTTTATGGGATCAATTTATCCTATAACTATATGTTATAGTAGTTTATGAGTTGGATAATATTATAGATAGACAAGAGAATGTTTTTCATGGGAAAAGCATCAGTCTAGTTCGGGTTTTATCGAAACAATTTCATATTTAGGAGGAAACTTGGGAGCATGAAAAGGAAATGACGAATCAATGTCCAAAACTCTTTAGGGATTACTTTTATTTTATACTTTATGGTGATGTAAAGACAAATGGTGGGGAGAATGTTTCACACCCTATTTCAAGTACTTGACCATGTATTTATATATTTTGAGTATATAAAATTATTGGGTTATGTTTTAGGCGATTTAAAAGATATTTGGAATGTTTTGGATTATTTTTAGATGTTCAAGGTCTTACTATAAATATTAAAATCCATGAAACACCTCCAAAAAACTGTGTAACTGAAATAGTGAACACAAGGAAGGTGTAAGGTTAGGTGCATAATTTGGCCAAACTGTGTGGATGTCAAATAGAACATGTAAAATTATATATAGTGGCATATAAAATGATTGGTTCCATATTTTTATAACCATTTGAGGAAATAGTGGGGGGTGGGTTTGGATTCAATGAATCGTTCATGGTTAGTGCATGGTTTTCCTAACAGTGCACCCTAACCGTGCACCATGGAAAATTAGATATGAAAATTCTGGATATAATTCTATTTTCCTCTTAAAACACTCATTTTACCAAAAATATGATATAACACTAATTCAACTTCCTACCAAGGTGGTGGAGATAGTTTCATTCTTCATGGGAGCCATTCCTAGTTGAACACAAGTGTGCTGGCAACCCAGATTTGTCAGTAAGTGCTCATTCTTCATCGTAGTCCTTAGATATCTTCTCATTCCCTCTTTTGGAATCTTGGATCTTGTTCATTGGGTATATACCCATTTTTTTATGTTAATATCAATTATATATGTTAGTTTTTATTTAAGGTAATGATATCTATGTTGGAATCTTGAATATTTAACCTAGTTTGTTAAATATGTTGTGTCGTTCTTTGTATTCTCCTATGTTTAAGAGGTAGGTTTCTTCTCTCTCAAATCCACTAAATTTTAAATTAATGTATAGTTTTAAAATTGATTTTTTTTTCTTGATTTTTTTTTTTAAATCATGATGCGAGTTTATGTAATTTTATTTTGAAATATGGTTATTTAAATCATAGTAATAGGATGGGTTTCTAGAAAACTACTATTTATAATTTTAAAATAGCGATTTTAAAATTATATTTGGTTGATTCAAGTAAAGTATTTGTTGGAGTGATTTTATTGAAATGTGTTGATATGATTTGGGAATAATGGTTGGGCATGAGTTGAATGGACTGTATAATGGTCGTGAAGTACCACCATCAAAGGGATAGAGTTTGGATGTGATGTTCCGCCGTTAATGGTAACACAAAGATTGTGTGTGTGTTTGTTTTGAGGATGTGTATGTACATTGAAATTTTAATTCCAAGTCACAAATTTATAATTGGTTAATATATTTTTTTGACATTCATTTAAAAAATATTGTGTTATTTGTTGATGTATTCCTTGAAAAAAATTGTTTTAAAGGTTTTTTTGATTTTTTTCCTTGCAAAATTGTCTTGGTTGGATATAATCTTCTTTAAATTATTTTTAAACTATTTTATATAAATATCCTAACATGTTCAATCCTAGTGGAATGAGTTGGGAAGTCATTATTGGAAATCCAAATGAGTTTTATACTCACCCAATGCTTGGGAACTACAATGCTCTTGCAAATTCTATATATCGAGACATAGGTAAAGGAGATGAAACCTAATTCTTTATTGATTCTTCCTAATACCTTGGATTGGACATGTGTATTTAGAGCTATGATTATATTGGGAGTTTTTAGTTTCTTTTTTGTTTTTTTTATCATTTTCTTCAATTTGTTATTTCAAATTTATTCTTCAAGTTCTCTAATATATATTTTGGTTTAGTCTTTTATTATATTTCATTTTGGTACTCATGCATCATTAAAAGGTTTGGTTTTTATGATTATCATTGGTTTTGTATTTTTATCATAAAATATAAAATCATGAACCAAATATTTATGATACCCTTGACATTTATTTCTAGCCATTTCTTTATTGGGGATGTCACTTAAGGCATATCAGTCCCCCCTTCACTTCTCACTCTAATGAGTATGGGCTGCATGTTACAGTGAAACTCTCGCTTTGATTCAATTTTATATTTCAAATTATTTCTTCTCCAACATTTATATATGGAAAATTCATCTTTTTTATAATGAATTTATTCACAAAAATACTATAAAAATAAAAATAAAGGATAAAAACAATACAACGTCCTGTGTCGTACATCCACTTATCATTTCTATTTATCCTTTATCTTTACCTTCCTATATTTTACTCTGGAATACATTTTGAAATTATTATCTTAATTATATTATATGATTTTAACACTCCAATTATCCTTTATATTTTGTGGAATTGGGTAATAATTCTATAATAACCAACTTGAGTGGCTAAATGAAAGAGTGTTACATTTTTTTAAAATCCACAATATAGTGAAATAAGAGTGAACATAATATTTTTGAGTTAAAACATGTGAGGGATTGTGTGAGGTTCATATTACTTTCTCTTAAAATTTTCATGAGGGATTATTAAATGGTGGAGGTGAGTAACATCAATAAATTAGACATTAATCTGTTCATGATATTTGTAATTTTTTTTGAAAGTTTGATTATGAGGATTAATGAATTGAAATACCCTTCCAATTATAGAGCACCACCACAGAGGAGGGTCATTAAAGAAGATGAAGACTTGTCTAATTTTCATGAGTCACGAATTTAGATATAGCAAACTCTATGGTGGAAAAACATTGATCTTAGAGGATTAAACTTAAGGATCCCTTTATTCTAAGGTAATAATGATCGTAAAAAATACTTATAATGGGAATAATAGGTAGTGTGTGTTTTTGGTTGTCAGAAATTTTAGAGGAAAATAAGGTGACGTTGGTGGATGTGGAATTCATTGGCTTTGGAAGTATTTTTTGGGACCAACTACAAGTTAGTAGATGAAAAATTGAAGAAAGACCCAACTCTACTTGGGAGGAGACAAAATTGTAATGCATAAGTGGTTTATTTCTATACACTATTATCAAATTTTGTTTCATAAGTTGAAGGTTTTGAAATAAGGAGCTATGATTGTTGAGGAGCATCATAAGGATATGGAGATCATCATGATTCAATCCAATATTGATGATGAGTGAGAGGCCCCCATAGAAAGGTTTTTGAATTGTCTGAAACATGAAATACAAGACATAATAGACATGCACCAATATTTGTACATAGAGGAACTTATTCACATAGACACTAAAGTAGAGGGGAAAGTAAAATAAAAAAGGATATTCCCTACATCTTATGGTAAGAATTAAAAATATTATTTCAAGTTCATGGATTCCAAATTATAATAACATTTAAGGGAACACAAAATGGATTCAAAGTACATGATCCAATCAAAAAACAATTCTTCCTAGAATCCAAAGGAAAAAATATAGGGTAATGTTGATTCCAAATCACATAATATAAAATGTTTTACATATAAATTATTTGGACATTCTTCCTCATAATTTCAAAATAATAGGGCCATGATTATTTTGGACGATAGAGATGTTCTTAGTGTCAGCTTAAGAAAAGTTGAAATGAAACCACTTTAGAAGTTTTCAAATATAGAGATATAGGTCCCCAAACATAGAGAAATTCTTGTAGAAGGCATTCTTTTAGTGTTCCACATTAAGATAAACATGATGAAGATAAAACAGATGAATTTTTTTAATATTATATTCCTTTTAAAAGATAAGGTAAGTAGTATTATCACCGATGGGGTAGTTTCACAAACATATAAAGTGGTTTGATGGTTGAAAAATTGGGTTTAGATATGACCAAGAATAATAGGACTTATATATTGTAATTTTTAAATAATAGGGGGAAGTTGAAGAGACTAATAAAGTGAATGTTCCATTTTATATTTGGAACTATGAAGGAAATTTGATATGTGATGTTTTTCCCATGAATTCTAGTAATATATTGTTCTAAAGGCCTTTTAATTCAGTAGGAGGGTCACACGTGATGGATAAACCAACATATTTTATTTTGATTATAATAGGATGAAGGTTATACTTATACCGTTGAGGATGTTATAATTTTATAATGACCATGTGAGGATTGAGAGATATTAGGAAAAATAGAAAAATAAAATAGAGAAAAGAATAAATATAATTGAAAAATAAATAGTGAATGAACGGTGATAAGTGATATTAAAAGAAATGATGTAATTAGAAGAGTTGAAAGCGATAGTGAAAATAAGAGTTAAAACAAGTATGTTGAGAGAAAAGTGTGTTTATTTTCATTAAAAGTAGAGATAAAGAGATCCTTATAGGGGGGATCTCATGCATCTATACAAGGGATAATTTTTTACCACTAACTCCCTTAACCCATCAAATCCTTCATTTGTTGTGTTTTTATTACTAGAATATGGTGATTGAGAAAGGATCTATTGGAAATAATAAATATTTGATCCATGTGGTTTGGTATTGAAAAAATTAAAAAAGGGAGTTCTCGAAGTAATTTAAGTACAAAATTCATCCATAAGGATATAGACCTTTCTATGTATTAGATTCTATCAATGATAATTTCTATAATATTGAGTTACCAAAATATATAGAAGTATTAATGTCATATTTAATGTTATTGATTTTTCTACCATTGAATTTTTTGATTTGAGGCCAAATCCTTTTGAGGAGGAAGGGGATGATGAGGATCATGGAACACATGGGAATCAAGGTTTCAAAAGTAGACTTGATGAGGAGGGTATAATGATAATGATTGAACAAGACCAATTATGTGGATTTGGGGGCCCAATTACAAGGGAGTGGACTAATATAGTGAAGGAGGCATTAATTGGGTTAATTAGGTAATTCTAAGGGGAGTCCCAATACCCTTTATTACGGGTAGCATCTAGGATAATATTTACATTAATTAGGGCATAAAAATTATTTTAAAGTCATGTCCCATTGTGTGCTCTGAATTTCAAGCCCACCCCACCATGAAATCTTTAAAGTCATAAGTGGCGGGTTAGTTGTATCTACTTTCCAAAAGGGTGTGATTCTTGTCTATGAAAGTCATGGTCATGTTCCAAAATTGTCAAAAAGACCATTTAGGATTTTTGACTTGTGGAAAATAGGTTTTAGACATTTTTAGCACTCTTTGGATATAAATAGCCACCCCTTCTACAATTTGAACAACATGAATAAAGATGATGTTATAATCGAATGTTATTCTTACAAATCGTGTGTTCTAGGTTAATTCTCGATTTATCAAAGGATGGGTCATCCTTTGTGACCTCATGTGTCTTGAGCTCTTAGATATGTTCTCTTTACATTCTAACATGATCAACACTCTCCTTTATTCCTTATTTACACCATTTATAGCCCTTCTCAATTTTTTTCTTATGGAAATTTGGGTTCTCAACACATGAATGTTGAAAAAGGTTCCAAGGACACTTATTAGTGGGTCTTGAATCACATATTTATTTTTAGGGGTTTTTACATTTTTAGAGATTTTATGGATTTTTAGTATTTTTAAGGTTTTTAGGTTTTTTAAGGATTTGGAGGGTTTTTTGGGTTTTTAGGATTTTTATGGTTTTTGGATTTCTTTTAGTTTTTTAGAATTTTGATTTAATTTTAGATTTTTAATGCTTTTAGGGTTTTAAAGGTTTTTTAGAATTTTCAGTGGGTTTGTTAGGTTTTTATGGGATGTAGGGTTTTATGGGTTTTAGGGTGTTTATGGTTTTTAGAGATTTTTGTAATTTTTAGGTTTTTAGGGGTTTTATGTGTTTTTAGGATTTTATGGTTTTCTTATGGTTTTTCGTGATTTTTAGAATTTTTTATGTTTTTAGGTATTTTTAGGTAATTTTTAATACTTTTACTATTTTTAGCAGTTTTAGGGATTTTTAGTGTTTCTAAGGGTTTTTATGTGTTTTTGGGTTTTTAAGGCTTTTTTTTTGAGTTTTTAGGGGTTTTATGGGTTTTTAGTGTTTCTTATAGTTTTTAATAGTTTATAGAGGTTTTAGAGTTTTTATTATTTTTATGGTTTTTAGGGGTTTTTAGGGTTTTTTAAGGTTTTAAGGGGTTTCTATGGTTTTTATTCTTTTTACTATTTTGTATATTTTTAGAGGTTTTAAGTGTTTTTATGGTTTTCTTATAGGATTTAATGGCTTTAGGGTTTTTTACATTTTTCGTAATTTTAGGGGTTTTTGTATTTTTTTGAGATTTTATGGTTATATGGATTTGAGGGGTTTTATGGGTTTTTAGGGTATTATGGTTTTTTTTTTATTTTAGGTTTTCTTAGTTTTTTAGGGTTTTACAGGTTTTTAGAGTGCTTAAACATTTTTAGGGGTTTAGCTGGTTTTAGAGTTTAATCATGTTTTTAGTGTTTTTAAGGGGTTTTATGAATTTTTATGGTTTTAGGGGTATTTATTGTGTATAGGGTTTTTTGGGTTTTTATGTCTTTGAGGGTTTTAGCATTTTTTAGGTATTTTATGGGATTTATGTTTTTTAGGTTTTTATTGTTTTCTTTGGGTTTTTAAAAGTTTATAGGATTTTTACGTCTGTGGGTAATTTTAGGTCTTTTTTAGGATTTTATTAGTTTTAGGGTTCTAGGGAATTTTATTATTTAAGGGGTTTTTAGTTTTTTTTGTTTTTAGCTTTTTTTTAATTTATATGGGTTTTAATTTTTCTTAGGTTTTTACATTTTTTATTGGTTTATTTGGGTTTTTAGAGTTTCTTTATGTTTTTTTGGAATTTTAAGGCCCTACTTTGAATTTTTATAATTTTTAGGATTCTTATGGATTTTGAGGGGTTTTAGGGTTTTTTAGGGGTTTTACTGTTTTATGTTCTTTTCTGTTTTTATGGTTTTTTGAGTTTTTTTTATTTTAATGGTTTTTATAGTTTTTTATTGTTTTTTGGGGTTTAAAGGGGTTTTTTTATATTTTTAGTGGTTTCATGGTTTTTATGGGGTTTTTTAGTGTTTTTAGGGCATTTTGGGTTTTTAGGGTATTAGTGTTTTCATTGGTTTTTAGTGTTTTAGAATTAATTGTGGTTTTGGGAGTTTTTAGGTTTTTAAGCCTTTGGGGTTTTCATGATTTTTAGTGTTTTTTATGTTTTTAATGATTTTTTGGATTCTTATGGTTTTTAGGGGTTTTGGGGATTTGATGGGTTTTAAAAGGTTTTTAGGGGTTTTAGGGGGGATTTGGGTTTTTTTTTAATTTTTTGGTGTATTATGTTATTTTAATTTTTTTAAATTTTTAGTGGTTTAAGCGTTTTTAGATCTTTTAGTGAGTTTTTTTGGGTTTTATGTGTTTTTAAGGTTTTGAAGGTGTTTAGTTTTTTTATTTTTAGGGGCTTTTGGGGCTTTTGGGTCTTTTTTGTGTTTTTTGATTCTTTAAAGTTATTTAGGTTTTTACGGGTATTAAGTGTTTTTTGAGTTTTTAGGTTTTCTAAGGGGTTTTAGGGTTTTTAGATTATTTATTTTTATTTTTATTTTTTATCATTTTTAGTACTTTTATTGTTTTTTGGGTTTTTAGGGATTTTGAGGGGTTTTATGGTTTTTAGGGTTTTTAGTTTTTTCTAGGGTTCTATTGTTTTTATTTTTATTTTTAGGGGTTTTAGGTGTTTTCATGTTTTAGGGTTTATTAGGGGTTTTCAAGGTTTTTAGTTGGTTTTAAAATTTTTAAGTATTTTTAGGTCATTTTTAGTATTTTTTTGATATTTTTGGGTTTTATGAATTTTAAGGTTTCTTAGGGTTTTTATGATTTTTTTCAGTTTTTAGGGGGTTTTGAGTTTTTAGGGTTTTTATGGTTTTTAATAATTTTTTACGTTTTAGGAGTTTCAAGAGTTTTTTATAAATTTTTATGGATTTTATGGTCTTTATTGGTTTTAGGTTTTTTAAGGGTTTAGGGGTTTTAGGGGTTTAATGGTTTTTAGTGTTTTTGGTTTTTGGGGGTTTAAGTGTTTTTAAAATTTTAGAGGTTTCTTTGGGTATTATGGTTTTTAGGGTTCTTCCATTTTAGTAAATTTTAGATATTTTTTAGGATTTTTATGGTTTTAGGGTTTTAGTAATTTTTAAGGGTCTTATGGATTTTAGGAATTTTATGGTTTTTTGGGATTTTTAGGCTTCAGAGTTATTTTAGTTTTTAGGGGTTTTGTGGTTTTTTAGAGTTTTTTATCATTTTATGGTATTAAATGGTTTGAGTAATTTTATTGGGTTTTTAGTATATTTATGGGTTTTTAGAGATTTAAGGTATTTAGGGGTATTTATGGTTTTTACTAGTTTCTAGGGTTTATGAGTCATTTTAGGGTTTTTTATTTTTTTGTGTTTTTTATGTTTTTTTTTGTATTTTTAAGGGTGTTTTTGTTTTTATGATTTCTAAGGGTTTTCAAGGTTTTTATGAGTTTTTACATTTTTATGAATTCTTAGCATTTTCTTGGTTTTTTATGATTTTTAGGAATTTTTAGTTTTTTTAGGGGGTTTAGTGTTTTTACGGGTTTTAGTGTCTTTTGGTTCTTATGGGGGGCGGTGTAATGTGTTTTTAGGTTTTTAATGTTTCTTAGAGGATTTTATGGTTTTTATGTTTTTCTATATTTTTAGGGATTTTATTTCTTTTATAATAATTAGGGATTTTTTGGAGTTTGATGGCATTTATATTTTTTAGGGGTTTTAGGATTTTTATGTTTTTTTTTGTGTTTTTTAGGATTTTTGAGTTTGTCAGGGTCTTGATTATTATATTATTACTTTTATCATTTTTAGAGGTTCAATTTTTTTAAAAGTATTTAGTGGTATTTAGGGGTTTAATTGGTTTTTTGGATATTTTATGGTTTTTATGGGTTTATGATTTTTAAGGGTTTTCAGTATTTTTTGGGGTATTATGTTTTTATTTGGAATTTTAAGGTTTTCTATGGGGTTTTAGGATATCATGGGTTTTTTAAATTTTTAAGATTTTTTCCCTTTTTTTAGAATTTTTAAAGTTGTTTGGATTTTTAGGGATTTGGGGGGTTTTAGAGTTTTTTGGGGGTTTTAGGGATTTATGGGTTTTTAGTTTTTTTTTATTTTTAGGGTTTTAAGTATTTTTTGACATTTTTATGGTTTTTAGGGGTTTTAAAGTTTTATAGAGTTTTAATGTTTTTTTAGAGTTTTGATGTTTTTTAGGAGTTTTAAGGTTTTTAATGGTTTTTTAGTTTTTAGGGACTATATGATTTTTTAGGGTTTTTAGTGTTTCTTTGGTTTTTAGTGTTTCTTTGGTTTTTAGGGGTTTTCAATGTTTTTAGATTTTTAAGTTATTCTTAGTGTTTTAAGGGTTTTTATATGTTTAGTGACTTTAGGGATTTTTTTGGGATTTTTATAGTTTTTAGTGTTTTGAGGGATTTTCTGGGTTTTTATGGTTTTTACGGTTTTTTAGGTTTTTAGGGTTTCTTTGAGTTTTTATAGGTTTAAAGGTTTTTAGTGTTTTTGATGTTCTTAGGGGTTTAAACTGGATTTAGGGGTTTTCTATTGTTTTAGGTTTCTTATGTGTTTTTATTGTTATTATTATTTTAAGGTTTTTATGGTTTTTAGTGTTTTCAATTTTTATGGGTTTTAGGGTTTTTCTGGTTGTTATGGTTTTTAGGGTTATTTTTGAGTTTTTTGGTTATTAAATGTGTTTTCAAGTTTTTTACCACTTTAATGTTTTAAAATTTTTAGAGTTTGTAGAAGTTATTTGGGTTTTATATGTATTTTGGGGTTTATGGTTTAATGGTTTTTTATGGTTTTCATCATTTTAACGGTTTTATTGGTTTTAAGTGTTCTTAGGCTTTTTTAGGGTTTCTTATTGTTTTCTTGATTTTATGGTTTTTATATTTTTGGTGAATTTATTTATTTTTATTATTTTTTATGGTTTTTTAGTTTTTTTTAATTTGAGGATTTTTAGGGGTTTTAGGGTTTTCATTGTTTTATGGTTATTTTGGGTTTTTAGGGTTTTTTTATTTTTTTGAGGGTTTTTTATATTTTTAGAGTTTTTATATTTTTTGGAGATTAATGGATTGTTATGGGGTTTTGTGGTATTTTAGGGTTGTTATGGATTTCAGGGTTTTTAAGGTTATTAGGGGTTTTTATGATTTTTAGGAGTTTTGAGGGTTTTAAGGACTTTTAGGGTTTTATCGTTTTTTAAGTTTATATGGATTTTATGTGTTTTCAGTTTTATAATGTTTTCTATGGATTTTTCAATGTTTTTAGGGGTTTTTACATTTTTATAAAATTTTAGATATTCATTAGGATTTTTATGTTTTTTTCTTTTTTTGGGTTTTTTATGATTTTGAGGGTTTTAGGGTTTTTTAGTTTTCTTAGGGGTTTTGGGTTTTTTTGCATTATTTAGTTTTTTAATGTTTTATTTGTTTTTAGGTCTTTCATGGTTTATTAGGGATTTTTAGGCATTTAGGGTTTCTAGGTTTTTCAGGATATTTTACGATTTATATGGATTTTGACAGATTTTATGAATTTTGATGCTTTTAAGGTTTTTGTGGATTTTTTTTTGTTTTAGCATTTTTTTATTTTTTAGGTTTTTTACACAATTTAGAGTTTTAACTCTTTAGGGGTTTATGGGAGTTTTACAGTTTTAGTGGGTTTTTGAGTTTTCTGGGGCTTCTAAGTCTTTTAGCATTTTTTATGTTTTTAAGAGAGTTATGTGTTTTTTGATTTTAATGGATTCTTATGTATTTTTAGTGTTTTTTGGTTTTTTTATGTTTTTAATGATTTTTATGGATTTTTTAAGTTTTTTATATTTTTTAGGATTTTTATGGATATTTAGGGGTTTATGGGTTATTAGGGTATTTTTGGTATTTCTGGGTTTTTAGGGGTTTTTATGTTTTTCTGGGTTTTTAAGATTTTTTAGATCATTTTAATGTTTTTTGGGGTTTTTTGTTATTATTTTTTTTTTGGTTTTTAATGTTATTCTGAAGGTTTTTCTTGGTTATTAGAGTTCTTTTTACATTTTAGGTATTTTTAGGGATATTTTAATATTTTTATCATTTTTTATGATTTTAGGTATTTTGAGGGATTTATGAGTTTATGGGTTTAGTGTTTTTAGGGGTTTAATTTTTTCTTAAATTTTTATGATTTTATTAGGATTTTCAATGTTTTTTGGGGGTTTTTTATCTTTTTATGGATCTTTAGGTATTTTACGTGTTTTTATGTTTTTAGGGTTTTTTGGAATTTTTAGCATTTTTAGGGGTTTTTAGGATTTTTAGGGTCTTCATGGTTTTCTGAGTTTTAGGGGTTTTTTTAGTTTTTAATATTTTTTGTGTTTTTAACATATATATGGGTTTAAAGGGTTTTAGAGTTTTTAGTGGTTTTTGGGTTTTATAGGTTTTAAGGGTTTTTTATATTTTTGGGATTTTATGGTTTTTGAAGTTTGTAGATTTTTTTGTTTTTCTAGGGTTTTTAAGGTTTCTATGTTTTTAGGGGTTTTATTTTTTTTGGTTTTTAAGGATTTTTTAGGGAATTTTCAGGATTTTTACAATTTTAGGGATGTTTATGTATTTTATGATTTTTTGGTGTTTTTTTGGGTTTTAGGGATTCTAAGGGGTTTTGTGGTTTTTATAGGTGTTTTCGGATTGTTTTGTTTTTTTGATATATTTGAGGTTTTTTTAGTTTTATTGGGTTATTAATGTTTTTTGAGTTTTTAGAATTTTAGGGGTTTAAATGGTTTTTATTGTTTTTGTTTTTTCTTAGGATTTTATCGGTTTTTAATTTTTTAATGTTTTTAGGGTCTTTATGATTTTTAGTATTTTTATTGATTTTTAGGGTTTTTATCATTTTAGGGTTTTAAGGAGTTTTAAGTGATTTTATTTGTCAATGGTTTTCTTAGGGTTTTCCATGTTTATTATAAATCTTTATATTTTTCAGATATTTTTAGTGATTTTTGGTTTTTTAGGGTTTTTAAAGTTTTTAATGGTTTTTGGGTTTTAATGATTTTTATGATATTTTTAGGATTAAAATGTGTTTTTAGAGTTTAATAAAATTAATTGGTTTACTATGTTTTTAGTGTTTTTATAGGGATTTTATGTATTTTATGGTTTTTAATGCTTCTAGGGGTTTAGGGTTTTTAGAGTTTTAGGTTTTTTAGCATTTTTAGGGGTTTTAGCATTTTTTTGGTTTTAATTATTTTACGGTTTTAAAGGTTCTCTTTGGGGTTTTTATGATTTTTATGATTTTTTACCTTTCAAGGGATTTCTTTTGTGTTTTTAAGGTTTTATGGGTTTGATGGTTTTTTAAGGTTTTGAGGGTTTTAGGGTTTTATGGATTTTAGCGTTTTTTTTTTCAGTTTTTACGTTTTCTTAATTTTTTAGTGTTTTAAAGGTTTTTTAGACTTTTTACATTTTTAGGACTTTACATGATTTTTACCATTTTAGTGCGGTTTTGGGTTTTTATGGGCTTCATGGGTTTTTAATGGGTTTTAGGATATTTTATGGTTTTCGGGATTTTTTTGGATCTTTATCGATTTTTTGTTTTTAATGGTTTTATGTTTTTTAGGTGCTTTATGTTTTTAGGTATTTTTTAATATTTTTTAAAAATTTGTGGGTATATAAGGATTTTGAGTATTGTTAGGGTTTTGTAGGTTTTTTTAGATTTTTAGGGTTTTTATATTTTGAAAGTTTTTTTTGGGTTTTTAGTGTTTTTCAGTTTTATGGTTTTTCATTTGGTTTTTATGTTTTTTCCCTTTTTAGGAATTTTTTTGGATTTTTTCGGAGTTTTATGGGTTTTTTTAGTATTTAATGATTTTGAGTGTTTTTGGGGGGTTTTAGGGTATTTATGATTTTTTAAGGTTTTGATAATTTTTTTATGTTTTATGGTTTTTAAGGATTTTTATATTTTTTAATGTTTTTAGGGGTTTAAACATTATTTACAGTTTTCAGTATTTTTTATCGTTTTTAGGGGGTTTTAAGGTTTTAATGGATTTTTATGGTTTTTAGGGTCTCTTTAGGTAATTTAGGGTTTTTTTAGGTTTTTAGGGGTTTTAAGTGTTTTATGTCTCTAAAGTTTTCATAGGGTTTCTCATGGTTTAAAGGGTATTTTAGTTTTTAGATGTATTTAAGGATTTTTTAGGTTTTATATATTTTTAGGGTTTAAGGTATTTTAAGGGATTTGTGGGGTTTTATGGTTTTCTAGGTTTTTTGTGTTTTTAGATACTTGGTGGTTTTAAGTTTTTATGTGGTTCTCTTAGGGATTCTCAATGTTTTTTAAATTTTTAGGGATTTTAGAGAATTTTAAATATTTTTAAAAATTTTAGGGTTTTTATTGAATTTGTGGGTTTTTGTGGGTTTTAGGATTTTTTTTGTTTTTTTAGTATTTTGGATATTTTTTTGAGTTTTTAAAGGGTTTTATTGTTTTTATGGTTTTTAGACATTTTTTATGTCTAAATAATGTTTATAGTTTTTGTGGTTTTTTGGGTTTCTATGGTTTTAATGTTTTCTATGGTTTTTATGTTTTTAGGGTTTTTAGGGTTTTTACCATTTATTAGGATTTTAATGGATTTAATTGCTTTTAGTTTCTTAATGTTTTCTCAGGATTTTTTTTGGATTTTTAGGGTGTTTAGGTTTTTACGGATATTTATGGATTTTTTATGATTTTTAGGGTTTTTAGGGTTTTGGGGGTTTTTATGTTTTTTATGGTTTAATGTTTTTATGGTTTTTCTGGGGGTTTTGGGATTTTTAGTGTTTTATGTTTTTTATGGTTTTAGAGTTTTTTAATTTTCTTAGGGGTTTTAAGGGTTTTTTGTGTTTTTAATGAGATTTTAGTGGTTTTATGGTTTATTTTATTTTTTACGAATTTTAGGGGTTTTGGGTTTTTTAAGGTTTTTAATTTTTTTTATTGGTTTTAGCATTTGTTGTTGGGTTTTTATGGGTTTTATGTGTTTTTTTGGTATTTTAGGTTTTTGGGATTTTTAGGTTCTTTATTATTTTAGTGATTCTAGGGATTTTTTAGTATTCGAATTATTTTTTAGTGTTTTTAAGGATTTTTTGTGTTTTTATAGTTTATTTTGTTATTTAGGGGTTTTATGGATTTTTTTATTTAGGGTTTTTTTATTCTTTTAGGGTTTTAATATTTTTTTAGAGTTTTTATTGTTTTTATATTTTTAAAATATTTTTATAGATTTTAGGGTTTTTAGGATTTTCATGGGGTTATATGGTTTTTATGTTTTAGGGGTTTTCTGGTTATTAAGGGTTTTTTCGGGTTTTTAGTGTTTCAAATGTTTTTTTATGTTCTTAGGGTGTTTAGGGGTTTGAGGGTTTTTAGGGATTTTAAGGATTTTAGGGGATTTAGGGTATGTGAGTTTTTAGGGATTTTAAGGGTTTTTTGTGTGTTTTTATTGTTTTTTAAGGGATTTTAATTTTTTATCACTTTTAGGGATTTAAAGTTTTTTTAGAGTTTTTAGTGGGTTTTATGGTTTTATGTGTTTTTAGGGTTTTAAGGATTTAAAAGGGGTTTAAGGTTTTTATGGTTTTTAGAGTTATTAGAATTTTTATGTTTTAGGGGTTTTAACTGATTTTATATTTTTAATGTTTTCTTAGTGCTTTTCAGGTTTTTTAAGGTTTCTGTGTTTTTAGCTATTTTTAGGGGTATTTTGAATTTTTCTGAATTTTTAGGGTGTTTATGGATTTTGGGTTTTTTTGGTTTTTAGGGTTTTTATGATTTTTTTGGGATTAAAAAAATTTGTAAAGATTTTTAGGTATTTTATTTGTCTTTAGAGTTTTTCAACGTTTTAGGGGTTAAGAGGGGTTCTAGTGTTTTCAGTGGACTTTTAGGGGTGTTGTGGGTTTTTACATTTTTATAAGGGTTTTAGCATTTTTTAATGTTTTTTTCTTTTTAGGGTGTTTAGGGTTTTTTAGTTGTTTTATTGTTTTTTAAGGATTTTTAGTTCTTTTAGTTTTTTAAAGGTTTATCATGGGGTTTCAGTATTTTTAGGGTTCTATATTTTTGAGGTAATTTTGGAAATTTTTAGAAAATTTATGGGATATTACAATTTTGAGGAATTTTAGGGGTTTTGGGTTTTTAAGATTTATTGGAATTTAGTTTCTTTTGTGTTTTTGATAGGTTTTATATTTTTAGTTTTTTTTTTGAATGTTTTTAGATGTTTATGTGTTTCTAGAGTTTTAGTGGTTTTAGGGTTTTTTTGGTTTTTAGGATTGTTTATGGTTTTAGGGTCTTTTATGGTGTTTTAGGTTTAATGGTTTACAAGGTTTTTATAATTATTAGGTTTTTAGGGGTTTTATGTGTTTTTAGGTTTTATAGGTTTTCTTAGGGTTTTTTGGGTTTTAGAGTTTTTTTAATTAAGATGAATTTTTAGGGGTTTCTATAACTTTTATGGGTTTTAGGGTTTTTTTGGATTTTCAAGTTTTTTAGGGTATAGATGGTTTTTTTCAGGTTTTAGGGTTTTTTTAGTATTTTAGGTTTTTTATATTTTTTTCATTTTTAGGAATTTAAACTGTTTTTCGTGTATTTTTTGTGTTTTTATGGGTTTTTAATGTTTTTAGGGTTTTTATGGATTCTATGTGGTTTTAGGGATTTCAGGGGATTTTAGGGTTTTTAGCATTTTTAGGGATTTTATGTGTTATTATGTTTTTAATTATTTCTTATGGTTTTTAGGTATTTTCAAATTTTAGGGTTTTTAGTGTTTTGGGGGTTTTTATGTTTTTAGTTATTTATAGGAATTTTAAGGATTTTTATGGTTGTGTATTTTTTTTATGGATTTTGAGAGTTTTTTTGGTTTTTAGGGTTTTAGCATTTTTTTTTGGTTTTTTGGGTTTTATGTTTTTGGGGGGTTTTAAGGCCTTCTTAGGGTTCATAAGGGTTTTTATATTTTTTATGATTTTTGGGGTTTTTAGGATGTTTATGGGTTTTTCGGGTTTTTAAGGATATTGACCTTTTTACTAGATTTAATAGGTTTTGGGGGGTTTTGGTGTTTCTTTGTATTTTTAGGATTTTAAGGTTGTTTAGGGTTTTATATAGTTTTTTTGGGTTTAAATAGTTTTTAGAATTTTTATTCTATTTTTTGGGATTTTATTTGTTTTAATGATATTTTATGGTTTTAGTGTTTTTTTATAGTTATTTGGCTTTTGATAATTTTTTGGTTTTTAAGGGTTTTAGGTGATTTTTGGATTTTAGTTTTTTATTATAGTTTTTAGAGTTTTTTGGGTTTTTTAAATGTTTAGGGATTTTTATGGATTTTTAGGTTAATAATTGGTTTTTATGTTTTTAGAGTTTTTGAGGGTTTTGAGGGTTTTAGGGTTTTAATGGGTTCTTCGGGTTTTTAGTTTTTTTGAGTTTTTCTGGTTTTTAGAGTTTTATAATGTTTTTAGGGGTCTAAAGGGTTATTAGATATTTTACTGGGTTTTTTAGTATTTTAGGTTTTTATGTTTTTTTTGTAGGGGTTTTAAGTTTGTTTAAATTTTTAGGGATTTTTTAGGATTTTTTATTATTTTTTTATTATTTTTATGTGTTTTGGGTTATTAGAGATTTTGATGATTTTTAGGGTTTTAAGGGTTTTAGGCTTTTTAGGGCTTTTGCGATTAATTTTAATTTTTATGGGCCTTAAGTGTTTTGGGTTTTTAATTTTTTTTCTAAGTGTTTCTTTGCATTTTTAGGGGTTTTGACCTTTTGGTTTTAGGGTTTTTAAGGGATTTTATGTGTTTTAGGGTTTTTAGGATTTATGAGTTTTTAGCTTTTTAAATGGGTTTTTAGTTTTTAGTGGTTTTAGGGTTTTATAGGGTTTTACAGTTTTAATGTTTTTAGGATTTTTATTGGTTTGTTGGATTTTTTATGGGTTTTAAAGTTTTTAGTGTTTTTAGTTTTTGAGGGGTCTTAATTGTTTTTATATTTTAATGAATTCCCTAGGGGTTTTCAAGAGTTATCAAGGTTTCACATGTTTTTATGTATTTTCTTTGGTTTTTTTGGTTTCTTATAGTTTTTTATTGTTTTTGAGGGTTTTTAGGGCTCTTAGGGTTTTGGGTTAACCATTTTTTTGCATTTCGAGTTTTTTTATAATTTCAGTGGTTTATTGGTTTTTATATTTTTTTACATTTTTACAGGTTTCAAGGGTTTTTATAGTTTTTAGTGGTTTATGGTTTCATTGTTTTTATGGTTTTTATAGGTTTTTAGGGCATGAAAGATGCGAGGGTCGGGCTATTCCCAGCCCCCCAAAATATATTAAGAAGAAAAAAGGCACAGCAGACAAGGGAGGGTTTATAGTATTTTTAGAGTTTTTTAAAATTTATTGTGGTTTAAAGGGTTTTAAGAGTTTTTAGTGGGGTTTTAGGGTTTTCATTAGGTTTTAGGGTTTTTAAAATATTGTAGGTATTATTAATGGGGCTTTAGGTTTTTTGGGGTTTTCGGCATTTTATGATATTTTGGGATATAAGTGATGTTGTATTTTAGAGTTTTATTACATGTTTTTTGAGTTTTTTATTATATATTTATTTTTTTCGATGATTTTTAGGGGTTTTACAATATTTATGGATTTTTGGGGTTTTAAATAATTTTTATTATATTTAGGGGTTTAAGTGTTTCTAGAGTTATTATGTTTTTTGGGTTTTAGAGTTTTCAAAAAATTTCTTCTGGTTTTTAGAATTTTTAGATTTTTAGCCTTTTGTGGTTTAAATAGTTTTTGCAGTTTTAGGGGTTTTATGGGGTTTTAGGGTTTTTCATGGTTTTATGATTTTTGTGTTTTTAGGGGTTTTTAGGGTTTCATCATTTTTTATGTTTTTATGGTTTTTTTTTAGTTTTTAGGTCTTTGTGGTTTTTATAAGGTATTTGTGGATTTTTATGGGTTTTTATGGTTTTAGGGGTTTTTACTATTTTTGGGATTCTTAGGGATTTTCTGATTTTTCGGGTTTTTAGGGTTTTTTGAGTTCTTAAGGGTTTTAAGGTTTTTTGATTTTTTTAAATCTTTTTCTGGTTTTACAAGTTTTTAGAGTTTTTATATATTTTTAGGTTATTTAGGGGTTTTAAATGTTTTTTTTGGGTTTTTATTGTCTTTATGTTTTTTAGGAATTTTTTTGTTTTTTTATTTTTATGGGTTTAAATTTTTTAGGTTTTTAGGTTTTCTTAGGTTTCTTTTAGTTTTTTGGTTTTTTTAGGTCTTTAGATATTTTTATAGTTGTTTAGTATTTTCATGGTTCTTAAGAGTTTAGTGAAATTTATGGTATTTAGGGATTTTTAGGGTATTTAGTGTACATAGGTTTTTAAAGGTTTTTAGTTTTTCTAGTTTTATGTTTTTCTTAGTGTTTTCAGTATTTTTAGGGGTTTTTATGTCTTTAGGTATTTTATGGTGTTCTTAGGATTTTTTTGGTTTTTAGGATTTTAGGGATTTTGAGGGATTTTTTGGATTTTGGGGTTTTAGGGTTTTAGCTTTTTTAGATTTTTTGGGTTTTAAGTGTTTTTTGGGCTTTAAGATTTTATTATTGGTATTCTAGGGTTTTTAGGGGTTTTAAAGGATTTTTATTGTTTTTTTTTGTTTTTTATGAGTTTTTAAGGTTTTATGGATTTTTAGGGTTCTTTGTGTTTTGAGGGTTTTAGGGTTTTATAGTATTTTGGGGGGTTTTACGCTTTTCTTATTTTTTAGGGTTTTAATATTTTTTGTGTTTATTATGTCTTGTTGGGTTTTAAACTATTTCTAGAGTTTTTGTTGGGTTTTAGAGTTTCTATGGGTTTTTATGGTTTTATGGTTTTTAGGGGTTTTTATATTTATTATAGTTTTAAGGATTTTAATAGAATTTTTATGTTTTTTAGAGTTTTATCATTTTTAGAGGATTCAAGTGTATTTTTGGTTTTTAAGGTATTCTTAGTTGTTTCAAGTTATTTAGGGATTTTAAGGCTTTTATATGATTTTTTTTGTTCTTAGGGTTTTTCTGATTTTGAGAGTTTTTTCATTTTTTATAGTTTTAGGGTATTTATAATTTTTTATGTTTTAATTTTTTTTGGTTTTCTTATGTGTTTTCTGGGTTTTTATAGGTTTTTATGTATTTAGATGTTTTTTCGATTTTTTTATTATTTTTATTGGTTTTTATGGGTTTGAGGGATTTTGAATGTTCTATGGGTTTTTTCGGTTTTTGGGGTATTTTGGTGTTTTTAGGGGTTTTTTATGGTTTTTAGAGTTTTTTAATATTTTTAAGGATTTAAAAGGTTTTAGGATTTTTTTAGTGGGTTTTATGGTTTGTATGGGTTTTAGGGATTTTAATGGTTATTAGGATGTTTTTATGGTTTTTAGAGGTTGTAGGTTTTTGGGGTCTTCTTAGGATCTTTAAGGGATTTTAGATTTTTTTTGGATTTTAGGAGTTTCTTAGGTGATTTCATGGTTTTTTATTGTTTTAAATTTTTAGGGATTTTTATGGAATTTTTTTATTTTTCTTTTGGGAATTTATGCATTTTGAGGGATTTTTGGATTTTATTATTTATTAGGGGTTTTAGCGTTTTTTATGTTTTTTGGGGTTTAAAGATTTTTAAGGTTTTAAAGGTATTCTTAGGGGTTCTATGGGTTTTTTGGGTTATACATTTTTAGGTGTTTTTATGAATTTTTTCAGATTTATATTGGTTTTAGGATTTTAGTGATTTTGAGGGGTTTTATGGTTTTATGTTTTTTTAGGTTTTTTGATTTTTTTGAGTTTGGAATGGTAAAAGGTTTTTATAGTCTTTAACATTTTATGGGTTTGAAGAGTATTTAGGTATTTTAATTGGTTTTTAGGGGTTTAATGGGTTTTTAGTTTTTAAAGTTTTTTAGGAATTTTTATGGGTGTTCGGGGTAATTAAGGCTTTTATGGTCTTTTCATATTTTTCGCATTTTTAGGTTTTTTGGGGTTTTATGTTTATTGATGATTTTAATGTTTTATTATAGTTTTTATGGGTTTTTTTATTTTTTTAGGGGGTTTAGAGATTATTTTGGTTTTTTAGGGTTTTTAAGAATTTTGAGGGATTTTTGGGAGGTTTTAGGGATTTTTAGGGTTTGTAGCATTTTTAGGGTTTTTAGGGATTTTTATGGGTGTTCGGGGTAATTAAGGCTTTTATGGTCTTTTCATTTTTTTCTCATTTTTAGGTTTTTTGGGGTTTTATGTTTATTGATGATTTTAATGTTTTATTATAGTTTTTATGGGTTTTTTTATTTTTTTAGGGGGTTTAGAGATTATTTTGGTTTTTTAGGGTTTTTAAGAATTTTGAGGGATTTTTGGGAGGTTTTAGGGATTTTTAGGGTTTGTAGCATTTTTAGGGTTTTTAGGGATTTTACGTGTTTTATTTTTTTATGGATTTCATTGGGCTTTCCGAGGTTTTAGTGTTTTTTAATGTTTTCATGAATTTTTAGATATTTTATAGTATTTTTATTCCCTTCTAATGTTTTTTGGGAATTTGAGGGGTTTTGGGGTTTGTAGGATCCTTATGTGTTTTTATGGTTATTTTGGGGTTTTAGGGTTTTAGGGTTTTTTGAGTTTTTCGGGGTTTGAATAGTTTATAGATTTTTTTATTTTTTTTAGAGGTTTAATTTATTTTTATTATTTAGTATTTCTTAGGGTTTTTATTATTTTATGTTATTAGGGCTTTTTATGGCTTTTAGGGGTTGTAAGGTCTTTCAATGTTTTAATGTTTTTAGGTTTTTTAGGGATTTTTAGTGTTTTTAGGTTTTATGGGGTTTTTTTTGGTTTTAAGGGTTTTAGGGTTTCTTAATTTTTTTGGATTTTTTTGGAATTTTATGTATTTTTAGGGTTTATTAAGGGTTTTAGGTATTTTGAGGGCTTAATGTTTTTTAGGATTTTTAGATTTTTTTTTGTTTTTGGGGGTTTAAAGTGTTTTGGTTTTTAATTTTTAAGAAGGTTTTTTTACATGTTTTAGGGTTTTGGTTATTTTTAAGGACTTTAATGGTTATATGTATTTTTATGGATTCGGAGGGTTTTATGGGTTTTTAGGATTTTTTTGGTTTTTTAGTGTTTTTTATGTTTTTAAGGTTTAATTGTTTTAGGGTTTATAAGTTTAATTAAGGTTTTTCACATTTTTAGAAGCTTTTTTTAGGGATTTTAGGGATTTCTAGTATTTTTATGTATTTTAAGGTGTTTTTGAAATTTTGAGGGGCCTTTTGTGTTTTTAGCAATTTTTAGGGTTTTAGGGGGCTTAGGAGTTTTTAGGTTTTTATGGTTTTATTATGGTTTTATTCGGTTTTTAGGGTTCTTTTACATTTTAGGTACTTTTAGGATTTTTATTGGTTTTTGGGGTTTTATTTATTTTGATAGTTTTTAGAGTTTTTAGGTTTTTAATGAATTTTTGGGTTTTAGGGCATTTTTTGAGTTTGTATTGTTTTTTGGTTTTCTAATGTTTTAAAAGTTTTAACGGTTTGAATGGTTTTTGGAGTTTTTAGAGGGTTTTTTTGTTTTTTTTGGGATTTTATAGTTTTTAAAGGTTTATAGGTTTTTCAATGTTTTTAGTGGTCATTATGGTTTTAGGGTATTTTAGAGTGTTTACGGTTATTTGGTTTTCCATGGGTTTTTTGTTTCTTTTGTTTTTAATGGGTTCTATATAGTTTTTATGATTTTTATGGGTTCATATGTTTTTATGGATTTTAAGGGATTTTTATGGTCTTTACGGATATTTTGATTTTGAGGTTTTTAGGGTTTTTAGAGGTTTTTTATTTTTTAGGGTGTTTAGATTCTTTTAGGGTTTTAGGGGTTTTAAGTGTTTTTAATTTTTATGTTTTTTAGGGTGTACATTTTTTTAGGTATTTTTACAATTTTGGAAATTTAAATGATTTTTTAGATTTTTTTTGGTTTTTTGATTTTTAAGGATACTTGGTGTTTTTAGGGTTTTTGAGGTTTTTCGGTTTTTTATAGTTATTTTCTATTTTTATTATTTTAAAGGTTTTATAGAGATTTTAACATTTTTATAGGTTTAAAGGGTTTTTAAATTTTTTTGGTTTTTAGGGTTTTTATGGTATTTTGTTGTTTTTTTGGTTTTTTATAGTTTTTTTACTTTTTAGGTTTTTAAGAGTTTTTGACATTTTTAGGGGTTTAGAGATTTATTAATTCTTTTGTAGGTTTTTAGGGTTTTTATCAGGTTTTAGGGTTTTTCATGGTTTTAAAAGGTTTTTTTTATTTTGGGTTGTTTAGGGATTTTAGGAGTTATTAGTTTTTTATGCTTTCTTATGGGTTTTCAGAGGTTTTATGTGTTTTTAAAATTTTAGGTATTTTTTAGGATTTTTTATTATTTTTATGGTTTTTTAGTGGTTTTGGGATTTTGAGTGTTTTAGGGTTCTTATGGTCATTTTATGGTAGTCAATGTTTTTAGTGTTTTAGGGGTATCAATTTTTTAAGGTTTTTAATATTTTTTAGGATTTTTCAGTTTTTTAGGGGTATTTATGTTTTTAGGGATTTTACATATTTCTAAGATTTTTTAGGTTTTTATGGTTTCTAGGGATTTTATGGTTCTTTAGGTTTTTTTTAGTTTTCTGGTGTTTTATGTTTTTTGGGTTTTTAGGGGTTTTTAGGTTGTTTTAGTTTTCATGGGGTTCTAGATTTCCTGAATATTTTTAGGGGTTTAAAGGATTTTTAGTTCTTTTAGTCGGTTTTAGAGATTTTTCTAGTTTTTATGGTTTTTAGGAGTTTTATGGTTTTTATGTTCTTTTATGTATTTTTATCATTTTTTGGTTTTTTAGGGGTTTTTTATTTTTTAGGTTTTTAATTTTGTCTTAGGGATTTCATAGTATTTACAGTTTTCTAATTTTTAGGTATTTTTGGGTATTTTTTAGTATTCTAGGTTTGTAGTGTTTTTAAGGAATTTACGTGGGTTTAGGGTTTTTTGAATTTTTGGGTTTTTAGAATTTCTATGGTTTTTATGGGTTTTATGTGGGTTTAAGTGTTTTTATATTTTTTATGTTTTATATGAATTTTTCATGTTTTTATGGTATTTTTAGGGATTCTTAAGGATTTTTTAGGATTTTTATGGTATTTTAGGATTTTATGGGAGTTTTTGGGTTTTTTGTGTTTATTATGGTTTTATGATTTTTTATGTTTATTTTTGGATTTCAGGGTTAGTTTTTGTTTTTAGGGTTTTAATGGTTTTTTGAGTTTTTAATGTTTTTAGTTTTTTAAAGGGTTTTTAGAGTTTTTAGTAGTTTTTAGTATTTTATTGTATTTAATTTTTTTGGGGTTTTTTTTGGTTTTTTGGGTTTTAGGGACTTTCAGTGTGTTTTCCCATATTTATGTTTTTAGGGGTTTTATATATTTTTGGAATTTAATTTTTTCTTAGGGTTTAAAAGTGGTTTTAGGGATTTTTGACATTTTTAGGGAATTTTTTTTATTTTTTGGATTTTTATGTTTTATAGGGATTCAGTGGTTTTTAGGGATTTATATTTTTTATGGGTTTTAGTTTTTTTTTGGTTTTTAGGGGTGTAATGTTTTTTAGGATTTTAATGTTTCCATATGGTTTATAGGGATTTTTACTTTTTAAAGGAATTTTAGTGGTTTTTATGGAGTTTTATGGTTTCTACGATTTTTATGGATTTTTATGGATTTTGATGGTTTTTAGGGTTTTAGTGTTTTTACAATTTTTACATGGGTTAACTGTTTACAGGTTTTAACGTTTACTTACAGTTTCTAAGGGTCTGATTTGTTTTATACTTTTTAGGATTATTAAAAAAATTTAAGAAATCTTATGGGGTTTTTTGGGGTTTCTGGGATTTTAATGAGGTTTTTAGGTTTTTTCTAGGTTTTTAAAGGGTTTAAGTGTTTTTAGGGTTTTAGGATTTTCTTAGGGTTTTTATCATTTTCATGTTTTAGTAGTTTTTTGGACATTTATGGAATTTTAAGGGTTTTCAGGTTTTTAGGGATTTTGAGGGTTTTTATGGTTTTAATGGATTTTTTGGGTTTTTAGGGTTTTTTCGGGTTTTAGGATTTTTTTTAATTTTTTATAGTTTTAAACATTTTTTGGGGTTTAATATATTTATAGAGTTTTTACTTTTTTGCGGGTTTTTATGGGTTTTAAGGTCTGTCATTTTTTAGCTGTTTATGGTTTTAGGGGTTTTATCGTTTTAGGGTATGTTAGGGTTTTTTGAGTTTTTAGGTTTTCCTAAGGATTTATCAGTTTTTAGGTTTTTATGGATTTATTACGATTTTCAGGGGTTTTAGGGTTTTTATGGTTTTAATTTCTTTAGGATTTTAAGGATATTTAATTTTTTTGGGGACTTTTAGGGGTTTAAAGGTTTTTAGGGTTGATAAGGGGGGTATTTGGGGTTTTAATAGTTTTTAGGTTTTTAATTATTTCTGTGTGTTTTTATTGTTTTTTGGGTTTTTACATTTTTTGGGATTTTTAGGGCTTTTTATGATTTTTAGGATTTTTAGACTTTTTAAGTCTCTTGTGGGTTTTTAGGGTTTTTATGTTCTCTGGGTTTTTAGGGTTTTTGATTTTGTTATTTTTTTAATGGGTTTCTTGTGTTTTTTAGTGTTTTTAGGGGTATAAAAGGTTTTAGTTTTTATTTTTTGTTTTTCAGGATTTTATGGGGATTAAGGTATTTTTTAAAGATTGAATGCTTTTATGGTTTTTAGGGTAATTCATTGTTTTTATAATATTTTATGTTTTTAGGGGGTTTAATTATTTTTAGGGTTTTAAGGTATTTTAAGGTTCTTTCGGTGTTTAGGGGTTTTTTTCTTTAGGGAATTTTAGGGAGTTTTCAAAATTTTAATGGTATTAGGAATTTTTATTCATTTTGATGGGTTTATGGGGTTTTTTATTTTTTTAGAATTTTTTGGGTTTTTTGTTTTTAGGGTTTTTTGAGTTTCTAGGGGTTTTTATTTTTTTATAATTTTTTACCATTTTTAGAATTTAAATGGTTACTTGTGTTTTCATGGTTTTTAGAGTTTTTAAGGGTTTCTAGGGGTTTTCAAGGTTTGAAGGGGTTTATGGGTTTACAGTTTTTAGGGTTTTTATAATTTTTAGGGTTTTTAAGGGTTTTATTTGTTTTTAGGTTTTTAGAGATTTCCTAGGTCTTTTAGGTGTTTTAGGGTTTTTTACATTTTTATGTAATTTTAAGGATTTCTTTAGTATTTTTATGGTTCTTAGGAGTTTTAGGGATTTTTGGAGGTCTTATGGTTTTTAATATTTCTATCATTTTAATGATTTTTGGAATATTAATGTTTTTAAGGTTTTATTAGGTGTTTTCAAAGGTTTTAGGGGTATTTATGATATTTGGTATTTTTTGGATTTTATTGTTTTTATGGGGTTTAGATATTTTTACGGTTTTTAGGGATTTTTAGGGTTTTTATGGGTTTTTGGGTTTTTGGTTTTTTCTTGAGTTTTTAGTTTTTTACTATTTTAATGTTTTTATATTTTAAGGGGATTAAAGTATTTTTAGAGTTTTAGTGTATATTTACGGTTTTTAGGGTTTTTAGGGTTATTTTATAGTTTCTTGGTGTTTATGGTTTTCAAGTTTTTCTCGGGTCTTTTAGGGTTTTTAATATTTCTAGGTTTTTTTAGGTATTAAAGGCATTCTTGGTGTTTTTATGGGTTCAGGGGTTTTTATTTTTTTGGTACTTTTTTTATTATTTTTGTGGTTTTTATGGTTTTTAGTGATTTTTATGGGTTTTAATGTTTTTAGGAGTTCTAGGATTTTTAGGGTTGGGGTTAGGGTTTTTCTGAGTTTTAGGGGTTTAAATGTATTTTAGATTTTTTAAAGATTTTAGGAAATGAAGGCTCGAGAACAAGTGAACCTGGACCCCCAAAATTTATTAAAAAAGAGATGGAACCAACAAAACACTACAAGGAGGGGTTATAAATGCAGGTGTGGAGATCACCCCTCATATCGGACTCCAGAAACTGGAAGCCTGAGGATGGTGCAACAAAAGACCACATCGAGCCCCTTGCTATAATCGCCAGCTTGGAAAGGGAATTTGCAATGTAGTTCACCACTCAATAGCCACATGTGACATGAAGATCGAGGCCTTGACAACGTGTAAGGAATTCTGTCAATTGGGGAAGAATCCTCTAAGGGACTCTACCATATTTTTTAAGGACCTCCACGGTAAGCATTAAGTCAGATTCATTAAATATTTTATGTGTTTAAAGGGTTATTATAGATTTTAGTGGGTAATGGGTGCTTTATGAGGTTATTAGGGTTTTATATGTTTTAGGGGTTTTAGCGGTTTTTGGTTTTTAGGGTCATTTAGATATTTTAGCATTTTTATATTGTTCGGGATTTTAAGTGTTTTTTATTTTTTAAGTTTTTCATAGGTTTTTATGGGTTTTTAGGGTTTTTAGACTTTTTTGGAATTTGTAGGGATTTTTTATAATTTTTATGCGATTTTAGGGGTTTTAGGGTTTTTTGTTTGCATGGAGTTTTAGAGGTTTTATGTTTTTTTAGAGTTATTTAATCTTCTTATAGGATTAAATGGTTTTTAGGGTTTTTAGTGTTTTTAGAGGTTATAAGGGTTTTAGGATTTTTCATGGTTTTTATGGGTTCTTTGATGTTTTTATGGTCTTTTAGGATTTTTAGCGTTTTTATGCTTTTTATGTTTTTAGGGGTTTTAATTGTTTTTAAGTTTTCAATTTTATAATAGTATTGATTTAGGATTTGAGGGTTTTTTAATTTTTTTGGTTTTTATGGACTTTTTATGATTTTTAGGTTTTTTAGGGATTGGAGGGATTTTGAGGGTTTTTATGTGTTTTCGGATTTTTATGAGCTTTTACAGATTTTAATATTTTATGATTTTATTACCATTTTTAGTGGTATAATTGGTTTTTTATTTTTTAATATTTTTTGGGTTATTATTCATTTTATGGTTTTAATGGTTTTGGAGGGTTTTTTTGGGTTTTAGTTGGGGGTGGGGTAGGGTTTTTAGGGACTTTTAGGGTCTTTTAGGATTTTTTAAATTTTTTAAGTTTTTAAGGGTTTTAAGTGTTTTAGGTTTTTAATGTTTTCATAGAATTATTGAGGGTTTTTATTGTTTTTTATATTTCAAATATTTTTATTTATTTTCTAGGAATTGTATTTTTTTGGATTTTTAGGATTTATGAGAGTTTTTAGGATTTAAAGGGTTTTTAAGTATTTTTAGTGTTTTTTATGTTTTTATGGGTCTAATTTTTTTGGTTTTTGAGGTTTTATCAATGTTTTCATGGATTTTAGTGGTTTTTATATTTTTTAGGATTTTTAGGGATCCTTTATTATTTTAATGGTTTTTAGGGTTTTGGGGATTTTAAGGATTTTTTTGGGTTTTTGGGTTATTATTTTTTTTGAGTTTGTAAATAGAGTTAAGGTTTTAATAACTGTTTTACGTTTTTTGGTGTTTAAAGTATTTTTAGAGTTTTTAGTGGGTTTTAGTGTTCTTATGGGTTTTCAGAGATTTATGTTTTTTAGAGATTTTTTGGGTTTTATGGGTTTTTAGGGTTTTTAGGTTTTTTAGTTATTTAAGAGTTTTAATGTTTTTAGGGTATAATTAAGGTTTTCATTGTTTTCTTAGGGGTTTTTAATTTACAGAGTTTTTTTAATCTTTTAAGAATTTTTTGGGATTTTTTAGGTTTTTTTATAGTTTTCTAGGGTTATATAAATTTCTAGGGTTTCATGGGCTTTTAGAGTTTTATTATTTTATAGTTTTAGTATTTTTAGACTTTTAGGGGTTTTTTGTGTTTTTAGGTTTTTAGGTTTTTAATTTTTTTATAAGGATTTTTATGGTTTTAGGGTTTTTTATGTTTTTATGTATTTTAGGGAATTTTTAGTGTTTTAATGTATTTTGAGGGTTTTATGGTTTTTATGTTTTTAATGCCTTTATGGTTTTTTGGGATTTTAGGATTTTTTGTTTGTGAGGTTTTTAATGGATCTTTATTTTTTTTAAACGTGTTTAGTGTTTAAATGGATATTTAGACTTTTTAGTGGTTTTGAGGTTTTATGGGGTTTTAGGCGTCTTTGGGATTTATGGAATTTATTGTTTGAAGAGTTTTTTTGGGGTTTTAGGGACTTTTATGGTTTTGTTTTTCATTTTTAAGTTTTAGTGGTTTAAGTGTTTTTATTTATTTATGGATTTCTAAGGGTTTTTAGTATTTTTGGGATTTTTATATCTATAAGGATTATATGGATATTTTATGATTTTTATATTTTTTTGGTGTTTTAGGGATTTTGAGGGTTTTTATAGTTTTTATCATTTAGTAGGGGTTTTAAGGGTTTTAAGTGTTTTTAGGTTTTAATGTTTTCTTATATTTTTAGGGGTTTAGGGTTTTTTATATTTTATGAATATTTTGGATTTTTGGATTTTATTGGTGTTTAGAGTTTTTAGTGATTTTCAGGGATTTTAAGGTTCTAGAGTTTTAGGGTTTTTATGGGTTTATTGGGTTTCTAGGGTTTTTGGAGATTTCTAAGGATTTATAGAGTTTTTAACATTTTTTTGTTTCAAGGTTTTTTAGATTTTTACTGGGTTTTTAGTATTTTTATGGTGTTTTAGGGGGTTTTATGGTTTTAGGGGGTTTTATGGGTCCTATTGTTTTTAGTATTTTTAGAGTGTTTTGGGTTTTTATCATTTTTTAGGTATTTTAAGGGTTTTATATGATTTTATTTTTTATTGTTTTTTTTTTCAGTTTTCTAGGAATTTTAGGTTCTTTTACATTTTTATAGATTTATGTAGTTTTTAGTATTTTTATGGATTTTTAGTGTTTTTGGTGATTTTTGTGGGTTTTCAAGGGTTTTTAATATTTTAAGAGTTTTATAACATTTTTAGGTACTTAAAGGGATTTTAGATCTTTTAGTGGATTTAGTATTCTTATTGGGTTTTGGGATGTTTAAGGTTTTATGGTGATTTATAGTTTTTAGTTGTTTTTAGTGTATTCTATAGTTTTTATAATTTTAGGGGTTTTAGGGGAGTTAACGGTGTTAGGGTTTTCATATGGTTTTGTTAGGTTTTTTGGGTTTTTCAATTTTTTGTGGGATTTTAGGATTTTTAGGATTTGTATGATCTTTTAGGGTTTTCATGGATGTCTAGGGTTGTAGATTTTTTGGCATTTGAGTATTTTTTTTATGTTTTAGAATTTCAAGGTTTTTTGTTGTATTAAGTGTGTTTATGTTTTTAATTCTATAAGGGTTTTTAGGGTTTGAGGGTTTTTAGGGATTTTAGTGATTTTTAGTATTTTTATGGTTTTGGGTGTTTAGAGATTTTGAAGAATTTTATGGTTTTTAATGTTTTAATAGATTTCATTGTGTTTTTTTGTTTTAGGGATTTATTTAGTGTTTAAGGGTTGTAGGTTTTTAAAAACTTTTAGGGGTTTATTTATTTTAGTGTTTTTAGCAGATTGGATGTGTTTTCATCGTTATAAGTATTTTAATGGGTTTTTTATGGTTTTTGGGGGTTTGGGGGTTTAAGGTATTTTGGGGGGTTTTGGCATTTTTTATGTTTTTATGGGTTTTAAGTGTTTATAGTTGTTTAAGGTTTTCATATGGGTTTTAAGGGGTTTTTAAATTTTAAGGGATTTTTAAATATTTTTTAGGATTTATGGGTTTTAGGGTTTCTTCTGATTTTAAGAGTGTTTTTAGTTTTTTATGTTTTTAAGGGTTTTTAGTGTGTTTTTCATTTCTATGGTTTTTACAGTTTTTAATGGTTTTTAGTGTTTTTATGGATTTTAGGGTATTTAATGGTTTTTGGGGTTTTTATTTTTTTAGGGGTTTTAGTTTTTAAGGTTATTTATTGTTTTTAGTTTTTTGTAGGTTTTTTTAGGAGTTTTAACTATTATATGGTTTTTGTGGTTTTATTCAGCTTTTTAGTATTTAATTTTTTTTCCAAGTTTTTGGATTTCATAGAATTTTTTGGGTTTAAGGGTTTTTAGGGTTTCTAGGGGTCTTAAGGATTTTATGTTTTTTTTTAAATATTTTTTTTGAGTTTTTAGGGTTTGTATTCTTTTAAGAGTTTTTATCATTTTTAGTGGTTAAATGGTTTTTATAGTTTAATTTGGTTTTTAGGATTTTTATTGGGTTTTAGTGTTTTTATGTATTTATGGGTTTTAATGATTTTAGGGTTTTTTTGTGTTTTATGGTATTTTTGGTTTTTTAGAAATTTTTAGGTTTTTAGGGGATAATTGTTTTTAGGTTTTTATGTTTTTAAGGGTTTTCATGGTTTTTGGGGGGGTTTTACATTTTTAGGGGTTTTAGGGTGTTTATAGTATTTTATTTGTTTTTAGATTTTTTGGGATTTTGGGTGTTTTTCATGGTTTTAGTGGTTTTACCTGGTTTTAGAGGTTTTATCATTTTTAGTTTTTATAGTTTTTTAGTGTTTTTAGTTGTTTAAGTTTTTTGTTGGGGTTTTCTGGGTATTTAAGGATTTTTTTCATTTTTAGGGCTTTAAGGTTTTTTACTTTTTTGTGTATTTTTATGTATTTTTTAGTATTTTTATGATTGTTTAGGGTTTTTAGAGTTTTTGAAAGTTTTTAGGGTGTTTAAGGTTTTAAGGGTTCATTAGGGTTTTATTGGTTTTTATGCTTTTATGTTACTTAGGGTTATTGATGGTTTTTAGGGTTTTTAGGTTTTTATATATTTTAGAGGGTTTTACTATTTTAATGGTTTTTATGTTTTTTATGTATTTTGAGGGTTTTTTTTAATTTTTTGGTTTTTTTGGGTTTTAGGATTTTTTTATGTTTTTTAGGGTTTTATGGTTTTTTAGAGTTTTAGAACATTTGTATGGGTTTGAACGTTTTTTAGATTTTTTTTTATTTTTTTTTGTGATATTTTGGGTCTTTAAGGTTTTTTAGGGTGTTTATGGGTTTTTATGGTTTTGGGGTTTTTAGGGGATTTATGTTGTTTTAGGATTTTAAGGATTTCTTTTAGTTTTTCAGGTTTTTAGGGTTCTTATGTTTTCAGAGATAATTTGATATTTTTAAAGATTTTTATAGGATTTACTATTTAAGGGTTTTGAGGGGTGTTTTTTTGTGTTTTAAGGGTTTTATTAAGGGTTTTTTGGGTTTTAAGAGTTTTTTTCGTTTTAGGGTTTTTAAGGTTCTTAGAGTGGTTTAACATTTTTAGGGGTTTAAAGGGTTTTTATAGTTTTAGTAGGTTTTAGTGTTTTTATAAGTTTTTAGGGATTTTTATGGTTTTCATGTGTATTTATGATTTTAAAGGGTTTTAAATGTCTTTTAGGGTTTTTATAATTTTTATGTTTTTAACAGATTTATGTTTTTTTGGATTTGATAATGGATATTAGGGTATTTAGGATGTTTTACTATTTTGGGGATTTTTTGGGATTGTTTAAGACTTTTCTGGTTTTTATCATTTCTTATGGGTTTTCCCATTTTTTAAGGTCTTCTATGTCTTTAGGGATTTTTTTGGACATCTATGGGTTTTTAGAATTTTTAGGGACATTGAGGGTTTTTATGGTTTTTGGATTTTATGGTTGTTTTGGGTTTTTAGTTTTTTTTTCATTCTCGAGTTTTATGGGTTTTTTTAATATTTTTATGGGTTTAAAGGGTTTTTATAGTTTTTAGTTTATTTTCGGGGTTTTATGGGGTTTTAAGGTTTTATGTGATTTTATGGTTTTTAGGGTGTTTACGGGGTTTTAGGATTTTACCGCTTTAAGTTTTTTTTGGGTTTCAGGTGTTTTTAGGTTTTTAGGGTTTTTTTTATATTTTTAGGAACTTTTAGGTTTTTTTCAGGTTTTTTATGATTTTTGAGTACTTTTATTTATTTTGAGGGATATCATGGTCTCTATGTTTTTTGGGTATTTAGGTATTTTTTTAGTTTTGTTGTGTTTGTAAGGTTTTCATATTTTTTTATCATTTTGGGGGTTAAAAGAGGTTGTTCAGTTTTTTGGTGGGTTTTTAGTGTTTTTAACAGTATTAAGGGGTTTTGAAAATTTTTAGGGTGTGTTTGGATTTTTATTGTTTTTAGTGTTTTAGGATTTTTTGGTAATTTAATTTTTTTTATGGTTTTCATAGGTATTTTTAGGGTTTTATAGAGTTTTTTATTTTTTTATGGATTTTATTTCTTTTTAGGGTTTTTAAAAATCTTGAAGGTATTGAGGGGTTTTTGGGTTATTATATTATTTATGGTCATTGAATTTTTAAAATTAATATATGGTTTTAAATCATTTTTAGAGTTTTTAACATTTTTAGGACTTAATGGGATTTTATTTTTTTAGTTGTTTTTAGGGGTTCATATGGTTTTTAGGGGTTTTGGGTTTTTTTGGTATTCTAGGGGTTTTACCATTTTTATATTTTTAGGGGTTTATGTGTTTTTAGTCTAGGTGGTTTTCTTAGGGTATTTGAGGGTTTTTCATGTTTTTAAGTATTTCATGTCCTTTATACTATTTTATGGTTTTTTTTGAGATTTTAGGGATTTTGAGGGTTTTAGGGTTTTTTAGGGTCATATGGTTTTTTTAGGTTTTTTTTGAGTTTTTATATTTTTTTGGATTTCATAACACTTTTAGGGTTTTAAGGGGTTTTTAGTGTTTTAGGGGCTATTATGTTATTTAGTGTTTCTAAATGTTTTTAGGTTTTTTTTATCATTTTTAGGGTTTTTAGGGATTTCATCATTTTTATGGGTTTTATTTTTTTATGTTTTTCTTGTGGTTTTTTAGATTTTTGGTTTTTTATATTTTTTTGAGATATTTAGGGTTATTTTTTGATTTTTAGGTTTTTAAGGGATTATGGTTTTTAATTCTATTAAGTGATTTTAAGGGTTTTTTTGTTCTTAGGATAAAGAGGGTGTGAGGCAGGCATTGTCGATCCCCCCAAATTTATTATGAAAAATAAATTACAAGGCATTAGAGAGGAGGATCGAAAAACTGGGTATGTGAAACCCCATTCATGTCTGAGTCCACAAAGGATGTACAAAAGATAGGGGTAACAAAGGACCAAAATGAGATCCTCTCCTCAATTGACTTCTTTGAGAGGATGTCGTCCACCATATTTGCCTCTCTATATGAATGTGTGACTTTGATTGTAAGGGCACAAGATGCGTCAAGGCATTATATCCATTGAGTTAGAAATCGCCAAGGTACTTGTCGTGATTTTCTTTTCAAGTCCTCCACCCAGGGATTCACTTTAAAGGCAGTTCCATATCCGATTAAATAAAAAAAATCCTCTTAGTGTTTTTTTGTTTTTAACGTATTCTATGTACTTTCATGATTTTTAATGGATTTTAAATTTTTTGGGATTTTTAGGGCCTCTTAGTATTTTTATGGGGTTTTAATGGTTTTTAGGGATTTTGAGAGTTTTTTGGGTTTTTTGGAGGTTTAGGGTTTTTAGTAATTTTTCGTGTTTAAGTGTTTTTGTATTTCTAGGTTTTATTAGGGGTTTTTAGGATTTCAGTTTTTTTTAAAATATTTAGATATATTTAGGATTTTTTAGAATTTTTATGTGATTTTTTTGGTTTTATAAATTTTAATAGATTTTATGGTTTTATTCAATTTTTAAACTTTTTTTGAGTTTTTAGGTTTTTAAAGATTTTTTTAGAGTTTTTAGAATTTTTAGGGGTTTAAAGGGTTTAAATAGTTTTTAATGATTCTTAGGGTTTTATGGGGTTTTATGTGTTTTAGGGATATTAGGGATTTTTATTGTTTTTTGGGTATTTAAGGGGTTTTATCGTTTTTTAGGTTTTTAGGGGATTAAAGTGTTTTTATTTTTGAAGTTTTTAGTAGGATTATCTAGTGTTTTTATGATGTTTTAGAATTTTTATGGGGTTTTATGAGTTAATTTTTTATTTTTAGTGTTTTTAGGGATTTAATTTTTTTAGAGGTTTTAGAAATTTTAACATTTTTAGGGGTTTAATGTTTTTATGGTTTTTAATGTTTCCCTAGGGTTTTTCAAAGGTTTATGTATTTTTTATATTTTTTATGGATTTTTATGGATTTTTTAGTATTTTTATGATATTTTTTGTATTTTTCGGGATTTTGAGGCTTTTAGGGTTTTTTGTTTTTTTTTGGGTTTTTAGGGTTCCTAATGTTTTTAGGGTTTTTATGGATTTTTAGAGTTATTACTATTTTTAGAGTTTTATGTATTTCTATAATTTTAACTTGGTTTTTTGGGGTCTAATTGGTTTTTTTAATGTTTTTAGAGAATTTTATGGGTTCTCAAGGCTTTTAGGGTATTTATAGTCTTTTAAAATTGTAATTTTTTTATGTTTTTTCTATGGGGTTTAATTGTTTTTTATGTTTTTAATGGTTTTTTAATTTTTCTTTGGTTTTTATGGTTTTTTATATTTTTAGGGTGTTTTAGGGTTTTTCAGATTTAATAGTTTTTTAAAGGTTGGGGCCGAATCCTTAATTTATTATTAAACAAAAGACCTCTTTAGACTAAGTAGAGGGTAACCCATTAAATATCCCGAAGGCCCAAGGCCAAGTGGCCTGCATACAGTGATAGAAAGCCCATGTTTTGGCCCAAAGGACCCCTCGATGAACAGTACTAGTACAGTACCCGCGCTGCTACTGTACTTGATAAAGTACCACCACCGCTACAGTACTTGCAATAGTCCTCCGCTGCTACAGTGCTGCCACTGTTACAGTCCTCCGCTTCTACATTGCCCTGCTACAATGCTGCTACAGTGCCCTGCTACAGTACTCGGGAATTCTCCCCTTCCGGGATTTGATCCTAGGACTTTTGGATGCTAAGAAGAAGCCTGAACCACTAGGGTACATGCTATTTGGCATTGAGATTTTATAGTTTTTCGGGGTTTGTAGCATTTTTAGGGGTTTTAATTGTTTTTATGTTTTTAAGGGTTTCTTTGGGTTTTTTTTGTTTTTCGGGTTTTTAACATTTATTGACATTTTAGAGCATTTATAGGATTTTTTTGTGTCTTTTAGTGTTTTTGGTAATTTAAGAGTTTTGGGGTTTTTTGGGTATTTAGGGGGTTTTTAGGGGTTTTAGAGTTTTTTAGAGTTTTTTAGTGTTTTTATATTTTTTTTACCAATTTTAGGGGTTTAAAGTGTTTTATAGTTTTTAGTGGTTTTAAGCTATATTTTTTAAGTGTTTTAGGGTTTTTATGGTTTATGGAGTTTTAGGGTCCTTAGGGTTTTAACATTTTTAGGTTTTTAGGGGTTTTTAATGTTTTTAGGATTTAAGGATATCTTTTTCTTTTAGAGGGGGTTTCGTTCATTTTATATTTTTAGGAAATTTTGGGTAATTTTTTTGAATTTTATGGTTTGTTAGGTTTTTAGGGGGTTGTAGGGGTTTTAGGGTTTTTAAGGCTTTTAAAGGTTTTTAGTTATTTTAGGTTTTTAAGGGTTTAATTTTGTTTTTTTATTTTAATTTTTTCTTATATTTTTTAGGGATTCTTACATTTTAAAAGCTTTTTATGGACATTGTAATATTTTTTTGGTCTAAGGTTTCTTATGGATTTTTATTGTTTTTTGGGGTTATAGGGTTTCTAATTTTTTTATTCTTTTTTTTACTTTTTAGGGGATTGAGTGTTTTAGGTTTTTATGTTTTCATTGGGGTTTTTATGGTTTTTTATATTTTTAGAGATTGTTTAGGTTTGTTATGGATTTTTAGAGGTTTTCAAAATTTTGATAGTTTTATGGTTTTTTAGGTTTTTAGCGTTTGTTAGGTTTTTAGGTGGTTTAAGTGATTTTATGTTTTTATGTTTTTGTTAGTGTTTTCATAGGTATTTATGGTTGTTTATATTTTAGGTACTTTAGGTAATTTTTCTAATTTTTATGGTTTTATGGTTTTATTGATTTGGAGTTTTTTTAGGGATTTTGGGTTTTAATGTGTGTTTTTTGGGTTTCTAGGGTTTTTTTAGTTTTTACTCTTCTATTGGGTTTTTAAATATTTTAATTAATAATTGTATTGAATGGTTTTTAGAGTCTTAGGGTGTTTTATTTGTTTTTTGGGGTTCTTGGGGTTTTTAGGGTCTTTTATGGTATTTTGGGTGTTTATATTTTCTTGGGGTTTAATATTTTTCTTGGTATTTAAGGTTTTCTTATGGTATTTTATGTATTTATGGTTTTTTGTAGATTTGTAATATTTTGATGGTTTTAATGGTATTATGGATTATGCAGGTTTTTTGGGATTTTGGGTTTTTATATTTTTAGGGTGTTTATCATTTTTTAGGGTTTTTAATTGTTTTTTTTTTGTTTTTTTTTTCTATTTTTAATATTTTTTCATTGTTTTTATCATTTCCTACATTTTAGGGAATTTTAGGGATATTTGGGGTTTTCTAGTTTTTTGGGTTTTTAGGGACCTTGAGGGTTTTAAAATGTTTTTAGAGGTTTTTTTAAGGTTTTAATGATTTTTTTCAATTATTTAACGTTTATATGGTTTTCTAGGGGTTTTTTTACATTTTTAGGGGTTTAAAGGGTTTTATAGTTTTAGTGGGGTTTTAGGGTTTTTATGGTGTTTTAGGTTTTCTATGGTTTTTTTGGGATTTTCAGGTTTTTAGCGGTTTTAGGGTCTTTTAGGATTTATTAGAACTCTTATATTTGTTAGGAGTTTTAACTATTTTATGTTTTTAATGTTTTCGATGGGTTTTTTTCCATTTTTGGGGATATTTTTTGTATTTGGAATTTTTAGGGTATTTTTAGGATTTCTATTGTGTTTTAGATGTTTTAAGTATTTTTATGGATTTTATCATTGTTTGTGATTTGGAGTTTTTTTGAGGATTTATGTTTTTTTAGATTTTAATGTTTTCCTAGTGTTTTTATAGTTTTTTACAATTTAATAATATTTACGGTTTTTTCGGATTTTTATCCTTTCTATTTTTTTAGGGACTTTGAGGGGATTTAGGGGTCTTAGGGTTTTGATTTTTTTGGGTTTTACGTTTTTTTTCGAGTTTTTCATAATTATTATGGGTTTTTAACGTTTTTATAATTTTTAGGAGTGAAAAGGGTTTTTAGATTTTTTAGTGGGTTTTTAGGGTTTTTTCGTTTTTTGGTGATTTTATGGTTTTTAGGGGTTTTATGTAATTATAGGGTTTTAGGGTTTTTTTATGGGTTTTCAGGTTTTCCAGGGGCTTTCATGTTATTATATATTTGTAAGGTTTTTAAATATTTTAATGGTTTTTAGAAACTTTGAGGGTTTTTAACTTTTTCAGTTTTTAGGGTTTTAAATAGGTATTATGTTTTTAATTCTCCCTTTAGGTTATTCAGTGTTTTATGGGGTTTATACATTTTTAGGGATTTTTAAACCCTTTTCAGGTTTTTAGGCTTTTAGAGTTTATAGAGATCTTATAGGTTTTTAGTTTTTTTCTCATTTTTTTGTGTTTTTATGATTTTTTGAGTTTTTTGGTTTTTAAAGGTTTCCTTGAGTATTTTTTTCTTTTAGGGTTTTAAAGGATTTTGTAATTTTTTTGTTTTTTCATGATTTATTGTGGTTTTATAGGTTTTTTAGGCATATAGGGGTTTCATGGTTTTCACGGGTTTTAGGATTTTTAGGATCCTTTAGGGTTTTTAGAATCTTTCTTAGTTTTTAGGGGGCTTAAGGGTTTTTTGGGTTTTTAAGTTTTCTTATGTGGTTTTTCAGGTTTTTACGAGTTTTCTATTTTTAGGGTTTTTATGCATTTTATGGTTTTTAGGATTTTTAGGCATTTGGAAGATTTTAGGGTTTTTAAGAGTTTTGTGAGTTTTTGGGTTTTTTTGGTTTTTAAGGGTTTTATGGTTTTTAATGTTTTTAGTGTTATTTTATCATTTTTAGTAATTTTATGGGTTATTTGTGATTTTAGTAGGATTTATAATTTTTAATGGTTTTTACTATTATTCATTGTTTTAAAGGGTTTTGTGGGTTTTATGGATTTTCGGGGTTTTTATGGGTTTTAGAATTTTTATATTTTTTAAGTGTTTTATGTTTTAAATGTTTTTGAAGGTTTTTTCAGGGATTTTAGGGTTTTTATGTTTTGAGGTGTTTTTAGGGATTTTTAGTAATTTTATGTTTTATGGGTTTTAGGGATTTTGAGGGTTTTTTTGGGGTTTTAGTGGTATTCGGTTTTTAGGGGTTTTATGGGTTTTAAGGTTTTTAGGGTTTTATGGTTTTTTAAAGGGTAAGGAAGGTGTAGGGCTAGGATATTTATAACACTCACAAAAATATGTTTAGAAAAAATACACAGCAGACAATGGAGGGGCAGGGTCAATCAACCCACACCCAAAAACCCTGGACACCACCACAGAACTGAAAAGTACACAAAGAACCTAAAAGACGCACAAAAATAGAAAAAGAATAAAAACATAAGTATCTCCAATAACATCTCCCAGCCAAATAGAGACCAACATCCTACAACACCATTATTATCGCCTCCTTTCTAGGGATTAACCAGTGTCCAGCAGCACACATTCGAGCATCTGACAACTCTTCACAGAAAAAGCTCTCCTCCATCAACATCAAACCACCAGCACCAATATCATCAACCTCTACATCATTACGACTCAAACAAGATATAACCAACATCTATCTCTTCAGTTTCCAACAACCAGTATCTTCTTTAAAAGCACCTCTTCTGACAGCAGTGCAAGACCACCAACACCAAAGCTGAGAACCAAATCACATCACCCATAACTCTATGATCTAACCTAGAGCCATGAAACCCCTCACATCAAAGCCAAAAAGCAGAACCAACAGTAACTCACAAACCCTTTAGACCTAACATCTCATATTCCATCATTCACCACTTCCGAGCCAACCATCTCCCCGCTTTTTACAATTTAGATTCCAGTCATCACCATCCGATCCTAAGAGTTTGCATCCCAACCTACAGCACCCAAACCCTCCAGACTGAACATATCTTGGTATTATACACCCCACAACACTTCCAACAATGCACTACCAAAACCCATACCCAGGACCAAACAACAGCACCCAACACCCCTTGGCCTTTTGGGTTTTTTTATAATTTTTGATGGGTTTAAAGTTTTTTTATATTTTTCATGTTTTAGGGGTTTAAAGGGTTCTTAGATTTTTTAGTGGTTTTAGTGCCTTTACGGAGTTTAACGGGTTTAAAGAGTTTTATGAATTTTTAGGGTTTGTATGGGTTTTAAAGGGATTTTAAAATTTTTATGTTTTTATGGTTTTTATGTTTTCCTTAGTTTTTAAAGATTTCTTATAGGATTTCAGGGTTTTTAGAGTTTTTACATGTTTAGTAATTTTTAAGTATTTTTTAGGATTTTTTTCGTTTTTATATTTTTTAGGGATTTTCAGGATTTTTAGGATTTTTAGGGTTTTTTGTTTTTATGGGTTCTTTGGGTTTTTAGGGGTTTAAGGGGTTTTAGAGTTTTTTTAACATCCTTAGGGGTTTAAATTGTATTTATAGTATTTATTGTTTTTTGGGTTTTGGGGGGGGTTTATACTTTTTTAAGGTTTTATTTGTTCTTAGTGGTTTTTAGGGTCATTCATGTTTTTTATAATTTTTTTGGGTTTTTATGTTTTTTAGGGGTTTTATGTGTTTCTAGATTTTTCATCTTTTCTTAACATTTTTCATATTTTTATTTTTTTCTTAGTTTTTGGGATTTTGATTATTTATTTGGATTTTTAAGGTTTTTATGTTTATTATGGATTTGGTGAGTTTTAAGGGTTTCTTAGGGGTTTTAAGGTTTTATGGTATGTTTTTTTAGTTTTTTATGAGTTTTTAAGGTTTTAATGTTTTTTTATATTTTTTTTAAAAAAAAATAGTGAATTAAAGTGGTTTTTGATCTTTTAGTCAGTTTTTTGGGTTTTTTTTGAGATTTTATGGTTCTTATATTTATTAGGGGTTTTCATAGTTTTTAGAGGTTTTATGCCCTTTTAGTACATTTATAATTTTTTATGATTTTAGGTGTTTTAGGTGTTTTGGTTTTTAACATTTTATTAGGGGTTCTTTAGAGTTTTATGGGTTTTTTAATGTTTTTAGGGAATTTTAGGGATTTTCTTAGATATTTTTGTTTTTTTGGATTTTTAGAGAATTTTAAAAGTTTTTTTTGGGTTTTAAGGGTTTTAGTACTTTTAATATTTTTATGGGTTTTATGTTTCTTGAGTTTTTTTCAGGCTTTTCAGGCATTTTATTTTTTGGGGGATTTTTAGGGATCTTTTAGTATTTTTATGGTTTTCAAGGATTTTAATGGTGTTTTTTGGGTTTTATGTTTTTAATCTATTTAAAGGGTTCATTTTTGCATAAAATTTATATTTTTTATATGTTTAAATATTCTTAGATTTTTTGGGGGGGAGGTTGGGTTTTTATGTGTTTTAGGGTTTTAATGGTTTTAGGGGATTTTTGGTTTATTGAGATTTTTTTGTTTTTAGTATTTTTATTATTTTCATGTATTTTAATTAATTATTTATTTTTAATGTTTTATTATATTTTTTAAGGTTTTGTAAGGATGTTTTTAGGATTTTTGGGTTTATAAGGGTTTAATTATTTTTGGTAATTTTTATAAATTTTATAGTTTTTTAGTGTTTTTAAGGATTTTGAGGGGTTTAGGGGTTTTAGGGTTTTATTTTTTTTAGGGATTTAGCATTTTTTATCTTTTTTGCTGTTTTATGTGTTTTTAGGCTTTTAATGTTTTCTTAAGGGTTTTCATGGTTTTATTGTTTTTTATGTTTTTAGGTATTTGAGGTATTTTTTTAGTATTTTTATAGGATTTTAGCATTTTTAGGGAATTTGAGGGGTTTTATGGTTTTTATGGCCTATATGGTTTTTTGGGTTTTCCTGTTATTTGGAGTTTTTTAGATTCTAATAGGGTTTTTATAGTTTCATTTAAAAAAAATTGGGTTTTAAAGGATTTTTATAGTTTGTAGTTGTTTTAGAGTATCAACATGTTTTGTGGTTTTAATGGTTTTTAGGGATGTTATGGTTTTTAAGGATTTTTAGGGTCTTTAATGTTTTTATAATTTTTTAGGTTTTCAAGGTTTTTATGTGTTTTTCGGTTTTTAAGGTTTTCCTAGGGATTTTCAGGTCATTTATTCTTTTTATGTTTTTAGGGATTTTTAGGGATTTTGTAGGTTTTTATAGTTTTTAGGGGTTTTAAGGAATTTGAGGGTTTTTAGGGCTTTTATCATTTTTTTTGTAGGGGTTTGAAGTGTTTTTAAAATTTTAATGGTTTATTAGGTTTTATTCATGGGTTTTAGGGTTTTTTAATTTGTTGGGATTTTTAAGTATTTTTTGGGATTTTATTGGTTTGTTAGGTTTTTTTGTTATTTTCTTGGTTTTAAGGGGATTTAAGATTTTCACGTGTTTTTTCTGGGTTTATAATGTTTTCTGGGGGGTTTATGAATTTTTATAATTTTTATTGTTTTTAAGGGTTCAATTTTTTTTAGATTTTTGACGAGTTTGAAGGTTTTTATGGGTTTTAGATTTTTATAATGTTTTAAGGTTTTTACATGTTCTAACAATATTTAGGGGTGTTTGCGTGTTTTTGTGTTTTATCATTTTTAGGTATTTTAGGGATTTTAAGTTTTTTTATGTTTTTAATGATTCCATAAGGTTTTTCTTGTTTTTATGGTCTTTTATGTTTTTATGGATTATAGATATTTTTTAAGTATTTTTAAGGGGTTTTTTTGGCATTTTTATGGATTTTTAGGGTTTTTAGAAATTTTAGGGAGTTTATTGTTTTTTAGGGGTTTTATGTTTTTTTATTTTTTTATGGTTTTAATAATTTTTAGAGGTTTTTTAAATTTTCAGTGGTATAAAGGGATTTTATATTTTTTAGTGGTTTTAGAGTTATTGTGGCCTTTTTGGATCTTTAAGGTTTTAATGGTTTTTATGATTTTAGGGGTTTTATTTTTTAGGGTATTTTAGAGTTTTTTTCATTTTTATGGGTTTTTAGCGGTTTTATATGATTTTTTGTTTTTAAGGTTTTTTAGATTTTATGGGTTTTTATAGTTTTCTTAGTTTTATGGGATTTTAAGGATTTTTTAGGATTTGTATGATATTTTAGGTTTTTATAGATTTTGATGGTTTTAGGGATTTCATACTTTAAGTATTGTTTAAGGGTTTTTATAATTGTAAGGGTCTTGGGGGGTTTTAGTGTTTTTAGGTTTTTTATGTTTTAGGTTTTTTCCAGGATTTTGAGGTTTTCATGTTTTTAGGTATTTTTAGGTATTTTTAATAATTTTTAATGTTTTTAGGGTTGTTAGGAATTTTTAGGGATTTTAGGGTTATTATGATTTTAAGGATTTTTATGGGTTTTTGGGGGGTTTTAGAAGTTTTTTAGTTTTAGTGTTATTTTTTTGGGTCTTTTAACGTTTTATAGTGGTTTTTAAGGGTTGTACTGGTTTTTATATTTTTAATGGTTTTTATGGTTTTTAGGGACTTTAGGGTTTTTAAGAACTTTTATGTGTTTTAGAGTTTTTTATGTTATTTGGGGTTTCTAAGAGTTTTTATATTTTTAAAGGTTGTCTCAGTGTTTTTCAAGGTTTACATGTTTTTAGGGTTTTATAGGATTTTTTATTAGTTTTTATGGTTTCTAGGTAATTTGAGGTTTTCTAGTGTTTTAGTGTTTTTAAGGTTTTTATAGTGTTTTTTTGTTTTTTGGGTTTTTTGAGTTTTTAGGGGTTTTTTGGGTTTTTTAGTATATCTAGGATTTTTAGATGTTTTGTGGATTTTAGAATTTTTTATTAGTCTTTTGGGGTTTTAATGGATTTTGGGGTCTTCATGGTTTTTAATGGTTTCATGGGTTCTATGTTTTTTATGGGTTTCTTCAGTTTTTTAGGATTTTAGGGTTTTTAAAATTTTTATTGATTATAGTTATTTTTCTAGATTTTATATTTTTGAGGGTTTTTAGGGTTTTTGAGAGTTTTAGGAGACTTTATGTTTTTATGGTTTTTTTAGTTTATTAGTGTTTTATTAGTTTTTTTTGAGATTTTAGGGTTTTTACATTTTCAGAATTATTTTATTATTTTTTGGGAAATAATGGGTTTTTTATAATTTTTGTGGCTTTCTATGATTTCTATAAAATTTTAGGGGTTTTACGGTTTTTATGGATTCATTATGTTTTTAGGGGTTCAGAGGGATTTAATGTCTTTAATATTTTTAGCGTCTTTTAGGTTTTTATGGGTTAAGTGTTTTTAGAATTTTTTGTTTTTATTAGGGGTTTTCGAGGTTTTTTGGGGGTTTCAACATTTTTAGGGATTTTTAGTTTTTTAGTATTTTTATGGTTTTTAGATTTTAAATAATTTTGAGGGTTTCATTTGTTTTTATGGGTTTTAGATGTTTTATGTTTTTTGGGGTTTCAACTTTTTTAATTTTTTTAATTTTCCTAGGGGTTTTCATGGTTTTTAGGGTTTTTAATTTTTACGGTTTTTTAGAGATTTTTTAGTATATTTGTGATTTTTAATGTTTTTAGTGATTTTGAGTGTCTCTAGTGGGTTTTTTTGTTTTTGGGTTTAAAAGGTTTTTCTTTTCATGATTTTTGAGTTTTTAGGGGTTTATGGTTTTTTAAATCCTTTTAATATTTTTAGGGGTTTAAATTTTTTTGAGTGTTTACTGATTTTTTATGGTTTTATTGTTTTTGAATGTTTTTTTGGGTTTTTGTGTATTTAGACACTTTTAGGTTTTTTAGGGGTTTTAATTTTTCTATGTTTTTAATGTTTTCTTCAGGGTTTTCTGGGTTTTTTGGAATTTTATGATTTTTAGGATTTTTATAGGTTTTTACTCTCTTTAGGGATTTTAAGGGATTTCTGGGTTTTTAATATTTTTTGGGCTCTTAGGTTTTTATCATTTTTTAGATTTTATGGGTTTTTAAGTATTATTATGTTTTCAACGATTTATTTGTTTTTTTGGTATTTTTACATTTTTATGATTTTTTAGGAAATTTGAAGGATTTTTTTGGTTTTTAAGGTTTTAGAGATTATGATGGATTTAGGGGTTTTAAAGTTTTTATGTGTTTTTATGGTTTTCTTTAGGTTTTTAAGGTTTTTTAGAGTTTTTATCATTTTTTGGAGATTAAAGGGTTTTTAGAGTTTTTAGTGACTTTTTATAGTTTTTATGTGTTTATAATGGTTTATGAATTTTTAGGAGTTTTTTTCTTGTTTAGGAGTTTTTTGTGACTTTTAGGGGTTTAGGGTTTTTATTTTTTTAGGGGTTTTATGTGTTTTTATGTTCTTGATTTTTTCTTAGGGGTTTTATGGTTTTTTAGGGTTTTTTATTTTTTAGGGATTTTTATGTATTTTTTAGAATTTTAATCGATATTAGCGTTTTTAGGGATTTTGAGGGGTTTTCGGGTTTTTATAAATTTTTATTTTTTAAGGGGTTTATGTGTTTTACGATTTTATGGTTTTATCAGGCTTTGTAGGGTTTTTTACATTTTTTGTTATTTTTATATCTTTTTTAAGATTTTTAGGGTTTTAGAGTTTTTAATGATTATGGGGGATAGGGTATTTTGGGGTTTTTTGGGGTTTAATGAACCTTTTATAGTTGTAACAGTTTTTATGGGTTTTAGAGTCTTCTAACATTTATAGGAGTTTAAATGGTTTTTTGTTTTTTAGTTAGTTTTAATGTTTTGATATTTTTTAGGGTTTTAAATTTTTTTAGGGTTTTTTATTTTACAGATTTTTAGTGACATTTAGGGTTTTTATCATTTTAATGTTTTTCATTATTTTCAGGAATTTTTAGGGGTTTAAAATTTTTAATCATTTTAGAGTCTTTTAGAGATTTTTAGTAATTTTATGGTTTTTAGGTTTTTTATGGATTTTGTGGGGTCTTGGGAGGTTTTTTAGGTAAAATGGTTTTTAGGGCCTGAAGCTTTTTTATGTATTTAGAGTTTTTATGTTTTTTTACGTTTTTATGTTTTTCTTATGGTTTTTTATGATTTTTAAGGGTTTTTATGTTTTAGGTGTTTTTATTATTTTTATCGATTTTTGTGTTTTTAGAGAGTTTTATGGTTCTTTAGTTTTTTTAATGATTCTATGGTTTCTATAGTTTTTTGTGCGGTTTTGGGTTTTTTCTGTTTTTAAGGATTTGAAGTGTTTTTTATTATTTTTAATGTTTGTAGGGGTTTAAAGTGTTATTTATTTTTTACTAGGTTTTAGGGGTTTTATGGGTTTTATGATTTTTTATGGTCTGTAGTTGGTTTATGTACCGGAGGGTCTTTTAGGGTTTTCATGATTTTTAGGGTTTTTAGAACTTTTAATTGTTTTTTGGTTTTTAAGGTTTTCTTAGGGTTTTTTATGGGTTTTAGGGGTATTGATTTTTTTTGGTTTTTAGTGATTTTTATGATTTTTATGGGTTTTATGGTTTATAGAGATTTTGATTGTTTTAGTGTTATTTAGGGTTTTTATATATTTTGTTGGTTTTAGGGGTGTTATGTATTTTAGGGGTTTTTATTTTTTCAGTGGGTTTTTGGGTATTTTATAGGTTTTAGTTTTGTTAGGGGTTTTATGTTTCTTAGGTTTTTATGGTTTTCTTAGGGTTTTTAGATTTTTATGTATTTTTTATGTTTTTAGGAATTTTTTTATTGATTTTAAGGATTTTTTTATGATTTTTGTGGTATGATAGTGTTTTGGGGGATTTGGGAGAGGGTTAGGTTTTTTTTGTATTTTTATGGTTTTTGGGGGTTTGATGCGGTTTTCGGATTTTATAGTTTTCGTAGGGGTTTTCAAGGTTTTAGGGGTTTTTATGATTATTTTTGGGATTTTTTGGGATTTATTATAATTCTTATGGTTTTTAAGATTTTTAGTGATTTATAGGAATTTAAGGATTTTTATGGTCTTTTATAGTTATTATTGTTTTTGGGGGTTTTAGGGATTTTTTAGGTTTTTAGTGTTTAAACGGTTTTTATTGTTTTTTATGTTTATAGGGGTTTAATGGGTTTTTACAGTTTTTAGTGGTTTTTAGGGTTTTTAGGGTATTTTATGTTTTTAGGGGTTTTATAGTTTTTATGGATTTTAAGGTCATTAATGGTTTTCAATGTTTTTAGTTTTTAAGGGGTTAATGTTTTTTAGGTTTTTAAGGTTTATAGGGTTTTTTTGGGTTTTTTGTGTTTTTAGGTATTTTCTAGTATTTTTATGGGTATTTAGGTTTTATATGGATTTTGAGGTTTTTTAGTGTTTTAAGGGTTTTTAAGGTTTTTCTGGTATTTTAATTTTTTAAGAGGGGGGATTGAGTTTTAAGGATTTAATTATTTTTAGAGTTTTTTAATATTTTTTTTGGTTTTAATTGTTTTTTAGCATTTTTAGTTGTTTTTAGGGTTGTATGGGTTTTTAGGGCCAAATGTACTTTTAGGGTTTTTATAGTTTTTTTATTTTTAGGGGTTTTAAGTTTTTTTTTTAAGGGTTTCTTATAGGTTTTAGGTTTTTTAGGGGTTTCTTTATTTTTATTTCTTTTTAGAGCCTTTTAGGATATTTATTTTTTAGAGTTTTTAGGGATATTGAGGGTTTTTAGGGTTCTTAATAATTTATGGTTTTTTTGGTTTTTCAGGACTTTAAAACTTTTTTATTTTTTCTGGATTTTTATTGTTTTTAGAGTTTTCTTATAGTTTTTAGGGGTGTCAAGGGTTTTTAGATTTTTGAGTGGTTTTTATGAGTTTTGTTGGATTTAAGGGTTTTTATGGTTTTTAATTTTTTTAGGGGGTTTATGGTTTTCAGGGGGTTTTATGGTTATTAGGGTGTTTTATGGTTTTATGCCATTTAATATTTTTAGTGTATTTTGGTTTTTCATGGGTTCTAACTGTTTTTTCTTTTTATTTTTTTCTTAGGGTTTTTGTTAATTTTTAAAGGTTTTTATGTTTTTAGGTACTTTATTTTTTTTTTTAATGATTTAATTTTTTTGTTGATTTTGATGGGTTTATGGGGTGTTTTTATTTTTTAATTTTTTTTAGCATTTGTTGGATTTTAGGGGTTATAAGGCTTTTTAGGATTATAAGTTTTTCTTACGGTTTTCATGGTTTTTAGGATTTTTATGTTTTTAGGTATTTTTGGGATTTTTTAGGTTTATTATTATTTTAAGGGTTTTTTGGAATTATGAGGTCTTCTTGGTGTTTTTATGTTTTTCATGGTTTTAATGATTTTTTAAAAATTTTGTGTTCTGTTTTGAATTTTGGGGGGTTTATGGGTTTTAGAGTTTTATAATGTTTTTAGGGATTTATAGGGTTTTTAGATTTTTTATTTGTTTTCTCAGGTTTTTATGGGTTTTAGGGGTTTTGAATGTTTTTAGGGGTTTATGGTTAGTATGCTTTTTAGGGTTTTTATGCTCCTTTAAGGGTTTTATCATTTTTTTGTTTTTAAGGGTATTATTGTTTTTAGGTTTTAAGGTTTTCCTTGGGTTTTTCATTATTTTTAAGGTTTTATTATTTTTCTTTATTTTTAGGGCCTTGTTAATATTTTTACAATTATTTTGGATTTTATGAAGTTTGGGGGGTTTATGTTTTTTTTGTGTTTTTATGGATATTTAGCGTTTTTAATGTTTTTATGTGGTTTAAGTGATTTTAGTTTTTCAAGGTTTTCTTAGTGTTTTTCTATATTTTGTGGTTTTATACTTTTTAAGGGGTTTTTAGGGATTTTTATGGGCTTTTAGGGTTTTATGGATATTTAGGGTTTTTATGATTTTTAGGGTTTCTATGGATTTTTTGGTTTTTTTGGGTTCATATAGTTTTTTTATTTTTTCAATGTTTTAAAGGGTTTTTTTAGGTTTTAATAAAAATTGGGTTTAAAGGGGTTTTAGGTTTTTTAGTGGTTTTAGGGTTTTATGTGGTTTTAGAGGGCTTTAATGTTTTTACAAGATTTTGTGGTTTTTTGTTTTTATAGTCTTAGGGTTTTTAGCAGTTTTTAGGTTTTTTAGTTGTTTTATGAATTTTTAGATTTTTCAAGTTTCCGTGGGGGTTTTCAGGTTTATTTTTATGGATTTTTTCGGATTTTTAATGGGTTTTGTGGATTTTTAGGGGTTTAAGGTGTTTTCATTTTTTCCGTTTGTTTTAGGGTTTTTATAATTTGTAGGTTTTATGGGGTTTTAAGTGTTTTTGGTTTTTATTTTTTTAATATGGATTTTATGTTTTTCAGAGTTTGTTATGTTTTAGTTATTTTTATTGATTTTTAGTATTTTTACGGGTTCATAAGGATTTTGAGTTTTTTTAGGGTTTTTACGGTTTTATTTATTTTTTAGGTTTTTAAGGTTTATTTGAGTTTTTTGGGCTTAAATTTCTTTTAGAGTTTATTAAATTTTTATGGTTTTGAAGGTATTTAGAGTTTTATGTTTGGTTTTTGGGTTTTCATGTATTTTTATTTATTTTACGGATTTTAGGGGTTTTTATTATTTTAAGGGTTTTTAGGATTTTTAGAGTATTTTAGGGTTTTTTAGAGTTCTTATGTTTTTAGGGGTTTAATTTTTTTTAGGTTTTTATGGTTTTGTAGTGTTTTAAACCTTTTTATGTTTTTATGGATTATATTGATTTTTAAGGATTTTTGGGATTTTTAAGGTTTTTAGTATTTTTACGGAATTTTAGGGATTAGGGTTTTTTAGGGTTTTTTTGTTTTTTGGTGTTTAAGCGACTTTTAGGATTTAAAGAGTTTAAAGTTCTTTTAGATTTTTAAGAGGTTCTTGGGGTTTTTCAAGGTTTTAGTGTTTTTAAAATTTTTAGGGCCTTTTATGAAAATTTTAGGATATTTATGGTTTTTTAGGGTTTTTAGTGATTTTGGGGGTTTTATGGTTATTAGGGTATCTAGGGTTTTATTTTTTGGGGGGGTTTTGGGTTCTTTGTGTTTTTTAGGGTACTAAAATTTTTGAGAGTTCTTTAGTGTTTTTAAGGGTTTAAAGGGTTTTGGTATTTTTAGTGGGGCTTTAGGGGTTCTATAGATTTTTAGGGTTTTTAAGGGTTTTAGGGGTTTTAGTGGTCTTTATGCTTTTTATGGTCTTTTTTTGTTTTTTTTAATTTTTTATGTTTTTAGGGGTTTTATGTTTTTCAAGGTTTGTACAGATTTCTTTAGGGTTTTCAGGGTTTTTTTAGTTTTTAGGTATTTTTTAATATTTTTATGGTATTATTAAATATTTAGGGATTTTAAATGGTTTTAGGTATTTTATAGTTTCTATCCTTTTAAGGATTTATTGGTTAAGTGTTTTTATTTTTTGTATTTTTTTTCTTTAATGTTTTCCAGGTTTTATGGTTTTTTCCATTTTTAGGTATTTTTTGGGATTATTTATGATTTCAAAGGTTCTTAGGGTTTTTAGGAATTTTGTGGGGTTTGGGGTTTTTTTGGGTTTTTTTGGGTTTAGAATTTTTTTTTCAGGGGTTTAAATGTTTTTTATATTTTTTAAATTAATGGGATTAAAAGTTTTCTTGAGTTTTTAGGGGCATTTTAGGGTTTTTATGAGTTTTTAGGTTTTTAGGGGTTTTAGTTTTTATAGTTTTTTCTAATTTCATTCACGGTTTTTAGAATTTTTAGATGTTTTATGTGTTTTATGTGTTTTTAAGTTTTTTTGGTATTCATAGGATTATTTTCTGGTTTTTATAAATTTATGGTTTTTATGTATTTTTAGTGATGTTTTGGATTTTGATGGGTTATTAAGTTTTTTAGGGATTTTTATTGTATTTATGGCTTCGAGGGGTTTAGGGTTTTTATGTTTTTTGGGGGATTTATGTGTTTTGGGTCTTTATTTTTTTATTTGTTTTTTATGGTTTCTAATGTTTTTGGAATATTTAGTTCTTTTTATGCCTTTTTAGTATTTTTTGTTATTTTTAGGGTTTTTAGGATTTTTAGGGTTTTTAAAGGATTTTTAGCCTTTTTTAGTTTTAAGTGTTTTTTGGAATTTAAGGATTTAATTGTTTTTTCATGGTTTTTTTAAAAAAATTTCATTTTCTAGGATTTTTTGGTCTTTTTCAAAAAAAATATACTTTTCAGGATATTTATGGAATTTTCGTATTTTCTTGGGTTTTTATGTTTTTTTGGGGGTATAGGTTTTTATGAGTTGTTAATGGTTTTTAATGTTTTTTTGGGTTTTTAACATTTTTTAGGGTTTAAAGGGTTTAAAGGGTTTTTAATGGTTTTGGGGGTTTTATGGGGTTTAGCATTTTGTATGGTTTTGAGGTTTTTTATGGGTTTTAGGGATTTTTAGGATTTTTAGAGTCTTTTGGTGTTTTAGTATTTTTTTGGTTTTTAAGGGTTTTCTATGTTTTTTATTTTTTTAGGTTTTTATGGTTTTTTACTAATTTTATGGTTTTTTAGGTTTTTAGTGATTTTGTGGGGTTTATAGTTTTTTATGGTTTTTAGGGGTTTTATGGTTTTTGGGTTTTTCCTATTCTTAATATTTTTAAGGGTTTTAGTGTTTTTTAATGTTTTTATGTGTTTAAATGGTTTGTAGTGTTTTTGGTGGGTTTTAGAGTTTTATGGGGTTTATGGTTTTTATGCTTTTTAGGATTTTTATGGTTTTTAGGGTCTTTCACCTTTTTTAAGATTTTAGGGGTTTTAAGCGTTTTTTTATTTTTATGGGTTCCTTAGTGCCTTTAAGTGGTTTTATGGTTTTTTATATTTTATGGATTTTTAGTAATTTTTTTAAAAATTTATGTTATTTTAGGAGTGTTAGGGATTCTGAGGGGTTTTAGGGATTTTTTTTGGTATTTTAAGGTATTTTGAGTTTTTAGGGGTTTTAAGGTTTTTTAGTGATTTTAACAATTTTAGGGATTTAAAAGGATTTAAGAGTTTTGTGGGGTTTTTTAATCTTATTTGTTTTTAGAGTTATTATTTTTTATGGGTTTTATTGCTTTTAGCAGTTTATAGGGGTTTCTGAGTCTTTTAGGGATTATTAGCATTTTCAAAAAAAAACAGGGTCATAAGTTTTTTTAGGTTTTTTTTCTTATGGGTTTTTATGGTTCTTTTGGGTTTTTACATTTTATTATGTTTTATTTGGGATTTTTTAGTAATTTTATTATTGTTTAGTGGTTTTATTGATTTTGAGGGTATTGACGGTTTTTTAGGATTTTTAGGGAGTTTAAATGTTTTTTCATTTTTAGGTTCTTAGGGGGTTTCAGTGTTTTGGTTTTTAAGGATTTATTATGTTCTTTATAGTTTTTTGGGTTTTTATATTTTTATGCATTCTGAGGGATTTTTATTATTTTTACCATTTTTAGGGATTTTGAGGGATTTATGGTTTTTATGGGTTTTGGGGTTTTATAATTTTATAGTGTTTTAGGGTTTTTTGAGTTTTTAGGTCTTTAAGAGTTTTTCATTGTTTTTAAGGGTTGAAAGGGTATTTATAGTTTTAGAGGGTTTTCTTGTTTTTATGGAGTTTTAGGGTTTTTAAGGGTTTCGTGGTTTTTAGGGGTTTTGTGGTTTTTAGGGGATCTTAGGTTTTTATAGTAATTTACAGTTGTTAGCATCTTTTAGGTATTTAGTGGATTTGTTTGTTGTTTGGTTTTTATTTTTTTCTTAATTTTTTTTGGGGTTTTAAGGGTTTTTTATGATTCAATGAATTTTTAGTTAATTTAAGGATTTCTATGGGTTTGGGGGGGGGGGTTTATGGATTTCAAGGTGCGTTAGAAGTATTTTAGGGTTTTAGGGTTTTTAAGGTGTTTTAGAATTTTTTATTGGTTTTAAGGGTTCTAAGTGGTTTTCTGTTTTTAATATTTTCATAGGGGTTTTTAGGTCTTTTTTGTTTTTTTACTTTTTTTGGATTTGGAAGTCCGTTTTTGAATTTTTATGGTTTTTAGGAATTTTGAGGGATTTTAGGTGTTTTTGGATTTTTAGGGGTTTTATGGTTCATAGTGTTTTTTATTCTTTTTTGGGAATTTATGTGTTTTTGTTTTTTTGTTTTTCCAAGTGTTCTTCAAGAATGATAGGGTTTTTTAAATTTTTATGGATTTTTAAGGATTTTTTGGGAATTTTTTGTTTTTAGGTTTTTTATTGTTTTGGAGATTTTTACAAGTTTTATGGGTTTTTATGGTTTTTTGCATTCTTTGGGTATTTTAAGGATTTTAATTGTTTATAGGTTTTTATGGTTTCCAAGGGGATTTCAAGGTTTCCTGTTTTTTTACATTTTTGGGGACTTTAGTGATTTTTTAGGATTTTTATAGTTTTTAGGAATTTTAGATATTTTGAGGGTTTAAATGATTTTTTGTTTTTCTGAGTTTATTATGGTTCTTAGGATTTTTATAGTTTTTTCAATGTTTTTAGAAGTTCAAAGTGTTTTTATTATTTTTAGAGATTTTTATTTTTTATGGTCTTATTCGGTTTCTTAGGGTTTTGGGGATTTTTAGGTTTCTAGGGGTTTTGGGGTCTATTAGATTTTTTATCATTTTTTAGGTTTTTAGAAGTTTTAAGTGTTTTTATATTTTAAGGTTTTTTTGTTTTTCAATAATTTTATGGGTTGTTACGTTTTTATGATTATTTTGGATTTATTTTGATTTTTAACGATTTTTTGGGTTTTAGGTATTTTGAGCATTTTTAGGGGTTTTAGGACTTTTATGGAATTTTAGAATTTTTTGGATTTTAGGGGTTTTATATGTATTTAGGTTTTAATGGTTTTATTAGTGGTTTTATGGTTTTATGTTTTTTTTAATTTTTAGGTATTATTTTGTATTTTTTGGATTTTTATGGTCTTTTGGGATTTTGAGTGTCTTTTGGGGTTTTATGTTTTTCAATGATTTTTATAGATTTTATGAATTTTAATTTTTTTGGAGGATTTTAACGTTTTTAGGGATTTTACTGGTTTTTTTTGAGTTTTTAGTAGTTTTTTAGGATTTTACCATTTTTTGGGTTATAAGTATTTTCCGGGGTTTTATGGTTTTTTAGTTATTTTTAGGGTTTTTAAGGTCTCTTAGGGTTTTTAGTGATTTTGAGGTTTTTAAGGGTTTAAGTATTTTTAAGTGCTTAAGGTTTTTTTGGGGTTTTAGTGTTTTTTTTTTGTGTTTTAATTTTTTTAGGTAATTATAGGGATTTTAAAGGATATTCATGTGTTTTAGTGTTTATAAAGATTTTGATGGATTTTAGGGTATTTTGGGGTTTTACGGTAGAAGAGGTGTAGAACCATGCTATTATTGGTCCTCCCAAAATTTATTAGAAAAAAGACACGAAAAGAAATTCAGACCGGGGAGGGGCAGGGTCAATCGACCCTAACCCAAAAAAAATCCCCAAAAGGAAAACAAAGAAAGGAAAAGACACAAAATACCAAAGACAACAGTAGCTTCAACACCTTTTCATCCAACTCCAGCATTCGGTAGCTCCAGACCCCTACCAAGTAGTTACTAATTCCAGCATCAATCTTCCTAGCATTCAATGCCTTCACCTCATATGCACCCACTTCATCGCCACACATCCAGACAGCATTTACCATCATATTCTTCAGCATTCCTGACAACAACTCCCAGCCAAACAGAAACCAGCCTCCCGCATCACCATTTTCATCAACCATCACCCTCTTACCAAGAATATCCACCGCTAGCATAACAGAACCACTATCATCAAAATAATAAGTCTCACCTTGAATCCAAACAGCTTCCAGCAACTCACACCTAGTACGCCACCTAGGAACACATCCGTAGCACCACAAGGCCGAACAACATCCAGCACCACTCAACAGAAACAATATCCAGCACCCATAGTGATTCGAAACCAAACCAGCACCCAATCCATCAACCTCCACATCATCATGCCTCAAATCCATAATTAGAAAAGACTTACAACCAAACTAGCCATAGCTCAGAAAACCACATTCCAACATAGAAACCAGAACACAACTCAACATGTCTAGAACTTCATCAACATCAAAAACCAAAGTCGACACTAAGGAACCAGAAACACAATCCTACATCTTTACTTTCCACCACCACCAGAACCCGTCACGAAACCATGAGACCCGAGAAACCCATCCCAGACTCAAATATGGAAAAATAGATCTAAGCACGGGAGTAGGCATGTTTCCACGAGGACTGTACAGTGCCCGCCGCACCCACCTTTCAGCACCGACAATCCGAAGAGGCCAGAACAACCCTGCCAAACTTGTAACCAGCTTCATCTCCGGCGACTGAGAAAGGCCCAACCAGTACTTCCAGACCAAATTGACACAGCATCCACAGAAACAAAGTGCCTTCTGATGAGAAACTGGACACCAAAGCAGCAAATCAGGGAAGACGACCATTTGGGGTTTTAGGGGTTTCATCAGTTTTAACAGTTTTTAGTTTTTTTATGTGCTTTAAGTATTTTTAGGTTTTTATTGTTTTATATGTTTTTAGGTATTTTAAGTATTTTTAAGGATTATTATGGGATTTTAGGTTTTTAGGGATTTTGTGTATTTTGAGGGTTTTAAATGGTTTTAAAGTTTTTTATGGGTTTTTAGGTTTTATGTTTTTTTTTTGAGTTTTAAGGTTTTTAGGGTTTTAAGAGTTTTAATATTTTAATGGGTTAAATGGTTTTTTGTTTGTTTTTAGCGGTGTTTTAGAGTTTTTATGGGGTTTTAATGGCTTTTATGTTTTTTTGTGGGTTTTTATTTTTATATGGGTTATTAGGGATTTTTTGAATTTAAGGGTTTTTAGAAATTTTTAAGGGTTTTAATGTTTTTAGGATTTTAGAATTCTATTAGGGGTTTTCAAGGTTTTTTTTTTGTTTTTAGAGATTTTTATGGATTTTTTAGGATTTTTGTTATATTTAGTTTTTTTAAGTTATGTTTACGGTTTTTAGGATTTTTACGGTTTTTAGTATTTTTAAGGGATTTTTTAATTTTTTCATTTATTTTGGGATTTTAATAGTTTCTAGGATTTTAATGTTTTCATAGGATATTTTTGGGTTTTGAGTTTTTTACATTTGAACAGAATTTAAGGAATTTTTGGATTTTTTTTAGTTTTTTGATGGATTTGGGGGGGGGGTTTGGAGTTTTATTGGTTTTTTTTTCTTTATGTGATATTTAGTTTCTTTGGTTTTTAAGGGTTTTAGAGTATTATAATGTTTTAGGGGTATAAATGGTGTTAGAGTTTTTAGTGGGATTTTAGGGACTTATCTATTTTCAGGAATTTAATGTTTTTATGGGTCTTTGGGGGTTTTAGTGTGTTTTAGGGTTTTGTCATTTTTAGTTTTTTAGGGGTTTTAATTTTTTTTATGATTTAGTTTTTTCATCATGGATTCCATATTTTTTAGGATTTTTATGTTTTTACGGTTTTTACTGACTTTTTAGGAATTTTATGGTTTTTTGTGATTTTTTTTGGTTTTAGGAGATTTAGGGTTTTTATGGGTTTTGGTGTTTTTTAAATTTTTATGGGTTTTAAGTGTTTTTATTTTTTTAATTTTATCTTAGGGTTTTTAGGTATTTTAAAAATTTTATGTATTTTTAGATATTTTTAGGTTTTTTAGGTTTTTAGGGGTTTTAGAAGTATTGAGGGTTTTAGGGTTTTCATGTTTTTTGTATTTTTTTAAATTTTTAAGGATTTTAAGGGTTCTGGAGATTTAAAACATTTTTACAGGTCTCAAGGGTTTTTTGAGTATTTATTGTTTTAGGGTTTTAGGGTTTTAGTGGGGTTTGGGGGTTTTATAGGGGTTTAGGGTTTTAGGTTTTTAGGGTTTTTAAGGTCTTTTTGGTTTTTAGGATTTTTTTTTGTTTTTTATATATTTATTTTTTTAGGTTTTAAGTTTTTCATAGGGGTTTTTAGTGTCATTAGGGTTTTTCATGTTTTTAGATTTTTAGGACTTTTTTTGTATTTTTATGGGTTTTTAGGCTTGTTAGGGATTTTTAGGGTCTGTAGGGTGTGTTTAGATTTTAAGGTTTTTAGGGGTTTGAAGTGTTTTTTGGGATTTATGGTTTTCTTAGTTTTTTTAGGTTTTTTTAGGGATTTATACATTTTAGGTATTTTTAGGTCTTTTAGGGATTTTATTTTATAAGTTTTTAGGGTTTTGAGGGGTACATTGTGTTATTTAGGGTTTTATGTATTTTGGGGGGGTTTTAGGGTTTTTTTGAGTTTTTAGTGTTTTAATGGGTTTTACAGTTTTGTGCTTTTTAGGGGTTTAAATGTTTTTAATATTTTAGTGGTTTTCTTGGGTTTTAATTAGTTTTTTTGGGTTTTTTTATGTTTTTAGGGGTTATATGGTTATTAGGGGTTTTAGGTTATTAAGGGTTTTACGTTATTTATGGGATTATGGTTTTTTTAGGTTTTTAAGGTTTTTAGGGGTTTTAATGTTATTAGGGGTTTATGGTTTTCTTAGAATTTTTACATGTTTTTATGGTATTTAACATTTTTAGGGATTTATAGTGATTTATTAGTATTTTTATGTTTTTTATGTTTTTTTTGGTTTTTAGTGATTTATAGGGGTTTTAAGGGTTTTGGGGATTTATAGGGAGTTTTTTTGGTTTCCTTGTAGATAGTTTGGTTGAATTCCCTATGTCCTTCGGGTCATGTAATCTACAAAGCCTACGGGCCATGTAATCTCTGATCTTACGGGCCTTGTAAGGGCTCCACCTCATCCCTTAAAAGGGGGGTTATCAAAAAATCAAATAAAATGAAGGCCTTCGGGCCTTTTGGGGTTATTATTTTTAAGTGTTTTAGGGATTTTGAGGTTTTCAGAGTTTTAGGGTTTTTTGGGTTTTTTACCAAGTTTTAGATATTTTAATTTTTTTAGGTTATTAAGGTATTCTTAGGGGTTCTTAGGGATTTTATGGTCTTTTAAATTTTTAGGTATATTTATGGATTTTTAGGATATTTACAAGTTTTTTAGGTTTTTAGGGACTTTTATAGGTTTTAGGGTTTTTAGTGTTTTAGGGTTTTAATGGTTTATAGAGTTTTTTGGGTTTCTTTTTAGTTTCTTAGTGTTTTGTGATTTTTATAATTTGTTATCATTTTTATGGGTTTAAAGGGTTTTTAGAGTTTTTAGTTTGTTTCGGGGGTTTATGGATTTTTCTAGTTTTTAAAGTTTTAGGGGTTTTATGGTATTTAGGGGTTTTACTTTATTTTTGGGTTTTTATCATTTTTTGTTTTTTGAGGGGTTTTATGTGTTTATATTATTTATGGGTTTTTTAGTGGTTTTCATGTTATTTTCTGTTTTTAGGTATTTTTAGATATTTTTTTGGATTTCTATGGTTTTTAGGGATTTTGAGGTGTTTTAAGGTTTTTTTTAGGGTTTTTATCATTATTTTGTTTTTAGAGGAATTGTGTGGTTTTAGTTTTTATGTTTCTCTTTGGGGTTTTCAGTATTTTTAGGGTTTTTTCATTTTTAGGGATATCTAGGATTTTTAGGGATTTGTTGGGGTGTATGGCTTTAGGGGTTTTAGGGTTTTAGGGTTTTTTTGGTTTTTATTGGTTTCTTGAGTCTTTATGGGTTTATGGTTTTTTCTAGATTTTATAGTTTTAAGGGTTTAAGGGGTTTTAGATTTTTTTTTGGTTTTTAGGGTCTTTTAGGGGTTTTAGCATTTTTTAGATTTTTATCGATTTAAGTGTTTTTTGTATTTTGAGTTTTTCGTAGGGGTTTTATGGGTTTTATGTTTTTTTATGTTTTTAGGTATTTTTATGTATTTTTTGGTTTTTTATGGTTTTCTTGGGTTTTCAATGATTTTCAAGGGTTTTATAATTTTTACGGTTTTTTGATTTTTTATGTTTTTATGGGTTTTAAAGGTTTTAATCTTTTAAGGCTTTGTTAGTGTTTTTCATAATTTTAGTGTTTTTAAAATATTCCAATTTTTTAGGTTTTAAAGTTATTTTAGGTTTTTAGTGATTTTTTGGGAATTTAGTGGTTTTATGTTTTTTTTCATTTTTAGGGTTTTTTGATTTTTATGTTTTTTTCGGTTTTTTATTATTTTTAAGGTTTTTTTGGACTTATTTAGATTTTAATATTTTTAGTGGGGTTTTATGGTTTTCATGTGTTTTTATGGGTTTAGGTATTTTATGGTTTTCATGTGTTTTTATGGGTTTAGCATTATATGGTTTTCTTGGAGATTTCCAAGGGTTTTAAGGTTCTTTAAAGTTTAGGTATTTTTAGTGTTTTTTTGATGTAAATGGTTTTTAGGGTATTTAGTGATTTGGGGGGTTTATAGTTTTTAGGGGTTTAAGGGTTTTTAGGGTTTTTGTGTTTGTTAGTTTTTTAAGGATGTAAAGTGTTTTTAGGTTTTTAAAGTTCTGTTATGAAATGTCCGATTTTATAGGATTTTTTTACTCTTTTAATAATTTTGAGGTATTATTTTGTGATTTTTATGTTTTTTCGTTTTTTTAGGGATTTTGAGTGTTTTTTGGGTTTTTAGGGTTTTTAGGTTTTTATGGTGTCTTGATTTTTTAGGTATTTTTAATAATTGTATGGGTTTTATGGTTTTATGTGATTTTAGGTTCTTTTAGGGTTTAAACATTTTTTTTTGTTTCATGGTTTTTATGGGTTTTTAGGTTTTTATGGTTTTCTTATGGGTTTTATTGGATTTAGGGTTTTCTATTTTTAGGTATTTTTACACCTATTTTGGATTTTTATGGTTTTTATTGGTTTTTAGTGATTTTGAGGGGTTTTGGGGTTTTTATTGTTTTTAGTGTTTTAGTCCTTTTTAGGTTCCCCATGGGTTTTTTGTTTTTTTATGTTTTTATGGTTTTCTTAGGGTTTTTTATTTTTTAGGCATTTTACGTTTTTAGTGATTTTTAGGTTTTTAGGGATTTTTAGGGTTTTAGGGTCTCTTTGGTTCTTTTTTGTCTTTAGTGATTTTAGAGGTTTTTAGGGTTTTTATGGTTTTTGGAGTATTTTGACATTTTTAATGGTATAAAGGGTTTCATACTTTTTAGTTGTTTTAATGTTTTTATGGGATTTTAGGATTTTGAATTTTTATGGGTTTTATGGTTTTTTTAGGAGTTTAGGATTTTAGGGTCTTTTAGGGGATTTAGTGTTTTTTTTGTTTTTTTTGGGCGCTAAATAATATTCGGGTTTAGGGTTTTCTTAGGTTTTTTATGTTTTTCAGGGTTTTTAATGTTTTTATGAATTTTATGGGATTTTTTTATATTTTGTTGGTATTTTAAGGTTTTTAGGGACTTCGTCGGTTTTATGAATTTTTGAATTTTTAGAAGTTATATATATATATATATTGGTATTTAAGGTTTCCTTAGGTTTTTTCAGGGTTTTAGGGTTTTTTATGTTCTTGGGTTTTTTAATGAATTTTTTTAAATTTTATCATTTTTAGGTTTTTAGGGATTTTGAGGGTTTTATGGGGTTTTTAGGTTTTAAGGGTTTTTATGGGGTTTGGGATTTTTAGGGGTTTATTGAGTATTTTATCGTTTTCAAAGTTTTTAAGAATTTTTTAATGTTTTTAGGGGTTTAAATTTTTTATATATTTTTTAGAGGTTTTACGGTTGTTATTATTTTAGGCATTTTTACTGTTTCTAGGGGTTATAAGCGTTTTAGTCATTTTTAGGGTTTTGGGGTTTTTATAGTTTTTATAGTTTCAGGGTTTTTAATAATTATAATTTTCTAGGGGTTATTATGTATTTCTTATGGTTTTTAGGATTTTTATATATTTTAGGATTTTATGTGTTTTTAGGATGTTCAATGGTTTTTATATGGTTTTTTTGGGTTATTTGATATTTTGTCAATTTTTAGGGTTTCTTAGTGTTTTTTTGGTGTTTTTAGTATTTTAAACATTTTTAGGCCGTTAGGGGTTTTATGGATTTTTAGGATGTTCAATGGTTTTTATATGGTTTTTTTGGGTTATTTGATATTTTGTCAATTTTTAGGGTTTCTTAGTGTTTTTTTTGGTGTTTTTAGTATTTTAAACATTTTTAGGTCATTAGGGGTTTTATGAATTTTTTCGGTTTTAAGGTTTTCTTTGGGGTTTTATGGGTGTTTAGGTTTTTTTATTTTTTTTACGGATTTTAGGAATTTTTTTGGGATTTATGGTTTTTAGTGGTTTTGATGATTTTTAAGGGTTTTAGGGTTTTTTAGTGTTTTTAACATTTTTATGTTTTTCGGCGTTTTAATTGTTATTATGTTTTATGGTTTTATAATTGGTTTTAGGTATTTTTGTATTTTTATGGTTTTAGGGACTTTATAGCACTTTTATTATTTTTTATTATTTATGGTTTTTGAGGTTTTTAGGGTTATTAGGGATTTTATTGATCGTATGGTTTTTTTGGGTTTTAGAGTTTTTTTAAATTTTTAGGGGTTGAAAGTTTTTTAGAGTTTTTTAACATTTTTAGGGAATTATAAAGTGTTAAAAGTTTTTAGTGTTTTAATGTTTTTATAGTGTTTTAGGGTTTCTATGTTCTTAGAGGTTTTTATGGTTTTTAGGTGTTTTTAGGGTTTTAGGTTCATTTAGGTTTTTTATCGTTTTTTAGGTTTTTAGGGGTTTTTAGTGTCTTTATGTTTTTATGGTTTTCTTAAAGGTTTTTTGGGTTTTTATGATTTTTTACATTTTTATGGAGTTTTTGGTTTTTTTATGATTTCTTTATTTCTTATATATTTTGATTGTTTTGAGGGTTTTGGATAATTTTAGGGGTCAAGTTTGTTGTGTTTTACAGGTTTTTAGTGTTTTTATGGTTTTAATGTTTTCTTAGGTTTTTAAGGGTTTTTAGATTTTAATATTTTTTTAGAGATTTTAAAGGATTTTTTAGTATTTTTATGGTTTTAGGTTTTTTCGTGATTGTGAGTGTCTTTGGGTTTAATAGGGTCTTAATAGATTTTTTGGTTTTTTAGGTTTTATTTATTTTTTAGTTTTTCAAATGGTTTTTAGAGATTTTTAATACTTTTACATGTTTGAAGGGTGTTTATAGTTTTGAGTATTTTTTAGGATTTTATGGGGTTTTTTATGCTTTATGGGTTTTTATGGTTTTTAGGGGTTTTAGGGTCTTTTAGGGTTTTTTGGTTTTTTTTTTGGATTTTTAAGGTTTCTGACTGTTTTAAGGTTTAAAATATTTTCGTGGGGATTTTCAAGGATTTTATGGGTTTTTATATTTTTAGGTATCTGTTGGGATATTTTAGAATTTTTATCGTATTTTAGTGTTTTTATAAATTATGAGCAATTTTTAGGGTTTTTTATGGTTTTTATTGTTATTTGGGTTTTAGGGTTTTTTAGTTTTTTTACTTTTTCAAGGTTTTCTTATGGGATTTCAAGGTTTTTTTTACATTTTTAGGTATTTTTAGGGATTTTTTGGTTTTTTATGTTTTTCAGGTATTTTGAGAGTTTTTAGGGTTTTTATTATTATTTTGAATGTTTTAGGGTTTTTTTAGTTTTTAGTGTTTTAATGGTTTTTTAGAATTTCTAGTTTTTTAGGTTTTTAATGGGTTTTATAGTGTTTTAGAGAATTTAATGGTTTTCAAGGATTTTAATGGATTTATAGTTTTTATGGTATTTAGGAACTTGTATGGTTTATAGAATTTTTAGGTTTTTGGGATTTGAATTGTTTTTACATTTCTATGTTTTTTAGGGATTTATAGGGTTTTAGTTTTTTTATGTTTTAATGATTTTTAGGTATTTTTTTAATTATTATGTATTTTAGGGTTCTTAGGGATTTTGAGGATTTTGATGGATTATATGGGGTTTAATCATTTTTTATGGTGGTAAGTGTTTTTAGGTTTTTATGGTTTTCTTAGAAACATTCAGGGTTTTTAGGGGTTTTTATATATTTATGTATTATTATGGATTTTAAGGATTTTTAATGTTTTATAGGTATTTTATAGATTTTAAGGGATTTATGGGTTTTTAGGTTTTTATAGGGTTTTTGACATTTTCTAGTTTTTAGGGGATTTATGTGTTTTTAGTTTTTTAAGGTTTTCTTAGGGGTTTTCTGAATTTTTAGGGTTTTCTATATTTTTATAGATTTTATGGTTTTTTATTTTTTTATGGATTTTTGTTGTTTTTAGCGACTTTGAGGTGTTTTTTAGGTTCTTTAGACTTTTTATTGTTTTTGGGTTTTTTAGGGGTTTTATTTTTAGTTATTTTAAGGTTTATATTTTTTATTAACATTTAGGGGTTTTTTGGGTTTTCAAGATTCTAATTTTTATGGGATTTTATGGATTTTAGGGGGTTGTTGGTTTATTGGGTCTTTTAGGGTTTTTAACATTTTTAGTTATTTTAAGGGTTCTTAGTATTTTTAGGTTTTTAAGGTGTTCTTATGGTTTTTAGTCCTTTATGGTTTTTTACGTTTTAAGTATTTTTAGTGGTTTTTAGTATTATTATGGTTTCTAGGGTTTTTTTGGGATATTTATGAATTTTATTATTTTTTGGGTTTTTAGGGGTTTTGGTGTTTATATAATTTTTTGATTTTTTTGAATTTTAACATTTTTTAGGTTTCTATGGTTTTCTTAGGGGTTTTTGATGTTTTTAGAAGGTTTTAAAATTTTAGGGATTTTAATAATTTTTTAGGTTTTTTATGGATGGATATTCTAGTGTTTTTAGGGATTTGGCGAGTTTAGGTTTTCTTAGCGTTTTTATGGGGTTTTATTGGGATTTTTGTGTTTTTTTGAGTTTTTTTTATTTTTAAGGGGTTTTAGAGTTATCTAATGTTTTTAGGGTTTGAGGTGTTTTTATATTATTTAGCGGTATTTATAGGATTTTATGGTCTTTTATGGGGTTTTAGGGATTTTTAGGGCTTTTAAGGATTTTAGGGGATTTAGATGATTTTAGGGGTTGCAGTGTCTTTGTGGGGTTTTTGGGTTTTATGAGTTTCTTTTATGGGTTTTAAAGGGTTTTTAGATATTTTATATTTTTGGGGGTTTAAAAGGGTTCTAGAGTTTTTAGTGGGTTTTTAAGGTTATAAAGGGGTTTATAGTTTTTACGGATTTTAGGGGGGTTTATTGCTTTTTGGGGTTCTTAGTGTGTTTAGGGTCTTTTAGGGGTTTTTACATTTTTTGGTTTTTAGTGATTTTTAGTGTTTTTTAGTTTTTAGGTTTTCAACATTTTTTATGGGTTTTCAAATTTTTCTGGTTTTTTTAAGCTTTTTTACATTTTTTATGGTTTTCAGGGATTTTTAAAATTTTTAGGATTTTTCGAGTTTTAGCGTTTGTGGGTTATTTAGATTTTTTTGGGTTTTAGGGTTTTATGTGTATTAAGGATTTTAATATTATCTTAGGGTTTTTAGGGTTTTAATATTTTTGTATGTTTTGGGGATTTTTGGTGATTTTTGTAGGATTTGTATAGTTTTTTTGGGGGGTTTTAGGTATTTTGGGTGTTTTTAGGGTTTTTAGGGTATTTGTGGAATTTTAAAGGTTTTATGGGTTTTTTGAGTTTAGTAAGGGTTTTAATGTATTTTGGAGTTTATTAGTGTTTTTATGGGCTTAATGGGTTTTTATAGTTTTTAGTGGATTTAGGGATTTTATGTGGTTTTATGGTTTTTTATGTTTTTTGGGGTGTTTATGGTTTTTAGGGGTTTTTAGGTTTTTAGGGTCTTTTTGGATCATTAGAATTTTTTATGATTTTATGGGTTTTATGTTTTTTTCATTTTTATAGGTTTTGTTAGTGTTTTTGTTGGGTTTCTAGGGTTTCTTATTTTCTTTGATATTTCATGTATTTTTTAAGGAATTTTATATTTTTTTTGTGATTTTAGGGATTTTGAGGGATCTTAGGACTTTCAGATTTTAGGGTATTTACAATTTTTAGCATTTTTTTAGGTTTTTATTTATTTTAAGTGTTTTTAGGTTTTAAAGGATTTCTTAGGGGGTTTCATTGTTTTTTAGGCATTTATGTTTTAAAAGTTTTTTAGAGAATTTTTTTGGATTTTATTAGTTTTTAGTGTTATTAAAGATTTTGATCATTTTTATGAGTTTTTAGGGGTTTATAGGATTTTTAATGTTTCTTTGGAGATTAGGGGTTTTTTTGATTTCTTTATGGGTCTTATAGAGTTTTATATTTTTTAGACATTTTTATGCGTTTAAAGTGTTTTAAGATATTTTAGTTGGTTTTAATGGTTATAATAGGTTTTAGGTTTTTTTATGATTTTTCGATGTTTTATGGGTTTAGGGGTTTTAGGGGGTTTAATAAGGTTTTAGGGTGTGTAGGGTATTTTAGGGTTCTTTTAATTTTTTAGGTTTATTAGGTGTTTTATGTTTAATAGGTTTTTATGTTTTTTTAAGGTTTTTAATTTTTTTATGGTATATATATGTATTTATAGGTATTTTTAAAAATATTTAAGGTTTTTAGGGGTTTTATTAATTTTGTGGGTTTTAGAGTTATTCTGATTTTGATGTTTTTAGGGTATTAACATTTTTAGGGTTTTATGGGTTTAAGTTTTTTTATCTATTTGAGGTTATCTTAGGTATTTTCAGGGTTTTTTTTGGGTTTTTTGTGTTTTAGGGATTTTTAGTGTTTTTTGAGGATTGTTAAAGGGTTTTGGTGTTTTTATTGATTTTGCGGGTTTTATGTTCTTTTGGGTTTTAGGGTATTTATGATATTTTAGGGTTTTTAGGGTTATTTTGAATTTATTTAAAGATTTTAATAGTTTTTATCATTTTTAAGGGTTCAGTGGGTTTTAGTGTTTTTAGTGTTTTTTAGGGTTTTAATCGGTTTTTAGGGGTTTTAATGTATTTTTATGGTTTTAGGAGTTTTTATGGTATTTAGGATCTTATACGGTTTTTACACTTTTTTAATTTAGGGTTTTTAACTATTTTAATGTATTTAGTGTTTTTGTAGATTTTTCAGGGATTTTTAACATTTTTTGGGTTTTTAGTGTTTTTTTTAGTATTTTTTTATCTTTTAGTGTTTTTAGGGATTTGGGGAGTTTTTGGGTTTTGAGTATTTTTAGGTCTTTAGGGGTTTTAAGTGTTTTATGTTTTTAAGGTTTTCCTAGGTTTTTTATGTTTTTCATAGCTTTTTACTTTTTTTTTCATTTTTAGATGTTTCTTATGTTTTTTATGGATTTTAGGTTATTTATGGTTTTATATGAGTTTTAGGGTGTTTTGGGATTTTAGGATTTTTTTATTTTTTTGGATATTATTGTTTTTTGAGTTTTTAGAATTTTTATGTTCTTTTAGGGTTTTTCGAATTTTAGGGGTTTTAAATTTTTATTAGTTTCGAGGGTTTTCATATGTTTTTAGGGTTTTTTGGTTTTTATGGGTTTTTATGGTTTTTAGGGGTTTTATGGTTTTTACGATTTGCTAGGGTTTTAACCGTTTTTTAATTTTAGGGGATTTAAGTGTTTTTTGGTTTTTAATGTTTTTTTAGGGGTGTTCAGGTTTTTTAGGTGTTTTTACCTTTTTTGGTATTTTAAAGATTTTTATGTTTTCTATTATTTTAGGATCTTTAAGGATTTTGAGGGTTTCATGGCGTTTTAGGGTTTTTAAGGATTCTATTGTATTTTATGGGTTTTAATGGTTTTTACATTTTTATGGTTTTTGTAGGGGATTTCTAGGTTTTTAAGTATTTTTAGGTTTTTTTAGATTTGGGTGATTTTTTGGATTTTTATGTCTCTCGGGGGTTTTAGGAATTTAAAGGTGTTTAGGGTTTTTTTGTGTGTTTAGGGATTTTTAACTCTCTTTGGGATTTATGGTTCTTAGAGTTTTAGGGATTTATGGGTTTAGGTGTTTTTAGAGGTTTTATGTGTTTTATGATTTTTTATGGGGTTTTGGGGTTTTAGCATGATTTATTTTTCTTGGGGTTTTATGTGATTCATGGTTTTGATTTTTTCATAGGGGTTATTAGGTTTATTAACATTTTTAATGACTTTAGGTATTTCTATGGATTTTAATGGTTTTTTACAATTTTTATTGATTTTATTGTTTTTAGTGTTTTGTATGCGTTTCAAGTTTTTTAAATATTTAAGCAATTTTTATATTTTTATAGGTTTTAAGTGTTTTTAGGTTTTTAGGGTTTTCTTAGGATTTTTCATGGTTTTTAGGTATTTTTTTATTGTTTGGGATTTTATGTCTTTTTTAAAATTTTCATGTTATTTTAGGTTTTTAGGAGTTTTAGGGGTTTTAGGTTTTTTAGGGTTTTTTAGGGTTTTTATGATTTTATTATTTTTTGGGGGTATTTGTGTTATGTTTGAGTTTTTTATTTTGTCTTTTAATAATTTTAGTGATTTTATAAACATTGTTTTTCTGTTTAATGGTTTTTTAGTTTTAATTAGTCTTCATGGTTTTTATGGGTGTTTATGGATTTTATGTTTATTTGGGTTTTTAAGGTCTTTTCGATTTTTATGGAATTTAGGGGTTTAATTGGTTTTTAGTTTTTATTATTTTCTTAGATGTTTATGGATTTTAGGGGTTCTAATTTTTTTAGTATTTTTATGGATTTTTAAGGGTTTTATCAGTTTTATGATTTTTATTGATTTGGTGGATTTTATGGTTTTAAGGGTTCTAGGGTTTTTAAGGTTTTTTGGTTATTAGGATTTTTATTTTATTAATGTTTTTTAGAGTTTTTTAATATTTTTTTGCAGTTTAAAGTGTGTTTATATATTTGTGTGTACTTTTGGTATTTTATGGGGCTTTATGAATTTTAATGTTTTTTGTGATTTGTATAGTTTTTACGAGTTTTATGGTCTTTTAGGGTTTTTTATAATTTTTGTGGTATTAAGTGTTTTTAGTTTTTTAAATATTTATTCAGGGTTTTGATGGTTTTTAGGTCTTTTTGTGTTTTTATGGATTTTTTATGATTTTTATTTTTTTTATTCGTTTTAGGGGGTTTTGGGTAATTTTGGGTTTTTAGTGTTTTTTTAATTTTTAGTGTCTTTTAGGGGTTTTTGTTTTTTTAATATTTTTTGGTTTTTAAGGTGTTATTAGTAATTTTCAGTGTTTTTAGGGTTTATTATGTTTATAGTTATTGTTATGGATTTTTTTGGATTTTTATGGTTTTATGTTTTTTGAGGAATTTTCTACGTATTTAATGGTTTTAGGGTTTTATGGTTTTATGGTATTTTTTGGGTTCTGTGGATTTTTTTAAAGTTTTTTATTTTTTAGGGGTTTGAAGGGTTATAATCTTTGTTACTGTCTTTTTAGGGTTTTATCGGGTTTTAGGGAACTTAGGTTTTCAATGGTTTTTATAGATTTTAAGCATTTTTAGGGTTTTGCGGGTCTTTTATTTTTTTTAATGTTTTTTTGTTTTTTTGGGGTGTTAAGTGTTTTGAGGTTTTTAAGGATTTCATGGGGTGTTTCAGGGATTTTAGGGGGTTTTATATTTTTTTAGTATTTTAGGGTATTTTTAGAATTTCTAATGTTTTTAGGATGTTTAGGGAATTTGATGGTTTTTAAGGATTTGTTAGGGTTTTAGGGTTTTTAGGGGTTTTCTTATTATTTATGTTTTTAGGGTTATTATATGTTTTTTTTTTGTTTTTAATGTTTCCATAAGGGTTTCTAGGGATTTTAAGGATTAAATGTTTTAGGTATTTTTATGTACTTTTTAATATTTTTATGGTTTTTCGGGTTTTAAGGGATTTTGTGTGTCTTCAGATTTTTTAGGGGTTTTAGGGTTTTTATTGGTTATTATTAATTTTACTAGTTTTTGGATTTTATAGTGTTTTTAATGTTTTTAGAGTTTTTTATTATTTTTAGGGGTTTATGTTTTTTTATAATTTTTTAGGGGTTTTTGTGTTTTTACTATTTCATGGGTTTTAGTGTTTTTTTGTTTGTAGTAGGTTTTTGTGTTTTTAGGGTTTAAAAGTGTTTTTATATTTTTTTAACTGTTTTTAGGGGGTTAAATGGTTATATATTTTTTAGTGGGTTTAGGTTTTTAATGTATTTTCATGGTTTTTTAATGTTTTCTGGGGGTCTTATGTTTTCAAGGGGTTTTAGGTTTTTAGGGTATTTATGGGTTTTTTCATTTTTATATCTTCTAATGGATTTTAAAATTTTCATAAGGGGTTTTAGAGTTTTTATTGGTTTTTACATTTTTAGGTGTTTTAGGGAATTTTTTTATTCTTATGATTTTTTAAGATTTTAGGGGCATTTCGGGTTTTGGAGGTTTTTCTGGTTTTTTAAAGTTTTATAAATTTTCTAGGTAATCAAGGGTTTAAAGTGATTTGGATTTTTATTTTCTACTTCATGTTTTTAGGGGTTTTTGGATTTTTTATGTTTTTAGGGATTTATAGGGATTATTTAGGATTTTTATCGGTTCTAGTGTTTTTAGTATTCTTTGGGTTTTTTGTTTTTCTGGGTTTAGGGTTATTATTGAGTTTTTTAGGGTTTTTTTTTGGTTTTTTAGAGTTTTCAACATTTATAGGGGATTAAATTTTTTTTTGGGTTTTTACTGGGTTTTTATGGGTCTGGGTAATTTTAAATTTTTTTAGGGGGTTTATGTTTTTTTAGGGTCTTTCAGCATATTTATAGTTTTTATGGTTTTTTAGGGGTTTTATGATTTTTTTTTTGTTTTTATGGTTTTCCATGTGTATTTCAAGGTTTTAGAGTTTTTAAAATTTTTTGGGAAGCTTTTTTATGTTTTTAATTTTTTATATTTTTCAAGGATTCTGAGGGGTTAGGGGATTTAAGGGTTTTTTTAAAGATTTTAACATTTTTAGTGTGTTTAAGTATTTTTATGTTTTTAATGTTTTCATAGGGCTTTTCAAGGGTTTTATGGTTTTTTACATTTTTAGGTATTTTCAGCGATTTTTGAGGATCTTTATAGAGTTTTAGGATTTTATGGATTTTGAGGTATTTTAAAATTTTTTGTTTTTAGGGGTTTAATAGTATTTTTGTTTTTAAGGGTTTTTTTAGTTTTTAGGGTGTTTAAGTGTTTTTATATTTTCCTTTTATTTTTAGGGATTTAAAGGGTTTTTATAGTTTTTAGTGTTTTAAATGTTTTTATGGGTTGTTTGGGTTTTTTTAGGTTTTAAGGGATTTTAGGTTTTCTAGGGTCTTTTAGAATTTTAGATTTTTTTTTCTCTGTAGGGGTTCTTAGTGATATTATGTTTTTATGGTTTTCCATGGGTTTCCAAGGATTTTCCATTTTTTTTTGGAATTTTAAGGGATTTTTTATTATTTTTTGGACATTTAGGGTTTTAAGGGTGAAAGAGGCTCGAGACCAGGTGAACCTGGCCCCCCAAAAAATATATAAAAAAGAGCATCGCCAAGGAAGATGTCACGTGGGGGGATTACAAACTCGGGTGTGCATCTCACCCTTCATATCAGACTCCACAAATCGAAGGCAGCACGGTGTGGCCACGTGTGACCATATCGAGATCCTCTCCGCAATCGCCTGTTTGGAAAGCGCATTTGCAACCGAGTTAGCCTCCCGGTAGGCGTGTGTGACATGAAGGTTGAGCCGCTGGCAGGAGGCAAGGCACTCCGTCCATTTCGGGAGGATCCTCCAAGGGACGCGCGCTGATTTGGCCTTGAAAGCAGCCACTGCAAGCATGGAGTCTGATTCAAGCCAAAGGGGATTCCAGCCAAACTGTCCAGCAAACTCAATCGCCTTAATCATGGCCCAAAATTCTGCCTCAAGGGCACACCCATTTCCGATAAAGTGATGGAAGCAGCCTTTGACAAAGCCTCGGTGTGTACGGAAGAACCCTCTACACCACGAGGGCCCCGGTGCACCCAACGCTGCACCATCCACATTGACCTTGATCCAGGAGGAGATCGGAGGGATCCATCGGATGTATTTGAGGATCTTCGGCTTCCTTGGCCTACCATCAACGCCAAGTAACCGCAGAAGGATGAGATCACTCACATCATTTGCCATCGAGTCAGATTGGATATGAGACGCCGCATGGATCTCCGAGTGAATTTTAATGACACCACCATGAAGAGAGAGCCGGCCTTTGTTAAAGGAAATCGCATTCCGGGCAGCCCATGTGTAGGAGACAATGGCGGCAATGGCCACATGGAGAAAGTTGTAAATTTGCTTGTTACATGGCCAGTTGACAAGGTTGTCCAACATATCTAAGAATGGCCTGTCAAAGCAAAGGGGGAATTCGAACAGCCCCTGTAGATACCCCCAGAGAGCCGCTGGAAATCTGCACTGAAATAGGGTGTGTTGGATGGATTCTGAAGCACCGAGGCATAAAAAACATACCGAATCCAGGCTGTGTCCAGCCCACTGAAGCTGCTCTTGCATCGGCAACCGGTTCCTCCAGATTTTCCAAAGCAAAAGGTGACGAGCCGGCGGTATAAAGGGCTTCCTAAAATTTGAGAGCCAGGCCGGGGGGGAAGATCCCTGCATGCATTTTGACCAGTAGAAGTCTTTCACATTCAATTGACCAATAAGTTTGGGCATCCAGATGAGAAGGTCTCTTTCAGCAAAGACATAATCCGTAATTTGCCTGTATGTGTCAGCAAGAATAAGGGGCTCAAGCTGATCCACTTGCTGGACAAAACCAGCGATTGACATGTCTCATGCATCAGCGGGGGGCATCATTCTCTCCATCAGGGGCCTATCAAGCCACATAGTAGACCAGACGTTCATATTCGACTGCTTGGAAACAATCCACTTTGAGTGTTCCATGATGTCAATGTAGGATCTTCGTATCGCTGTCCAGATCGAGGAGGGCAGATGTCCCATAAAACCATCACAAAGTTTTTGTGTGAACCTCTCACGGCAAAAGTCAATCCCATCATCCGAGTAATCAAGCAGGCTCCATGTGAATTTAGCAAGCATAGAGTCATTGAATCTTCTGAGGTCTTTGATTCCCAGTCCACCTCGTTCAATTGGCTTAGTGCAGTCCCTCTAAGCCACAGTGACCAGCTTCCGTTCACTGATGCAGCCTGTCCAAACGAAGTTTCTAATTTTCACCTGTAGGGATTTGATGAGATTAACCGGCCACCAATATAAAGAGAAGGCATAGGTGAACATGGATGTAATAACAGAATTGACAAGACAAACTCTTCCGGCCTGCGATAAGCATTTCCCTTTCCATTTAGCAAGTTGCAGCAAAATTCTGCTCGCCGTGTTCATAAGGTAACTGCTCTTCACTCTTCCCCAAAAGATCGGGACCCCCAGATAATCAAAGGGGATTGATCCCCTCTTCAGGCCAAGAGAGAGGGAGATGCGGGTTTGCCTGGAGGTGGAAACCCCATCCCCAAAGACAATGGATGATTTGCTCCAACTAATGGCCTGCCCTGCCACATATTCATAGTGCTGGAAGATCCTCCGGATTGAGGACAATGTTCTCCTATCGGCCTGCCCAAAAAGTAAGATGTCATCGGCTTAGAAAAGATGAGATGGTACCTGAAGGTTTCTTCCCGCCATGATTGGGCTAAAGAGGCCAGCCTGCGTAAGGTCAATAAGGCACCTACTCTGGTAATCTTCAGCGATTGCAAAAAGAATGCCAAACAACGGATCTCCCTGCCTAACCCCACGTGAGCATGGGAAAAACCCCTTGGGGGAACCATTGATAAGCACCGAGGCTCGGGCACTATTCAGGATGGACGACACCAACTTTATGAAGCTGTCCGAGAAGCCATATATTGAGAGAACTTGAAAAATAAAGCTCCTTTTGATGGTGTTTAGGGTTTTAAGGGATTTCTAGGTGTTTTAGGGTTCTATGATTTTTAGTGTTTTTTAAGATTAATAAGGGTTTTAAGTATATTTAGTTTTTTTAATATTTTATTATGGTTTTCTGGTTTTGTAGGGTTTTTTTAAATATTTATGTATTTTTAGAAAAAAAATTATTTTTTTTGGTTTTTAGGTTTTTATGGATTTTGAGGGCGTGTACGGTTTTTAGCAGTTTTATGGTTTTTATGATTTTTGTAGGTATTTTTTGAGCATTCAAGGGATTTTAGGTTTTTTAGTTTTTTTAAAAATTTTAAGGGTTTAATGTGTTTTCAGATTTTTTAGTGGTAGTAGGTTTCTTACGGGTGTAAGGGTTTTTTAGGATTTTTTTTGTTTTTAAGGAATTTTAGGGTCTTTTAAGTTTTTTAGAATATTTAGGGTTTTCATGGGTTTTAATTGTTTTTATATTTTTAAAGGTGTTTACGGTTTTTAGTGTTTTTTTGTTTTTTTGTTTTATTTTTTAATATTTTATTGTTGTTTAGGGGTTTTTGGGATTTTTGATGTTTTTAGGGTTTTATGGGGTTTAGGATATTTAAGAGTTTTATCAGATTTTAGGTTTTAAGGGGTTTTAAGTGTTATAGATCTTAAGGGTTTTATAAGGGTTTTCAAGGGTTTAGGGTGTTTTATGTTTTTAAGGGGGTTTTTGGTTTTAAGGATTTTTATGTTTTTAGGGGTTTTAAGGATTTTCAAGGTCTTATAGTTTTTAGGGTTTTTATGTTTTTTTTTTCCATTTTAGGTGTTTTTTGAATTTTTTTCTATGTTGAAGAGTTATTAAAGATTTTAATATTTATAGGGGTTTAAAGGGTATTTAGGGTTTTAGTTGTTTATAGTGTTGTTATGTGATTTTATAGTTTTTAAGGATTTTAGCGTATTTTATGGTTTTTATGGGTTTTAGGGTCTTTTAGGTTTTTAGTGTTTTTTAGGTTTTTAGGGGTTTTATGTGTTTCTTTGGTTATTAAGGTTTTCATATGGGTTTTCTGGTTTTTTAGGTTTTTTTATGTTTTTTGAGTTTTTTAGGTCGTTTTTATGATTTTTCTTGTCTTTTAGGGTTTTTATGGATGTTGAGGTGTTTTAGTGTTTTTAACACGATTTAGTGGTTTTTAGGGTTTTTAGAAAACTTTATCTTTATGGAATTTATATGTTTTTGGGTTTTTATGTTTTTCATAGGGGTTTAAGGGTATTTTGGTTTTTTAATTTTTTTTTGTGATTTTTAGGATTTCTATGGATTGTTAGAGTTTTTTAGGATTTTGAGGGGTTTTTTTGTATTTTTCAAGTTGTTATGGTATTTTTGTTTTTTTTTGGGTTTTTTTGGTTTTTTTGGTTTTTTGGTTTTTTGAGGATTCTTAGATGTTTTAAAATTTTTATGGGTTCAAATGGTTTTAGATTTTATTGTGGTTTTTATGGGATTTTAGGGTTTTTAGGTTTTTTGATCCTTTTAAGGGATTTTAAGGGGTTTATGGGTTTTTAAGATTTTTTGGTCTTTTAGGTTTTGAATTATTTTTTAGGTTTTTAGGGGATTTATTTATTTTTAGGTTTTTAGGGGTTTTGAGGGGTTTTAAGTGTTTTTATGTGATTTTTTGTTTTTAGGGATTTTTATGGATTTTTATGGGTTTTTCACGTTTTTAGGGATCTTGAATGTTTTTGTTTTTTTATTACTATTTTAGATTTTTATGGATTTTTATCGTTTTTATATTTATTAGTTGTTTTATGAGTTTCTATATTTTTTAGGTTTTATTAGGGTTTTTTAGTTATTTTAGTGTTTTTCCAATTTTATGGATTTTAGATATTTTTTATAGTTTTAGGGTTTTATTGACTTTGATTATTTTACAGTTTTTTATTATTATTAGGGTTTTTTGGTGCTTTTTGGGATTTTTGATTTTTTTTGTGTTTGGAAGGGTTTTATGATTTTTTAATGTTTTTAGGTACTTAATGCTTTATTTGATTTTTTTAGTGGGTTTTTAGTTTTTTGGTGCCCTTTTGAGATTTACAAGGGGTTTTAGTGTTTTTAGGGGTATTTGGGTTTTTAAGGTATTTTAGGGTTTTTGGTATTTTTACTGTTTTTAACTTTTTTATGTGTTTTTAGGTTTTTATGGTTTTTAGGGTTTTCTAGGTTTTTATGGATTCTTCATATTTTGATGGATTTTTAGGGGTTTTATGGATTTCTAGGATTTTTATGGATTTTGATAGGTTTTATGGATTTATGGTTTTTATCATTTTTATGTTTTTAGGTGTTTTAACTGTGTTTAGGTTTTTTAGATTTTCATAGTGTGTTTAAAGGTTTTTAGGGGTTTTTATGTTTTAACATATTTTTTGGTATTTTTTTGTCTTTTTATCATTTTTATGGTTTCAAGGAATTTTGAGGGTTTTATGAGTTTTAGGGTTTTTATGTTTTTTTTTGGGATTCGGATTTCTTAGGGGTTTAAAGGTTTTTAGAGTTTTTAACATTTTTAGGGGATTAATGGTTTGTTGTGTTTTTAGTGTTTTAGCATGTTTAAAGGTTTTTAGGGGTTTTTAGGGTTTCAGAGTCTTTTAATATTTTAGCATTTTTGGGGTCTTAAGTGTTTTTAGATTTTTATGGTTTTCTAGGGGTTTTTAGGGTTATTAAGGGTTTTTATGTTTATAAGTATTTTTAATGTTATTATGGTTTATTAGGGGTTTTAATAATTTTTAGGGTCACTATGAATTCTATAATTTTAGTTATTTTAGGATTTTAGTGTTTCTTTTGGTGTGTAGGGGTTTAAATTGATTATAGGTTTTTCAGTTTCTTTTTAGGGGTTTTAGGGATTTAGGGGTTTTTAAATTTTTAGGCATTTTAAGGTATTTTTTTAGATTTGTATTTTTATGGTTTTTTAGAATTTATACGGTTTTTAGGTTTTTTAGGGGTTTTTGGGTTCTTATGTTTTTTTGGTTTTGAGGGATTTTTATGTTTTTTATGGTTTTAAGGTTTTTTAGAGTATTTTAACATTTTTAGAATGTTAATGGGATTTTATAGTTACTCTGATTTTAGGTTTTTTATGGTTTTTAGGGTCTTTTAAGGTTTTTAGCAATTTTTACGGTTTTAGGGGTTTTAAGAGCATTTAAGAATTTATGTTTTTTTTGGGATTTTTAGGGTTTTATGGTTTTTAATGTTTATATTCCTTTTTAGTGATTTTTTGGAATTTAAATTTTTAGGGGGTTTTTTATTATAGGGCTTTTAGGTTTTTAGGTTTTTATGGGTTTTTATGGTTTTTTTTTTGTTTTTTAGATTTTTAGGAGTTTAACGTGTTTTTAGGCTTTTAAGGTCTATGTAGGGATTTTCAGGGTTTTTAGGGTTTATAAAATTTTTAGGTTTTTTTTTATTTTTTAGGGGTTTAAATGTTTTTATTGATTTTTAACATTTTTAGGGGTTTAAAGGTACTTTATGGTTTATAGAGGTTTTTAGGATTTTTATGTATTTTATGATTTTTATGGTATTTTGGGGTTTTTTTTGTTATTATGTGTTTTAGGGTTTTATATTCATTTAGGTTTTTTATATTTTTTAGTTTTTTAGGGGTTTTAAGTGTTTTTAGGCCGGTATGGTTTTCATAGGGCCTTCAGGGTTTTATGGTTTTGTATTTTTTCAGGTATTTTTAGTGATTTTTAGGATTTTTCTGGTTTTTAGTATTTTTTGTTATTTTTATGGGTTATAGATTTTTTAGAGTTTTTAACAATTTTTAGGCTTTTAAAGGTTTAAGTTATTTTTGGTTTTTATAGATTTCTTTTTGTTTTTTGGGTTTTTAGAGTTTTTAATGGATTTTTTTGGGTTTTTAGGGGTTTTTTAAGATTTTATTGTTTTTAGTGTCTTTAGGGATTTTGATGGTTTTTAGGGGATTTTTGGTTTTTAGGATCTTTAGGCATTTTTATTGTTTTTGGGGTTTTTTCATCTTTTTTTTTTTGTTTTTTTTTTGAGTTTTTCATGTCATTATGGGTTTAAAGGAACTTAGATTTTTTAGTGATTTTATAGTTTTTATTTTTTTTAGTGTTTTTATGTTTTTGGGTGGTTTTATGGTTTTTAGGGGGTTTTAGGTTTTTTATGGTCTTTTAGGTTTATCTATTTTTAATGGGTATTAATTGTTTTAGGTTTTTGTGTTTTCCTTATGTATTTTCATTCTTTTTATGGTTTTCCCATTTTGAGGGATTTTTAGGTACTTTTAATGGTTTTAATGGGTTTTTTGGGTCTAAGATGTTTTTTGTATTTTTAGGGGGTTTTTTTAATGTTTTAGGGCTATATGGTTTTTACGATATTTGGGATTTTTATGGTTTTCTTTATTTTTTAGGTGTTTTAAGGTTCTTTTGAGATTTTAACATTTTTATGTGTTTAAAATGTTTTTATATTTTTAGTGGGTTTTAGGGTTTTTAGGGTTGTTTCGGATCGGTTTCGAAACGCCCAACGGTTCCGTATCCGACGATTTGTGGACCTGCTTTCCAAAGGCAGGTTCACTGGGCGATTTGAACAGCGACACTTAAGAACTCACATTGGTCGAGAGGATGGGAATTCGGCCTCATCACACCCTTTTGGAGGGGATTATTGCATGTTCTGGGACTTTCTTATTGATTTAAGACGTATTCATATTGTTGATGCTCCTTTCCGTCACAGAGTCTAACGACTGAAAAAGGGAAATACATTAGTCCAAAGTGATTCATCCTTTGAAGAAACATCAAAAATTTACAAAGGGATGAACACGGAGAACATTTCCCATAGGTCGCGCAAGTTCCCTCATGGTCGCGCAAGTACACTTGCGCGCCGCCTAGTGGTCGTGCAAGTCTACTTGCGCGACGCCCTTATGGTCGCGCAAGTGACTTGCGCGACCTAAGTGATAACCGCCCGGTAACCGCCCACGGCCTTCTTTTGCCTATAAATAGACCCTATGGGCCCCCCATTCGAGAGGATCTTTTTCCAGAAACTCGGATTCAAGCTCCCGACGCCCAAGTCTCTTCTCAAAGCTTCCAGAACACTTCTAAGGTAATTTTGTACCTAGAACGGAAGATCTAAAGAGAGGGAGGAAGGCCTAAGTGTTGAAACTCATCAACACTTGCGCGCCGGAGTGGCCAGCCCTTAAGGGAAGTGGTCACACTTGCACGCCGCCTTATTCCTTCGATAGAAATTGCGCGTCCCTTTTCTGGGAGAACCTCAAGAGGATTCTAAAGTCTTTAAGAAAGAGTGTCTCAAGTATTTTAATGCTGGTTGAAAATCGCGCAAGTACCCCACATGCCGCGCAGGTATACCTGCGCGACCAATACTTGCGCGCCGCTGAAATAACTGTGCGCCTTCCAAGACATGCGCGCCCCTTCCTTTTTGGGTGCCTTTTATGCCCATTTTACCCCTCTTAAGCCATTTCACCTTTCCTATTCAAGATTCAGTCTTCAAGATACTCTTCAAAGCCATTTATGGCATGATTTCGTGATTTGACTTCCTTATCTGAAAGGAATTCGGTGGAATATCTCTCAAAACCTAGTGATTTACACATCTTTATGTCACCAAAGATTGAGAGTTCATTCATTCAACCTCATCCTTTAAGATGAGAGAATCCTTAACCTGGGTATCCTTTTCAGGAATAATCCCCAGTTATAAGTCCTTTAATCTAGGCATCTTCCTCAGGAGTAAGTCCCAAATTCTTAAAGTTCCCAAATCTGGGCATCCTCCTCAGGAGTAAGCCCCAAACCTTAATTCCTTAACTTGGGAATCCTCCTTAGGAGTAAGACCCAATCATAATCCTTTAATATGGGCATCCTTCTTAGGAGTAAGCCCCAAGTCCTCTAATTTTGGGCATCCTTCTTAGGAGTAAGCCCCAATCTCAAAAATGGGCATCCTTCTTAGGAGTAAGCCCCGAGTCCCTTAATTTGGGCATCCTTCTTAGGAATAAGCCCCAATCTCAAATATGGGCATCCTTCCAGGAGTAACCCTTAACCTTAATCCCTAACCTGGGTCTTGTTTTCAGGAATAAGTCCCAGTCATAATTATGGGCATCCTTTTCAGGAGTAAGCCCCAAGTCCCTTAATTTCTCTTTAACTAGTCCTAATTTTCATTTGATCTGGGATTCCTTCTCAGGAGTAAAACCCAGTTATCAATCCTCTCCTAATTTGGGTTTCCTTTTCAGGAATAAGTCCCAAGTTATAGTATTCAAATCTCCACAAAGCACATATACCTTTAAGGACCCTGTTCTTGGATTTTCTCCCTAAAAGTAAATCCTAAACCTTCATCTATCTAGGAAGTCATATATACATAATCCCCAAACCATTTCTAATGATTGCATCTTTCATGGCACAATTGTCTAATTTTTACCAATACCTCTTGTTTCTCACACCGATCATGACTCACGTGAGCTTAGAGTGTAAAAGTAATTATGACATCCTTCTTTGAGCCATCAATCATAAACGTCATACTCTATTACTCGAACTACGTGGGTTCTGATTCCTTTTCCAAAATAAAGGATACGTAGGTAGCCCATTTATGGGTTCGATCCCAACTCTGAAATAATCTATGTCCTTCTGAATCACGATAAACTTCAAGTGCCCCACTGAGTGGATTTAAAACCAGCCTGGTCATCATAATGACCAAGAGACTTTTATATAAATGTTTTGAAGGATACCATTGACCAAGAATCTCTAAATAGATACAGATGATCCTCTATTGATGAAGAACCTAGAATACATATAAAAGATTCTCTAAATTTCTTACATATTTAATCATTGATTGTTAAAACTAAAGGAAAGCTCATTTTATACTTGGTAATGTAATAAGGATTCACGAACATAACATAAATCTATAAAGAGAGTCCCTGAGTAGACAATAATTCCCCTCAAAAAGGTGTGATGAGTCCGACCTCCCATCCCCTCGACCAATGAAAATTCCTAAACCTCATCAGTCCTCAAGATAATGAGCGCCTAACTTTGGAAAGTAGGTCCAAACGGATGTGGAATCATTGGATGTTTCTGGTTCTACGAACAAACCTGCTAGAAACCGATCGGAACGTTTGAATCTCCCATCCAGGAGGTCATCCCTGAATTCCGTGCGAAACAAAAATGGTGAACCCGACGTGAATCCTTAACCAAGTTAAAGTGGTGTTTTACCTATTTGTTAAGCCCCTATTTAAAACTCAATTAGAGGGATAACAAAAACAATCATTGACATGTGTGCTCATCCAAAGGATTAAGTGGCTGAATTTCATCTTGATTGCGTCTGTTATATCAAACAGGCACTCTTTTCCAAGATCTTCTGTATTTCCATAATGGCTGATCTCAAATTCAAATCTGTGAATACTGCTGCTGCAAATACCATTGCTGCTATTCCTACCGGATCGTCATCTACTCTGAGGATGACATCACCTACTCAGCGTCTTCAACACTGGGTATCAAATGTGCTAGTTAAGGAGTACCGTCAACATGGTACCATCCCAACTCTGGAGGTTGCCCGATAGGCCCTCCAAGTGAACAAATCACACAGGTCGTCCGGACAACGACGACCAGTGATCAAGAGGCAGGCGGTGCTGACTACCATCTCCAACCGTTTCGGGTCGTTATCCCCAAAACGCAATTTCCATTCACTCCCTTACTCTGAGGAAGTGAATGAGCAGGTCCCTCAGGGCCTTAATTCAAAAAGACAGGAGTCCTTCCCGAGGGCTCCCATCAACAATCGCCGCCAGACTCGTGCGGTAGTGCACCCTCAACATGATGAGGGTACTGACTCCAGGCATTCAGCTCAGGTTCCCCGAACCCGAGCAGGCAAGATGAACCGCCAGAGACGGAATCCGGTTAACAATGGGCAGGTTATCATCCCTGCCATCTCTGGAGAAGTCCACCAACCTAACTTGGTGGAAAACAACGAGCAGGCACACACACCTGCCCATTTTAATTCCTCTGTCCAGCAGACTCGTCTGGCAGCATCAAGCCAATCCAGCCAGGCAATTCCGGCGGAGTACTATAGGCAGGAACATACACCTGCTTATACATCATCAGTTAGTCAGCAGGCTCGTCTGACTACATATGATGGATCTCATCAACCGTGTTTGGAGAAGTGTAAACAGAAGGCACATACAACTGCTAATACTAATCAAGCCTACCAACAATCTCGCTTGGTAGTGCACGGAGAAGTTAGTCGGAAAGCCCCGACGACAAACAGGAGGCAGACTCAACTCTCTGCCTCCACACTTGAGTACTGTTAGGATTCACTGACAGGAAAAGGATGACAAGAGTAGGCACATACACCTACTCCAAGCACGGAATGGACGTATATTCCCGTTCCGGCGACTGAAGTCACCAAACATATTTTGTCAATGGTGAAAGAGCAGAAGCAAATTCTTGCTCATATTCTGGATGCTTGCCAGGATATCATAACAACTTCAGCATAATCTCAGGGAAAGACACATAAATCTACCCCTATAAGTGGAGTGACACATCAACGATTCACTCCGGAACAGACACACACATCTGTTCCAGTCCAAGAGGGTTATGGGGCATACTCCCCCATATCATACGAACAACCATGTCAGGCACATACACCTGATTTGCGTGGAGATCGTCAGCCTAACCTGACCATCTTTCCTGATCAGGCACATACACCTGCTCAGAGTAACCACTTTCGTCAACAAGTGGTTTCCAAAGCGAGTAAGAAGGCATCTAAGAAAAAGATCTGCCCAGCACAGTCAGGATATCAAAGGCCAATCTGTAACAAGGCCTTGCTCGATGCTAGAGTTCTTGAATCCCTCAGACATTTATCTATTGGAATTCAAGGTTCTACTCCCTCAGTTCCCAATAACGGGGACATTAATTCCGAAAGTATTCTACAGACACTTCCTCATGAAGGCTTGCTTCATGAAAATTCGGTCAATCTTGAAGTTTCTTCTTCAGATGAGAGCCACAAGAACCCTCTGTGTGGTCAGAAGACGAAGGAGAAAGATATCTCATCTTTTGCTGTAACCCATTATGGTGGTCCTCCCCATGATGATGAATTTCGCTGCGAAAGTCCTCTCCATAGTAGTGATTCACATTTTCTGGAAAATACTCCAGTGGACAATGTAGTACCGAAAAAGCCCTCTTATCTTGAGGCACTTGCAAATGCGAAACCAGTCATGTTTGATGCTTTATCACTAACAAGTGAAATACTTTCTCAATCAGAAGATATCCCAGGGTGTAGGTCATTCTCCGAACCACCCCTAATTCATGCATCTTCTAGTTTGATCAATGATATCTCTACCAATCTTGTTGAATCTGATGAAGAAACAAGGAAACACCAACTCTGGTCAAAACAGGTAGAAGAATCTTCATTTAATGATAAAGAGGAAATGTTGAACATGAGGAAAAAACTGGGAAAAAGTGAAGTACCTGTCATGTTTTGGCCTTTGGATGACTCCCAGCACGACATTCCAAAGATGTTGACGGATGATGGAATCCATGATATTCGTCTCAACATATGGAAAACTCTTTGTCAATTTAAGAAGAAGGTATTATCTTATGATGAATATGAAAATCATCTTAAGATAATAGAAGGGCTACAACGTTAGATTGATTTGGCATCTCTATCAGTCTCTCGGTATCTGAAGGCTGGAAAGTAGCAGAGAACCCTTCAACGTTCATGCCTTGGCGCACTAAGAAAATTGCATTAGTTAATTTCCAATGCTCCATCTGGTGTTCATATCAGAGGATGGGGTGTTCACGGAGCACTACATTTCACAGTGCTTTCTAGTCAGCAAAGCTCGCCGAAAATGCTCTCATGCAATGTTATTTCCCACGACCGGCCACAGTCAATGGGCTTTGTTCATAATCAAAATCTTGCTCAAGAATAGGCTTCAACTAGTTTCTCTCAAAACCATGCATATAGAGAACAAGTTGTTGAATTGCTCCTACATCAAGCAGGCGAGAATATTGCACAAGCCTCTCGTGTGGAGAAAACACGTCATCAAATGATAGAAGTTTCGGAAATCATCCAACGGTCTGTTGAACCAGGTGATAAAAGTGAATACAGGATAATGCATCCAGCTAATTTCCGAACTAATATTTGCAAGAACAAGAGATCTTTTAAGAAGATCTCAGACGTAGCATCTCAAGAGCCACCCCAGCTTATCAGACTGGGGACTTCTTTAACTCAACCCTCAGAGTCAACATATGGGATTCAAGGAGTTGAGGGGAATCAGCAGGAACATCCCCAGTTCACAAGACTGGGTACTCTTTCAAATCATCAATCCCCTTCTTAGAGAATGTCGGTCTTTTCTCGATTAGGGAAGAATCCCCAAGAGGAACGAAGAACCAAATTATCAGGAGATTCCCTCCATGTTATAGCTCATCAAGAAGTTCCTAAAAGATTAAATCAACAAAAGGAAATGTCTCATAAAAGACATGAAAGAAGACAATATCACAGAAATGTTGATAGAAGAGATGTGATGCATTATGCATCAATCAATGTCATCAATGTCGTTGTTGCTAATCCAACAAAGGAAGTTCACTCAGGGGACTCAGATGAAGAGTGTCCCGCTCAAGAAAATGTACGCACCGATACAAATGAAGAAGGTGTGCGTACACGAAGTCAAAGGATTACTCAGAACCTAGGGAATCCACTTCCTTCTCTCCAAAAAGTATCCAACAAAGGGAAGGGAAAGAATCAGGTTACATATCCTTCCTCTGGAGAAGTTCAATCACTCTCATTAGAGCAAAGGTTTTCACAACAGGAGGAAGAAATGAAAGAATTAAGAAGGTTGAATGTAGAACTACTTCAGAGTAGTATTCTTCTTAAGAATGTTGATGTCCGACAGCCGAAGGAATTTGTTGTAACTACTGAGATGGATCAGGAATATCCTCCTTTATCAGTACACCCTCAGAAGTCTAATCCTACAGGTCAAGTGCAACAATGGTTGGCAGCACTACCATCAATTGCAGCACCAACCACCACGTCTGTCCAAGCTCCATTCATTGCACCTACCCAAAACCAAGTTCAACGTGATGTTTATCAAAAGTTAATAACTACTATTGAGTCATTAACAGCTTGGTTAGAAACTATGGAAGGGAAACGGGCGCAAGTTCAAACTGAAAAGAAAGTTTACCCTAAATGTGTAGATTCAATTTCTCCTCCATCCAGTTTTGGAAACCCTGTTTTCCCTACATTCAATGGATCAGGCGACCCTGAACAACATTTGACACATTACGTGTCTTGTTGTGATCCTATGATGGGAACTCCAGAACAGCAAGAAGCAGTGAAACTCAGATGCTTCGTGCGAACCTTGCAAGGACCAGCTTTTGTCTGGTATACAAGCTTGCAATCTCGGTCAATCATAGGATGGGAGGATCTTCGGAAAAAATTCCATCTTCAGTTCAGCTCAACTTTTCCAAAAACGATAGTTTTCGATCTTACAAACTGCAAGCAAAGGGAGAATAAAAGAGTCTCTGATTTCATTGCTCACTGGAAGGGATTAACGTATTCCCTGAGTTTAGCACTCCCTCAGGAGGAGCTGTTGCCAATATGTGTGGAAAATTTGCGTGACGAATTACCCACGCCATTAATCCCTGTGAAATACACAGGAGGGTTTCGAGACCTTACTTCAATCGCTCATTAGATTGAAGATTCCCTTATACAGGATAAGGTTAAATCTCGTGTAATTCCATCAGCTCTAGGAAGGGGAATGGGTAAAGAAGAAATTGCTACAGTTATGCTTAAACAAGCACCTGTACCTATTTCTACTTCAAAACCTTCATATTCTCTAAGGGCTTCACCTCCTGAACGCCAACAACAAAGGCTGTTTCGTCCAAATGAACAAAAAGATCAAAGACGAAAACAATTTTATGATTTTAAGAGTAAAATATACTCTTTCCGAAGTGAGCAAGTTCCTGGTTACTTCATTTCAGCTCTGGAAAATAATTTGGTTCAATTACCAGTGCCCAAGAGGCCAAATAAGGAAGGAGATGAAGACCGTCCCAATTATTATCCCTTTCATCAAATGTTGGGGCATCCCATCCAGGAGTGTTTTGTCTTTAAAGACCTCCTGCAAAAGATGGTCGACTTAGGAAAAGTCAAGTTGAAAGGTTCTTCGACTCAGATAGCATGTGTTACTGCTACAATTCTAGAGGAGGAAGGTGAATGGCAAGAAGTCAAAAGCAGAAATGCACAGAAATATGATGATTGGATGGTCAGAAAGACAATCAATCGGACTCATGCCATTTTGCGAACACAATTAAAGAAACCAATTGTTTCTTCTACCATGAATATTGTGGTAAAACCCTCTTCATCAGAGGGAAAATCCTCAAAGAAACGGCTTGATTCAAAGAAGAAAAATGAATCAGAAGAAGATGAGTATGTGTCAAAGCCTAAATTGTCTTTGACTCTAGCAGACTTTATGCCATCTACTTCAAAGCCACGGGCACCGCCCCACCAAACGGCACAGCCTAAACAGGCTAACCAGGCAGAGTCTTTATCAGACGAATAGTTAATCTTTGGTTCTGTTAAAATGATTCAATTAACAGATCTGTATTCTAGTCATAATTTTGATGAGCCTGAATTCCCTGTATCAAATAAGGGAATCCGAGGAAGTTCCAGAGGTTCAGGATACAGGGGAAGACGTGGATCTTTCCGAAGCCACTACTCCAATTCTACCCCTGCTAGCACTGTGTATGCAGCAGAAACTCGTGGTAGAGCCCTTCAGCGAGCTCAAAAAGAACAAGCAAGTTCTTCTGCCAATAGTCAACTCAGTCTTGGCACAGTTATTTTGGAAGACCGATTGAAAATTCCATCTTCTTTATCTCAGCAAGTAAATGGATCTAATCGGTCTAATCTTCCAAAACCAAGTATATTGCCAACTTCTATCCCAATACAAGATGCATCAGCTTCCAAAGCATCTACTTCCAAGGTACCTGCTAAACCACATATTCCTGTTGGGAAACGCAGACCTTTAGATCAAAAGTATGATATATTGAAACACTTGGACCAAGTACCAGCCAAGTTATCAATTTTGGATGCTTTGAATCTGTCAAAAGATCTTCGGAAAGTGCTCATCGAAGCTTTGTCAAGTCCTCGGGAGTTTGAAGATGAAATTGCTGTAGCTGAAGTCTATCACATAGAGAATAATCCTACAGAATGTCATGCAGTGATATCTTTTACTGATAAAGATGAAGATGATGTTGTGCATGGGCACATAAAACCTTTGTACTTATCTGGAAAAATCAATGGTGTAGATATCCGAAGAGTTTTCATTGACAATGGTTCAGGAGTCAACCTCATGCACATTCGTACACTTCGTCGATTAGGCCTCACGGAATCTGATTTATCTCCTTCTACCATGATTTTACAAGGATATGATAAAAATGAACAAGAACCACTGGGCGAAGTTACACTCAGAACTCAGTTTGGAGATCTTGTATCCAATTCGGATTTCATGATTGTTGATCAAGACTCAGCTTTCAACGTCTTGCTTGGAAGACCCTGGCTACATCAGCATGCATCTATTCCTTCATCATACCATCAATGTATCAAATACTGTTTCAATGGTCAATTTGGAACATTGTATGGTGATAAGGCCTCGTTCAAGACATATGAGTCTCAATACATTGAGGCGGAATTTTTTCACATGAAGGGAAGAGAAAAATCTATAATTAAGGAAATTACCAAAGTTAATGCTCCATATGGTTTGGAGAAGATTCCAATAAATCCATTTACACATGTGAGTACAGATTATATGTTACCTATCAGTCAAATTGACAAAATAGGCCCAAATCAAAATACTCTTATGGAAAGATCCATAATGTCAATTACGGCAATCGATCCAGACAACATGGGAGAAATTGGTAACCTACCAAACAGTGATGAAAGCCTAAGTGGTGATGTTTTCATTTCATCTGCTGAAGTCCAAAAATTCTATACTTCTCCAATCAGGCCAGAAGAAGTTATAGCAACATCAGAGGTGAATAATGATGTCGATTCTCAATCCATCATCTCCTCTTTATTTCCCAAAGAAGTCCCTTTATTATCAATAGGGTCGGAAATGGAAGCTTCTTCTTCAAAATGTGAAAATTTTGACATCTCTTATAATCATGAGAATTTCGTTTTTTCATCTACTTTGCAAGTAGAAATGGAAGAAATAGCACGTAATGAAGAGGAAGAGGGGATCTTAGAGATGCTCCTCCAGCATTTGAGGAAGGTATCTCTACCACTGTGGATGAACTCAGAGAAATAAATCTGGGTACAGAGAAAGATCCACGCCCCAATTTAATTAGTGCGGCCATGACCCTTGAAGAGCAAGAGATGTATATTTCTTTTCTACAGCAAAATATAGATATTTTTGCTTCGAATTATACAGAAATTCATGGGCTTGATCCTGATGTTGTTACTCATCATTTGGGTTTACCAAAAGAACATCGAGGATTTAAGAAAGCCGCAAGAAGAACACACCCAACCTATGCTTCCAAAATTGAAGATAAAGTGGATAATCTGATCAAAGATAACTTCGTCAGAGAAGTTCAGTATCCCAAGTGGTTGGCTAATATTGTCCCTGTAAAGAAGAATAATGGACAAATTAGGGTTTGCATCGATTTTAGAGATCTTAATCGGTATTGTCCTAAAGATGATTTCCCAGTTCCGATTACAGAACTCCTAATTGATGCGACGGCTGGCTATGAAGTACTTTCCTTCATGGATGGATATTCCGGATATAATCAGATCTGAATGGCCCCAGAAGATAAGGAATCTATAGCCTTCAGAGCCCCTCAAGGTGTGTTTTGTTACCGGGTGATGCCCTTTGGTTTAAAGAATGCAGGTGCAACATATCAACGCGCCATGCATCGTATCTTCAAACCTCTCTTAGGGAAGTTTTTTGAATGATATGTAGATGATTTGGTGGTTAAATACAAACAACATTCTAATCACTTGGCTGATTTGGAAGTCATATTCCACAAGCTTCGACAACATAATTTGAAGATGAACCCCTTAAAATGTGCTTTTGGGGTAACCTCAGGAAAATTACTTGGCTTTGTTGTACGCCATCGTGGTATCGAAGTCGATCCTGAGAAGACCAAATCAATCCTTGGTATGTCACCTCCTCAGAATTTGAAAGAATTAAGAGGAATTCAAGGACACTTAGCCTATATTCAGCGTTTCATCGCCAATTTGGCAGGCAAAAGTTTACCCTTTACCAAATTATTGAAGAAAGGAGTCACTTACCAGTGGACTGAAGAATGTCAAGAATCATTTGATGTTCTCAAGAAATACCTCTTGAGTCCACCCGTACTCATGCCAACTGTTGAAGGTAGACCACTTATCCTCTATGTGACAGCTCTAGAGCGATCATTGGGTGCCTTTCTCGCTCAAAAGAATGATGCTGGGAATGAAAATAGCCTCTACTATCTCATTAGAACTATGCTTGATGTAGAAACCCGGTATTCAAGTATTGAGAAGTGATGCCTGTCATTAATATTTGCAGTTTAGAAACTGAGACACTACCTGCAACATCACGAGGTCCAATTGGTATCTCGCAATAATCCGCTCAAATTCATCCTTAGTCGTCCAATGCTTACAGGACGTCTAGCACGGTGGGTAGTTATTTTGAAGTAGTTCGACATTCAGTATGTATCTCAAAAGGCAGTTAAGGGCCAAGCTTTGGATGATTTCCTGGATGAACATCCTTCAGTGGAAGACACGTCTTCAGATATTGAACTCCCTGATGAGGAAGTTTTCTCTATTCAAGAGAGTCCTCAAACATGGGGAATGTATTTTGATGGTGCCTCTAGAAGTCCAACAGGGAAGAAAATGGAAAATCCTAAATTCAACAAAGTTGGTTTAGGAATTGTACTCATTTCTCTAGATAAGGCATTGTTACCTTATACCTTTTTATTGTGGGAAGGTGGTACCAGTAATGAAGCCGAATACCAAGCTCTTATCACAGGCTTGGAGTTAGCGCTTCAAGCACAAGTGAATCACTTAAAGGTGAAAGGTGATTCAGACTTGGTAATCAAACAAGTCAATGGGGATTATGCCATCAGAAAAGAAGAATTAATCCCTTTGTATGATTACATCAGAGAGTTAATGGAGGAATTCCCTTCAGGATCGACATTTTCTTATGTCCCAAGATCACAAAATACTCAAGCTAATGCACTGGCTAATATAGCCACAGCTCTAGCAGATCAAAATTGGGATGAGACAACCATCAGTATTGCCCACCGTCATGCAATTTCACCTTATGTTCAAGCCAGAACAGAGGAAATTAATGAAATTAGTCCCATTCCTGAACCGTATGGTCATACTATAGGATGGATGTCACCTATCAGGGAATACCTTCAAAATGGAACACTTCCACCTGATAGAGCCGAGAAAGAACAAATCTGGCAACGTGTGGTCAATTTTACTCTTTATGATGGCCCAAACAACCTAGAGATAATTCTCTACAAACATGGTTTTGATGGAGTTCTCTTCAGATGTATTGATGGTGAAGAGACAATGGCTGTCATAATAGAAGTGCATGCAGGAGTCTGTGGTGCTCACCAGTCTGGACATAGACTGTCTGATCAAATTCGAAGGCTTGTATACTTTTGGCCTTCAATGATACAAGATTGTGTTGATTTCACAAAGAAGTGTCATTCATGTCAAGTACATGCCAACTTCATTCATCAACCTCCAGAGTTGCTTCATACGGCTAAATACTCATTGGCATTTTCCACATGGGGAATGGATGTGGTGGGACCTTACCCTTCAGCTACGACCAAGCAGTTTAAGTACATTCTTACTGCTACTGATTTCTTTTCCAAATGGGCAGAGGTAGTACCTCTCAAAGAAGTCAGTTCTAAATTCATCGTTATCTTCATCAAGTCTAACATCATTACTAGATTTGGTGTCCCTCATACCATATTGACGGACAATGGCACCAACTTCTGTTCTTCTGAGGTGAATAAATTGTATCAAGAATACAACATTAAATCCAACCATTCATCTCAGTATCATGCGGCATCCAATGTCCAAATAGAAGACTTTAACAAGACTCTTTCAAATATACTGCAAAAGATGGTGGATAAAGATAAGAGGTCATGGCCTGATAAACTCTTTCATGCTTTATGGGCTTATCGGACTACCACCCGCAATGCAACGCGGTCAACTCCATATTCGTTGGTATATGGAACAGAAGCAGTCTTTCCAATTGAAGTTCAATTTCCCTCACTCAGAGTATCCATTTGTGATCAGTTATCTACAGATGATCAATCCCAAAACCGATTGAATGAATTGGAATGGTTAGATGAGAAAAGATTGTGCACTTTGCACCACTTGGAAATCTATCAGAATCGAATAGCACGAGCTTTTAACAAAAAATTTCGTCTTCGTTCATTCATTCAGGGAGAATAGGTATTGGTTCTCAGAACACCAATGATACCAGGAAAGAAGCCTTCCAAGCTTGAACCAAAATGGGAAGGACCTTATTCAATACATAAGGTCTACTCCAATGGAGCTTATTCATTAATCTCAATGGATGGAGAACTCATCACGACTCCAACCAATGCCAGATTTCTGAAGAAATATTTTGTATAAACACAAAATATGGTCCCCAGAACCAAGACTCTTACAATTGGTTCATACAGCAATGGTCCAGTATGACCTTAAACTGCAACTTCGTCCAACATGATGTTAAACTGTAGGAAAGTCCCTTACGTCCGGAAAGACGTTAAACTACATAAGCGCAATGGTCCAGTATGACCTTAAACTGCAACTTCGTCTAACATGACGTTAAACTGTAGGAAAGTCCCTTACGTCCGGAAAGACGTTAAACTACATAAGCACTTAAAAGTCCAGTATGAATTTAAACTGCATCATCCACGGTCTATTCATATGACCTTAAACTATTTGCACTTTCGTCCAACATGACGTTAAACTATAGAAAAGATTTCCCTGCAACATGACACTAAACTGTGCAGCACCAGTTCGTCCTTGCTATATGACGTTAAACTATACAACAATGGTCCAATATGACCTTAAACTGCAACTTCGTCCCACACGACGTTAAACTGTGATAAATTTCCCTAAACCATCTAGCATGACCTTAAACTGCATCATCCCTGGTCCATGCATATGACCATAAACTATTTGCAAGTCCCTTATGTCCAGCAAGATGTTAAACTGTGACGTCCTAACTACATGACGCTAAACTGTATAAAAGTCCCTTACGTCCGGAAAGACGTTAAACTATATAATCATCAAAGGTCCAGCATGACATTAAACTGCACCATCCACGGTCCATGCATATGACCTTAAACTATTCTCACTTTCGTCCAACATGACATTAAACTGTGAAAAAAATCCCCAATGCATCCAACATGACGTAAATGGTGTGTTATTTTGTCCTTACTGCATGACATTAAACTGCACAGTCCCCCTTTCGTCCAATATGATGTTAAACTGTATTGTCCCCATCGTCCTAACTACATGATGCTAAACTGTACAGAAAGTCCTTGATATGTCCTACATGACATTAAACTGTTATTTTGTCCCTGCTACATGACACTAAACTGTGCAGCACCAATAGTCCTAACTGCAAGACTTTAAACTGCATAGTCCCTTTTTTATGTCCTACGTGACATTAAACTATGCATCGTTAAAGTTGTTGTTACCTCTTGTTTCTCACACCGAGTATGACTCACGTGAGCTTAGAGAAAACCTCAACCGTAACACTCTCTTTGGGCCGCTAACCATGTATAAGTCCCAACAACATTTTTTTTATTAGATCGTTATCCCCAAGAACAACTTGATCATTAATTCATTCTTTAATTGAACTACACGGACTTTGATCCTTGCCCTCCAGGCTGGGTATGTAGGCAACCTCCCATGGTTCAAGCCCAAAAACAATCTCTTCACATCGGTTCACCACCATCTCATATGATGTTGATTCATGAAACCGCCCCTGGAATCAATATCTTTACATTGATTCAATTTTGTCCTTGTTATATGATGTTAAACTATACAACAATTTTTTCCGGTACGACAATAAACTAAAATATTCTTTGATTCCCTCATTTGAGAGAGAACTATTATTGAAATTTATTTTTTTCAATCATGTTTCATTTCAAAAGACTACGTGCATACATGGTAATGCCTAAACTTTTTATCTTAGGTTAAACCATCATTGCACTAAAGTCCCCTTTCACCCTTCACATGTACGAACCAAATTTGTACAAAGGGTAGTTCTAGAACTACGTGGACTTGATTCCCATCCTTATGGGATATGTAGGAACATTTGAGTATCCCTCAAATCCAGTCCCAAGTCTTTTGGGCCTAACCCCAAATTTCACTTTCAGTCCCTTAGCTGAAAAGTCCTCATGAAAACACACACTGTGTATTCATTATTATGGTCCAAATTCTATGACCCTTAACTAAGATCTCTCATACTTTCATCCTGCACGACGTTAAACTGCATTACAAGAACTACGTATGGCTTGATTATAATTCTTATGAGATACGTAGTGAAGTCCAAAATTTCAATTCAGGACCCAGCCACAACATGATTATGGTTATCATTGACCTATGTATCTCTATATACATTAGACAATACCCATCTTTATGTGTTATAATCCTAACCTTAAATATTTTCAGATCTTCATAACATTTTTCATGGCTTCTAGTCACAAAAATGTCAAACGTCTGAGAATTCTTTTGCCTGACTATGCATCACGTGCCCATAGGTGGCCTTGTATAAACAATCCACATAATAGACTTTTCAGCTAAAAGATGCTATTTATTTGACCATGCAGCCAATTCCCTTAGGTGGCCCATCATATTTCAACCCCCTAACGGGTTTGTTAAATAATGGTAACTTCATTCTTGGGAAGAATGCCTCTTTTGTCCTTATTTGTCTTAAACGAAAGTATGTAGGGATCCGCAATAAAATAGCCATCCTTAACATATTTGTCCCATATCCTTTTTCATGATCTGAAAGTATTCAAGTCTATGGTTTATTCTTCTTCCCTACATTTGGGTTAGACCTTCGTAGGAGTGATATTCATCCAGTTCTTCGATAATCTTGTCTGGAAATATCTTCTCCATATTCAAGTACCTATTTCCATACAACAAACTCTATACTTTAGAAAATTTGAATCTCCATAAACTTTCACTGGCTTTTAGTACTAGGAAAGTAAATTTCTAAGAGTTCTTTTGTATGACTATGCAGCATGTGCCCATAGGTGGCCTTGCATAAACAGTCCACATAACAGACTTGTCAGCCGAAATATGCTATTTATTTAACCATGCAGCCAATGCCCTTAGGTGGCCCTACATATTTCAACCCCCTAACGGGTTTTGTTAAATAATAGTAACTTCATTCATGGAAACTACTTCTTCTAATGCCTTTTAGCTCTCTTTCATATCATTCCTCGGATTCAAATATTCTTAAGTCATAGATTACATTTTTTCCCTCATACTTGAGTATGGTACTATGTTTTCAGATGAGTTGTCAAGGAATTGAGTCAATTCTAATCCATTTCGGTCAAAGCTATTTCGACCGTAAACATTAGCCTTTGTATGTCCGACATGCATGACTTTAAACTGCCAGATTTCTTGTTTTTCTTTTCACCTCAGAGTCAAATCCTCTTTTCTCTCTGGATCCAACTCTGAGGGGGGACTTTTTTTGACGCTTCTTTCCATCACAGAGTCTAACGACTGAAAAAGGGAAATACCTTAGTCCAAAGTGATTCATCCTTTGAAGAAACATCAAAAATTGACAAAGGGATGAACAAGGAGAACATTGCCAATAGGTCGTGCAAGTTCCCTCATGGTCGCGCAAGTACACTTGCACGCCGCCTAGTGGTCGTGCAAGTCTACTTGCGCAACACCCTTATGGTCACGCAAGTGACTTGCGCGACCTAATTGATAACTGCCCGGTAACCGCCCAGGGCCTTCTTTTGCCTATAAATAGACCCTGTAGGCCCCCCATTCGAGAGGATCTTTTTCCAGAAACTTGGATTGAAGCTCCCGATGCCCAAGTCTCTTCTCAAAGATTCCGGAACACTTCTAAGGTAATTTCTTACCTAGAACGGAAGATCTAAAGAGAGGGAGGAAGACCTAAGTGTTGAAACTCATCAACACTTGCGTGCCTGAGTGGCCAGCCCTTAAGGGAAGTGGTCACACTTGCGCGCCGCCTTATTCCTTCGATAGAAATTGCGCATCCCTTTTCTGGGAGAACCTCAAGAGGATTCTAAAGGCTTTAAGAAAGAGTCTCTCAAGTATTTTAATGCTGTTTGAAAATCGCGCAAGTACCCCACATGCCGCGCAGGTATACCTGCACAACCAATACTTGCGCGCCACCGCAATACCAGCGCGCCTTCCAAGACTTGCGCGCCCCTTCCTTTTTGGTGCCTTTTCTGCCCATTTCACCCCTCTTAATCCATTTCACCTTTCCTATTCAAGATTCAGTCTTCAAGATACTCTTCAAAGCCATTTATGGCATGATTTCTTGATTTGACCTCCTTATCTGAAAGGAATTCGATGGAATATCTCTCAAAACCTAGTGATTTACACATCGTTATGTCACCAAAGAGTGAGAGTTCATTCATTCAACCTCATCCTTTACGATGAGATAATCCTTAACCTGGGTCTCCTTTTCAAGAATAATCCCCAGTTATAAGTCCTTTAATCTGGGCATCTTCCTCAGGAGTAAGTCCCAAATTCTTAAAGTTCCCAAATCTGGGCATCCTCCTCAGGAGTAAGCCCCAAACCTTAATTCCTTATCTTGGGAATCCTCCTCAGGAGTAAGCCCCAATCATAATCCTTTAATATCAGCATCCTTCTTAGGAGTAAGCCCCAAGTCTTCTAATTTTGGGCATCCTTCTTAGGAGTAAGCCCCAATCTCAAAAAAGGGCATCCTTCTTAGGAGTAAGCCCCGAGTCCCTTAATTTGGGCATCCTTCTTAGGAATAATCCCCAATCTCAAATATGGGAATCCTCCTCAGGAGTAAGCCCCAAACCTTAATCCCTAACCTGGGTCTTCTTTTCAGGAATAAGTCCCAGTCATAGTTATGGGCATCCTTTTCAGGAGTAAGCCCCAAGTCCCTTAATTTCTCTTTAACCAGTCCTAATTTTCATTTGATTTGGGATTCCTTCTCAGGAGTAAAACCCAGTTATCAATCCTCTCCTAATTTGGTTTTCCTTTTCAGGAATAAGTCCCAAGTTAGAGTATTAAAATCTCCATAAAGCACATATACCTTTATGGACCCTGTTCCCGGATTTTCTCCCTAAAAGTAAATCCTAAACCTTCATCTATCTGGGCAGTCATATATACATAAGCCCCAAACCATTTCTTATGATTTCATCTTTCATGGAACAATTGTCTAATTTTTACCAATACCTCTTGTTTCTCACACCGAGCATGACTCACGTGAGCTTAGAGTGTAAAAGTAATTATGACATCCTTCTTTGAGCCATCAATCATAAACGTCATACTCTATTACTCGAACTACGTGGGTTCTGATTCCTTTTCCAAAACAAAGGATACGTAGGTAGCCTATTTATGGGTTCGATCCCAACTCTGAAATAATCTATGTCCTTCTGAATGACGATAAACTTCAAGTGCCCCACTGAGTGGCTTTAAAACCAGCCTGGTCATCATAATGACCAAGAGACTTTTATATAAATGTTTTGAAGGATATCATTGACCAAGAATCACTAAATAGATACAGATGATTCTATATTGATGAAGAACCTCAAATACATTTAAAAGATTATCTAAATTTCTTACATATTTAATCATTGATTGTTAAAACTAAAGGAAATCTCATTTTTTACTTGGTATTGTAATAAGGATTCACGAACATAACTTAAATCTATAAAGAGAGTCCCGGAGTAGACAATAATTCCCCTCAAAAAGGTGTGATGAGTCCGACCTCCCACCCTCTCGACCAATGAAATTTCCTAAACCTCATCAGTCCACAAGCTAATGAGCACCTACCTTTGGAAAGTAGGTCCAAACGGATGTGTAATCATTGGATGTTTCCGGTTCTACGAACAAAACCTCTAGAAACTGATCGGAATGTTTGAATAGCCAGTCCAGGAGTTCATCCCCGAATTCCATGCGAAACACATATGTTCGTGAATCTTTGGTTTATACCCAAGCATAGTATCCACGGATTACTTCTGGTTGGCAATGGTCAGCTGGACGTAGGGTTTCAGAATCATTTATGCCAGAGTTTTACCATCCCTCGTTGGATTAATGACCCCGAGGAGTCTGGACTCATTGAGGCGGCAATAGGAGTGGTGCGATGAACCGACGTGAAGAAAGTTGGATTGACTAGTTGTTGGTCTTGAACCTCAGGGAGGCTTCCTACGTACCCTGCCTAGGAGACAGGGATCAAAGTCCTTGTAGTTCGAATAGGAGTGTTGGAGATCCGATGTGAATGTGGACACGGGGGTCCAATGGTGATCATGATTGATCCTCATGGAGGTTTCCTACTTATCTCTGTGGTGGTGAATCAAAGTCCTTGTAGTTCACATTAGCTTGGGGCTTACACTCTGAGGAGGCCCATGGTAATGGATTGGGGTTTACACTCTAAGGAGGCCCATCGGAATGGATTAGGGATTACACTCTGAGGAGGCTCATAAGAGGATGTCATGGTCAATTCTTACTCTAAGCCCACGTGAGTCATGCTCGATCTGAGAAAGAAGAGGCAGCAGGGACCAGACGATAACGTCGCAAAAGGTGCGTCTGTGGGAAGTGGAGTTGGGCATACGCATAGAAGCGGCCCATGAAGTCGGGGATTACTCTGAGGTGGATTCCCAAAGCGACAAAGCGCAGAAGGAGAGGGACTTGGCCCCTAAGAAGGACGAAGTAGCACCCTATCCCCCATTCCCTTCCTTGGGCATGGTCGTGGGGAAGTACGGAGGTGCATGGGGGCTTCCTTCTGATGGGTATCCCGCCACGCCCCGGGGAGGGGAGAAGTGACCTAGTCCTAACAAGTGGAGGAGCAGAAAGGGAGCTCACGGGCTCGGACTCCGCATTACCGTGGGAATGTGAACCCATGAATGATTCAAGAATCCACCCAAGGGTCGGGGCAGACCCTTTTCCCCTGCTTAATGTGGTTATGTGAACTCAAAACGGTGCGCTGATGTGCTTAAAGGTTACATCACACAGGTCGGGGGCTCTGGTGGAGGCCTCGGCTCGGGGCCGAGGAATGGGCCAATGAGGGGGCTGCGGAGGATCAGGCCAGACTGGGAGGATTTTATCCGGCCCGGGGAATGGGAACTCGGAAGGATCTCGTGGGCCACACACATGTGGGAGTGGTTACACCCTTCACGTAGGGAGGTGCTACGCGGCTGGAGAGGTCGTTCGCGAACTAGGGTGGTCCGAGGACTAACGGGCATCCCGCGAACCAGGGTGGTTTGCGGACTGTAGGGCATCCCACGAACCAGGGTGGTTCGCGGCTTCAGGTTCGGCCCGCATACCAGGGTGGTACGCGGAGGGATCCATGCGAGAAGCGGCGGCCAAGGGCGGCGCCGGTCGAGGGTTCGTTGGTCGGGGCTTCGCCCGCATATGAGGGTGTTACGCGGTGCATCAGATCGGAAAGGGGGCCTAAATTCCCTGGTCTGCAGGGAGTGCATCGAGGGAGGTGCCATGGTTCGAGGTCTTCTTTTCATTGTTATTTTAATTTCATGGTTCACCAAGTTATTATGCATTTTCGGTTCCTTATTAATTCACTTCCAGCTTCATACCTGTTCTGGTTCGCGGATTGGAACTTCGCGGTTTGCGAAATCCTAAGCTCCTTCCTTCGGAATCCTTCCACCTGAGTCTGGTCGATCACTCTGAATCCTCTACCTCTTCCCCCTCGGTCTCCTTTTATAGTGTGGGGAAAGAGATGTATCTATGGTCATGAGACACCTTTTGAGGAGGCCCATGACCTAAAACCCGGTTTACGAATGACTTGGTCAATCTGCAACTCGCGGGGGGCATTGAACACATCTCCCCTGCGAACCAAACGAGCTCGGGGAGTGCTTCGCGGTCATGCAGGGTTCTGCCTCCATTCCGCGAACGACAGCAGCTGAGGCCTGGGCTGGTCAACACGGTTCGTGGCTAGGGCAGTTCGTGGCGATGGACTGGGCTGGCGCCCATCCTGCTTCGCGCTAGCAGAGGATCTCTTCCTCCATTCCGCAAACGACAACGGTCCGTGGAGGGGGTGCTTCACGGAACCGGTCGCGTAGCATTTTCATGGGACCTGTCTGAGGACTGGTTTAGCTTATGATATCCTTTGAGTATTTCCCCACCTTTCCCAATTATTTGGGGTGGAAATTGGGTGGAATGTCCCTTAGATTAAAGGGGATTTTCATTCTCCTTTTCAGATTTTTCATGACCCTACAAATTCCCCCCATCAGAATGGGGTCTGATCGGAACGAAGAGGAGGCCATTCCGATGCAGAGTGGTCCTGAAACTTGGATGGTTTGCGATAGGGGAGTGGACCTGGTAGGGAACCACACCTATAAATACGGGGGCCCTTCCTTTGTCTTTTACCAGATTCATCGTGAAATCAGAGCTCTCTCACTTTTTGTCTCCACGTGCTCACTCCTTCACGAAACGCCTCATCCGTGAACCAGCTGCCATTTCCGCGAACCATTCCTCCTTCACAGTTGCCTTCTTCCATGGACCAATCTCCAGCCATCAACTAATACTTTTAATTAATTAAAAAGTAAGTCACGGCGGGCCGCATCGGAACTTGCTCCGCGGTTTTGACGGTCTGCAAACTGAAATCTTCTAAATTTTGAAAATTTCTTAAGTCTTCCAAATCTTATTTATTTAAATCCAAGATTAGTATTCGACGGTGCAACTTGGTTTGCGGATTTCTGGAAAACGCTCCGCGGGCTAGAGTACCGTGGAGTGCTTCCACGCAGGGTGGGTTCGTGGGACGCAGTCATCGTGAACCACCTTTTGAGGCCTACTCAGGGACCTTATTATGAAGGCTTCTCAACTAAATCCTTAGCCATATATTTGGTATTTTTTCCAGATTTTATTATTCCGAACTAACCGTTTGTGTGGATTTTATAATTCAGGGAGAAAATATGGTTCCCCCTCACCCAGCGCCCGAGCCTACTGCCGAGACTCTCTCAATTGGCACAAATAGGCATCTAGCTATGATTCGTAGAGCGGAGGGCATCAAAGAGGACCCTAGTCGGTCCATCATTCTCGATGACGGTGTCTTGAAGGACTTTCTCTCTCTTGATCACTTCGGTTATCCACTATCAAATCGATTTCCGCTTTATAGTTTCAGTCTCCAAGATGACGTATCTATCCCTTCTACTTTCTCATGTCTTCCATCTCCTTTCATGGAAGTGTTACCAAAGTGCATTCAGGCGAACCTTACCCCATTGGGGGAGATGATTTCTGATCCTGATCCAAAAGATACTTTCATTCTGGGAGGCTCTATCTGGACCCAAAGAGATCAACACACACAAGACTTTTCTCAAGAAGCTGTCCTCGAGAGTTACCCCTCCAGAATAAACCTTGATTGAGTGGACCCTGACATAGAGTGGATTTCTATGTGGGATTTGTGGTCTGGTGGGATTTTCTTGAATGACTAGGCCTGGGCCTTCTGGGTCCACCATCATTGCCAGGAATCTCCCGAGTTGCTAGACGCAGTCAATTTCCACTTCGCAGTGTGGGCCTCCAAGTTCACTTTTTACCCACCATCTTTGATCCTGCCTGACCAGCTTTGTCGTTGGTGTTCAAGCACTTATACTTTCCACCTGTCCCATGGTGAAGTTGGAATTAGCTTGTGGGACATATATCAATTGGGAGGGCTTCCGATCATTGGAATGATATATGACGAGTTTATTCCCACTCTTGATGCGTGGGACAACATTGAACAATTGCCTTCATTGGCGAGGGATCTTCTATTTATGGTGGAGCAGTCATTGGGTCAGGCCTTGCGTGCCCGATCTCCTATTCCCTATAGCACCTGGATAGGGTTATTTCTGAATTTAATTGGTCATGTGCCGAAGATCAAGTGACATAGGACTCATCCTTCTCAACGGTCATGAACCATCCCAGGTTCTTACTGGGCGGTTCTAGAAGCGGGTGACTACCTCTCATGGGGTTTTGTGGTGCACCCCGACGTGCCTCCTATGCTCAAGCAGCAGGTCAGTTTGCTATGTTTTTGAGCGGGTGGTTATTCCCTCCTCCGGATATCAACCTGGGAATTAGGGTCAGCACATTGTTGATGGCAGTGGAGTAGGAAGAGGGCCACCCAATGAATTTGGTCGTTCCCACTTTGGCTCATATTTACGAACTGCTGAGCCACATGCAAGAGGGCGGGCCACCCTACCATTTGAGTGGGCCATTTCAATTCTTATATGGCTGGATATCGGATCATTGCTGCTGTTATGAGTATTGTCATAACACAGTCATCCCGCTTCCTAACATTCGTCCTACCCTACTTGATATAGCTGGGGTTAGTCTGAAGTCTCTCAGTTCCCATGAAATCATTGAGCTTCTAAGTGATTTCTCCCAGTTCGCTTTAACTTCCTACCCCATCCCTTCTGGTGTCATGGTTTACAACCGCAGTGGGAGCCTCGAAGAATGTTCTTACATGATTTCACTGTAAGACTGGTTTTTTATGCACGGATTGATGAGGTTTCTCTGTACGAGTTGTACGCCCCCCACCTTTTTCCCACCAGTTTGGGTGTATGAAACTCCAAGTTTCTCTTCCCCTACCTCAGGCTTGAGGACTACACCCGGCCACTCTCCGTCAATGGTGGTTGATGGTGATGCGGGAAGGATCTGACACAAGTATTCTCTTTCCTGGCATAGGAGTGGCTGACTTCCTATCCTTGGAGTACGCAAGAATGTGGGTAAACCATTATCCCAATGGAATCATGGGGAAGGCTGTATGTTAGGTTCCCAAATCATGAGTCATCACGGCGGTTGTGCCTACCTCGCCTTCCTCATTGGCTCTAAGGGAGGACCAACTGATGGCTTGTCGGTCAAAGAGACTCAGGGGATTTTCCTCTCCCAGCCCCTCTACAGCCTAAGTTCAAATGGAACCATCCTTCTTGGATGTGGATAAGGATGACCCTGTGGATTCGGGTCCTATCGAGACAATTCATGAAGTTTTACCGGCCGATACCGGACTTAGAAACTTGGCTCCCAAGCCCGAACCAGGGTTAAAAGCCTCAGATATTCTAGTTTCAGAACCATCTTATGGCGTTCACATGTCTGTGTTGATCACAATGTCAGACTTCATCTCGGTGCTATCTAGCGAGGATACCAAAGATCCTCATGTCATGGCGGATCACCGAGCAGTGCGCAGGTGGGCTTGGCCCTAGATTTGCGAGATTTTTGCTGAAACTCCTCCAGCTGAGATGGAAACTTAAACCGAATCTCTTCGACAACTCTTCCTGGGTTTGGGGTTATATGGTTTTGACTATCGATAGTTCCATTCTCTCTCTTTCAACGTTGTCATGGCCCGTGAGGAAGTTTCCACTAATGAATGCAAACTTTCTCACCTCGCTGCCTCTCATTGAGTGACTCGAGCCCTAGAGGAATCCATGATAAAGCTCCATCATTTGATTGCACATGAGGAGAGCTCTCGAGGCTAGGTGGTCATCCTTTCCTCCGAGTTACATGAACGTGAAGTATGGGCAGCGATGTTGAGGGATCAATTGTCGACAATGACTGATCTCCTTGAAGTCGCCAGGAAAGGGATCAACAATCTCCAAAAAGCAGTGGAGCATACTCGTTCAGTGGTCGAGGTTAAGGCCAGGGAGAAGGTCATGTTGGAGTTGACTCATATCAACTTCCACCGCACAGTTGCCGGTCTAGTGGAGAGGGCGATCCAGGCTCCTCTGTGACGGTCAGAGTCATTCCTACACTCTGTTTTGCTGACCCCGCCCCCTTTTTTCACTATGAGGGAGAGGCCCCAGCTTGTGGACATCCTCCCTTTTTGTTCAAATGGAATGCAATCTCTACCAATATTTTATTGCTGTAAAATTTGATTTTTACTAGAACAATTGTTGTGTAAATAACAACTCATTGAATCAGAATTAATCATAACTCAAGAAAACTGAAACAAACTCTAACTTTTTCCTAGACCATGGGATCTAGCGAGCATAGTTTGACTATTGCTAGGGTTTTGTAGAAAATCCCCAAAAATTTTTTGTCTTTTCTTGTTAATTCCCTAATTTTGCGTGGGTCCATTTGGTTTGGACCCAGCGGGTATGGACCAACTTTTTCTTAGGTCGCCCTTTTTGGGTTTTCAGCCTAACACGATTTGTGCCTCTCTTTTTTTGTGAGCGGTTTAAAGTCCTGCCATCAAGACTACCATTTCTGAAGTTTTAGGTTGAACAAATTTGACCATATATAGTGGGGAGAGGGCCCTAATTAGATTTGGTTGATTAATAGATGTCTCAATATCCTCCAGACGCATGTGGGTGGAACATGTTTAGATTTGAACGACATGCAAGGATGGTCTCAGGGCATGGGAGCCGTATCGGTGTACAAAGGTAGGAGGAGTCTCACCCAAGGAAATATTACCTTTGGTAGATAGGACAGGGGAAATCAATATGTAGAGACTATGAGGGAATGGTATGCATATTCATGCAAAGGTTTCCTTGGGTCAATGAGTCTCCATTTCTAATGGCCATAGGACTTCATGGAAGTTAGGATTATGGAAACCACCATGGATGGCTTGGAGAATTATGAAAACCACTGGGGGTGGCTCGGAAAGGGTATGTGACGTCTGAAAGGGTTTGAGAACATCTGTACTAATCAGGAGTGTGGACTTAGGGTCCCTATCCTATGCATTTATTTAGCGTAAAGGATAGGATCTTGGCGCAGTTTATAGTCATGCAGATGGGACATTCTTCAAAGTGTAATGGCTTCTCCTGGTTCTCGGTAATCTCATCATAGATGTTCTACTATATTCAGGAAAGGTCGTGAAAGAGGCTAGTAAACTGTAGCTCGGAGGGTTTCTAAATCCTGGGATGGACATGGGGGCTTAGGGGCCAAGAGGCGTACAGACAGAAGCATTGCCTAAGGAAATATTGCCTTTGGTAGACGAGATAGGGGCGATCAATATGCAGAGCCACTGAGGGAATGGTATGCATAGTCATGCAAAGGTTTCCTTAGGTCAATGATTGCATTCTCCCGATAGCCAGGAAACTTCAAGGATGTTTGTGATTCGGGACCACCAGGGGAGGTTTATGAGAGTTTGGCTTTTTTTTTCTGAGTACAGAGTATGGTTTATGAGGAGAGGGTGCCTAGATACGGGAGAAACATCTAGGAAAAATTTTCCATGAATAGGTGAAGTCATCCCTACTCACACTGGTGTGAGACAGTGGTCCATGCAGGTCTGACCCGTGCACTCAAGGACAGAGAAAAGCCTCTGTTCCTTACTATACCTATGACATGTTTGATCATGCAGTTTATCGTCATGTGGTAAGGACGGCTTCCGGGCAGTTTAACGTTGTAACGACCCGAATTTGGATCCCCTCCATTGGTGCCCCATACCCGATTTGCCACATGACCACAAGCGCGTTTCCCCAAATTCTAGAGGCTGCCGACTAGCAACAAGGGCCTTGGTGAGTCGGTGGAGAAACTATGCCCTCATTTGGTAAAGTATACAATAGAAGAACAACGAGATACAATATAGTAAATAGTAAACAACATACAACAACTGAACTGAACAGCGGGGGAAATGGATAAAATAATGATGATGCAACATGGTACATATGTCTATGGAAAGAAGTAAACAAACCAACGTGCTGGAATACAACTGAAAAACAAAGTGCGAATAAAACAAAATAAACTCCTCAGCATGGCAAGCCTAAGCTTGGTACCTTTCTCTCCAGCTCCACGCAATCACACACCAGAAGTCGAAGGGCGTTTGCCCTTATCTATTCCTGCAACAACAAAGTCTGCTTGGGCCCAAAAGCATGACCCAAACAGGGTGTGAGGTACAATCCCAGTAAGAAATCACCCAAAGATTTGTGCCTAACAGTAAATGAATACAAGGCAAGTAAAGTGCAGGAAATAGTAAACAGAAAATCACACAACAGCTACAATCCACAATTCAAGCTAAGAAGGTACACAAGTAACAAAAACAGCAAGAAGAAAATAGGTAACCCTCTGGGTATCTTTCACAGCCTAACCCCTAAGATTCAACCTACAAGTACTAGGAACCACTAGTGCAGAAAACGTTTTTTACATCATCATTTTTTACGTCGGTTATATATAACTGACGTGATAATCTGTGAAACGTGGTTTTTTACGTCGGTTATTTTATAACCGACGTAAAAAATGCAGCGAGAATATTTTTAACATCGGTTATTTTAATAACCGACGTTATAAATCGAGCGCATTCTTTTTTTACGTCGGTTATAAATTAACTGACATAAAAAACCAAAGCCCGGGGGGATTTTACGCCGGTTATTTAATAACCGACGTAAAAAACGCATCTTCTGAGACCTTTTTGACGTCGGTTATTTTATAACCGACGTAAGAAAACAATCCACAGAAGTTTTTCGTCGGTTATACAATAACCGACGTAAAAAACTGTGATTTATGATGTATTATTTACGTCGGTTATTCCATAACCGACGTAAAAAACCAACACGCGGATTTTATAACGTCAGTTATAAAATAACCGAGGTAAAAAAAGCCATATGTGATACATTAATAACATCAGTTATTATAATAACTGATGTTATAAATGTAAAAAAATAGTTTATAACGTCAGTTATTAAATAACCGACCTTATAAAACATTTAAAAAATTAACTTTCCGCGTGGACTGTCATTTACGATTTTTCGATCGAACGTCCGGTGGCTCGTCTCTCTCCCGTGGTAAACCCTAATCGGCTCGTCTATCTAGCTACGTTAAACACATTTTTCCTTCATCATTTATCATCCTTACTCTCCTCGAATCTATCATCTCAACTGGCAACACTAAAGTAAGCTTCCACAAATTTATTTCATTCGTTTTTTTTCGGATAGTCTATATTTCTGTTTTCAATTTTTTGTGTTTAAACTTGGTAATATTATTCCATATCCTAATACATAAAAACCCATTTGAGGTGGTAACTTGGAACAACAAGATACACATAATTAAAACAATAATACTATGAGAAAATGTTAAATTCCACCTACCTCATTGTCATACAGAACCACTCAACACACATTTACCCTAGACGACACTTGTCATTTCATTAGACATCCACTTTCCCTATATGGTTCGCATAACCACACACATGGTCTTATAACCACCATCTTACCCTTTTTAGAACTTCTATTGTATAAATAATTACCTATAGAACCTCAAACTCAAGCATCAAAATGTACTCGATGCTTCTACCACTCCACTGTTCTCAAACATACACAAGAATACCATATTACATTGGCATCCAACATTCCTTGAAAATCAACTAGAATGGACATACATATACCTTCCAAACATCAACTAAATACAACTTGGTTCTTACCCAACATCTGAACCCATTCCAAAAATGGATTTATCATTTAATAACATCAAATAGAGGTGGAATACAACACACTACATGTATTTATTTTAACTAGCTGAGGAGAGACATCACTGACCAAATCATCATAGAAACACCAAACATTACTTTTGGCATGTGCCTACTTAGCTATGATACCTTCTAAGTGAAGTCACATAATCACCACCTAAATTCACCTAGTTGAGTCCATACCTGACTCTATAAAATATTCCAACACCGCTCCTCCATTTCCTGCAACCTTCATTATTCCTCATTTCCCTGTCAACACCTATGACATTATTACCTCAGATCACTTTTTTTAACGACACTAAGCCCAATTCAATTGCTTTTCTCGATTAAACACCACATTTGTGCTCAATTCAATTGCTTATGTTTATCCTATTTTATATGAGAATCTATTAGACATATAATGTAATGGATATTGACCTCTATGTCCCTTTGATGCATCGCTATGTCTCATGATTCCAAATAAAAATGGTTTCTGCTGAGGGGTGGGGGTGCTGTCTGGAGGGGTGGGGTGTTGTCCAGGGGGTGGGAGGGTTGTCCAAAGGGTTGGGGGTCTCCATTGGGGTGTCCAAGGGGGTAGGGGGTGGGGGTGGTGTCTAGGAGGGGTGGGGGTGCTGTCAAGAGTGGTGGGGGATGTCCAGGGGGTGGGGGCTGTCTAGAGGGTTGGGGTGTCCAGGGGGGTTTCAATGGGGGTAGGGGGTGGGTTGGTGTCCAGAAGGGGTGGGGGTGCTGTCAAGAGTGGTGGGGGGCTGTCCGGAGGGGTGGGGGTGTCCAGGTGGGGTCCAAGGGGGTGGGTGGGTGTGTGGGGGGGCTGTCCAAGGGGGTGGGGGCCTGTCCAGAGGGTTTTGGGGGTTGTCTGGGGGTGGGGTGCTGTCAAGAGGGGTGGGGGGATGTCCGGAGGGTTGGGGGTGTCCAGGGGGGTCCAAGGGGGTGGGTGGGTTTGGGGGGATGTCCAAGGGGGTGGGGGCCTGTCCAGAGGGTTTTTGGGGTTTTCCGGGGGGTGGGGGTGATTCTCAGGTTTACTCCATTTTCTCCAATTTTCTATCAACCATGTAGGAGCCATGGTTTTCTTGGATTCAATGGAATTTCAACTATTGTATCTAACTATATTTTGTTTTAAAAATAATATTCAAGCATATTTTTTTTAAATACCCCTAGATTTGTTTTATATTTCAAAATTGTTTTACATTCAAATTAGGATTTTTTTCAAATAAACATATATTTGTCTTATCTTAAAAGTATATATATTTTTTATATTTGTTATAGGTAATAATGAGTCGAAGTTGGATTACGGAACATAGAATGAGAAATGAATTTGAGGAAGGTTTTGATGCCTTTTTGTAATTTTCTAAACGAAATGTTCTAAGTAGTGACATTTTTTTTCTGTCCATGCCTGAAATGTTTGAATATGAAGAAGTTTAAAAGTATAGAGATAAAAGATCATCTGATTTTTCATGGTTTTAATCCGAGTTATAGCCCATGGATTTGGCATGGTGAAACTGTATGGAATTTCACTGATGATGATGATTCGCAAGATGGTAACTCCGATGGAATTGAAAAAATGATTTGCGATATTGTAGCAGAACAAATTGAGATAGAACCGACAGTTGCGTGTCTATATGGTGATGCTGAAAAACCATTATATCCTGGTTGTACATATTTTATGGTTTTGTCTGCGGTGTTAAGATTGATTAACCTGAAGACGAAACATTGATGGAGTGACAGAAGTTTTACAGAACTGTTACAATTGATGAAAAACATTCTTCCACAAGATAACGATCTTCCAGATTCACATTACAAAGCCAAGAAAATATTATGCCCGATGGGATTGGGATACAAGAAAATACATGCCTTTCCGAATGAATGCATTATATATAGGAAGGAATATGAATTTCTATCAGAGTGTCCTAAATGTGGGACATCATGGTATAAGGTGAAAGAAAAATCACAGGGTGATGTGGAGATTACAAAGCTCCCTTCAAAGTTATTTTGGTATCTTCCTATAATTCATCGTTTCAAAAGTTTATTTTCAAATTCACATGATGAAAAAAGGTTATGATGGCATGCTGATGAGCAGGTATGTGATGGAAAAATACGTCATCCAGCTGATTTTCCACAATGGAAGAAAATTGATTCGCAGTATTCTACATTTGGAAATGAAATTAGAAATCACAGACTAGGGTTGTGCACAGATGGAATGAATTCATACCGAACCCTCAGTAGCACACATAGTTCATGGCCTGTTTTATTGGTAATTTACAACCTCTCTCTTGAAGTTTGTATGAAGTGCAAATATGTCATGTTGAGTATAATGATCTTTGGTCCAAAGCATCCCGGCAATGATATTGATGTTTACTTGTCACCGTTGATTGATGATTTGAAACTGTTATGGGCTGATGGTATTAGGGTGTATGATTCTTATAAAATGGAATATTTTCAACTTCATGCAGTGCTTCTGTTCACTATAAATGACTTCCTAGCATATGGAAATTTATCTGGATACAATGTTAAAGGGAATAAAGCATGTCCAATTTGCGAACAACAGACGTCATATTGTCAATTGCATCAAGGGAGGAAAACAGTGTACATGGGTCATCGAAAGTTTTTGCCTATGGATAACCCTTATAGAAGACTAAAAAAGGAATTCAATGGCTCAAAAGAATATGATACTTCTCCAAAACCTTTATCCCTTGATCTGTATTTTGAGAGGGTGAAAAACCTTGATGTGACATTGGGAAAGACACAGAAATCTCGTAATGAAAGACATATTTGGAAGAAAAGGTCAATATTTTTTGAGCTACCATATTGAACGTATCATGAAGTTAAACATAATATTGATGTCATGCACGTGGAGAAGAATATCTATGATTGTTTGATTGGAACATTGTTAGATATTAAAGGAAGGACAAAAGATGGGTTGAATGCAAGATTATACTTACTATCAATGGGAATATGTTTGGAGTTAGCTCCCACTTCTAAAGGAAGATGAACATTTCTTCCCCCGGCTTGTCATACATTATCGAAGAGGGAGAAAATTATCTTCTGTCAGTGTCTTCATGATATCAAAGTGCCTCAAGGTTATTCTTCTAATATAAAAAATTTTGTCTCATTGAAGGACTTGAGGTTGATAGGTATGAAATCACATGATTGTCACGTCATGATGCAACAAATTCTACCAGTTTCATTTCATGGAATATTGCCCATTCATTTCAGAAAGACTATAATAAAGTTGTGTTATTTTTTCAATTCAATTTGTAACAAGGAGATTGATGTGAATGCTTTGAACATTTTGGAAAAGGATGCAATTTTTTTTCTTTGTCAATTGGAAATGTATTTTCCTCCAACTTTTTTTGATATAATGGTGCATTTAATGATTCCTCTGGTTCGAGAAATAAAGCTTTATGGACCTGTATATTTTCGTTGGATGTATCCTTTTGAAAGGTATATGAAAATATTCAATGGGTATGTTAAAAATCCATATCGACCTGAAGCCTCCATTATTGAAAAATATATTTCTGAGGAGGTAGAATAATTTTGTATGAGCTACTTGGCTGCGGCACAACACATAGGTTTGCCTCCATCTCTCCATGAACGAGTTAATAATGAGGGAAAGGGGATTCATGGCTTGAAAGTCAAATCATTTTCAGCTGAACAGATGAAGAATTTAGAATCATACATCTTGAATAACATAGCTTATGCTCAACTGTATATCACATTGCATATTAATGAGTTGAAACAGTGTCATCCAAAGAAGAAAGAAATGTGGATTTTGAATGAGCACAAAAAAACTTTTTTTTCATGGATTAAAAAGACCTCGCTTGGTAGATCAGATGTATCAGAGACATTAAAATGGATAGTGGGTGGTCCATGTTTAAATGTGATAACATGGTCCGGTTATGACATTAATGGTTATACATTTCATTCGAAAGCTCAGGACAAAAAAAGTGCAGTTCAAAATAGTGGTGTATTGGTGTTTGCAGAAGCAATGAATTTTTCTAGTACTAAGGACAAAAACCCAATTTCTGCATCAAGTTTATATTATGGAGTGATTAAAGACATATGGGAGGTTTATTACTTTAAAATTAAAGTTCATGTATTTAACTGTAAATGGTTTATCGGTGACAATAGTGTCAGACACGATGAATTTGGAATGACACTTGTTAATCTGAATTGATTAGAAGACACAACTGATTATTTTATAATGGAAACACATGTAAAACAGATTTTCTATGTAGTAGATCAATCAGATATGCAGTGGGCTGTTTTTTTACAAGGGAAAAAACAATATGTTGGTGAGGATGAACTTGATAAAGATGCTGATTTATGTGAGATCCCTACTTCCATGGAAAGATTAACAGAACATATTGATGAACATGTTGAAGACATGGTTTGTGCCATAAGGAACAATCACGAAGAAGGAATTTGGGAAAACAATCCATTTGTACATTCCTAAAATTACAGGTAACATATGTTCATTTCTTGTTTACATTTATTTTTTTCATAAATGTTAGATATTGTAAGTTTTTTATTTATTAAAACATGTTTTAAAACAAAATAAGTATAAGTTTTTGTTTGTTTTAAGTTTGTTTAGTTTACTTTACCTTGTTTATAACCATTAAATTAATTATATATCTATTATTTTTGTTTAGTGACAATTACATTACCATGTTTACCATGTTTACCATGTTTACCAAGTTTACCATCTTGACCATCATGACCATCTTGACCATCATGATCATCTTTACCATCTTTACCATTTTTTAACATGCTTACCATATTACCAATGTTTACTATTACATAACTTAGTACACTTTTATATTTTTTGATTACCGTAGTATTAATATAGTTGAATTTGTAGATTTGTGAACTGTCATTTGTTTTTTTTATTTGAAGGATAATGATAGGTCATTCAGTTGATCAACCATATGATTATGGAGATGAGCATATTGCTGGTCATACCTCTAGGGATGAACATTCACATGCTCCTATTACGAAAAAGAGTTCAACAGTTGGTAAACGTGGGTGCACACGTTTACCAAAATTATCAGTTGCTTGTACGCATGATCAGAGGATAGTCATTGAGTTTGATGATGATGATATTCCTAGATGTATGAATGCGAATGATTTTAAGAGTTTTGTAGCAACTCAGGCCAGGAGAAAAGTAAGCATTCTGTATGATGATTGGAGAAGTGTGGATAGAGAGATAATCTCTCAGTTGTGGGAGATGATTTTGGTAAGATTTTTTGTCATTGTTTGACTATTCTTTTAATGTTTCTAGTATATATAATATGTTTAACCTCTTATTTATCAGATGAAATTTGATATTCCTGACACTGGAGGAGTCAGGAAGAAATGCTTATCTTTGGCTGCCAGGAGATGGAGGGATTTCAAATCAACCCTCTCATCTGATTTCATTTATGGTAATAGGAGTCATGACAATCCATGTCGTATATATCCTTTTATAGATGAAGACACATGGAGACAGTTTTTTGAAAGTAGAAGAAAAGAGTCATTTCTGGTAAGGGCAATGTAAACTTTTATAAACATTCTTATATAAATGATTTTATTAATGTTTTGTTAATGATTTCTTATTCTTAAATTACGGAAAACAAGGAAAGATCATCAGAAGATCCAATCTAAAAATGTATACCCACATTGTTTATCTCGGGGAGGGTATGCATTATTGGAAGAACAAATGATGGTAGAAAAATTTCAACAACTAAGAGCTGAGTCTTCAAGCTCTGGAGAGGTGGCCCCTCCATCCCCTCCATCTAGACATGAAAAATGGAAGAGAGCTTGGAAGGGAAAAAAGGGCAATATCTTTCTGATGAATCGAGAATCATAGTTGAGAGGATTGTAAGATATTTATTTTATTTATTTAAGTTAACTATTATTTTAATTTAATTTCAATCATCACAGAAATGTTCAATTAATTAATACAGGACTCTCTTGAGGAGCAGAGTTCACAGGGGACATTTACAGCTACTGGGAGGGAAGATATTTTATCTACAGCATTGGGAAGGCCTGAACATCCTGGTCGTGTAAGAGGATATCCGACAGGTGTATCGGTAAGAAATGTGTTCCCACGTTCTTCAACTTCTAACGTTGAGGGGGTTTATAAAAAAATAGAATCCTTGCAGGCAGAAGTTCATAATATTAATGCGACGATGGAGGACAAGATTAGAGCATTAGTGCAGTCTATGTTTGCAGAAATGCAAAGACAATTTCAGACTGCAGCTCCCACTCCTCCACCTCCCCATGAAGACCCCATTATTTATACTCCACCTCCGCCGGTAGCTTCCACTCCCCCACCTCAGCCTGCGGACCCCATTTTTTATCCTACTCCCCCGCCGCAGCTTCCTACTTATTGCGAGTTGTATGTTGATGATTCTCAACATCATATAGTATCATATGGGTTGGTATATTGTATAGGAGATACAGTTCATCATCAACAATTAGAGGTAGAAAATCAGAGGGTCACTGTACGAGATATTATAGATAGATCAGCTAGGGTACCAATAACTACAGATGAGGTGGTGACAGTTGGATAGAGTATCGTCAATTTTTTAATTTGGCCATCCAGACTTCTTCGACTCATTACCATAGAAGTATGAATGTTATATATTTTATTTTATTTTTTTATTAAAGTTGTTTTATCATTTGAAAACTAATATATTTTTCAATTTATTTTTACAGAAATACTTCCAAGGTAAATAAATAATGTATAGATGACAACAAATACAAATGGATATGACATCAGATACAGATTCTAGTAGTCTTGACAGATTGTCAAGATATTCAAATTTGTTGGCGGGTCATTATGAGTTTCCAATGGAAGCTCATATTTGTGAATGTGAAATAAATGTGGGGATTATGAAAAGTGATATAATGGAGATTGTTACTGGAGATAAGTTGGGCATCAACATGGTGCAAATTTTTTCCATGTAAGTCTTAACACCTTTTCCCTGTGTTATATTTATTAAAAATGTATACTTATGTATGTTTTGTATTAGGTATCTTTATAAAATTTTTGAGAGGAATGAGCTGACATATGTATATGGATTCATGGACCCACAATTGATTTCCCCTAAATCATGTGCATTGAATGAGGAACAAAGAATGGTTTATATTGCTAAAAGACTTGAAAAGAATATAGTCACATAATGTTGGATGATGCCTTTTTGTGAGAGTTATGAAACACATTTCTATCAAATAGTTAATTATATTTTAAGATAAAAAACCACTAATGTTAAATTTTCTTTTATCAGTGATCATTGGATGTTAGGGGTTTTTTCCCAAGGGAGAAAGCACTTTATTGGATATGCTCTGTCCATGATGATATGCAGGAAAGTTTTAAGAATATATTGGAAAAGTAAGTTTCAATTTCTCAATAGTTTTATATATTATATTGAATTTTAAATTTGCCTCATTCGTATTATTTTCTAACAGTGCATGGACCTACTTTCGAAAAAACTCAAAGAAAAAGAGTGAAAAGATCAAATATGTAAAGGCGAAGGTAAATATCCATTTATAATTTTTACTTCTTGATTTATTACATAAAAATAATATATTGAATTTATACTCATTCAAACAGAATTTTCATGAACTACAAGGCATCATCGAATGCGGATATTATATGTTAAGATTTATGTATGAAATAATAACAACTAGGACAGTTGCGAATTTTGACCTGGTACGATTTCTTCTTAAACTTTGCCATAATATTTCAATTTGATTTATTCATTATACACGTTAACTACTTTCCTTTTCATTTGTAGCTTTTTGATGACCCTCAACCCTATACTGCTGAAGACATCAAACACTTACAAGTGGAGTGGTCAAATTATTTTACAGGTTTGATTAAATTTTAATTGTTTTTAATGTAAAATGTAATTTGGAATATTGTCATTGTAATTGTGTATTTGGTTGTTGTTTAGGTTGTATTTTGTTTTTTTTTTGAAGTTGAAAGTGTATGATTTGAATGTTATATATGTGAATGTTTAATTTTTCTCTACTTCTTGTTTGTTCTACTTATGAGGGTTTTTCTGGTATGGATTTTGGTCTGTGGAGAGGGGTTCCAAGGGTGTGGGGGTGTGTTCAGTGGGGGTGGGGGTGTCCATGGGTCTGTGAGGGCTGTTCGGTGGGGGGGGGGGGGCAGAGTAGGAGTGAGAGGGTTGTCCAGGGGTGTGGGAGGGCTGTCTAGGGGGTGGGGGTTATACATGATGGTGGGGGGTTGTCCAGGGGTGTTTGGGGTTTTCCAGGGGTGTGGTGGGGGATCCAATGGGGTGGGGGATGTCAAGTATGGTGAGGGGGTGCTGTTCAGGAGGGTGGGGTTGTCGAGGGGTGTTTGGGGCTGTCCAGGGGGTCGGGGGGCAGTCCAGGGGTGTGGTGGGGGCTCCAATGGGGTGGGGGAGGGCTATCCAGGGGGTATACATGAGGGTGGGTAGGGTTTCCAAGTGTGTGTGGGGTGTCTGGTATGGATTTTGGTCTGTGGGGAGGGTTTCCAAGGGTGTGGGGGTGTCCAGGGGTCTAGGAGGGCTATCTGGTGGGGTGGGAGGGCTGTCCAGCGGTGTGGGAGGGTTGTCCAGGGGGTGGGGGGTATACATGAGGGTGGGGGGTTGTCCAGGGGTGTTTGGGGATTTCCAGGGGTGTGGTGGGGGATCCAATGGGGTGGGGGCTGTCAGGTGGGGTGAGGGGGTGTTGTTCAGGAGGGTGGGGTTGTCGAGGGGGGTTTGGGGCTGTCCAGGGGGTCGGGGGCAGTCAAGGGGTGTGGTGGGGGCTCCAATGGGGTGGGGGAGGGATTTCCAGGGGGTATACATGAGGGTGGGGAGGGGTTCCAAGGGAGTGGGGGTGTCTGGTATAGATTTTGGTCTATGGGGAGGGGTTCCAAGGGTGTGAGGGTGTGTTCAGTGGGGTTGTGGGGTGTCTAGGGGTGTGGGAGGGCTGTCCGGTGGGGTGGGAGGGCTGTCTAGGGGTGTGGGAGGGCTGTCCAGGGGGGTGGGGGTATACATGAGGGTGGGGGGGGGGGGGGGTTGTCCAGGGGTGTTTGGGGCTTTCTAGGAGTGTGGTGGGGGCTCCAATGGGGTGGGGGCTGTCATGTGGGTGAGGGGGTGCTGTTCAGGAGGGTGGGGTTGTCATGGGGTGTTTGGGGATGTCCAGGGGGTTGGGGGCAGTCCAGGGGTGTGGTGGGGGCTCCAATGGGGTGGGGGAGGGCTATCTAGGGGGTATACATGAGGGTGGTCACTACAATGGGGTGGGGGAGGGCTGTACATGGGGTATACATGAGGGTGGGGGCTGTCTAGTGGGGTATGTTTTATTTGTTATCAATGTAAATGTTTAAATTTGATCTCCTTCTATTTCTGTGGTACGATTTCTGGATTTGTTTTCTGGTTTATTCTAGGGGAGAGCAGATGACTGCATTCTATTTTTTTTAAAAAAAAATTGGTTTATCACATCGGTTATTTCATAACCGACGTGATAAAAGGCCTGAGAAATGGTTTATCTTGTCGGTTATTAAATAAACGACGTGCTAAAAGGCCTGGGAAATGGTTTATCACATCGGTTATTAAATAACCGATGGGCTAAAAGGCCTGCCAAATGGTTTATCACGTTGGTTACTTATTAACCGACGTGAGAAACCCCCCGGACTATTTTATCACATCGTTTATATAATAACTAAAGGGATAAAACTTCTTCCAGGAGTTTATCACGTCGATTAATTAAAAACCGACGTGAAACACATGGGGGATGGGTTTATAACATTGTTTATTATATAACCGACGTGATAAACCCCCCCCCCCGGTTTATCATGGCGGTTATAAAATAGCTGACGTTATAAACCAGTCTGGGGGGTTTTCTCAAGTCGGTTATTTATTAGCCGACGTGATAAACTATTTCCCAGGCCTTTATTCACGTCGGTTATGAAATAACTGATGTTATAAACCCTTCCCGTTTTCTTTATCACGTCGGTTATAAAATAACCAACGTGATAAACATTGCGATATTATGTTTTTGACGTCGGATTTTAAATAACCGACGTAAAAAACGTTATTTATAACGTCGCCCGTATTAATTTCGGCTAGAAACCGACGTAAAAAATGAAAAATAACCGACGTAAAATACGTTTTCTGCACTAGTGAACCCTCTAGGAGGCACACACAGTCTCACCCATCTGGTTGAGCTAAGACTAGACTCTCTGAGGAAGCACTCACCATCAATTCCTCCTATAGTCTCGTATCGTGCTAAAGGCTCTCTGTGGAAGCACTCAATGTCTCATTCCCCCTGTGGCCCACATCGAGGAACTGCAGACTCTCTGAGGAAGCACTCATCGTCAATTCCCCATGTGGTCCCGCATCGTATTAAAAGAAACTTTGGAGAATCCCTTACATCTATTCTCTATATGGTCTACTACACTAGGTTCTCACAGTCCTGTGTGAAATAAACATGCTCAGCGCGCGTGGATCATCCAAGTAAACCTCAAGAACTACTTGGCTATCAATGTAAGGCTCAACAACATAAAAAGCAACAGTTCCACTATCCTATTACTAGGCATTGCAAATGGAAAAATTCCAAACAATAAAAAAACATGGGAAACATCTAGAATATAGTAAAAACTACCATATTCATAGGAAAATACATCTACTCAAGCAATCAAGCAAAGCAGACAATACAACAAGGGAAAAACAGGAACACGCAATACCCTGTTCAAGGGTATTGGTGAAATTTGCACAAAATACTCATCGACTTTCTATAGAAAGGCACAAACCACCTACCATGATCCTAGGGGATCGATATACCTGAACCACGATGACTGATTCTCCTTATAATGTTGTTGATCTGAGAAAACACGCAAAACGTTCATGTTTAGATAACATGAGAAGGTGGAAAAATTGGAAAACAGGGCTCAAGCAGAAGGAAGAACTCACCGTTGTGCTTCCAACGCAATCGACCATGCTTGAATCGGAGAACACACGGAGAGGCAAGAGCTCTGGGAAGATCCGGTCGTACGGGTCTCTCTTGGACGAAGAACATGGAGAAGGGGTTTGTTCTATCCGTCCGGCGCGACCGCAGTGCATTTAGTGAAAAAAGAATAGTACATGATGTGTAATTTTAGAGTACACGGTGTGTACTAGGTTTTTTCTATACTCCGCCAAAATCAGCCTCCACGTCACCCCTACACACCGTGTGTGTGGCCCGGGCATTGCCAGCACACGACTTCGAGCTGGAGAAGAGTACACGGCGTGTACTCAAAAAGTACATGACGTGTAATTAGAAATATTCCAAAAACTCCATTTTTTTTAAAACTCCAGAAAAAGGAAGGGCGTACTTGAAACAAAGATTCGGGTTCTTACAGACTTCCCCCCTTAAATAAATTCTTCCCCGAATTTCCCTAGTGAGGCGTAGAAGAATAAACCCCAAACAGCTCCGGGCACTGCGATCATACATCATCCTACCTCTCACAGGTCTCCTTCTGTACTTGCCCATGCTGCCACAACACCCGTACAAGAGGGACAGAACTCCCACAGAGAACCTCCATACTGCGATCGACAATCCGGATGGGATGCTCCTCAAACGATGCATCCACTTCGAGCTCAACTTCCTCAGGCTGAAAGACATGAGACGAGTCTGAAAAGTAACTTCAGAGCTGAGAGACATGGAAGACATCGTGCATGGACCGGTACCTCTGGGGTAGCTGCAACCGATAGGCGACCAGCCCAACTCTCTCCAAAACCTCAAATGGCCCGACATACCGCGGTGAAAGCTTACCCTGTCTCCGAATCCCCTTGTGTCCCAACCTCAGTGTGACACATAGGAAAACCTGATCCCCGACATTTAACTCTAGAGGTCATCTCCACTGATCATCATAAGACTTCTGCGGAGACTGTGTTGTACCCATCCTCTTCCGAATCAACTCTATCTGCTCTGAAGTCTCCAAAACAAGACGAGGTCCCAGCAAAGTTGGCTCTCCTGCCTCTAGTCAGCATAAGGGTGATCGACATGGCCTACCGTACAAAGCCTTGTATGGTGCCATATGAATGGTCGTCTGGAAACTGTTGTTGTAGGAGAACTCCACCAGAGTAATATGCTTTTCCCAAGAACCGCCAATGTATAAGATGCAAGCTCAGAGCATATCCTAAAGCACCTAGATCGTGCGCTCGGACTGGCCATCTGTCTGGGGATGGTATGTTGTACATAAAAGTACATGTGTACCCAAGGCCTTCTGAAGTCCCTACTAGAACTGAGAGGTAAATCACACATCTCTGTCTGAAACAATATAGTGTGGAACTCCATGCAGAAGAATGATCTCTCTGATGTAAAGTCATCCCAGATCATCGACACTAAAGGTCTCTTTGATCGGTAAGAAGTGATCAACCTTTGTGAGCCTGTCGACGACAACCGAAACAACATCATTCCCCTGAGGCGACCTTGGAAACTCGGTCACAAATTCCATCGCAACATCATTCCACTTTCACTCCGGAATGGTTAACTACTGCAAAAGCCCCGCTGGTCGTTGATGCTCTGCTTTCACCTATTGACAAGTAGAACATATCATGACGTAAACAACAACATCTTTCTTCATGCCTAGCCACCAGTACTGGAGATGAATATCCCGATACATCTTGGTGACTCCAGGATGAGATTCCCAAACTGAGGAATGAAAATCCAGCATCAACTCCTCGCATATGTCTGTCAGCACCCGTACATATCCCTGGAAATGCAATATCTCATACTCGCCCACTGTCCATCCAGGAATAGGGTCCTCTCCGGACACGCTCTCCCGAATGACTAATCCTACTGAGTCTGACAATTTCCTCATCCGTACTCGATCAAATAGTGTAGAGGTAACAACTACAGAAGATATGAAGGTCTATCCCTATATGTCGTGCACCTCCAGATGAATTTCAGAGAGCAGAGCCATAAACTGTCACTCACTGATGGCCTCTTGAACCGCCTAAATCTGAGTTCTCCTGCTCAACGCATCTGCCACTGCATTTCCCTTTCCCGGCATATAGGCAAGCTTGAAATCAAAAGACTGAAGATACTCGACCCACCTGCACTGCCTCAAGTTCAGATCACGCTGAGTGAAGATATATTTGTGACTCTTGTGGTCAGTGAAGACCACAAAATGCTCCCCCAGAAGATAGTGTCTCCTATAGCATAAGGCATGAACGACAGCTGCCAACTCCAGATTGTGTGTAGGGTAGTTCCTCTCATGTGGCCTCAACTGCCGTGACACGTACGCAACGACTCCATCTCTTTGCATAAGCACAGCACCCAGCCCGATAACCAAAGCATCATAATAGACTTTATAGATCTTGCATGTATCTGGCAAGACTAGTATCGATGCTGACATCGACCTTCCCTTCAGCTCCTGAAAGGATGACTCACAAGAATCTGAACATAAGAACTTCGCCCCCTTCTTGGTCAGACCAGTCAAAGGTGCTTCTAGGCATGAAAAGTCTGGAATGAAATATATGTAGTATCCAGCTAGCCCTAGGAAACTTCATACCTCAAAAATGTTCTTCAGCTGCTCCCAGGAAACCACAACTCTCACTTTCTCTGGGTCCACAGATACTACTGCCTCTAAGATGACATGGCCCAAGAAGTGAATCTAATCCATCCAAAAGGGGCACTTCGAGAGTTTAGCATAAAGCTGATGCTTTCTCAGTGTACTCAGAACGATATCAAGATGTGTGGTATGGTCGTGTCGAGTTTGAGAGTACACCAAGATATCATCCATGAAGACCACAACGAAATAGTCCAAGTAAGGTTGGAAAACTCAGTTCATCAGTGCCATGAAAACTGCAGGCGCATTCGTGAGACCGAACGGCATGACTGTATACTCGTATAGACCATACCTACTCCTGAAGGCTGTCAGAGGTATATCTGATGGTCTAACGTGCAACTGATGATAACCGGACCTCAAGTAGATCTTCGAGAACACCCGGTCTCCTTGAAGCTAATCAAAGAGGTCATCGATCATCGGTAAGGGATATCGGTTCTTGACCATTAACTGGTTCAGCTTCCGATAATCCACACAAAGCCGAAGGGTACCATCTGACTTCTTCACAAATAGGACAGGAGAACCCCAAGGAGAAGTACTGGGTTGGATGAAACCATTTTCCTGCAACTCCACCAACTGCTTCTTGAGCGCCTACAACTCTGGTGTAGCCATCCTATAAGGAGGAATGGATACTGGTGCTGCTCCTGGAACGAGCTCAATAGAAAAGTTTACCTCACGCTTCGGAGGAAAAACCGAAAAGTCCTTTGGAAAGACATCCCTGAAGAGATCTGACACTGGAGGAAAGTCCAACTGTGAAGTCCCCTGATCATCTATATAAAGACTAGTAATCTGGCCCATCTCCCTTCCTAGCCCATGATGCTCGAGTCCTGATCGACTCGCCTGAACGTCCCTTTCGAATCTATAAAGAAAATATTCACCCTCTGGTGAAACGAAACTCACTCTGCGGCGATAACAGTCGATGACTAACTGGAAGGGAACCATCCAGTCCATCCCGAGGATGACATCATAGCCTGTCATCTCTAGGATGTAGAGATCACATAAGAAACTATACCCTGCAACCTCAAGAGGGCAATCTCTACACTGGCGTACACTAGATTTCCCCATCCCCAATGGTGTGTCTAGTGTTAACGAATTGGTAGAATAAAAGACACAGAGCCCAATGCTCTCCACAGCGGTAACAGAGATAAAGCTATGCATAGCACCGGTATCGAATAGAGCTGAAGATAAAACCGAGGCTACTAAAATTGTACAAAGAGGTGTATAAGGTCCGGGATCTTTCTCTTGATAGGTCTACTCTACTGCGAAAGACTGGCCTATACTGCGCCCCAACAACCCTGGCTGAACACTCTGAGTTGAACCTCCCTGTTGGTGTTGAAGGACTGGTGGCTGACCGCCATGGCCTCGGCCTTCACCTCGGCCCGAACGGCCGGAAGAACTCCAGTTCCCCGACTGGTGAGAGACTGGTGGTGCAGCTTCTGAACAAGGAGTCATGGAAGAACCCCAGTCACCAACTGATGGTGAGAAAACCTGGCAGAAACGCTGAAGGTGACCTATCTTTCCGCAAGATCGGCACTCCATGGGGTCTCTCTGGCACTGTGGCCTCGTGTGCCCTGACCGGCCACACTTGTAGCAAATCACCTCGTTCCCTGACGATGCATCCCACTTCCTCGGATCACCACGCGTAGACTCCCTATGACACTTATTACTGTCATCTGGAGGAAAACTAGCTCTGGAAGCAGAACCACCCTGGCTCGTAGCTCTAGAGTCTCTCAAATTGCATTCTGCAATCATTTTCTGGTTGACGATGGAAGTGATGGAAGTCAACTAGAAGATATTCACCTACGATCAGATCTCCCTTCTGAGACCATCCTCAAAATTCCTTGATAAGAACACCCCACTCCCATCCCAGAGGGGTGTGAAATGTTGCATCTTGGTGAAACGAGAGGAATACTCCATGACAAAAAGACTACCCTGCTCTAATCTCATGAACTCCTGGGCTTGGTCGTCCCTCAGGGTCTCTGGGTAGATGTAGTCGTAGAACAAACACCAGAACTCCTCCCAATCCATAACCTGCTGATGACCCGCCTATGAGATCACGTCCCACCACCTCATGGCAGAGTCTCGGAGAATGTAGGTAGCGATCTTGACCCGCCTATCTGGAGGTGTCTCCAGATTCTCGAAGATAGACAGCATGGCTTCCAGCCATGACTCTACAACATGAGGTCCTCCTTCTCCCAAGAACATGGGAGGATGCTGCTACGGGAAAACCCGTGTCAGCTCTGCCATAGTCGTGGTAGGAGGCGGTGCTCCCTGAAAGTTCTGCATCATCCTCATAAAACCTTCCCTGAACTGTGCATCAGCGCCAACAACTGGTATGACAACCGATGCCAAGGGTGGCGCGACTAGAGGATCGACAGGAATTCCCTGATTAGCCATATTAGGCGTCTGATCACTCCCTGAAGACAGAAGTACAACAGGAGGATATCTCGGAGGCATAGCTCTGAAAGATCAAAATCACACCTTAAATCAGAAAAACAAGGATAGAGAACAAAAGAGTACAAAATGGGAATAGGGGAAGAAAAACACACATGTTTACAAAACACGGCTACACATTGTGTATAAAAACTACACGGTGTGTCTTCTTAAGCCACTGACGTGGGCGTCTACTCCTTCCCTACAAGTCGTGTGACACCTCAAACTAAATAGAGTGTTGACCCAACACACAATGTATACTTGAAAACTATTCCCCTACCCGAGTCTCCTTACATGGCTAACCGACATGGTTCAACTTAACCCGAGACTACATGGCGTGTTCTGAAAAAACACGTCGTGTACTATAAACGGCTTTGGCGGCCCGTGTTTGTTAAGTACACATCCATCTACATGACTGGACCTTACATGGCATTTTACAAACAAACACGACGTGTATAAGTGAAGGTGACATTGTCCAGTATAGTTCATGACACGGTCTAGTACCTGAACAAGACTACACGACGTGTTCCGAAAACAACATGGCGTGCCTAAGAGAAGGTGACGCCGACTCCTGTTGTTCGTGACACGGCTGGGTACCTGGATGGGACTACATGGCATGTCCCTTAACAACACGGCGTGTTCTACTAGAGCTTCCTCGACCCATGTTGTTAGTGACACGGCCGGGTACACGGCTCCGAACTATACGGCGTGTACCTACCGTACACGACATGTTCCTGAAGTTACCTTCACAACACCATGTTTCTGCTCACACGGTTAGTGACATGGCCTGAAACTACACGGCGTGTATCCAAAAAGTACACGCCGTGTATTCTGGGTTTTTCTGGGCAGTAGCTCAGAAACTGCACAGAAGCCCAGAAACACTGAAAACATGGAAAAGAGGTGCCAAATTCCGATCCGTGAGGTCCCATACTCCCCGTAAATCAAATATTGGAATCTCTTAGAGTCATAGACAAGAGAAAACAGGATCATGATCCACCAATTTCCGATTTTAGAGGGCCCATAACACCTCAAGAATCAAAATTTGGCGTTCATTTAAGAAACGTAGGAAGAAATCAATCCTCTAACAAGGCAGCAGTGATTCTATCAACCATCTATCACAACAGCATGCATAATCTACACAAATTATATCACAACATCATGCAATCACTAATGCACCCTAAATGGCATGGCAATAATGCATGGCATGTGATTTCTACAAGTTTCTGTATTATGCATGAGATGGCATACCCTCATCTCATCGGGTTGCGATAGAAATAGAATATAAATCGTCAAGAAAATAACATCACAAATCATGTGAATCACTCTAGGTGAAATCATATCAACCGTAAAATCTCAAAACCAGCAAACTGCAATTAACGAGGTAGTATGGCTATTCCCTATACACGGTTTATCTACTCCTGAGAACAACTTAATACCAAGTACTGAATCCATCCTATCCCTTGATAAAGTCTACAAACAGTAAAGAAATAGAAAAGAACCCCTCTGATACCACTTTGTAACGGCTCGAATCTGGAGCCCCTCCACTGGTGCCCTGTACCCGGTTCACCACATGACCTCAAGCGCGTTTCCCCAAATGCCAGAGGCTACCGACTAGCAGCGAGGGCCTTGGTGAGTTGGTGTAGAAACTATGCCCTCATATTGTTAATGTATATAGCAGAAGAACAACCAGGTAAAATATCAGAAACAGTAAACAACATACAACAATTGAACTGAACTGCGGGAGCAATGGATAAAATAATGATGATGCAACATGGTACATATGTCTATGGAAAGAAGTAAAAAAACCAACGTGCTAAAAAAAATGAAAAAAAGTGCTAAGAAAACAAAATAAACTCCTCAGCATCACAAGCCTATGCTCGGTCCCTTGATCTCCAGCTCCACGTAATCATGTACCGGAAGTCGAAGGGCGTTTTCCCTTATCTATTCCTGCAACAACAAAGTCTGCTTGGGCCCAAAAGCATGAACCAAACAGGGTGTGAGATACAATCCTAGTAGGAAATCACCCAAAGATCTATTCCTAACAGTCAATGAATACAAGGCAAGTAAAGTGAAAGAAAAAGTAAACAGAAAAGCACACAACAGCTACAATCCACAATTCAAGCATAGAAGGTACACAAGTAACAACAGCAGCAAGAAGAAAACAGGTAACCCTCTGGGTAGCTCTCACAGCCTAACCCCTAAGGTTCAACCAACAAGTACTAGCAACCCTCTAGGAGGAACACACAGTCTCACCCCTCTGTTTTAGCTAAGAATAGACTCTCTGAGGAAGCACTCACCGTCAATTCCCCCTACAGTCTCTTATCGTGTTAAAGGATCTCTGGGTAAGCACTCAACATCTCATTCCCCATGTGGCCTACATCTAGGAACTATAGACTCTATGAGGAAGCACTCATCATCAATTCCCCATGTGGTCTCACATCGTATTAAAAGACACTCTGAATAATCCCTTACGTCTATTCTCCCTGTGGTCTACTACACTAGGTTATCATAGTCCAGTGTGAAATAAACATGCTCAGCGCACATGAATCGTCAAAGTAAACCTTAAGAACTACTTGGCTATCAATATAAGGCTCAACAACATAACAAGCAATAGTTCCAGTATCCTATGACGAGGTATGGAAACTGAAAAAATGCCAAACAAGAAAAACAAACATGGAAAACATCCAGAATACAGTAAAAAATACCATATTCACAGGCAAATACATATAATCAAGTAGTCAAGCAAAGCGGGCAATACAACAAGGGAAAAACAGGAACACGCAATACCCCGTTCAAGGATATTGGTGGAATTTACACAAAATACACATCGATATTCTACAGAAAGGCACAAAGCACCTACCTTGATCTTAGGGAATCGATATACCTAAACCACGATGACTGGTTCTCCTTATAACGCGATAGATCTGAGAAAACGCACAAAACTATCAACCTTAGATAACATGAGAAGGAGGAAGAATTGGAAAACGAGGCTCAAGAAGAAGGAAGAACTCACCGCTGCGCTTCCAACGCAATCGACCGTGCTCGAATCGGAGAACGGACAGAGAGGTGGGAGATCGGGGAAGATCCGGTCGTACGAGTCGCTCTCGGATGAAGAACCTGGAGAAGGGTTGTGTTCTTTCTGTCAGTCATGACCCCGATGCGTTTAGTGAAAAAAAGGAAAAGTACACGGCGTGTACTTTTAGAGTACACAGAGTGTACTAGGTTTTTTCCGTACTCCTCCAAAATCAGCCTCCACGTCACCCCTACACACTGTGTGTGTGGCCCGGGCATAGCCAGCACACAGCTTTGATCCAGAGAAGAGTACATGGAGTGTACTCAAAAAGTACACGACGTTTACATAGAAGTTTTCCAGAAACTCCATTTTTCTTAAAAACTCTAGAAAAAGGAAGGGCGTACTTGAAACGAAGATCCAGGTTCTTACAAACATCATGCGGTAAAGACGAGGAGAATTATTCAAGGATGCCATGCAGTTTAACATAATGCAGTGAGGACGGGGGCATTATTGAAGGATTCTATGAAGTTAAGCATCATGCAGCGAGGATAGGGGAAATTTTAAACCAGTGAAAATGCTCGTAGTTGGAGGCATCTCCCTGAATGTTTAATGCTTAGTCTTTGAAGATTTATTCCAAGTGGCCATGATGTTCCGTACAGTTTAACGTCGTGTGGTAAGGACATAGTTGCAAAGGCTTCTCTTGATTAGAATGTAATTGGGCTTGAACACCTCAGCATGCCCAAGATGTGGAGAGGGGTTGATGGTGTAAATTGTGGTTCTGGGGCTTCTTGGATCAGGAGAAATGATACGAGGGCTCTGAGGCAGGTAAGCGTACGGAGCTAGGAAGAGTTCCGCCTAAGAAAATATTTCCTTTGGTAGACGGGCTAGGGGATATCAATATGCAGAGCCGCTGAGGGAATGGTATGAATAGTCATGCAAAGCTATCCCCAGGTCGATGACTTTCCACTTTCGATGGCCATGAATGGTTATGAGGATCTGAGATTGTCTGGGCCACAATGTTTTTCATTTGGTAAGAAAATATATGGACATGCCGGGCATATTCAGCCCTGGTTGCTGTTAAAGCTTAGAGAGTTCCCTACGCTGATTTATCTTGTGCACCGAGGTGTACCTTTACCCCACACAGTTTGACGTCATGCGGTAAGGACGAAGTACACCTAGTTTAGTGGTCATAGAGATCAGAACATTGGGTGAATATTGCTACAGTCACTCGAAGGATAACTGAGTTACCATGATATGATATACTATGAACAGGGTGGGGGATGAAGGTTGTAAATTGCAATACTGAGGTTTCCCGGATCAGGAGATGTGGTGCAGGGGATCTGAGGCCGGTAAGCATACGGAGCTAGGAAGAGTACCGCCCAAGAAAATCTTTCCTTTTATAGACGAGCCAGGGGCTATCAATATGCAGAGCTGCTGAGGGTATGGTATGAATAGTCATGAAAAGGTGTCCCCGGGTCGATTACATTCCACTTCCGATGGCCATGAATGATTATGAAAACCCGAGATTGCTCACAGTAAAGTGTTCGGCATATCGGGATAATGGTGTCTGAGCATACAAGAAATATCTTCACTGCAATTGTCTGTTGAGTCAAAGTAGCCTAGCCGTGGCTTGATGTTCGTAGATGCAGGTCGTCTTGTGAACCACGGGTGGATACATAGGCTAATTGGGTAGGGATACCCTAGAAACATTTGGATGTGAAAAGGGGGATGAACTGGTAAACCACAACTCCATAAATTTCCAGATCGGGAGATATTATATGGGGGCCCTGAGGCCGATAAGCATACGGAGCTAGGAAGTGTATTGCCTGAGGAAATCTTGCCTTTGATAGACGAGCCAGGGGCTATCAATATGAAGATCCCCTAAGGGCATGGTATGCATAGTCATGCAAAGGTTTCCATGGGTAGATAAATTTCCACTTCTGATGGCCGTGAATGGTTATAAAGATCCATGATTATCCGGGTCATGGAGTCTGATGTATGGAGGGGGGTGTATCCAAATGTGCGAGGAGTATTTCCATCTCGTTTATCTACATATCTTGGGTGAGTCACGACGAAGTCCGTGCAGTTTAACGTCATGAATTGAGGATGCGATTCGTGTAGTTTAATGTCATGCGGTGAGGATGAAGAGTACACCCCATGCGGGTCTGGTCCATACACGGGGGAAAATGGCATTTTTATTTTCTTATCCGTGCAGTTTAACGTCATGCAGTGAGGACAAGGAGTACACCCTGTGCAGGTCTGGTCCATACATGGGGGGAGATGGAATTTTTTTGAATGGATGGGCCAGGATACAGAGTCCAAGCGTCACTACGTATCCTGTGAAGGCAGGAATCAAGTCTCACGTAGTTCTCTTCTAAATACACCCCGTGCAGGTCTGGTTCGTACACGGGGGGAAGGGGGAATTTTTTTGTGTTGTTTTTTTTAAAAGCTTCTTATCCATGCAGTTTAACGTCATGTGGTAAGGACAAGGGATACACCCCATGAAGGTCTGTCCCACACATAGGGAAAATTACATTTTAACCTCTTATCCTTGCAGTTTAACGTTGTGCGGTGAGGACGAGGAGTACACCTCATGCAGGTCTGGTCCTAACATGGGGGAAAGGGCATTTTGTCTTTTGAATGGTTGTGCCAAGACATAGAGTCCAGGCGTCACTACGCATCCCGTGAGGGCAGGAATCAAATCGCACGTAGTTCCATGAAGTCCATGCAGTTTAACGTCATGCGGTAAGGATGATGAATACACCCCGTGCAAGTCTGGTCCATACACTGGGGAAAAGGGAATTTTTAAACTCTTATCCATGCAGTTTAACGTCATGCGGTGAGGATAAGGAGTACACCCCATGCAGGTCTGGTACATAAACGGGGGAAAGGTCATTTTTAACTTTCATTTGGGGATGGATGGACCAGGGTGGAGGACCTTTGCGTCACTACGTATCCTGTGAGGGAAGGAATCAAGCCACACGTAGTTCTTTCCGGAATACAACCCGTGGAGGTCTGGTCCTAACATGGGGGGAAGGGGCATTTTTTTTTAAAAAAAAGGTTGGACCAGGATACAGAATTCAGGCATCACCACGTTTCCTGTGAGGGCAGGAATCTAGCCTTTCATATTTCTCTGGAAAATACACCCCGTGCGGGTCTAGTCCGTGCGGGGTAAGGGGGTATTTTTGGCTTAATTTGAGGTGGCTAGGCCAGTGTGTGGAACTCTAGTGTCACTACGTATCCTGCAAGGCCAGGAATCAAGCCTTACATAGTTTTCTGAAAGGCAATACACCCCATGCAGGGCTGGTCCGTACACAGGGGAGAGGGAATTTTAACCTTTTTTCGGGGATGGCTAGTCTAGGGTGTTGGACCCTGGCGTTGCTACGTATCCTGCGAGGGAAGGAATCAAGCCGTACCTAGTTCTCTGAAAGGAGTACACCCCATGCAGGGCTGGTCCGTACACGGGGGAAGGAGACAAATTTTATTCCATTTTGGAGTGGCTGGGCCATGGTAGGGGATCCTGGAGTCGCGACATATCTTACGAGGTCCAGAATCAATTCTCACGTAGTTCTATTTGGAGTGCACCCCATGCAGGGCAGATCCACACACAGGGTAAAAGGTATTTTTAAAAAAAATCATTGTCTGTGCAGTTTAACGTCGTGCGGTGAGGACGAAATACTCTTAGTTTAAGTTCATAGAGTTTGGACCGTTGGGTGCTTGGCAGTTTAACATCCTGCAGCTCAGACGATAACTGCTTTTAGTTATGCTGATGAGGACAAGATACTATTAGTTTAGGGTTATAGAGTTTGGACGGTTGAGTGCTTGGCCGTTTAACATACTGCAGCTTAGACGATAACTACTTTTAGTTATGCCGGTGAGGATGGTATACTCTTAGTTTAGGGTTATAGAGTTTGGACCGTTGAGTGCTTGGGAGTTTAACGTCCTGCAGCTCAGATGATAACTGCTTTTAGTTATGCCGGTGAGGACAGGATACTCTTAGTTTAGGGTCATAGAGTTTGGACCATTGAGTTCTTGGCAGTTTAACGACCTGCAGCTCAGACGATAACTACTTTTAGTTATTATGCGAAATACTTCTTCAGGAATCTCGCATTTTTAGGAGGGGTGGTGAATTGACTATCCATGGATATCAGGGTATATTCTCCGTTGGAGAAGAACTTTTGTATAACATATGCCCCCCCCCACTTGGGATCTAGCTTTGGAGGTTTATTTATGGGTATCATTGGGGTTCAGAGAACCAATAACAATTCTACTTCCATGAAAGACCGAAGACAAACCTTTTTATTGAAGGCTCGTGCAATCTGGTTCTGATATACTTCCAGATGGTGCAAAGTGTGTAACCACTTCTCGTCCAGCTGGTTTAATTCCCCCATCCGCTTTTCATAATTCTCATCGTCAGATAACTGATCGTAAATGGAAACACAGAGAGAGGGTAATTGGAGTTCAATGTGTAGGATCGCTTCTGTTCTGTATACTAATGAGTATGGAGTAGCCCGAGTAGCGGTGCAGATTGTTGTTCGATAATCCCACAATGCATGGAGGAGTTTATCCAGCCATGAATGCTGGTCTTTTTCCACCATTTTCTAGAGAATGTTGGACATGGTCTTGTTGAAAACCTCTATCTGTCCATTGGCCGCTACATGGTAGTGGGATGAGTGGTTAGCCTTGATACCATATTCTTGGTATAGTTTCTCCAATTCAGCAGATCAGTAGTTGGTGTTGTTATCTGTCAGTATGGTATAAGGGACACCAAATATGGTGATGATATTGGTTTTCACAAAGCTGAAAATGTTTCTTTCCGCGAATTCCTTAAGGGGTACAACTTATGCCCATTTGGAAAAGAATTCGGTTGCCATGAGGATATACTTCAGCTATTTGGATGTGGCAGGAGGATATGGTCCCATGACATCCATTCCCCAGACAACAAATGGCAAAGAGTACATGGCCTGATGGAGTAACTCTAGGGGATGGTGTATGTAGTTGGTATGAATTTGGCATGAGTGGAATTTTGCAGTAAAGAACTCGCAATCTCGTGCCACTATGGGCCAATAGTACCCAAGCCTTCAGACCTGATGGGAAAGCATGGACCCTGGATGATGTCCTCCACATACTCTGGCATGCACTTCAGTCATGAAGAAAACAGTTTCTTCTCAATCAATGCATCTGAGGAGGATTCCATCAAGGCCTCATTTTTAGAGGACCTCTTTCTGACCCGCACCACCATATAGGACAAAGTTGATTTCCCTTCTCCGTATTTTCTCTCTTTCATCCCTATCTAATGGAAGTTCTCCCCGTTGAAGGTAGTTTAAAATGGGGGTCATCCAAATGGTAGCGGGAGCATATGGCTCAGGGATAGGACTGACTTCGTGGAGTTCCTCCTTCTTGGTCTGGACAAATAGAAAGACCATTCAGTGGTGAGAAATACTGATGAATTTTTCATCCCGGTCTGGTCGGCTAGGGCTACGGGCGCATTAGCTAATGTGTCGGCCTGGGCATTCTGAGAACGGGTAATATAGGACAATGTTGGTTCTGTGGAGAATTCCGCCATTAACCCTCGGACATGGTCAAACAGGGGAATCAGCTCCTCCTTTTTAATAGAATAGTCACCATTGACTTTATTAATGACCAGTTCCAAGTCATCTTTTACCTTAAGGTGTTGTACTTGTTCCTAGAGTGTGAGCTCTAGGTCTGTAATGAGGGCTTGATACTCCGCTTCATTGTTCGTACATCCTTCTGATAGGAGGAAGGAATATGGAAAGACTGCCTTTTTTGGGGACATGGGTATTATCCCCAATTCCACCTTTTTAAATTTGGGATCTTCCATCCTTTTCCCGATTGGGCTTCGAGATGCGCCATCGAAGTGAATTTCCCATCTTGGGAGCTCCACTTGAACCACAAAGACGTCTACATCGGGTAGCTCGACATCTGGTGCGGCGGTCCCTATTGAAGGGTGCTCTTCCAGAAAATCTGCTAGCGCCTGACCTTTGATGGCCTTCTGAGGCACAAACTGGATGTCAAACTATTGCAGGATGACTTCCCATCGGGATAGGCGCCCAGTCAGCATCGGGCGGCTGAGGATGTACTTGAGTTGGTTATTACACGAGACCAAGTGGACTTCATGATGCTGCAGATAATGCCACAACTTTTGAACTACGATGACCAAGGCCAAACAACTCTTCTTGATGTTTGAGTATCAATTCTCAGCATCAATCATGGTTCAACTGAGGTAATAGAGACTGTTTTCACTGCCAGTGTCATTTTTCTGTGCAAGGAAGGCCCCTAGTGACTGCTCTAGGGCTGTCACGTATAGGATGGGAGGTCTTCCTTCTACCGGGGGCATGAGCACTGGTGGGCTTAAGAGGTATCTCTTTAGGCTATCAAATTCCTCTTGGAAATCATCTATCCATTGGTAGGTAATCCCCTTATTCATTAACCTGGTAAAGGGCAAACATTTTCCTTCCAGGTTGGCTATGAATCACCTTATATAGGCTAAGTGCCATTGGAATTCTCTCAACTTGGTGAGATTTCGGGGGGGGGGGGTAGGCCAAGGATATACTTTGTCTTTTTTAGGTTCAACTTTGATGCCATGATAGCGTATGACGAAGACAAGGAATTTCCATTAGGTAACCCTGAAGGAGCACTTTAAGGGGTTCATCTTTAGACTATGTTGTCGATGTTTGTTGAAGACGGTTTCAAGGTCTGACAGGTGATCTAAGCACTATCTGGACTTAACCACCAAGTCATCTACGTAACATTTGACGAATCTCCCCATGAATGGTTTAAAGATACAACGCATGGCGTGCTGATATGTGGCGCCAGCGTTCTTGAGACCAAAGGGCATGACCCTATATAATAATACTCCTTGGGGGCCCTTAAGGCAGTGGCTTCTTTGTCTTCTTGGGCCATCCTGATCTGATTATACCCAGAATATCTGTCCATGAAGGATATAGCCTCATACCCGGTCGTTACATCGATTAACAATTTGGTAATTGGGACAGGGAAATCATCTTTTGGGTAATGCCAATTGAGATCTCTGAAATCAATGCAGACGCGGATTTATCCGTTCTTTTTCTTGACAGGGATGATGTTGGCCAACCATATGGGGTATTGGACCTTCTGAATGAAGCCTGCTTTGATGATCATATCGAATTCAGCCTCTATTTTGGCAGCATGTGAGGGGTGTTTCCTTCTGGCGGTCTGTTTATAGCCCCGGTGGTCTTCTGGCAGACATAGGTGATGCCTCGCCACTTCGGGATCGAGTCCCGACATTACCGTGTGATTCCAGGAAAAAACATCACGGTGTTTCCTTAGGAAGGAATTATATATCTCGTGCTCCTTGGGAGACATGGAAACACTAATGAGAGTAGGCTTCAGATCTTCCTCGGTACCCAGGTTTATTTCCCTGAGCTCATCCACAGTGGTGGAGATACCTTCCTCAAATGCGGGAGGTGCGTCCATGATATCTTCCTCAACTTCTTCTCCCAAATCCTCATTGTCTTGATTTGATGGGGGGAGAGTTTGTAACACATGCTCTGGGGAGTCCGGAGGTGAGGAGTTGTGGGCGTCCTCGCTCAAGTATCCACCCCCAAACTGAGGGTTAGTGGACGTTCCCACATTGTCACGCTCGGCCGTTATGGCTGAAGTCATGAGGACAGCTGAGTGTGTGCCCGAACTTGAATCCATGATCTCAATATGGTTGATGGGAAGTACGTAATCTCTGCCAAGCTGTCTGAAGGGGTCATCAGGGACCACTTACAGACCATTTGGAGTGGGGATCCAGTCAACACCATCGGCCAAAGTCTTATTCTTCTTTTGCTCATAAAAACTAGCTTCAAATTAATGTGAATCAGAGAGCTCAAAAGGGGCCTTTTCGGCATGCAATGTCCCACTTTTCCCATTAACGCAGTACTTAATACACTGGTGGTAGGATGAAGGAACAACCATGTGCTTATGGATCCACATCCTTCCCAGCAGGGCATCAAATGTTGTGTTCTTCCGGACCACCAGGAATTCTGAATAGGCAACAAGTTCTCCAAAATGGGTCTTTAGCTTAATTTGTCCCATTGGATTCTGCTCACTCTTGTCGTAGCCTAGCAGAGTTGGGGCCGAGGGTATTAAATCATACTCACTGTGGCCCAACTTACGAAATTTTTGTAGGAGAAGTAGGTTAACTCCAGAACCGTTGTCAACAAAGACTTTATGGATCTCAACATCATTTAGTGTGCCAAACACATATAGTGTCTTTATGTGTCCTTGCATGATGACATCTTCATCCTGATCGGTGAGGGAAATCACGACATCACATTCAGCCAAGCCAGTCTCCATCCCGTAAATATCGGCAGTAGCTACCTCAGCTTGAAACTCCTGAGGGCTGAGTAGGGCTTCTATAAGCACCTCCCTAAGGTTACCTGACAAACTCAGGGCATCCAGGATCGATAGTTTGGCTGGTACCGACGCCAGCTTCTTAAGGATGTCGTATTTCTGCTCTAACGGGCGATGCTTCTCCATTGGTTGGGGTGTTTTAGCGGGCATCTTGGGAGTTGGAATACGTGACAAGTAGGGACCGGCCGCAGGGTCGGATGTCAACGGTGTCCCCACGTTTTGGGGACTCGGCCCGATCAGTCTATTTGTGCGCACTAGGTGGCTAGAACCCTGTTCCTCCTCTGATGGGTACCGCAGAATGACGTGGGAAGAGTGGCTGCTTATGGAGGTAGAGGGATATACTTTCTCCTGCTGAGTCGATTTAAGGGCTCTCCCATGGGTTTCTACGATATTGATGGTTTGGGCCGAGGTCCAACGGTAGGGTTGGTTTCGGCCGCGACTGCGCCTTCCCTAATATCCCCTGCCTCTGCGATTCCTAGTCCCGGATCCTCGTGTTGCGAACTCAGTTTCATAACCGTACCCTTCGTCAAGGAATGATTCCATAAGAAGGATGATGTTGATAGAACCAAATATTGGATATTCATCCTCTGACATGTCATCCTGGTCGGTTGTCCCTAATGGTTCCATTTAGTGGGTCGGTGCACGTGGCGCCAAGTTCGAGGGCATGAAACCTGACGGCATTGGGGCTAACTTCAGCCTCGTTTTGGACTTCTCCTCTTGCTATTTTCTCCACCCTTTTCGATTACTCCTGGATGAATGGCTTTTAGAGGGTTGTGAGGCCGATATTGTCAGTTGTGCGGCATCGTGGGTGGTTGGCGGCAACACTGGCTGTTGTAGTTGAGCTCGGAGTATGCCCTGGGCTCGATTAATAGTCTTCCGAGTCATCCAGTTATCAAACTTATGCCCCTTCTTATTGATGACCTCCTTCCACCCCTCTCTATTGTTGGAGTCAGTGGTAGAAATATATGTCACATGTGCTGGTGGTGGTCCCAGCTCGACCTGCTCGGAGTATACCATCCTTTGCAGGAGGTCCTTGAAAATGAAGCATTCCCAAATATTGTGCCCCAACATTCAATGGTAGGGACTGTAGTCTGGCCTGTCATCATAGCCGACTTCTTTGGGTTTTCTCGGCTCCTGGAGGCGGAGCAGGTTGCAATTCATGGTGGTGATGAAGTAGCCGCGGACTTGGTCCTCTCAAAATGAGTATGCTTTATGTCTTCATTCCTCAAACCAGTTCCTCTTCGCCCCTTTTTGATCGTCCCTCCTGGGCAGAGGCGGCCACTGATATATAGGGGGCCCTTGACGATTTGGTGGAGGCCTGAGTGGTGGAGCAAGCACAAGGGGCTGGCTTGAGCGTGACAGAGGACGCTTCAGCTCTAACTGTTCGTTTTGCAGGAGCCTGAGAGGCTATTTGGGACTTTAAATTGGACCACTATCGGGAGTCCTCGATTCCTTGGACAATGGCCAAGAGATGGCGGAAGCCAGTGGTGCACTCCACTGGTATGAGTGGATTTCGCAGCTTATCTTGAAGATTGACAATGCATATGGAGAGTAACTCATCTTAAGGCATTGGCCTGTTCAGAGAGTAGGCCAGACCTTTCCATCTGGCGATGAAATATTATACCCTCTCATTCTCCATATTCTTGTAGTTCATGAGGCCGCTGATCGTTGTTTTAGGCAACATCGAGTTGAAGTGGAAGAGGAACTGATGCCGAAGGTCTTCCCAGCTTTTCATTGACTGGGCTGGTAGACTCGTATACCAGATGAAGGCGGATCCTTGCAAGGTCTGTACGAATCATCTGAGTTTCACTGCTTCTTTTTGTTTCGGAGTTCCCATCATAGGGTCTCAATAAGACTCATAGTTCATTAAGTGTTGTTCCGGATTGCCTGATCCATTGAAAATAGGGAATACAGGGATCCCAAAATTTGGTGGAGGAGGAGTGTTGCTCACCCAATCTGGGTAGGGCTTCCGCTCTGGTTGTATCGGAGTGCATAGACCATCCATTACTTCCAATCGAGATGTTAGTGACTCGATGGTGTTGGTGAGACCTTGGTCTACATCTTGTTGGGCCTGTTCCTGGGCAGGTGTAGCCCGAGGCATTACTTTAGGATCCAGATCAGTTTCCACCAGGGGTGCATGTGCCATTTGTGACACCTTCGGAGGATTCAGACATACTCACTCCGGTTGCTTCCTGAGTGGAAGTAAGTCTTGGTATTCATCAATATCCACGTTTAGGTAGTTCTATGGGTTAGGCGCCTTGTTGGTCAGGAGCCCTGATCGTGCTTCGTTTTCTGGGGAAAACTTTGGTCTTTGTGGTGCACTTAGTAGGAGTGAATAATGCAGATATTCTTAGGATCTCTTTCAATAAGATGGTTCCTCTGGAGTAGCTCAGCGTTAATCCGCCTCAATTCTTTCATTTCCTCTTCCTGTCGAGCGAATCTCTCTTCAAGCATAAGTGGCTCATCTTTATCAAGAGAAGGAGGAGGGTTAAGGGTGACCGTTCATTTATTCTTATCCTTATTGGAAGCTCACATAGTGAGCATAGAAAGGTTTGATGAAGGGGTGGCCATGTTTAGAGCAGCCCTCCGGTTCCGAGTGTGCATACCTGGTGGTTCGTTGTGAGTCACAGCCTGACCGGAACCATCGTCTCCCGATCCATCCAGGTCTACACCATCTTCGGTGTTACCCGTGGGGTTAGCCTCTATGGCGTTGATGGATATGTATCACGGGGTGGAGAAGATGTCATCTTCCAAATAGGAAGAGGATACCATGCGTCTTTTATTAGTCTTCCCTCTTCTATCCCGGGATTGCTTTCGGGCTCCTTGATGAAGGGTGACATGGAGAGTTCTCTGATGTGACCTTTTGGTACGTCTCCCTTTCGGAGGGGATGATGATTAAAATGACGGGATCAGGCATGAACCTCCTCTTCTGACTGTCCTACCTAGATGAGAGAATACCGATTCTCACAGGGGATGTTGTTGTTGAGGAGGTAATAATTCCCCCAGCCCTGAGGGCTGGGGTTGGCTCCGTTCCTTTGACATTGAATCTCTTCCTGTTTTTATTGGTCTTACGGGGGCATTTGTTGTTAAAAATTTCCTCAGCCCTGCATGCTGGGGTTGACCCTGGATTTCTTTGGTGGCTACTGCTATCGTGACCAGCCGGATCTCACGTGCCCCCATTCGGGGGTGAACTAGGTTGGGTGCTGAGTTCTTCTATGAATTAATCCCTTCTGGGTAGGCAGACAATGACCGATGATTGTCCTCTCTTAGGCAAGAGGCCTGTTTTATGCTCTCGGTGGCCTGATTCAGGAGTTCTTGAATGACTCATTCCCATCGGGCCTGACACTTCTGGGACTTACTCAAGGCATGACTTTGTTGGGTGTGTTGCCTTTCACGAACATAGAGACCACTCGATTGATGTCTTGATGTGATGAAATTGCAAGACACCATGCTGAACAGGTTCTTCTAGGTGGGGAGTGGAGTGAAATTCAGAGCTCCATGTTCGCCCTCTCCCCAGATATGGACTCCCATCGGGGTGTCACCAATGAGGCGGCGCAACTGGTCCAGCACACGGAGGCAGGTTATCTCTGTGTTTCCTTTAAACCATTCTAGTCGCTATTGTCGCGCCGAAGGAAGAGCTTCCAGGTCTATGTGACGCAAGAGGTCTCCTATTGTCTTGTCATGGTCTACATACCCATCGTAGGGAAGAAAGCATTATTTCAGTTGGCAGAGGGTTGTCTATATATTATGGCGGATTCCATTCATGCATTCTTCAAACAACTCTCTGGGTATGTCGAACTGAGAGGTGTTCGTGGGCCAAAACATAACTGGTATATCATCCATGGCCAGTCATTTCCTCAGGTGCAATATGTTGGCATACTACTCCACTAGTGACTCCTCTACCTGGTTAGCCCAACTAAGATGCTCATTGATAGTGTGGTCGGATGCAGTGGGTCCAGTAGGTGTTGAATTATCATATGGGCGATTCTGGGGTGGTTCAGATGATGAAATTGGCCCCGGAACATCTCCCGATTGAAGAAGGGTGTTGTTAGTGATTGACTGGAAATATGACATGCTCGATCCTGTCCTTCTGAGTGCCTCAGCATATGAGGGATTTTCCGTGCTTGATTCGGCAGGGGAGGCCTTCCGGTCGATATGATATTTCATCACAGGGAGGGCCTTCGCAATGACAACTGTAATGTATAGGACTACCATTACTACTTTACGCCTTACTTCATAGTGGACTTTTGCGGTGCACACCCTGGGGAGGACCTCCAAGGCGTGTCCCAGCGAGGGGAGGACCTTCTAGATGCGTAGCATTGTTACGGGGAGGGCCTTCGCAACAACTGCCATCATCATGAGGATGTCCATCATGGTTTGAAATTTGATGGGTATCCTGGGGAGGACCTTCAAGATACACTACGACAAGGGGAGGACCTTCTTGTTTCTTGGGGCCACTGCGCGGAGGACATTCACAATGGCGGTCATGGTGGTGAGGACTACCATCACAGCTACTGCAATGGAAAGGACTACCATCACAACTACCGTAGGGAGAATATATGTGGGTTACACCCTGGGGAGGGCCTTCAGAATGTACCGCAATGAGGGGAGGGACCTCTCATTGCTTGACGTCTCTACGGGGAGGACCTCCATTATGAGGGTGGCTAGGACTACCACTGTGATCTAATGCCCGGCTGTGTGGAGTGTCGTTGCAACGTAACCCCTGGGGAGGACCTTCAGGGCAGGCTATGAAAAGGGGAGGGGCTTCTTGTCGCGATGAGACGTCACTGCGGGGAGGGCCTCCACAGTTGCGACTATGATAGTGAGGACTACTATCATAATCTATGGTCCCACTTCATGGAGAGTGTTTGCTGCGTATACCCCTGGGAGGACCTTCAGTGTGGACAACAGAAAGTGGAGGACCTTTTTTCTGCTCAATCATCGGGTCACATGGCGGGTTTCTGTGACTCACATCAAAATAGGAGCTCTCATGATTGATCGTTATATGCTTGTGGGGGAGGCCCCCATGGGTGCTCTGGGGAGGACCTTCAGATCTGCTGGTAGTGGCATTGCAGGGAGGAACTTCGCAACTGCTACTTCCACTCCCATAATATGGTAATGTCTGGGAAGGGTTCGGAGCCTTTGATACGTGCTTAGCGGCGTTGGGAACCCCAGATTCCAGTAGATCGGAGTCATGAACCCACTCATTATTTTCTAGCTTCCTTCGGTGCGTTTAGGGCGCTTTCTTGTGGGCAGCGGGGACCGTCTGCTGTTCACAACAAACTTCACCTTTAGGTACCTGTCCAATTGGGTCCCGTGATGTTGTCAGGATATGAAAACAAACATCTTGACTTTTAGCAAGGATATATGCATGCTGTGGAGCATCCACCGTGATGGACGGGTTTTCCCCGGTTGGAATGACTGAAGCTGCTCGATCTGGTTTCCCTTGCGTCACAGAATATAGCTGGATACCCTCCTGGGTGGAAGCAAGGATGAATATCTACTTCGAGGTGGATATCTTATCTCTTAGATGAGTCACCTCAATTGGGGAGACGAGCTCACGGGCTCGAGTCCTTGCTGTTTCCACTGATGCAATTAAACTCTGGAAAGTCTGCAAGATATGATATGGGATCGATACCTGATCCTCCATCATTGCTAGGATATGCAGAGAGAAATCTTTGGCTAGAACGGGTATGATGGCCCATTCCGATATCGTAATAGGAATATCCTGCTCCGGTCCTCTCGTGGTCAGTGGGTACTTAGAATTATCCTCTGTCAGGGCAGGTTAACGAATCTGCCCCTGGGTCGGGATATGCCAGTTTATCTCTTCGTTTTCCGCCACATCGGGATTGAAGACTTAACTTGCATCTGCAGGGATCTGGCCCTGCATATGTTGGTTTCCCACCATATGGAGTCTGTCACCTTTATTGGCGGGGAGACGTGCCCGCCTATGAGTTGCCGCCACATCTGGGTGGCGGGATTTGTTGATCGCCACCATATCGGGATGGTAGGCATCAGGGGCATCTGCTAGGAGCTGGTCCTATAGGCGCTGGGTCACCACCATGTCGGGTTGGTGGTCTTCACGAATCTGGGCAGGGAGAGGTGCATGTTGGGTAGGTGTCGTCCCGCGTGAGCGACAGGCTTGACAGAGCTCGGCGGGGATGCACGCCTGCTCATATGATGCCGCCATGTCTAGATGGTAGGGTACCATGTCCGGATGGCGGGCTTTGGAGGAGAGAACATGTGTATGTGCCTGTTCGTGATGCTTCTTCGTGACTGGGAAGCAGAGCTCCTCCTCGGGGACAAGGGTGATGACCATTCCCCGGTTGTAAGTTTGTCACCCTTGTCGGGCGGTCCGAGGGGACAAAGCTCAGGGAGAGTAGGGCCTGGATCCTCGGGGTGACATCCTCATTATCGTGAGGATGTTGAGTCGTGGTGTGACCACGATGATGTCTTCTGACGGGGCCCCTGGAGTGGAACCCCCGTTCGGTGGTGATGAAGTCCTCTACATCGACCTCATCTGCCTCCCTAAGATAAGGGAGGTACGCATTGTCTCGTTCTGGGGATAGAATCCCAAAATGGTTTTAGATGGAAACAAGAGCTGTCTAGACCTGCCTTTGAGGTCGCTGCTGGGCAGGCGACCAGTGAGTCCTGGTGGATTGGAGGGCATTCATGGCCACCTCCACCGTTGGAAGAGTACCATTCATGTGGTACTCTCGGATCAGCACATCCAAGACCTAGCATTGAAGACACTGGGTAGGTTACAAGGTCCTCCATTGGTGAGGAAGTCCATTCATTACGTTGTTGGAATCACGCGCCTGTGATTTCCTTCATGGTGCCATTGGATCTAAGGGAGTTCTGTATGGTACATTGCTTGGCCCTCCTTGTGAGTATAAAGGAGGCATCAGGTGGCATTTGGTTGAATCTGTCATGTTTGGTTAAAGATTCACGTCAGGTTCACCATTTTTGTTTCGGATTGGTTTCGAAATGCCCAACGATTCCGTATATGATGATATGGGGACCTTCTTTCCAAAGGCAGGCATTCGCTGGGCGATTTGTCTAGCGACACTTAAAAACTCACATTGGTCAGGAGGATGGGAATTCGGGCTCATCGCACCCTTTTGGGGGGAATTATTGCCTATTTCGGGACTGTCTTATAGATTTAAGACGTATTCATATGTTCGAGAATCTTTGGTTTATACCCAATCATAGTATCCACAGATAACTTCTAGTTGGAAATAGTCAGCTAGACGTAGGGGTTCAGAATCATTTATGCCCGAGGTTACCATCCCTCGTTGGATTAATGACCCCGAGGAGTCTGGACTCATTGAGGCGACACTAGGAGTGGTCCGGTGAACTAACGTGAAGACAGTCAGATCGACCAGTTATTGGGCTTGAACCTCAGGGAGGATTCCTCCGTACCCTTCCTAGGAGACAGGGATAAAATTCCACGTAGTTCGAATAGGATTGTCGGAGATCCGACATGAATGTGGACCTGGGGTCTGATGGTGATCGGGCTTGAACCTCATAGAGGCTTCCTAAGTATCCCTGTGGTGGGGAATCAAATTCCTCATAGTTCTCATTATCTTGGGGATTACACTCTGAGGAGTACCACAGTAATGGATTGGGGATTACACTCTGAGGAGGCCCTTAGGAATGGATTAGGGCATTCAATCTGAGGAGGCCCATAAGAAGATGTCATGGTCAATGCTTACTCTAAGTCCACATGAGTCATTCTCAGTGTGATAAACAAGAGGCAGCAGGGAACAGACGATCACATCGTAAAAGTTACGTCCGTGGGAAGTGGAGTGGGTCTTACGCATAAAAGCGGCCCATAAATTCGGGGCTTACTCTGAGGTGGATTCCCAAAGCGACAAAGCGCAGCATGAGAGGGACTTGGCCCCTAATAAGGATAGTGAAACACCCTTTCCCCCTATGCACTTCATTGGGCATGGCCATGGGGAAGTATGGAGGTGCATGGGGGATTCCTTCTGATGGGTATCCCTCCATGCCCCAGGGAGGGGAGATGTGCCCTAGTCCTAACAAGTGGAGGGGCAGAAAGGGGTCTCCCGGGCTCGGACTACACAATACCGTGGGAAGGTGAACACAGGAATGATTCGGGAATCCACCCAAGGGTCGGGGCATCCCATTTTCCCCTACTTACCGTAGGTATGTGAACTCAAAATGGAGCGCTGATGCACCTGAAGGTTACATCACATGGGTCTGGTGGCTCTGGTGGAGGCCTTGGCTCGGGGCCGATGAATGGGCCAATGAGGGGGCTGCGGAGGATCAGGCCGGACTGGGAGGATTTTATCTGGTCCAGGGAATGGGAACTCTGAAGGATATCATGGGCCACACACGTGTGGGAGTGGTGGCACACTTCGCATAGGGAGGTTCTATGCAGTTGGAGATGTCGTCCGCGAACCAGGGTGGTCCGCGGACTGACAGGCATCCCGCAAACCAGGGTGGTTCGCCGACTAGCGGGCATCCCGCGAACCAGGGTGGTTCACGGCTTCTAGTTAGGCCCACATACCAGGGTGGTATGTGGAGGGATCCATGCGAGAATTGGCATCCAATGGCGGTGCCGGTCGGGGGTTCTTCGGTCGGGGCTTTGCCCGCGTAGGAGGGTGCGACGCGGTGCGTTGGATCGAAAAAGGGGCATAAATTCCCTGGTCCGTAGGGAGTGCATCCACAGAGGGGACATGGTTCGTGGTCTTATTTTCTTTGTTATTTTAAGTTCACGTCTCACCAAGTTATTATGCATTTTTGGTTCATTATTAATTCACTTTCAGCTTCATACCGAGTCCAGTTTGTGGACTGGAACTTTGTGGTATGCGAAATACTAAGCTCCTTCCTTTGAAATCCTTCCACCCGAGTCTGGTCGATCTCTCCGAATCCTCTCCCTCTTTCCCCTCAGTCTCCTTTTATAGGGTGTGGAAAGAGATGTATCTTTGGTCTTGTGGAACCTTTTTCGGAGGCCAATGACCAAAAACCCAGTTTACGGATGACTTGGTCAATCTGCAAATCGTGGGGGGCATTGAACGCATCTCCCCCGCGAGCTGAATGAGCTCGGGGAGTGCTTCGCGGACGCGCAGGGTTCAGCCTCCATTCCGCGAACGATAGTGGATGCGGCCTGGGCCAGTCGACGTGGTCCGTGGCTGGGGCAGTTCATGGTGATGGACCGGGCTGGCACCCGTCCTCCTTCGCACCTGCGGAGGATCTCTGCCTCCATTCCGCGAACGACAACAGTCCGCGAAGGGGGTGTTTCGCAGAACCGTCCGCGTAGCATTTTCATGGGACCGGTCTACAGACCGGTTCATCTGTGCCATCCTTTGAGAATTTCCCAACCTTTCCCAATTTTTTTGGGGGAAAATTTGGGGGAATTTCCCTGGGATTAAAGGGGATTCTCATTCTCCTTTGCTGATTTTTCAAGACCCTACAAGGGTATTTATCATTTTTTATCTTTTTGGGTTTTTAAGTTCTTCTAAGGGGTTTTTATGTTTTCTTGGTATTTTTTGGGATTTTTTTGAGTTTAATTTTTTATAAGTTTATAGGGATTTGTGGGTTTTTAGTATTTTTTAGGGTTTTTTGGGGTTTTAAGGAGTTTTTGACAGATTTTGGGGTTTTATGGATTTTTATAGTTTTTTTAATGTTTCCCAGGGTTTATAATAATTTTATAGTATTTGGGTTTTTACTATTTTTATGGGTTTTAGGGATTTTATGGTTATTATGGTGTTTTATGGTTTTTACGGTTTAATGATCATTTATGTTTTTAGTGGTTTTATGTGTTTTAGGGTTTTATGTTTTTTTAGTGTTTTTAGGGTTTTAGGGTTTTTTACATTTTTAGGGATTTTGTAGAGTTTCTTAAGAATTTTATAGTTTTTAGAGATTTTATGTATTTAGAATTTTTTAGGGGTTTTTAATTTTTTTAGGGTTTTAAGCATTTTTTTGGTTTTTAGGGGTTTTAAGTGTTTTTTGGGTTATTTTAGGTTTTCTTAAAAATTTCCAATTTTTAGGATTTTTTACATTCTTATGGATTTTGAGATATATTATAGGAATATGCCGGTTTTTTGGATTTTTGGGGATTTTGGGTTTTTTTGGGGTTTTAGGGTTTTTATGGCAAGGGGAGATGTGAGGGTCAGGCTATTCCTGACCCCCCAAATTTATTAGAAAAAAGACACTGCAGACAAGGGAGGGGAGGGGTCAAATGACCCACACCCAAAAACCCTTAGCAATCCCAAAACCAGAAACAGAAACCCAAAATAGTAAAAAAAAACAGAACCAAACAAACACATACAGAACCAAGCAGCAACCATCACCATCATCCAGCATTAACCAGCATCGAGCATCTCACTATCAAGCAGTGACCAACATCCAAACTCACCAATACCATCATCCTGTACCTTCTCACCAAAACAAATCCCCACCAACAACTCATAACCATTAGCACCAAAAGCACACAAAAACCCACAACCAGAGCTCACATCCATACAAAAACCATCATCTATTCTCACAAAATCCAGCATCCAACACCTCCTCAGCAAGAAGGTCCACTACAAGCAGCACAGAACCAGAATCACCAAATTCCAACTCACAAGCTTCATCACACTCCAGCCAAATAGCAACCAACCCATGGCAGCATTACCATCATTAATCGTCTCCTTTCCAAGAAGATCAACCATCAACAGCACGAGCCCAGTATCATCCGTAGCCTCTATCACTTCCTCACCAAGAATATCCACCGCCAGCAACTTAGAACCACCAGCACCAAACTCATAGCCCATATCTTCATCATGTCCCATCACTGTAGCAAGCAGTAATTGGTGCCACCATTCCTGGAAGAAGACCTCTCCTTCCCCACCATGCAAACCAGTAATTAAAAACAACATATTTCTCACATTAGTACGCACTGATTTCCCCATAAACATCAAAAACAACAAAAAAACCAGAACCATCTTAACCAGAGACTCAATAAGACCCCTAACCAAATGGAATGCCCATCCCTCAAGACACTCCACAAGAAGAACAAACCATTGTAGTAGAATGAAAAAACATCCACTAAACTGTAGAAACTAAAAAAAACCACTAGAACACCAAAAAATGTAGGATCCACACCGTAAGAGAGACAACGTACCAGATTCAAAGTGTCATCAGGGATGAAACTAGGCAGTGAAGTATCAAGTCAGAGTAAAGCCACAAAAAACATAGATCTAGAACCAATGTTGACTTCACCATCGACCTCTTAGATTGCATCCAAACCATTGGGAAGCCATCGACACCGCCACCAAGGAGCAACACAGACGATGCTCGAGGAGAATCAAGATCCAGATCTACTAAATCTGAGCCAAAACATTGTAAAACCTAGACCAATCCATCGCTGCCTTTTCCCAGAACAACCCACCAGATCCCATCGCCATCTAACACCTGCCTCGTTTTCCACCATCGTTCCATGGAGAATGCCTCACGAATAGAATTCCATCTGCATCACAAAGCCTGATCTAGAAGCGATCAACAAAGCTGTTGAAGAGGAATCCAAGAGGGAACCCTAGAGATCGCCTTGTCAAGAGGGATAGCCCCGGATAGGGCGGAGACATCTTCTTGATGGGGTTATTTTTTTACCTTAGGGTTTTATGGATTTTTTGAGTTTGTAGGGTTCATTTTGGGGGTTAATTTTTTTAGAGGCTTTTAATTTTTTTAGGGTTTCAAAGGGTTTTTATAAATATCAGTGTGTTTTATTGGTGTTTTGGGGGTTTTAACGATTATTGGGGTTTTATGGTTTTTAAGGGATTTAGGGTATTTAGCGTCTTTTAGGTTTTTTATTATTTTTAGGGTTTTAGGGCTTTTTAGTGTTTTTAGGTTTTTTAAGGTTTTGATACTACAAAACATGCCTTTAATAGTGAAAGGGATAGCCTTTATCAGGGCTAATAAAGTGTTAACAATGTGATTGATGTTAAAATCCCAACAATTTTATCAAGGATTAAAAATTGCTGATAAAGGTGTCATTTATCAACGCCAAAAAAGGACTGATAAATAAGATCTTTATTAGTTCTTTTAAAAGAATTGATAAAATATTGTTTTATAAGCACTTTAATTTAGCATCGTTAAATGTACCATTTATCAGTGCTTTTATAAGCATTGGTAAATGTGTTTTTATCATCGATTTTAAATGAATTGATAAATTTCATATTTATTTGTGATTTTGAAAGTACTGATAAAGGTCTATACTGTAGTTTGATGTTACAACACACTGTAGAAGCAATGCAGTGTGCTGTAACAGCACACTATAGCACTAGAAACACATCAGATATAAATAAAAAGAATCCCAATTCATAACATGAATAAAATAAAATTCACAACACAAATGCATGAAGAAACACCATATTATAGACATTTCATACACTGGTTTATACAGTTATATAAATACAAATTCTTACATACATTCCAAAACAATCATAACTGTCAATGTTACCACAATTTCCATTGACTTTATTTGTCAAACTGCAAACATTGCATGAGTACTTTCAAAAAAACCAGGTCAACTCGAAAAAAACACTACACATGTATAAGAAATAAATTATTATTACTAATCATAAAAAGAAATAAATTAAAAATAAATATAAAATAATACATTAATTATATGGAAAATTATTTTACTATGAAAATATCAATATTACCTCTGTGATTGAGTAGTGGAGGGAACATGAATGAAAGTGAAAAATGTCAACACTACATGAGATAATGGTTTTGTGAGAGAAGGAATTTGTCACATGTTTACGCAGAAAGGGGTGAATGTTGGATAGAGCACCCCCAACTCATACAAAAGAATCAAAATGTTTAAGAAAACAATTATTATGCAAGTAATACTAAACATAAAAAACTGAAACATTCATATAAAATAAAAAATTAATTCTATAAACAATGAATTTACTATGAAAACATCTATATTACCTCTATAATTGAGAAGATGTAGTATTGTTTTCCTTCCTGCAAAGGGAGTGGAGGTAAAATAAAATAAATTGATAAATATATCACTAAAGGATTGAAAAGCTTTTAAGGGAGAAGGAGAGTGAAAGTTGGACATAGAACCCAAACTCAAACAAAATAATCCACCTATATAAGAAAACAATTATTATATAAGTAATACTAAAAATAAATAACTTAAACATACTTATGAAACAATAAATTAATTCTATTGACAATGATATTACTTTTAAAAAATCAAGATTATCTCTGTAATTGAGAAGAGGTAGTGTAATTTCTCTTCCGACAAAGGTAGTGGAGGTTACATGAAATAAATTGATAAATACACAACTTTAGAAGTGAAACTATTTTAAGGGATAAGGAGTATATAAGTTTGATAGAGAAACCCCAACTTGAACAAAATAATCGAAAAATATAAGAAAAAAATTATTATGTGAGTAATACTAAAAATAAATAAATTAAACATATATATATGAAACAATACATTAATTATATGGACAATTATTTCAATGTGAAAACATAAATATTGACTCTTTAATTGTGAAGAGGCAGAATCATTGTTCTTCCTAAAAATATGGTGGATTTGACATGGAAGAAAGTGATAAATGCACCACTGTAAGGTTGAAAATATTTTAAGGGAGAAAGAGCATTAATGTTAAACAGAGCACCCCAAACTCGAACAAAAGAATCCAACTATATAAGAATATAATTATTATTTTATTAATACTAAAAAGAAATATATTAAACATACATATGAAAAAATAAATTAATTCTATGTAAAATGATTTTACTATGAAAACATCAAGATTGTCTCTGTAATTGATCAGAGACAATTTCATTTCTCTTATTGTAATGGCATGACACATGGACATAAATATTCAAATATAAAAGAACCCTAAAAGAAATAATGAAAATTAAATCAACCTTAAATTATATAATTTTTCAAAAAAAATAGTGAAAGTATATCATAACATTAACTTTTCACTTATCAAAAGGGTTTCCTTCATTAAAGTTTGGTATTATGAGGGATTGGTTACATCATCATGTGAAGAAGACATTGTCTGCATGAGTAGTCAAACATTTAATTTTGATTATATTAATGCATTAGAGAACATATGATATTATGAAAAAAATATAATATATTAAAAAACACTATTACCTTCTCATTGAACTCTCTTACTTTTTTTTATGGTTTCAAGGATTTGGTTGCACTTTTGAAAATCCAAATCCCCTCTTTGTGGTCGCCTCTAACATAAATGACATTTTCTACAGTTGTATCAACATGAACTGATTTTTGTATCCTAATGAATGTTTCATCCTTGATTGAATTTTCATTGGAGTCAGCGTTCGTTTTAGTCACTTGAAGGACAATTAACCAATTCTTGTTTGTTGTATCAAAGACAAAATACTTCTACTACTTGTGATTCCATTATGAATGACTTATCTTTTTACCCTTCTACACTGAAATCCACCTTCAAAAATCCCATTTCGTCAAGTTTCACTCCATTGATATTGTCAACCCATTTTCAATGGAAAATAGGCAATTGAAATTCTATATAACCCAATACATATAATTGTTCGATAATACAAAAATATGAATTATTTTCATAAATTATATTTCAATCCTTGGAACCATATATGTGCATCACTTCATCCACAAGCATAACACCACTATTTTTTATCCTACTAAATTCATCATGTTCTTTTTTATATAAATTATAACCATTGATTACAAACCCAGTGTAAGATATAACATTTTCAATCAGCCCTCTAGCTAGACATTGAATTCATTCGACAATTGAATTTGGACTTTCAGATAACTCCTTATAAATTTGATCTCTAAAACATCCAATAAACAATTGATGATATGTATCTCATATCAATATTTCATCCCTTTATGGATTCAAATATCTAATAATTTATTTTTCGACTTTAATGTATGGATAAAAATCTTCACAATTATATAATATGAGAAGATGTTCTTGCTCCTGCTCAATTAAGGTAATTGTAAAAACAACTCTTTTAGAAATCTATTCGCCCATAAAGAGTTAACTATGACCAGACATTAGGAGACTGATTCATTTAACATCTGATAGGTATTCAATATATAATTCAATATATTCTTCAAGAATATGTCATCCTACAATAATAAATAATGGTTGACTTCAATTCTTGACATGCCCTTTCAAAATCATTATATACCATTCAATGGGGTGCATCCATATATAATGTATAGGAATACATAGTGGAACCTCTCTGACCAGTTGAACCATCAAGTGGTCTATTATATCATAGAATAATGGTGGGAGGAACATTTCAAATTCACATAATATGATTGAAATCTCTTTATTCATGATGGAAAACTTCCTCAGGTCTATAAATTTACATCATATGACATTTAAAAAGAATTAGAGTCTGGTTAAAGTATGTTATACATTTTGAGTCTAAATTAAATAGAAAGAAACATGCATTAAATCTTGCATCAAAACATGATAGTCATGTGATTTTAGTCCTTGTAACTTCAAATTAGTAATTGAAATGAAATTCATGATATTTGATTAATACCCCTGTGGAAAATTCAAACTCATAAGGAAAAAGAAAAATTTCAATTTCTTCCTACATTGATAGATTGTAAGCTTCTGTAGGTTGAAAATTCCTCCTTTTACCCTTCACTAGTGCCAAGTATTCTCTTATCCCCATTTCAATCAATTCCATCCTAGACTTTATGCCATCTTTCATTTTTCCAATAATATTTAGTAACCTTCCAATAAAACTATCAAATGAATTTTTTTCTATATGCATGTCATCAAGAAAATTTCTAACATACAATGAAATCTAATAAGTCAATTCGAAGAAAATCGATATCTTCTTTAAACTTGATTTTCTATGGTTTTTCAAAAATAGTTTATCGAAAACAATTTCAATATTTTTTTCTTTTTTGTGCAGTTGATCACCTATTGCTGGATTCAGTGTTGTACCTTGTTCAATATTCCCATAGAATGATGTCGTCCAGGATTGGTATATATATCGTCGAGGTAAAAAATTCAATGTTCGAAAAACATAGTCTTTTAGGAATGTTTCAACCGAACTAAGTATGTGTGTTTTTAAAAAATGGAACACACCAACTTGCCTTTAATTCTATAGCCTGATAAATTTCCATAAGCGGTAAAGTTATTTATCATTCCATACAACATGGGCCTCAATGTGAATTCTTCACTTCTATGAGAATCATACATTATAACACATGTATCCCATACCAATTTTAGATCTTCGATCAATGGAGTGAAATATGCATCAATATCATTACTAGGTTTCTTTGGTCTAGATATAAGTATAGAAAACATAATGTATTTGCACTTCATGCATAACCGTTGAGGAAAGTTATACTTTAACAACATGATGGGTCATGTACTATGAGTACTAATTTATAAACCAATAGGATTTATTCCGTCTTTATATAATTGAAAGCGAAAGTCTTTCGGCTCATCTCCAAATTCATGAATCTCCTAATCAATTTTCTTCCACTGAGGAGAATCTGTTGGATGACATAGGTTCGGATATTTAATTCTTTTATCTTCATGCCATGCAAATTGTATTTTGGTTTCCTGAAATCCATATAGTCTTCTAAACTATGGAATGATAGGAAGGTACTATATATATTTTTAATGACATGATTAATTTTTCTTTTATTATCTGTGCCACACTTAGGGAGTTTGATGAGTGATTCATAATCCTTGAGAAACAATATGAAGTCATTTGGAATAGAATAAATTTTTTAGAGATCATTCACATTGAAGGTAACATTCATTTAGCATCATATTTTCATTATAGTAGTTCATTTTATTCTGGTTTTATATCTTCTATAAGACCACATAGTTCTATTAATCTGGTGTCACTCCATCTGTTTCTAGATTTCAAATTATATAACTATAATTCAACTAACAATGTTGTCTATTTAGTACAACTATTATACAATGGTTTCTTGGAAAAACAATTTAACTCCTCAAACAACTTTTGAAAATCATGAAGGTCATCTAAAATTGTCATTTTCATTTCTTCCATGTGATCTCTATAAACCTTAACCAAGGTATTCATATCAAATGATTCATAAACCATAATATCATCCTAGTCAATTCCAAAATTCAGGTTTACCTCATGTTTAGTACAAAATTTAGATCATTGATCTATTCTGTGGAAAATCAAATGTCCTACCAACACTTTCAGACTAATTTGTCTTAAATAACAACAACATAAACACAAAAAAAGGATTTTAGAAGGGTCGATTTCATGATCTATTGAAAACATGATGAACTCTTTAACTTCATCTTCATATTTTTTTCAAATGATTATCATGCATCTATTTTCAGTTCATATCCATCCTATTGGGTTTATAAATGGTTAATTTTATATAAGATATAAATAAATACACATAAGATATTCATTATAAAAAGTAAAAGTTATAGACATTCAAATAAGGGAAATATGGATTATTTAAACTCGAATATCAGAGCTCCAAGATATTGAAAATCCAATAATAAGGGATGTTGGAATTTGAAAAATAGATGGAGATAAAGTCAGATAATAAATGATATTATTACTAAACTTTATAGGTGTAAAAAAGAAGATCGATTGTGTAATGACCCTATCCTAAATTACCCAAACAACACCAAGAAAAATCATCTTATGACCTCTAACACACCTCAAAGTCACTAAAGGATGGTTTTAAACTTTGGGTGTAAAAATACATAAATGAGAGGTGGTCCCTCACCCCCAAATAGAACCAATTAGTACCAAAGGTAGAAAAAAATTCTTGCATGACCATTGGGGTCAATGGAAATACATACCCAAAATAATCATTACTCGATATAGGCATACATATTAGACAAAAAACTATGGAAATAAATTATGCAATAGCTATATAGACACACATACATGGCACACCAGTATAAAAACTCACTCCATTATAGTATATAAGAAATATCAAATAGATAAAAACCAAATATTGAAACACAATGTGAACTAAAGGAACCATAATTATTCAAAAAGTGAAGGTTTTATGTGATAAAACTTAATGTGCTCAACTGGGGATGGCCCCGTTGAATATGCTCTATAAGAAAACTAAGGACCATAGTGAATTATAAGAGGAACTAGATGATATGATACATATAACCAATAGAGGAATATACATCACTCCACTAACTAGGTTCCTAAAAAATAGCATCTCAAGCTACATGTCCACTAAGGTGTCCATGATTGGTTTCAATATATATATATAATCATTAGGGAACCACAAATGTGCCTCAAATCAATAGTCAATAAACAAGAATATACATTAAAATTTCTAGACATTTATATACATATATAAAAAAATTATTTAGAAAGTAGATATAAACCATATTAGTAAAAGAACAGTAAATAAATATAAGGTTCTGTTTCAGATATAAACCACAGGACATTCATCGGTAGTCAATACAAACAATAGACAAAAAATTGTTCCGTAAAAAATGGATCACAAACAAATCTTAAACAATAAACTACAAATAGTTCCATAAATAAATGGATCACAAACAAATCATAAACACTAGATAATAAACAAATTATAAAAGAAGAAATCAAAAATGAAACAAAAAATACACAAAGAAAATTTAAAGGACTACCTCGCTAGGTTTAAGAAAATCAAAGACCTTCTATGAATGTCAAATGAGATGTTCGAATATAGTTGAGTGGTGTGACTCAACATTCGATTCACTGAGCAGGAACACCAATAGTGGGTGGATTCTCTGGAAAGCTTCTATATTTCAACATGTTTATAAATGGTTAGGGTTTTTAAAAAAGATTGGGATATTTTTATCAGTGCTTAAAAATAAGCATTGATAAAGTGCCCTTTTATTCGTGCTTATATAATAAGCAATGGTAAAAAGACTATTTATCAGTGCTGATAAATCCTCCTCTTTATCAGAACTAAAAAGTGCTGATAAATATTCTTTCATCAGTGCTTATTACTGAAGCGCTGTTAAAGGATTTATAATTATAATTATAAATAAAAATTGTAAATATTTATAAATACTTAATAAATATATATAAATAAAAGTATAGTAAATATATTCCTTTTCTCATATATAGATTATAATTTTATAATTATTTATTAATAATTATAGATTTTTCTTAAAAAATATTATTTATATTATTATATATTTATAAAATTATATATATATACACATAATTAATACATATACATATAAATATAGTAAATATATTCATTATTTAAGTAAATTTATTTTAAATTTTATAATTATTTAAATATATATAATTATTTATTTATAATTATATAAACATATTTATAAAAAATTATTTATTTATAATTATATAAATATATTTATAAAAAAGTATTTATTTATAATTATAGATATATAACTATATAAATATAGTTAATGTACATTTATAAATTTATTTATTTATAAATTTTTTTATGGATATATTTTTAACATTATTAATGAATATCTAATATTTAGTGCATGCATATATGTAAAAAAAGAGTGAAATTGAATATATTAAGAATATATGTACACTTTAACAATATTGAAAAAATGGATAAGCCCCATGTGTGTGCACATTGTATATAAAAATTCATTAAATATACATATATGTGAAATCAATATAACTCACATTTGATCTATATTAAATTGAGAAATCAAACGACATTAAATCATACGTTGAGTACTATGTAGTTAGTCAATATTTTTAATTCATATTAATTTTTAATTACATACCATTATTCAATAAATATATGACCATTTAATGTAAATTTCATAAATATTATGTAATATATAATCATATTTATATACATTTATATATATATATATTTAATATATAAAATTTAATAACATTAATTATCATAATTATATAATTAATAATATGTTAAATATATAATAATGTATAATCAATCAACTAATTTTTATCAATAATTATTTCATTAAAAAAATTGTAAAAATATTTTAATAAATATATTATTTATTTTTAATTTATTTCATTTTTTCATTTTTTCAGCATTAAAAATGCATTTAGGAAAGAAATATTTATCAAAGATAAACATACAATGCTGATAAATCATAATTTTTATCAGCGCTAAAAATAAAGCATTAATAATGGTTTCCTTTATCAGTGCTAAAATAAAAGTGCTGATAGGAGGTTTAATTTTCTAGTGTTTTCTTTAGCACTAATAAATATTCCTTTTATTAGTGTTTTCTTTTAGCGCTGATAAATAAAAGTGCTGTTAAAGGTTGGTTTTTTAGTAGTGTTTTTAGGGTTTTTCATGGATTTTAATGTTTTTTATGTTTTTTGGGATTTTTCAAAAAAAATTATGGGTTTTACGGTTTTTATGTATTTTGAGGATTTTTTGGTTTTTTTGGGTTCTTAATTATTGTATGGGTTCTTTAGGGATTCTTTTTTAGGGTTGAATTTTTTTACTGTTTTATAATATTTTAAGGGGTTTAAATTATTTTTAGAGTTTTTAGTGGTTTTAGCTTTTTTTAGGATTTTACTATTATTTATGTTTCTTAGGATTTTTTATTGTTTGAGGGGGGGGGGGTTAGGGTTTTTAGAGTTTTTAAGGTTGTTTATCATTTTTAGGTTTTTAGGTGTTTTAAGTGTTTTTAGGATTTTATGGTTTTCTTAGGGGTTTCAAGTTTTTTAGTGATTATAAAATTTATGGGTTTTATTGTTTTTTTAGGATTTTTATTATTTTTTATGTTTTTTAGGATTTATAGTTTTAGGGTTTTTTAGGTTTTTTATTCTTTTTTAAGTTTTTTAGGGGTTATAAGTGTTTTTAGGTTTTTATTGTTTTCTTATATTTTTTCTGTGTTTTTATGGTTTTTTACGTTTTTAGAGTTTTTAGGACTTTATAGAATTTTTATAGTTTTTCAGGGTTTTTAGGAATTTGAGGGGTTTTGATTTTTTTATGGGTTTATGGTTTTTTTGGGGATTTTAGGGATTTTTTTGAGTGTTATATGTTTTTAAGGTTTTTTAGATTTTAAAATGTTTTTAGGGGTTTAAAGGGGTTTTTGAGTTTTTTTGTTGGTTATAGGGTCTTTTGGGTATTTTGTACTATTAGTGTTTTTTAGGTTTTATGTGATTTAATTGTTTTTAGGTTTTTATGGATTTCTTTGGAAATTTTAGTGTTTTCGGTTTACTTTTTATGGATTTTTGTGTATTTTTAAAATTTTCAAGGTTTTCTAGGGATTTTGAGGACTTCAGGGATTTTAGGGTTTTTAGTATTTTTTAGGTTTTTTGTGGGTTTAAGTGTTATTAGGTTTTTATATATGTCTTAGATTTGTATGGGTATATGTATTTTTACAATTTTAGGTATTTTTTGGATTTTGTGATTTTTTGGGTTTTTAGTTTTTTTTTAAATTTTTAGAGTTTTTATGGTTTTTTAGAGTTTATTACCTTCTTTAGTGGTTTAAATGTGTTTCATAATTTTTAGTGATTTGTATGTTTATTAGGGGTTTCCATGGATTTAATGGATTTAGGTGTTTTAATGGATTTAAGGGTTTTAGGGTTTTTATGGACTTTTAGGTTTTTCATAATTTTTATTTATTTTTTAACTTTTTTTAGTTATTATGTTTTTATATATTTCATTTGGTTTTAGGATATTTTATATTTTTTATATTTTTAGTTATTTTTATTTATTTAAGGGTTTTTTGGATTTTTTAGGGTTTTAGGGTTTTTTGTGTCTTTTAGATGTTTTTGGGTTTTTTTGGTTTTTTTGGTTTTTATGGTTTTCTTTGGGTCGTTCATAGTTTTTCTATATTTTTATATTTCTATGGAATTTTAGCATTTTTATTGTTTTTTAGTTTTTTTATGGATTTTTATGGGTTTTATAGGATTTAGGAACTTTTTGGGATTTTATGTTCTTTTGGGTTTTGGGTTTTTTTTGTGTTTCTTGGGGTTTTATTTTTTTTTTGATTTTTTAACTTTTTAGGGGGTTTAATATTTTTAGTATTTCTAGTGGTTTTTAGGGTTTATATGAGTTTTTATGGTTTTGTGTTTTTGGTTTTTTTATTGTTTTATGTTGTTTAGGGTTTTAGATTCTATAATAGTTTTTTGAATTCTTATATTTTTTAGGGTTCTAATGTGTTTTTAGGTTTTTAAGGTTTTCTTATAGTTTTTTAGGGTTTTAGGGTTTTTATGTTTTTAGGTATTTTTAGGGATCTTTAGTATTTTTATGGTTTATAGGGTTTTTTAGGATTTTAGGGTTTTTATGGGGTTTACCATTTTTTCTGTTTTTATGAGTTATATGTGTTTTTTGGGTTTCAAGGTTTTCTAAGGATTTTTAGGGGTTTTACAGGTTTTTTTCTATTTTTAGAAATTTTTAGTGATTTTTAAGGATTTTTATGTATTTTCTAGGTTATTTAGTGATTTTTACGGATTTAGGGTTTCTAAAGGATTTTAGTGTTTTATGGTTTTTTAGGTTTTTAGTGTTTTTTGACTTTTTTACGGTTTTTATGTTTTTAGTGTCTTTTAATGTTTTAATGGGTTTAAATCGTTTTTAAAGTTTTAACTATTTTTTAGTGTGTATTATGGTTTTAGGTATTTTTATGGTTTTTTGGTGGTTTTAGGATTTGAGTATATTTTATGGTTTTTTGGAGATTTTAGGATTTGAGTGTCTTTTTTGGATTTTTGCGTTTTTATGTTTTTATGGGTTTTATTTTTTTTTTTGTATTTTATATTTTTCTTAGGTTATTTCATGGTTTTCAGTGCTTCTTATATTTTTATGGATTTGTAGAGTTTTTTCAAGATTTTTATAGTTTTTATGGTTTTAAGGGAATTTGGGGGTTTTTAGGATTTTTATGGATTTTTAGGGGTTTTAAAGTTTTTTAGGTATTTAGGTGCACTAAGTGTTACTATATTTTTATGGTTTTTTTATTATTTTAAGAGTTTTTTATGTTTTAAGGGATTTTTAGGGATTTTTGGTATTTTTATGGTTTTTATGGTTTATAAGTATTTCGATGGGTTTTTGGATTTTTTAGTGTTTTTATAGTTTTTATGCTGCTTTCTGGATTTTTAGGATTTTTTTAGTTTGTTAGGGGTATTAATACTTATTTATAGTTTTAAAGTTTTTAAGGGTTTAAATTGTTTTTAGAGTTTTAGTGGTTCTTTTGGGGTTTTATGAATTTTGAATTTTTTATGGTCTTTATGGTTTTTAAGGGATTTCAAGTTTTTAGGATAATTAAGGGGTTTTATCATTTTTATGTTTTTAGGGATTTTAATTATTTTTATGTTATTAATGCTTTTTATGGGTCTTTATTTTTTTTTATTTTAAAAAATTTTATGGTTTTTTAGATATTTTTATCTTTTTTAGGGTTTTTGGGGATTTTGAGGGATTTCTATGTTTTTAGGGTTTTGGGGTATTTATTGTGCTTACTATTTTTTATGTTTTTATATTTTTTAGTGCTTTTATGTTTTCATGTTTTTCATAGGGTTTCTCAGCGTTTTTAGTGTTTTTTATTTTTTAGGTATCTTTAGAGATTTTTAGGGTTATTAGTGGTTTATAGTTTTTAGGGATTTTGAAGGTTTTAAAGTTTTTAGGGTTTTAGGTTTTATTTGGGGTTTTAGGGTTTTTTAGTTTTTTATGGTGTTAAATGTTTTTTCTAGTTTTTCAACTTCTCATTGATTGAAATTTTTTTTAATTTATTTTTTGGTTTTTTTGTGTTTTTATGTGGTTTTTGGGATTTTTATGGTCTTAGGTGTTTTATGGATTTTAGTGTGTTTTTGGGTTTTAAGGGTCTTTAAGGGTTTTATCTCAATTCAATTTTTTATTAGTTTGATGTGTTTTTAGGTTTTTAGGTTTTTAAGGTTTTCTTAGGGGTTTTCTTGGGTTTTAGGTTTTTTATGTTTTTGGGTATTTTTATGTATTTTTATGTTTTTTATAGTTTTCTAGGGTTTTAGGGGTTTTATCATTTTTTGGGTCAATGGGTTTTTTCAAGTTTTGGCATTATTTGTGTTTTTAGGGGTTTAAATATTTTTAAAAAAATTTCAATGTCTTTAGAGATTAGACGGTTTTTAGATATTTTAGGGATTTATGGTTTTTAGGGATTTTTAGGGGTTTTTAGAGTTTTTAAAGGTTTTTTGGGGTTTTAAGGTTTTTAGTTTTTTTATGGGTTTTAAGTGTTTTTAGGTTTTTAATATTTTCTTAGGGACTTTCATGGGTTTTTATAGTTTTTTACATTTTTGAATGATCTTTAGGAAAATTTTAGGATTTTATGGGTTTTAGGGTTTCTATAAAGTTTTTGGATTTCTAAGGTTTTAGGGGGTTTAGGTTTTTTATGGTTTCACCATTTTTATGGTCTTTAAGGGTTTTAAGTGTTTTTAGGTTTTTAATATTTTCATAAATTTTCATGGTTTTTTATGGGTTTTTATGTTTTTACAGTTTTTAATGTTTTGTTTGGATTTTATGGGTTTTTGGTTTTTTTGGGGGTTTTGGAGTTTTATAGTTTATTTGGGTTGAGGGCTTTTGGTGTTTTTTGGTTTTTTTATTGTTTGTAGAGTTTTTTTCAAATTTTTATTGGTTTCGAGGGATTTTATATTTTTTTTTGGCTTTTTAGGGGTTTTTTTCTTTTTTATGTGTTTTTATGGTTTTTAAATGTTTTTAGATATATTTATGGCTTTAAGGGTTTTTGGGTATTTTAGGGTTTTTATCATCTTTTAGGTTTTTATGGTTTTTAAAGTTTTCATAGTGGTTTTAGGGTTTTTATGGTTTTTCACATTTTAGTTATTTTTAGGGATTTTTTAGGGTATTTATTGGTTTTTAGGGTTTTAAGGATTTTGAAGGCTTTAGGGTTTTTTAGGAATTTATTTTTTTTGATTATTTTCACTTGTTGATTTCAGTATGGTTTAAAATGATTTTTTGATTTTTTTAACATTTTTAGAAGTTTTAATGGTTTTTGATATGTTTTAATGGGTTTTAGGTGATGTAGGTATTTTTAATTTTTTAGGGGTTTTTGACATTTAAGGGGTTTTAGGGTTTTTTGGACTTTTATGGTTTTTATCATTTTTAAGGATTTTAGTGTTTCTAAGTATTTTAGGTTTTTATGGTTTTATTAGTAACATTTAGGTTTTTTATGATACTTAACGTTTTAAATTATTTTTAGGGATTTTTATGGATTCTTATTGTTTTTAGGGTTTTTAGAAATTTTAACGTTTCCTATGGGAATTTATGGTTTTTATGATTTTTAACTTTTTAGTGTTTTAAGTGTTTTTCATTTTCTTAAGGTTTTCATAGTGTTGTTAGGGTTTTAGGTTTTTTTAATATTTAATGATTTTTATTTATTATTTAGGATTTTCATTGTTAATAGGGTTTTCAGGTGTTTTAGGGGTTTTACGGTTTTTTGGTTTTTTTGAGTTTTTACGGGGTTTATTGTTTTTTAGTGTTTTTTAACATTTTGAGGGGTTTAAATGATTTTTAGTGGTTTTAGTGGTTTTTTGGTTTTATGGGGTTTTATGGTTTTTAAGTTTTTTATGGGTCTTTATGTATTATAGGGAAAGGAAGGATCGGGGCCAGGCTATTCCTGACACCCCCCAAAGTTTATTAAATAAAATAAAGACACTGCAGACGAGGGAGGGGCGGGGTCAATCAACCCACACCCAAAATCCCTTAACAAACACACACCCAAAGACCGCAAAAAAGAAAATAAAACCCAAAAGAAGCAACAAGCTTCCATCAGAAACCCACCCCTTCACAGGACCTACCAGCCTTCATCATCCTCATAGTCCGCACCAGGGGGGTCTCCCTCAGCACCATAACCAAAGTCCGCATCAGAAACTATGGATTCCCATTCATAAGAGTCATATTGCTTCAAGAAATTAGCATAATACTCCCTTAACCTCACCTTCTCCACATTCAGCTATTTCTTGGCAGCCCTTTCACCTCTTCCAGAGCCATTTTCCTTGGCTTTGCAGGATGCTCTTGTGGACACAGTCTTTATCAAGGAAGAGTAGTCCTTCCTCGGCTTCCTCCTTTTTGGATCAACATGGGTCCCAACATGCTTTTTTTCCTTCCTGGTGGCCTCCTCAAGCATGACCCTCTCCTTAAGGACCATAGCCATGTTGTGATCTATCCTACTATTATCCTCCTGAACTTGATTGGGAATGAAGGAGGATTCCTGGTTAAGTGGATAGCCTGCAAGAACCCCACAAGGAACTGGGCAATCCACCATTGTCAAAGTCATCTCATGAGAATGGGCAGGGTTGCCCTTCCAAGGACCTAGGTGCTCCGGGATGAAGAGGTCCTCCTGATTCAGGGAACAGTCAGTAAGAACAGGTTCATCAGAAGCCATACAAAGAGGGGACACCACACCGACCAAGGCCAGCTGCAAATTCCCCTCATCCAATGGAGGCTCCAACCAATGCTTTTCCATTTCCCCTACTTTCCATCATCATTCAAGGGTTCAATAATGCCTAGAATTGACTCAGCATTTAGAACATCATTCTGCTTCTCACATAGCATCTGTACAGCAAGCCTTACACTCCCATCATCAGCAACCGGAGCCCCTTTCCCCTCCTCTCCATGAATATTTCTTACCTTTTCCTTATCCATATCAAAAACATCACAGTTGTTTCCAAGAGCCTTTAACTCCCTTATCTCCTGCTCATCAACACCACCCGAGTGCCTAGTGTTGTCCAGCAGTGGCTCAACATCACTAGCCTGCTGGGCCATACCCCCCCACCCCTCTCAGCAACAACAGCCTGCACCCTTCTCTCCTGAGCCTTAGACTTCTCACTTGCAGCATCAAAAAGTGGAGATACTTGCACCTCCTCCTCAACCTCCAGCCCTTCAAAGAGATTGGAGGTTGGGATGGCCTCCCTGCTATCAGATGAGTTTGACTTCCCACTTTTTGAAACCTCCCTGCATAAGGAATTCCCAGCATCCAAGAGCTTCAGGTCACTCCTCAAACGCTTGAAGATGTTGGCCACCTTGGTTTGGCACTCAATACCCACTTTACCACCATCAACTATAGATCTATCCCCCCCCCCCCCCGCACAACCGGAGGTCCCTCCTGCACAAACATCTACCCCAAAGATTCAGAACCACTCCCAGAAGCAGGCGCCACCCCCTCAGCAGCATTCTTTTTAAGCTTGATTGAAACATTCGCTGCAACCTCCGCCAAATTCGTCTCCACCCGAGGCTGACCTTCTTCACCAGGCTCATTCTGAACTTCATGCTCCTTGTGAACAACCTTCCACATCTCTCCCTGAATCTGCGTCTCTTCACTGGACACCTCCTGAGATCAGTCCAAAACACAACAAATACCTCCGCTATACCTACATTCCTGAGCACTATGACCCAGAAGCCAGCAAGATGAGCAGAAATCATTCCACGACTCAAAGATCACAGGTTGTTTCCACCAAATCTCCTCACCAACAGAAATCCAAACAAAGTCAATCAGTTCTTTAGAGGCATCAATCTCCACAAAGGCCCTTGGGGCAATCGGGTGACAAAGAGCCCGTGTTCGGCTATCAACGTATAAGAACCTTCCCACAATATTCCCCAACATAGAAATAATGGAGAAATTTTGAAAAGGAAGGGGAAGCTATGGAAATCTAACCCATGTTGCGACCAGTGGTGAATCACATTTTAAGTGCCGATCGAAGCTCCACCAGGAGAGGGAAAATCGGGCACCATTGCATCTTCTTGGGGCCGCTGACCAGGCATGAACCAGATCCTCTTCTGATGCAAAGCGAATCAAAATGCGACTATTATCAAGAAGACCTACCGTAGTGCGATCCTAGAGGTCCCATTGTTCAAACACAAATCGATCTAAAACATCCACCGGAGGTCGCCAATTTATGTATTATTGGGATTTTAGGGTATTTTAGGGATTATATCATTTTAAGGTTTTTAGGGGTTTTATGTGTTTTTAGGTTTTTATTATTTTTATGGGTTTGTCTAGTTTTTAGGGTTTTTGTGTTTTTATAGCTTTTTTTTCTATTTTTAAGTAATTTTTTGGGGTTTTAGGATTTTTAGGGATTCTGAGGGGTTTTAAGGATTTTAAGGTTTTTTTGGGTTTTTTGGGTTTTAGGAGTTTTTTGAGTGTTTAGGGTAAGGAAGGCTCGGGGCCAGGCTATTTCTAACCCCCCCCCCCCACCAAAGAATAATTATTAGAAAAGAGACACAATAGACAACGGAGGGGTGGGGTCAATCAACCCACACCCAAAATCACAGGACACCCCCAAAAATCCCAGGACACCCCCAAAAACCCCAAAAGTCTCCAACAAAACAAAACACACAGAAAACCAGGAAAGGAAGAACATAAGAAGCATATCCAACAACATCTCCCATTAAAACAGTAACTAGCTTCCCACCTCACAATTTTCATCATCCATAACCTCATTTACAAACATATCCACAACCATCATCACAGAACCACCAATGCCAAAGTCATAAGTCTCACCTTTGTGACCTCACATCGAAGCAACAACCATGACCAAACACTAGCATTTTTCATCACATCCTAGCCAAACATCATCCATCACCGAGCAACTTTGATTACAGAAACCATCACCTATTATCCAGTCATCTACTAGCATTTCACACCTAGTAGCACATCTAGAAACACATTTGCAACACCCAAAGGCAAGACAACATCCAACACCAATCAACAAAACCAATATCCTGCACCCACAATGATTCATAACTAAATCAGCACCACAACCATCCTCCTCAACATCATCTTGCCCCAAATCCAGCACCATCAACATCTCACAACCAAACTAGCCATAGATCAGAAGACCACAATCAAACACAACAACTAGAACGCAACACAACCTGACCAGAACTTCATCGACAGCATAAACCAAAGTATGAAACTGAGGAACCAGAGACACAAACCTATAAATTCACTCTCCATAACCACCGATACCCATCAAGAAGACATGAGATCAAGAAAACCCCTCCCATAATCATATCTAGAAACACATATCCAAGAACGATAATGAGCACGCCACTGCTAAGATGTCGCAGAGCCTGCCACACCCACCTTTCACCACAGTGAATCCAGAGAGGCCAGCACATGCCTCATGAGCATGGAACCAGTAGCTTCACTGACAATAGATATGGGCCTAACCAATGATGCCAGACCAAATCATAACACGATATGCATGAACCTCCATGCCAAACACTGAGAGAGATGAATTCTATCATCTTCCAGGCCACCGCTCGGAGAAGACCAAGCCACCGAAGAAGTTGGGAGCTTCCTGCCGCCATGAAACCAAAGGAGGGTGCCAAAACCCATCATCACCAAGATCACCCCTCACACAATATAAGGGATAGAGATACCCAAATCCACAAACCATAGAACTTATATCTGTCCCGCACCTCAAAGGATCCCAAGCGATGCACGATGAAAGTCCCAGATCTATGCGGCACCATTATTTTCCTACAACGCCACACCAAGGGGTTTTATGGTTTTTTCTGAGTTTTTAACACTTTTAGGGGTTTAATTTTTTTAGATTAATTAGTGTATTTTAGGGTTTTTAGGGGTTTGTAGGGTTTTAAAATTTTTAATATTTTGTATGGTGTTTGGGGGTTTTAAGGTGGTTTAGGGAATTTTTGTGTTTTAGAATTTTTTAGGATTTTAGAAGTTTAATGTATTTTTAGTTTTTAAGGGTTTCTAAGGGGTTATAAGGGTTTTTAGGGCCTTTATGTTTTTAGGTATTTTTAAGGATTTTTATTATTTTTTATGGTTTTTAGGGATTTTGAGGGGGTTTTGGGGTTTTTAAGGTTTTTAGCATTTTTCAGGTTTTTAGGGATGAATGTGTTTTATTTTATAATCTTTTTAGGTTTTTTTCATGTTTTTAGAGGTTTTTATATTTTTAGCTATTTTTAGTGGCTTTTTAGGATTTTTAACGTTTCATGGGTTTTTAGGAATTTTTAGGGGTTTTATGTTTTTTTGTGCTTTTTGGGGTTTTTTCAGGGTTTATAGGTTTTTTTGAGTTTTTTAAATTTTAGGGGTTTAAATTGTTTTTATAGTTTTTAGTGGGTTTTTATGTTTTTATGGGATTTAGGGGGTTTTTAATGTTTTTATGGTTTTTTAGTATATTATGGTTTTTAGTGATTTCTATATTTTTTAGCGTTCTTAGTTATTAAGGGTTTAAAGTGTGTTTATGATTTTATGATTCTTAGGGATTTTTGAGATTTTTTTAGGGATTTTTTGTTATACTTTTGGTTTTTTATGGTATTTTTTTGAGTTTTTTGTTGATTTTTAGGGCTTTTAGGGTTTTTTGAGTTTTAGGTTTTTTTTTGGATTTTTAGGGGGTTGAGTTTTTAGGGATTTGAATTTTTTTTAGTTTATTATGGTTTGGGGGGGGGGGGTTAAATGCTTTTTATATTCTTAGTGTTTTTATGGTTTTTACGGGTTTTTATTGTATTTAATTTTTTAGTGGTTTTAATTATTTTTAGGTATTAATATTTTCGTTGGGTTTTGTAGGTCTTTATTAAATTTTTATGGATTTATAGGGTCTTTTATGATTTTTTTGATTTTTTTTGATTTCCATGGATTTTGAGAGTTTTTAAGGGTTTTAGGGTTTTTTAGTGTTTTTAGGGTTTTTTAGGTTTTTTGGGGTTTTATGTTTTTTTAGGTTTATATGGTTTTCTTATGGTTTTTTTGGGATTTTTAAAATTTGAAATATTTTATGGATTTTTATGTGTTTTTGTGTGTTTTATTATTTTTAAGGTTTTTTGGGGTTTTAGGGTTTTCAGGGTTTTTTTGGGTTTTACGGATTTTTATTATTTTCAACTTTTTTAGTGGTTTAAAGGGCATTTTATTATTAGTTTATTGTATTTTTATGGGGTTGTAGGTTTTTAATGGCTTTTAGGGGTTTTACGGTTTTTAGGGGTTTTAGGGTTCTTATATTATTTTAGGGTTTTTAATATTTTCATGTTTTTTTAAGTTTTAATTATTTTCTATATTTTTATGTTTTTATTAATATTTTTTATGGTTTTTAATATGTTTTATGTTTTTAGGAATTTTTTGTTCTTTTTAGGATTTTTATTATTTTTTTGGTTTTTTAGGGATTTTGAGAGGTTTAGGGTTTTTAAGGTTTTTAGTGTTTTTAGGTTTCTTAGAGTTTTTAAGTGTTTTTAGGTTTTTTATGGTTTTCTTAAGGTTGTTCAGGGTTTTTATGGTTTTTAATTTTAATGTTGATTATTTTTGATTTTATGGGTTTTTAGTATTTTTAAGTATTTTAAGGGTTTTCTATATTTTATCGTGTTTTTAATGGTGTTTATATTTTTTTGAGGTTTTTGGGTTTTTAGGGTTTTTAAGAGTTCTTAGAGTTTTCTAATGTTTTTTAGAGGTTAAATTGTTTTTAGACTTTTAGAGGGTTTTAGTATTTTTCTTTGTTTTCAATATTTGTTTTTTGTTTTTATGGGGTTTAATGGTTTTAAGGGATTTTAGGTGTTAGTGTTCTTTAGGGTTTTATCTTTTTTTTTATGTTTTTTGGGGTTTTGAGTGTTTTTATATTTTTTTTTGTTTTTCATAGGCTTTTTTCTTGTTTTTCATTATTTTTTTTCATTTTTATGGATTTTTAGATATTTTTTGGATTTTATGGGTTTTTGCAGCTTTTAGAGGTTTTTGGAATTTTCAAATTTCATTACAGTTTTTATCATTTTAAGGGTATTTTTCATTTGTTTGGTTTTTTGGGAGTTTACGTGTTTTTAATTTTTAATTTTTAAAGGAATTTCAGGATATGTATAGTTTTTCCCCTTTTTAGGGAATTTTTATGATTTTTATTATTGATAGGGTTTTTAAAAATTTTAAGGGATTTTATGGATTTTAAGGGGTTTTATGGTTTTTATGGTTTTTATGAGTTTTTATAGTTTTTATGGGTTTTTTTGGGTTTCTGGGGTTTCTAATATTTTTTATTTTTTAGGTTTCTATTGTTTTTAGAGTTTTTTTAATTGCTTAGGGTTTTAAAGGGTGTATGTGTATTTTTGGTTTTGAGTTTTTATGGGTTTTAAGGGGTTTTTTGTGGTTTTTAATTTTTTTTTTTGCGGTTTTTAGAATTTTTATTAACTTTTATGGTTTTTATAAAATTTTAATTTTTGGGGGGTTTTAAGTGTTTATAGGTTTTTATGTTTTTCATTGGGGTTTTCATTGTTTTTTTGAGTTTTTACATTTTTAGTAATTTTTATGTATTTTTTACGATTTTATGGTTATTAGGGTTATAAGGATTTTGATGGTTTAATTAGTTTTAGTGTTTTTTTTTGGGATTTTAGGGTTTTTACTGTTTTTAGGGTTTTTAGGAGTTTAAGTGTTTTTATGTTTTTGAATATTTCTTATGGTTTTTCTGGGTTTTTAGAGTCATGTACTTTTTTAGGGTTTTATGGACGTCGACCGAGGTCGTTCGACGTTTTTCTTGTTGCAAGGAGTTTGACGGCCAGGATTCTAGAGCTTCGTCAGGTTTTGGTAACTGTGGAGTCTCTCTCTTCCCAACTCGTGACCTCGGTTCGGGGTTGGGTTTATCGATCGATGTTTCTCCAACTCAGTCTGTTGCCTCTTCTTCTTCAGTTAGCGGACCTTCTTTGCACTCCCTTTTGGGAGTTGGGAGCTCGGTCGACGACATATTCGGCGGAATGTTGATTAAGCTCGTGCGGCGATCCACTGCTTGGATTGTGAGGAGGTTGACTTGGTCTGATGGTGGAGGCGATAGATGTGGTGGAGGTAGGAGTGTTCTTCGCAGCTTTGGGATGGGTCTGATCTGTTTTTTTCTCTGTTTTCCCATTGCTGCATTTGCTGGATTGATCTGCCACTGGGATGTAATTGTTGTGGTCGGAACTTACTGTTGGTCTCTTTGCATTTGGATGGCATGTTCTGTCTTGCAGATTGCATCGGGTGGGCGACCTCGAAGGAGGTATGGGTGTCTTGGCACCCATAATTCAGCCGTCTATTCTTCTGGATGGATGGGAACCCGGACTGAACTTGCTCGGTGTTCTCTCTTGGATGTTGCGGCACATCAGTTTGATGGTTCAGTGAGTCTCTCATTAGCATCGTCGAGGGGTGGCTCGAAAGAGAGATAGGTGTGCTAGCACCTATCATCCAGTCCTCTTCTCATATTTCTATATGAGTTGGAGGAGTTCTCTGCTTTGGATGTGTTTCAGCATGACACATTGCATCGCAGAGGGGGTGGCACATCATCCAAGTGGATTACGTTGTGGCATTTTCGGTTAGGGGGTGATGAGACTTTATGGCATGTTCTTGCTTTGATTTTTGTTTCCCTTTGGCATTTGGATCTTTTTTGGCCATTTGGCCTGTTCTGTTTTGATGTCTTTCATCTGTTTCTATAATGGGTTACTGCTTCTTCCCTTAAAAAGGTGTTTCTTTCTTATTCAATAAATAGGGGGCTTTCCCCCCATTACCTTTAAAAATAAATTTCATTTCATAGTTTTATGGTTTTTAGGGTTTTTATAATTTTTTTTAGATTTTATGGTTTTTTTTAGTTTTTTAGTATTTTTAAGGATTTTTAGATTTTTAAACTATTATAGGGGTTTGATGAATTTTTAGAGTTTTTTGTTGTTTTAAGGATTCTTATTAGTTTTTAGTGATTTTTATGATTTTTTGGGTTTTAGTGATATTTAGGTTTTTAAGAGTCTTTATGGTTTTGGCGTTTTTAGGTTTTTTAAATGTTGTAAGGGTTTTTAGGTTCTTTATGTTTACATAGGGGTTTTCGGAATTTTTACTAATTTTTATTATTTTTTTGATTTTAAGGATTTTGTATGATTTTTATGTTTTTTTGGGTTTTTAGAAATTTTGAGGGTTTTTATTGTGTTTTTTTTGTTTTTAGGGTTTTATGGGTTTTATGGTTTTTTTGGTTTTTAGGATTTTTTCTAGTTTTTTAGTTTTATATAATTCTATTGTTTTTAAAAAAAATTGGGGTTGAAAAGGTTTTTAGAGTTTTTGGTGGTTTTAGGGTTTTTTGTGGCTTTTAGGGGCTTTAGGGGATTTTATAGTTTTTAGGGATTTTTAGGGCCATTTAGTATTTTTATCATTTGTTATGTTATTGAGGGGTTTGAAGTATTTTTAGGTTTTAGTTTTTTTATAGTGTTTTCGTGGATTTTTTTGGGTTTTTAGGTTTTTTAGGCTTTTTATGAATTGTTTATTATTTGTATGCATTTTTAAAGTTTTAGGGTATTTGAGGGGTTTTAGGATTTTTACGGTATTCAGGATTTTTAGGGTTTTAGTGTTTTATAGGTTTTTAGGGGTTTCAATTATTTTTTAGATTTTATGGTTTTATTAGATATTTTTAAGATTTTTTACTTTTATGGATATTTTTACGGAATCGTTAATATTTTCATTCTTTTTTTTGGATTTCTAGCCATTTTGATGGTTTTAGGTTTTTTATGATTTTATTTTCAGATTTAGGGGTTTTTTAGTTTTTAGGCATTTTAAGGGATTATAGAGTTTTTAATGTTTTTATAGGATTAAATTGTTTTTATAGTTTTATGGGTTTTGTTGGATTTTAAAGGGTTTTATGGTTTTTATAGGTTTTTAGAGTTTTCATGATTTTAGTGGGGTTAGGTTTTTAGGGTCTTTTGGGGTTTTTATCATCTTTTAGGTTTTTAGGGGTTTTAATTGATCTTGGTTTTTAAGGATTTATTAGGGTCTTTCAGGGTTTTTAGGTTTTTTATGTTTTTAGTCATTTGTTAGGAACTTTTTGGATTTTAAGGGGTTTTAGGGTTTTTTTTATTTTGTGGGTTTTAAAAGTTTTTGGGGGTTTTTTTTCTGGTTTTTGATATTTTTTATGTTTTTAGGAGTTTTAAGACTTTTTAGGTTTGTATGGTTTCCTTAGTGTTTTTAAGGTTTTTAGAGATATTTATATTTTTAGGTATTTTTAGGGATTTTTTTATAATTTTTATGGGTTTTGGGGGTTTTCAGGGATTTCGATGGTTTTAGGGTTTTAGGGTTTTAGGATTTTACGGTTTTTTATGAATTTTATTGGATTTTTTGATTTTTTAGGGGTTTAAAGGTTTTCAATATATTTTTAACAATTTTTGGGGTTTAAAGGGTTCTTATAATTCTTAGTGGTTTGTTGGGGATTTATTGTTTTCAATAGTTTTTAAAATTTTATGGGTTTTTATGTTTTTATCGATTTCAAGGATTTTTGAGGTATTTTAGAAATTTTATCATTTTATGTTTATTAGTTGTTTTAACTATTTTTATATTTTTAGGGTTTTCTTATAGTTTTTCAGGGTTTTTAAGGATTTTACTCTTTTAGGGATTTTTAGGACTTTTATGGTTTTAGGGTTTTAGAGATTTTGAGGGGTTTTAGGGTTTTTATTTGTTTTTAGGTGTTTTAGTGGTTTTGAGTTTTTTTGGTTTTATGTTTCTATGAGGGGTTTTTAGGGGTTTCTATATTTTCACAATTTTTTAGGATTTTTATGGTTTTCAATGCTTTTTATGTATTTTAATGGTTTTAGAATTTTTTTATAGTTTTTAGGGTTTTCTTGTTTTTTAGTTTTTTATGAGTTTTAAGTGTTCTTATGTATTAAATGTTTTCATAGGGTATTTCAATGTTTTTAGTGGATTTAAAATTTGTAGTGATATTTATGGATTTTTTAGGAATTTTATTAGTTGTTATGTTTTTATATATTTTTAGGGTTTTTAGCTTTTTTAGGATTTTTTCAGTTATTTTGGTTTGTTTTGGATTTTTGTGTTTTTTTTGAGTATTTATGGATTTTTACGGTCATTATAGTTTATAATGTTTATATGGTTTTAAATTTTTTTTAGGTTTTTTAGTGGGGTTTTATGTTTTTTATTGGGATTTAGAGATATTTAAGATTTTATAGGTTTTTATGGGTTTTAGGTGTTTTTATGGTTTTAGGTTCTTTATCATTTGTTTTGTTTTTATGGGTTTAAAGGGTTATTTGGATTTTAAGGATTTTTTGGGGGTTTTCAAGGTGTTTATGGTTTTGTTTCATTTTTATGGATTCTTAGATATTTTTTATTATTATAATTGTTTTTTGGGGGGTTTAGGGATTTTGAGGGGTTTTTTTGTTTTTTGGTTATTAGGGTTTTTATGATTTTTTAGAGTTTTAAGTGTTTTAGGTTTTTAGGGGTTTTAATTATTATAAGGTTTTAATGATTTCATAGTTATTTTCAAGGATTTCTAGTTTTTTATGTTTTTAGGGATTTTTAGGGGTTTATTTGGATTTATTTGGGGTTTTAGGTTTTTACTGATTTTGAGGGTTTTAGGGGTTTTAAGTTTCTTAGGAATTTTAGCGAGGTTTAAAGTTTTTATGTATTTTAAGGATTTTTAGAGTTTTTAATGTTTTATAGGTTTAAATAGTTTTTATAGGTTTTATGGGGTTTTATTGGTGTTTAAGGGTTTTTAAGGCTTTATGTTATTTTGGGGTTCTAGGGTTTCTAGGGACTTCTAGGCCTTTAAACGTTTTTAGATTTTTTTATTTAATAATTTTTCATTTTTTTAAAATTTTATTTTTAGTTTTTAGGTTTTTTCATTATTTTTAGGTTTTATTTCATATTTAGGGTTATTTAGTCTATTTTTTGGTTTTTTATTTGTTTTTAGGGTTTTTAGGTTTTTTGACTTTTTCATAGTTTCTTAAGGTTTTTATTATTTTTTTGTTTTTTAAGGGGTTTAAGAGTTTTTTGGTTTTTAAATTTTTATTAGGGTTTTCAATTTTTTAGGGTTTTTTATATTTTCAGATATTTCTAGGAATTTTTATGGTTTTAGGGGTTTTAGGGGTTTTTAGGGTTTTATGCTTCTTTTGGGATTTTAGGCCTTTTTGAGTGTTTTACGGTTTTATGGGTTTTTATAGGTAGTTACGTTTTCTATGATTTTCCATGTTTTTTATATTTTTATAGGTTTTATGGATTTAAAGGGTTTTTTGGTTTTTAGGGTTTTTATAATTTTTAGGGGTTTTAGGTTTTTATAGAATTTTAGGGTTTTCATCATTTTTAGGGTTTTAGGAAGTTTTTCTAGGGTTTTAAGTTTTATTATGTTTTTTAGAGTTTTTAGGTTATTATAAATTTTATAGCTATTTTTGGATATTTAGGTTTTTTAAAATTTTTATGGTTTTTATGAATTCTGTTATTTTTAGGGTTTTTAGTGTTTTTAGGTTTTTTAGGGATTTTAGGGTTCTTAGGAGTTTTAATTGTTTTTTGGTTTTTAAGGATTTATTAGGGGTTTTCCTAATTTGTAGGATTTTTTATGGTTTTAGGGATTTTTATTATTTTTTGGATTATTATGGTTTTTAGGTTTTTTAGGGATTTTTGGGTTTTTAGGGGTTTTTAAGATATTTATTATTTTTATATGGTTTTTGGGAGTTTAGGGTTTTTTTGAGTTTTTTAGGGTTTTATGTTTTTTAGATAATTTTATGGTTTTTAGGGGATAAAATTGTTTTTATTTATTTTAGTGGTCTTTGGGGTTTTTTTTGGTTTTTTAGGGTTTTTATGGTTTTAGGGGTTGTGGTGCTAGTTAGGGGGTTTTAGGGTCTTTTAGGTTTTATAGTGTTTTTATTTTTTTAGTGGTTTTATGTTTTTTTATGTTTTTAAGGTTTAATTTGGGTTTTCATAAGTTTCTACGGTTTTCTACATTTTTAGCTATTTTAGGGAGTTTTCAGTTTTTTTATTTTTTTAGGGGTTTTCATGATTTTGAGGGTTTTTAGGGTTTATAGGGTTTTATGGTTTTCTTCATTTTTATATGTTTAAGGGTTTAATGTTTTTTGTAGGTCTTCAAGGTTTTCTTCAGGGATTTCATGTTTTTTTTAGGTTTTATAGGGTTTTATTGTATTCTGAGAGTTTTTAGGGTTTTTAATGTGTATTGTTTTTTGGGTTTTTTTTTGATTTTTTTCCTTTTTGTGTTTTGAGTATTTTTATAGTCTTTTAACGTTTTTTGAGGTTTATTGGGTTTTTAAAGATTTTAGTGGGTTTTTATTTATTTTATGGGATTTTATAGTTTTTTCGGTTTTCCTTGGTTTTATGATTTTATGGGTTTTAGGGGTTTTCCATTTTTTGGGGTTTTTAGTCATTTTTATTATTTTTACGTTTTTAAGGATTTCATAGGGTTTTCATGGATTATATATTTTTTATTCATATAGTGGTTTTTATGGTTTTTTAGGATTGTTATGGTTTTTAGTGTATTTAGGTACTTTGAGGTTTTTAGAGATTAGGGTATTTATGGTTTTGTAGGGTTTTTAGAGTTTTTAGGCTTTTAGAGGTTTTACATTTTTTTAGGTTTTAAGGATTTCTTGTGGGGTTTTGTGGTTTTTTAAGTTTTTATGTATTTTAGGGATTTTATATTATTTTAATGGGTTTTAGAGTTTTTAAGGATTTTAAGGGGTTTTGGTATTTTCAGGGTTTTATGATTTTTATTATTTTTTGGGGTTTTAGGGTTTTTTTGAGTTTTTTAGGGGTTTTAAGGGTTTTTTATTTTTTATAATTTTAGGGTTTTAATAGATTTTTGTGGTTTTAATGGGTTTTTAGGGTTTTTATGGGGTTTTTCGTTTTTTTATGGTTTAAGGATTTAAAGGGTTTTTATGGTTTTAGGGTTTCTAGGGCCTTCTAGGGGTTTTTTGTTATTTTGTTATTAGGGGCTTTCTGATTTTTTAGGTTTTTATGTTTTATAAGGGGGTCTCAAGGTTTTTACCGTTATTTATAATTTAGGTATAATTAGGGATTTTTTGTATTTTTATGGTTTTTATGGTTTTTTTGGATTTGATGTTTTTAAGGTTTTTATTGGTTTTTAAGGTTTTTATGATTTTTAGTGTTTTCTTTATTTTTAGGGATTTAATTTTTTTGTTTCAGGTTTTTAAGGTTTTCGAGGTCTTTTACGTTCTTAGGGATTTTATAAATTTTTTATATTTTAATGTTTTTTATAGTGTTTATGGATTTTGAGGTTATTTATAGTTTTTTAGGGTGTTTAGGGATTTTATGGGGGTTTTTGGTTTTTAGGGATTATTGAGTTTTTTTGGGATTTAAGGTAAATAGTTTTTTAAATTTTTTTATGGGGGATTAAATTGTTTTTATTGTTTTTAACAACATTTAGGTTTTTATAGGGTTTTACAGTTTTCAGGGGATTTTATGGGTTTTATGGTTTTTAGAATCACTTAGAGTTTTTAGCATTTTTTAGTTTTCTTTGGGTTTTGAATTATTTTTTGGTTACAAGGTTTTCTGATGGTTTTCTTGGATTTTTCATGCGTTTTATATTTTCATGTATTTTTATGGATTTTTAGAATTTTTATGGGTTTTTAGGGTTTTTAAGGATTTTGAGTGTTTTTTAGCCTATTTAGGGTTTTAGAGGTTTTAAATGTTTTTAAAATTTTTAGGGTTATCTTAGTGTTTTTTAGGAATTTTTTAATTATTGACTTTTTTGGGTTTTTGGGCTTTCTGTAGATTTTAATTTATTTTATGGTTTTTCGGGATTCAAAGAGTTTTTAGGATTTTTATGGTTTTTATAGGTTTTTTCTGGTTTTAGGGTTTTTTTATTTTTTTAGGATTTTTAAGGGTTTATAGAGTTTTTTATAATTTTTATGGTTTTAAAGGATTTTTAGAGTTTTTAGCAGTGTTTTATAGTTTTTTAATTTTTTTAGTGTTTGTTAAGTTTTTTTGGGGTTTTTTGGTTTTTAGGGGTTTTAGTGTTTTTATGGCCTTTTGGGTTTTTAATGTTTTTAGATTTTTGGGGGGTTTATGTTTTTAATGTTTTATTATGTGTTTTAAAGATTTATAGTGTTTTAACATTTTAAGGTATTTTTATGTTTTTTACAATTTTCAGGGTTTCTACAGATTTTAAGAATTTTTAGAGTTTGTAGGGTTTTTAGGGGTTTTGGGTTTTTACGATTTTTAGGTTTTTTAGTGTTTTTTAGTGTTTTTTGGTTTTAATGTTTTTATAGGGATTTTCATGTTTTTTATTTTTTATGTTTTTTGTTATTTTTTTGTGTTTTTATAGGATTTTTATGATTTTTTTGGTTATTATATATTTTGAGAATTTTTAGGGGTGTATAGGGGTTTTAGGGTTTTTATGATTTTTTGAGGTTTAGGGTGGTTTTAAGGTTTTTTTAGAGTTCTTAAGTCTTTAGGGGTTTAAATGGTTTTTAGAGTTTTTAATTTTTTTAGTGGTTTTATTGGTTTTTAGGGTCTTTATTGTTTTATGGGATTTTTATGTATTTGATGGGTTTATATGGTTATTTGGGGTTTTTAGTGTTTTTATAATTTTATGGTTTTTTATGGGTTTAAAGATATTTTATAATTTAAAGATATAATTATTGGTTTTATGGGGTTTTAGGGTTTTTAAATTCTTAGGATTTTTTTGGGAATTTTTAGGGTTTTAATGCGTTTTTAGTGATTTTTCGGGCATTTTAAGTATTTTGGTGTTTTTTTTTCAGTTTTTAAGGTTTCTAAGTGATATTACACTTTTAAGGTTATCTTATGGGGTTTTAGGGTTTTTAAGTGTTTTTAAATTTTAGGGAGTCTATGGGATTTTATAGATTTTAAATAATTTATAGGTGTTTTAGTGAATTTGAAGGTTTTGGGGTTTTTCTTGGGGGGTGGGTTTTTATGATTTTTTGTATATTTAGGATTTTTCTGATTTTTTAGGGTTCGTAGGTTTTTTAGTATATTAATGTTTTAAGGGTTTAAATAACATATAGATTTTTAGTGGGGTTTTATGGTTTCTTTAGGGTTTTATGGGTTTTATGGATTTAAGGTCGTTTAGGGGTTTTTCTTATCATTAGGGTTTTTGGGTTTGTATAGTCTTTTAGGGTGTTTACGTTTATTTTTTTATTTATTAGATTTATTTTTTTCTATATTTTTAAGGTTTTATTTGGGGTTTTCAGGTTTTAATATATATTTTTATATATTTATGTATTTTTAGGGAATTTTAGGATTTTTATGGGTTTTGGGGTTTTAGGGTTTTTATGGGATTAAAGTGTTTTTAGGTTTTTAAGGTTTACTTAGTGTTTTTAGAAGTTTTACGGGTTTTTTTTCAATTTTTAGGTATTTTTTAGGGTTTTAAGTGTTTTGGGTTTTTGGTATTTTTAGGGTTTTTAAAGTTTTTAGGGTCTTTTGGGTTTTTAAAATTATTTTTGGGGTTTAGGGTTTGTTTCACTTTTTTAGGTTATTATATATTTTTATAGTGTTTTATCATTTCTAGGGTTTTAAAAGGAATTTAGTGTTTTTAGCGGTTCTTTAGTTTTTTTGTACATTTTTTTGTTTTTCATATTTTTTAGGGGTTTTTTATTTTTAGGTGTTTTATGGTTTTTAGGTTAATTTAGGGGTTTTAGTGTTTTTTAGATTTTTAAGGGTTTTAATTGGTTTAATGTTTTAAAGGATTTATTAGGGGTTTTTAGGGATTTTAGGTTTTTTGTATTTTTATGGATTTTAGGGATCTTTATGATTTTCATGGATTTTAGGTTTTTTAATAATTTTTAAGGGGTTTTGGTTTTTTGAGTTTTACTGTTTTTTAAGTTTTTAGGGTTTTTAAATATTTTTATATTTTTATTGTATTCTTAAATGGTTTCAGTGTTTTTAGGAATTTTTAATTTTTTTAGGATTTAAGGGATATTTTATGATTTTTATGTGTTTTTTTGTTTTTAGGGATGTCGGGTGTTTTTAGAGATTTTATTGTTGTTTTGGGTTTTGGGGTTTTTTCAGTTTTTTACAATTTTTATGATTTTCCTGATTTTTTTATGGTTTTTAGGAATTTAATGGGTTTTTATTGTTTTTTGTTTTTAGGGTTTTTATGGGGTTTTAGTGTTTCTTATGGGTTTTAGGTGGTTCATGGTATTTAGGGGGAGGGGGTTTGGTTTTTAGGTTCCATTAGATTTTTTAGAATTCTTATGTTTTTGTGGTGTTTAAGTGTTTTAGGAATTCAATTTATTCTTTGGGATTTTTAGGCTTTCATGATTTTAAATGGTTTTAGGGATTTTTAGTGTTCTTAGGATTTTTATTAATTTTAATATTTTTAGGGATTTTAAGGGTTGCTAGGGTTTTTAGGATTTTTAGTATTTAGGGGTCTAATGTGTTTTTAGGTTATTAATGTTCTCTTAGGGGTTTTATATTTTACAAAGATTTTTATGTTTGTAGATATTTTCAGGATTTTTTAGGATTTCAATGAGGTTTTATGGTTTTTATGTATTTTATGGTTTTTAGGGTTTTTTATTATTTTGGGGGTTTTTGTGGCGTTTTTTGGCTTTTTGGCTTTTTTACTATTTTAAAATATTTTATAGGTTTTATAGTTTTTAGCGGTTTAAATATAGGTTTGATTTTTTGGGGGTTATTAGAGTTTTCGTGGGTTCTTAAATTATTTATTATTTTTATAGGTTTTAGGTTATTTTGATCTTTTAGGGGTTTTAGGGTTTTAGATGTTTTAAGTGTTTTTGGTTTTTATGATTTTCTTACTGTTTTTTTCGAGATTATATGTTTTTTAACTTTATTAGTATTTTTAGGTATTTTTCAATATTTTTAATGGTTTTTATTTTTTTAGGGATTTTTCGGATTTTAGGGTTTTTATAATTTTTTATGTTTTTTGGGGATTTGAGTGATTTATGGTATTTATGATTTTCTTATGCTTATTTAGGGTTTTAGGGCTTTTAATGTTTTTAGGAATTTTTTTTCATTTTTTAGATTTTAATTGTATTTTTTTTTATATATTTTGAGGGTTTTTTTTATTTTTTGTGGTATTTGGGGTTTTTTCAGGTTTTTTAGATTTTTATAGTTTTTTAAAGTTTTTAGCATTTTTGGGGTTTAATGGGTTTTAGAGTTTTTAATATTATTTGGGGTTTTTTGTAATTCATGGGTTTTTAATGGTTAAGGGGTTTTTATATATTTTATGGGTTTATAGTTTTTAGAGGATTTAAATGTCTAATTTTTTTTCAAGGCCTTTAGGATTTTTTACATTTTTAGTGATTATTAGGTATTTTAATGGGTTTTTATGGTTTTTAGGGTTTTTAGTGTTCTAATGGTTTATATGTTTTTTAGGGTTTTTTTGTTTTTACCATTTTTTATTTTCTTAGGGGTTTTAGGTGATTGTTGGGTTTAAAGGGATTCTTAGGATTATTTAGGGTTTTAGAGTTATTTTTATGTTTTATGGATTTTTTTGAGATTTTTTAGGATTTCAATGGGTTTTTAGGGTTTTAGGTATCTTGAGAGTTTTAAGGGGTTTTATTGGTGCTTAGGGTTTTCATGGATTTTTGGGTTTTAGGGTTTTTTGAGTTTTTATGGTTTTTAAGGTTCTTTAGAGTTTTCAACATTTTTTGGGGTTTAAAGGGTTTAAGAGATTTTAGTGGTTTTTTGGTTTATTATGGATTTTAAGGGTTTTTATGGTTTTTAGCATTTTTAACATTATTTTAGGGTTCTTAGGGGTTTTGTGATCTTTTATAGGTTTTATTGTTTTTTTCATTTTTAGGGGGTTTTAACTATTTATGTTTTCATGTTTTTCTAGGAGAGGGGTTTCAGTGTTTTAAGGGGTTTTTATGTTCTTAGGTATTTTATTGGCTTTTTAAGGATTTTTATGTATTTTTAGGGTTTTAGGAATTTTGAGGGTTTTTAGGGTTTAATAGGGTTTCTAGCATTTTTAGGTTTTTAGGGTTTTTAGGGGTTTTTTGTTTTTAAGGGAATTTTAGTGTTATTTTAAGATTTTTATGGATTTTTTGTTTTTAGGGATTTTGATTGTTTTTAGGGTTTTTATGGTTTATAGGTTTTTTTTTGGTTTTTATCAATTTTTAGGCATTCAATGGTTTTATGTGATTTTATTTTTCTATGGTTTTCTTAGGGATTTTCTAGGTTTTAGGGTTTTTATGTTTTTGGGGATTTTTCGGGAGTTTTTTGTATTTTTATGGTTTTTTTGGTTTTTAGAGATTTTGAGTGTTTTTTTTGTTTTCTAGGTGTTTTGGGTTTTATGATTTATTTAGTTTTTAGGTTTTTTTGAGTTTTTGTGTTTTTAAGGGTTTTTAGAGTTTTTATGTTTTTATGGGTTTAAATGGTTTTTATATTTCTTAATGGTTTTTTATGTTTTTATGGGTTTTTAGGTTTTTAATGGTTTTAGGGAAAAGAAGGCTCGAAGCCAGGATATTCCTTACTCCCCCCAAAATATATTAGAAAAAAGACAAGAAGAAACTGCAGACAAGGGATGGGCGGGGTCATTCTACCCACACCCAAAAAACCCTGAACAAACACACACCCTAGGACCGCCAAAAAGGAAACCCAAAAGAAGAAAAAACACACGAAGCAGAAAAACATAAAAGTCACCAGCATTAGCTCCCAGCACATCTGCAACAAGCATCCATCAGCACCAATACTAGCAATCATCCACTAGCCATTCAGCAACCAGCATCCATCAACATCAATACCATCAACATAAACTTCAGCAACCCAACCTCACAAAACATTCCATCTCGCAGCAACACACCAACCATCACCAAGCACCAGCAACTTTTATTACATCCCATCCTAGTAACCGCCATCTCCCAGCAACATAAGAACCGGAATTCATCACCACCTATCTTCCATCCAGCAGCACCACAGCCATACCCAGCAACTTAGCCAGTGCCACCATGTAAGACAGTTCAATCACCAGCCACAGAAAACCACCAGCACCAGAGACATAACCACCAGCAACCAAAGAAGGAACCAATACGCATCACAAACAACCCTTCTGACAGCCCAGAAATCGTAACACATAACCATAACGCAGAACCTCAAAACCATCCCAGCAAATAACATCAATGTCAAACCATGGATGGACTATCCACCACCACAAACCGATCCATAACCGAAGAATCCAACCAGAAATCGAAACCAGAACGCCTCAAACCACAAATAGGTTAAGAGAATTAACATGACTCAAAGATCAGGATGAGAAACAAACCTATAAATTCTGTGCAGACCGAAAATAAGCAGAATTGAAATCTTAGAAGCCCGAAACAAGAGCATCACCACCAAGATGAATCCACACCTTCCGCATCCAATGAGAAACAAAGCAATTCTATAGAGGCCACTGCAAATCTCCCTAGCACATTACTGCAAGGGAATAATAAAGCATCGATTAACGAGGAAACTAGACCCCCGCGTTATGTTTTTATGGTTTTCATATGGGCTTTTAAGGGCTTTTAGTGTTTTTATAGGTTTTTGGGGTTTTTTGGAATTTTATGGGTTTTTAGGGGTCTTCGGGATTTTGAGGGTTTTAGGATTATTTAGGGTTTTATTGTTATTTTTAGTTTTTAGTGTTTTCCTATTTTTTGGGTTTTTATGTTTTTTATAGTTTATTATGTTTTATGGGTTAAAAGGGTTTCCGTGTTTTTAGTGGTTTTCATGGTTTTTATGTTATTATGAGGTTTTTATGGTTTTTTGGGGTTTGTGGGTTCTTAGAGACTTTTAGGATTTTTATAATATTTAATTTTTTTAATATTGTTTTTACATTTTCAATGTTTTCTTAGGGTTTCAAGGGATTTTATGTTTTTTGGGATTTTAATTCTTTTTTTGGAATTTTATTTTTTAGAAATTTTGAGTGTTTTGAGTGCTTTGTAGGTTTTATATATTATTTAATTATTTTTTATATTTTTATGTTTTTTATTGGGTTTTCATTTTTTTTAATCATTTTTATGTTTTTATGGATTTTTAGGAATTTTTAGGGTTTTGGGGGGTTTTGAGATTTTGAGGATTTTTAGGGGGGTTTAGGGTTTTTTTAATGGTGAGGGTTTTTTGAGTTTTTTAAGGTTTTTAATGTTTTTTAATATTTTTATGGGTTTAAAGGGATTTTAGAGTGTTTTGTTGGTTTTTAGGGTTTTAATGGATTTTAATGTTTTTAAGGGTTTTAGGGTTTTCAGGTTTTTTTTATTTTTAGGATTATTATAGGTTTTAAGTTTTTTTTAGGTTTTAGTTGCTTTCTTATAGTAATTCATGGTTTTATAGTTTTTTACGTTTTTTTTATTTTATGGATTTTTTAGCGTTTTATGATTTTTAGGGTTTTTAGGTTTTTTGAGTTTTTTGACAGTTTTTAGATTTTTTTAACATTTTTTGGTTTTTAGCATTTTTTATGTTTTTTTGGATTTTAAGGGTTTTTTATCTTTAATGTTTTCTTAGTGTTTTTAGGCTATTTTATGTTTTTAAGGAATTTTATGGATTTTTAGGGTTTCAAGGTGGTTTTTGGGTTTTTATGGATCTTAAGGGTTGTTAGGGGTTTTATGGGTTTTCTTGGGTTTTAGGGTTTTTAGAGTTTTTAACGTTTAAGGGTTCAATTGGTATTTAGAGTATTTCGTTTTTTTTAGTATTTTATAGGGTTTTAAGGTTTTTAAGGTTCTTTAGATCATTAGGGTGTTTAGGGGTTTTCAAGGGTTTACAATATTTTAGGGGTTTTAACATTTTTTAGGTTTTTAGGTGTTTAAACAATTCTAAGGTTTTCTGTTTTTCTATATTGTTTTTAGAATATTTAGTGGTTTTAATTTTTTATGGATTTTTAGGGTTTCTTTATAATTTTTAGGGTGTTTATAATTTTTAGTGATTTTAAGTGTTTTATGTATTATTAAGGGTTTTGGGGTTTTAGGTTTTTTAGGGGATTTAATGTTTTAAGGTTTTTAAGATTTTCTTAGGGTTTTTCAATATTTTTAGAGGTTTTATGTTTTAATGGATTTTTAGGAACCTTTTAAATTTGTTATGGTTTTTAGGGAATTAATGGATTTTGAAGGTTTGTTGTGGTTTTAGGATTTTTAGAAATTTTTAATATTTTTGGGGTTTTAATTGTTTTTATGTTTTTGAGGATTTCTTATGTTTTTTCTTTTCTTTTTTATGATTTTGGGATTTTTAGGGATTTTTTATTTTTATGGTTTTTATGGGTTTTAAGGATTTTTAGGGGTTTTGTGTTCTTTTTTCTGTTTTTAGAGATTTATGGGTTTTTGGTTTTTAGAGTTTTTTTAGTTTTTTAGGATTTTATGGTTTTTATAGTTTTTTACTATTTTAGGGGTTTACAGTGTTTTTAGAGTTTTAGTGGTTTTTCAAGATTCTATATCTTTTTTGGGTTCTTAATGATTTTAGGGGATTTTATTGTTTTTAGGGGTTTTAGGGTGTTTTAGGGCAATTATATGTTTTAGGGGTTTTAGTGGTTTAAAGTGTTTAATGTTTTTTCAAGGATTTCTTATGGGTTTTTCTAGTTTTTATGAGTTTTTATGTTATTATGGATTTTTAGGAATTTCATGGTTATTTAGTGTTTTTAGTATTTTTTTTGAGTTTTTTTGGGGCTTTATGGTTTTTATTATTTTTTTGTGTTTTTTGAATTTTTAGGTTTTTAAGGGTTTCTTATGGTTTCCAGGGTTTTAGTGTTTTTTATGTTGTTATGGATATTTATGGATTTTTTTATTTTTATGTATTTTTAGGGTTTTTAAGGATTTTGATGGTTTTATGGGGTTTTTCTGTTTTACCTTTTTTGGTTTTTATGGTTTTTTGAGTTTTCTTATGAATTTTAATGTTTTTTATAGTTTTCTTGCATTTTTAGGGGTCTAAATGGTTTTTAGTTTTTTTATTGTTTTTATGGTTTTTATGGACTTTTATAGTTTTTAGATATTGTTATGGTTTTTATGGGGCTTAGGGTTTTTTGAGACTTTTAGTATTTTTACTATTTTTTATTTTTATTAGTGGTTTTAAGTGTTTTAATGTTTTTAATGTTTTCATAGGGTTTTTAGGGTTTTTAGTGTTTTTAGGTTCTTAGGAATTTTAGTTCATTTCAAGAATATTTATGTTTTCTAGGGTTTTTATAAATTTTGAGGGTTTTTGGTTTTAGAGTTTATTAGGTTTTGAGGGATTTATTTATTTTAAGGTTTCTTTGGTATTTTAGTGTTTTTCATGGTTTTTAGGATTTTTTCATTTTTATATATTTTTAGTGATTTTTAATATTTTTTATGTTTTTTTGGGTTCTTATGGATTTTAAGTGGTTTTATGTGTTTTATGGTTATTTGGATTGTTAGTTTTTTTTTTGAGTTTTTTCTTTTTTAACATTTTTTATAGTTTTTTAACATTTTTGGGGTTTTAAAGGGTTTTTATAATTTTTTTTTGTTTTAGGTTTTGTATAGGTTTGTAGAGTTTTTAATGGTTTTTAGGGGGTTTTAGGTTTTTTGGAGTTTTTTGAGTTTTTTTATGGGTTTAAAATGTTTTTAGGTTTTTACAGTTTTATTAAGGAATTTAGTGATTTTATAGTTTTTCTGTTTTTATTTTTTAAGGGAATTTTTGAGATTTTTAGGGTTTTTAGGGTGATTATGGACTTTGAGGGGTTTTAGATCTTTTTAATGGTATGTGGGGTTTTTTGTTTTTTAAGAATTTTTAGGTTTTGGGGGTTTTTAGTGTTTTTGGGTTTCATAGTTATCTTAGGGGTTATCAGGGTTTTTAGGGTTTTTTACATTTTTAGGGATATTTATGTATTTTTTTATGTTTATGGGTTTTTGGTTTTTTAGGGGTTCTAAGGTGTTTTAGGGTTAATGGGGTTTAGTGTTTTTATGGGTTTTAGGGTTTTAGGGGTTTTTTGAGTTTTTTGGGATGTAATGGATTTTTAAAGTTTTTTATGTTTTTTGGGGTCAAAACGGTTTTTAGAGTTTTTAGTGGGGTGTTTGGGGTTTTCAGGTTTGTTTACGGTTTTTAGGGAATTTTAAAGTAGTTTGTAAATTTAGGGATTTTAGGGTCTGTTAGGGTTTTTAGGGGTTTTTGGGTTTTTGGAGGTTTTACGTATTTTTTGGATTTTTAAGGTTTTCTTAGGGGCATTGAGAATTTTGAGGGGTTTTTGTGTTTTTAAGTATTTTTTTTCTTTTAAGATATTTATGGTTTTTATGGATTTTGATATTTTTTAGGATTTTTAGAGGTTTTATGGGTTTAGGGTTTTTCGGTTTTTTGGGGGTTTTATATTTTTTTGTTTTCATGTTTTTGTGGTTTTCTTGGTTTTCTTGGTTTTTAGGGGATTTATATTTTAGTAATTTTTATGGATTTTTAAAATTTTTATGGGTTTTTATGTATTTTATGTATTTTGAGGGATTTTAGGGTTTTTTTGGTTTTAGTATTTTTTGGATTTTATTTGTTTTTAGGGGTTTTTTTATTTTTTTAAGGTTTTTAATATTTTTATAGTTTTCATCGTTTTTAGGTGTTTAAAGGGGTTTTAAAGTTATTAGTGGGTTTTAAGGGTTGTTATAAATTTTTAATGTTTTAGGTTTTTTTAGTTTTATGTGTTTTTACAGTTTTTATAGAATTTTATGGTTTTTAGAATTTTTAGGGATTTTAGGTGTTTTAAGTGTTTCTGGATTTTAAAGGTTTCCTTATGGTTTTTTTGGGGTTTTAGGGAATTTATTTTTTTCAATGATTTTAGGGATTTTTTAGTATTGTTTTGGTTTTCCGTGTTTTAGTTTTTTTGAGATTTTATTAAGTGATTTATTGTTTTAAGGTTCTCTTAGTGGGTTTTTTTGTTTTCTGGTCTTTTATGTTTTTATGGATTTATAGGGATTCATTAAGATTTTTAGGGTATTTTATGGGTTTTATTGATTTTAGGGGGGTTTTAAGAGATGTTTTGGTTTTTTGAGTTTTAATATTATGGTGTTTCTTAGTGTTTGAAAGGATTTTTAGAGTTTTTTAATGTTTTTACATGTTTAAAGTATTTTTAGAGTTTTTAGTTTCTTTTTAGGATTTTACAGGTTTTTAATGTTTTTGGGGGTATTTGAGATTTTTGGGTCTTTTTTTATTTTCAGCGTTTTTAGGTTTTTAGGGGTTTTGAGTGTTTCTATGTTCTTAAGGTTCTTAGGGGTTTAGGGTTTTTATCTTTTTTAGCAGTTTTATGGATTTTTAGGTCCTTTATAGTTTTTATGGTTTTATATTGTTTTTAGATATTTTGAGGGGTTTTAGGGTTTTAAATGTTTTTATTGTTTCTAGTGGTTTACCATTTTTATGGTTTTAGGGGTTTTAAGTGAGTTACGTTTTTAAGGTTTTCATAGGGATTTTCATTATTTTTAGGATTTTTTTTTTGTTTTTGGGTACTTTAAGGATTGTAATGGTTTTTATGGGTCTTAGGAATTTGGAGGGTTATTTGGTTTTTTAGGTTTTTTTTGGGTTTGGGGAATTTTTTTATGTTTTTAGGTGTTTTTTGGAGTTTTTATAGAACTTTAATGGTTTTTAGTGTTTTTCACTTTTTTTATGGGTTTAAAGGGTTTCAGATATTTTAGTGGTTTATCATTTTTTTTGTGTTTTATTTTTTTTAAGTATTTTTATAGTTTTTAGATGTTTTTTGGGTTTTTTTGGTTTTTTGGTGTTTTAGTGTTTCTAGTGTTTTTTAGTTTTTTAAGGGTTTTAGTGTTTTTAGTTTTTAAGGTATTCTTAATGTTTTTATGGTTTTTATGGTTTCTTAAAAATTTAGAGATTTTGTGGTTTTTGTTGGATTTTTATGGTTTTTAGTGTCTTTAGGTATTTTGATAGTTTCTAGGGTTGTATATTGTTTTTTGGATTTTTATCCTTATCTATGTTTTTAACTATTTTAAACATTTTTATGTTTTTAGGTTTTCACATTTTTGATGATACCTTAGGGTATTTTGGATTTTTAGTATTTTTTACATTTTTCGGAATTTTTGGACTTCGAGGGGTTGTTTTGTTTTTCATGTTTTTAGGGTTTTATAGTTTTTCAGGTATATATGGTGTTTTTTTAATTTTTAGGGTATTTATGTTTTTAGTGGTTTTATTGTTTTTAGGGGTTTAAAGGGTTTTTATAATTTTTATCAGTTCTTTGTGATTTATAGGTTTTTAGGGTTCTCATGATTTTTATGATTTTTTGGGGCGTTTTAGGGTCTTTTATGGTTTTTAGCATTTTTAGAGGTTTTAGGGGTTCTGTGTTTTTATGTATTTTATTATATTTTTACAGGGTTTTAAAGATTTTACTGATTTTTAGGCTATTATTGTTTTTGGGGTTTTATCGTATGTAGATTATTTTAGATTATTATGGGTTTTTAGTTTTTTTAGGTTTTTTACGATTTCATATTGGTTTTCAGGGTTTTCAGGGTTTTGTATGTTTTAGGGATTTTAAGGATTTTGTGGATTTTAATCATTTCTAGGATTTTCATGGATTTGTAGGGTTATATTGTTTTAGGGGATTTATATTTTTAACACTTGGGGGGGGGGGGGTTAGGGATATTTTTGAGTTTTTTGGGTTTTTTTTTTTGTTTTTTAGATTTGTTAATCTTTTTTATGTGGATAATAGGTTTTTATAGTTTTTAATGGTTTTTATGGTTTTTATGGGGTTTTAGGGGTTTTTAGGTTTTTAGGTGTTTTTATGGTTTTGGGGGTTTCAAAATTTTTAGGGTCTTTTAGGGTTTTTAGAATTTTTTAGGTTTTTGTGGGTTTTAGGTGTTTTAGTTTGTTATGGTTATATTTATGTTTTTCCATATTTTTAGGGTTTTTTTACATTTTTTGGGGTTTTAGGCATTTTTTATGAATTATATTACTTTTTAGGTTTTAATGTATTTTGATGGTTTTTTTTTGTTTTTTAGGATATTAAGGGTTTTTTAAAGTTTTAGGATTTTAGAGGTTTGATGTGTTTTATGATCTTCAATGTTTTCTTAGGGTTTTTTAGGATTTTCTAAATATTTTTTTGGTTTTCATGTATTTTTAGGTATTTTGCAGTATTTTTTTGGGTTTTTTGGGTTTTTGTGTTTTTAGGGTTCTAAGGATATTTTGAGTTTTTCAAGATTTTTTGGGGTTTAAAGGATTTTTAGTTTTTAGTGTCTTTATAGGGGTTTTATGGGTTTTAATGTATTTATGTTTTTTAGGGTTTTTATTGGTTTTTAGGGTTTGGGGGGTATTGTTGGGTTTTTAGATTTTTTTTGGTTTTTAATGGTTTTTATGTGATTTTCGGTTTTAGTATTTTTATAGGGTATTTTAGGTTTTTATGGTTTTTTTATGTTTTCATGGATTTTTATAGCCATTTTAGGATTTGTATGGGGTTTTAGAGTTTTTACGAATATTAATGGATTTTTATGATTTTTACATTTTTTTAACGTTTTTAGGGATTTTGAGGGTTTTATATGGTTTTATAGAGTTTCTGTGGTTATTTTATTCTTTTTATGGGTTCTTAGGTTTTTTGGGTTTTTTAAAAATTAGGGATTTAAAAGTTTTTTAGAGTTTTTAGTAGGGTTTAGGGTTTTTATGGGTTTTATGGTTTTGAAGGTTTTTAGGGGATTTATAGTTTTAGGTTCTTATATGTTTTTTTTTGTGTTTTTAAGCCTTTTAAGGACTTTATGTTCTTTTAGGTTTTTATGTTTTTTAAGGGGTTTAGGGGGTTTTACATTTTTAGGGGTGTTTAGGGTTTTTAGTGTGTTTTAGGGTTTTAATCATTTTTTACGTTATTTAGTACTTTGAAATGTTTTTAGGTTTTTATGTTTTTATTAGGGGTGTTCATGGTTTTTTTTGGATTTTTTATGTTTTTAAGTATTTTTATGTATTTTAAAGTATTCTTATGGGTTTTATCAGTTTTATGGGTTTTATGGAGTTTAGGGTTTTTCTTCCATTCCAAATTAATTTTTTTTATTATGCCTTTTTAAGGAAAATGGAAAAAACAGAGTACACAACCAGATTACCACTACATGCTGAAAGAGCTTACAAAATGGCTAAACACAAGGCTAATATTACTTGACTCAGCTACTCTGTAGAGATCCCAGTGCAGCATACCAGCCTGGATGTCAAGATCCTCTTTGATAAGCTCTTCAAGGAGTGTAATCATCCTTTCCATTGTTTGAATAAATTCCTCTGAGTTGATTTTATCCTGATTGAACCCTCAGGCTAGAATTCTATCTTTTTTATCTAACCACACTTCTTGCTCCTATGTGTCAACAACTTGCAGCCTTTGTTCATAAATTCTGTTGAGCTCCTCTTCTAAAACATTGGGACGTATGGCTTGCTCAATCATTTCTTCCTTGGAGTGAAAGATTAGTTTCAAGCACTCTCCATTATCTTCTTCTTTGTCACTTGTAAGCCTATTTGGTTCTTCTCTTTCCTCCTCCTAAAGGATTGTGCTTACTTTGTTCCTTTCCTTCTTGTCCAACCTAGTCTCCATTGGTTTTGGCAGGTGAGAATAATCCTTGCGTCCCTTAGTCTTTTTCCCCTGGACCACAATACATTTCCTTGATCTCTAGCGACTTTTTTCTTCTTCTTTCGCCGGGGGCTGTGAGGGCCTTTTCCTTTACATTGGTCCAAGCTATCCATTTAAGGGATACTGAGGCTATCATCACCTGATGAATCATCCTCCTGTGACAATAGAGGTTCACAAACTTCCAAGCCATCAAAGTGATTCCCCAGCTTTAACTATGTGACTTCATTGCGGGGATCCGTCTTACAATGTGGTTGCTCCAGATCTACCTTCTTCTTCATATCATTTTCCTTCCCCCCAGAACCAGCCTTCATATCAGAATCCCCGAGGGTGTTAAGATCTAAGGGCCTCAAGATATTCACATGTCCAACTTCTCTTTTCCACTAGAAGATGTTGCAACAGACAAGAAATATTTCCCCTGAACCAAAGCTGATCCCGTGGATTGCTCATATCCACGCCCAATAAATTTCATTTTATTATTCATGTCCACCTAGCCTCTCCAGGAGAGCCACCGGGACCTTGAACCTCGCCCCCTAATAGTCTTCCCTCCCCTTCCTCGGCCAGAATGGGTGTGACTATAGGATCCCCCAAAGCCACAACTAAGGGACTCTCCACGCCATCTCCCCTAACACCCAAATCATGCTTCAACCTACGAAAAACATCAACAACCCTCGGGTCTACCTCCTTTTGTTTCCTAGACTTCAAACCCCTCGTAGAATTCAGGGGAGGCCACTTCTTCTCCTCTCGGGAACTGACCTTTGTAGTAGGAGAATTTTGGATCACAACCAGAGCCATCTCCCCTGGAACCTCCCCGTGTGCCACCTCATGCTCACCCAAAGCCTCACAATCGTGTGATTGATATTCCACTGCTGGAACCACCAGCTCCTCCGAAGGCCTATCACGGTTCACGCGACGACATCCTGAAGCCACATGGCCGAGCTTACTACATCCCGGACATAACGAGGGCCATGAGTCAGACACCACCCACTGCTTGCATCTCAATTCTTCTCCAACTGAAATCCATATCCACTCAGTTGGTGGTTTTGAGACATCAACATCAATACAAGCACGAGACATAATGGGGTGACAAACCACAAAGGTGCGATTTTTAGAACATAGATACCGCCCAACCAAATTTCCATGAATACATACGATAGAAGGATTCAGGAAAGGAAGATGAAAATTAGGAAAACTAACCCAAACTGTGGCCGAAGGCGGATCGTGATTCATGGTGAAATCGAATGACCACAATAGGAAGAAAAAACTGCACCCATAAAACACCCGAGGAGCGCTGGACCAGGTGACAACCAAATCCTCCTCCGATGCGAAGCGAATCATCAATTGACGCCGGTCGAGAAAACCCACCACCGCTCAGTTTTGAAGACACCAAGTACCGAAGAAGAATCGGTCAAAGGCATCGAGCGAGGGGTGACGACCTCTAAAATGAGCCACCAGCGTTGATCTATGCAGATTCAAAGCAGCGTTTAACTCATTAAGATAAATCGTGAGCTGAGGAGATCCTTCGTAGAGATCTGGAACCTTAGGGCTAAGTGAAATCTCCGGAATGGGGGAAGGTATGCTGGGTTGGTGAAGGGGATGAAAGGCCAAGCCACCAGGGAGAGAATCCACCCTCCCCCACTGAGGAGGAGGGGGCTGGAGCCTCTGACATCGTCGAGCTAGGTCATCGCTGCAGGCGCGAGATTGAGACCTCGGAGCGACACCCAAGAAGAATTTAGGGTTTTTATGGTTTTTATGGTTTTTGGGTTTTTTTAGTAGTAATAATTTTAAGGGGTTTGAAAGATTTTTAGTGTTTAGAGGTGTTTAGGGGTTTCAGGATTTTTTATTTTTTTTAGGGTTTTTATGGTTTTTAGGGGGTTTTAGGATGTCTAGGGTATTTTATGGTTTTTATCATTTTGGGGGGTTTTATGGTTTCTTAGTGTTTTAAGGGTTTAATGTTTTTCTTATATTTTTAATTATTTTAGGGTTTTTTTTCATTTTTAATGATTTTGGGTATTTCTTATGATTTTTATGGGTTTTTAGGATTTATAAGGATTTTGATGGTTTTTTCGGGCTTTTTCGGCATTTTAGTGTTTTAGGGTTTTTAGCGTTTTTTAGTTTTTAGGGGTTTAAAGAATTCTTAGGTTTTTATGAGTTTCTTAAGGTTGTTAGTGTTTCTAATGATTTTTAATTTTTTTCTATTTTGAGGGATTTGAGGTATTTTTTTGGTTTTATAAATTTTTAAAGGATTTTGTGTGTTTTTTTGGTCTTTAGAGTTTGTTACAGTTTTCCAATTTAATAGGTTTTTATGGTTTCAAGTGTTTTTATGATTTTATGTTTTTCTTAGGATATTTTATTTATTTTCTGTTTTTTTTACATTTTTTGGGATTTTAACGATTTTAATGGTTTTTAGGGGTTTTAAATATTTTTTTTATTTTTTTTGGGTTTTTATGGCCTTTTTTTGTTTTTAGGTCTTTTTTAGTTTTTATTGTTTTTTAAGGTTTTTGTTTGTTTTGTTTACATTTTTTACATTTTTAAATGGTTATTAGAGTATTTAGTTATTTTTAGGGTTTATATGGGTTTTTAGGATTTTTAATGTTTTTAGTGGTTTTATGGGTTTCATGGATTTTTAGGTTTTTTATAAAATTTTACGATTTTTAGTCTTTTAAGCATTTTTTAGAGTTTTTTATTTTTCTAGTGGTTTAAGGTTTTATTTTTTCAGGGTTTTCTTAGGGATTTTTAAGATTTTTATAATTTTTTGTTTCAATCATTTTTCGGGATTTTTTTTTATTTTTATGGTTTTTTAATCTTCTTTGTGATTTTGAGGGGTTTAGGATTTTTTTGTTTTTTGGGTTTTTTGTGTCATTTGGGTTTTTATAATTTTTTTTGTTTTTTATAGGTTTTAAGGGTTTTAGGTTTTTATGTTTTTCATAGGGTTTTTAGGGGTTTAAATGTTTTTTACATTTTTTGGGAATTTTATAGATTTTTTAAGATTTTTCTGGTTATAAGGGTTTTTAGGTATTTTGATTGTTTTTAGGATTTTTATGGTTTTTGGTGCATTAAGGGTTTTTAAATTTCTTATTTTTTTAAAGATTTTTTCGAGTTTTTATCATTATTAGTGGTTTGAAGGGTTTTTAGAGTTTTAATGGTTTTATGGTTTTTATAGGTTTTTGAGTTTTTTAGATTTTCAGGGAATTTTTATACTTTTATGGTTTTTATCATTTTTAATGCCTTTTAAGTATTTTTAGTGTTTTTTAATTTTTCTAGTTTTTAAGGGTTTGAATTCCTTTTCGGCTTTTAATTTTTTCGAAGGGTTTACTTTTTTTATATCTTTTTTTGTTTTTACGGAATTTTGGGATTTTTTTGGATTATTATAGTTTTTAGAAAATTTAGTGATATTGAGGGTTTTTTGGATTTTAATGTTTTAGTGTTTTTTAAAATTATAAAGTGTTTTTTGGGTTTTTTATTGTTTTTATTAGGGGTTTTTATGTTTTTAATGGTTTCTATGTTTTTTGGGATATTTTTAATTTTTATTGTTTTATTTTGTTTTTAGGAATTTTGAGGGGTTTTCGGATTTTTAGGGGTTCCATGGATTTTTGGGTTTTAGGGGTTTTTTAGAGTTTTAGGGATTTGATTTTTTTTGGATTTTTTTAACGTTTTTATGGGTTTAAGGTGGTTTTCGATTTTTGTAGTGGGTTTTTGGGTTTTATGGTTTTTTAGGGTTTCTAATTTTTTTAGGGTCTATAATGGTTTCTAGTTATTTTTAGGTTCATTTAGGGACTTTAGGGATTTTTGGGTATTTTAAATTTTTTATGTTTTTAGGGGATTAAAGTGTTTTAAATTTTTTGAGGTTTTCTTAGGGTTTTTATAATATTTAATATTTTTTTTGGTTTTTAAAACAATTTTATGATTTTTATAGTTTTTTATAGATTTTAGGGATTTTTATGGATTTTAGGTTTTTTAGAGTTTTTAGCATTTTTAGGATTTGTAGGGGCTTATCATTTTTTTAGGTTTTTATTATTTTCTTAGGGGTTTTCAGGGTTCTTAGGGTTTTTACCTTTTTAGATATTTTTAAGTATTTTGTAAGATTTTCATGTACTTTTAGGGTTTTATGAATTTTGTGGTTTTTAGGGGTATTTATTGTTTTTGGGGTTCTTTTTGAGTTTTTAGGTTTTTTTTGATATTTTTTGAGTTTTAAATGTTTTTAGTGTTTTTTAATATTTTTTGGGATTTAACGGGTTTTTAATGTTTTTAGTGGTTTTATAGGTTTTTATGGTTTTATGGGTTTTATGGGTTTTAGGTTTTTAAGATTTTTAGTGGTTTTATGGTGTTTTGTGTTTTTGGGTTTTTGGGTTTTTTTAGGTTTTTAAGTAGATTTAGACTTTTAAAATTTTCTTAGGGTTTTGGGGGTTTTTTGGGTTTTTAAATTTTTTAAGTGTTTTTAGTGATTTTTAGCAATTTTATGGTTTTTTGGTTTTTAGGGATTTTGAGGGGTTTTGGGTGTTTTTATGGGTTTTAAGGGTTTTTATCATTTTTAGATATTTTAGTCGTTTTATGTGTTTTTAGGATTTTTTAGAATTTCTATGTGGTTTTCAAAGTTTTAGGGTTTTTGATATTTTTATTGATTTCTTAGGATTTTTATATTTTTATGGGTTTTTAGTAATTTTGAGGGTTTCTAGGGTTTCAAGGATTTTAGGGTTTTTTAGGGTTTTAGGGTTTTTATGTTTTTTGGGTTTTTTGGGTTTTTTATTGTTTTTAATGTTTGTTAGTGATTTTTAATGTTTTTTAAGTTTAAAGGGTTTTTATAATTTTTGGTGGTTTTAGTGTTTTTATGGGGTTTTAGGGGATTTTTTTTTAGATTTTTCTGATTTTTTGGGGATTTAAGATATCTAGGGTCTTATTATAGTTTTTGAGGGTTATAAAGGTTTTTAGGTTTTTAGGTTATTTAAGTGTTTTTAGATTTTTAAGATTGCCTTTTGGGTTTTTAGGGTTTTTTACGTCTTTAGGGATTTATAGGGATTTTTTTGGATCTTTATGGCTTTTGGGGTTTTAGGTGTTTCGTGTGTTATTTTGGTTTTTAGGGTTTTGATTTATTTTTGGGTTTTCACATAGGTCTTTAGGGGTTCTATGTGTATTTCAATTTTAATGGTTTCTAAGGTTTTTTAAGCTTGTTTATGGTTTTTACTATTTTTTATGTGTGTTGGTTTTTTTTGGGATTTTTTATGGTTTTTAGATTTTTTATTGATTTTATGAATTTTGATGGATTTTTGGGGTTTTAGGATTTTTAGGAGTTTTTAGTTTATAGGGGATTTAATGTTTTTATAGGTTTAAATTTTTTTATTTTTTTAATGGGTTTTGGTTTTTTATATAGATTTTTATGCCTTTTTAAGGTTTTAGGTGGTTTTATGTTATTAGGGTTTTAGGTTCTTTTGGGGTTCTTTTTGGGATTTTAGTGTTTTTAGGTTTTTAGGGTCTTTTAGTGTTTTTATGTTTTTATTGTTTTCTTAGGGGTTTTCATTATTCTTAAGGTTTTTTTTTCTTGTTTTAGATATTTTAAGTAAATTTATAAGATGTTTGTCTTTTTTAGGGGGTTTTATAGATTTTGAGCAGTTTTTGGGTTTTTAGAATTTTTTTTATGTTTTTAGGGGTTTTAAGTTGTAATAGGTTTTTAGGGTTTTATTAGGGGTTATTATGGATTTTTTTAGTTTTTTATATTTTTAATTATTTAGGCATTTATAGGATTTTTATGGGTTGTTAGGGTTTTATGGATTTTGAGGATTCTTGGTGGTATTGAGTGTTTTATTGTTATGTTAGGTATAGGATTTTTTTATATTTTTAATGTCTTCAAGGTTTTTAATAGTTTTTAATGTTTTTATGGGTTTAAATTGTTTTTAGTGTCTTTATTTTACTTTTAGGGTTTTATGGGATCTTATGATTTTTGTGGTTTTTAGGGTTTTAGGGTTTTTACGGTTTTTTTGGTGTTGATACGGTTTTAGGGTTTTTAATATTTTTAGGTTTTTAGGTTTTTTAAGTGTATTTATGATTTTAAGGTTTTCTTATGTTTTTTTAGTGTTTTTAGGGTGTTTTTCATTTTTATGGATTTTTAGAGATTTTTTAGTATTTTTGGGGTTTTAGGGTTTTTTGGGATTTTCAGGGTTTTTAGGGTTTTTTATGGTATTTAGGGTTTTGGGTGTTTACCAATTTTTAGTTTTCCAGGAATTTGAAATAGTGGTAGGTTTCTAATGTATTTTGAGTTTTTTTATTTTTTACTAGTTTCATTTAATTTTTTAGGGATTTTAGAGATTTTTAGGCTTTTAAAATTTTTATTGTTTTTAGAGGTTTTGAGGGGTTTTCTGGATTTTTTGTGTTTTTAATATTTATTGGATTTTTAAGGGTTTTTGTTCTTTTTATGTTTTTAAAGTTTTTTTTGAGTTTTTAAGTCTTTTAGGGATTTTAAGGTTTTTTAGAGTTTTTAGTTATTTTTAGTGGTTTTATGAGTTTTTAGTGTTTTTTTGGTTTTTAGGAGTATTTACGGTTTTTAGGGATTTTAGTGTTTTAAGATTATTCTTTAGGTTTTTATGGTTTTTACATTTTTAGGTTTTTAATGTTTATAAGTGTTTTTAGGATGTAATTTTTTTCTTATAGTTTTTCATATTTTTATGGTTTTATACATTTTTTGGATTTTTAGGGATTTTTAGGATTCTTTTTGGATCTTGAGGTTTTCATAGATTTTGAGGGGGTTTATCGATTTTTAGAGTTTTTATAGTGTTTTAGTGATTTATGGGTTTTAAATTTTTTAAAGGTTAGGTCCAAAGCCTCGTTTTATTATTAATGTAAATACCTATTTAAACAGGGCAGATGGAGACCCATTACATAGCCATAAGGCCCAAGGCTTGGTGGCCAGAATATAAGGCTTCAAAGCCCATTTTTTATCCTAAAGGGCCCATCAGTGAAAAATACTACTAAAGTATCTGAGCTACTATAGTATGTGCTACAATACCACCACCACTAAAGTTTTTGCTACCGTACCTCTACCGCTACATTATCGTCACTGCTACAGTGCCCCGGTACAATGTTGCTACAGTTGCCCAGAAAATTCATCCCATCCCGAATTTGATCCTGGGACATTTGGATGCCAAGAAGAAGAATTAAGTATTTTTAGTTTTTTATGTTTTTCTTAGTATTTTTATGGTTTTCAAGGGTTTTATATGTTTTTATGTATTTTCTTGGATTTTTATGATTTTTATGGTTTGTTAGGGGTTTTTGGGTTTTTTGGGTTTTTTGGGTTTTATGGTTTTTTTTTTTTGTTTTATGTATTTTTTATTTTTTTAGGGTTTTTATATTTTTTTAGATATTTTCAACATTTTTATTGGTTTAAAGGGTTTTTATAGTTTTTGATTGTTTTCGTAGGATTTTTTTGGGTTCTTAGGGGGTTTAGGGTTTTAGGGGATTTTAGCGTCTTTTAGGGTTTTTATCACATTCTTAGGTTTTTAGGGGTCTAAGTATTTTATGTTTTTAAGGTTTCTTTGGTTTTATCAGGGTTTTGAGGGTTTTTTACGTTTTTATCCATTTTTAATGACTTTTATGTTTTTATGATTTTTTTGGGTTTCTAGGAATTTGGAGGGTTTTTTGGGTTTTTGGGTATTTGGGGTTTAGATTTTTTTTTGTTTTTTAGGGATGTTAAATTTTTTCAGTTTTTTAGGTTTTTCATAGGGGTTTTTTATTTTTTATGTTTTTCACATTTTTAGAGGTTCTTTTGGATTTTTATTTTTTAGCACTTGTATGGATTTCAAGCATTTTGGGTTTTATAGGGTTTTTAGGTTATTTATGGGTTTTTTGGTCTTTATGTTTTATTTTGAGTTTTATTGGAATTTTAATGTTTTTAGAGTTTTTTAATGTCTTTCGGGATTAAAGGGTTTTTAGAGTTTTTTGTTGGTTTTAGTGTTATTATGGGTTTTATGGTTTTTGTAGTGTTTTATGGTTTTATGGTTTTTAGGGTTTATTGTGTTTTTTGGTTTTTATCATTTTTAAGGTTTTCTAGGGGTATTAAGTGTTTTCAGGTTTTAATGGTTTTCTTGGGGATTTTCAGGGATTTTTTCCCTTTTTAGGTTTTTATTGAATTTTAGGGATTTTAATGTATTTTTATAGTATTCTTCGCCTTTTAGGAATTTCTAATGTTTTTTAGGATTTTTAGGGATTTAATGGTTTTATTAGGGTTTTAGGGGTTTCTTAAATTTTTTGATTTTTAACATTTTTTAGAGTTTTTTATTGTTTTTGGGAAAGGAAGGTATAGATCCAGGTTATTCCTACCCCCCCCCCCCCCCCCGAAAAAAATTTATTAAGAAAAAGAGACACAACAGACAAGGGAGAGAGACATCAAACAACCCACACCCAAAAACCCTTAACAACCCCAAAATACAAAAAAAAAAGAAAAACCACCAAAGAGAAACAAGTCAATCAACATCTCCACTAATGTCAGAAAAAGAAGTTGCACTATAAGGGTTTCCCTCTGCACCATAACCAGATGCTGCGTCATCAAATCAGAAGTCAGAGTCATCACCTATGTCCATGGAATCCCATCCTAACTCAAAATCCTCATTAAGTTTGAGGAGTGTCCGGTGCACCTCCCTATGCCTTCTTTGCTCCAGGGTGCACTGTAACTACTTCAGTTTACTATATTTGACTTTTAGTTTGGTTTCCTTTGATGACGCCCAGGTAGCCATGGGTCTAGAAAGAGTGGAGTAACCCCGCTTCATCCTTATCTTTGAGGGAGCATAGGTGGGACCATCATCCGGATTTTTCACCTCCCTGGAATCACCTGAACATTCCTCCACCTCCATGGAATGCAAAGTCACATATCTAGGCTCACAAGAAAAGGCCATCACCATGGATTGCTTCCCCTCTAACTTCCCCATTCCCTTTCTCTTTCTAAACATTCCCCCTGCACTTCATCTACACCCCTGAGAATCTACCTCTACGCAACAGCCCCTGCATCATAAGAAGGTATAGCACCACACTCATACAATACTATTGCAGAGTAGACCAGATCCTCCTGGTTGGCCAGTTCCATACCCTCCACATCACCGGGAGGTATTTTTGAGCCAGCTCCAAGCAGCAGCCCTTCCACATTCCAAGCACCATCATCACAGGCCTAAGGTGAAGGAAAACCCTGCTCTGCCTTTTCCTTAATGGTCATAGCCAAACTGAGTTTCATCCTTCTATCATCCTTCTGGAAATGAACAGGGATAAATGAGGCTTCATGGTTAAGGGAGCAGTCATAAAAATACAATTTCCCCTCCTCCCCAGGTAGCTTGCTTACAATCCCATGGCTATGCACAAGCTCATGTAATGCCCTTTTATTCTTCTCAACATCACCATCCGAGAACCCATTATAATCCAACATATATTTGGAAAATTGGGCCACACTCCCTCCACACCACACAGTAGCGATGATCTACACCTCACTCATGTCCGGTAAAACATTCCTCGCACTCCCAGTAGTGCTGGCCTTCCAAGCCCCGAGCCTCTGATTAGCCATCTCTCCCTTTGCATCCACCTGTCCCGTCTCAGTCATCTCCCCCTTCTCAGCCATGCTTCCAGATTCTTCACTAGCGGTACCCTCAAAAAAAGCCTGCTGCCCATAATTTCTAGGACTAGAGCACCACGAGACTTGCAAGGGATCATCTGACAAACTTCAAACATCAATCTGGGTCCCTCCCTCTAGATTAGCTACATCCCATTTCTCCTCCACAATCCCCTGCTCTTCCACATTCTCCATTACAGTAGCCACACCCTCAGATAACACACCGAGGCACGTAAACCTATTACTCATGGGGGCCCCAGCCAATGCTTGCACCACTATTTTACCAGCATGCCCACTGATGAGGATCTTCTTCTCTTGCACCACTCTTTTATAGATTTTTATGGTATTTAGGTATTTTGAGGGTTCTTAGGGGTATTTAATTTTTTATGTTTTTTGGGGTTTTAGGGGTTTTTTTAGTTTTTTAGTTTTTTCATGGTTTTAATGTTTTTTAAATGTTTTTAGGGGTTTAATTATTTTTGAGTGTTTTTTAGTTTTCTTTTAGTATTTTTATGATATTTTATTATTTTTTAGGTTTTTAGTGGTTTTATGGTTTTTAGGGTTTTTTACGGTGTTGTTACAGGTTTAGGTTTTTTAGTGTTTTAAATTTTTTTAGTGTATTTATGATTCTAAGGTTTTCTTAGGGTTTTTCAATGTTATTAGGGTTTTATTTAATTTTTATGTATTTTTAGGTATTTTTTGGGTTTTAGGGTTTTTTTGGGATTTTCAGGGTTTTTAGGGTTTTTTGGTGTATTTAGGTTTTTAGAGTGTTTTCCGATTTTTAGTTTTTTAAGATTTTTAAGAGTAAGAGAGTTTTTAATGTTTTTATAGTGATTTTTCATGGTTCTTATGGTCATTTTCATTTTTAGAGATTTTAGATACTTTTTAGGCTATTATATTTTTAGAGTTTTTAGAGGTTTTGAGGTGTGTATGGTTATTTGGGTTTTATAGTTTTTTTGAATTTTTGGGGGGTTTTGAGTTATTTAGGGTTTTAACGATTTTTTTAGAGTTTTTAAGCATTTTATGGGTTTAAAGGGTTTTTAGATTTTTTAGTGATTTTTAGGTGTTTTATAAGATTTTAGTGTTTTTATGGTTTTTATGATTATTTACGGTTTTTAGGGATTTTAGGATTATTATATTCATTTTATGGTTTTTAGGGTTTTATCATATTTATGATTTTTAGGGTTATAAATTTTATAGGATTTTATGTATTTCTAATGGTTTTTCATATTTTTTTTAAGGTTTTATGTATTTTAGTGATTTTTAGGGGGTTTTAGGATTTTTTTGGTTCTTTAGGTTTTCATAGGTTTTGAGGGGGTTTATGGTTTTTATAGTTTTTAAGTGTTTTAGGGATTTTGAGGGGTTTTAATGATTTTTGGATTTTTTAGGAGATTTATATGTTTTTATGTTTTAAAGTTTTTCTGAGGGTTTTTAGGGTTTTCATGGGTTTTTATGCTTGTTTGGTTTTTTTGGGATTTATTTGATTTTTATAGTTAGTTAAGGATTTTAATGATTTATAGGGATTTTTGGTTTTTAGGGTTTTATTGTTTTTTTATGTTTTTTAGGGTTTTAATATTTTTTTAGAGTTTTTCAAAAAAACAATTAGGGGTTTAAAGGGTTTTTATAGTTTTCAGTTTTTTTGTAGTATTTTTTTGGGTGTTTTTGGTTTTTTATGGTTTTTAGAGGTTTTAGAGTTTTAGGGTATTTTAGGGTATTTTATTTTTTATGGTTTTTAACATATATTTATGTTTTTTTGGGTTTTAAGTGTTTTATGGTTTTAAGGTTTTCTTTGGGTTTCTCATGGTTTTGAAGGGTTTTTACTTTTTTGAACATTTTTAAGATTTTTAAGATTTTCAAGGTTTTTTATGTTTTTTAAGTTCTCTAGGAATATTTAAGGTTTTAGGGTTTTTAGGAGTTTTAGGTTTTTTTGGGTTTTAGAATTTTTTTGGGTTATTTCGGGTTATTAAATGTTTTCTTTTTTTTTATTTTTTCTTAGGGGTTTTCAGGGTTTTTATTTTTTTACATTTTTAGGGGTTTTTGGATTTAATTGTTTTTTATGGTTTCTAAAGATTTTTAGTTTTTTGGGTTTTATAGGGTTTTTAGATTTTTTATCAGTTTTGGGTCTTTAATATTTCTCTATGTTTTTACGGGAATTAATGTTTTTAGATTTTTTTAATATCTTTAGGGGCTTAAAGGGTTTCTATAGTTTTTATTGGTGTTGGGGTTATTATGGGTTTTATGGTTTTTTAAAGGGTTTTTTTTGGGTTTTTTGGGTTTTTAGTTTTTTGGGGTTTTAGCAGTTTTTTCTAGGGGTGTTAAGTGTTTTCAGGTTTTAATGGGTTTCTTGGGGATTGTTATATTTTTTTTTTGATTTTTTAGGTTTTTAGTAATTTTTTGGTATTTTTAGTATTTTTATGTTAATCTAGGGTTTTAAAAAAAATTAGGTTTTTAATGGTTATTTTGGATTTTTATGGATTTAGTGGTTTTATTGGGATTTTATGATTTTTTTGGAGTTTTTAGTGTTTTAATAGTTTTTCGATCATTTAATGTTTTTTAGTATTCAAAGGGTTATTAGTGTTTTTTGTAAACTTTGGTAGTTTTAATGGATTTTTAGGGACATTTATGGCTTTTAGGGGTTCTTATTAATTTTAGAAGTTTTAGTATATTTTCTGTTTTTCAGTTTCTTATAAGTTTTAAGTGTTTTATTTTTTACTGTTTTCTTAGGGTTTTTCAACTTCTTTAGGGTGTTTTATATTCATAGCGATTTTTAGGGATTTTTGGCATTTTTATTATATTTTAGGGTTTTTAGTGATTTTCAGGTTTTTAGGGGTTTTTTAATTTTTCGGTTTTTTGGGTTTTTTTGTGTTTTTTAGGTTTTTAGGGGTTTTAATTGTTTTTATTTTTTTATGGTTTCCTCAAGTGTTTTCTGGTTTTTTATGGTTTGTTAGGTTTTATGTATTTTTAGTAAATTTTAATGGTTTTTAGTTTTTTTATTTCATTTTTGTTTTTTGGATTTTCGGTTTTTTTTGAATTTTTTATGGTTTTTATGTTTTTATAGAGTTTTTTGAATTTTTAGGGGTTTAACTATTTTTTATAGTTTCTAGTGGATTTATAAATTTATGGGTTTTTAGTGTCTTTTTTTGGTTTTTAAGGTTTTTGGCGGGGTTTATGGTTTCTATTATTTTTAAGGATTTTAGGATCTTTAAAGGAGATTATAGGGGTTTTAACATTTATTGAATTTTATGGGATTGAAGTGTTTTTTTTTTCAATATTTTGTTACGGTTTTTCATGGTTTTATGTTTTATTACTTTTTATGTATTTCTATGGAATTTTTGAAATTTTAAGGTTGTTTAGGTGTTTTAGTGAATATAAGGGTTTTAGGGGTTTTTGGGGGGTTTTATGGTTTTAAATTTTACTAGGATTTTTTTGGGGGATTTAAGTGTTTTTAGGCCTTTAATTTTTGTAGGTATTTTTTTTGTTTGTAGGTTTTTATGTTTTTGGGGAGTTTTAGGGTTTATTAGGGTTTTATGGATTCTTATGGTTTTAGGATTTTTTAGGGGTTTAAAGGTTTTATGGGTTTTTTGTTTTTTAGGTCTTTAGGATGTTTTTCAAGGTTTTATGCGTTATTTTATTTTTCTAACTATTTTTTGTGTTTAAAGGGTTTTTAATCTTTGTAGTGGTTTTTAGGTTTTTTAAATTTTTTAGTGGTTTTAATGATTTCATAGGTTTTTATGGTTTTTAAGGTGTTTTGGGGTTTTTGTGGTATTTTAGGATTTGTACAATATTTATGTTTTTAGGGACTTATGTGCTTCTTAGTTTATAAGTATTTCTTCAATTTTTTCAAGGTTTTTGTTTTTTTATATTTTTAGGTATTTTTAGTCCTCCATTGGTATTTTATGGTTTTTAAGGTTTTTGGGATATTTTAAGTATTTTGGTTTTTTGGGGTTTTATGGTTTTAGGGTTATTTGGGGTTTTATCATTTTTAGGTTTTTTAAGGGATTTAAATAATTTTAGATTTTTAAGGTTTTCTATGTTTTTTCATATTTTTTATAATTTTTACAATTTTTATGGATTTTTAGGGCTTTTTTAGTATTTTATTAGCATTTAATGAATTTTTATGATATTTAGGTTTTTTAGGTTTTTTCTGATTTTTATGGTATTTTGGGGTTTTTAGGGGGGTTGTTTTTTTGGTCTTAAAGGTTTTTATTGTTTTAAAAAAATTGGGCCTTAAATGGTTTTTAATTTTTTTTTATTTTTATGGGGGGTTTGGATTTGTAATGTTTTTATGGGTTTTTATGGTGTTTAGGGGTTTTAAGATTTTTTTAGTCTTGTTATCATTTTGAGCATTTGTTTTTGTTTTTAGGGGTTTAAGTGCTTTTTTGGTATGTTTTTCTTAGGGTTTTTAGGTTTTTAGGGTTATTTACATTTTATGATTATTTATTTATTTTTTAAGATTTTTTCATTTTATGGGATTTTGATGTTTTTTAGGATATTTTATATTTTTTAGGTTTTTAATTTTTTATATTTTTTGGTTTTTAGTGAATTTTTATTCTTATAGGGATTTTAATGTTCTTAAAAGTTTTTTTCCGGCTTGAATTTTTTTTAAAATTTAGTTGGCATTTAGTGTTTTATGGTTTTTTATGTAATTTTATGTTTTTCATGGGTTTTTATGGTTTTTAGGTGTTTCTACAGTTTTTAGTGTTTTAGTGACTTTTAAAAGGTTTTTAGTGTTTTTAGAAATTTTTTCTTTTTTAGGGGTTTCAAATGTTTTTAAGTTTTTAACATTTTCCTAGGGTTTTTAGTTTTTTATGTTTTTATTCCATTTTTACGGATTTTGTGTATCTTTATAGTTTTTAATGGTTTTTATGGATTTTTGGAGTTTTATGGTTTTTAGGGTTTTTATAGTTTTTAGTGCATTTTGGATTTAATGGGTTTTAACTTTTTTACACTTATAAATTATTATTAGGGATTTTATCATCTCTAAGTGTATCAATGATTTTATATATTTTTAAGTAATTTTTTTTATTTTTATGTGATTTTATGGTTTTTAAGGTTTTTTAGGGTTCTAATGGTTTTTAGGTTTTTTTTTTTGGTTTTTTGAGTTTTTACGGTTTTTTGGAGTTTTTTTTTATCATTTTTAGGGTTTTAAAGGATTTTTAGTATTATTAGTGGGTTTTCAGTGTTTATTAGGATTTTTGGGTTTTTAATGGATTTAATGGTTTTCATAGTTTTTTGGGGGTTTTATTATCTTTTTTGAGTTTTCGAGTTTTATCGGTCTTTAATGATTTTATAGGTTTTAAGTATATTTAGGTTATTAATGATTTCTTATGGTTTTTATAAGTTTTTAAGTTTTTTTATTTTTTGTGGGATTTTTAGGGATTTTTAGGGTTTTATGATTTTTAGGGTTTTTAGTGATTATGAGGTTGTTTAGGTTTTCTAGAGTTTTTATCATTTTTTGTTTTTTAGGATTTTAAGTGTTGTTAGTTTTTTAAGGTATTCTTAGTATTTTTTGTGGTTTTTCAATTTTATTAGCATTATAGAATTTTTAGGGTTTTTTAAGGATTTTTTGGTTATTTTGGGGTTTTAGAGATTTTGAGGGTGTAAGGGTTTTTTTGTGTTTTTATGGTTTTTATAGTTTTTTAGTATAATGTTTTTTATAGTTTTTTATATTTTTATAGGGTAAATTTTTTTAAAGTATTTAGTGGTTTCTTTGGGTTTTTATTGGTTTTTAGGTTTTTATGGTTTTTACGGTTTTGTGGTTTTTAGGGGTTTTACGATTTTTAGGGGCTTTTAGGGTTTTTAAATAATTTTTTCATTCTTTTAGGTTTTTAAGTGTCTCCAGTATTTTAATATTTTTTTATTTTTTTCATGGTATCTAATGTTTTTTATGTTTTTAGGTATTTTTAGGGATTTTTAGGATTTATAGTTTTTAGAGTTTTTATGAATTTTGAGGGTTTTTATGGGGTTTAGGGTTTTGGTGTTTTTAGGGTTTCTAGAGTTTTATAGTTTTTTAGGGGCGTAATGTGTTTTTTGGTTTTTAAGGTTCATGGGATTTTTTATGTTTTTTTGGGATTTTTAGGGGTTGTTGAAGATTTTTATGTTTTTAGGGATTTTAAGGATTTTAATGTTTTTTAGTGTTTTTTTCATTTTTTCGGGTTCCATGGCTTTTTAGGGATTTCAATCATTTTTAGTTTTTTAGAGGTCCTAATTGTTTTCTGATTTTTAAGGTTTTCTTACGGTTTTTCAAGGTTTTTAGGGTTTTTTATATTTTTAGTGATTTATTTGATTTTTAAGGTTTATATGTATTTTTAAGTGTTTCAGGTTTTTTAGGTTTTTTAGGTTTTTTTGGTTTTTCGTATTTTTTGAGTTTTTTTAGTGTTCGTGAGGTTTTATAGAGTTTATAAATGTTTTTATGGGTTTAAATGGGTTTTAAAGTCTTTATTGGGTTTTTTGAGAATTTATGGGTTTATCGGATTTTTATTGTTTCAAGATGTTTCTTATGTTTTTTAGGGGTTTAAAGGTTTTTAGGGTCTTTTGGGGTTTTTTTATATTTTTATGTTTTTATGGGTTTAAGTGTTTTTATGTTTTTAAGGTTTTATTAGCAGTTTCCTGTGGTTTTAGTGTTTATTATGATTTTAGGTATTTTTAGGGGGTTTTAGGATTTGTATAGATTTTAGAGTTTTTATGGATTTTGATGGATTTTAGGGTTTTGTAGTGTTTTTAGTGTTTTTATGGTTTTTTTTGGGTATTAGGGATTTTTTATTTTTTATGTTTTTTAAGGTTCTTTATTTTTTTTAATGTTTTTAAAAGATTAACGTGTTTTTAGAGTTTTTGGTTGTATTATGGTTTTTAGGGGTTTTTCATGTTTTTAATCTTTTAGGGGTTTTATGGTTTTTTGTTTTTTTAGGGTTTTTAGGATCATTTAGGGGTTTTAGAATATTTTTTGGTTTTTCAGGGTTGTAAGTGTTTTTTTAGTTTTTCTTTGGGTTTTTGAAGAATTTTTTGATTTTTATTGATTTTTATGGATTTTTATGATTTTTATTTTTTTGGATTTTTATGGATTTTGAATTTTTTAGGTTTTTTTAGTATTTTTAATGGTTTTAAAAAAAATTTAGGTTCTTTATAGTTTTGAAAAATTTTTAATTTGTTAAGATTTTATAGAGGTTTTAGGATATTTTTTTCATTTTTAGGGTTTTTTGATAATTTTTAGAGAATTTACGTTATTTAGAGTTTTCTAATGTTTTTTAGTGGTTTAAAGTCTTTTTAGAGTTTTTAATGGTTTAATGTTTTTAGGGGGTTTTAGGATTTTTAATATTTTTAGGTGTTTTAAGGCTTTTTGGGTGTTCATTTCTTTTTAGGGTTTTTAGAGTTTTTTAGGATTTTTAGGGTTTTTTAGTGTTTTATGTTTCTAATTCTTTTAAAGGGTTTGTTAGTGTTTTAAGTTTTTTTAATAATTTTATTGATTTTTAGTTTTTTAGGGGTTGTAAGTGTTTTATGTTTGTTTTGTACTTGGAAATTTCAGGGTTTTTAGGGGTCTCTATGTTATTAGGTATTTTTAGGATTTTCTCATAGTTTTTTTAGTTTTTTTAGAATTTTTTGGGTTTTGGAGGGTTTTTAGGTATGTTTAGGGTTTTTATTTTTGTTAAGGTATTTTGGTGGGATTATGTTTTTTTCTTTTTAAATGTTTTTGATATTTTTAACATTTTTAGTGGTTTTAAGGGTTTTTTGAGTTTTTAGTTCTTTTTTAGTGTATTTGGATTTTTTATGGTTTTTAAGGGTTTTATAGTTTTTAAAGTTTTTAAGGTATTTTAGGTTTTTTATTAGTTATTAGGTTTTTTATGGGTTTTAAGTGTTTTTATGATCTTATGTTTTACTTAGGTTTTTATGAATTTTTACGGGTTTTATGTTTTTAGGTATTTTATAGATTTATTATGATTTTTATGGTTTTTTTTGGTTTTACGGATTATGGGGTTTTTTAGGGATTTTAGGGTTTTAATGTTTTTAGGTTATTTAAGAGTTTTTATATTTTTTAGGTTTTTGATGATTTCTTAGAGGTTTTCTATATTTTTAAGGGTTTTTAAATTTTTAGGTAAATTTATGGATTTTTAGTATCTTAATATGTTTTTTGGGATTTGATGTATTTTGATGGGTTTTAGGGATCTTTATTGGTTTTTTTGGTTTTTAATGTTTTTTTAGTTTTTTAGAGGTTTAAAGGTTTTTTAGAGTTTTCAAGGTTTTTAGGATTTTGAAGGGTTTAAAATATTCTAATTTTTTTGGGTTTTAGGGGTTTTTTAGTTTTTTAGTTTTGTAGGGGTCTTATGGTTTTTAGGGGTTTTCATGAATTTTATTATCTTTTTAATTTTTTTAGGATTTTTAGCATTTTTAGGTTGTTTAGGCATTTAAATTGTTTTTAGCTTTTAAAGTGTTCTTAGGGGTTTTCATGGTTTTTTGTTTATTTTTATGTTTTTAGGGATATTAGATTTTTTTATTATTTTTATAGTTCTCTAGGTTTTCTTGGAATTTTGATGGTTTTTAGGGTTTTTATGGTTTTAGGGGGTTTTATGGTTTTTATCATTTTTAGGTTTTTTGGGGATTTAAGTTTTTTTAGCGTTTTATCGTTTTTTATTGGTTTTGTTGGGTTTTAGTGTTTTTTATGTTTTTAGGTATTTTTAGGGATTTAAGGATTTTTATGGTTTTTTAAGGATTTTATAGATTTTGAGGGGTTTTCTGTTCTTTAAGGGGATTTAGGTCTTTTCATCATTTGTTATGTTTTAAGAGGTTTTACATATATTTAGGTTTTATGTTTTTATTATGGTTTTTCTGGATTTTATAGTATTTTACATTTTAAGTTACTTTTAGTGCTATTAGTGTTTTTAGGGATATTGAGGGTTTTAGTATTTTTTAGGGATTTTAAGGTTTTTTTGGTTCTTTTGTTTTACGGTTTTTTGAGTATTTTACAGTTTTAAGGGGTTTTAGAGTTTTTTAATATTATTAGGGGTTCAAAGGGTTTTTTAGATTTTTTATGGAGTTTTTAGGTGTTTATGATATTTTTTTTGTTTTGGAAGGTTTTTGGGGGTTTTTGGTTTTTTTGTCTTTTGGATTGTGTTAGGGTGCTTAGGGGTTCATTCCATTTTTTATGTTTTTATGGATTTATGTTTTATTAGTGTTTTAATTTTTTCATATGGTTTTTCAGTGTTTTTAGTTTTTTTTACATTTTTAGGGGTTTTTAGGAATTTTTTAGGTTTTTATTGTTTTAGGGTTTTTATGTATTTTAAAAGGTTTTATGATTATTTATTATTTTTAGAGTTTTTGTGGTTATTAATGGTTTTTTCTGTTTTTTGTGTTTTTTAGGATTTTTATAGTTTTTAGAGTTTTTAAATGTTTTGAGGGGTTCAAAGAGTATTTAGAGTTATTAGTGGTTTTTGGGTTTTCATAGATTTTTGGGGTTTTATGGTTTCTAGGGTGGTTTGGGATTTTTAGGTTCCTTTCTGGGTTTTTAGAATTTTTTAGAAGTTTACCTTATTCAGGTTTTCTAGGAGGTTTAAGTATTTTTAGGATTTTATGGTTTTCTTATGGTTTTAAAGCTTTGGAGGCGCTTTTACGTTCTTTAGTTTTTTTAGGAATTTCTTTGGTTTTTTATAATTTTTTAGGGTTTTTAGGGATTTTTATGGTTTGTATGGATTTTTAGGGTTTTAGAGGTTTTAGTGGTCTTATTGTTTTTCATGTTTTTAATGGTTTTATGTCTTTTTGGGATTTCAAAGTTTCTAGTGTTTTTCTTTGCTTCTAGGGTTTGATATGTTTTTAATGATTTGTAGATATTTCTTATGGAATTTTTGGGGTTTTTAGGGTTTTAGAGATTTTGAGTTTTTGTAGGGAATTTTAGTGTTTTTAGAATTTTTAGGTTTTTAAGGTTTTTAGGGTTTTATAGTTTTTTTGAGTATTTTAATGTTATAATGGTTTTTACATATTTTTTATGCTTTATTGTTTTTAAAGTTTATTTATACTTTTATTGGGTTTTTTGGGTTTTTTATGGTATTTGGGTTTTTATGATTTTTAGGGGTTTATGGGTTTTATGGTTATTTTTTGATGTTTTAGGGGTTTTTTGGTATTTAATTCTTTTTAAATTTTTTATGTATTTTTATGTTTTTATGGTTTTCATATGTTTTTAGGGATCTAGGGGTTTTACATTTTTATTAATTTTTTATTATTTTAGGGATTTTTTGGTCTTTAGGGTTTTTTTTGAGTTTTTGAGGGTTTTTAAGTTTTTTTAGATTTTTTAATGATTTTTGGGGTCTAACTACTTTTACGTTTTTCAAATATTAATAGATTTTTTATGATTTTTAGTGTTTTTTCATCTTTAATTATTTTTATGGATATTTATTATTTTAATGTTTTTTAGGTTTTTAGATATTTTCCGACATTTTAGGGATATTTAGTGGTTTTAGGGATTTTTATGGTTTTTTAGGTTGTTTAGCGGTTTGTAAGTTTTTTAGGGGAATCAAGTGTTTTTATATTTTTAAGGTTTTCTTCGATAATTTTACTGTTTTAGATTTTTTATGTTTATATTGATTTTTAGAGATTCTATATGATTTTTATTATTTTTGTATGGATTTTAGGGATTTTTAGAATTTTTAGGTTTTTTAGTATTTCGTGGTTTTTTGTTCTTTTAGGTGTTTTTTGAGTTTTTTTGGGTTTTACAGTCCTTTAGAGACTTTTTAACATTTTTAAGGGTTTAAATGGATTTTATAGTTTTTAGAGTTTTTTAGGTTTTTTTGGGTTTTATAGTTTTTTCATTTATTTAGGGGATTTTATGGTTTTTAGGGGGGTTTTTGAATCTTTTTATGGTTTTTAGGACTTTTAGTTTTTTTATGGGATTTAATTATTCTAAGGTTTTTATGGTTTTGTAATTATTTTAATCTTTTATTGGGGTTTTACATTTTTTGGTTTTTTAGGTATTTTTTAGAAGTTTTATCGTTTTTAGGGTTTTTGTTGGTTTTGAGGGGTTTTTTGGTCTTTTACAAATTTAGGATTTTTAGGTTTTTTAGCATTTTCTATTCATGGATTTTAAGTGTTTCTAGATTGTTATGGTTTTCTTACGGGTTTTCATGGTTTTTTGTTGTTTCTTACTTTTTTAGGAATTTTAGGTAATTTTTAGGGTTTTTAACATTTTCTATTCCTCGATTTTAAGTGTTTTTAGATTTTTATGGTTTTCTTATGGGTTTTCCAGGATTTTTAGTTGTTTTTTATTTTTTATTGGATATTATTGGTTTTTAATATTTTTGGTGGTTTTTAGGAGTTTTTATGATTTTTAAGATATTTTAGTGCTTTATCATTTTTTCTGTTTTTAGGGGTTTTATGTGTTTTTGGGTCTTTAATGTTTTCATAGGTGTATTCAGAGGTTTTAGGGTTTTTTTATGTCTTTTGGGATTTTATTCCTTTTAAAAATATTTATGGTTTTTCATGGTTATTAGTGTTTTTCAGGGTTTTTAGGGATTTTAGAGTTTTACGGCTTCGGGGTTTTTATAGTTTTATTGGGGGGCGAGGGTTAGAAGTTTTATTATTTTTTTATTTTTAAGATTTTCTTAGGGTTTTCAGGATTTAGGGATTCTTAAATAGTTGTGGATTTTAGGTCATTCGTTGGCTTTTTATTGTTTTTTATGTTTTTATGTATTTTGTGGTATTTTAGGGGTTTTAGGGGTTTTCGGATTTTTTTGGGGGTTTTTAGTGTTTTTTTATCTTTTAAGGTTTTGAATATTTTATATATTTTTTAACATTTTCAGAGGTTTAAAGGGGTTTTATAGTTTTTAGTGGTTTTAATGGTTTTATAAGTTTTTCTAGTATTTTAAGGGATTTGGATTTTTTTATTATTTTTAGGGTTTTTAGGGTTTTAGAGTTTTTATAAATTTTTATGTGATTTAAGTGTTTTTCAGTTTTAATGGTTTTATGAGTGTTTTTTTTTATTTTTATGTTTTCATGTGGTTTGAGAGATTTTTAGTAGGGTTGGGGATTTTTTTTTGTTTTTAGGGTTTTTAAGGATTTTAAGGGTATTTAGGTTTTTTAGGGAAAAGTAGGTGTAGGGCCAGGCTAGTCCCGACCCACCCAGATATATAAGAAAAAAAGATGCAGAAATAGGGGAACGGAAGAGTCAAATGACAAATACCCAAAGACAATCACAAAAGAGAAAAAAAGAAATAAACTACAAAATAAAAGTGTCAACCTTTCCATCATTCCCATAGGGGTCTCCGTTAGCAACATATCCTGAAGACGCATCTAAATTTTATGTCTCCCACTCTGCCGCAGCTTTCCCGACATTTTCTATATCAACATCAAGATTGGTATATACGCCCCTAAGCCTCTGCAGCTCTACAAACTTGGTGGCCTTGGAGGAGGACCAAGTGGAAATTGGCTTGGGTAGAGTAGATTAGTCCCTTCTTGGCCTCATCCTCGTTGGGGAAGGGGAGAGAACTCCACAGTCCACCTTCCTACCTTACAGCACGCCATCAGCACTCAACACCCTAATCCTAGAAATTCCACCCTTCCCATGCTCAACAGCACCAAGATCAGCCACATATATCTGGATACCAGATCTATGTGTACTGATAGCCCTCAGCTTCCTCTTTTTGGGGCATGAATTCAGGAAAACAGAACCAGAGTCACCCATTAAATCCTTCTCCTTCCTTATCCAAGAAATGTTAGAATTTAGAATGGAATCACGATCCACAAAGATCTCATCAAGCTTTGATACTTCATCATCATCCGTCCAAATAATGTGCACATCCTGCTTTAGATACGGCTCCTACAAGATGTCCTTTTGATGCTTCTCAAATGATATGTCTGTGTAGTCCAAAATTATCATTTTGGAAAAGTCATCACATGGGGACATGGTCTCATATAAAACCAGAGCAAGGCTCTGATGCTCTTTAGTCCCCCTACTCAGAATTTCGGGTAGGTCCTCCTGATCCTCAACAGACTGAAAGCCTTCAGCTGGTCTGTCCCAAGTCCCTGCAACAACATCCCCTACTCCCTACTCCAACACTTAATCAGTAGGAGATAAAAGATAATCCACCTCTGTTCTCCCTATTACTTTACATAAGGTGAGAGGAGCCTCCCCCTATAGATATACATGGATTCTGGTTTCATCCTTTTCCTCTTCATCCTTCATCACTTCTTAGTCCTGCATCTCCTAACTCAGCCCCTCCCTGTCCATAGAGTCCACAACTTCTAACACCAAAAAATGGTTGGAAGTTAAAACAACACTAATTGATGTGTTTTTTATCCTCTCCTCCCTCTGTATACCTATGTAGGGAAGACTAGGTTCCACATCCTAGGGTTCTAAAGGCTACACCACATCATCCGTAGCAGCTTCAGCTTGCACCTCCCACTGAACATTCATCTACCACCTTTCTTTCCCAACACCCTCAATTTCAATAGGTCCCAGATCCCCACAGTGAAATGAAGTTAGAGAAACATATTATTTTTTATATGGTAGATCATTAGCCACCACCCCACCCTCATCAAGAGCCTTACCCCTATACCACTGAAGGAAGGGATGTCACCTGAAAGTCCTAAGTCACCCCTCAAGAACATGAAAAATTCCTTTACCTTAGCCTCTGAATGGTTCCCCATTGTATCCTTCCTTGAGGAGAATACCTCTACATCCAACCCAACATACCTCTTTGAACCCTAAAGAGCATCCTTCAAAATTCCCAGCCCTGCCTCAAAATCACTTCCATTCCCAACCCCAGAGGGCTTAGCTCTCTGGTTAGTCCCTTCTATCACACACTCACTTCCCCTGTGCATGTAATCACTTCCTCCATGACCAAATGTCAAGAAATACTCCCAATAGATCACCCATGATTCAAACATTATAGGTTTCTTCCATCAGAGTTCCTCACCAATGGAAATACAAACAAAATCAACCAGCTCTATCGAAATGTCAACTTCAACATAGACCATTGGGGAAAACAGGTGACAAAGATCCCTAGTTCTACTATCCATTCACAAGAACCATCTATCCATATTCCCCAACATTGAGATAATAGACATATTTTGAAAGGGGAGGGGAGTTCATGAAAACTCACCCAAATCACCACCATCAAAGAATCATGACGGAAATGGAAATCAAAGTTCCATCTAAAGAGGGAAAAGTGAGCGTCGTCACATCATCAGGGATCTACAAACCAAGCTCGAATGAGATCCTCCTCTGATGAAAAATGAATCAGAGTGTGGTAATAATCAACAAGACCCACAGTAGCACAATACCGAAGATTCTAGTTTTCAAACATAAACCTATTAAAAACACCAATCAGGGGGAACCAATTCAAAAACTCAGCAACCACGGTCATCCTATATAGAGAAGAAGCCTTGTTAAACTCCACGAGCAATAGATGTAGTTGCGGATGACCTTCGTGCAATCCCAGGACCATATGGTCTTAAAGGGGTTTTTTGTTTATAGGGGTTTAAAGGGTTTTTTTAGTTTTTTACATTTTAGAGGTGTAAATGGTTTTTAGATTTTTTAGTGGGTTATTTTGGTTTTTATGGGTTTTTAGGGTTTTTTAAGGTTTTAGGGGTTTTTTGGGGTTTTTAGGGTCTTTTAATTTTTTTGGTTTTTAGGGGTTTTATGTGTTCTTATGTTTTAATGTTTTTCAAATGGTTTTTAGAGTTTTAGGGTTTTTTACATTTTAGGGATTTTTAGGGACTTTTATGAATTTTACTATTTTTAGGTGTTTTAGGGATTTTGAGGGGTTTGGTAATTTTTAGGGGCTTTAGGGTTTTATGTGTTTTTAGCAATTTTTTTGGTTTTTAGGGGTTTTAGTATTTCTAGTTTTTATGGTTTTTTTAGGTTTTTTCAAGGTATCTAGTTTTTTTACATTTTTAGTAATTTTTAGGTCCATTTGTGATTTTTATGGGTTTTTAGGGTTTTTAGGTATTTTAAGGGTTTCTTGGGGTTTTAGATGTTGTTATGGTTTTATTTTGTGTTTTCAAGTGTTTTTTGAATTTTTTAGGGTTATTATGGGGTTTTAGAGCTTCTTTATGTATTTAAGGGTTTTAAGGGGTTTTGGAGTTTATATGTGTTTTAGAGTTTCATAGGGTTTTTTGGATTTTTATGGCCATTATGGGTTTTTACAGACATCTTAGGGTTTTTAAGGTTTTTAGAATTTTTAGTTTCTTAGGGGTATTATGTTTATTTAGGTTATTAAGGTTTTCTTTGGGGTATTCCGGGTTTTTATGGGTTTTTACATTTTTAGAGTATTTCATGGATTTTTTGAAGTATTTTAACTATTTTTTTATTTTTTTTTTGTATTTTGTGGGATTTTATGGTTTTTATGGTTTTATGATATTTTTCGCATTTTTTAGGGTTTTTAGGGGATTTAAGTGTTTTTATTTTATTTTATTTTTTTTCATTGGATTTTTCAAGGTTTCAATGTTTTTTTACGTTTTTGGGGATTTTAGGATTTTTATGTTTTTAGGGTTTCTAGGGATTTTGATGGGTTTTAGTAGTTTTAGGGAATTTATTATTTTTGGGTTTCTTGGATTTTTGATTTTTTAGGTGTTTTTGCAGTTTTTTGTTGTTTTTAACTTTTTTTGTGGTTTATAGGGGTTTTTGATCACATAATGGGGTTTTAGGGTTTTTATGGTCTTTTAATGTTTTTAGGGGTTTTGTGGTTTTTAGCATTTTTGGGGTTTTTAGGGTTTTATATTTTTTTTATTTTTTTAGGGGTTTGAGTATTTTCCAGTTTTAAGGATTTCTTTGTGGTTTCAGAGTTATTGGGTTTGTATGTTTTTAGGGGGTTTTTAGTCTTAAGAATTTTAATGGTTTTTAGGGTTTTTGGTATTGTGATGGTTTTTAGTGTTTTTTTAGTTTTTTTAGTTTTTTTAGAATTTTTATATTTTTTGGGATTTTTAGTGTTGTAATATTTTTAAAGTTATCTTAGGGTTTTTCATGGTTTTTAGTGTTTTTTATGGATTTTTATGGATTTTTTTGGATATCAAAATCTATTCTGGGTTTTTATGGATTTTGATAGTTTTTCAGGTTTTTAATGTTTTATGGTTATTTTTTGTGTTTTTTGAGATTTTTAGGGTTTTTAAGGGTTTTTAGAGTTTTTTTTAATGTTTTTAAGGATTTAAATGTTTTTTATAATTTTTGGTGGTTTTAGTGTTTTTATGGGTTTGGAGGGTTTTTATGGTTTCTATGGAATTTTATGGTTTTAAGGTATTTGGGTTTTTGGGATTTTTTTAGCGTTTTTATCATTTTAGGTTTTTTAGGGGTCTTATGTTTTTTTTAGATTTTTAATTTTTCCCCTGTATTTTTTGTGGTTTTTTATTTTTGAGTTATTTTATGGATTTTAAATGATTTTTATGGGTTTTAGGGTTTTTAGTTATTTTTAGGTGTTTTAGTTTTTATAGGGTTCATATGGTTTTTCTGGTTTTATGGGGTTTTTTTGAGTTTTTAGGAGTTTATGGATTTTTAGAGTTTCTTATCATGTTTATGGGTTTTAAGGGTTTTTATAGTTTTTAGTCATTATTTGGGTTATTTTTATTTTTTGGTTTTTTTGGGGGGTTTATTGTTTTTAGGAGTTTTTGGGTTTGTAGTGTCTTTTAGTGTCTTTCTGTGTTTTGTATGTTTTTAGGGTTTTCAAGTGTTTTTATGCTTTTAATGTTGTCTTAGTGGTTTTTAGGGTTTTTATAGTTGTTTTAAAGTAGAGATATTTTTAATGATTTTTTAAGATTTTTACAGTTTTAGGGTTTTTAGGGAATATGAGGTTTTTTACGGTTTTTAATGGTTTTAGGTTTTTTAGTTTTTTATCCTTTTTAGGTTTTTATGCGTTTTATATTTTTTTAGATTTTAAAGTTTTCTTCGGGTTTTTTGGGGTTTTTAGGGTATTTATCATTTTTAGTGATTTTTATAGAATTTTTAGAATTATTATGGGTTTTTAGGGTTTTTAGGGAATTTGAGGGTGTTTTTAGTTTTTTTGGGTTTTTTTTTTGGTTTTTTTAGTTTTTAGGGTTTTTATGTTTTTCTCAAGTTTTTTAAGCTTTTTAGGGGTTTAAAGTGTTTTTATCATTTTTAGTGTTTTTTAGGGTTCTTATATGTTTTTAGGGTTTTTAAAAATTTTAAGTGTTTTTTCTTTGTTTTTTTTGGGTTTTAAGCATTTTTAGTGTTTTTTATGATTTTCAGGGGTATTAATTTTTTTAGGTTTTGAATATTTTCTTATGGTTTTTAATGGTTTTTATGGTTCTTTCATTCTTTGGAATTTTTATAGATTTTTTTAGGATTTTTATAATTTTTAGGTTATTTAAGATTTTTTAGGGTTTTAGTGTTTTTATCATTTTTAGGGTTTTTATGGTTTTTTGGTTTTTGAAATATTTTAAATTTCTTTAGGATTTTATGGTTTTCTTAAGATTTTTTAGTTTTATTATGGGTTTCTATGTATTTTTGGTTTTTTAGAAAAATTTATTTCTATCGTTTTTAGGGGTTTTAGGGTTTTAAGGGTTTTAAGGGTTTTTATTGTTTTTATGTGGTTTTTTTGGTTTTGGGGTTTTTAATAGTTTTTTGAATTTTTAGGGTTTTAGGGTGTTTTATAGTTTTTTTAGGTTTTCAAGGGTTTATAGTGTTTTTAAAAATTTAGTGGGTTTTTTTGGGTTTTTGGGTTTTGGGGTGGGGGGGGGTTAGGGTTTTTAGTGTTTTTTTGGTTATTTAGGGGTTTTAAAAAAATTTTTGTTTTAAATATTTATTTATATTTTTAATTTTTAGCATTTTTTACATTTTTATGAATTTTTAGGGTTTTTTAGGATTTTTATTGGTTTTTTGGGTTTTAGGGATTTTAAGGGGTTTTAGGAATTTAGTGTTTTTTTTTGATTGATTAGGTTTTTATAAATTTTTTTATTTTTTTAGTTTTTAAGTTTTTTTATATATTTTTAATTTTTTTAGGGGATTTAATTTTTTATAGTTTTTAGTGGATATTTAAGGTTTTTATGGGTCTTGAGGTTTTTAGTGCTTTTATGGTTTTTAGGGTTTTCAGTGTCTTTTAGGGTATTTCGTGTTTTTTATTTTTTTAAGGTTTTTAATTGTTTCTAGTTTTTTAATAATTTGTTAGGTTTTTTCAAGGATTTTAGGGGTTTTCACATTTTTAATGATTTCAAGGGATTTTAATAGTTTTCAGTGGTTTTTTTAAGATTTTGAGGGGTTTTAGGGTTTTGGTGTTTTAGGGTTTTTAGAGATTTTGGTGTTTTCAATGTTTATTTGGGATTTTAATTATTTTAGGTTTCTAAGGTTTTAATAGGGATTTTCAGTGTTTTGGGGTTTTATTATGTATTTAGGTATAAATGGATATTTAAAATTTTTAAGGTTTTTAGGGTTTTAAGGTTTTTTTTTGATTTTGTGGGTTTTAGGGTTTTTCTGAGTATTTTAGATTTTAATATTTTTTTATAAATTTTTAAATTTTTAGGTTTTTAAAAGGTTTTTAGAGGATATAGTTGGTTTTTTTGTGTTTTTATGGGGTTTTAGGGTTTTTTTAATATTTTTCGGTGTTTTGAATGTTTTTAGGGTTCTTAGGGTATTTTAGAGTTCTTTTGATGTTCTTAGTGTTTTTTGGATTTTAGTGGTTTTATGATCTTTTTGGTTTTTAGGGTTTCTTGTAGATTTCAATGGTTTTCCGAGTTTATGTGTTTTTAGTGATTTGTAGGGATTTTTATGGATTATTACGAATTTTTGGGTTTTAGGGATTTTGGTGGTTTTTTGGGCTTTTTAGGGATTCTATGTTTTTTGGGGTTTTAGGTTTTTTTTTGTGTCGAAGTTTTTATGGTTTTTAATGTATTTTAATGTTTTATGGGTTAATAGAGTTTTCGTGTTTATAGTGTGTTTTATGGTTTTTATGGAGTTCTCTGGTTTTTTATGGTTTATGGGGTTTTATTGTTTTTAGACAATTTAGGGATTTTAGGGTCTTTTAGGGTTTTATATTTTTTTAGTTTTTTAGGGGTTTTAAGTATTTTAAGGTGTTTAAGGATTTCTTTGGTTTGTTTGGCATTTATGGGTTTTTCTTTTTTAGGTAATTTTGGTGGTTTTTAGATATTTTTTTTTGTTTTTAGGGATTTCGAGGGTTTTTGGGTTTTTTGGGTTTTTTGGGTTTTACGTTTTTCCTTAATTTTAGAATTTTGGGGATCTAAGAGTTTTTATCATTTTATGGTTTTCTTAGGGGGTTTCTAGGTTTTTACAGGTTTTTATGTTTTTTATAATTTTTATGTGTTCTCTAGGATATTTATGGGTTTTTAGGGTTTTTAGGATCTTTTAGGGTTTTTAAGGTTTTTAGTTTTTTTTTGGTTTTTTTTGAAATTTTAGGATTTTTAGAGTTTTTTTTAGTTTTTAAGGTTTTTAGTGTTTTTAGTGGTTTAAATTTTTTTAATGTTATTTGTGGGTTTTTGGGTTTTTTGGGGTTTTAGGGTTTTTCAGTATTTTATGGTTTTTAGGATTTTAATAGTTTTAATGGGATTTTAGGGTGTTTTAAGACTTTTATCATTTTCTAGGTTTTTAAGGTTTTAATCAACTTTTGGTTTTTATGTTTTTCTTAGGGTTTTTAGGTTTATTGGGGGTTTAATGTTTTTTGGGATTTTTGGATCTTTTTTAGGATTTTTATTATTTCTTAGCATTTTTATGGATTTTGAAGTTTTTAGGATTTTTATGAGTTTTTAGTGTATTTTATTTTTTTTGGGATTTTATGGTATTTTTTAGGATTTTTATAGTGTTTTAGATTTATTAGTGATTTTTAGGGTTTTAGGTGTTTTTAGGGATTTTATGGTTTTTTTTGGGTTTTAGGGGTTTTCTGAGTTCTTTAGGGTTTTAAGGATATTTGGAGCTTGTAAAATTTTTAGGGGTTTTTAGGGTTTTTATTTTTTAAATGAGTTTTTTAGGGTTTTATGGGTTTTAGTGTTTTGGTGGAATTTGGGGGTTATATGGTATTTAAGGGTTTTTAGGTTTTTTAGGGTTTTTAATGTTTTATTTGATTTTAGGAGTTTTAGGTTATTTTATGTTTTTAAGGTATTCCTAGGGTTTTTTTAGAGTATTTAGGTTTTTTACAATTTTATGTAATTTAGATATTTATTTGGATTTTTATAGTTTTAGTGTTTTTAGTGATTCTGAGAGTTTTTTGGTTTTTTGAGTTTTTAACATTTCTAGCATTTTTTTGGTTTTTTAGGTTTTTAAGTGATTTTAGGTTTTTTAATGTTTTATTAGGTTTTTCAAGGGATTTTTTGTGTTTTTTATGTTTTTAGGAATCTTCATGGATTTTTTGGGATTTTTATGGTTTCTTAAGGTTTTTTAGTATTTGAGGGGTTTTATGGTTTTTAAGTGTTTCAGGGGTGTTTGGTTTTTTGTGTTTTAGTGGTTTTTTAGTATTTAGGGGTTTTATGGGTTTTTAGAGATTTCTAACATTTTTAGGGGTTTAATGTGTTTTTAGACTTTTCACTGTTTTTAAGGTTGTTAGGGGTTTAATAGTTTATTAAGGATTGTTGGGGGTTTATGGTTTTTAGTGTTTTTTGGGTTTTATGATTTTTAAAGGGTTCAGGAATTTTTAGGTTTTTAGGGTTTTTATGTGTTTTGTGGTTTTTATGGGTTTTCTAAGATTTTCATGTTTTTTAGTGTTTTTTAAATTTTTAGAGATTTTTTAGGATATTTTAGGATTTTCATTGTTTTTACGGTTTTCTGGGTTTTTAGGTTTTTTTATGTGTTTAGGGTTTTTAAGGTTTTTTTTGTGTTTTCAGATTTTTTTAGTATGTTTTAGTTTTTATGGATTTTTAGAGTTTTTTAATGTTTTAAGGGATTAAAAGGATTTTTATTTTTAGTGATTTTGAGGATTTTTTAATGGGAGTTTAGGGTTTTTTAAGGATTTAAGTGGTTTTTATGGTTTTCTGGGATGTTTGAAGTTTTTATGGACCTTAAGTATTTTTATTTTTTTTAGGTTTTTTGTGGGTTTAAATTTTTTTTAGGTTTTTATGGTTTTCTAAAAAGTTTCCAGGGTTTTTAGGTTTTAATTTTTTTAGATTTTTTTGCTTTTTCGGCATTTTATGGTTTTTAGGGGTTTAAGGGATTTTGAGAGGTTTTATGTTTTTGAGGTTATTTAGGGTTTTAACATTTCTGAGGCTTTTTAGTGTTTCTATGTGCTTTTAGGTATTTATGTTTTACTAAGGGTTTTTTAGTTTTTTTAACATTTTTATGTTTTTAAGTATTTTTAAGGATTTTTTTGGATTTTTATCATTTTTGGGGTTTTGAGGTATTTTTAGGGATTATTCGGTTTTTAGGGTTTTTTGGATTTATAAGGTTTTTAGGTTTTTCGGGAATTTTTCATGGGTTTTTTTGTTTGTTAGTGGTTTTAAGGTTTTTTTGAGTTTTTAATTTTTTATGGATTTGAAGGGATTTAGGAGTTTTTAGAGGTTTTTTAGGTGTTTAGGGGTTTTTAAGGTTATAGAGTTTTTTATTTTTTTTAGGGGTTTTGGGGTTTTCAATTTAATTATAGGGTTTTTTTGGGTTCTTAAATTTTTTTAGGATTTTAAGGGGTTTTATTTTTTTAGGTTCTCAATGTTTTCTTAGGGTTTTTCTAGTTTTTAGGGTTTATTGCATTTTTAGAAATTTTTAGGGCTCTTTTAGGATTTTTATATTTTTTTAAGGGTTTTAGACATTTTTTGGGTTTCTAGCGTCTTTAGAAGTTTTATGTTTTTTTTGGGTTTTTAGTTTTTTTCTAAGTTTTTAGTGTTCTTAGGTTTTTGAGGTTTTATTTGGGTTTTTTAGGATTTTTAGGTTTTTTTTTTGTTTTTAGTGTTCTTGGGGGATTTAACGATTTTTATGTTTTTAGGGTTTTAAGGGATTTTAGGGGTTTTATAGTTTTTATGATTTTTTTGGTTATTTTGGTATTTTTTGGGTTTTATAATATTTTCATGGTTTAATAGAGTTTTTTAACATTTTAGGTGTCTAAAGGGTTTTTAGTGTTTTTAAAGGGGTTTTAGGATTTTTATGGGTTTTTAGTGTTTTTGATATTTTTATGGGTTTTTAAGGCTTTGAGTATTTTCAGAGTCTTTAGGGTTTCTTAGTATTTTTAGCATTTTGTAGGTTTCCTGGGGGTTTTAAGTGTTTTTAGGTCTTTTTTAAGAGTTTTTATATTTTTAGGGTTTTTAGGTATTTTTACGGATTTTTTAGGATTTTTTGGGTTCTAGGGATTTTTTAGGGTTCTTACTGTTTTTAGTGTTTTTATGGTATTAAGGGATTTTTTAGGTTTATTAAGGGTTCTAAGTGTTTTTATGTTTTTAATGTATTCATAAGGTTTTTCAAGGTTTTATGGTTTTTGATTTTTAGACCTTTTTAGTGATTTTTATGGATTTATAGGGTTTATGGGTTTTTAGGGATTTTAGGGATTTTGAGGGTTTTAGTGTTTTCAGGATTTTTTGGGTATCTTTTTGGTTTCTGGGGGTTTTTTGAGTTTTTAGGGTTCCCATGTTTTTTAGAGTTTTCTAATGTTTTTGTTGGTTTAAAAGTTTTTGTTAGTGTTTTCAGTTTTTTAGGGTTTTTATGGTTTTTAGGGTTTTTAAAGGTTCTTATGGTTTTTATGGTTTTATGGGTTTTTATGGTCTCTTTATAGTTTTTAGGGTTTTTACGGTTTTTTGGTGTTTTATAGGTTCTAAGGGTTTTAATTGTTCTCACTTTATTCTGGTTTTCCTATGGGTTTTCATGGTTTTAAGGGTTTTTATGTGTTTTCGATTTTTAGGGATTTTGTAGGATTTTTTTGTATATTAGGGTTTTTATGGATTTTGATGGTTTTAATTTTTTTTAGGGTTTTATGTTTTTTAGGGTTTATATATTTTTTAGGTTATTAGGGATTAATGTTTTTTAGGTTTTTACGTTTTTCATAGGGGCTTTCAAGTTTTTTTTGAGTTTTTTATGTTTTTCGATTTTTTAGGTATTTTTTAAGAATTTTTTATTTTTTATGGTTTTTTTGGATTTTGTGAATTTAAAATGTTTCATATGGTTTTATTTGGGGGGGTGAAGGGTTATTGTTTTTTTTTTGAGTTTTTTGGCTATAAAGGATTATTTGAGTTTCTAAACATTCTAGGGCAAGGAAGATGCAAGAACCAGGTTACTCTTGGTCCCCCCAAAATTTATTAAAGTAAAACAAAGAAGACCAGGGCAGGGCCAAGCCAAAAAGCCCACACCCAAAAAGCCTTGGACCCTCCATGACAAAAAAACCCCAAAAGACCCAAAAAATAGAAAAGAGAGCAGTAGAAACTACAGGTCAACGTCTCCATCCCCATATGGGTCCCCAACAACACCATAGCCAGAAGAAGCATCTGACTCCATCGACTCCCATTTAGATGATTCATATCAATTTAAGAGGGATGTGTAATACTCTCTGAGATGTTGCTACTCCGCATTCAGCTGCATCTTGATATACCGACCTCCCTTGCCAGTGGGAACCTCCTTCGCTTTGTAAGAAGCTCTTGTGGTCACTGTTTTTGGAAAAGTAGAATAGTCCTTCCTTGGGTTCCCCTTTCTGGGATCCGAGTAGGCCCATGCATGTTTGTTTTCCTTACCATATCAAATAGCCACCTCAAAAGGACCTCTCCTTATGATCATATTCATATTTTGAGCCATCCTTCCACGTTCCTCCTGGAAAAAATCTTGGTCACGAATGATAGAGGCTTCCTGATTCAGGGAACGAACAAGAAGAACAGGTTCCTCAGAAGCCAAGAAAAAAGAGACCGCATTCGCCAAGGCCAGCTGCAAGTGCCCCTCATACCTTGGAACCTTCTCTTGTGCGGTAGCACCCCCCTGCTTGTGGGCATCACCCATCCTAGGTCCCTCCCCCTGCCCGCACACCATCACTACCGCCAATGTTCCCCCCTAAACAGCTGCCTCCTCCAACGTATCTATTGTCCAATGCTCCTCCACCCTCTCTTGTGCAGTCATATGATAGTCTCTACCAGTATTTCCCTCATGAACCACCTAAAGTGTACGTAAAACCATTCCATAAAAACTCCAACCAGCCACACCCTCATTACCAGCCTCCCCCACTGCCACATTGGACACCAATGGGAAGACCTCTTCATATTCATCCAAAAGCCTCTACTCATCCATGTACCCATGCATAGCACCTTCCCCCTATGTTTAATCACGTATAGAACACGCAATCCCATCACTAGAAACACTTATGGATAGGGAAAACTTCACACCATTAACTTCGGCCACCTTCACATTACCAGCAGGTTGAGCATAATTTTGCTGTAATCCCTTAACAACAACAACCTACACCCCACTCTTCTGTGCATGAGATCTCTCACTCCAATCATCAACGAGCGGAGGGCCTTGCACCTCCTGCTCATGATCCAACCATTTAAAGTGATTGAAGGTTGGCACAGCTTCATGCCTATGCTTCAGACTACTATCAAAGGAGACTGACTTCCCATCAGCAAAAACCTCCTTGCTTAATGAACTCCCAGGATTTGAGATCTTCAAGTCACTCCTCAAATGCTTGACAATATCAGTATCCTTGGGTTCCGACTAGCAGTGAAAAATATTTTTCCCTCTATCAACTGCAGGTCCATGCCCCCCCCCCCCCCCCCGACACCACTGGAAGGCCCTCTCACACAAACATATGACCCAGAGGTCCAGAATCAATCCCAGATGCAGGTGCAACCCCCTCAGCAGCATTCCTGCCAATCCTGTTTGAAACATAAGCTGGAACCTCTTCCATATATATCCCTGCCCGAGCCTACCCCCTCCACCAGACTCAATATGAACTTGAGGATCCCTGTGGATAGCCTCCTATACCTCCCCACAGTTCTGCTTATCCCCATCAGTCACCTCCTGATAAGGGTTCAAACTGCAACAATTCCTTTTGATACACCTGCAATCCCAAATGTTATGGCCGAGAAGCCGGTAGGAGAAGAAAACATTATTCCACAACTCGAAGATTGCAGGTTTTTTCCACCGAAGCTCCTCACCAATAGCAATCCAAAAAAATAAACCGCTCCTTTATATGCATCAATATCCACAAAGACCCTTGGGGAAACTGGGTGACAAAGATCCCTTGTTCTACTATCAACAAATAAGAACCTTCCAACCAGATTCCCCAATATATAAATAATGGAGAAATTTTGAGAGGGAATGGGAAGTTATGGAAATCTAACCCATGTTGCCACCAGCGGTGAATCACGTTTCAAATGCATATCAAAGCTCTACCAGGAAAGTGAAAAACGGTCATTGTTTCATCTTCTTGGAGCCGTCGACCAGGAATGAACCATACCCTCTTCCGAAGCAAAGAGAATCAATATGTGACTGCTATCAAGAAGACTTACCATGGAGAGGTCTTGGAGATACCATTGTTCAAACAAAAATCGATCGAGATCATCCACCAGAGGTCACCAGTTCAAGAAATGAGCAACTAGGGATAGTCTATGAAGGGAGGAGGCCTCGTTTAATTCTCCAATTGATAACTGAAGCCGCGAAAATCCTTCATGGAAATTATGATCCTTGGGTAAAATCACAATCTGCGGAAAAGAAGGAAAAAGGTTAGGGACCAATAATGGGACAAAGGGATGGTCATCATCAAGATTCAGTGGAGGCCCCTCCCCTATGGAGGGGGGAGGGCGAGGTACAAGAGCAGTCACAGTCTGAAAATAAGCCATGAGAGAGGATAATCTCCATCGTGAGAGGGCCGAGCCTCCATCATTTCTAAGTTTATCTCCTAAACATTTTATGGGTTTAAATGGTTTTTAGTGTTTTCAGTTATTTTTTAGTTTATTATGCAATTTTTAGTGTTTTAAGGAATTTTTTGGGGTGGGGAGGTGGTTTGAGGGTTTGGGATTTCTTTACGTTTTTTAGGGTTTTAGTAATTTTTAGTGTTTTATGGTTTCTAGTGTTTTTATGTTTTTACGGTTTTTTATGGGTTTTCAGGGGTTTTAGGATTTTTTTTGTTTTTATAGTTTTTCTGGATTTTTTAGTAGTTTAATGGTTTTTAGGATTTTAGGTAATTTTAGGGGTTTTGAGTTATTATGTTTTTATGGCCTTTAGGGTTTTTATCATTTTTTAGGTTTTTTGTGTTTTTAGTCTTTTTTGGGTTTTTAAGTATTCCTTATATTTTTTTCATGTTTTTTAGGGATTCTACATTTTAGGGTTTTTTGTCATTTTTATGATTTTTTTGGTTATGAGGGATTTAGGGTATTTTAATGCTTTCTAAGAATTTTTATCATTTTTAGGTGGTTTTTAGGTATTTGGATTACTTATTTATTCTTTTAAATTATTTAGTTTTTTTAAAAAAATTATTAGGGTCAAAAGGGTTTTTGGATTTTATTTAGTGGGTTTTTAGGGTTTTTATGTGTTTTTAGGGTTTTTAAGGGGATTTAGGTTTTTTTAAAATTTTTAGTGTTTTTTAGGGTTTTTAGGTGTTTTTAGTGTTTATTAGGTCTTTAAGTTTTTCTTAGGTTTTGAGGGTTTTTTTACATGTTTTTGGTTTTTAGGTTTTTTTTTAGGTTTTTTATTTTTATAGGATTTTAGGGAGTTTTTCTGTTTTTAGTATTTTTTGGTTTTTTTGGGTTTTGGGGTCTTTTTGGTTTTTGCAGGTTTTTAGGGTTTTTTAGTTTTTTAGGGTTTCTATGTTTTTTAATGTTTTTTTTATCATTTTAGGGTTTTAAAGGGTTATTATAAATTTTAGTGGGTTTTATTATTTTTTTGTTTTAGTTTTTGTAAGGATATAGGAGATTTTAAGGATTTTAGGATTTTTAGGGTTTTTAGGGTTTTTTCTGTTTTTTAGGTTTTTAGTGGTTTTAATTGTTTTCAGGATTTTATGTTTTTCTTAGGGTTTTTTTGAGTTTTTAGGGTTTTTTGTTTTTAAGGATTTTATGGGATTTTTTAGAAATTTTATGGTTTTTTATTATTTTTTTTGATTTTGAGGGTTTCTAAGTTTTCTAGGGTTTTGGGGTTTTGGTTTTTTTTGTTTTTTGGGGTTTTTTAGGGTTTTATGGTTCTTTAGAGTGTTTAATGTCTTTAGTAGTTTAAATATATTTATAGTTTTTAATAGAATTTAGTGCTTGTATAGGGTTACACTATTTTTAGGGACAAGGTAGGTGGAGGGCCCAACTATTCCTGACCCCCCCCCCCCCAAAAAAATTATTAAATGAAAAGAAAAGATGACAAGGGTGGGGTGTGGCCAAACAGCCCACACCCAAAAATCCCTGGACCCCCTATGACACCGAAACCCCAAAAGACCCAAAAAGCTAGAAAGAAAACAGCGGGAACTACAAAACAACATCCTCCCTTTAAAGGGTCCCCATCAGCTCCATTACCAAAGGAAGAATCTAATTCCACTGACTCCCATTCAGAAGATTCATATTCCTTTAAGAAGTTTGTGTAATACTCCGTGAGACTTTGCCATTATAAATTCAGATGTCCCTTTCTAGACTGACTTCCCCAACCAGAGTCATCCTCCTTAGCTTTGAAAGAGGCTCTCGTGGACACTATCATTGGAAAATCCAAATAGTCCTTCCTTGGTTTCCTCCTATAGGGAACTAAAGTGACCTCTGCAGATTTGTTTTCCTTCCCATAAGGAATGTCCATCTTCATCAGGGCCCTCTCTTTGATGACCATATTCATGTTCTGCTCTGTCCTTCTACAATCCTCCTAGATAAAATCCCGATTCGGAATGAAGGAGGCTTCCTGATTAAGGGAACATACAGTAGGAACCCCACATTCTAGCCCCTACTTTTCCGTTTTCCCATACTCCCCAACTCTATCCAAGGACCCAAGAGTTTCCAGCATCGACTCAGCCTGACCAGCATTAAGGGCCCCACAGCCTCCACCAAGCCTAGCAACAACCACTTGTTCCTCACTTGGCATCTGTACAACAAGCCTTACATTCCCAGCATTAGAAACTAGAGACCCTTGCCCATACTTCCTAGTAGTATTGTTCACCTTCCCCTCATTCACATCAAAATCATCACAATTGTGATCAAGACCCTGTAACTCCCTAATCTCCTGCTCATCAACACCACCTGATTGCCCAGTGATGTCTAATAGTAGATCATCTTCACAATCCTTCTGGGCCACACTCCCTCCATCCCCCTCAGCAACAATGGCCTGCACCCCCCTCTCCTTTGCATCAGACCTCTAACTCCCATCAACAAGTAGAGAACCTTGCACCTCTCTCTGAAGCTTCATCCCCTCAAAGCGATTAAATATTAGGATGACTTCCTTCCTCTGCTTCAGACTGCTATCGGAGGAGACTGACTTACCATCAGTAGAAACCTCCCTACATAAGGAACTTCCAGCATCCAAGAGCTTCAAGTCACCCCTCAATCGCTTAAAAATGCCAGTCAACTTGGATTTCGGTTGACACTGAACACCCACTTTCCCTCCATCAGCTGCAGATCCATAACCCCTCGACACTACCAGGGGGCCCTCCCGCACAATCATCGCGTCCAAGGATCCAGAACCAATCACAGATGTAGGAGCCACCCCCACAGAAGCATTCCTTCCAAGACCGATTGAAGCAGTCACTGCAACCTCTGCTATATTCATCCCCACCTGAGCCTGCCCTGCTTCACCATACTCAACTTGAGCATGAGGATCCTTGTGGACAACCTCATGCACCTCGCCCCGATTCTGCTTCTCCTCACATGTCACCTCCTGAGATTGGTTCAAAGCAAAACAATTCCTTCCGATGCACCTTGAATCCCGAACATTATGACCCAGAAGCTTGCAGGAGGAGCATAAATCTATCCACAACTCAAAGATCACATGATACTTTCACCGAAGCTCCTCACCAACAGCAATAGAAACAAAATCAACCAATCCTTAAGAAGCATCAATCTCCACAAATACCCTTGGGGAGACAGTGTGGAAAAGGGTCCTTGTTCTACTATTGACTCATAAGAACCTTCCCATAAAATTCCCCAACATTGAAATAATGGAGAAATTTTTAAAATGGTGGGGATGTTCCAGAAATCTAACCCACGTTTCCACCATCGGTGAATCACGGTTCAAGTACAGATCAAAGCTCCACTTGGAAACAGAAAAACAAGCACCATTGTATCTTCTTGGAGCTGCCGATCATGCATGAAACAAATCCTCTTCCAAACCAAAGTGAATAAAAATGTGACTGCTATCAAGAAGACCTACTGTAGAACGAGCTTGGAGTTCCCATTGTTCGAACAAAAATCTGTCAAAAACATCTACTAGGGGGTCGCCAGTTCAAGAAATGAGCAGCCAAGGACAGCCTATGTAGGGCAGAGGCCACATTGAACTCCGCAATCGATAACCGAAGCTGTGGAAATCCTTCATGTAATTCCGGAACCTTAGGGAATATCTCAATACGAGAAAAAGGAGGAAGAAAATTAGGAACTGAGAATGGGACAAAAGGATGCCCATCATCAAGAATCAGCAGAGGCACCTCCCCCATGGAGGGGGGAGGGCGAGGTGGAATAGCAGTCATCGCCTTCATGTATGCCATGGGGGAAGAGAATCTCCATCACGAGAGAGCTGAGCCTCCACCTCTATTCAATGGTTTCTTAGGGGATTTTGTGTTTTTATATAATATTTTTAGGGTTTTTAGCATTTTTACAATTTTTATGGTATTTTAGAGTCCTTAATGTTTTTATGTTTTTTAGGAGTTATTAGTGTTATTAGGTTTTTTAGGGTTTCAATTTTTATAGAGTTATTTATGTTTTAATGAAATATTTGGGCTATTTTTTTTAATTTTTTGGTTCTTTTGGGGTTTTATGGATTTTGAGGTTTTTCAAGATTTTTTTGGTTTTTAGAGTTTTTATGTGTTTTTAGCATTTTTTTCATTTCTTAGGGTTTTATTTTTTTGGGGTTTTAAGATTCTAATAGTGTTTTCCATGGGTTTTAGATATTTTTATATAATTATTAGAATTTTTATGGTTTTAAGGGTTTTGCAGATTTTGAGGGTTTTATGATTTTCTTAGGTTTTTTTGGTTTTTATGGGTTTTTTATCTTTTTAAGATTTTTTTGTGTTTTTCAAGGTTTTTATGGTTTTTATGTGTTTTTTTGTGTGTTTAAATGGTTTTTAATGGTTTTATTGGGTTTTTTGTGATTTTATGGTTTTTTATGGTTTTAGGGTTTTTAAATGTTTTTAGGGGGTTTATGGTTTTTGGGGGTTTTTTACGATTTTTTGAGTTTTTATGGTTTTTAGGACATTTTGAATTTTTTGTTTTTTTAGATGTTTTATTTTTTTATGTTTTTAAGGTTTTCTTAAGGTTGTTCAGGGTTTTCATTGTTTTTTATGTTTTTAGGTATTTGTAGAATTTTTTACAATTTTTATGCTTTTTGGAATTTTTATGGATTTTGGGGGGTTTTAGGGTTTTTATGGTGTTTCTGGTTTTTTATTTTTAATTATAGTTTTAGTTGTTGAAGGTTTTTAAGTTTTTCTTGGAGTTTTTCAAATATTTTTAGGGATTTAAATGGTTTTTAGATGGTTTTTAGGGTTTTTTACAATTTATAAGGATTTTTTGGTATTTATAGTTTTATGGTTTGTAGGTCCTTTTATGGTTTATAGAGTTTTTATGTTTTTTTGTTGTTTTAAAAGTTTATAGCTTTTTAAGGTTTTATTTGGGGTTTTCAGGGTTTTTAGAGTTTTTAGGTTTTTATAGATGTTTAGGGATTTATTAGGGTTTTATGGGTTTTTATATTTTTTAGGGATTTTGAGGGGGTTTTTTGGGTTTTTAAAAGTTTTTAGCATTTTTGATTTTTTTAAGGGTTGTTAGTGTTTTTAGTTTTTTAGGGTTTTATTATTGTATTTCAGGTTTTTTAGGGTTTTCTTCATTTTTATGGATTTTTAGGGATTTTTTAGGATTAATCTGGTTTTTATGGGTTTTTAGTATTTTTAGCAGTTTTAGTATTTTTACTGTTTTTAGGGTTTTTTGGTTTTTTGGGTTTTTAGGGTCTTTTTAGATTTTTATGTTTTTAAGGTATTTGATCATTTTTAACATTTTTTTTGAGTTTAAATGGATTTGGGGTTTTTAGTGTGTTTTTAGGGGGGGTTTTGGGGTTTTTATGTTTTTCTGGGATTTTATGGTTCAAAGGAGGTTTTTTAGTATTTTTTATTTTTTTTATTTTTGAGTATCTTTTGGGATTTTAAGTGTTTTTAAGTTTTTATGCATTTATTAGGGTTTTTTTTGGGTTTTTAGGGTTTTTACATTTTTAAGTATTTTTAAAACATTTTAAGGATTTTGTGGTTTTAATGTTTCTTAGGGATTTTGTTGGGGTTTCAGTTTTTTAGGGTTTTTAGGGTTTTTAGGTTTTTTAGGGGATTTATTTTTCATTACTTATTTATGGTTTTGATACAGTTTTCACAGTTTTTGTGGGTTTTTTTGTTTTTAGGGAATTTTAGCACTTTTTTAGTATTTTTATTTTTTATGGTTCATAGGGTTCTTAGGGTTTTTTCTGGTTTTTTATTGTTTTTTGGGTTTTAGGATATTTTTAGTTTTTTAGGGTCTTTATGTGTTTTTAGAGGTTTTTAACATTTTTTGGTGTCTAACTAGGCTCTACAGTTTTTAGTGGTTTGAATGATTTTTATGGGGTTTTAAGGTATTTTTATGTGTTTAGGGGTTTTTATGGATGTAAAGTTTTGATGGTTTTATAGGGTTTTAGTGATTTTTATAATTTTTATGTGTTTTATGTTTTTTTAGGATTTTATGGTTTTCATAGGGTTATTCAGATTTTTTTAGTATTTTAAAATTTTATGGGTTTTTTGGGATTTTTTTTCATTTTTATGGTTTTTTGGGTTTTTAAGTATTTTAGGGGGTTTTAGGATTTTTATGCTTTTCAGGATTTTTTGGTTTTCTTAGTTTTTTCAGTTTTTTAGGGTTTTTAAAGTTATTTATAGCATTTAAAAAATTAAAACATTAAATGTTTTTTAGATTTTTAGTGGGGTTTTAGAATTTATATGGGGTTTTGGGTCTTTATGGTTTTGTATTTTTAGGGGTTTTCAGGGTCTTTAGGGTTTATAGGTGTTTTAGGGTCTTTTAGGGTTTTTTATTTTTTTAGGATTTTGGGCATTTTAAAGCGTTTTTAGGTTTTAAAAGGTTTTTTAGGGTTTTCAGAAATTTTAGGATTTTTTTCATTTTTGGGGATTTTTATCTATTTTTTATAATTTTAATATATTCATATAGGTTTTAAATATTTTGAGGGGAATAAGGTTTATTACAGTTTTTAGAGGTTTTATCTTTTTGTTTACGATTTTTAGGGATTTCATTTTTTTTGAGGTTTTTAAGGATTTCATAGGATTTTTTATGGGTTTTAGGGGTTGTTTTTTCTTTTGAGGTATTTATGGATTTTTTATAATTTTTATGGGTTTTTTGGTTTTTGAGTTTTTAATGGTTTTTAGGGTTTTTAGGGATTTTATATTTTTTGGGGATTATAGGTATTTTCTACGTTTTTTATGTTTTTTAAGGGTTTTAGTGTTTTTTAACATTTTTAGGGGTTTAAAGGGTTTTTATATTTTTAGTAGTTTTTTAGGGTTTTATTGGTTTTTATGGGTTTTTAGGGATATTTACGGTTTAAAGAAGGTTTATGGTCTTTAGGGACTTATGTGTTTTATGGTTTTAGATTTTCTTTGTTTTTAGGGGTTGTAAGTGTTTTGGATTATTAATGTTTAATTGGTGTTTTTTAGGTGTTATAGGATATTTTATTTTATTTTAATGATTTTTAGCACTTTTTATAAATTTTATGTTTTTAGGGTTCTAAGGATTTTGAGGGATTTTAGGGTTTTGTTTTGGTTTTTTTGCATATTTATAATTTTTTGTACTTTTACGGTTTTTATCCTTTTTTAGGTATTTAATGGGGTTTATGTGTTTTTAGGTTTTAAGAATTTATTTGGGGTTTTTAAGGATTTCAGTGTTTTTTACATTTTTATGGATTTTATTTCTTTTTCTGGATTTTTATTGTTTTTAGGGATTTTTTGTTTTTTAGGATCTCTTTTGGGGTTTTATGGTTTTTTAGGGTTTTTAGAGTTTTTTAGGTTTTTTAATTTTTTATATGGTTTTATTTTTTTCTTAGAGGTTTTCATGGGTTTTAAGGTTTTTTACTTTTTAATGGGTTTTTAGGGGGGTTAGGATTTTTATGGTTTTTATGGTTTTTGGGGTTTTTATGGTTTTTAGTGATTTGGGGGGGGGGGTTATATTTTTTTAATGTTTTTAGAGTTATTTAAAAAATTACATGTTTTATAATGTTTTTTAGAGTTTTTAGTGGTATTTTAGGTTATTTTTGTGTTTTTAGAGTTTTTAAATTTTTTAGGGGGGTTTTTGGGGGGTTCTTAGTGTTTTCAGGGTTTTTATCAATTTTTATATTTTTAATGGTATTTACTGGTTTAATGTTTTTATGGATTTCTAGTCTTTTTTAAGGTTTTTATGGGGTGTTTTGGTTTTTAGGGTTTTTCTAGTTTTAGGGTTTTATTAATGTTTTTAGAGTTTTTTGGGGGTTTTAGGGGTTTTAAATGTCTTTATGTTGTAAGGTTTTCTTTTGAGTTTTTATGGATTTTAGGTTTATTTATGTTTGCAGGGATATTTATGGATTTTCTAGGATTTTTATGTGTTAATAGGGTTTTAGGGTTTTCTTGGTTTTTTGGGTTTTTAAGGGGTTTTCTTAAATTTTGTAGGGTTTTAAGGTTTTTTTTGAGTTTTGAATGTTTTTATGGGTTTAAAGTGTTTTTATATCTTTCAGTGGTTCTTTTGTGGCTTTTAAGGGTTTTGGGAGTTTTAATATTTTTATAGGGGTTTATGGATTTTACTAGTATTTAGGGTTTTTATGGTTTTTTTGACTTTTTATCATTTTTTTAGTTTTTTAGGGGTTCTAAGAGTTTTTTTTTGTTTTTTAGGTTTTATTAAGGTATTTTCAGTGTTTTTAGTGTTTTTTTAATTTTTGATTGATTTTTATGGATTATTAGAATTTTTATGGTTTTTATGGTTTTTAAAGATTTTGGGATTTTATAGTTTTTAGGGATTCTAGGTTTTTGGAGGTTATCTAAGGGTTTTTTTATTTTTCAGAATTTTTATGGTTTTTTAAGTGTTTTATAATTTTTTAGGTTTTTAGGGGTTTTATGTGTTTTTAGGTTTTTAATGTCTTCTAAGGGGTTTTCAGAGTTTTTTGGGATTTTTATGATTTTAGTGATTATTAGGGAATTTTTAGTATTTTTAAGGTTTTTAGTGATTTTTTATATATTTCTGGTTTTATGGATTTGAGGGTTTTTAGGGGTTTTATGGCTTATTCATTTTTAGGTAATTTTTTAGTTTTTAGTGGCTTTGAGGTTTTCTTAGGGTTTTTTAGTGTTTCAAGGTTTTTTATATTTAGGGATTTTTTTTTGGATTTTTTAGGTTTTTAATGGGTTTTTATGTTTTTTAAGGTTTTAGAGGGTTTATGGTTTTATGGTTTTTTAGAGTTTTGTTTTTGAAATTTTCTAGGTTTTTATTTTTTTTTGAGTTTTTATGCATTTTTTGGTTTCTAAATGGGTTTTGAGTATTTTGTGTGTTTTTAGGTCTTTATGGGTTTTTGGGATTTTTATGGTTTTCTTGGTTTTTTTGGTTTTTGGATTTTTATGGTGTTTTATGATTTTTTTATTTTTTATTTTTAGGGATTTTAATTTTTTTAGGTTTGTAATATTTTTTAAGGGTTTTTTGTTTTTTGGGTTTTTATGATTTTAGTAATTTTTTGGACTTCTTTAGGATTTTTAGGATTTTTTTTTATTTTTACCGATAAGATGGGATTTATGGATCTTAGGTGTTTTAGGGGTTTTATAGTTTATTCAATTTTTTAAGATGTTTTTTTTATTTTTCTAGGGTTTTCAGGTTTTTAGATTTTTTAACGTTTTTTGGTGGTTAAAGGGTTTTTAGAGTTTTTAGTGGGTTTATGGGTTTTATGGGTTTTTAGGGTTTTTGGGATTTTAGGTGTTTTTATTATTTTTAGGTTTTTTCAATGTTTTTACTATCATTTATGATTTCCATAATTTTTTTTTATTTTTAGGTTTTCTAGGTGTTTTAAGGTTTTTATAGTTTTCTAGGGTTTTTAGTGTATTTATGTTTTTTTATAATTTCATGGAATTTTAATGATTTAAGGATTTTTATGTTTTTGAGTGGTTCTATGGATTTTGAGGGGTTTAGGAATTTTATATTTTTAATGATTTTTTGGGGTTTTATAATTTTTTAGATTTCCTTGGTGTTTAATGTGTTTTTATGTTTTTAGGGATTTTTCAATTTTTTGCATTTTTAGGGATTTTTTATGATTTTTTAGGGATTTTATTATTTTTAGGGTTTATGATTTTTGAGGCTTTGGGGTTTTGGGGGATTTTAGAGTTTCTACGGTTTTTAACTTTTTTAGGAGTTTAAAGGGTTTTTATATTTTTTAGTAGTTTTTAGGGTTTTCATGGGTTTTTAGGTTTTTTATGGTTTTTAGTGGTTTTAGGGTTTTTTGAATTTTTTGGAGTTGGAAAGGTTATTTAAAAAATTTTAGGTTTGGGGGGGTTTAATATGTTTATGGTTATTGATTTTTTTATCCTCTTTAGTGGTTGAAATGGTGTATAGAAATTTTAGTGTTTTTAGGGGGGGTTTGGGTTTTTTTTGTGTTTTTGTGGTTTCTTGGGTTTTTTGGTTTTTATTCTTTTATGGTTTTTATAATTATTAGGGTTTTTAGGGTTTGTATCATTTTTAGGTTTCTTATGGGTTGTAATTGTTTTTAGGTTTTTATTATTTTTTAGGGATTTTTTTATTTTTAGGCTTTTTTTCATTTTTAGCTATTTTTATTGGTTTATAGAATATTTTCAGTTTTTTAGGGTTTTTATAAATTTTGAGGGTTTTTAGGGTGATTTGGTTTTTATGGTTTTTTTGGGGTTTTAGTGTTTTTTTATATTTTTTTTGGGTTTTTAATGTTTCTAGAGTTTTCTAACGTGTTTAAGGAATTAAAGGGGTTTTTATTGGTTTTAGTGGTTTTAGATTATTAATTTTTTGTGTTTTTTATGGTTCTTAAGGATTTTTTATTCTTTAGGGGTTTTAGGGTTCTTAGTGACTTTTAGGGTTTTTAATGTTTTTAATGTTTTTATGGGTTTTAAGTGTTTTATTTTTTAAGGGTTTGTTAGGGTTTTCGGGGTTTTTAAGGTTTTCTGTTTATAGGTAATTTTAGGGATTTTTTAGGGTTTCTATTTTTTTAGGGTTTTAAGGATTTGGGGGGTTTTAATCAATTTTTTTAGTGGTTTAATTTTTTTTTTTGGTTTTTAAGGGTTTCTTAGGTTTTTTCATGATTTTTGGGTTTCCCTAATTTTTTAATATTTTTTGTGTTGTTTTAGGATTTTTATAGTCTTCATTGATTTTAGTGATTTTAATGGTTTTTGGGTTATTTAGGGTTTTTAGTGTAGTTATTGTTTTTTTTGGGGGGGGGGGTGGGGGTTTATGATTTTTTTATTTTAAGGGTTTTTTAGGGTTTTTAAATATTTTAAATATTTTTAGGGGTTTAAAGGGGTTTTTTGAGTTTTTAGTGGTTTTTACTATTTTTAAGGGGGTTTAGGGTTTTTAATGTCTTTATGGGCTGTTTGGGTTTTAAGGGTTTATAGTGTTTTAGTGTTTTTATCTTGTTTTATTTTTTAGGGGTTTTAGTTTTTTATGTTTTTAGAGTTTTCTTAGGGTTTTTCAATGTTTTTAGTTTTTTATTGTTTTTTGGGATGTTTAGGGATTTTTAGGATTTTTATATTTTTCAATGTTCTTATGAATTTTGAGGTATTTTAGTGTGTTTTGGGTTTTTTTATTATTTTTAATATTATTTTTGGGTTTTTATGGATTTTAAGTGTTCTTAGTTTTTTAAGGCTTTCTTAGTAGTATTCAGTGTTTTTAGGGTTTTTTATGTTTTTTATTTATTTTTAGTGTTTTTAAGGTTTTTTATAGTTTTTATGGTTTTTAGTGTTTTTAAGGGTTTTGGGGTTTTCAGGGTTCTTAGGGTGTCTATGGTATTTTTGGGTCTTTAGGGGGTTCATCAGTTTTTTAGGGTTTTTAAGTTTTTTTAGTTTTTTTAATGTTTTTAGGGGTTTAAAGGGTTTTTAGAGTTTTGGGTGTTTTTATGGTTTTTTGGTATTTTATAAATTTTCATGGTTTTAGAAGTTTTTATTGGTTTTATAGGTTTTTTGGTTTTTTATGGTTTTTTCGGGTTTTTTGGGTTTTTTTTGGTATGTTTAGGGTTTTTATGTGTTTTTTTTATTTTTAGGTTTGTAAGTGTTTTTTGGTTTTTAAGATATTCATAGGGGGTTTCTAGGTTTTAGGTTTTTATAAATTTTTAATTATTTTCGGGGATTTCATTGGATTTCATAGTTTTCATAATCTTAAGTGATTTGAGGTTTTTTAGGTATTTAAGAATTTTTAGGGGTTTTAGGGTTTCAAATGTTTTTTTTGGGTTTTTAGCTATTTTAACTGTTTTTATGACTTTAGGATTTTCTTAGTTTTTTTCATGACCTTTATGGTGGTTTACATTTTATAATTTTTAGGGAATTTTTAGGAATTTTAGTGTTTTATGGGTTTTAGGGTTTTTTAGGGTTTTTACAGTTTTTATGGTTTTTATGGTATTTTGGGTTTTTAAATTTTTTTTTGATTATTTAGGGGTTTGAAGGTTTTTAAAATATTATTAATTTTTTTAGGTGATTAAATGGTTTTTAGAGTTTTAATGTATTTTTTAGGATTTAATGGGTTTTAGGGCTTAAAAATGGTTTTTACGATTTTTAGGGTTTTTTGGGAGTTTAGAATATTTTTAGGATTTGTAGGGGTTTTAAGTGTTTTCAGGTTTTTAAGGTTTTCTTATAGTTTTTCGTAATTTTAGGGATTTATGTTTTCAGGGACTTTATAAATTTCTTAATATTTTTTGTAGTTTTTTAGGGTTTGGGGGGGGGGGATTTAGTGTTTTTTGGATTTTAGTTTTTTTTAGTTTCTATGGTCTTTAAGTGTTTGTAAATTGTTTTTTAAAAATAGTGGTTTAAAGGGTTTTTAGTGTTTTTAGTGTGTTTTTTGGGTTTTTATTGGGTTTTAGGATTTATTTTAATGTTTTTATGGTTTTTAGAGGCTTTTAGAGTGTTTGGGGTCTTTTAGTTTTTTTCATTTTTTAGGGTTTTTATAGGATTAAATTTTTTTAGGTTTTTAAGGTTTTCTTAGTGTTTTTCCATGTTTTATGGTTTTTTATCTTTTTATATATTTTAATGATTTTTTAGAAATGTTCTTATTTTAGGTTTATTAGGTACTCTGAAGGGTTTTTTTTTTTTGGTTTTGTAGGGTTTTTAATTTTTTTATTTATTTTTTGGTATTTTTTAGTATTTTTATTGTTTTTTGGGATTTTAGGGTTTTTGGGGATTTAGGATTTTTGGGGGTTTTAGGGGTTTTATGGTTTTTCATGTTTTTTAACAGTTTAAGGGATTTTAAGAGTTTTTAAAATCTTTTAGGGTATTATATGGGTTTTTAATGATTTTTAAGTTGTTTAGGGTTTTTTGTGTTTTTGGTGTTCTTTATGTCTTTTAGGTTTTTTAGAATTTTTTAGATTTTAAAGGGTTTTGAGTGTTGTTAGGTTTTATGGTTTTCTTAGGGGTATTCATGGTTTTAGGATTTTTTCCGTTTTATGGATTTTTGTGGATTTTTTAGGATTTTTATGGGTTTTAGGTTTCTTAGGGATTTTTTGGTGTTTTAGGATTATTTAGTGTTTTATGGATTTTTATTTTTTTTTGTGTTTTTTCGGTATTTAGTATTTTTTTAGTGGTTTAGGTTTTTTATGGTTTTCTTAGGTTTTTTCATAGTGTTTTTATATTTTTATTAATTTTTAATAATTTTTTTTTGATTTTTATAGTTTTATGGTTTTTAGGGTTTTGAGAGTTTTGTGGGTTTTAGGATTTTTAGGGATTTATGGTATTTTAGGTTTTTAGTTTTTTTTAGTTTTTTAGGGTTTTAAGGATTTTAAGAGTTTTTTTATTTTTTAGGGGTTTAAATAGATTTTAAATTTTTCTGTGTTTCTTAGGATATTTATAGGGATTTATTCTTTTTTATGGTTTTTTGTGTTTTTAGTGGTTTGATGGTTTTTATGGGGTTTAGTGTTTTTCATGGATTTTTAGGGGTTTTTGAAATTTTTGGGGTTTTAGGGGTTTTAAGTGTTTTTATGTTTTAAGGTTTTTTTAGGGTTTTCTAGGGTTTTTAGGATTTTTTATGTAATTAGTTAATTTTTGGTATTTATTAATATTTTATGGTTTTCTATGTATTTTATGAATTTTTAGGGTTTTTAGTGTTTTTTGGGGTTTTAGGGTTTTTATGGTTTTTTGGGTTTTTTTATTTTTTAGGGGTTTTAATATTTTTTGGAGTTTTTTAACATTTGTAGAGGTTTAAGTGGTTTTTAGAGTTTTTATTTTTTTAGGGAGTGATATGTTTTTAGGGTTTAATATGGTTTTTAGGGGGTTTTAGGGTTTTTAGGGGGTTTAGGGTTTTTATGGTCATTTAGGGTGTTTTATCATTATTTAGGTTTTTATGGGGTTTAAGTGTTTTTTGGTTTTTATGATTTTATTAGGGTTTTTCAATTATTTTAGGGTTTTTATTCTTTTAGGGATTCTTAGAAATTTTTTACGATTTGTATGGATTTTGAGGGTTTTTTTTGGATTTTGAGGGTTTCAATGGGTTTTTAGCATTTTTTGGGTATTCAGGGGTTTTATGGGTTTTAACTGCTTTTAGAACTACAATGTTTTCTTAATTGGTTTTTAGTTTTTAGAGGGTTTTATGTTTTTAGGGATTTTTTGGGTTTTTCTAGGATTCTTACGGTTTTGGTGGTTTTTGGTATTTTGAGGTTTTTGGGTGATTTATTGTGTTTTTAGGGTTTTTATGGGTTATTTGGGTTTTTAAGAGTTTCTAATTTTTTTAGGGTTTTTAAGGATTTTAATGTTTTTAAAGGTTCCATGGGGTTTTATAGTTTTTAGAAGTTTTTTATGGTTTTTATGGGTTTTAAGGGTTTTTTAATATTTTTGAAGTTTAAACATTTTTAAGGTTTTTTAGTGTTTTAAGAGTTTTATCTTTTTTTTGGTTTTTAGGCGTTTTAAGCGATTTTAGGTTTTTAAGGTTTTCATAGGTTTTTTCTAGGTGTTTAGGGTTTTTTATGTTTTGTGAAATTGTAAGATATTTTTAGATTCTGTGGTTTTTATGGTGTTTAGGGATTTGAGGTGTTTTAGGGATTTTGATGGTTTTCAGCATTTTTTAATTTTTTTGGGGTGGGGGGAGTTTATGGGTTTTTTTGGTTTTTTGGTTTTTTTTGGGTTTTTTAGGGTTTTAAGTATTTTTAGAGTTGTTTAACATTTTTAGCGGTTTTAAGAGTTTTTAGTAGTTTTTTAGAGTTTTTATAGGATACTAGGGTTTTAGGGTTTTTAGGGTTTTTAGGATTGTTAAGGGTTTAAGGGGTTTTGTGTTTTTAATGGTTTTCATTTTTTTAGGTTTTTACTATTTTGTTATTATTTTTTAGTATTTTTTATGTTTTTATTGATTTTCATATCTTTTTTAGTATTTTTTTTTTGAGTTTTTATGGTTTTTAAGTATTTTGAGGGGTTTTATGGTTTTAAGGGATTTTTTTTTATGTTTTTTAGGGGTTTTAATATTTTTTAAGTTTCCTAACATTTTTAAGGGTTTAATGGGGTTTTATAGTTTTTAGTTTTTTAAGGTCTTTTATGGGTTTTTTGTTTTTAATGTTTTTAGGGGTTTTATGGTTTTTTGGATTTTGGGAATTTAAATGTTTTTTTACGGTTTTTAGTGGTTTTTTAATTTTTTAGGGGTTTTATGTGTTTTTATATGTTTAATTGTTTCTTAGGATTTTCAGGGGTTTATGGTTTTTACTTTTTTACTTATTTTAGGTGTTTTTTAGGATTTTTATGGTTTTTATGGTTTTAGTGATTTTGAGGGTTTTGATAATTTTTATGGATTTTAGGGGGTTTTAGGATATTTTTTATTTTTAGGTTTTTAGGGGTTTGATGAGTTTTAGGTTTTTAAGGTTTTACTAGGGGTTTTCAGGGGTTTTCGTGTTTTTTACATTTTTATGTGCTTTTAGGTCTTTTTTAGTATTTTTATGGTTTTTAGGGTTTTTGATTTTTTTAGGGGTTTTGGGATTTTTAAGGTTTTTATAGTTTTTTTGGTGTTTTAGGGTTTTTTTGGATTTTATAGGGTTTTTAGAGTTTTTAAAAAAAATTGGGTGTTAAATGGGTTTTTATAGTTTTTGGTGGTTTTTAGTTTTCTTGGTGGTTTTTTATCATTTTTAAGATTTTTTAGAGGTTTTAATTTTTTTTATGTTTTTATATTTTTTTAGGGTTTTTAAAATTTTTATGGATTTTTAACAATTTTTAAGGTTTTCTAGGGTTTTTAGGGATTTTGATGGGTTTTTCTTGGTTTTAGGGTTATTAGTGTTTTTATAGTATTTTTGTTTTTATGGTTTTTTTTATTTTTTTAGGTTTTTAAAGGTTTTTTAAATCATTTAGCGGTTTAAAGGGTTTATAGAGGTTTTAGTGGTATTAAGGTTTTTTTATTTTTTTGGTATTTAGTTTCTTTAGGGTTTTATGGTTTTTAGGGTTTTATGTTATTTTAGGGATTTTTTCATTTTTTTGGGTTTTAGGTGTTTATAGGTTTCTATGGTTTTCTTATGTTCTTTAGGGTTTTAGAGTTTTTTTCATTTATAATGATCTTTTAGTATTTTCATGTTTTTTTTTGGTTTTATAGGGTATTTAGGGATATTTTATGTATTTTGGAGTTTTTAGGGTGTTTAAGGTTTTTTGGATTTTTTGGGTTTTTTGCGTTTTTTGGTTTTTTAGGGGTTCAAAGTGTTTTTATGTTTTTAGGAATTTTCAGGGTTTTTTGCGATTTTATGGTTTTTTAGGTTTTTAAGGAAATTTTGGGATTTTTTTGGATTTTTTGTTTTTCAGGGATTTTAGGGGGTTTGATGGGGTTTAGGGTTATTTACGGTTTTTAGGATTTTTATTGTTTTTTTGGGGTTTTAGAGTTATTAGTGGTTTTTAAGTAATTTATGTGTTTTTAGGGTTTTTTATTGTTTTTATGGGTTTTATGGTTTTCAGGGATTTTACGGGGTTTTATGGTTTTTTACAGGTTTTTGCATTTGGAATTTTTTTGGGGGTTTTATGTTTTTTTATGGTTTTTTTAGGGTTTTAAGGGTTTTGGGTTTTTTTAACATTTTTAAGGATTTTTTGGCAAAGAAGATGCGAGGGTCGGGCTATTCCCGACCCCCCCCCCCCAATTATTATAAAGAAAAAGAGACTCAGTAGACAAGGGAGGGAAGGGGTCAATCGACCCACACCCAAAAACCCTTAACGACCCAAGACAAAAGACCAAAAAAAAAGAAAAATCAAGAACAAAAAAAGAAAAAAAAAACAAGGGAAAGCAGCCACCACCATCATCCAGCGTCCCAGCATCCAGCACCTTGCAGCATGCAAACTCAATAAACCAGCATCCAGCACCTCCCAGCCAATCAATAACCAGTGCAGCAAATATCTATCACCACCAACAGCACCATTTCAAACCACCACAACCATTCACCACCAGAAAAATAGACCACAACACCATCCAGCCAACCAGCACCAGAACAGCATCCAGCACCAACACCAAAACATCACAGCCACACAGCATAACCATCCCATCCGATCAAGCTCTACCCAGACAACCATTCCATCAAACCAACTCGCCAGCACCCACATCAAATCAAATACTCCATTGCATGTCAAAAACCAGTGCATAGAACAACAACCAAAGACCATAAGCAGCAGCAAGAGACAGAGAATCAGAAGAAGAACCAAAGCATCACTCCTCCAAGCAACAGGACCTGAACCTAAGCACACCAAGCCATACCTGCAGCCGACATCGAACCAGGAAGACATTTGAGGGTCCAGAAGCTTGACAGGGTTGACACCGTGCCCTCTAGATCTGGCGCAAGGCAAACGAAACGGAGGAGCCCTGCAGACAAGTCGGCGTCGGGACCACCAGATCTGCAACTGATCAGGAGTTGGAAGGGGGAGCAGCAACCGAAGCCGGGTCTCAAACCAGGCACGCCAGAAGCCGACTGGTGACCTTGTGCCGGGAGGGGGAACCTTCGTTGCAATGAAACTGGGTCCCGAAACAAGGCACACTAGAAGTTCGGAACGAACCTGAAGAACGAGAGGGTAACCTTCGCAGCATTTCGGAACCCAAAACCAGGCACCAAGAAGCAAGATCAGGAGGTGGGACGCGCATCGGGCAAGCCGGGAAAGATCCCCCCATCCGAAGACCCAACGCATCAGATCTAGAGAAATATGGGTGCGACCAAGCCACCACCGCACCGACCAGAACATGCAAAGCCAACACCAGCAGTTTCCTAGCCGAAGCGGGACAGGAAGCACCGAGGTCGGACCTCGCCGGAGGAGGAAGGAGGAAGAAATTAGAGGAAAACATAGGCAGCGCGAGGAGGAGAAGAGATCTGCCGCTCAAAGGCCCTAAGGATTTTTTGGGTTTTATGGGTTTTATGGATTTTTTGGGTTTTAGGGTTTTCTATAGTTTTAGATTTTTATGGTTTTTTGGGTTTTTAGGGTCTTTTTGAGTTTTTTAGGGTTTTTCAATTTTTTTAATTTTTTTATGGTTTTCAAGGGGTTTTAGAGTTTTTAGTGTGATTTAAGGGTTTTTATATGGTTTTATTTTTTTTAAGGTTGGTAAGGGTTTTATGGTTTTTAGGTATTTAGGGTTTTATAAGTTCTTTAGAGTTTTTTAGGTTTTTTATTTTTGTAGGGATTTTAAGTTTTTCTTGGTTTTAAATTTTTTCATAGGCATTTTTAGGGGTTTTGGGTTTTTTACATTTTTTTAATTTTTTTTTGGGATTTTTAGATTATTATAGGTTTTGGGGTGTTTAAGAATTTTTGGGGTTTTAAGCTTTTTTGGGTTTTTTCGTATTTTGGTTTTTTAGGGGTTTTTTTTGTTTTCTGGTTTTTATGGTTTTTGTAGATTTTTTTAACAATTTTATGGATTTTAAGAGTTTTAGTGGGTTTTTGGGTTTTGATGGGTTTTTAGGGCCTTTTATGGTTTTAAGGGTTTTGTGGTGTTTAGGGTAAGGAAGATGTGAGGGTCGGGCTATTCCCGGCCCCCCAAAATTTATTAAGAAGAAAAAAGACACAGCATACAAGGGAGGGGGGGTCAAACGACCCACACCTAAAAACCCTTCACATCAAAGACCCGAAAAAAGAAAATCAAAAAAGAAAACAAAAACAGAGAAAAGGACACAAAACAAAACACAACAACCACGTCCACACATCTTTTCCAGCCAACAACAGCATCCCGCACCAATACCAAACATCACAACCAAGCAGCAGAGACAACACGTCCAATCTAACCATCCCCAACAGAGTCCACGCATCATGTCCATCCAACACCAGCATCCAGCAGCACCACATTCAATCATTACAGCGACACAGAAGCAGCAAACTATCCAAACCAACCATCCCCAGTAACCAGCCGCACCAAATCTGACATCGCAGCTAATCACAACCACCAACATCAAGCCAAGGCACAAACACCACAACCAAACACGACCATCATTACCTCCCAGCAAATAGGCAACATTAGTCCCAACCAAGCAATAAACAACATCCAGTAGTAGCAAAAACTAGCTATTCAGTGATACTAGGAACCATAACTTCAATTCCTCCCAGTTAAACAGTATACCTCATTCAACATCACAAATTCCAGCAGCCATCACCGGCTCTCCAAGCAATTTTATCACCAGCAGCATAGAGTCACCACCACCAGAATCATAAGCACCACCTTCATCACATCTTATCCAAACAACAGTTATAAGCCATCCCAAAAACATCCGTGAACCAGCACCTCTTACAGCGTTTTCCGGAAATTAGTGTTTTTACATTTTTAGGGATTTTTAGGTCTTTTAGTATTTATATGGTTTTTAGGGATTTTGATGGTTTTAGTATTTTTTAGGGTTTTTCGGGGTTTTATGTTTTTTTTGTTGTTTTAGAGTTTTTTGAGTTTTTTAGGGTGTTAAGGGTTTTTAGAGTTTTAAACATTTTTAAGGGCTTAAATGTTTTTAGATTTTTGATGGATTTTTAGTGTTTTTATGAGTTTTTAGGGGTTTTATGGTTTTAGGGGGTTTTAGGATTTTTAGGGTATTTTATGGTTTTTAGGGTTTTCAGAATTTTTTATTTTTAGTGGTTTTTAGAGTTTTATTATTTTAAGGTTTTGTTACTGGTTTTCAAGGTTTTTAGAGTGTTTATGTTTTTAGGGATTTTATTGTATTTTTTTTGTTTTTTGGGTTTTTTTGGATTTTGAGGGTTTTAAGGGTTTTTAGTGATTTTTAGTGTTTTAGGTTTTTAAGGATTACTTAATGTTTTATGAGGATCATGTCACCCATGAGAATCGAGGGTTTGCAGGTGGATTTGATGAGGAGGGGGAATGTGCATGATTTCACAGGACCCGTTGTGAGGTGTTGGTAGCCCAATGACAAGGTTGTGGACCAAGAGAATGAATGAGATGTTAGATGAGTTAATCAAATAATTATAAGAATATTCCCAATACCATTTCATTAGGGAAGAATATAGGCCGATATTAACATTAATTAAGACCCAAAAAATCTTTTAAAAACCCATACCATGGTGTGCTATGAATTTCAAGCCCACCCCACCATGGAATCTTCAATGTTAAAAGTGGTGGGATAGTTGTCTTTACTTTCCAAAAGGGTGTTCTACTTGTCCCTTATAGTCATAGGCATGTGAGAAATCTTTCAAAAGCATCATTAACGATTTTTTCCTTATGGAAATTCTTGTAGACTTTTGTATCTCTTTTTGGCAATAAATATCCCCCATGTACTCTTTGAACATCATGAATGAAGGTAATGTTATTTTGGTGAGTTTTTCTTACAGCCTTTGTGTTCTTAGTTAGTTACTAACTTATCAAAGTATCGGTTATCCTTTGTGGTTATTTTTACTATAGTTCTTAGAGACAAGCTCTATTTGGGTTTTATCTTTACTAACTCTCTCCTTCTTCCTTAATTCAACCATTTATATCCCTTCTCAAGTGCTTTATTATAGAGATCCTAGTTATCATCTAATGAACATTAAACAAGGTTCCTTGGAAACTTCCTAGTGGTTATAGGATCATGTATCATTTGGTATCATAGCCCAATTTCAAGAAACTGGGTTCATATTTTTATCCCGTTTTTCATATTCTTTTGTCATTTAATTGAGCCGACATCAATTATGGCCAATTTTGTTCTTCACCGATGTACATAATTTCTTCATAATTTTTGATGTACAATATATCAATCCTATAGTTGAGAACCTCATCTTTCTTCTCCATCAAGAATCACATAAATCATTAATATAAAATTTATGATACAATGAGTTCAAATTTTGTGATGAATTCTTCAATTTTAAAACTGTGTAAGTAGCACCACTATTTTCTGGAACATAACCCTTTATTTATGTATTTTAGGTTTATAAAATGATTATGTTAAGTTTTTTGAGTCTCAAATTATATTATTATTGTTTTAAATTATTTTATGGAGTTTCATGTTATGATCACAGTTATTAGAAATAGTGTAAGACCTCTAAGAAACTGTGAAATTTAAATAGTGGACACCGGGGAGGTGTATAGTAAGGCTCACTATTTTTCAAAATAGTTTAGATTTCCAATAGAAATTGTGAAATTCTGGATATTGTGGTATATCATGGTTGGTAAAAGGTTTGTAAAACTATGTGAACCAATGTTGTGAGGTGTGTTTAGAGGCAGTGGATCATGCACAGTTAGTACATTGTTTTCCTAATCGTGAATCCTAACCATGTACTATGGAGAATTAGATCTGAAAATTTTGGATCTAATCTGATTAACCACCTAAACCACTCATTTTTTTTTTCTAAATAGTCTATAACATGAATTCCTCGTCCTCCCTTGTAAATAGAGAAAATTATTTTCAATTTGGGAGTGATTCCTAGGAGAATACAAGTTTTTTGGAGACACAGATTCGTTGTTAAGTGATTTTTCTTCATCGTTTTCATTAGATCTCTTATTTTTCCCTCTTTTGGAATCATAGATCTTGTTCATTGGGTATATATTCATGTTTTTTTGTTGATATTGATGGGATAGGACTTTGTTTTGTTAAATGGGAACAAGATCTAAGTTGGATTCTTGAAGATTTAAGCAGGTTTGTTAATGTTATTGTGTCATTATTCATTTTTAATTAAGATTGAGTGGTGGGAATATTCTCTCCCCACTCCTCTTGAATAGAACTGGAAGTCTTGATTTTAATTTGATTTAATTTCTTGAAATTTTTGTGAAAATAGTTTCATCATTTAATGGAATTATTTTTTGAATTATGGTTTTCGAAATCATGGGAATTTGATGACTTTTTTGAAAATTGTTCTTTTTTTATTTTGAAATTATGATTTTCATATTTTCATTAGTTTATTAACATAAAGTATTTGTTGAAATTATTTTATTGAAATGGTTTCATATTATTTCGGCATAAAAGTTGTCCATGAGTTGAATGGGATGGATAATGGTCATGAAGTACCACCATCAATGGGACAGAATATGAATGTGAAGTTCCTCCATTAATGGTAACACCAATCTTGTGTGTTTGTGTGTTTTTGTTGAGAATGTGTGTGGACATTGGAATTTTAATTCTAAATCATAATCTAAGAAATGGTTAAAATATTTATTGATGTTCATTGAAATTTTATTGTGATGGTTATTATTGTATTCTTCAAGAAAATGGTTTTGAAGGCTTGTTGGATTGTTTTCCTTGGAAAAATATATTTTTAGATATAATCTACTATATTTTTTTTTAAATATTTTGTATAAATGACCTAACATGTTCAATCCTAGTGGCCTTAGTTGGAAGTTATTATAGAAATCCTACTGAGTTTTATACTTCCCCCCTTAATGGGAACTATGGTGAATTTGCATATGTTATATATCGGGACATAGGTAAAGGAAAGGAATCCTAATTATTTAGCGATACTTCATTATACCTTGTTTTAGGCATGTGAATTGGGATCTTGGACCATATTGGGAGTTTCTGTTGGTGTGTTTGGTGTCTTTTATTTTTGTTATCATTTGGTTTCAATGGTTATGTAACATTGATTATAATTGTAATATGATATTGTATTTTGGTTTAGTCTAGTATTCGATTGTTTTTTTGTACTCAATAATCATTAAGAATATTGGTTATTATGGTTATGATTGGTTTTTTCTTTTTATATTAAAATATAATATCATCCCCCATTTATTTATGAGGCCCCTTGAATTTATTTCTAGACTTTGGTGTCTTGGGGATATCACATAAGGCCTGGTATCTCCCCCTTCACTTCTCAAGCCAATTAAGAGTGGTAGGATGTCATAAATGGTATCATCTTATCCATTCCGTGACTTTGAAATAATATTTTTGTATCTCTTATGATGGTATAATGTATATGTGATTTTTAGAACATGAAATTTAAAGCACAAAAACGCATAGCTAACCTCTTTATATTGAAACTCAAGTTATAGGGGAGTTGGTTACATGAGTGTTTTGAGACTCTTATAGGAGTTTTCACCTCATCGTTGTGGGTTTAGCTGATTAGAATATCCTGACATGCATTGATTGAAATAATGTTCCACTAATATTATATAATTCATTTATATTAATGAATTATTATTTGGTGAATTTTTTTTTTTATTTTTAAAAATAGTTGGAAACGTTTTGATTTTCAAAATAATCGTGGCATTTTCAATAATGGTTTAAAAGTGGAAATTGTTATGTTTTGGAAATCCTTGTTGTGATGTGAATGATGTGTAAAATTTTAAATTTTTATGCCTTCATTTTCTAGAGAGTGATAATAAATGGTGTTTTTATTCAGTTATAGTGAATGGTGTCAAGTAGGCAACATAGAAACCAACTGGAAGAGGTTGTTGAGAATGTGGTTTCACCTGAGCGAAGGGTGAACCAACAGTTGGTTTAGAGTATTATCTAGTAATTTCAGGTCATTAAAGGAGGGAACTTAAACAATGAACCAGGGTAAGTGGATCAATCAGTTCAGTTCTAAAATAGAATCCACCCATCTTTCTGGGTGATTTAGAATAGAAAAATGAATAATTTTGGATATATAGGATGAATTGAATCTTTTATTTCCTTCGAAAACTAGTTGAGATGAAGCTGAAGTTATAAATGTAAATGTTGGAAGATCCTCCACACTAGTGGTGGTATTTTGCAGTTAAGTTTAAATTTGACCAAGGAATGTGAATAACCATTGTGAAGTTTTTATAGATTTTTTTTGTATTTATTAACAATAATATTTTGTAAATAAAGTTTTTTGAAAAATATGTGAAAGTTTCATAATTTTAAAACCCAAACATAAATGGAAGAAATGTTTTGTTTTTGAGAAAGTTTTTTTTTGAATTCAAAGGATCAGACTGAGCATCATCGAATATAGAGTATCTGACTGAGTAGAATATATCACAGAAGTTGTCGGAAATTAAAATTTTTTTATCATATGCTTCATCAATCCCAGATCCATTGGAATGAATTTCAAGATATTTTGGACACAGTCTTTGTTAGATAGAATTTACTAATTTATAAAGTCATAATTTTTTTAACATGTTGAATAAAGACAGTGATATCACGAGTTATAAAGTTCTTAAACATTATAACCATAAGACAGAAGATGCTTTCCTATTTTTAATTCCCAAATATCATAAGTTTTATGTTTCACTTGTAATTCAATACTTTTGAAAAAAAATATGAGAATAGGTGTGGCCAATTGTATTGAGTATTGGTTAGAAAGAAATAAGGTGTTTAAAGTAAGGGAATCCACAATACATTCCTATGTAACTAAGATGGTTCTTTTCCAATATTGAAGTGATTATAAATTATTAATACTCCCATGATAAAATATTTTTAGGAAAAGGATGAATTTTAAAGATTGTATCAATTATAGGAATCAAGAAAAATTTTCCATTAGATTTGGATGTACCAGGAACAAAATATTCTTATCACCAAGGGATTAAATTACATCAATAACATTAATTTTTCCAGTAGTTAGGTGTTAGGAAACTCTCATTTGGGAAATTTTGTTATTTGGTAAAAATAAAAAACATGAGTATTTTTTTTACAAAAGGTGGGTTATAAACATTTTTAATGAAATTTGTCAAACATATCAAAATGGGGAGATTAAAAAACATTGTTGATGTTTTGTTTTAACACTTTTTTTTGTATTTGTTGACAACTAATAGTTTTTAAAAGATTTTTTTTTTTGAAAAATTGATCAATGTTTCTTAATGTTATAACCCATAAATAAAGGAGGAGAAAAGTTTTTTTAGAATGATGTTTTCTAAACACATAGGAATAGATTGAGCATCATAGAATTCCAAGTATCAGACTGATCAGCACTGGTTGTAGAAGTCATCATAAAATTAAAGTTATTGATCCGACACATCATCCATCTTAGATCCCTCAGCATGAAGTTTAATAACTATCCTACATGATGATTTTTTGAAATAATTTTCTGAGTCAGAAAGTCATAATTTTTTTAAGAGGTTGAATTATGATAATGATTTAATGATTTAAAAAGTTCTTAAACATTATAACATTAAGTTAGATGATTATTTTCTAGTTTGTAATTCTCAAATATCATAAGTTTTATGTAACACTTATGATGAAATACATATGACAAAAATTGGGAGAATATCTACATCGAATCATATTAATTTTTTATTGTAAATAAATATGGTGATAAAAGTATGTAAAGTCATAATACTTTAATTTCCATGTTGGATGGTGATTTTCAAATATTAAAGTTCTCATAAATCATGAAATCACTCATGATAAAATATTTTAATGAAATTGAGGAATCATAAAGATTTTGTCAGTTCAAGGAATCATGGAAAAGTTTTCTTTGGATCAAGAAGTACAGGGAACAAAATTTTTCATAAGTTTGAATGATTTATAGCTGATGAGTTCTAATGAATTTCAGAGTTTCAAAGTGTAGTTTTCATATTAATGATAATTCCATCGTTATAAGGATTACATTAGACTAAAGCTAAGGAAGTTCCATCAGACTTATTATGAGAAGGAAATTGAATCGGACTGACTCTATAAAGGATAGTCAATTAGACTGACTCTAAGGAGGAAATTCAATCATACTGACTCTGATTAGGAAATTCAGTTAGACTAACTTTGATAAGGAAATTTAATCAAACTAACTCTGAGAAGAAATATAAATCAAAGTAACTATGAGAAGGAAAGTTAATCTGACTAACTATGATGAGGAAAGTCAATTCAGAATGATTTCAGTAATTTACCTTGTATTGAATAAATTTTAATAATTCTAGGAATATTGATTATAGATAAGAATCGAGAATATTCTAGAATATTAGTTAAGAGTTGAAGTGGACAAACTTGAAATTCAAAAATGTGTAGATCTCGAAGTTTTTTATTTTGAGTAAGTAGGAAAAGTTTCTCAATTTCACACCTTTACCATTCTGGGATGACTATAAATAGATTCATAGTACATTTTTACTTTTAAACCATTTCACATTCAGAAGTGGATGATAACTGTAGATTTTGAGTAAGAGATACTTTTTTGGATAGAGAACTCGTTATAAGATTAGACAGTTGAAAGTTTTCTTACATGACTAAGGAATATCAAAATAAGGAAGAATATATTGCATAGCTGAGAATAGTTTTAGATGTGTAGTTTGAGATGAGGTTACATCGTAATAATTTAATCATAATTATTTCATCATAATGATCCAATAGGACTAAGGAAATAATATTTAGGTTCATCAGACTAAGGTTCTGGAAATAGTTTGTGGGGAAAACGTTTTTGTGATCTTTTCTTTTATGAATCAATTGTTTGTAATAAAACTTTGTAAAATAGTGTTAGTTAGTATAGTTATTCCTATCAAGAGATATAAGGTGTCTAACTGAAGTTTACACAAGTTGTATTCATATATTCATTACAGTGAATTTCTATAGACCCATGAAAGTGGCCATGGAAATGATGTAAGTTGTCACACTAAGGCCTAACATTAAAAATATATTATTCTTTAATTTATTTACAACTTTTTTATAAATGATTATTTACTATAATATGATTAGGTAATTAAATTTAACATGTTTTATGAGTTATGTTTTTAAAATCATTGAAACTTATAAAAAGTTAACAGCTGATTCACCCCCCCCCCCCTCTAAGTTGTTATTAGATCCATTGGAACATCAAAATGACATGGGAAGATTTTAAAGAATAGTTTAACAAAAAATTATACCCTCATACTTTTTGGATTGTAAGAAGAAAATGAATAATCTTTTTGAAGCAAGAGAACCTCACGATGATAGATTATATGGCTAAATTTATGAATTTAGTCCACTTTTCACCCAAAGCTACTGCAAGTGCATCTTTAAAGGCTTGAATTTTTCTAAATTGAGGTTGAACCTAGAGATTCGCTCTGTGAATTTTATGCTTTGAATATCATATTATAAAGATATTTTCAATAAGTAGTGTAAAAGGTGATATCTTAGGAAATATAATTGGAGGAAGCATGTTAATACCAATGGGAATTTGTGGGAACTCTGATGTTGGGAATAATCAGAAGAGGGAAACATATTTACAAGGTGGATTTATGAATCAAAATAAAATGGAGGGATCAATGAATATTCCTCATAAACCAAAGGTTACACATAATCATTTTAAATTGGTTTATCTCGATCACATAAAGTGATATTGTACAAAACCACCTAGATCATGTCCCAATTGCAATAACATGGGACATCTACAATGTTATCATCATAATTCTCCAATGTCGGGTTCTAAGGACACATATCAGGCTTCTTAGGAATCATATTATTTGATGGGTTGAGTGTAGTAGAATATATCTCATCAGTAATTCTAAGAAAGTCATGGTGATTCTAGGAATTCCATGACTCTACAACTAGTACTTCTCTATGGGATTAACTGGTTCTTTTGTGAAAATGGTATACATAACTATTATACTTTAGGTGGATTATTGTAAGACTAATAATGTTATGATAAGGAATCAAAATCATCTTTCAAACATTGATGACATGTTTGATCAACTAAGGGGAGCCTAGTGGCTCTTTAAAATTAACATTTGTTGGGGATATCACCAATTGTAGGTTTGGAAGGAGGATAACTTAAAGACAAATTTAAAAAGTTGATATGGAAATTATGAGTATACTGTTATACATTTTGGTATTATTAATTCACCAGATATATTTATGGAATTGATGAATCGGATATTAAAATGTATTTGTATTATTTTTTGGTGTTATTTGTAGATGAAATATTGGTGTATTCTAGAACAAAGGTTGAGCATGAGAAACAGTTGGTGATAGTTTTGGGTATTTTGCGAGATCATATTATTTATTCAAAAAATCAAAAGTATAATTTTTTGATACAATAGGTATGTTTCCATGGCCATGTTATCTCTAATAAAGGTGTTTTGGGGATCTAGAAATGATAGATATTGTTATCTCTTAGAAACTGCCAAAAAATTTCACTGGGGTACACAGTTCCCTTTTCCTGGAAAGTTATTTCCAACATTTTGTTTTTGAATTTTCATGACTAGCTTTACAATTAATGGATTTGACAAGGAAAATTGTTCCATTACAATGGAACAATAAATCTAAAATGTATTTTCATGATCTTAAAGTTCTCCATACAAAAGCACCGATCTCAATATTACCAGAATCAGGAAAAGGTAGTGTGTTGTATTGTGATTCTTAGAGATCTGTGTTGGGGTGTGTTCTCATGTAGATAGATCATACTGTTGCTTATTTCTCAGATATTTTACAGTTTCATGAGAAGAAAATCCCAAAACATGATTTGGAATTAGCTTTTGTGGTCCATAATTTGAATACCTGGTATAATTATATTTTTGGTGATAAATTCACGTTGGTTATAGATCATAAGAGCCTGAAACACTTTTTCTAACAAATAGATGTGAACTTCAGACAAATAATATGGATAGAGTATCTTTAATTTTTTGAATTTGACTTAATGTATACACCGGGTAAGTGTAACATTATGGAAGATACATTAAGAATAAACTCCTATATAAATTTGATGAAAGAGACTTCAAATCAATATAAGATAATGATGGTGATTTCCAACATGCACTTGGATTTTGAAGATCAAGGAAGTGTTTTTGTTTTATTTCCAGTTTATTTTATTCCAGAATTAGTAGGGTAAGTTATAGAGGCACGTACTTCTAATTATGAATTTGTTTCTATGAGGTTAAAACTGAATGGTGGGGAGACCATTGGGGGATTTAATATTGACATAAGATTAGTGTTGTGGTTTCAATATTTTATAGTTGTACCTTAGGATTAGCATGGAAAACTCCTTCATGCTTATCATCATTCAAGATAGATTGTTCATCCTAGAATAAAAAAGATATATAATACATTTAAAGCAAAAAAATTTGGGTTGTCATGAAATGAAAGGTGGCTGAGTTTTTTTAATATGTCTCACATGTCAATAAGTTAAGGCAGGTCACCAATGACCAGTGGGTCTATGAAATATTTACTAATTCCCATGTGGAAAAGGGGGGAAGATAGCTATGAATTTTTTAACAAGTCTACTAAGGATTGTTTTATAAACATGGTTCATATGGGTGATAGTGGATCATCTTACAAATTCTACCCATTTCATCCATATTCATGAATCCAATACGGTGAAGGAATTTTCAAAAAACTATATCTGATAATTTGTAAAGTATTATGGTGTTCCAGTCTCGATTGAATCTGACAGAGACCCCATTTTGAATTTATTTTTTGAAATAATTATAACAATCAATTGGGACTCAGTTTACTATGAGAGTTTTGTATCATCCACAAATAGATAGATAATTTGAAAAGGATGATTTTAAAAATCGGAGTACATTATTAGGGATTGTGTAATGTATTTTAGTGGATCATGGGAGGAGCACATGCCATTAGTGGATTTCTCATACATAAAAAGTTATCATCCCTTGATACATGCTTATTTTGAATCATTTTATAGTTGTGTTTATTGGTTGCCACTTTTTTGGGTGGAAACAGGTTAGACTTTAATGGTTATATCAAGCCTCGTTCAAGAGACATTGGAGAAGATTTATTTTATTATAAAGTGGATGGATATGGAATATAGTCATCAAGAAACATATATGGATCATCATTGACATCCATTTTTTTTTGGAGTGATCATGTATTCTTGAGAATCTCTACAAGGCTTGAGAATCATCATTTTGGGATGCATATCATGTTATATCCTTGATACATATGCCCTTTTGAGATACATTAATAGGTGGGTGAGGTGGAATATCAATTTTATTTTCGAATAAGGATCAGTTTATTGCATGATTTATTTCATGTATCTCAATTTAATAAGTATCAACCTAACCTTGAAAATGTTATTTGATGGGATTATATTGACTTGGAGCTAGATTATATGGTGTTTCATGAGCCAATAAAGATTTGAGATATGCAAGATAAAGTCTTGTGTGGGAAAATCATTGATCTAATGCAGGTTCTATGGAAACATGGATATATTCAGTAGGAAACATGGGATTGTGAAAATGAAATGATAGATAAATGGCCAAAACTCTTTAGAGAAAACTATAGTTTTCTACTTTTCAGGGATGGAATGGCTAATGGTGGAGAGAATGTTTCGCCCCCAATTTTCAGTACATAACACTTTTTTATGTATTTTAGGTATATAAAACGATTTTTTTCTGTTTTTGGAGGTTTAAGGAATCATTGATGTGTTCTTTTTATTTTATGGAGGTTCATGGTTTGAGAACGGTTAGTAAAAATCGTGTTATGCCTCTAAGAAATCATGAAACTGAAATAGTGGACACCAGGGAGGCACATGGTTAAGCCTACAGTTTAGTGAAACCATGAATATGCCTAGTAGAAAACATTAAATTCTTGATAGTATAGTATAACACAGTTGGAAAATGGGTTGTTTAACTATTAAATCCTATCATGCGAGGTGTTTGGAGGTAGTTTCTTATTCACAATTATCACACAGGTTTTCTATTTGTGTTCCCTAACCATAAACTATTGAAAATTAGATTAAAAAACATTGGATCTAATCCAATTTACCACCAAAATTAAAAAAATTTCCATTAAAGTAGACATCACAAATATTCATCTTCCTCCTAAGGAGGTGGAGACAATTCATTTTGATCTATGAGCAATTCCTTGATGAATACAAGCTTAACAACTCAAACTTTTATCAATGAAATTTCTCCCTTATTATAGTAATGTCATATAGTAATATCACATAAAATCACATTAGGAAACACAATGACAGATCATGATTTAATGACCTACTAAATTTTATGTTACCTTTAAACATAATTTTTCACTCTTGTGATTTGAATTTTGATAATCTGACATACACGGTTGTGATCAGTAAGATGTTTGGAGTCTGATAGGAAAAATTAATTTTTTTTCTGAAAGATAACATACCCTTATAAATAGTTATGTTACCCATATAAATAGTAATATAAGCCTTATAAATAGTAAATCGGCCAAGTGAATAGTAACATTACCAATGATAGTATAAATAAAATTTATCAATCCTATAAGTGACAATATTACATTATTATATTATAGATTTGGTATTTTTGTTAGCCATAAACATTTAATGAATAATTTAATAATTTGAAAGAAAATTTATTTTCATAAAATTTATTAATAAACTAGTATTTTAATGCCTTATGATTATATGATAATTTTATAAGACCTTATGTAAATTTCCAAAGTGCTTCAAAATCAGTTTTAATTTTAAAATATGTATTTTCCCATGTAAATAATGATTTTAATTCAAATTTAAATTACACATATTTAGATAATTATTTTCATAAAATGAAGTTATTTTTTTAATTCTACATGTCTAAAAAAATTTAGGGTGAATTTTTGATATTTTTCTGAAGTAATTTAATTTTTTTAATAGAGAAATTCGATAATTTACAAAATATTCTATATAAATGAATTTCTACATCATGCTTGAGTCATGGATGATGTAAATGGTCATTCGTTTGAACTCACATGACCTATTTACAGTATTTAGTCATGGAATCATCACCATTTCTTGTCTTGAGGTAAATTAGTAAACTAGTGAATTAAATATTTAGAAAACAGTCATCCCCTCCACCATAAATACCACCCCTCATGACCTCATTTCCTCACACCTCTCAAGATTCAATCCGTATCCAAATTCTATCCTACCATCTTCCTTAAACCCTATCCCATAACCAAGAGATATAGGTGTAATCCAAATACTAATCCTAGGTTCCTTGAGTAGTATCTCAAGAGGATAATTCAAGAGGAAATTAAGGTGAAGAATGTATTCAGACATAATGTAAGGGGAAATCATGAACCCAACTTTCCTTCTTTGGGTTTTCCTTATTTCATTACACTTTTAGTATGTTTATTTCTTAAAAATCACTAATTCATCATTATCTTACCTTTTTTAGGATATATATGTTTTCCACTGGAGTTTATGTCAAACACAATGTTTTCCAAAATAACTCTTCTTTCAAAAACACACATTTTACTTCTCACTCAAGGTTTATGGTTCTTGTATCAATTATGTTATTCCCTCTTTCATTTGTGAACCCAAATTTATGAATGTATTATTTATGTAATGAAACTCATTCCTTTTAATTGGTTATTTATGGCCAATATTCATATACATTCTATGTGTAATGCATGATAATGTTAACGTTATGATGTGACGGGTCCACCCATAATTGTATAGCGTATCATTGATGTTATAATGTGATGGGTGTGACTAGAATTATACAGCACTCCAATGCATTGGGAAATGTGATTAATATCATGAGTTAAAGTGCAATATACATGATCATGATGGTATCTTTTTTCAAAACTATGTGTGGGAGATAACCACTAATACATAAGGTTTCAGTTTTAAGCATTTCCACTTTTCAAGATTTTTATTAATTCTTCCTATCATGTTTATGATCTAATGCCTATGTTATGATTATAATGATTATGATCATCCCATGTTGTATTGTCTCATGTTCTTATCCTCTTACTGGGATTTTAGCTCACCCCTTATTTTTATGTATATCATTAGGTGATTACGTGTACTAATGAGAACCCCAAGGGCCAATAAGAATCTAGAGATGAAGAAATTAAATAACTGTTTATGTTTTAATTTGTAAAATTTATGTATGGTTCTAGTTTTTCCAAGAAACTAAACCTTTGGATCCTCGTGGTGTAATGTTTTTATGTGTTTTATTGTAAAAATGATGTAAAATTAATGTAAGAAAATATGGGTCTCTATAGTTGGTATCAAAGGCATGGTTTAGTTAATTTGGGAATGAGGATTATAGATCCATAGTTAAAACCCTTAGCATGAGACCAAGTACATGTAAGCACGCAATAAGCTTTTCCAAACATAGGGGTCCCATAATATATCCTTTTTGTGTAAATTTCGCAAAAAAATAAATTATTTATTCATGACTTGTTGACTTATGTTTTCTTCTAACACTTTCTATTTTCGAAAATGGGGGGAACTAGGAGAAACTAAGACACTAACCCATGCGAGGGACAATGCAGTGATTTCCCGAATGACATATCAAATTCTTTGGGAGGTGGAGTTCTATAATTCATGGATATTCTTACCCAGTTGTCTCAGGTTATGAATAATAATCTGAATAATGTGGAACGTCCTCCTTCTACTAAGAGGGAGAAAATAGATATCGAGTGTTCTATATGATAATGACCATAAATGTTTAGTGTATCTTCTAACCCACTTATTATAGAATATTGGGTGAAATCAATGGAGAAGATATTTTATGTGATTCACTATTCTATGATGGAGAAGGTGACTCTAGCTATTTATCATCATATTGGAGAGGCCGACCAATGGTGGGATTTGATTAAGAACACCAAGATGAGAGATGAAATTGAAGATATCGAGTGGGAAGACCTTAATATATTGTTTCTTAAAGAGTATTTCCCATGAACTATTCATACGAAGATGGAGATAAATTTCATAGAGCTTAATAAAAATGATGTAGAATCTGTCGCACCATACAAAGAAAATTTCATAAGGCATCCAAGGTATGCTTTGGTATTTGTTTTCAACAATGATAGAAAAATTTATATTTCCTTTAATGGTGTAAAACCACACATTTGAAAGGCTCTTGTAATTAGAGACTTTGAGAGTTAGGAATAATTCATTCAATGTTCTCTTAAAGTAGAGATGGAGCTTGGATAATGGTCCCATGACTATGGTGATAAGAAATAAATGACTGAGTTTCATGCCGGAGAATCTAATGAGAGAGGTCAAAAGAAAACCCAACCACCCATATGTTAAAAATGTTGGAATAAGATTCATAGGAACTAACTAAAAGGGTTGGATAAATTCTTCAAGTGTGGGAGAGAAGGCCACCATGCTAAAGAATGTCGAAAATACATGAAAAGGTAGGACAATGTGGCGGAAGAAAGTAGAGAACCACCCATGGTCCAATGCTACAACTGTAGAGAGTAGGGGAACTTTGAAAGCCAGTGTACTAAACCTCGAGACCTTGAGGGTAATCAGTGTTAGAAGCCACCAAACCAAAATAAATAAGAGAAGGCTTATGAAATTACAACTGTAGAAGTGAATCAAGAAAATTAAGTAATACAAGGTACACTTACTATTCACTCAATAATGGAAAAATTCTTATTTGATTCTTGTTCTACGCATTCATTTATATCTCACAATTTTTCTAGAACTATTGAATCGATGCCCCAATACCTTTAAGTAGAGATATATGTAAAAACATTAAGTTTTGCAATGATTGAAACCCAAGTGTTGGAATCTTATTTTGTTGGCGTATGTGGGAAGATTATTCCATCGAATCACTTAATACTTTCCATGGCGTAATTCAATGCTATAATGAGAATGGATTGGATCTCATTATATAGATCACATATCAACTGTCTGGAAAAGGAAATATCTTTTCATATTCCAAACCATACCATGCTACTTTACAAATGCAAGAAAGATCAGGAATCTCATTTGGAAAATACTTCAATGGTGTGGGTGTTGATTCTTGGTTAAGAGAAATACCTCGCTCAAATGGTTGAGTCAAAGGATTTGATCCATCTAGTTGAAATTCCCATCGTGAGGGAATACTTTGATGTATTTCCTAAAGAGTTACTCAGACGTCCCTCGTATTGTGAGGTAGTGTTCTCAATATAACCCATACCTGGAGATAATCCTATCTCAAAGTGTCTCTATAGGATGGATACTATCAAACATGAGGTGTTAAATAAACAGCTGTAATAGAATTTGGAAAAATGGTTCATACACCCCAGTGCATCACCTTTGGGTGCACTAGGGGTCTTTGTGAAGAAGAAGGATGGATCAATGCAGTTTTGTATTGATTATAGATAACTAAAGAAGACCAATATAAATAAAAAGTATCATCTACCAAGGATTGATGAATTGTTTGATCTACTATGATGAGATCATTACTTCTTAAAGGTGGATCTTCATTCTGTATATCATCAGCTAAAGGTGAAAGAAGATATTTAGAAGACTTATTTCCATACAAGGTATGGGCACTATGAGTTTCTGGCGATTCCCTTCGACTTACTAATGCCCCTGAAATCTTCGTGAATTTGATGAATATAGTCTTTAGAAATTACATAAACAAAATTTTGGTAGGGTTAATCCAAGATATTCTCATCTACTCAAAGAGAAATGAAGAACCTGAAGAACATCTAAGGCTTGTGTTGGTGACATTGAGGAAGGAGAAGTTGTACACCAAGTTCTTCAAGTGTGACGTTTGGATGAACCATGTCATATTCTTGGGAAATTTGAACAAAATTGAGGTAATTTTTGTGGACCCTTAAAAAGAAAAGGAAATTGAGTAATGACCTAAACCCTCTAGTGTCATAGAAATATATAGTTTTAATGGATTACATAGGTATTACCTACATTTTGTGAGAATTTTTTCACGATTTTCAAGCCCTATAACTATGTTAACATGGAAAGGGGTAAAGTATGTCTGGATGGAAGAATGTGAGTAAATCTTAAAGGAGATAAAGAGGATGTTTATCACTACATATGTACTCACATTACCACAAAGATTAGAATATTTTGTGATATACAACGATGATTCATAGAAAGGCTTTGGTTGTGTACTCCCGCAAAATGATAATGTGATAATCTATGCCTCCTGGAAGTTGAAGATCCATGAGAAGAACTACCTAACACATGATATAGAGACAGAATCTGTGATTTTTACCTTGAAAATATGGTGTAACTACCACTATGGTGAGAAGTGTGACATATATACCGATCACGAGAGCCTTCAGTATATATTCACACAAAGGGATGTCAACACACATCAATGAAAATAGATAGATCTAATCAAAGACTAATATTTCTCTATTCACTATCATCCTGGAAAGGTGAATAAGGTATTTGATGCTATAAACATTAAAGAACCTTCTACTATGTTCATGATGTAGATTAAGAAAGAACCTATCTTCATCGATATATAAAGGATGTATTTGGAAATCATAATGGTAGGGAATACATCCTACCTTCTCCAAATTATTTCCCAACCATATATCAAAGAGAAGACTAAGGAGGAACAAATAGATAATCTGGAGTTGCACAAGAAGGTGAATATATTAAAGTAAGGGAAGATGCAAGAGTTCCATATCAATGATTTAGTTAATCAGAAAGTGTATAAAGATGGAAAATATTTTTCAAGAACCATATGTAGGTCATCATTTACAGTCATTTTCATTTGAGGTGAGTGATCATGTATTCTTGATAATATCTCAAAGGCTTTGAAATCATTGTTTTGGAATGAATATCAAGGTATCGAGATCTCTTTTTAGATACTTGAATGGGTGGGTGATGTGGAATATCAATTTTCTTTTCTAGAAATTTTTGGTTTAGTACATAATCTATTTCATGTATCTCAATTTAAGAAGTATCAACATGGCCCTGACAATGTTATTCAATGGGATCATGTTGACCTAGAGTTGGATTCTATAGTGGTTCATGTACCGGTACTAATTCTAGATAGTCAAGAGATATTATTGTATGTGAAAAGCATCATTAAGTGCAGGTTTTATTGAAACATGGTAAGATTTTGGAGGGAACCTGGGAGTGTGAAAAGAGAATGATGTAGTAATGTCTAGAACTCCTTAGGGACAACTACATTTTTCTACTTTATTAGAATTTAAAGACCAATGGTGGGGAGAATGTAGCACCCTCCCCCCAGTTTTAGTTAAATGACCCTTTATTTATGTATTTTAAGTATATATAATGATTGGGTTATGGTTTTTGGAGGTTCATAGGATATTTTGAAGGTTTTTGAGTATTTTATATAGGTACACATTTTGATAATGGTTATTATAATCCGTGAAACATCTATAAAAAAATGTATAACAAAAAAAACCATGTGGATGCCTAGTAGAAACTATGTAATGATGGATAGTGGGATATAACATGGTTAGTGAATGATTTTTATAATCGTTTCATCAAATAATTTGATTTGTCTTTGAAGGTAGTGGTTTGTTCATGGTTAGCACACAATTTTCCTAACTGTGCATCCTAACCATAAAACATGAAAAATTAGAACCAAATTTTTTGAATGTAATCTTATTTACCTACTAAACCACTCATTTTTTCACTAAAATTTACATAACATGAATTCCACTTTCTACAAAAGCATTAGAGATAATTCCATTCGATTCAAAATAAATTCTTAAGAGAATCATAGTGCGTTGGAGACCCAAAATTGTCGGTAAGTTTTTGTTATTCATAATTCTTTTTAGATATCTTATCCTTACCTCTGTTTGAATCATGGATCTAGTTCATTTGGGATAGATTCTTGTTGTGTGATTTCAATCGTGATGGAATATTATTGTTTTGATTTTAGGGAATGATATCTATGTTAGAATCTTGAATATTTAATCCAGCCTGTTAAAGTTTTTGTTTCGTCATTCATTTTCACCTATGATTGGGAGGTAAGTAGATTCTCTATTGACTCCTCCTGATTAGAACATGAAGGATTTATTTTAAATTGATTTAAATTCTTGAAATTATTGTGAAAATCATGGAGTGATTTTTTTTTGGAATTATCATTTTAATTATGTTTTTAGAAATCATGTGAATTAGATATCTTCTCAAAAAAATAATCGTTTATAATTTTAAAATAGTGATTTTAAAATTCTGTCTGGTTGATGCAAGTAAATTATTTATTAAAATGATTTTATTTAAATTTGTTATTGTGATTTGGTCAAATGGTTGTGCATGAGTTGAATGGGATGGATAATTTTTATAAAGTACCACCATCAAAGGGATGAATTGTGGATGTGAAGTCCCACCATCAATGGTAAAACTAATCTTGTTTGTGTGTGTTTGTGTTGAGTATGTGTGTGGATATGGAAACTATTATGCCAAAACATAAATTTATTAATGGTTAAAATATTTTTTGATTTTACTTGAAAATTTATTGTGTAATTTTTTGATGTATTCCTTGAAAAAAATGTTTTTTAAGGCTTTTTTGGTTTTTTTCATTGGCGAACTATTTTGGTTGGATATAAAATACTTTAATTTCTTTAACTATTTTATATAAATTTTATAACATGTTCTATACTAATGGTGTGAGTTTGTAATGAATTAGGGAAATCCTACTATGATTTATACTCACCACCTTCTTGGAAACTATGGTTTGTTTTCATATATGATATATAGAGGAGAGGTAATGTATTGATAATCCAATTATTTTGTGATGCTCCTTGATACCTTGTGTTGTGAATGAGGATTTGAAGCATGGATAGTATTGGGAGTTTTTGGTTTCATTGGTGTCTTTTTTTTATCATTTGGTTCAATTTTTTATGTCACGTTGATTCCACTTGTACTATTATATTGACATTTGGTTTATTCTTGTATTGAATTTCATTTTCATACTCATGCATTATTAATAAGTTTGGTTATTATGGTTATCATTAGATTATTCATTTTATCATAAAAGGTAAAATCATCCCCCAATAATTTTTGATGTCCTTGGAATTTATTTCCAAAATTTGTTGTCTTAGGGATGTCACTTAAGGCCTAGTAGCCCCCCCCCCCCCCCCATCACTTCTCATGCCAATGAGGATGGGTGGGATGTTACAATAAAACTATCAGTTTTACTCCATTTTATATTTCAAATTACTAATTCATCTACATTTACATATTGAAAATTCATCTTGTTTATATTACATTTATTCAAAAAATAGAGCTCAAAAATAAAAAAATGAAGTCTATAAAAATGTAAAATATTGAGTCCTGCATCCATTTATCATTTTTCTTCATCCGCTATCTTACCCTTCCAATATTTTCCACTTGAATAAATTTTTAATTTTATCTTTGAATACTATTTTGTGATATCCACACTCTAAAAATACTTTAGATTTGTTTCAATTGGGTAATAATGATATAAGAAGCAAGTTGAGTGGTAAGAGGCAAGATAGTTACATTTTGTTAAAAAACTAAAATTGAGTGTAACAAAAGCGAACAAAATATTTTCGAGTGTAAACACATGAGAGAGTGTGTGAGTTCCAAATCCTTTCTCTTGAAATTTTATTATATGATTCTTAAAAGGTGGAGGTGAGTAACACTAATGAAATAAACATTAATATGTTCATGAGGGTTATATAAGAAAAATTAAAATGGTTTAATTCAAGGATGAAGGAATTTAAATCCCCTTCCAATTAAATATCACCACCAAGGAGGAGGGTCATTGAAGAATATTAGTTCCATGATTTTTATGAGCCTCCAATTTGGGGAAAGAATCCACTATGGAAGAAAACCAATAATCTTGGTGGAGTAAAGTTTATAATACCTTAATTAAAAGGTATGAATGATCCCAAAAGATACTTGAAATGGGAATGAATGGTAGAGCATGTTTTTTGATCTCATAACTATTTAGAGGAAAATAAGGAGAAGTTGGAAGCTCTAGAATTCACTAACTATGATAGCATTTAGTGGGACCAACAACAAGTGAGTCGACAAAAAAGTAGGGAATTACCCATCCACACTTGGGAGGAGATTAATGTGTAAATGTGTAAAAGTTTATTATCTATCCACTACTATCATGATATTCTCTTCAAGTTTAAGGGTTTGTAACAAGGATCTATGAGTGTTGGGGAGTCTCATAAAGATATGGAGATCATTTTGATTTGGTCTGATATTGATGAAGAGTGAGAGGAAACCATGACAAGGTTTTCGAACATCCTCAACCATGAAATTCAGTAAATAGTGGACATAAACCACTATTTGGATATGGAGGATATTATCCACATGGATACTAAAGTGAACAAATAAGTAAAGTCAAGAAGTATGCTCCCTACATCTTATAGTAAGGTTACTAAATCTTCTTTCAAGTTCAAGGATTCTAAACTATAAGAACATATAAGGGAACAAAAAATGATTCAAAGGATGTTACCAAACTAATACCATTAATTATAGAATAAAAAATTAAAAAAGAGGGTAAGTTTGTTTCCAAATCATGTTATATGTTTAAAATGTCAATTATTTGGACATTTTTTCTCACAATTTACAAATAATATCACTATGATTATTTTGGATTTTGGAAATACTCTTAGTGCCATCTCATATAAAGGTGAAATGAAAACCATTTAGGATTGTTTGGATGTTGACATAGATAGCCCAATCCATGGATAAATTCTTAAGTAAAGGCGTTCTTTGAGTACTCAACCCGAAGGAGAACATGATCAAGACCAATGTGAGCATATTTTTCATATTATATTCCTCGTCAAATATATGGTATATTGTATGATCACTTATGGGGTTAGTTTTACAAGTGTAGAAAGTTTTTTCATGGTTTATAAATTTATTTTATCATTGACCAAGCATCCTATGACTTATAAATAATAATATTTAAATAATACGAGGGTTGTTAAAGAGAATAAGAAAGAACAAGTTTCATTTTATATTGGGAATTATGAAGACAATGTGATATGTCATGCTGTTATCATAAATTCTTATCATATCTTATTGGGAAACACATTTCAAATTGATAGGTGGGTAACACATGATGGATACACCAACTTCTCTTCTTTTGAGTACAATGGTAGGACAGTTATACTTACACCCTTGAGGTTGTTGCAAGATTATCAAGACCAAGTGAGGATTAAGAGAGATTATGCAGAAGAGAAAAAGAAAATGTATAAAAATGTATATAATGGAAAAAATAGTGAAGAAGTAGTGATGAGCAACATAAAAATAAATGGGGTAAAGTAAAGAGTTTAAAAGAATAGTGAAAATAACAGTGAAAACAAGAGTTTTGAGGGAATATTGAGTTTATTTTCTGAAAAAAAGAGAGTTAAAGAGAGATTTATAGGGTGAGTAAACTATCATGCTTCTATAAAATGTATAATGATTTACCATTAACTATATTAAACCATAAATTTCTTTTTTTTTCTGTTTATTACAAAAATGTGGTGATCAGTCAAGGAAGTGTTGGAAACGAGTTACATTTGATCTAAGTGGTTTATTATAGAAAAACCTACTAAATGGGAGGTTCTAAGAGTAACAAAAATCAAAACATAATTCATGAGGAGATGGACCTTTCCATGTCTTATATAAGATCAATGAAAATTCCTACAATATTGAGTTATCTTATAGGTATGGAAATGTTAGTATCAACTTTAATGTTGCTGATATTTCTCCCATTGAATTTTCAAATTAGAGGATGAATTATTTTTAGAAGGGATGGGATGATGAGGACCCTATAACAAATGATAATTGAGGGGTTAAAGTAAGGATTTATTAGGAGTGAGGAATGCACATAATTGCACAAGACCCATTGCGAGGAGTTGGTGTCACAATGACAAGGTTGCGAAACAAGAGAATGAAGGAGGGTTCAAATGGGTTAATCATAGAATTCTAGTTGGAGGCCCAATACCCTTACTTAGGGGAAGAATGTAGGCCTATAATTTCAAAAAGTGTGTTCTACTTGTCCCTTAAATTCATATTCTTGTTCCAAAATGGTCAAAATCATTATTTATAATTTTTTAATTGTGTAAATTGGGTTTTAGACATTTTTATCACTCTTTTTATATAAATAGCCACCCCTTGCACTATTTGAACACCATTAATGAAGGTAATGTTATTATGGTGATTTTTTCTTACAGTCTTTATGTTCTTGCTTAATTCATGACTTATCAAAGGATTAGTGATGTTTTGTGGCATCTTATGGATAGAGTTATTAGACAAAAGTTCTCTTTGGGTTCTAGTTTGACTAGCTCTCTTTATTCATCCTTATTTCCATAATTTATATCCCTCTTCACTTTTATTCCTATGGATATTTGGGTGCTCAAAAAGAATAAATTGAAAAAATCTTCATAGGACACTTCTTATTTGTTATTGAATCATTTATCAATATTTTTCATAGATTTTTGAGGTTTTTATAATTTTTGGTATTTTAGGTCTTTTTTATGAATTTTATGGTTTTTAGGGATTTTTAGGGTTTTAGGCTCAAAATGTTTTTAGGGATTTGTAATTTTTTATGATTTAAGGGTTTTTTTAGTTTTTTTTTGTTTTTAAATATTTTATAGAGATTTAACATTTTTATTGGTTTAAAGGGTTTTTAGTGATTATAGTGGTTTTTTAGAGTATTTATAAGTTTTTTGGGATTTTAGGGGTTTTTATGAATTTTAAGGTTTTTAGTGTTTTTATATTTTTTTGTGTTTTTATGATTTTATGTTTTTTTAGGATTTTTTGGTTTTCTTATGGTTTTCAAGGTTTTTAGGGATTTTATGTTTTAAGGTATTTTTATGGGATTTTAGGATTTTTATGGTTTTTTAGGGTTTTAGGGATTTTTTGTGTCTTTAGGGGTTTTAATATTCTTTAGTGTTTTTAACGTTTTAAGGGGATTGAAGGGTTTTTAGAGATCTTAGTGGTTTAGTGTTTGAAGTTTTTTGGTTTTTTGAATTGTTAGGGGTTTCAGGGGTTTAGGGTTTTTAGAATTATTTAGATTTTAGGGGTTTTAAGTGTTTTTAGGTTTTTATGGTTTTTCAGGGGTTTAAAAATATAATGGGTTTTATATATTTTTTAGGATTTTTGGGGGTTTTTCAGTTTTTAGGGATTTTCCAAGTTTTTTGGGTTCTCGGAGATTTTTACAGTTTTTAGGGGTATTTTTGTGTTTTTAGAGTTTTTAGAGTTTTTTTTGGTTTCAATGGTTTTACTAGTCTTTTTAACGTTTTTAGTGGTTTAAATGGATTTTATATTTTTAGTGGTTTTATCATTTTTATGGGTTTTAGGGTTTTTTATTACTTTTGGGGTTTTATGGTTTTTAGGGGTTTTATGTGTTTTTAGGGTTTTAAGGTTTTCTCAAGGGATTTTTGGGATTTTTGAGGATCTTTTGTTTTTTGGAATTTTAATGAATTTGTAGTATTTATATGGATTTTTAGGGTTTTTAGGGATTTGGGGGGTTAGTTAGGATCTTAGGGGTTTTAGGGGGTTTTAGGGTTTTTAGTTTTTAAAATGTTTTAGGGGTTTTAAGTGTTTTTTATGTTTTTATATATTTCTTAGTGTTTTTATGGTATCTAGGGTTTTTTACATTTTAGGTATTTTAATTGATTTTTTAGGATTTTTATGTGTTTTAGGGATTTTATGGATTTTGAGGGGGGGTTAATTTTTTGGGGGTTTTGGTTTTTGGGGGTTTTTAGGGGTTTTTTTTATGTTTTTTATGTTTTTATGTTTTTTAGTGTTATTTAAAAATTTTAGGGGTTTGAGGGTTTTTATATTTTTAGTGGTTTTAGGGTTTTTAGGGTTTTAGGGTTTTTAGGATGTTTAGGGTTTTATGGTTTTAATGTTATTTATGTTTTGTAGGGTTTTTATGGATTTATGGATTTTATGGTTTTCATCATTTTTTATGTTTTAAGGGTTTTAATTGTTTTAGGTTTTTAAGGTTGTCTTAGGTATTTTCAAGGTTTTAGTGTATTTATGTTTTTAGGTACCTTTGGCTATTTTTAGGATTTTTATTGTTTTTTAGTGTTTTTACAGATTTTGAGATTCTTTATGGTTTTTTATGGTTTTTAATGTTTTACGGTTTTAATGGTTTTTTGTGTTTTTTAATGTTTTTTAGGGTTTTAAAGGATTTTTGAGTATTTTAACACTTTTAGGTGTTTAAATTGTTTATAGAGATTTTAGTAGGTTTTGGGATTTTTATGGTGTTTTAAAGGTTTGAATGTGTTTTTAGGGTTCTTAGTGGTTTTAATGTTTTTAGGGTTTTAAGGTTCTTTAATGTTTTTATATTTTTGTGTGGTTTTAAGTGTGTTTAATTTTTTAAGTTTTTCTTAAGTTTTTTCAAGGTTCTTTGGGTTTTTTACATTTTTAGGGATTTTTAAGTATTTTTGGATTTTTATAGTTTTTTGGGATTTTAGGGATTTTGATGGTTTTAAGTATTTTTAGGGGTTTTCTGGTTTGTATGGTTTTTTTTAGGTTTTTTGTTGTTTTTATTTTTTTTAGGTTTTTATGTTTTTTAGAGTTTTTTAACATTATTTGTAATATAAAGTGATTTTACAGTTTTTTGTGGTTTTTGGGATTTTATGGGTTTTTGGATTTTTTAATGTTTTTAGGGTTTTTTTTGTTTTTAGTGGTTTTTAGGGTTTTTAGTGTTTTTATCATTTGTTAAGATTTTTAGGGGTTTTAAGTGTTTTCTTTTTTTTGGTTTTCTCAGGGTTTTCTCAGGGTTTTAGGGGTTTTTATGTTTTTATGTTTTTCTAGGGTCTTTCTAGGATTTTTATGGTTTTTAAGGAATTTTTGGGATTTTAAGGGTTTTACGGTTTTTTTGGTTTTTTTGGTTTTTAGGTATTTTTTGTGTTTTTTAATAGTTTAATGGTTTTTTAGAGTATTTTGATGTTTTTAGGAGTTTAAATTTTTTTTGGAGTTTTTAGTGGTTTTTAGGGTCTTTATGAGTTTTTTTGTTTTTAAAGGTTTGTAGGGGTTTTATAGTTTTTAAGGATTTTAGTTCTTTTTAGGGTTTTTAATGTCTTTTTTGATTTTTGGGGGTTTTATGAATTCCATTATTTCTAATGTTTTATTAGGGTTTTCATGGTTTTTTGGGGTTTGTGCGTTTTTTGATATTTTTAGAGATTTTTTAGGAATTTTATGATCTTGTAGGGTTTTTTTGAGATTTTGTGGGGTTTTATGGGTTTTTAGGATTTTTCTGGTTTTTATGTTTTTTACAGGTTTTAGGATTTTTTTTTATTTTATAGGGTTTTAGGTTTTTTAGTGTTTTTTGAGTATATTAATGTTTTTATGCATTTAATGGTTTTTAGAGTTTTTAGTGGTTTTTTATAGATTTTATTGGTGTTGAAACTCTGTTTCATCAAAGAGAAATGAAAAGATCGTGAAACATACTTTAAGTATGTTAAAGTAGGGATGAACCCCAAGAAGGATAAAAGAGACCTGCACCTAAGGGCTACACCCAAGACTTTTGTACCAACACCTACGCACCAAAATACCCATGCAACCTTTCCTATGTAGCACCAAAGGTCAGGTCACCAGTATAGGTATGACCTACGCCAAGAACCTACATCTAGGACCAATGTGGAAAAGCTCCTCCATCTCGTGTCCCCTCATTTCCTATAAATAGGACCCCAAGGTTCCTTATTTAGAGGACTGAAAAATTGGAAGAATCCCCCGAGCTCTGGTTTCTAATTCCTTCACCCAGGTCCTCTGAAATTTCTCAGGTAGTCCTATGAAACCCTTGAGAAGAAATAATCAAATGATAGAAAAGAGATTAATATCCCTTCAGGTACACAAGCCCAAAAACTTATGCAAGGACCCCCATTTTTTAGTAGGAATCCACCTGTGCAGGCCTCCTTATGTAAGGACCCACACGAGACCCATCAAGGGACACCTGAGAAGACCCATGGTACTTAGGCTAAGGCCTTACCATAGAGATGTTTCTTAGGTTGTCCATCACTCATGGCACATTCAGTTCCCGTAGGCTTATTCACCCCTACGCAAACCACTTTCGCTTCATCCTCAGACATGTGCCAGGCACCTGTGCCAAGAACCTATTCATCATACCCACATGAGTCACCCTTTGATCCCTTATTTAAGGAACAAATGGTCAAGCTCCTCTTTTTTTGGCTCCATTTTCTAAAAGGGGTGAAGTTGAAACCTCTACCAAATCCTCCGGACATGCAAAACCATAGTATCTGGAACACCAGTGTGTCCCCCATTTGGGTGTGTATTTTTATGGTTAGAGGTTGTTGATGCTTGTCTAGTTGTCTAGACAGGGTCCTCAGGGTGCATGTGTATGTGTATCCCTATAGTCACGAGGACCCCTACCCCAGGTACAGTTTCATTGAGTTCCTAGTCTTGGACACTAAGGTTAAGACCATGTCCTCCCATTCTCGTCATAGAGACCTAGAGCCTCCAATTCAGAGAAGAGATGGTGAGGATTAATATTTCTTTTCCATTCAACATGGAACATGATCCTCCTACCTCGTTACGAGATCATTTTTTGTTCATCCCTCATATAGTAATCTCTTTTCCTTTCTTGTAGGATCTCTCCTCCTTCCTTCCCTCCTCAGTCTCTATACACTGAACCCATTCTTGGGGAAAGTGAAGAGAGGATAGTGTCTTAGCTCCCATCCTCTTCCATCATTGGAATGGTGGTAAAGGAGTTGGGCACACACAATTCCCCATCCAACTTTATTTGAGAATTTTATCCATGTCCACCTATGGACAAAAAAATATTGTGTGGTATCTTGAATCTCCCTCTCCATTTTATTTCTCACACTGAGCATGACTCTCATGGGATTAGGGGTTAATGGTAATAACGAAATCCATATGATCCACGCCACCAATTGAACTATGAGAACTTTGATTCCTACTACAATCTGGATACATAGGATGCTTATGTAAGGCCCAAGATCAATGGGCATCCTCCTTAGGAGTAATCCCCAATCCAATCCATTCAAAACCACAACAGGAAACCCCAAGGTTTAAAAACCACTTATTGAACTGTGAGAACTCTGATTTCTGCTATATTCAGGATACATATGATTCCCACTTAGGGCCTGAGCTAAATGGGAATCCTTCTTAGGAGTGAAACCCAACCAAATCCCCCTAAACATCAATGGGAATCCTCATCAGTATTAAGCTCTAAAAAGCCTCCAAATCGCCATGATTTGATACATCTCTCACGGTCCCTTTTCAGGGAATCCTTTTCAGGGATAATCCCTAACTTAATCCTCTCAATGGTCCATACTCCCTTGCAAGATGACTCTTCTAAGTAACTTTATAGTCATAGGTCTTTATGACAAAACTAATTGGGATTTTATTCCCTTCAAAATTAGATATGTAGAAAGCATATCTGAGGTCCAAACCCAACATCCCATATCAAACCAATCCTATATGGAACACATTCCCAGTAGGTTTTAATTAAACATGAGAATTCACAAGCCTCACTCATGTTCCCTAGACTGCTTCTGTATAGGTCTCGTTCCAAAAATTGGCCAGGAACCTTCAACATAAACATAATTTCCACAAGATGTTAAATTGTACGGTTTTTTCCTTATTATATAAACTTAAAAGGTTTTATGTGACCCATTAAGTAGTAATGAACTATATGGGTTCTGATTCCTTTCACAAGGACACATAGGAATCCCATGATATGGGTTTGATCATATTACCAAAATGACTCTCATCTCCCTTGATGATGATACACTAAAGAGTGCCCCATTGTGTGGCTATAAAAACAGTGTCATCATAATAATGACCAAAGAATCGATAATTTTAACATAAGGGGATACCATTGATGGAGAACCATATATACATATAGAAACATCCATTACTTAAGATCCTCGGACACATACAAATGATTCTAAATTTCAAAAATGCTAATAGATTATTGTTAACTCTAGGGTGACCCACATTATACGTGGGAATAAATAAAGGATTCATGTACATATCTTAAATATATAAGAGAGTCCTATAGAAGGAAATAATTCCACCCAAAAAAGAGTAATAAGCCCAACCTCCCATATTATCGACCAATGTCAATTCTTAAGTATCATTGAATAAAATTCCCGATGAGAACCTGTATTTGTAAGGCAGGCCATCATGGATATGGATCTATTGAGTGTTTTAGGTTCCAAAAACAAACCTTATGGAAAACATCTGGAAATAATGATTCATAACCAAAAAACATATTTCTTAGGGAAACAAAAAATGGCGAAACTGATGTGAATCCTTAACCAATATAATCGTGTTTCCCATCTTTTAGGACCCTTTTAATTTATAAAAGAGAGAAGGACAAGACAATCAATTATGCATGTTCCATTCAAATGATACACTTATTTGATGATGTTTTCTTTTTTTTCAATATTACAATAATTTACACTTAGATATCCCTTCAATACAATGGTTTCATTCAATATTTCACTAATGAATACCTAGGTTACTTCTCAGGCCACATCTTCATCCACACATAGGATGCCATCACCAACCCAGCATCTTCAACACTGGGTCTCAAATTCACTGGTCTGGGAATACTGCCAAAATGGTTCCATCCCAACCCTAGATGCCTCCTAACATGCCCCATAGTTTTTGAAACCCCACTGATCATCCAATAAATAGTGACCATTCTTCCTGGTATAGATGGAATAGACCACCATCTTCAATTGTTTGGGGAGATTATCCCTAAAACTTGATAGCAAGTCCTTACCATACCTCAAGGAGGTAGATCATGATTCCACATATGTCCTCATAAAAAATACACAACGGTCCTTATCAAGGTATCCTACCATAAATAATAATCTCCAATTCAACACAATAGTGAACCCTCAATAGGATGGGGGTGTTTTCCTTGCCCATCTGGACCAGGACCTTCAAACCCGGGCACGCAAGACAACCCGGTGGGGATGAAAATTAGTTGACAAGGAGAAAGGTCAAACCTCTTCCCCGTAAAAATAATCCCACTAGCCCAATTTTGTGGAAAATTTTGATCGGGCACATACACTCACCCTTCTTTATTCAGCTGGCCATCAGACACACCTGGTAGTTTTCAAAGAAACCCACCATTCAAATCTGTTGGCATACCATGAGTAGGAACATACACCTATCTATACCGATCACTTATGCTAGCAGAATCATCTAGAATCACTCAAAGAATATCACCAACCATGTTTTGTGTCAAATAGTGATTAGGCGCACACACCTCCCTGTATTCATTAGGCCTACTAGCAGCCTCATTCGGCAGCACCCGGAGGAGTTAGTCAGAATGTACTGATAACAAGAAGGGGGAAGACTCAATTCTATTCCCCCCCCCCACATGAGTACTTTTAGTATCCACTGAAAAGAAATGGAGGATAGGATTATGCAATACATGTACTCTAGATATTGAATGGGAATATATCCACATTCCGTCTACTAAAGTCACCATGAATATCATGAAAATGGTGAAAGGGAAAACAAAAATCCCCACCCACGTACTAAAAAATATCCAGAAAATCATAACGAAAATGATTGTAGTTCCTAAAGACTAGACACATAACTATATCCCCTCCGGTGGGGTGGCTCATTAGCATGTCACTCTAGAGAAGATACACACCTCTTCTCCTATTTAGGAGATTTTTTCCCTCAGAATCCGGGGATGACCGCCTTGATGGGAGGTTCAAACATTCTGATTGGTTTCTAACGGGTTTGTTCGTAGAACCAGAAACATCCAATGATTCCACATCCATTCGAACCTACTTTCCAAAGGTAGGTTCTCATTAGTTTGTGGACTGATGAGTGTTTCGCGCGGAATCCGGGGATGACCTCCTGGACGGGAGATTCAAACGTTCCGATCGGTTTCTAACAGGTTTGTTCGTAGAACCGGAAACATCCAATGATTCCACATCCGTTTGGACCTACTTTCCAAAGGCAGGCGCTCATTAGCTTTTGGGCTAATGAAGCTTAGGAATTTGCATTGGTCGAGGGGATGGGAGGTCGGACTCATCACACCTTTTTGAGGGGAATTATTGTCTACTCCGGGACTCTCTTTATAGATTTAAGTTAAGTACGTGAATCCTTATTACATTACCAAGTATAAAATGAGCTTTCCTTTAGTTTTAACAATCAATGATTAAATATGCAAGAAATTTAGAGAATATTTTATATGTATTTGAGGTTCTTCATTAATATAGAATCATCTATATTTGTTTAGAGATTCTTGGTCAATGGTATCCTTCAAAACATTTATATAAAAGTCTCTTGGTCATTTTGATGACCAGGCTGGTTTTAAAGCCACTCAGTGGGGCACTTGAAGTTTATCATCATTCAGAAGGACAGAGATTATTTCAATGTTGGGATCGAACCCATAAATGGGCTACCTACGTATCCTTTGTTTTAAAAAAGGAATCAGAACCCACGTAGTTCGAGGAATGGGATATGATGTTTTATGATTGATGGCTCAAAGATGAATGTCATAATTACTTTTACACTCTAAGCTCACGTGAGTCATGCTCGGTGTGAGAAACAAGAGGTATTGGTAAAATTCAGACAATTGTGCCAAAAAAGATGCAATCATAAGAATTTGTTTTGGGGCTTATGTATAGATGACTGCCCAGATAGACGAAGGTTTAGGATTTACTTTTAGGGAGAAAATCCAAGAACAGGGTCCACAAAGTTATATGTGCTTCATGGAGATTTGAATACTCTAATCTTGGGGCTTACTCCTAAGGAGGATGCCCAAGTTAGGAGGGGACTTATGATTGGGTTTTATTCCTAAAGAGGAAACCCAAATCAAAGGTAATTTATGACTGGTTAAGAGAAATTTTAAGAGACTTTGGGCTTACTCCTGAAAAGGAAGCCCAAAGTTATGACTGAGTCTTATTCCTGAAAAGAAGACCCAAGTTAGGGGACTTGGGGCTTACTCCTGAAAAGGAAGCCCAAGGTTATGACTGAGTCTTATTCCTGAAAAGGAGACCCATGTTAGGGATTAAGGTTTGGGGCTTACTCCTGAGGAGGATGCCCAAGATTAAAGGACTTGATTGGGGCTTATTCTTAAGAAAGATGCCCAAGATTTATGACTAGGACTTATTCCTGAGAAGGAAACCTAGGTTAGGGGACTTGGGGCTTACTCCTGAAAAGGAAGCCCAAGGTTATGACTGAGTCTTATTCCTGAAAAGGAGACCCAGGTTAGGGATTAAGGTTTGGGGCTTACTCCTGAGGAGGATGCCCAAGATTAAAGGACTTGATTGGGGCTTATTCTTAAGAAAGATGCCCAAGATTTATGACTAGGACTTATTCCTGAGAAGGAAACCTAGGTTAGGGGACTTGGGGCTTACTCCTGAAAAGGAAGCCCAAGGTTATGACTGAGTCTTATTCCTGAAAAGGAGACCCAGGTTAGGGATTAAGGTTTGGGGCTTACTCCTGAGGAGGATGCCCAAGGTTAAAGGACTTGATTGGGGCTTATTCTTAAGAAAGATGCCCAAGATTTATGACTAGGACTTATTCCTGAGAAGGAAACCTAGGTTAGGGGACTTGGGGCTTACTCCTGAAAAGGAAGCCCAAGGTTATGACTGAGTCTTATTCCTGAAAAGGAGACCCAGGTTAGGATTCTCTCATCTTAAAGGATGAGGTTGAAATGAATGAACTCTCAATATTTGGTGACATAAAGATGTTTAAATCACTGGGTGTTTGAGAGGTATTTCACAGAATTCCTTTCAGATAAGGATGTCAAATCAAGAAATCATGCCATAAATGGCTTTTGAAGAGTATCTTGAAGACTGAATCTTGAATAGGAAGGGTGAAATGGCTTAAGAGGGGTAAAAATGGGCAAGATGGGCACCCAAAAAGCTAGGGGCGCGCAAGTCTTGAAGGTCGCGCAAGTCTTGCGTCGGCGCGCAAGTGTTGGTCGCGCAAGTATACTTGCGCGACGTGAGGGATACTTGCGCGATGTTCAACCAGAGTTGAATTACTTGAGCGACTCTTTATTAAACCCTTTCCCATCCTCTTGAGGTTCTTCCAGAGAATGGATGCGCAAGTTATATTGAAGGAATTAAGTTGGCGCGCAAGTGTTTGATAAGTTTCAACACTTGGGCCTTCCTTATTCCCTTTAGATCTTCCATTCTAGGTAAGAAATCACCTTAGAAGTGTTCTGGAAGCTTTGAGAAGAGACTTGGGCGTCGGGAGCTTTGATCCGAGTTTCTGGAAAGAGATATCCCCTCGAATGGGGGGCCCACAGGGTCTATTTATAGGCAAAAGAAGACCCTGGGCGGTTACCGTGCGGTTACCGGGCGGTTATCAGTTAGGTCGCGCAAGTCACTTGCACGACCATAAGGTGTCGCGCAAGTACTTGCACGACCACTAGGAGGCGCACAAGTGTACTTGCGCGACCATGAGGGAACTTGCGCGGCCTATGGGTAATGTTCTCCTTGTTCATCCCTTTGTCGATTTTTGATGTTTCTTCAAAGGATGAATCACATTGAGCTCAGATATTCCCCTTTTCCGATCTTTAGATTCTGTGACGAAAGGAGCGTCAACAAAAGTCCCCCCTCAGAGTTGGATCCGGAAAGAAATGAGGATTTGACTCTGAGGAAATTGAATTCATTCAAAGGAAAAGGGGGCGCGCAAGTCTTCAGGGCACAGAAGGCAGCACGCAAGTGTGCTGGAACTTGAATTTTATTCAAAGTTCCTTTGTCTTTTGTGTGGGCAGTTTAAAGTCATGCACGCAGGACATAAAGTGGCTAATGTTTAAGGTCGAAATAGCTTTGACCGAAAAAATGGATTAAAATGGATTCAATTCCTTGATAATTTATCTGAAAACAAATTACCATACTCAAGTATGAGAGAAAATATGTAAACTATGACTTAAGAATATTTGAATCTGAGGAATGATATGAAAAAGAGCTAAATAGCATTAGAAGAAGTAGTTTCCAAGAATGAAGTTACTATTATTTAACAAAACCCGTTAGGGGGTTGAAATATGCAGGGCCACCTATGGGCATTGGCTGCATAGTCAAATAAAATAGCATCTTTTGGCTGACAAGTCTGTTATGTGGACTGTTTATGCAAGGCCACCTATGGGCACGTGCTGCATAGTCAGGCAAAAGAACTCCCAGAAATTTACTTTCCTAGTGCTAAAGGCCAGTGAAAGTTTATGGAGATTCAAATTTTCTAAAGCATAGAGTTTGTTGTATGGAAAGAGGTACTTGAATATAGAGAAGATATTTCCAAACAAGAATATCGAAGAACTGGATGAATATCACTCCTACGAAGGTCTGACCCAAACGTAGGGAAGAAGAATAAACCATAGACTTGAATACTTTCAGATCATGAAAAAGGATGTGGGACAAATATGTTAAGGATGGCTATTTTTGCGGATCCCTACATACTGCCGTTTAAGACAAATAAGGACAAAAGAGGCATTCTTCCCAAGAATGAAGTTACTATTATTTAACAAACCCGTTAGGGGGTTGAAAACATGCAGGGCCACCTATGGGCATTGGCTGCATGGTCAAATAAATAGCATCTCTTAGCTGACAAGTCTGTTATGTGGACTGTTTATGCAAGGCCACCTATGGGCACGTGCTGCATAGTCAGGCAAAAGAATTCTCAGAAGTTTGACATTTTTGTGACCATAAGTCATGAAAAGGGTTATGAAGATCTGAAAATATTTAAGGTTAGGATTATAATACATAAAGATGGGTATTTTCCAATGTATATAGAGATACATAGGTCAATGAAAACCATAATCATGTTGTGGCTGGGTCCTGAATTGAAACTTGGACTTCACTACGTATCTCATAAGAATGAGAATCAAGCCATACGTAGTTCTTGAAATGCAGTTTAACGTCGTGCAGGACGAAAGGATGAGTGATCTTAGTTTTTGGGGTCATAGAATTCGGACCATAATAACGAATACACAGTGTGTGTTTTCATGAGGACTTTTCAGCCAAGGGACTGAAAGTGAAATTTGGGGTTAGGCCCAAAAGACTTGGGACTGGATTCGAGGGACACTCGAATGTTCCTACGTATCCCATAAAGATGGGAATCAAGTCCACGTAGTTCTAGAAACTACCCTTTGTACAAATTTGGTTCGTACATGTGAAGGGTGAAAAGGGACTTTAGTGCAATGATGGTTTTAACCTAAGATAAAAAGTTTAGGCATTACCATGTATGTACGTAGTCTTTTTGAAAATGAAAACCATGATTGAAAAAGAATCAATGTTAATAATGGTTCCTTCTCAAATGAGGAAATCAAAGAATATTGTAGTTTATTGTCGTACTGGACAAAAATGTTGTATAGTTTAACGTCATATAACAAGGACGAAAGTGAATCAATGTAAAGATATTGATTCCAAGGGTGGTTTCACAAATCATCATCATATGAGATTGTGGTGAACCAATGTGAAGAGATTGTTTTTGGGCTTGAACCTTTGGGAGGTTGCCTACATACCCAGCCTGGAGGGCAAGGATCAAAGTCTGTGTAGTTCAATTAAAGAATGAATTAATGATCAAGTTGTTCTTGTGGACAGTGATCTAAAAAAAATGTTGTTGGGACTTACACATGGTTAGTGGCCCAAAGGGAGTGTTATGGTTGATGTTCGCTCTAAGCTCACGTGAGTCATACTCGGTGTGAGAAACAAGAGGTAATAACAACCTTAACGATGCACAGTTTAATGTCATGTAGGACATATCAAGGATTTTCTGTACAGTTTAGCATCATGTAGTTAGGACGATGGGGACAATACAGTTTAACGTCATATTGGACGAAAGGGGGATTGTGCAGTTTTAATGTCATGCTGGACTTTTGATGATTATATAGTTTAACGTCTTTCCGGACGTGAGAGACTTTTATACAGTTTAGCGTCATGTAGTTAGGACGTCACAATTTAACGTCTTGCTGGACATATTTGCAAATAGTTTATGGTCGTATACATGGACCAGGAATGATGCAGTTTTAAGGTCATGCTGGACTGTTTATGGAACTTTTTCACAGTTTTAATGTCGTGTGGGACGAAGTTGCAGTTTAAAGTCATACTGGACCATTGCTGTATAGTTTTAGCGTCATATAGCAAGGACGAACTGATGCTGTACAGTTTAAAGTCATGTAGCTAAGACTAAGGTGAATCAATATGAGGATATCAGTTCTGATCTTTTTACAGTTTATCGTCATGCTGGATGTTGGAAGTGCCACACAGTTTAATGTCATGTTGCTAGGACACAATATAGTTTAATGTCATCTCGGACAGAATACAGTTTAGTGTCATGTAGGACAATAAGGGACTTAACACAGTTTAACGTCATGCTGGACGATGAAAGTGCCACACAGTTTAATGTCATGTCGCTAGGACAAAATATAGTTTAATGTCATCTCGGACAAAATATAGGAACTTCTTATACAGTTTATTGTCATGTAGGACAAAATCAGGGACTATGCAGTTTAAAGTCTTGCAGTTAGGACTATTGGTGCTGCACAGTTTAATGTCATGTTGCAGGGACAAAATTTAGTTTAATGTCATCTCGGACATTGAAGGTGACACAGTTTAATTTCATGTTGGACGAAGTTGTAGTTTAAGGTCATACCGGACCTTGGTGTAGTTTAAGGTCATACCGTACCTTGTTGTATGAACCAAATGTAAGAGTCTTAGTTCTGGGAACAATATTTTGTGTTTATACAAAATACTTCTTCAGAAATCTGGCATTAGTTGGAGTCGTGATGTGTTCTCCATCCATTGAGATTAGAGAATACGCTCCATTGGAGTAGACCTTATATATTGAATAAGGTCCTTCCCATTTTGGTTCAAGATTGGGAGGTTTCTTTCCTGGTATCATTGGTGTTCTGAGAACCAATACCAATTCTCCCTGAATGAATGAACGAAGATGAACTTTTTTTGTTAAAAGCTCGTGCTATTCGATTCTGATAGATTTCCAAGTGGTGCAAAGTGCACAATCTTTTCTCATCTAACTGTTCCAATTCATTCAGACGCTTTTGGGATTGCTCATCTGTTGATAACTGATCACAAATGGCTATTCTGAGTGAGGGCAATTGAACTTCAATTGGCAAGACTGCTTCTGTTCCATATACCAATGAATATGGAGTAGACCGCGTTGCATTGCGAGTGGTAGTCCGATAAGCCCATAAAGCATGATAGAGTTTATCAGGCCATGACCTCTTATCTTTATCCACCATCTTTTGCAGTATATTTGAAAGAGTCTTGTTGAAGGCCTCTATCTGGCCATTAGCCGCTGCATGATATCGAGATGAATGGTTGGACTTAATGTTGTATTCTTGATACAATCTCTTTACCTCAGAAGAACAGAAGTTAGTGCCGTTGTCTGTCAATATGGTATGAGGGACACCAAATCTAGTAATGATGTTAGACTTGATGAAGCTAACAATGCATTTAGAACTGACTTCTTTGAGAGGTACTGCCTCTGCCCATTTGGAAAAGAAATCAGTAGCAGTAAGAATGTACTTAAACTGCTTGGCCGTAGCTGAAGGGTAAGGTCCCACCACATCCATTCCCCATGTGGAAAATGGCCATGAGTATTTAGCTGTATGAAGCAACTCTGGAGGTTGATGAATGAAATTGGCATATACTTGGCATGAATGACACTTCTTTGTGAAATTAACACAATCTTGTATCATTGAAGGCCAGAAGTATCCAAGCCTTCGAATTTGATCAGACAATCTATGTCCAGACTGGTGGGCACCACAGACTCCTGCATGCACTTCTTTTATGACAGCCATTGTCTCTTCACCATCAATACATCTGAAGAGAACTCCATCAAAACCACGTTTGTAGAGAATTTTCTCGAGGTGGTTTGGACCATCATAAAGAGTAAAATTGACCACACGTCGCCGAATTTGTTCTCTCTCGGCTTTATCAGGTGGAAGTGTTCCATTTTGAAGGTATTCCCTGATAGGTGACATCCATCCTGTAGTATGACCATATGGTTCAGGAATGGGACTAATTTCATTAATTTCCTCTGTTCTGACTTGAACATAAGGTGAAATTGCACGACGGTGGGAAATACCGAAGGTTGTCTCGTCCCGATTTGGATCTGCTAAAGCTGTGGCTATATTAGCCAGTGCATCAGCTTGAGCATTTTGTGATCTTGGGACATAAGAAAATGTCGGTTCTGAAGGGAATTCCGACATTAACTCTCTGACGTAATCATACAAAGGGATTAATTCTTCTTTTCTGATGGCATAATCCCCATTGACTTGTTTGATTACCAGGTCTGAATCACCTTTTACCTTTAAGTGATTCACTTGTGCTTGAAGCGCTAACTCCAAGCCTGCAATGAGAGCTTGGTATTCAGCTTCATTATTGGTACCACCTTCCCACAACAAAAAGGAATAAGGTAACACTGCCTTATCTGGAGAAATGAGCACAATTCCTAAACCAACTTTGTTGAATTTAGGATTTTCCATTTTCTTCCCTGTTGGACTTCTAGAAGCACCATCAAAATACATTTCCCATGTTTGAGGATTCTCTTGAATAGAAAAAAACTTCCTCATCAGGGAGTTCGATATCTGAATACGTGTCTTCCACTGAAGGGTGTTCAGCCAGGAAATCAGCCAGAGCTTGGCCCTTAATTGCCTTTTGAGACACATACTGGATGTCGAACTGCTGTAAAATAACCGCCCACCTTGCCAGACGTCCTGTAAGCATTGGACGACTAAGGATGAATTTGAGTGGATTATTACGAGATACCAATTGGACCTCGTGATGTTGCAGGTAGTGTCTCAGTTTCTGAACTGCAAAGATTAATGCTAGGCAGCATTTTTCAATACTCGAATACCGGGTTTCTGCTTCAAGCATAGTTCTACTGAGATAGTAGAGACTATTTTCATTCCCAGCATCATTCTTTTGAGCGAGAAAGGCACCCAATGATTGCTCTAAAGCTGTCACATAGAGGATAAGAGGTCTACCCTCAACAGGTGGCATGAGTACTGGTGGACTTAAGAGGTATTTCTTGAGAACATCAAATGCTTCTTGACATTCTTTAGTCCACTGGTAAGTGACTCCTTTCTTCAATAATTTGGTAAAAGGTAAACTTTTGCTTGCCAAATTGGCGATGAAACACCGAATATAGGCTAAGTGTCCTTGAAGTCCTCTTAATTCTTTCAAATTCTGAGGAGGTGACATACCAAGGATTGATTTGGTCTTCTCAGGATCGACTTCAATACCACGATGGCGTACAACAAAGCCGAGGAATTTTCCTGAGGTTACCCCAAAAGCACATTTTAAGGGGTTCATCTTCAAATTATGTTGTCGAAGCTTGTGGAATATGATTTCCAAATCAGCCAAGTGATCAAAACGTTGTTTGGATTTAACCACCAAATCATCTACATAGAATTCAACAAATTTCCCTAGAAAAGGTTTGAAGATACGATGCATGGCGCGTTGATATGTTGCACCTGCATTCTTTAAACCAAAGGGCATCACCCGGTAACAAAACACACCTTGAGGAGCTCTGAAGGCTGTATATTCCTCATCTTCTGGGGCCATTCGGATCTGATTATATCCAGAATATCCATCCATGAAAGAAAGTACTTCATAGCCAGCCGTCGCATCAATTAAGAGTTCTGTAATCGGAACTGGAAAATCATCTTTGGGACAATACCGATTAAGATCTCTGAAATCGATGCAAACCCTAATTTGTCCGTTCTTTTTCTTTACTGGGACAATATTAGCCAACCACTTGGGATATTGAACTTCTCTGACGAAGTTAGCTTTGATAAGCTTATCCACTTCAGCCTCGATTTTGGAAGCATAGGTTGGGTGTGTTCTTCTCGAGGCTTGCTTGAATCCTCGATGTTCTTTTGGCAAACCCAAATGATGGGTGGCAACATCAGGATCAAGGCCAGGCATCTCTGTATAATTCCAAGCAAAAATATCTTTATTTTGCTTTAGAAAAGAAATATACATATCTTGTTCTTCAAGGGTCATGGCCGCACTAATTAAAGTGGGGCGTGGATCTTTCTCTGTACCCAGATTTACTTCTCTGAGTTCATCCACAGTGGTAGAGATACCCTCTTCAAATGCTGGAGGAGCATCTCTAAGATCTTCCTCTTCCTCTTCATCATGTGTTATATCTTCCGTTTCTACTTGCAAAGTAGATGAAAAAACGAAATTCTCATGATCATAAGAGATGTCAAAATTTTCACATTTTGAAGAAGAAGCTTCCATTTCCGACCCTATTGATGAAAATGGGTCTTCTTTGGGAAATAAAGAGGAGATGATGGATTGAGAATCGACATCAACATTCACCTCTGGTGTTGCTATAACTTCTTCTGGCCTGATTAGCGAAGTATAGACTTGTTGGATTTCAGCAGACGAAATGAAAACGTCACCACTTATGCTTTCATCACTGCTTGGTAAGTTACCAATTTCTCCCATGTTGTCTGGCTCGATTGCCGTAATTGACATTATGGATCTTTCCATAAGAGTATTTTGATTTGGGCCTATTTTGTCAATTTGACTGATAGGTAACACATAATCTGTACTCACATGTGAAAATGGATTTATTGGAATTTTTTCCAAACCATATGGAGCATTAACTTTGGTAATTTCCTTCATTGTAGATTTTTCTCTTCCCTTCATGTGATAAAATTCCGCCTCAATGTATTGAGACTCACATGTTTTGAACGGGGCCTTATCACCATATAATGTTCCAACTTGACCATCGAAACAGTATTTGAGACATTGATGGTATGATGACGGAATAGCTGCATGCTGATGTAACCAGGGTCTTCCAAGCAAGATATTGAAAGCTGAGTCTTGATCAACAATCATGAAATCTGAATTGGAAACAAGATCTCCAAACTGAGTTCTGAGCGTAACTTCTCCCAGTGGTTCTTGTTCATTTTTATCATATCCTTGCAACATCATGGTAGAAGGAGATAAATCAGATTCCGTGAGGCCCAATCGACGAAGTGTACGAATGGGCATGAGGTTGACTCCTGAACCATTGTCAATAAAAGCTCTTCGAACATCTATACCATTGACTTTGCCAGATAGGTACAAAGGTTTTATGTGCCCATGCACAACATCATCTTCATCTTTATCAGTAAAAGATATCACTGCATGGCATTCTGCAGGATTATTCTCTATGTGATAAATTTCAGCTGCAGCAATTTCAGCTTCAAACTCCTGAGGACTTGACAAAGCTTCGATGAGTGCTTTCCGAAGATCTTTTGATAGATTCAAAGCATCCAAAATTGATAATTTGGCTGGTACTTGGGCCAAGTGTTTCAATATATCATACTTTTGATCTAGAGGCCTGCGTTTCCCAATAGGAATATGTGTTTTAGCAGGTATCTTGGAAGCAGATGCTTTGGAAGCTGATGCCTCTTGTATTGAAGTTGGCAACATCTTTGGTTTTGGAAAATTAGACTGATTAGATCCATTTACTTGCTGAGATAAAGAAGATGGAACATTTAATCGGTCTTCCAAAATAACTGTGCCGAAGCTGAGTTGGCCATTGGCAGAAGAACTTGCTTGTTCATTTTGAGCTCGCTGAAGGGCTCTACCACGAGTTTCTGCTGCATATACAGTGCTAGCAGGGGTAGAATTAGAGTAGTGACTTCGGAAAGATCCACGTCTTCCCCTATATCCTGAACCTCTAGAACTTCCTCGGGTTCCTTTATTTGATACAGGGAATTCAGGCTCATCAAGACTGGAATATGAATCTGTTAATTGAATCATATTAACAGAACCAAAGATCAATTCTTCGTCTGATAAAGACTCTGCCAAGTTAGCCTGTTTAGGCTGTGCCGTTTGGTGGGATGGTGCCCGTGACATTGAAGTAGATGGCATGAAATCTGCCAGAGTCAAAGACAATTTAGGCTTTGATGCATACTCATCTTCTTCTGATTCCTCTTTCTTCTTTGAATTACGCTGCCCTTTTGAGGATTTGTCCTTTGATGGAGGCTTTACTGCAGCTTTTGTAGGAGACACAATTGGATTCTTCAATTGTGTTCGCAAAATGGAATGGGTCCGATTGATTGTCTTTCTGACCATCCAATCATCATATTTTTTCGCAGTTTTGCTTTTGACTTCCTGCCACTCGCCTCCTTCCTCTGGATCTGTAGCGGTAATACACGCTACATGAGCTGAAGAACCCTTCAATTTGACTTGTCCCAAGTCGACCATCTTTTGTAGGAGGTCTTTAAAGACAAAACACTCCTGGATGGGATGCCCCAACATTTGATGAAAGGGACAATAATTGGGACGGTCTTCATCTCCTTCCTTGTTTGGTCTCTTCGGCACTGGTAATTGAACCAAATTATTCTCCAGAGCTGAAATGAAGTAACCAGGAACTTGCTCACTTCGGAAAGAGTATGTTTTACTCTTCATATCCTCAAATTGTTTTCGTCGTTGATCTTTTTGATCATTTGGACGAAACAGCCTTTGTTGTTGGCGTTCAGGAGGTGGAGCCCCTCGAGAAGATGAAGGTTTTGAAGTAGAAATAGGTACAGGTGCCTGTTTAAGCATAACTGTAGCAGTTTCTGCTTTACCCATTCTTCTTCCTGGAGCTGATGGAATTACACGAGATTTAACCTTAGCCTGCATAAGGGAATCTTCAATCTGTTGAGCGATTGAAGTAAGGTCTCGAAACCCTCCTGTGTATTTCACAGGGATCAATGGCGTGCGTAATTCGTCACGCAAATTTGCCACACAGATTGGCAATAATTCCTCCTGAGGGAGTGATAAACTCAAGGAATACGTTAATCCCTTCCAACGAGCAATGAAATCAGAGACTCTTTCATTCTCCCTTTGCTTGCAGTTTGTAAGATCGAAAACTGTCGTTTTTGGAAAAGTTGAGCTGAACTGAAGAAGGAATTTTTGACGAAGATCCTCCCATCCGATGACTGACCGGGATTTCAAGCTTGTATACCAGACAAAAGCTGGTCCTTGCAAGGTTCGCACGAAGCATCTGAGTTTCACTGCTTCTTGTTGCTCTGGAGTTCCCATCATAGGATCACAACAAGACACGTAATGCGTCAAATGTTGTTCAGGGTCACCTGATCCATTGAAAGTAGGGAAAATAGGGTTTCCAAAACTGGATGGAGGAGAAATTGAATCTACCCATTCAGGGTAAACTTTCTTTTTAGGTTGAACTTGCGCCCGTTTCCCTTCCATAGTTTCTAACCGAGCTGTTAATGACTCAATAGTAGTTATTAACTTTTGAGAAACGTCAGGTTGAACTTGGTTTTGGGTAGGTGCAATGAATGGAGCTTGGACAGCCGTGGAGGTTGGTGCTGCAACTAATGGTAGTGCTGCCAACCGTTGTTGCGTTTGACCCGTAGGATTAGACCTCTGTGGGTGTACTGATAAAGGAGGATATTCCTGATCCATCTCAGTAGTTACAACAAATTCCTTCGGCTGTCGGACTTCAGCATTCTTAAGAAGAAGACTACTCTGAAGTAGTTCTGCATTCAACCTTCTTAATTCTTTCATTTCTTCCTCCTGTTGTGCAAGCCTTTGCTCTAATGAGAGCGATTGACCTCCTTCAGAGGAAGGGTGAGAAGTAACCTGATTCTTTCCTTTCCCCTTATTGGATCCTTTTCAGAGAGGGGGAAGTGGGTTACTTGAAGGAATACCCAGATTTTGGGTAAGCCTTTGATTACGTGTGCGCACACCTTCTTCATTTAGGTCTGTGTGCGCAACTTCTTGAGCAGGAACCTCTTCATCTGATCCCTCTGATTGAGCCTCATTTGGTGAATCAGCAGCAACGGCAGTGATGACATTAATGGATGCATATTTCATGGAATCCTTTCTATCAGCATTTCTGTGATATTGTCTCCTTTTATGTCCATGATAAGGCATGGCATTCCGTTGACTTGACCCCTCAGGAATTTCTTGGAGAACCGTCACTTGGAGAGAATCTCCTGACATCTTGGCTCTTCGTTCCTCTTGAGGCTTATTCCCTAATCGAGAGAATACTGACTTTCTCTGAGGGAGGGATTGAAGATTTGAAAAAGTCCCTAGTCTGGTGGACTGGGGGTGTTCCTGTTGCTTCTGCTCAACTCCTCGAATCCCATTCGTTGATTCTGAGGGTTGGGTTAGAGAAGTCCCCAGTCTGGCAAGCTGGGGTGTCTCTTGACATGCTATGTCTGAGATCTTCTTGAAATCTCTCTTGATCTTGCGGATCTTAGTTCGGAAATTAGCTGGATGCATTAACCTGTATCCACTTTTATCACCTGGTTCAACAGACCATTGGATGATTTCCGAAACTTCTGTCATTTGATGACGTGTTTGCTCCAGACGAGAGGCTTGTGCAATATTCTCGCCTGCTTGATGTAGGAGCAATTCAACAACCTGTTCTCTATATACTTGACTTTGAGAGGAACTAGTTGAAGCTTGATCTCGAGCAAGATTTTGATTATGAACAAAGCCCATTGACTGTGGCCGGCCATGGGCAATAACATTGCATGAGACCATTTTCGGCGGGCTTTACTGACCGGAAAGCACTGTGAAATGTAGTGCTCCGTGAATACCCCATCCTCTGATATGAACATTAGATGGAGCATTGGAAATTAACTGACGCAATCTTCTTAGTGCGCCAAGGCATGAACGTTGAAGGGTTCTCTGTTGCTTTTCAGCCTTCGGATACCGAGAGACTGATAGAGATGCCAAATCAATCTGGCGTTGTAACCCTTCTATTATCATAAGATGATTTTCATATTCATCGTAAGATAATACCTTCTTATTTAATTGACAAAGAGTTTTCCATATGTTAAGACGAATATCATGGATTCCATCATCCGTCAACATCTTTGGAATGTCATACTGTGAATCAGCCAAAGGCCAAAACATGACTGGTACTTCACCTTTTGCTAGTTTTTTCCTCATGTTCAGCATTTCCTCTTTATCATTAAATGAAGATTCTTCTACCTATTTGGACCAGAGATGGTGTTTCCTTGTTGCTTCATCGGATTCAACAAGATTGGTAGAGGAATCACTATTCATGCTGGAAGATGAATGACCCAGGGAAGGTTCGGAGAATAACCTGAACCCCAAGCTATCTTCTGATGGAGAAAGAGTTTCACCTGCCGATAGTAAAACTTCAGACATGACTGGTTTTACGTTTGCAAGTGCCTCGAGATAGGAGGGCTTTCTCGTCACTACATTGCCTTCTGAAGAATTTTCGAGACAATGTGAATCACTACTGCGGAGAGGACTTTCGTAGCGAAGTTCATCACCATGAGGAGGACCTTCATGATGGGTTACAGCAAAAGATGATATCTCTTGCTCCTTGGTCTTCTGACCACACAGAGGGTTCCTGTGGTTCTCATCTGAAGAAGAAACTTCAAGATTGACCGAATTTTCATGAAGCAAGTCTTCATGAGGAAGTGTCTGTTGAAGACCTTCGGGATTAATGTTCCTGTTATTGGGAACTGAGGGAGTAGAATCTTGAATTCCGACAGATAAATGTCTGAGGGCTTCAAGAACTCCAGCATCGAGCAAGGCCTTGTTGTAGATTGGCCTTTGATCTCCTGACTGTGCTGGGCGGATCTTTTTCTTAGATGCCTTCTTACTCGCTTTAGAAATCACTTGATGACGAAAGTGATTGCTCTGAGCAGGTGTATGTTCCTGATCAGGAAAGATGGTCAGGTTAGGCTGACGATCATCGCTCAAATCAGGTGTATGTGCCTGACTTGGTTGTCCATATGATATGGGGGAGTAGGCCCCACAACCCTCTTGGACTGGAACAGATGTGTGTGTCTGTTCCGGAGTGAATTGTTGATGTGTCACTCCACTGCTAGGGATAGATTTATGTGTCTGTCCCTGAGATGATGCTGAAGCTGTTATGATATCCTGGCAAGCATCCAGAATATGAGCAGGAATTTGCTTCTGCTCTTTCACCATTGACAAAATATGTTTGGTGACTTCAGCCGCCGGAACAGGGATATACGTCCATTCCGGGCTTGGAGTAGGTGTATGTGCCTGCTCCTGTCCTCCTTTTCCTGTCAGTGAATCCTGACAGTACTCAAGTGTGGAGGCAGAGAGTTTAGTCTGCCTCCTGTTTGTCGTCGGGGCTTTCCGACTGACTTCTCCGTGCGCTACCAAACGAGACTGTTGGTAGGCATGATTAGTATTAGCAGGTGTATGTGCCTGCTGATTACACTTCGCCAAACGCTGTTGACGAGATCCATCATATGTAGTCAGACGAGCCTGCTGACTAACTGCTGATGTATAAGGAGGTGTATGTTCCTGCCTATGGTACTCCGCCGGAATTGCCTGGCGGGATCGGCTTGATGCTGCCAGACGAGTCTGCTGGACAGCGGGATTAAAACGAACAGGTGTGTATGCCTGCTCGTTATTTGCCACCAAGTTAGGTTGGTGGACTTCTCCGGAGATGGCAGGGATGACAACCTGCCTATTATTAACCAGATTCCGTCTCTGGGGATTCATCTTGCCTGCTCGGGTTCGAGGAACCTGAGCTGAATGCCTGGAGCCGGTACCCTCATCATGTTGAGGGCGCACTACCGCACGAGTCTGGCGGCGATTGTTGATGGGAGCCCTTGAGAAGGACTCCTGTCTTTTTGAATTAAGGTCCTGCGGGACCTGCTCATTCACTTCCTCGGAGTAAGGGAGTGAATGGAAATTGCGTTCCGGGGATAACGACCCGAAACGGTTGGAGACGGTAGTCAGCACCACCTGCTTCTTGATTGCTGGTCGCCGTTGTCCGGACGACCAGGTAGAATTGTTAACTTGGAGGGCTTGACGAGCGGTCTCCAGAGTTGGGATAGTACCGTTGCGACGGTACTCCTTAACCAGTGCATTAGAAACACAGCGTTGAAGACGCTGAGTTGGTGATGTCATCCTCAGAGCGGATGACGTTCCAGTAGGAGTAGCAGCATTGGTTTTCACAGCAGCAGACCTCACAGTAGAGGTGTTCCCAGCAGCAGTATTCACAGGGGTGAATTTAAGGAAAGCCATTTTTGTAGAAGATCTTGAAAAAAAGAGTGCCTGTTCCATGTAACAGACATAATCAAGATGAATCCGGCCACTGCATCTTTTGGATGAGCACATGTCAATGATTGCCTTGTTGGCCCAAAGGGCCTAACAGATAAGAAGAACATCACTTTAACTTGGTTAAGGATTCACGTCGGGTTCACCATTTTTGTTTCGCGCGGAATCCGGGGATGACCTCCTGGACGTGAGATTCAAACGTTCTGATCGGTTTCTAACGGGTTTGTTCGTAGAACCGGAAACATCCAATGATTCCACATCCGTTTGGACCTACTTTCCAAAGGCAGGTGCTCATTAGCTTGTGGGCTAATGAAGCTTAGGAATTTGCATTGGTCGAGAGGATGGGAGGTCGGACTCATCACACCTTTTTGAGGGGAATTATTGTTTACTCCGGGACTCTCTTTATAGATTTAAGTTAAGTTCGTGAATCCTTATTACATTACCAAGTATAAAATGAGCTTTCCTTTAGTTTTAACAATCAATGATTAAATATGCAAGAAATTTAGAGAATCTTTTATATGTATTTGAGGTTCTTCATTAATATAGAATCATCTATATTTGTTTAGAGATTCTTGGTCAATGGTATCCTTCAAAACATTTATATAAAAGTCTCTTGGTCATTTTGATGACCAGGCTGGTTTTAAAGCCACTCAGTGGGGCACTTGAAGTTTATCGTCATTCAGAAGGACATAGATTATTTCAATGTTGGGATCGAACCCATAAATGGGCTACCTACGTATCCTTTGTTTTAAAAAAGGAATCAGAACCCACGTAGTTCGAGGAATGGGATATGATGTTTTATGATTGATGGCTCAAAGATGAATGTCATAATTACTTTTACACTCTAAGCTCACGTGAGTCATGCTCGGTGTGAGAAACAAGAGGTATTGGTAAAATTCAGACAATTGTGCCAAAAAAGATGCAATCATAAGAATTTGTTTTGGGGCTTATGTATAGATGACTGCCCAGATAGACGAAGGTTTAGGATTTACTTTTAGGGAGAAAATCCAAGAACAGGGTCCACAAAGTTATATGTGCTTCATGGAGATTTGAATACTCTAATCTTGGGGCTTACTCCTAAGGAGGATGCCCAAGTTAGGAGGGGACTTATGATTGGGTTTTATTCCTAAAGAGGAAACCCAAATCAAAGGTAATTTATGACTGGTTAAGAGAAATTTTAAGAGACTTTGGGCTTACTCCTGAAAAGGAAGCCCAAAGTTATGACTGAGTCTTATTCCTGAAAAGGAGACCCAAGTTAGGGGACTTGGGGATTACTCCTGAAAAGGAAGCCCAAGGTTATGACTGAGTCTTATTCCTGAAAAGGAGACCCAGGTTAGGGATTAAGGTTTGGGGCTTACTCCTGAGGAGGATGCCCAAGATTAAAGGACTTGATTGGGGCTTATTCTTAAGAAAGATGCCCAAGATTTATGACTAGGACTTATTCCTGAGAAGGAAACCTAGGTTAGGGGACTTGGGGCTTACTCCTGAAAAGGAAGCCCAAGGTTATGACTGAGTCTTATTCCTGAAAAAGAGACCCAGGTTAGGGATTAAGGTTTGGGGCTTACTCCTGAGGAGGATGCCCAAGATTAAAGGACTTGATTGGGGCTTATTCTTAAGAAAGATGCCCAAGATTTATGACTAGGACTTATTCCTGAGAAGGAAACCTAGGTTAGGGGACTTGGGGCTTACTCCTGAAAAGGAAGCCCAAGGTTATGACTGAGTCTTATTCCTGAAAAGGAGACCCAGGTTAGGGATTAAGGTTTGGGGCTTACTCCTGAGGAGGATGCCCAAGGTTAAAGGACTTGATTGGGGCTTATTCTTAAGAAAGATGCCCAAGATTTATGACTAGGACTTATTCCTGAGAAGGAAACCTAGGTTAGGGGACTTGGGGCTTACTCCTGAAAAGGAAGCCCAAGGTTATGACTGAGTCTTATTCCTGAAAAGGAGACCCAGGTTAGGATTCTCTCATCTTAAAGGATGAGGTTGAAATGAATGAACTCTCAATCTTTGGTGACATAAAGATGTTTAAATCACTGGGTGTTTGAGAGGTATTTCACAGAATTCCTTTCAGATAAGGATGTCAAATCAAGAAATCATGCCATAAATGGCTTTTGAAGAGTATCTTGAAGACTGAATCTTGAATAGGAAGGGTGAAATGGCTTAAGAGGGGTAAAAATGGGCAAGATGGGCACCCAAAAAGCTAGGGGCGCGCAAGTCTTGAAGGTCGCGCAAGTCTTGCGTCGGCGCGCAAGTGTTGGTCGCGCAAGTATACTTGCACGACGTGAGGGATACTTGCGCGATGTTCAACCAGAGTTGAATTACTTGAGCGACTCTTTATTAAACCCTTTCCCATCCTCTTGAGGTTCTTCCAGAGAATGGACGCGCAAGTTATATTGAAGGAATTAAGTTGGCGCGCAAGTGTTTGATAAGTTTCAACACTTGGGCCTTCCTTCTTCCCTTTAGATCTTCCATTCTAGGTAAGAAATTACCTTAGAAGTGTTCTGGAAGCTTTGAGAAGAGACTTGGGCGTCGGGAGCTTTGATCCGAGTTTCTGGAAAGAGATATCCCCTCGAATGGGGGGCCCACAGGGTCTATTTATAGGCAAAAGAAGACCCTGGGCGGTTACCGTGCGGTTACCGGGCGGTTATCACTTAGGTCGCGCAAGTCACTTGCACGACCATAAGGTGTCGCGCAAGTACTTGCACGACCACTAGGAGGCCCGCAAGTGTACTTGCGCGACCATGAGGGAACTTGCGCGGCCTATGGGTAATGTTCTCCTTGTTCATCCCTTTGTCGATTTTTGATGTTTCTTCAAAGGATGAATCACATTGAGCTCAGATATTCCCCTTTTCCGATCTTTAGATTCTGTGACGAAAGGAGCGTCAACAATGAGGCTTAGGAATTTTCATTGGTCGAGAGGATGGGAGGTCGGACTCATCACACCTTTTTGAGGGGAATTATTGTATACTCCGAGACTCTCTTTATAGATTTATGTTATGTTCATGAATCCTTATTACATTACCAAGTATAAAATGATCTTTCCTTCAGATCTAAAAATCAATGATCAAATATGTAGGAAATTTAGAGAATCTTTTATATGTATTTGAGATTCTTCATCGATAGAGAATCATCTGTATTTATTAGAGATTCTTGGTCAATGGTACACTTCGACACATTTATATAGAAGTCCCTTGATCATTATGATGACCATGCTAGTTTTAAAGCCACTCAGTGGGGCACTTGAAGTTTATTGTCATTCAGAAGGAAATGTATTATTTTAGAGTTGGGATCGAACCCGTAGACGAGATACCTACGTATCCTTTGTTTAGAAAATGAATCAGAACCCACGTAGTTCGAGTAAGAGAGTATGATGTTTATGATTGATGGCTCAAAGAAGGATGTCAAAATTACTTTTACACTCTAAGCTCACGGGAGTCATGCTCGGTGTGAGAAACAAGAGGTATTGGTAAAAAATAGACAATTGTTCCATGAAAGATTCAATCATAAGAAATAATGTGGGGCTTATGAATGTATGACTGCCCAGATAAATGAAGGTTAGGATTTACTTTAGGGAAGAAATCCATAAATAGGTTCCATAAAGGTATATGTGCTTCATGGAGATTTTGAATACTCTAACTTGGGGCTTACTCTTGAAAAGGAGCCCAAATTTGGAGAAGACTTATAATTGGGTTTCAATCCTAAAAAAGGAATCCCAGATCAAAGGTAAATTAGGAATGGTTAAGAGAAATTAAGACTGGGGCTTACTCCTGAAAAGGAGGCCCAGGTCAAGGATTAAGGTTTGGGGCTTACTCCTAAGGAGGATGCCCAAATTAGGGGACTGGGGCTTACTCCTGAGGAGGATGTCCAGATTAGGGGACTGGGGATTACTCCTAAGGAGGATGCCCATATTTGGGAACTTTAATAATTGGGGCTTACTCCTAAGGAAGATGCCCAAGTTAAGAATTATGACAGGGACTTACTCCTAAAAAAGGAGGCCCAGGTTAGGGGATCTCTCATCTTAAAGTATTAGGTTAAATGAATGAAATATCAATCTTTAGTGACATAAATATTTATAAATCACTAGGTTTTGAGAGATATTCCACATAATTCCTTTCAAATAAAGAAGTTAAATCAAGAAATCATGCCATAAATGGATTTGAAGAGTTTCTTGAAGACTGAATCTTGAATAGGAAATGTCTAATGGCTTAAGAGGGGTGAAATGGGCAAGAAAGGCACCCAAAAAGGCAGGGGGGCACAAGTCCTGGCAGATGCACAGGTACTGCGTGGGCGCGCAAGTCCTGGTCGTGCAGGTATGCCTGCGCGACACATGGTGTACTTGCACGATGGTTAACCAGAAAGGTAATACTTGAGAGAATCTTTATTAAAGCCTTTAGAATCCTCTTGAGGTTCTTCCAGAATAGGGGAGCACAAGATCTATTGAAGGAGTAAGGCAGCGCGCAAGTGTGGCCCTTTTACCTTAAGGGCTAGCCACTCAGGCGCGAAAGTGTTGATGAGTTTAAACACTTAGTCCTTCCTTCCCCTCTTTAGATCTTCCGTTCTAGGTAATAAATTACCTTAGATGTGTTTTGGAAGCTTTGAGAAGAGACTAGGGCGTCGGGAGCTCAAATCTGAGTTTCTGAAAAAAAAAATACTCCTCCAATGGGGGGGCCACAGGGTCTATTTATAGGCAGGAGAAGACCCCAGGCGGTTATCACTTAGGTCGCACAAGTCCCTTGCGCGACCATAATGCGTCGCGCAAGTGGACTTGCGCAACTATGAGGAAACTTGCCCGGTTTATGGGAAATATTATCCTTGTTCATCCCTTTGATGATTTTTTGACATTTGCTTCAAAGGATAAATCACTTTGAGCTCAAATATTCCCCTTTACATTCCTTTGGACTCTGTGACAAAAAAGGAGCATCAAAAAAAGTCCCCACTCGGAGTTGGATCTGAAAGAAAAATGAGGATTTGACTTTGAGGAAATCGAAGACATCTAAGGGAAAGGGGGCGCGCAATTCTTGATGGTGCAGAGGGCGGCGCGCAAGTGCGCATCACGCAGGACCTGGGCGCACTGGGTACGGCGCGCAGGGTTTTGGCCACATCTATAAATAGAGGTCCTCACTTCCATACAAATCATCCAGATTTTCGGACTTCACATCTTCGAGCTCTCACCGCACAAGTCACCTTAGCCGCGTAGGTTGTTCTATTTTCCAGTGCTTCCTTGATGGCACGCTACTGTCAAGGTATCTTGACTTGCGCGGTGATACTTGCACGCCTACTACTTGTGCAACACATCTACACTTGCGCGCCAAGTTTTAGACTTGCGTGCCTTAATGCCTTTTCCATTTTTTTCGAATTCTTTCACAAATTTTATAAAAAATCAATCCATTTAAGAATTTAATTTATTCAAATTTTGTGTAGAATCAATGGATCTTAGGCCCGGAATAGTTGATGAACTTGCTATCAAGCGGATAGATGATATGATGAACATCATTGGCCATGATTACTATGATATACGTGACAATACTCTCCCAGATTTGGCTAAGTACTTGAAGAAATATCATCTTAATTTCCCACAGAGCATATATCTTCATCTGGGTGGTCATGGTCATCTGCAAGGAATCAATGTTCCAGATACAAAGAACTATACACCTGAAATGTAGCTGCACTGCCACTCCTCCATTTTGGTTATGCTGTGCATTAAGAGAAACAACAATGGTGTGAACTTTCAAATTCCTCCATGTCATTTCCTTGCAGATATGAAAATTGAAAACCCATGGGCTGAAATGTTTTCCACTGCCGGTTGGTGGAGAGAAGACAAACATGGCATTAGAGAAATATCTGAAAAGAGTACTCTCTCCAAATGGCTCTTTACTTCCAATTCTCCATTCTCAAATCCAGGTATCTATCTTCCAAGTTTCTTGGACAGAAACAGAGTCACTGTTTGACCAGTAGAAAATTTTCTCAAACCACACTCAAGAACATCCTTTTACAATTGTTACAAGAAGATCTGGTATCACTGCATCTATTATTGTATCCAGTTGAATTAATGAATTCCAGGTGGTTGCTGATGAAGCTCGGGATGCCGTAAATCAAATGAAGAGCTATGTTGAAAGCCTCTTGTAATTCTTGAAAAAGAGAAGAGACTCCAGTGTGTGGATGTCCTTCTAACTCTTGTGCATCAATGAAAAACACTTTCATCTTCAATCATTTTTACTTGCATTCTATTTTGCTACATTCTTTAGATTTTACCTAAGCCAATGGGCCTAGTAAGCATAGTTTTATTTTTACTAGGATTAATGTAAATAACCTTACAAACTTCAAAACTTTTAATTGCTCAATGTTACCTAAATCATACAAAATGTTTGTTTAGTGAGCTGGGAACTTGACTTTTATTCAGATTTCCCTTGTCTTTTGTGGGCAGTTTAGAGTCATGCACGCCAAAAAAAGGCTAATGTTTAAGGTCGAAATAGCTTTGACCGAAATGGATTAGAATTGACTCAATTCCTTGAAAACTCATCTGAAAATATAGTACTATACTCAAGTATGAGGGAAAATATGTAAGCTACGACTTAAGAATATTTGAATCTGAGGAATGATATGAAAAAGATCTAAAATGCATTAGAAGAAGTAGTTTCCAAGAATGAAGTTACCATTATTTAACAAACCCGTTAGGGGGTTGAATTATGCAGGGCCACCTAAGGGCATTGGCTGCATAGTTAAATAAAATATTATCTTTTGGCTAACAAGTATGTTATGTAGACTGTTTATGAAAGGCCACCTATGGGAACGTGCTGCATAGTCAGGCAAAATAACTCTCAGAAATTTACATTCCTAGTTCTAAAAGCCAATGAATGTTTATGAAGATTCAAATATTCCAAATTATAGAGTTTGCTGTATGGAAAGAGGTACTTGAATATGGAGAAGATATTTCCAAACAAGATTATCAATGAACTGGATGAATATCACTCCTACGAAGGTCTGACCCAAATGTAGGGAAGGAGAATATAAACCATAGACTTGAATACATTCAGATCATGAAAAAGGATATGGGAAAAATATGTTAAGGATGGCTATTTTTTTGGATCCCTACATACTGTAGTTTAAGACAAATAAGGACAAAAGAGGCATTCTTACCAAGAATGAAGTTACCATTATCCAACAAACCCGTTAGGGGGTTGAATTATGCAGGGACACCTAAGGGAATTGGCTGCATAGTCAAATAATAGTATCTTTTAGATGACAAGTCTATTATGTAGATTGTTTATGCAAGGCCACCTATGGGAACGTGCTGCATAGTAAGACAAAATAACTCTCAGAAATTTGAAATTTTTGTGACTAGAAGTCATGAAAAGGGTTATGAGGATCTGAAAATATTTAAGGTTAGGATTATGACACATAAAGATGGGTATTGTTCAATGTATACAGAGATACATAGATCAATGCTAACCATAATCATGTTGTGGCTAGGTCCGGAATTGAAATGTTGGACTTCACTACGTATCCCATAAGGATGAGAATCAAGACATACGTAGTTCTTAAACTACAGTTTAACATTGTGTGGGACAAAAGGATTAGAGATCTTAGTTTAGGGTCATAGAGCTTGTACCATTGTAAGAAATACACAATGTGTGTTTTCATGGGGACTTTTTAGCCAAGGTACTGAATGTGGAATTTGGGGTTAGGCCCAAAGAATTGGGAATGGATTCGAGGGACACTCGAACGTTCCTACGTATCCCATAAGGATGGGAATCAAGCCCACATAGTTCTAGAAATACCCTCTATACAAATTTGGTTCGTACATGTGAAGGGTGAAAGGGGACTTTAGTGCAATGATGGTTTAACCCAAGATAAAATGTTCGGGCATTTCCATGTATGCACGTAGTCTTTGAAATAAAACATGATTGAAAAAAACAATGAAAATAATGGTTCCCTCTCAGGTGAGGGTATCAAAGAAATTTTTAGTTTATTGTCATACTGGACAAAAGTGTTGTATAGTTTAACGTCGTATGACAAGGACGAAAGTGAACCAATGTAAAGATATTTATTCTAAGGGCGGTTTCACGAATTAACATCGTATGAGATAGAGATGAACCGACGTGAAGAGATTGGTTTTGGGCTGGAACCTTGAGAGGTTGCCTACATACCCAGCCTAGAAGGCAAGGATCAAAGTCCGTGTAGTTAAATTAAAGAATGAATTAATGATTAAGTTGTTCTTGGGGACAACGACCTATAAAATGATTTTGGGACTTACACATGGTTAGTGTCCCAGAGAGAGTGTTATGGTTGAGGTTTGCTCTAAGCTCAAGTGAGTCATACTCGGTGTGATAAACAAGAGGTAACAACAACCTTAACGATGAATAGTTTAATGTTATATAGGACATATAAAGGGACTATGCAGTTTAAAGTCTTGCAGTTAGGACTATTGGTGCTGCACAATTTAGTGTCATGTAGCAGAGACAAAATATAGTTTAATGTCATGTAGGACATATCACAGAATTTCTCTGCAGTTTACCGTCATGTAGTTAGGACGATGGGGACAATAGAGTTTAACGTCATGTTGGACGAAAGAGGGACTGTTAAGTTTAATGTCATGCAGTGAGGACAAAATAGTACACCATTTAATGTCATGTTGGACGCATTAGGTACTTTTTCACAGTTTAACGTCATGTTGGACGAAAAAAAGGGACGATACAGTTTAGCATCATGTTGGAAGAATGTGCGAATAGTTTAAGATCATATGCATGGACCGTGGATGGTGCAGTTTAATGTCATGCTGGATGGTGGTGTAGTTTAAGTTCATACAGGACCTTTAATGATTATGTATTTTAACATCTTTCTGGACGTAAGGGACTTTTATATAGTTTAGCGTCATGTAGTTAGGACGTCATAATTTAACGTCTTGTTGGAAGTAAGGGACTTGCAAATAGTTTAGGGTCATATGCATGGACCATTGATGATGCAGTTTAAGGTCATATAGTACCTAGTTGCAGTTTAAGGTCATACATGACCATTTAGGGAAATTTTTATAGTTTAGCGTCGTGTGGGACAAAAGTACAAATAGTTTAAGGTCATATGTATGGAGCGTTGCTGTATAGTTTAACGTCATATAGCAAGGACGATGTACAGTTTAATGTCATTTAGGACGTATTAAAGAACTTTTGTATAGTTTAACGTCATATAGCAAGGAAGAAGTATAGTTTAATGTCATGTAGGATGTATTAAAGGACTTTTGTATAGTTTAACGTCATATAGCAAGGACAAAGTACAATTTAATGTCATGTAGGATGTATTAATGGACTTTTGTATAGTTTAACATCATATAGAAAAGAAGAAGTACACTTTAATGTCATGTAGGATGTATTAAAGGAATTTTGTATAGTTTAAAGTCATATAGCAAGGACGATGAAGGTACTTTGCAGTTTATACAAAATACTTCTTCAAAAATATGGCATTGGTTGGAGTAGTGATGAGTTCTCCATCCATTGAGATTAATGAATAAGCTCTATTGGAGTATACCCTATTTATTGAATAAGTTCCTTCCCATTTTGGATCAATCTTGGGAGGTTTATTTCCTGGTATCATTGGAGTTCTGAGAACTAATACCAATTCTCTATGAGTGAATGAACGAAGACGAACTTTTTTGTTAAAAGCTCGTGCTATTTGATTCTGATAGACTTCCAAGTGGTGCAAAGTTCACAATCTTTTCTCATCTAATTGTTCCAATTCATTCAATCACTTTTGAGATTGTTCATCTGTAGATGATTGATCACAAATGGCAACTCTGAGCGAGGGTAGTTGAACTTCAATGGGCAAGACGGCTTCCGTTCCATATACCAATGAATATAGAGTTGACCGAGTTGCAGTGCAGGTGGTAGTCCGATAAGCCCATAAAGCATGAAAGAGTTTATAAGGCCATGACCTCTTATCTTTATCCACCATCTTTTGCAGTATATTTGAAAGAGTCTTGTTAAAGGATTCTATCTGGATGTTGGCCGCTGCATGATACCGAGATGAATGGTTGGATTTGGTGTTATATTCTTGATACAACTTCTTCATCTCGGATGAACAGAAATTGGTGCCATTTTCTGTCAATATTGTATGAGGGACACCAAATCTGGTAATGATGTTAGACTTGATGAATCTAACAATTCATTTAGAACTGACTTCCTTGAGAGGTATTGCCACTTCCCATTTGGAAAAGAATTCAGTAGCAGTAAGAATATACTCAAACTGCTTGGCCGTAGCCGAAGGGTAAGGTCCCACCACATCCATTCCCCATGTGGAAAATGACCACGAGTATTTAGTTGTATGAAGCAACTCTGGAGGCTGATGAATGATGTTGGAATGTACTTGGCATGAATGACACTTCTTTGTGAAATCGACACAATCTCATATCATTGAAGGCCAAAATTATCCAAGCCTTAGAATCTGATCAGAGAGTCTATGTCAAGACTGGTGGGCACCACAGACTCCTGCATGTACTTCTTTCATGACAGCCATTGTCTCTTCACCATCAATGCATCTGAAGAGAACTCCATCAAAACCACATTTGTAGAGAATTTTCTCTAGGTGATATGGGCTATCATAAAGAGTAAAATTAACCATACGTCACCAGATTTGTTCTTTCTCGGCTCTATCAGTTGGAAGTGTTCCATTTTGAAGGTATTCCCGGATAGGTGACGTCCATCCTGTAGTATGACCATACGGTTCAGGGATGGGACAAATTTCATTAATTTCCTCTATTCTAATTCGAACATAAGGTGAAATTGCCCGACGGTGGGCAATACTGATGGTTGTCTCATCCCAATTTGGATCTTCCAGAGCTGTGGTTATATTAGCCAATGCATCATCTTGAGAATTTTTTGATCTTGGGACATAAGAAAATGTTGGTTCCAAAGGGAATTCCACCATTAAATCTCTGATGTAATCATACAAAGGGATTAGTTCTTCTTTTCTGATGGCATAATCCCCATTGACTTGTTTGATTACCAGGTCTGAATCACCTTTCACCTTTAAGTGATTCACTTGTGCTTGAAGTGCTAATTCCAAACCTAAGATGAGAGCATGGTATTCTTCTTCATTATTGGTACCACCTTCCCACAATAAGAAGGAATAAGGTAACACTGCCTTTTCTGGAGAAATGAGCACAATTCTTAAGCCAACTTGGTTGAATATAGGGTTTTCCATTTTCCTCCCTGTTTGACTTATGGAAGCACCATCAAAATACATTTCCCATGCCTGAGGACTTTCTTGAATAGAGAAGAATTCCTCATAAGTGTGTTCAATATCTGAAGGTGTGTCTTCCACTAAAGGGTGTTCAGGTAGGAAATCAGCCAGAGCTTGGCCCTTTATCACCTTTTGAGACACATACTGAATGTCGAATTAATGCAAAATAACTTCCCACCTTGCCAGACGTCCTGTAAGCATTGGACGACTTAGGATAAATTTGATCGGGTTATTGTGAGATATCAATTGGACCTCATGATGTTGCAGGTAGTGTCTCAACTTCTGAACTGCAAAGATTAATGACAGACAGCACTTCTCAATACTTGAATACCGGGTTTCTGCTTCAAGAATGGTTCGACTGAGATAGTAGAGACTGTTTTCATTCCCAGCATCATTCTTTTGAGCAAGAAAGACACCCAATGATTTCTCTAGAGATGTCACATAGAGGATAAGTGGTCTTCCTTCAATAGGTGGCTTGAGTATCGGTGGACTCAAGAGGTATTTCTTGAGAATATCGAATGCTTATTGAAATTCTTCATTCCACTGGTATGTGACCCCCTTCTTCATCAATTTGGTGAAGGGTAAACTTTTGCCTGCTAAATTGGCGATGAAATGACGAATATAGGCTAAGTTTCCTTTAAGTCCTCTTAATTATTTCATATTTTGAGGAGGTGACATACCAAGGATTGAATTGGTCTTCTCAGGATCGACTTCAATACCACGATGGCGTACAACAAAGCTGAGAAATTTTCCTGAGGTTACCCCAAAAGAACATTTTAAGGGGTTCATCTTCAAATTATGTTGTCGAAGCTTGCACAATATGACTTCCAAATCATCCAAGTGATTAGAACGTTGTTTGGATTTAACTACCAAATCCTCTACATAGCATTCAACAAACTTCCCTGAGAGGGGTTTGAAGATACGATGCATGGCACGCTGATAATTTGCACCTGCATTCTTTAAGCCAAAGGGCATTACCCGGTAGAAAAACACACCCTGAGGGGCTATGAAGGATATAGATTCCTTGTATTCTGGAGCCATTCGGATCTGATTATATCTAGAACATCCATCCATGAAGTAAAGTGCTTCATATCCAGCTGTTTCATCAATTAGAAGTTTTGTAATCGGAACTGGGAAATTATCCTTAGGACAATGCAGATTAAGATCTCCGAAATCGATGAAAACTCTAATTTGTCCGTTATTTTTCTTTACAGGGACAATATTATCCATAAATTTGGGATATTGAAATTCTCTGACGAAGCTAGCTTTGATAATCTTATCCACTTCAGCTTCAATTTTGGAAGCATAAGTTGGGTGTGTTCTCCTCGTGGATTGCTTAAATCCTCGATGTTCTTCTCGTAAACCCAAATGATGGGTAGCAACATCAGGATCAAGCCCGAGCATTTCTGTATAGTTCTAGGAAAATATATCTCTATTTTTCTTTAAAAAATAAATATACATCTCTTGATCTTCAAGATTCATGGCCGCACTGATTAAAGTGGGGCGTGGATCTTCTTTTGTACCCAGATTTATTTCTCTGAGTTCATCCACAGTGGTAGAGATACCCTCTTCAAATGCTGGAGGAGAATCTATGAGATCTTCCTCTTCTTCTTCATCATGTGTTATTTCTTCCTTTTCTACTTTCATATTAGATGATAAAGTAGAATTCTCATGATTTGAAGAGATGTCGAAATTTTCATATCTTGAAGAAGAAGCTTCCATTTCCGACCCGATTGATGATAAAGGGTCTTCTTTGGGTAATAAAGGGGAGATGATGGATTGAGAATCGACATCATTGTTCACCTCTGATGTTGCTATAACTTCTTCTAGCCTAATTGGTGAAGTATAGACTTGTTGGATTTCAGCAGATGAAATGAAGACGTCACCATTTGTTCTTTCATCACTACTTGGTAGATTACCAATTTCTCCCATGTTGTCTGGCTCGATTTTCGTAATTGACATTATGGATCTTTCCATAAGAGTATTTTTATTTTGGTCTATCTTGTCAATTTTACTGATAGGCAACACATAATCTGTACTCACATGTGTAAATGGATTTACTGTAATTTTTTTCCAAACCATATGGAGCATTAACTTTGCTAATCTCTTTTTTTATGGATTTCTCCCTTTGATTCATGTGATAGAATTACCCCTCAATGTATTGAGACTCACATGTCTTGAACAAGGCCTTATCACCATACAATGTCCCAAATTGACCATCGAAACAATATTTGAGACATTGATGGTATGATGAAGGGATAGCCGCATGCTGATGTAGCCAGGGTCTTCCAAGCAAGATGTTGAAAGCTGAGTCTTGATAAAAAATCATGAAATCTAAATTGGATACAAGATCTCAAAACTGAGTTCTGAGTGTAACTTCGCCCAGTGGTTCTTGTTCATTTTTATCATATCCTTGTAACATCATGGTAGAAGGAGATAAATCAGATTCCCTGAGGCTCAATCGATGATGTGTACGAATGGGCATGAGGTTGACTCATGAACCATTGTCAATGAAAGCTCTTCGGACGTCTACACCATTGACCTTTCCAGATAAATACAAAATTCTAATATGCCCATGTACAACATCATCTTCATCTTTATCAGTAAAAGATATTATTTCATGGAATTCTACATGATTATTCTCTATGTGATAGACTTCAGCTACAGCAATTTCAGTTTCAAACTCCTGAGGACTTGATAAAGCCTCGATGAGTGCTTCTCGAAGATCTTTTGACAGACTCAAAGCATCCAGAATTGATAACTTGGATGGTACTTGGGCCAAGTGTTTCAATATATCATACTTTTGATCTAGAGGTCTGTGTTTCCCAACAAGAATATGTGGTTTAGCAGGTACTTTGGAAGCAGATGCTTTGGAAGTTGATGCATCTTGTATTGGGATAGGAGTTGGCAATATTCTTGGTTTTGGAAGATTAGACCGATTAGATCCATTTACTTGCTGAGAGGAAGAAGATGGAACCTTCAACCGGTATTCCAAAATAACAGTGCCAGGACTGAATTTTCTATTGGTAGAAGAACTTTCTTGTTCTTGATGAGCTCGCTGAAGGGATCTACCACGAGTTTTTGCTGCGTACACAGTTCTAGTAGGGGTAGAATTGGAATAGTGGCTTCTAAAAGATCCAAGTCTTTCCCTGTATCCTGAGCCCTTGGAACTTCCTCTGATTCCTCTTTTTGATACAGGGAATTTAGGCTCATTGAAATCGAAACTGCGACTGGCATATGGATCTGTTAATTGAATCATATTAATAGAACCAAAGATTAACTCTTCGTCTGATGAAGAATCTACCTGATTAGAAAGTTTAGGCTGTGCCGTTTGGTGGGGCGGTGCCCGTGGAATTGAAGTACATAGCATGAAATCCGCCAAAGTCAAAGACAACTTAGGCTTTGACACATACTCATCTTCTTCTGATTCTTTTTCTTTATTTGAATCATGCCATTTCTTTGAGGACATTCCCTCTAACGAAGATGGTTTTTCCGCAACATTCATGGAAGAAGACACAATTGGTTTCCTTAATTGTGTTCGGAAAATAGCATGAGTTCGATTGATTTTCTTTCTGACCATCCAATCATCATACTTTTGTGCATTTTTGCTTTTGACTTCCTGCTATTCATCTTACTCCTATGGAACTGTAGCAGTGACACATGCTACCAGGGTTGAGGAGCCTTTCAATGTGACCTATCCCGAGTCGACAATCTTTTGCAGGAGGTCTTTGAAGACAAAAGACTCCTGGATGGGATTCCCAAACATTTGATGAAAATGGAAATAATTAGGACGATATTCATCTCCTTTCTTGTTTGGCCTCTTGGGTATTGGCAATTGAACCAAATTTTTTTCCAGAGCCGAAATGAAATAACCATGAACTTGTTAAATTCGGAAAGAGTATGTTTTGCTATTTAGATCCTCAAATTGTTTTTGTCTTTGATATTTTTCATCATCTGGATGAAAAGGCCTTTGTTGTTGGCACTCAGAAGGTGGATCTCTTCGAGAAGATGAAGGTTTTGAGGTAGAAATAGGTACAGGTGTTTGTTTGAGCATAACTGTAGCAGATTCTACTTTACCCATTCTCCTTCCAGGAGCTGATGGAATTACACGAGATTTAGCCTTAGCCTGTATAAGGGAATCTTCAATCTTCTGAGCGATTGAAGTAAGGTCTCGAAACCCTCCTGTGTATTTCACAAGGATTAACGGCGTGCATAATTCTTCATGCAGATTTGCCACACAGATTGGAAACAATTCTTCTTGAGGGAGTTTTAAACTCATGGAGTATGTTAATCCCTTCCAGCGAGCAATGAAATGAGAGAATATTTCATTCTCTCTTTGCTTACAGTTTGTAAGATCAAAAACTGTTGTCTTTGGCAATGTTGAGCTGAACTAAAGGAGGAATTTTTGGCGAAGATCCTCCCATCCAGTAATTGACCGGGATTGTAAGATTATATACCAAACAAAAGGTGGTCCTTGCAAGGTTCGCACGAAGCATCTGAGTTTCACTACTTCTTGCTGCTCCGGAGTTCCCATAATAGGATCATAACAAGACACGTAATGCGTCAAATGTTGTTCAGGATCTCCTGATCCATTGAAAATAGGGAATACAGGGTTCCCAAAACTGGATGGAGGAGAAATTGAATCTACCCATTCAGGGTAAACTTTCTTTTCTGGTTGAACTTGCACACGCTTCCCTTCCATAGTTTCTAACCGTGCTATTAATGACTCAATAGTAGTTATTAGCTTTTGAGAAGCATTCGGTTGAACTTTGACTTGGGAAGGTGCAATGAATGGAGCTTGGAAAGATGTGGCGATTGGTGCTGCAACTGATGGTAGCACTGCCAATCGTTGTTTCACTTGACCCATAGGATTAGACCTGTGAGGGTGTACTGATAGAGGAGGATATTCTTGATCCATCTCAGTAGCTGCAACAAATTTCTTTGGCTGACTGACTTCATTATGCTTAAGAAGAAGACTATTCTTAAGTAGTTCTACATTCAACCTTCTTAATTCCTTCATTTCTCCCTCCTGTTGTGCAAACCTCTACTCTAGTGAAAGCGATTGACCTTCTCCAGAGGAAGGATATGTAACCTGGTTCTTTCCCATCCCTTTGTTGGATCCTTTTCAGAGAGGGGGAAGTGGGTTACTTGAAGGATTACTTAAGTTCTGAGTAATCCTTTGACTTCGTGTACGCACAACTTCTTCATTTGTGTCAGTGCATACATATTCTTGAGCAGGAACCTCTTCATATGAGTCCCCTGAGTGAGCCTCATCTGGTGGATCAGCAACAACGACATTGATGACATTAATCGATGCATAATTCATTGCATCCCTTCTATCAGCATTTCTGTGATATTGTCTTCTTCCATGTCTTTGATGAGACATTGCCTTTTGTTGATTCGATCCCTCAACAACTTCTTGAAGAACCGTAATTTGGAGGGAATCTACTGATAATTTGGCTCTTCGTTCCTCTTGAGGTTTCTTCACCAATAAAGAAAAGACCGACTTTCTATAAGGATGGGATTGATGATTTGAAAAAGTCCCCAGTCCAGTGGACTGGGGTTGTTCCTGCTATTCTCGCTCAACTCCCCGAATCCTTTTTGTTGACTCTGAGGGTTGGTTTAAAAGAGTCCCCAGTCTGGCGAGCTGGGGTGATTCTTGACATTCTATATCTGAGAATTTCTTGAAAGTCCTCCAGATCTTGCGAAACTTATTCCAGAAATTAGCTGGATGCATTGATCTATATCTGCTTTTATCACCTGGTTCAAAATACCGTTGGATTATTTCTGACACTTCTGTCACTTGGTGACGTGATTGCTCCAAACGAGAGGCCTGTTAAATATTCTTGTTTGCTTGATACAAGAGTAATTTGACAAATTGTTCTCTGTATTCTTTATTTTGAGAGGAACTAGTTGAAGCTTGTTCTTGGGAAGGATTTTGATTACAAACAAAGCCCATTGACTGTGGTCGGACATGGGCAATAACATTGCATGAGACCATTTTCGGTGGGCTTTGCTGACTGGAGAGCACCGTGAAATGCAGTGCTCCATGAACACCCCATCCTCTGACATGAATACCAGATGAGGAATTGGAAATTAACTCACGCAATCTTCTTAGTGCGCCAAAGCATGATCGTTGAAGGGCTCTATGCTGGTTTTCAGCCTTCGGATGTTGAGAGACAAATAGAGACGCCAAATCAATCTGACGTTGTAACCCTTATATTATCTTAAGATGATTTTCATATTCATCATAAGATAATACTTTCTTTTTCAACTAAAAAAGAGTTTTCCATATGTTGAGACGAATATCATGAATTCCATCTTCCGTCAACATTTCTAGAATATTATACTGAGAGTCAGCCAGAGGCCAAAACATGACTGTCACTTCACCTTTCGCCAGTTGTTTTTTCATATTCATCATTTCCTCTTTATCATTTGATGAAGATTCTTCTACCTGATTTGACCAGAGTTGGTGTTTCCTTGTTGCTTCATTGGATTCAACAGGATTGGTAGAGAAATCATTGATCAAACTAGAAGATTAATGACTTAGGGGTGGTTCGGAGAATGACCTACACCCCGGGCTATCTTCTAATTGAGAAAGTATTTCACCTGCTAGCGATGAAGCTTCAGACAAGACTGGTTTCACATTTGCAAGTGCCTCAAGATCAAAGGGCTTTCTCGGCACTACATTGTCCACTAGAGCATTTTCCGGGCAATGTGAATCACTATTGTTGAGGGGACTTTCGTAGCGAAATTCATCATCATGGGGAGGACCACCATAATGGGTTACATCAAAAGATACGATCTATTTCTCCTTGGACTTTTGACCACACAGGGGGTTCCTGTGGCACTCATATGAAGATGAAACTTCGAGATTGACCGAATTTTCATGAAGAAAGCATTCATGAGGAAGTTTCTGTTGAAGACCTTTGGAATTAATATTCCCACTATTGGGAACTGAGGGAGTAGAATCTTGAATTCCAATAGATAATTGTCTGAGGGCTTCAAGAACCCCAGCATTGAGCAAGGCCCTATTACTGATTGGATCTTGATCTCATGACTGTGTTGGGTGGGTCTTTTTCTTAGACGCCTTCTTACTCACCTTGGAAACCACTTGCTGATGAAAGTGGCTACTCTGAGCAGGTGTATGTGCCTGATCAGGAAAGATGGACAGGTTAGGCTGAAGATCTCCTCTCAAATCAGGTGTATGTCCCTAACTTGGTCATCCGTATGGTATGGGGGAGTATTCCCCATAACCCTATTGGACTGGAACAGATGTTTGTGTCTATTCCGGAGTGAATTGTTGATGTATCACTCCACTGGTAGGGATAGATTTATGTTTCTTTACCTGAGATGTCGCTGAAGTTGTTATAATATCCTGGAAGGCATCCAGAATATGATCAAGGATTTTCTTTTTCTCTTTCACCATTGATAGAATATTCTTGGTGACTTCAGCTGCCGGAACGGGAATATACTTCCATTCTGGACTTGGAGTAGGTGTATGTGCCTACTCCTATCCTCCTTTTCCTATCAGTGAATCCTGACAGTACTCAAGTGTGGGGGAAGAGAGTTGAGTGTGCCTCCTATTTGTTGTCGGGGCCTTCCGACTAACTTCTCTGAATGCTACCAAGCGAGACTGTTGGTAGGCTTGATTAATACTAGCAGGTGTATGTGCCTGCTGATTACACTTCTCCAAACGTGGTTGAAGAGATCCATCATATGTAGTCATAATAGCTTGCTGACTAGCTGATGATGTATAAACAGGTGTATGTTCCTGCCTATAGTACTCTGCCGGAATTGCCAGGCGGGATTAGCGTGATGCTTCCAGACGAGTCTTCTGGACAACAGTTTTAAAATGGGCAGGTGTATGTGCCTGCTCGTTGCTTTCCACCAAGTTAGGTCGGTGGACTTCTCCATAGATGGAAGAGATGAGAACCTGCTCACTGTTGACCAGATTCCGCCTCTAGTGGTTCGTCTTCCTTGCTCGGGTTCGAGGAACCTGAGCCGAATGGCTGGAGTTGGTACCCTCATCATGATGAGGGTGCACTGCCGCACGAGTATGGCGGCGATTATTGGTGGGAGCCCTCAAGAATGACTCCTGACTATTTGAATTAAGGTCTTGAGGGACCTGCTCATTCACCTCCCTAGAATAAGGGAGCAAATGGTGATTGTGTTCCGGGGATAACGACCCAAAACGGTTGGAGACGGTAGTCAGCACCGCCTGCTTCTTGATCACTAGTCATCGTTGTCTGGACGACTGATGTGATTTGTTTACTCGGAGGGCTTTTCGGGCAGCCTACAGAGTTTCGATGGTACCATGTTGACGGTACTCCTTAACCAGTGCGTTTGATACCCAGCGTTGAAGACGCTGAGTAGGTGATATCTTCCTAAGAGCAGATGACGATCCAGCAGGAGTAGCAGTAGTGGCATTTGCAGCAGCAGCATTCACAGGTGTGAACTTGAGAGCATCCATTCTAGAAATGCAGAAGATCTTGGTAAAAGAGTGCCTGTTTGATATAACAGACGTAATCAAGACAAATTCAGCCACTACATCTTTTGGATGAGCACATATGTCAATGATTTTTTTTGTTGGACCTCTCATTGAGTTATTAAATAGGGGCCTAACAAATAGTTAAAACATAATTTTTAACTTGGTAATGGATTCACGTCGGGTTCACCATTTTTGTTTCCCTCAGAATCCGGGGATGACCACCTTGATGGGAGGTTCAAACATTCTGATCGGTTTCTAACGGGTGTGTTCGTAGAACCAGAAACATCCAATGATTCCACATACATTCGGACCTACTTTCAAAAGGTAGGTGCTCATTAGTTTGTGGACTGATGAGGCTTAGGAATTTTCATTGGTCGAGAGGATGGGAGGTCGGACTCATCACACCTTTTTGAGGGGAATTATTGTCTACTCTGGGACTCTCTTTATAGATTTAAGTTATGTTCGTGAATCCTTATTACATTACCAAGTATAAAATGAGCTTTCCTTCAGATCTGACAATCAACGATCAAATATGTAGTAAATTTAGAAAATCTTTTATATGTATTCGAGGTTCTTCATCGATAGAGAATCATCTGTATTTATTAGATATTCTTGGTCAATGGTACCCTTTGACACATTTATATTGAAGTCTCTTGGTCATTATGATGACCATGCTGGTATTAAAGCCACTCAGTGAGGCACTTGAAGTTTATTGTCATTCATAAGAACATAGATTATTTTAGAGTTGGGATCGAACCCGTAGATGGGCTACCTACGTATCCTTTTTTTAGAAAAGGAATCAGAACCCACGTAGTTTGAGTAAGGGAGTATGATGTTTATGATGTATGGCTCAAATAAGGATGTCACAATTACTTTTACACTCTACGCTCACATGAGTCATGTTCGGTGTGAGAAACAAGAGGTATTGGTAAAAAATAGACAATTGTGCCATGAAAGATGTAATCATAAGAAATAATGTGGGGCTTATGTATGTATGACTGCCCAGATAAATGAAGGTTAATATTTACTTTAGGGAAGAAATACAGAAACAGGGTCCATAAAGGTATATGTGCTTCATGAAGATTTTGAATACTCTAACTTGGGGCTTACTCCTGAAAAGGAGGCCCAAATTAGGAGAAGACGTATGATTGGGTTTCACTCTGGAAAAGGAATCCCATATCAAAGGTAAATTAGGACTGGTTAAGAGAAATTAAGACTGGGGATTACTCCTAAAAAGGAGGCCCAGGTCAAGGATTATGGTTTGGGGCTTACTCCTGAGGAGGATTCCCAAATTAGGGGACTGGGGCTTACTCTTAAGGAGGATGCCAAAATTAGGGGACTGGGGCTTACTCCTAAGGAGGATGCCCAGATTTGGGAACTTTAAGAATTGGGGCTTACTCTTAAGGAAGATGCCCAAGTTAAGAATTATTACTGGGACTTACTCCTAAAAAAGGAGGCCCAGGTTAGGGGATCTCTCATCTTAAAGGATGAGGTTAAATGAATGAAATCTCAATCTTTAGTGACATAAAGATGTGTAAATCACTAGGTTTTGAGAGATATTCCACAGAATTCCTTTCAGATAAGGAAGTCAAATCAAGAAATCATGCCATAAATAGATTTAAAGAGTGTCTTGAAGACTTAATCTTGAATAAGAATTGTTTAATGGCTTATGAGGGGTGAAATGGGAAAGAAAGGCACCCAAAAAGACAGGGGCGCGCAAGTCCTGGCAGACGCGTAGGTACTGCATGGGCGTGCAAGTCCTAGTCACGCAGGTATGCCTGCGTGACACATGGTGTACTTGTGCGGCAGCTAACCAGAAAGGTAATACTTGAGAGACTCTTTATTAAAGCCTTTATAATCCTCTTGAGGTTCTTCCTGAAGAGGGGAACGCAAGATCTATTGAAGGAGTACGGTGGCGCGCAAGTGTGGCCCCTTTCCTTTAAGGGTTGGCCACTCGGGCGCACAAGTGTTGATGAGTTTCAACACTTAGTCCTTCCTCCCTCTCTTTAGATCTTCCGTTCTAGTTAAGAAATTACCTTAGAAGTGTTTCGGAAGCTTTGAGAAGAGACTAGGGCGCCGGGAGCTCAAATCTGAGTTTCTGGAAAAAATCCTCCTCCAATGGGGGGGCCCCACAGGGTCTATTTATAGGCAGGAGAAGACCCCAGGCGGTTATCACTTAGGTCGCGCAAGTCACTTGCGCGACCATAATGCGTCACGCAAGTGGACTTGCGTGACTATGAGGAAACTTGTGTGGTTTATGGAAAATCTTCTCCTTGTTCATCCCTTTGCCGATTTTTTGACATTTTCTTCAAAGGATGAATCACTTTGAGCTTAGATATTCCCCTTTACATTCCTTTGGACTCTGTGACGAAAAAGGATCATCAACAAAAAGTCATGGAAAAAACTCCCCCATATTATACAGATAACCAGATTGGAAACATACACCCACTCCAATTAAAGATAATCATCCTACTATAATGACCACTCCATGCTAGCCACAAACATAGGCCCATTAGAACAACTTCTCCCAGAAAGTGGCCCCAATAATTTTTATGAAGGAATCCAAGAATAATCCTCATCAAACTTGATTGGAAAACAAAGAGCTGATCTATGATCTAGATCCACTTAATAATAGTGTTCTTGAAGCCGTCAGATTCTCGATCATGACATCTCAAGGTCTTGCCCTCCCATAACCAAATTATGAGAGTATTAGTGGTTATTCTGAATTTCCTATTCAAACACTTCAACATGAAGGCTTTCTTCATGCCTATGATCTGATTGATCTCAAGAGCCCGTCTCCTGATGATATTCACGAAAACCCTCTGCATGGATATAATATCAAGGAGCAATATGGTCTTCCCTTTCTATAATCCAACATGGTGGTCCTCCCCATGATGGTATTCATTGCTAATGTTCTCTCCAAAATAGTGTTTCATGTTGTCAAGAGAATTATATAATTGTAATGTAGTGATAAGAAAGCCCTCCTATCATGAGGCACTTGATAAAATAGGTCAAGTCATGTCTAATGCCTTATCATTTGTAGGTGAAATCCATTCTCATATGGAAGATATCCTAAGGAGACAGTCATTATCTGAACCACCGTTGGTCCACTTACCTTCCACTACAGAGGAAATCCCTACCAATCTCAATGCTCATGATAAAGCATCCAGGAAGCATCCACTCTGGTCAGAACATGAAGAGGAACCTCTAGAGAAAGACTAGTAAGGCATGCTAAAAATGAGGAAATAGTTGGATAAAGATGACATACCATTCATGTTCTGGCCTTTATCCATCCCTCAATACAACATTCTAGAGGTTTTGTTGAAACTTTTTGTGCATGAAATATGCCTCAATATATGGAAAACTATTCATCATTTGAAAAAAATTTACCATTTGATGAATATCAAATTTGTGTAAAGGTAATAGAAGGGTTGTAGTGGAAAATTGACTTGGAATCTCTCATGGCTTCACGACATCTAAAGATTGAGAAAAGGCAAAGAGCCCTTCAACGCACATTCCTTGGCGCATTAATGTGGTTGCAGAAACTGATCACAGATACCTCATCTGGAGTTCATATCATAGTATGTGGTACACATAAATCATTTCATTTTAGTGCACTCTCTGACCAGAAAATATATCTAAACATGGTATCATGTAATTTCATAGCTTCAGACCAACACCAACAAATGAAATCTATTCACGATCGAAGATATGCTAAAAAATGGTCCATGACCGACTCTCATAAATTTCACTCCAAAAGAGAGAAATCTATTAAGATAATTTTTCATCAATTATTTTAGAATATCGAGAAATCCTCTCGCTCAGAAGACGTCATCTTTCATATAGACCAAATTTCAGAAATAGCACAATTATCTTCAGAAACAGGCAATCTATGTGTGTACCAAATGATGCACCCAACCCACATTCAAACAAACCTTTGTAGAATCATAAGATATGTTGAAGTAATATCATCTGCGTTAGTTCGGGAGAAACCCTAGCCCTTAGGGTTGGGGTATTTTTCTACTCAATAATACCTTCATTCATGACAATTAGTCCTCTACGGATTAAGTAAAATGACACAAAGTAGATCCTCCTAGTTTGTCCCATCCCGTGATGCAGTACCCTTGTTAGGGACATTCATAACCAAATAATCTAGATATTCCCTTTAGATTATGGTCCCACAAAAAGATCCCAATGAATCATAAAAGGGGGGATAAGGCCTCGTGGGGGTGTAGAAGAAGATAGTCTCACAAAGACACTAATATAATTCTTATATTTCACTTTACATTAGTAAATGAAATCAATTCCCCCTTTACAGATTTCATAGAACATGAGCCCAATTCAAAGGAGTCAGAGGAGGAAGTTCAAATTCATGAGACAATCTACATCAAAAAAATTGATGGAGTTGTGCGTACCCGAAACTAAAGGATTGACCTGAATTTGGGAACTCCCACAAACAATCCATCCTTACCTTCTTGAAAGAATGAAAAAGGTAAAGGTCAAATCATGTCTTCCCTCCCTCTTAGAGAGGTTTATCCCCATTCACTAGAGGAAATATATTATTATAAAGAGTAAGAATTTAATGAATTGGATAAACTCAATACAAAATTACTCAGAGGAATCCTTCCTACTAGACATGTTTTGTAAGAAGATCCTTAACTTGAACTTCCAACTGGGGAACCTAAAAAAAGAGAATTTTCTATTGAAAATGAAGAAAATATTTAACATTCACTTAATGTAAGATAAAAACCACCAATATAATTGGATTCCATAGTAGTAGATCAAGAATTCCCTTCATTTGGTAGAAAACTATAGTAGTTTCAAGTACATACTTACAGACATACCTCTATTGGTTACCCACAGAAGGTACCATAAATATCACCACCAATGGTTTTACCAACCATCGTAACTATTTATGCTCCATATTCCACACACATCTAGGTTCTGTCTCATCCATACATTCTTTGAATGATTATAAACACAATTGATCCACTAACAGCTCGATTGGATGCTATGGATGAACAATGTGTGCTAATACATCCTAAAAAGAAGTCGTAAACTAAATGTGTATATCCAAATCTTCCATCATTAAACCATGGGAACCCTTATTTTCCAATTTAAAATGGATTAGGAGACCCATAGGAACAATTTGAACATTTTTTCTCTCATTTTGTTCCCATGATGGGTACCCATTAACAACATGAGGTGGTGAAACTCATGTGATTTTTCCAATCAATACATGGAACATCCTTCATGTGGTACACTTGTTTTCAATCTTGGAGAATCACTAGATGGGAAGACTTATGTTAGAAATTCCTTTTATAGTTTAATTCAATGTTTTAGAAGAAAATGGTCTTTGATTTTATGATCTATAAACAATGGGAGAATAAAAGTGTCCTAGATTTCATTTCCTGGTGGAAAGGACTGATATACTCCTTAAACCTAACACTCACTCAATAAGAGTTGTTTCCCATCTATGTAGTGAATCTTCATGATGAGTTTCACATGTATTTTATCCCTATGAAATACACAGGAGGGTTTCAGGACCTTGCCTAAATTTCTCAATAGGTGTAGAACTCCATCTTAGAGACCAAATATAAGGCCCAAGTGATTCCATCAACTTAGCAGAGGAGAATATGAAAAGAATAGGATACTAAAATTATTCTTAAGAAGACCCTTTTACAAAATTCTACTTCAAATACCACACCGTATCATATGGACCCAACTCCTAGGTGTCATCAGCAATGCCTTCCTCATCAGGATGATCAAACAAACCAAAAAAGGAAACATTTTAAGGAGATGGAAAACAAGGTCTATTGTTTTCTAAATGACTAATTCCCTAACTACTTCATATTGACATTGTAAAAAAACTTGTTCATGTTTCTAAAACCCAGGAATACCAGTAAAGAAGATGATAAAGATCTCCAAAACTAGTTCTCCTTCCATCAAATGTTAGGACACAAATTCTAGGATTTTTTTGTCTTCAAATACCTCCTACAAAATAAGGTGGACTCCAGGAAAGTGAAGATAAAAAAACTTCCTACTTAGGTGGAGTATGTTTCTTCTATCAATCTAGAGGAGTAATATTAATGGAAATAACATAGGATAAAGGGTGAATAGAATTTTAGTGACTTTATGATTAGGAACGTGATCATTCAAACTCATGTTGTTCTCTAAACATAGTTAAAATTGAAAGATGTGCCTCCATACACTTCCACTAAAATAAAACCAACTTCATTGGTAGATCAATCCTCTATAGGCCAGTCCTACAAGAAGTGATTTTGCCAGAAGAGTAAGAATAAGATGAAGGAAAATGAACTTACACCAAATCCTAATATACCCTTAACTTTAGAAAACTTAATTCCAAAAATCCAAAAAGTATGGGAACTACCCCATCAAATGGAACAACAATAATCGAACCATCAGATGGAATATTCATCATAATAGAAGTTGATTTTTTGGTTCCCTTAATGTTATTCACTTAATGGATCCATTATAAAAATATGAGAAAGATTATGAACCCAAATTCTCCACACATGATTGGGGAACTGAGGGGGGAGGTTGTTAAAACTAAGGGTATAGGTGAAGAAATGGTCATTCCAGAAGTCCCTACTTCAACCACACACTTTCTTGAACCATATACATAGAAAAAACTCAAGGAAGAGCTCTTCAGAGAGAATAAAAGGAACAAAGGAGTTTTGCTATGTATTATAGTGCCTTCCCTAACACAATTATCCTAGAAGATCAACTAGAGTGTTTTCCACTACCTAACCAATTTCGACATGTATTCATACCCATCCAACCTAATCCACCAGGAGAAGAAGTGCTTTCGTCTCACATTATAAGGGATGGTCCATCTAAATTAGGATGATCTGCTCCCAAATCACCGACTAAGGCACACCCCCTAACTGGGAAGCATAGACCATTGGATTAGAAGTATGATTTTTAGAATCAAATGGTTCATGTACCAGACTAGTTTTCAATCATGGATTCTTTGAGTCTGTAAAAAGACCACCGGGAAGCAGTCATAGCAGACTTGTTAAGCCCCTAGGAGTTTTAAGACGAGGTTTTTATTACTGAAGTATATCATGAAGAGAACAATAAACTAAAATTCTATGCGGTAATCTCTTTCAAAGACTAGGATGAAGATTCTATCATACAAGGAAACATTAGGCCCTTTTATATATCTATTAGAGTAAATGAAATTGATATTCAACGAGGATTTATTGATAATGAAACAAGATTCTACCTAATTTTGGTCCGAACACTTCACCAATTGGGTCTCAATGAATCCCACATGTCACCCTAGAATCTGATGTTATAGGTCTATGAAAATAATGATAGATAACATATTGGAGAGATCACACTCAAAACTTAGTTTAGAGACCTTGTTTCCGACATAAAATTCGTGGTTGTTTGGTGGGGTACAACTTTCAATGCACTGCTAGAAAGATTGTGGCTACATTCGTATATGGTCATTCATTCGTCATACCACCAATTCCTCAAATACTGTATTTATGGTCAAATTGGGAAATTTCATGGTGAAAAGTCCCCATACAAATCTTGTGAGTCACAATTAATTGACATAGGTTTCTACCACAGGGAAGTAAAATAGTCCATGGATGGTGATTTTTCATGGATTAATTACCAAAACGGTCTAGAGATGATCATGACTAATCCTTTTAAACAGATTAGTGTGGAATATGTGCTTACCATAAATCGTATCGAATGGGTAGGCTAGAATTCATGTACTCATTTGGTGAACTCTGTAATTTCATTCATGATAACTGAACCTGGTAGTGCATGAGAAGTCATCAAATCTCTAAGTAGTGATGAAATCTTGGATGGAAATGTCTTCATTCCATACCATGATATTAACCAAATATCTATCTCATCATCTATACTTGAATAATTTGTCCCATAAATGGGAGAGTATAGATATTATCATTCTTATTCTCTTATATTCACTTTGGAGCCCCAAAAAGGCCTTGCATCGTTGATTGATCAGGAAATTATTGCTTTGTATTTCGAATGTTAAAATGAAAATTACTCCCCAAAATCCTAGATGCTTACTTCATCTCCTACCTTCCAGAAAAAGGTGAAAGAAATTGATCGTGAGGAAGAAGAAGAGGAAGAGGAAGATCTTAGGGATTCCCCTCCATAATTAGAGGATGGTGTCTACACCACTGGGGATGAACTCAGAGAGACAATTTTGGGAAAAAAAGATGATCCACAACTCACTCTAATTTGTTATTTCATGACATCTAAATAACATCAGATATATAGTTCCTTTATAAATAAATATCTGGACGTGTTTTCCTAAAACTACACAAAGATTCTAGGCCTTGATCCTGAGGAGGCCACCCATCACTTGGGTATTCCAAAAGACCATCAGGGGTACAAAAAGGCATCCATACAAACTCACCCAACTCACACATCCAAAACTGAGGTTGAAGTGGATATGATCATATTTTTAAACTTTATACAAGTGGTAAAATATCTAAAATGGCTATCCAATATCATCCCTGTGAAAAAGAATAATGTAAAAATTAGAGTTTTCATCAATTTCATAGATCTCAAATCGTATTATCGTAAAGATGACCTCCCATTTCAAATTATTGAACTCCTTATTGATTCAAAAAAATGGTTATCAAGCCCTCTACTTCATGGATGGATAATCTAGGTATAAATATATTAAGATAGACCTAGAATATGATGAATCCGTAGCCTTTAGGTCCCCCATAGAGTATTTCCTATCAGATATTTTCCTTTGGCTTAAAGCACATCGATGCCACATACTAATGTGCTATACATCAAATCTTCAAACCCTCCATGGTAGTTTTTGTTAAATGATATTTTTATAATCTATCATTAAATAATCAGAAAATTTTTGACCACCTGAATGACATGGAAACCATCTTCAACAGGCTTTGAAAGCATAGCCTGAAGACGAACCCCTTAAAATGTTCTTTTGGGGTAATCTAGGAAAAGTTACTTGGATTCTATATAAGACATTGTGACCTCAAATATGATCCTGAGAAAAAAATATCCTTATAATTTCACCTCTTAAAAACCTCAATGATTTGAGAGGAATTCAAGAAAACTTCTCATAAATTCCATGATTCATAGCCATTATTGCATGAAAACGTTTACCATTCACCAAGATAATGAGGAAGGGGGCACATATCAATAGACTAGGGACTGTCAGGAAGCATTTGATAAACTTAAGACATAAATCTTGAGTTCACTTGTATTAATGACATATATAAAGGGAAACCCACTCATTATATATGTGATGACATTGTAATGATCATTGGGTTCCTTATTTGCATAAAAAATGATGTTGGAAATGAAAATAACCTTCATTATCACAGTAGAACCATGATTGACACTAAGACTTATTATTAAAATATTGAGAAGAGGATATTAAAATTAATATTTGTGGTTTAAAAGATGAGAAACTACCTGCAACACCATGATGTCCAACTAGTATCTAGAAATAACCCACTAAAAATCATCCTCAGTCGTCCTATGTTAACAGGGCATCTTAGAAGGTGGGTAGTTATTCTGCAGCAATTTGATATACATTTTTTGGATCAGAAAGAATTGAAAGGCTAGGCCTTGGAAGATTTTCTTGAAGAACATCCATCTACAAAAACATTATCATTAAATACTAAATTTCCAGTTAATGATATATTCACCATTCAAGATGACCCCCAAATGTTGGTGATGTATTTTGATAGTGCATCTATGATACCAATAGGAATATGAATAGAAGACCCTAATCTCAATAAAGTTAGGTTATAGATTGTGATTATCTCTCTAGAAAAGGTAGTATTTTTTTACTCCTTCTTTTCAATAGAAGGTTGTACCAACAATGAGGTGGAATATCATGCTCTCAATGGAGGTCTAGATTTAGAAATCCAAATACCGGTGAACCACCTAGTGGTGAAAGGTGAATTGGAGTTGCTAATCAAACATTTTTATGGGGATTATTCCATCATAAAAGAAGAGATAATCCAACTAAATTATATTTCCTGAGTATTGATGGTAGACTTCCCCTTAGAGATAACATTGACTCATACCCCGTGATCACATAACACCAAGTCCGATGCATTGGAAAATGTAGCCACAACCCTAGAAGACAAAAACCAGGATGAAATAGTCATTATCATTTCTTGTCATTGTATGGTATCACCTTTTGTTCAAGACAGAATGGAAGAGATTAACAAATTCAACACCATCCCTGAGCCATATGGTCCTACCACAGGATGGATGCCACCCATTATGGAATACCTCTAAAATATAGTACTCCCACTTGATAGAGGTGGAAAAGAATAAATCTGATGGAGAGAAACCAACGTCACCCTTTATGATGGTCTGGATCACCAGAAAGTTCTAAAAAATGAGGCTTTGATGGATTCCTTCTTAGATGTATTGATGGAGAAGAGAATTCAGATATCATGGAAGAAGTACTTGTAGGATCATGTGGTGAACAATAGTTTGGATAAAAGATTTCTGATCAAATCCAAAGACTTATATATTTTAGGCCTTTGATGGTGTAGGATTACATATAATTCACCAAGAAATTATGTTCCTTCTAGGTTCAATCCAACTTCACCCACCAAACCCTAGAGTTACTCCATACAACCAAATACTCTGGACCATTTTCCACATGGGGAATGGGTGTAGTGGGGTTGTACCTCTTAGTTATGGCCAAGAATATCATGTGCATCCTTACTATTACTGATTTCATATCCAAATGGGTTGAGGCGATACCCCTCAATGAATTCAAGGCCAAAAAAATTGTTAGCTTTATAAAATACAAATTCATTACTAGATTTGGTGTCCCTCATTCAATATTGATGGACAATGGAATACATTTATATTCAATGGAGGTGGGAAAGCTATATCAGGAGTATAATGTCAAATCTGACCATTCATACTAGTATCATGAAGTGGCTAATGGATAGATAGAGACCTCCAATACGAACATTCTAAACATACTCCAGAAAATGGTGGAAAATATAAAAAGTCAGTTCCTAACAAGATCTTACATGCCTTATGGGATTACCATACTATGACTCGTATGACCACACAGGATACACAATATTCACTGGTATATGGGATAGAAGCCGTCCTTCCCATTAAGGTTATATTTCTATCACATGGTGTTTCCATATGTTATCATTTATCTGTATATAAAAAATCTAAAAATGGATGAATGAATTGGAGAAACAGGATGAAAATAGATTTCATACCTTACATCACTTGGAATTTTACCAGAATCATATAGTTTAATATTTAAATAAGAAGGTCATACTCTATTCATTCATCTGGGGAGAATTGAATATGGTACATCAAACTCCAATGATACTAAAAAATAATCCCCCAATGCTGGATGCAATGTAAGAGGGACCTTACTCTATACACACTATTCATTTTAATGAAGCTTATTCCTTGATCATAATGGGTGGAAAGATCATTATAAATCCATCCAATGAAAGATTCCTAAAGAATTATTCCATGTAAATCACACATTATACATCCTAGATATATGACATTAAACTATAAAACGCCTTTTACATTATATCTACAAGATGTTAAATTGCATATCAAAATGTATGTCCTAGCTGTAGGATGTTAAACTGCAGAACACCATGTACGTCTAACCTACAGGACATTAAACTACATAATGGTTCTTTGTCACATGAACTTAAAAAGGAATGATATAAAAATATTTCCACATGAAATTAAACTATGCATCATTGTATTCCTTATAGTATGATAATAAGCTACACGACATAAGGCCCTAGTCATATGACTTAAAACTACAAGACACCCTTTTCCCTCACCGCCAGACATAAAAATGAATGGTTAACATCTCTCTCATTTGACGTTAAGAAACCCCCAAAGTACCATGAGTTGAAACAATCCTTTTAGACCATTGAATATGGGCCTCTATCTCAGGTATAATTCCCAATCATATCCCTATAACCCCTTAGTGTGTCGAGATTCTCTCTTGGACATACATGAGGAAGAAAAGTTGGGAAACTCTCATGCATAAGCCCCAATCCACATTATTTCCACTCCATAGTGGCACTTGGGCCCTCTTTTTAGGTATAATCCCCAAAACAATCAAGTTCTTACCAAAAAATAGTAAAATAAATTACCAATGTTCTCATCGCATGGTGTTAAACTGCACGACCTGTTCAAGAATTATGTGTGGCTTGATTCTCATTTTAGTGAGATACGTAGTGACGCCCAAATTTCTAACCTCAGTTCTAACCATGAAAATAATGGAAAATTATCAATTTCCCTATGTACAAACCTTATCTTTATAGAGAACTCTTCTAGAACATATGGCTCAAGTCTCATTATAATGAGATTCTTAGTGATACCCAACCCACAAGTATTGGACCCATTAATTATTTGGGAAAATATTAAACTCACCCTTTTCCCCACATCAAATCATGGTTGGTGTGGGAAATTTTTTGAAAAAATACATGTGGATTGATTCTTAGTTCAGTACGATATTTAGAGATTCCCGAATCTCCAATCTCAAGTCCAGCCGTAGAAAAAAAATCCCTCACTACTTATGTATGGGTTAGGCCTACATAGTGAACCTTTTAATAACTACATGTGACTTGATTCTTACTTTAGTGAGACATGAAGTTACACCCAGATCTCAAATTTCATGTCTAAGTATAGTTAAACCATAAAATCCCCTTTACTTCCTACGTACGAATTCAAACCATCACATGGAATCTTTTTTAGAACTATGTATGTCTTGATTATTGTACGGAAAAAATACATAGTGACACTCGAGTTCTATACCTTGCCTCAACTACAACATTTCCATCCTTTCACATATGTTCATCTTCAACCCTACTGTATCTTTTTAATCTTAATGGGATCTCAAGAACTATATATGTATTGATTCTTATCCCATTGAGATATGTAGTGATGCCTAGGTCTTAAGTCATAGTCCCGTCCATGGGGTAAAGAAAATATTCCCCCTATTCTTTATATAAAAAAATATTTGAGCATGATCTTTTAACTCAGGTCCCCCACTTCAAGGGGTACATCAAGGAAAGGAAACTGAGATTTCCCCCTTCTACATATGAGCCATATCTAAACAAGGGGTTTCCAACTCATGGTTAATATCACTCCAAATTTTTTCTTTTTTATCGAACCTATCCATTTCGCACATCATATTCCTAGTCCTAAACACTTTAATATCTTCAGAATCTTTCCTTGACTTCATATGGCATAATATCTAATACTTAGAAGTTCTTCTATTTTACTATGTTGTAATATGACCCAAATGTCCTTGCATAAAACAGACCACAAAATGGGTTGGTTATCCAAAAGATGCCATTATTTTACTATGAATTATGTTCCTTATTTTTCCTTTCATAAAACAGCCAAAAAAATAGGATTTTAAAATATTGGTAACTTTATACTTGGGAGAATCCTCTTTTATCCCCATAATCCTTGAAAAAATACTCTAGAACATGCAATTTAATGTGAGAGAACATCCCTCTCATATTATTCCCATGTCCTCTCTCCTGGTCTAATAATCTCCCAGACCATGGTTTAAAAATTCCTCCTTATTGTCAGAAATATTTAGGGACAACCTTGGCTTGATAGGTCACATGTCATCTATCGTTTTCATAATATCATGGTCCTAGTCATACGATCAAAAACTATATATACCATACTTCCTGCACTTGGATCAGACCTATGTGGGGAATATATCTTCCCCATTCCTGGGAAATTTTGAATTGAAATACCCTTTACTGTTTAACAAATTTCCTCCCTTAAACTTTGTGCCTGTGGAAATCTGAATCTCTGCAAACATTCAAAGGCTTTTTGCAATAGAATGTCAAAATTCCTATTGACTTATTTATCTGAAAATGCTATTAAACTACCTCGTTGAATTTTCATAAGTTTCTCACAAATTTTATCGCATGTAATCCACAGGATACCACTATTTGTTATGTAGTATGAAACCTAGTTAGTCAATCATAAAACAACCCACCAAATAGGGTTTTCAATCAGTTGTAACTTCATACTCAGGAGAGAACTCCTCTATCACCATAATCTCTTTTCATCATGTGACTCTACAAATACATAGATCCCCAAATCATAGATTATAAATTTCTCCTCTCACACATTAATATAGTAGCATATTTCTAAACAAATTACCAAGAATGGGGAATCATTAACCCTTTATTAGAAGCTAACGACCTTAAATTAAAGCCCCGCCCAAATGTCCTCACAAAACAACTTTAAACTGCATAACATAATTTCCCCACTGCATGATTTTAAACTATATAATACAATGTCCTTTCCATAATTTTTTAAACTACATGATTTATGTTCTGGTCGCAAGACATTAAACTTCATCATACATTCACCTTTATTAGAAAGGGCCATTTCCCCTAGATGTTAACCATCTCACAAAATGTAACCTCCTCCACTGGAGTTAAATTTTTTTGGAGGAGTTTCCCAGTCATGGAAAATGCCAATAAAAACATTACCTTCATTCTCAAACACCTTCCTTTAAAAAAACCACCCATCATGTTCTTGAGAAATATGAATCTCCATAAAATCCCTTCAAACCTCAGTAATAGAATATTAGAAATCCCAAGATATCATGTTTCTTACTATGTTGTAATACGCCCTAATTGGCTTTGAATAAGATACTAACAAATTTCAGGGATTGTCAGCCAATGGATAGCTCTATTTGACTATGCAGTATTCACCCCAATTTTATTTTCATAAAATATCCCAAAAATCCTTTTTTTCAATCAGTGGTAACTTCACCCTCAATAGAAAACTCCTCTCTTTCTAAACATCACTCTTTGAATTCAAGAATCAAAAAATCATGAATCAAGAATCTACACTATATATTTGAAGAATTTAGGAACATTTTTGACCCATAAAACCTATTTGGGTCATTATTTCAAACTTTATAGTTAGAGATATTCAACCTAAAACACTACCACTTTTATTCTGACTTGAATTACTTTAAACCTCCCATGAAAAGTGGGCGAGTACTCACCAAATTGAAAACCCACGAAGGGAATTCTAGAAAAAAGTAAACTCTTGGTTTTCAAAACTTTTACTATGCTTGTTTTAATCAAAATATCAAGTTATAAAAATATTAAAGGCACAAAACTTATTAGGATAAAAACAAAAAAAAGGTAAGTCTAAGAAAAAGCCAAATCCTGCTCACTCGGCCCCTTGTCTTTGAAAAAATTAGAGTGCTTCCCCCATACTCATCACTACAGTTATGTATAGATAGCACAAAGATGATTTTTTATGCAAATTAGTTTTGTTAAAATCACTGAATGAAAATAGGGATGAATACATAAGTGAATTGAAAAAAAGAATCATTTTTATTTATGTTATGAAACCCAGAGTAACTTCCACATGGTAGAGCCTCTCTACCAAATTTTATAGTTTATTCTCTATACGGTATTTTATAAGTTGAATTACACCCCCGGAAAATACTGCATCTTCTTAAAGATCATTCATTTGTGTAGTAACAACTTCGTTGTCTTTATGAAGCTTCTTCTTCTCAGCATCGACAACATCTCTCCTCCGCGTCGAATCCCCTTTTAGGGATATATAAAGCTTGACTACCTCTTTTTGTGCAACATTTAATTCTTCTTTGAGGTGAATTATTTCGATGGAATTATCATCAAGGAATATTTTTTATTTTTACACCTTCTTAGAATGGATGGCCTAAGGTTAGATTGTGGTATATCTAAGTTCCTCAAACTATCCATCCTACCAAGCGTTGTCCCAATGCACAATTTTCTCCTCTTCCCTCTATTGGATAATCACCTTCAATGTGTCATAGATATCACAAAAATAAAATCCACTGTATCCCATCATGGAATGATTGAATCGATATTGATGAAGTCACGATGGAATTTCCTCAAGAGGCGTCTCCCCAACAATCTTCCAGATATCTCTTCATATTAGAAGGCATGTAGGGAGAAAATCCTCTTGCATCTCTATATCAAATTCAGAGCCACTATTGTAAGGAGAGATATAATCCTAGATCAGTGTAATCAATTATATGACTTGTTCTTCTCCCTCTAGAGTATCACCAGCCTCACCTACCAATGTTGGTGGAGCTAGCATAGAAGTACCTATCTTAATCTCAGTTTTCTAAATTAATAAATTTGAAGAGAAAATGATGGTTCTAGTTAACATCAAGAGGTGAAAAAGTAGAATGAGTGAAAAAGAAACTGAAATAGTCGAACGAGTATCTGAAACCTGAGGGTTGCCCTGAATTTTGGAAGTCCCTCAAAATATCCACCCTTACCTCCTCAATATAAGGAAAAAAGTTTAAGGTCAAATCATGTATCACCTCCCTCTCAAAGAGGAGAAACCCACTTCAAAAGAGAAAATATTTTCTTATTAATATGAAAAAATTAAAGAATTAAATAGAATCAATGTAGAATTACTTCAAGGTAGCCTTCCTACTAGACATGTTCTTCAAGAACATACTCAACTTGAAATTCACAGTGGAACACCACAATAAAGAGGGTTATCTATAGCAACTGTATAAGATTTGGAACATTCACTTAACGTAGGATACCAAGCAACAATATTTTTGGATCCCACGGTATTAGTTCAATAATTTATTCCATTAGGTTAACAAGAAAAGTAGGGTCAATTTCATCCTTTCCAGACTACCCTTATTGGTTACCCATGATAGGTACCAAGAATAAAACCAACAATGGTTCTACCAGCCTATATTCCTATTCAGGCTCCATCCACCACACCTATCTAGGCTCTGGCATAACCAGACATTCCTTAAATTCTTATTAACAATATTGAGTCAGTAACAACTTGATTAGAAGCCAAGGAGGAATGATGTGTACCAATACTATTTGCAAGGAAGCCATACCCTGAATGGGTAGATCCAAATCTTAGCATTACAATCTTTAATAACCCTATATTTTGAGGTTATAATGGATTGTGAGACCCATAGTAGCATTTTAATAATTCTTACTCTTTTTGTGATCCTGTGATGGGTACCCCTTAACATCAAGAGGTGGCGAAACATAGGTTCTTCATGAAGTCACTGCAAGGACCATCCTTCATTTGGTACACAAGTTTTCAATATCAATCAATCACTGGATGGGAAGATCACTATCATAATTTCCTTTTCTACATCAATTGAATGCTTTAGAAGACAACAACCTTTGATCTCACAAACTAAAAACAACAAGAAAATAAATGGGTATCACATTTCATTGCTCATGGGAAAAGGATTAACATACTTCTTAAAACTAACACTCTCTCAATAAGGGTTCTTTCCCATATATTTATAAAATAATCACAATTATTTTTGCACACCGTTGATCCCTATGAAATAGATAGGAGGGTTTTAGGACTATGCCTTAATTGATCAACAGGTGAAAAAATCCATTGAAGAGACCAAAGCTAAGGCCCGAATGATTCCATAAACTCGAGGAAGGAAAATGGGAAAATAAGGGGATATTGAAATTATCCTTAAAAATTCCTTGTACCCTCTCTTAATTAAAATTACACACCATCTCATATGACCCCACCTCCCAGGCATCAGTAGAAACACCCTCCATATTAGAATGATCAGAGAGACCAAATTATAAAATAGTTTTAGGAGATTAAAAACAGGTCTATTATTTTATAAATGACCAAGTCCCTGACTACTTCATCTTTTCATTGGAAAATAACTTGGTCAAGTTTCCAAGACATAGGAAGTCTAGAAAATAAGGTGATGATGATATCCAAAACTACTTCCCCATCCATCAAATGTTGGGACCCCACATCTTGGATTGTTTTTTCTTCAAAGACCTCCTAAAAAAGATGGTGGACCACAGGAATGTGAAACTAAAGAACTCTGCTTCTCAGGTGGTGTATGTTTTTCTATCAATTTAGAGGAGGAAAATGAATGGAAAGATGTTAAGAGAAAGATTTCACAAAAGTTTGGTGACTGGATAGTTAGGAAAATGATCAACCATACTCATGTTATTCTCTAAACATAGCTGAAACAATTAGTTTTACCTCTAGCCACTTCCGCTACAATACACCCAACTTCAATGGCAGCTTAGTCCTCCATAGTCCAGTCCACCAAGAAGTGATATCGTCATAAGATTAAGAAGCAGGTGAAAGAAGATGAACCTACACTAAATACAATTTTATCCTTAATTTTAGTGGACTTTATTCCAATATTCCCAAAATTATGGGAACCGTCCCACAAAACCACAAAACAACAATCAACCCATCAGACAAAATATTCATTAGATTAGAAGTTTATTTCAGGTTCTGTTAACTTTATTCAATTAATATATCCCTTATCAAAATATGAGAATGATTATGATCCAAAATTACGCACACTTTATTAGGGAATTGAGGGAAGAGGCCATTAGAACTAAGGGTACAGGGGAAGACATTGTCATTCTTGAAGTCACTACTTCAACCATGCCCCTTCTCGAACTGTCTACATGGACAAAACTTGTGGGATAACCATTTAGTGGGATCAATAGGAACAAGGGTGTTCACCGCATATGAAAGGGACTCCCATGACACAATCATCCTAGAATATCGACAAGAGGTTGTCCCACCACCTAACCAATCTCGACGTGTAGAAAGACCCATCTGACTAAATCTACAAGGAGTGAATGTGATTTTGACTCCTATTCTAAGGGAAGTTGCATATACATTAGGAACTTAATATCCCAATAAACCTATGAAATAACACCCCCCATATTGGCAAGCGCGGACCTATGGATTAGAAGTATGGTGTTTTGAAGTAACTTTCCCAAGTGCTGGACAAGTTTTCAATCCTGGATGCATTGATTCTATCAAAAGTCCTTCAGGAATCACACATAGAGGCCCTTTCAAGCCCTCAAGATTTTTTATTTGAGGTTTTTGTTGCTAAATTATATCATTCAGAGAACAATCCTATAGAATTTCATGCGGTCATGTATTTCATAGACCAAGATAAAGATTCTGTCATACAAGGACATGTCAGGCCCTTTTATATATCCAATTGAGTTAATGATATTGATATCTGATGAGTCTTTATTGAAAATGGATCAAGATTCAACCTAATTATATTCCATAAACTTCGCCAATTGGGTCTCAATGAATCCAACTTGTCTCCCTCCACTCTGATGTTACAATATTACAATAATAATGAGCAAGATCCTCTTAGTGATATCAAACTTAGAACTTAGTTCGGAGAGCATCTGTCTAACTCGGAATTCATGATTGTTTATAAGGGTATATCTTTTAATGCATAGATAGGAAGATCGTGGCTATATAAAAATTTAGAAATTCCTTCTCCATACCATCAATGCCTCAAATATTGTATCAATACTCAAGTTGTGAAATATCATGGTGACATGGCCCCATTAAAATCATATGTTTCAGAATACATTGACCTAGGTTTCTAACATAAGGAATGAAAACAGTCCATGGTTTGATTACGTTTCTTAGATTAATGCCCCAAACAAAATGGAGATGATCCCGAATAATCCTTTTAAGAATCTTAGTGAAGAATATGAGTTTCCCATCAATCAAATTGAACATATATATCATAATTCATGCACTTATTATATGAATTTTGTAATTTCAGTCACAAAAACTAAACCCAATAGCAGAAGAGAAGTTATAAACTCTATAATAAGTGATGAAATCCAGGATGAAAATGTCTTTATTCTATCCCCCTAGCTTCAAAAAGTCCTTATCTCATCAGCTAGACTAGAATAAGTTGTCACATCAATGGGAGAAGACATAGATGCTAATTCAGAGTCTGTTGTCTCCCCTTTTGATCCACACAAGGCCTTGCACTATTTATTGATCCATAAATGATTAATTCATCTTCTATATTCCCAAATGAAATTTCCTCCCATAACTCATAGATTCTTTCTTTATCACCTACCTTCCAGAAAAAGTGAAAAAATCAAAGCCTAAGGAAGAAGATGAAGAGGAAGATCTCAAGGATTCTCATCTATCATTTTAGGAAGGAATATCCACCACTGTGGATGAACATAGGGAGATAAATATAGAAAAAAAATAAGATTCATGACTCACTCTAATTAACGAAACCATTAATTACAAAGTCCATGATGTATATAATTCCTTTCAGAACCTACACCATGATGAGTTTTTTATAACTACATAGAGTTGTTGGGTCTTGATCCTAAGGTGTCCACCCATCAATTGGGTTTTCCATAAGACAATCAAGGGTAAAAATAGGTATCCATACAGTCACACCCAACTCACGCCTCCAAAATTAAGGATGAAGTGGATATGCTCATCAAGGATAACTTTATTTGAGAGGTAAAATATCCAAAATGGATAGAAAATATCATCCCTATAAAAAAGAAGAATGGTAAAGTCAATGTTTTCACTGATTTTAGATATCTTAATTGGCATTGTCCAAAAGTAGAATTCTTGGTTCCAATCACAGAATTCATGATTGATGCAATAATAGGTTATCAATCCATCTACTTCATGGATGGATACTCATGGTATAACCAAATTAAGATGGCCCAAGAAGATGATGAAGCAACTACCTTTAGGTCCCCCAAGGAGTATTCTACTTTCAGGTAATTCCATTAGTCTTAAAGAACGCTAGTGTCACATACCAACATGTTATGTATTGTATCTTCAAATCCTTCTTGTGGAATTTTGTCAAATGTTATGTTGATGATCTATTTTTCACGTCTCGAAAATATTATGACCACCTAGATGACCTAGAATTCATCTCCAGTAAGCTTTGATGGCATACCCAAAGATGAATCCATTAAAGTGTTATTTTTGGGTAACCTTGGGAAATTTTCTCAGCTTCATTGTATTCCATCATGATATAGATGTTGGTCTTGAGAAAGAAAAATATATCCTTATCACGCCACCTCCTTGAAACCTCAAACAGTTAAGAGGACTTCAAGGACACTTGTCCTATATCATATGCTTCATATCCAATCTTACAGAAAAATGATTACCCTTCACCAAGCTAATGAGGAAGGGGGTCACATATCAATGGACCAGTGACTATCAGGGAGTGTTTTATAAACACAAGAAATACCTCTTGAGTACAACAATATTAATGACACCTATAGATGGAAAACATTCATTCTATATGTTATGTCATTGGAATGATAAATGGGTGCCTTCCTTATGAAAAATAATGATGTAATAAATTAAAACAACCTTTATTACCTCAATAGAACCTTTATTTACATTGAGATTCATTATTCAAATATCATGAAGTGATGACTGCAATTGGTATTTATAGTTCAGAATTTGAGGAAATATATACAACACCACTAGATCTAACTAGTCACTAGTAATAACCCACTAAAATACATCATCAATCATCCTATATCGACTATGAATCTAGCATAGTGGTTAGTTATTATGAAAAAATTTGATATATAGCTAATTCCTATAAAATTAGTGAAAGGATAGGCCTTGGTAGATTTTCTTGCAGAACACCTGTCTGCAAAAAAATCATCATTAAATAATGAATTTCTAGATGAAGTGATATTCTCCATTAAAAATGACCCAAAAAGTGGGTAATGTATTTTGATGGTGAATCTTTGAGCCCAATAGGGAAGATGATGGAAGACACTATGCTAAAAAATGTTGGTATAAGTATTGTGTTTATCTCCCTAGTGAATGTAGTATTTTCGTACTACTTCCTATTATCAGAAGGTTGCACCAACAATGAGGTAGAATATCAAGCTCTCATTGTATCTCTAGAATTGGCACTCCAAATACTGGTGAGCCACTAGGGGGTGAAAGGTGACTTATATTTGGTAATAAAACATATCAATGGGGATTACACTATCATAAAAGAATAGATTATCTCCCTACTTGACTATTTCTGAGGGTTGATGGCAAATTTCCCCTTAGATCTAGCATTGAGTAACATCCTATGATCATAGAATTCCTAGTATGATGCATTGTAAAATAAAACCACAACTGTAGAAGAACTAAACAAGGATGAACTGGTCATCAACATTTCCAATCTCCCTATGGTCTCAGCTTTTGTTCAATCCATAATAGAGGATATTGATGAAGTTAGCCCCATCACTGATCCATATGGTCTTACCATGGGATGGAGAAATCCCATCATAAAATACCTCCAAAATGGAGTAATCCCACCAGATTGAGATAGAAAAGAAAAAATATGATAGAGAGTAACCAACTTCACCTTCTATGATGATCTAAATCACTAGAAAGTCCTCTAAAAATGAGTATTTGATGGATTCATTATCAGATGTATCAATGGAGAGGAAAATGAAACTATCACGGAAGAAGTACATATAGGGTCCTATGGTTAACACCAGTTAGGATAAAGGATTATTGATCAAATCTGAAGACTTGGATATTTCTAGCATTCGATGACACACAATTTCACAGAATTCACCAATAAATGACATTCCTTCCAAGTGTATGCCAACTTCATCCACCAACCTAGGAGTTGATATATATATCCAAATAATCCTAGATATTTTCCACATGGGGAATGGATGTAGTGGGGTGGTACCCCTAGCTAAGGCCCATCAGTCAAAGTATATCCTTACTGCTACTTATTTCTTCTCTAAATTGGATAAGGCAATATATCTAAAGGATTTTGTGGAAGAAAACATCATTATCTTTGTAAAATTAAATATCATTACGATATTTGGTATGTCTCATACAATACTAATAGACAATGGTGCCAATTTCTATTTTGTGTAGGAGGGAAGGCTATATCAGGAGTATGATATCAAATATAACCATTTATTATACTATCATGTTGTTACTAATGTATAGATAGAGGCCTTAAACAAGGAACTACAAAACATACTCCATAAAAGGTGGGAAAAGATAAATATTCTTGGCCTAAAAAGATCTTACATGCCTGATGGGATTACAAGACTATAACATGTACTACCATGTAGGATACCCTGTCTTCATTGATATATGAGACAGAAGTAGTCATGCCTATTGAGGTTCAGTTTCCATCACTATATGTTTCCATACGTGATCAATTTTCCATAGATGAGAAATCACAAAAAAAAAACAACTGGTTGAATTAGAGTAACCAGATGAAAAAATATTTCATACCTTAAATCACTTAAAAGTCTACCAGAATCAGATAGAGAAATATCTCAACACGAAGGTCCAACTCCATTAATTCTTCATGGATAATTGGTATTGGTCCATCAAACTCCAATGATACTAAGAAATAATCCCCAAAGCTTGATCCAAAGTGGGAGTACCATACTCCAAAATTAAGGTACATTATAACATAGATTATTCCTTGATTTAAATGGATAGAGAAGTCATTACTACTCCTACCAATGAAAGATCCCTGAAGAATTATTTCATGTAAATCACGTGAAATAAGTCATAGCTGTAGGATTCTAAACTATATAGAACCATGTACAGCCTAGCTATAGCATGTTAAACTGCATAACACCATGTATATCCTAGATTTGGGATATTAAACTACATAGCACAGTATACATATATGTTGTAAGATGTTAAACGTTGTAAGGGGTATTTTCCACATGACCTTAAAAGGAAAGACATAACATCTATTCCACATGAAATTATACTTCATGGAACCATTTTCCTTATCACACTATTATTAAATGCACGACATAAGGTCCTATTAGTATGACTTAAAACTGAAAAACATGTTTTTTCCTCACCACAAGACATTAAAATGAATCATTAGTGTCCCTCTCATTCAATGTTGATAAACCCTCAAATTACCATGAGTTGAAGCACTCCTCATGGACCCTTAAATATGGGCCTCCATCTCAAGTATAAGACCCAATAATATCCCTATAACCCCTCAGTGGGTTGATATGTCATCTTGGACAGACATGAGGAAGGAATGTTGGGAAACACTCATTCATAAGCCCCACATCACGTCATTGCCAATCGAAAGTTCCAATTGAGTCATCTTTATAGATTTAATCCTAAAAATTATCAAGTTCTTACCACAATGTAGTAAACATCATAGAGAATTTCCTCATCACATGGCGTAAAATTTCATGACCTGTTCAAGAACTATGTGTACATTGATTCTCATTTTAGTGAGACACATAGTGATTATAAGATCTCCAATATTAGTTCTAGCTATAACCATAATGGAAATTTATCCTTTTACCTGTGTATGAACCAGATCTTCATATGGAACTTTTTCAGAACATATGGCTTGATTTTCATTAAAATGATATGAAATAATGATACCTAGACCACATGTCTATGGCCCAAACATTAATTTGGAAAATATTAAAGCCCCCTTTTCCCCATGTAAAATATCAATTGGTGTGTGGAACAATTTTTTAGAACTATTTGTGGCTTGATTATTTCTTCAGTGAGATACATAGTGATGCCCAGATCTCCAATCTCATGTCCATCCATAGTAAAAAAATTCATCACTCCTTGTGTATGGATTGGACCTGAAGAAGGAAAATTTCATGAACTACATGATTCCTGATTCCTACTTCAGTAATATCATAGTGACACCCAGATCTCCAATCTTGAGTCCAGCTGTATTTAAACCAAAAATCCCCTTTACTCCCTTTGTATGAATTCAAACCTTTATAGGGAATCTTGTTTAGAACTACATGTATCTTGATTCTTACCCCATAAAGATACATAGTGAAACTTGGGTCTTATACCTGGTATAAACAAAAATATTTTCATCCGTTCACATTGGGTTCACCATATTTTTGTTTCCCCTAAAAATATATTTTCAGGTTAATAATTGTTATTTTTGAATGGTTTCAAATGGGTTTATTTATATAACCAGAAACAACCAATAGTTCTACAAACATAAGGTCCTATTTTCCTTGAGGTAGGTTCTCATCGAGATCTTTGGCCAACGATGCTTAAGAACTCACATTGGTTGAGATGATGAGTAGTTTGGCTCATCATACCTTTCTTGGGGGAATTATTTCATACTCTGGAACTCTCTTATAGGTTTAATATATGTTCATGAATCCTTTATTTATTCCAAAGTATGGTGTGGGTCACCCTAGAATTAAAAATCAATTATTAGCATGTATGAAATTTAGATTCATCTGTATGTATCCAAGGTTCTTCATCAATGGAGGTATCTATATGTATTTGAGGTTCCCCATTAATGGTACCCCCTTATGTAAAAATTAGATATTCATTGGTCATCATTAAGATGATGCTAGTTTTCTATCCAGGCAGTGGGGTACTCTGGAGTTTATCATCTTCCAGGGAGATGAGAGTTTTTTTAGTGTTGGGATCAAACCCATGTTATGTGATTCCTATGTATCCTTATGAAATGAATTAGAATCCATTTATTTCAATTACACTTAATGGGGAATATCATACCTTTCAAGGACTTGTGATAAGGACATAACTATACAATTTAATATCATGTGGAAAGGACTTCTAGGTGGAAGGTTCCAAGTCAAATTTTGGAGTGGAACATATGTAGAAGCATCATAGGGAACCTGAGTGAGGCTTGTGTATTATCAGGTTTAATTAAAACCTATTGGGAATTTTTCCTAGAGAGGATAGGTTTTATTTGGGGTGTTGGGTTTGGACCCCGAGAGGCTTCCTACACATCCCATTTGGAAGGTAATAAAATCCCACATAGTTTGTATGTATGGACCTAGGCCTATGGAGGCCCTTATATGACATGTCTCGCAAGGGAGTATGGCCCTTTTAGTGGATTATTTCAGGGATTATTCCTGAAAAGGATTCCCAAAAAAGGGACCATGAGAAATGTCTCAACTCATGGTGATTTGGAGGCTTATTCAGGGATTACTTTTGAAGAGGATTCATGTTGATGTTTATAGGGATTTTTTTGGGGATTAATCCTAATAAGGATTCCCATTGAACTTATTCCCTAGGTGGGTGTCCTACATATCTTGATTATATTAGGAAACAGAGTTATCATAGTTCAATTACTATCATTTATGCATTGGGGTTTCCAAGTGTGGTATGGGTTAGATTGGATTGGGGTTTACTCTGATAGAGGATAACCATTGAGATCAGGAATTAGATAGGTTTCCTACATATCCTGATTATAGAAGGAATCATAGTTCTCTTAGTTAAATTAGTGGCATGGATCCAATAGATTTCATGATCACCATTAACCTCTTAGCCCATGTGAGTCATGATTTATGTGAGAAATAAGAGGGAGATAATGATCCAAGATACCACACAATCTTCCTTTATCCATAGGTGGACATGGAGACAAATCCTAAAGTTATAGGTATGGGGTGTTGAGTTTTCGCACCTCATATACCCCCTCATCTGATGATGGAAGAGTTTGGTGCTATGACACTTCCCTCTCTTCCGTTTACCCCAGAATGGGTATATGGTATGGAGACTAAATAAGGAAGGAAGTATAAGAGATCTTGAATGAAAGGCTAGGGTCTTACTCCATGATTGATGCCCTAAAATTGGTCACATAGTGAGGGAGGACGATATTGTTCCATGTTTAATGAAATAGAAAGTGTAATACTTTCCCTCCCTACTAGGAACTAGAGGATTTGAGTCTTAGAGATGAGAAGGGGAAGACATGGTCCTAACCATTGTTTCTATGACAGAGAACTCCCGGACACTTTCAATGGGGTAGGGGTCCTCATGACCATAGGAATACATAGCCACATTCACCCTAAGGATCCCAACCAGCCAATAGATCATGTACTGGAAACCTATAACCGTAGGAATACACACGTAAATGGGATACACGTTGGTGTGCCACTTACCATGGTTGTGCAATTCTGGAGGATTTATTGGAGGTTTAACATGTTCCCTTTTAAACAAGGGATACAAAGTAATAAGATCCCTACTATTTGTGGCATAGAGAACGACTAAAAGGTTGAATCACATAGCTCTGGTATGCAGGTGCTTGGCACATCTGCATGGCATAGGTCTTGGGTGGAACTGAAAGTGGTTCACATCGGGAGAATAATCCTACATGAACTAAATGTTCCTTGAGTGATGGAACACCTGGAAAACAACACTTATTTAATGACATAGTCTATGTTCCATGGGTCTCCTTAGGTATCCTTGAATGGATCTCGTGAAGGTCCTTACCTAATAAAGGAGGCCTGTTCATGTGGATTTGTACTAGAGGGAAGGGGGTCCTTTTATAATTGTTTTCTTCTTTGGACCCTAAAGGGAACTCAATATTTATTCTACAATTTGATTATTTCTTTTAAAGTGTTTTCAGTTCATTCATAAGAAATTCCAGAGGGCCTAGGCGAAGTATTTGTGCAACAAGTTCTTGGGGGATGCTTCTGAATTTTCATATCTCTAAATGAGGAGCCTTATGGTCATATTTATAGGTAATAGGGGGACCTTGGTTGAAGGATATTATCTACATAGTTCTTAGGTGTAAGTTATAGTCATAGGTAATCCACTTAGGTGTGTAATTACCTTTTTTTCCATACACGGAAGGTTGTGTGAGTCTTCTAGTGCAGAGGTGCTGGCGTTCAGGCCTTGGGAATAGCCCACGGGCATAGGTCTCCTTGATCTTTCTTGGGGTTATTTACTACTCTAACATAATTATTGTATTTTTTCAGAATATTTTCATTGTATTTGTTAAAATGGAGTGTCAAAAAAATCCCCCTCCACAACATTGGATTTGCTCGAAGGAAGAGGGTTGAGTCCTGAGGTAGAATAGGGAAAATACTATGAAAGTGATTCTGCCCAACCAAACACGTCAACTGCGATGATTGACTCCATATATCTGATTCAATACCCAAAAGAATATCTTCTTGGACTAGGTCTTAGGAATAAGACATAGGTGCTTATAAATACTTTTATCCCCCTTTTTTATTTTCCTCAATTCATTTGCTATTTTTTTATCTCATCGTGCAACCTCTTCAACCAAGTCTTGCATGAAGTCCTCTTGGATAGGTCCCTCACCCAAGTCGCTTGACTAGGTGTCCCACTTAGACCATACATTGAGGTGGTTGTACATAGAATCATTTCTTATTTATACATAAAAAAAGGAAATTCATGTGATACCTTGGAGAAACAAGGAACGAAACATGGCTAGGTGAATGATCTACATGGCGAGAGAAAAAAAATAGCGAATAAAGAATGTAAAATTACAACACAGTTGGTGGTATTAATATGAATCACTTTCCTATGATGGAGACTTGCACTAGGAAGTTACAATTTTAGGATGTGCATCAAAACTACATAGTCATGATGTATAGATGACCAACATGGTTTAGCAGAAAAACATTCATAATCTTTTCCCTATTTTACCTCAGGACTCGACCCTCTTCCTTCGATTGGATCCAATCATCAGGGGTGATTTTTTTGACACTTTGTTTCATAAATGAAAATGAAATTATTATGAAAAAATACTTTTATTATGTTAAAGAAGTAAATAACCCTAATAAGTATCAAATAAACCGACACCCTTAGGCTACTCCCACGAACTGTGCGCCAGAACTGGCGCACTAGAAGACCCGTGAAACCTTCCATACATGGCACCAAATGTCAGGAAAACCCTATAAAGAACAACTACACTAACTACATAAACTAATTATATGAAAATATAAGATCCTTCTACCAAGTTCCACATGTTTCCTATAAATAGGATCCTAAGGATCCAAATTTAGAGGAATAAAAATTTGGAAGAATCCCCCATGTTCTGGTTGCACAACTCCTTCACCCAGATCCTCTAAAATTTCTCAGATATACCTCTAAAACCCTTAATAAGAAATAATCAATGGTTTTGATAGAGTTAAAGTTCCCTTAAGGGTCCCAGTAACAAAAAAAAACTTGTGAATAGAACCCCTTTTTTAGTAGTAATGCATCCTCTCTGCCTCCTTCCTTAGGTAAGGACCTATGTGAGACCCATCCATGGAAACATGAGGAGACCTATGATACATAGGACAAGGACTTACCCACATTTTTCTTCCATGGTGTCCCATATCTCAAGGCATGTTTAGTTTGCATAGGCTTATTCCCCCTACATGTACCACCTTTAGTTCCTCCCAAGATGTATGTCAGGAAAATAAATCAAGAAGCTATGCACTGGACCTATGGGAGTCACCCTTTGATGATTTCTCTAAGACACAAATGGTAGGGATCCTCTTTATTTAGATCCCTTTTCTAAAAGGGACCAAGTTGAAACCCTTACTTAATCCTCTGGAATTAAACAACCATGGAAAGGGGCACGCCAGCATGTCCCCCATTTGGGTGTGTATTCCCACAAGTAGAGGTTTTCTAAAGTTGTCTGATTGGCCGGTTTGGGTGATTAAGGTGAATGTGGTTATGTGTCCCTGTGTTCATGAGGAACCCTACCCTCGGAACAGTTTTAGGGAGTTCTTGGTCTTGGAAACTAGGTTCAGGATCATGTCTTCCCCTTATCGTCTTTGAGACCCAAAGCATCCAGTTCATAGAGGGGAGGGTCGGTATTATGATTTATTTTACATTCAATATATAACAATATTATCCTCCCTTTATATGAGAAATATTTTAGGGAATCCCATAGAGTAAGCCCCTATCCATTATTGAAGAACCTCTCTTACTTCCTTCCTTCCATAGTATCCAAACCCTAGACCCATTATAGGATAATGTAAAGAGAGTAAAACATCGTATCCAAAGCTTATTCCATCAGTGGAAGAGGGGACTGAGGAGGTGGGCACACACAACACCCCACCCCTCTCCCTTTGGGATTTGTCCCCATGTTCACATGCAGACAAAGATAGATTGTGTGGTATCTCAGATCATTTACTCCCTCTTGTTTTTTCACACCAAGAAAGAATCATGTGGGCTTAGAGGTTAATGATAATCATGAAATACATATGATACACACCACTAATTGAACTATGATAACTCTAATTCCTGTTACAATTATATTACATAGGATTCCTATATAAGGAAAGAGCTCAATGGGCAACCAAATTAGGAGTATGCCCCAATCCAATCCAATCAAAACCTCACTAGGAAACCCCAATGCACAAATGACACAAATTAAACTATGATAACTCTGATTCCTACAACAATCAAGATGTGTAGGATACCAACATAGGTACTGATCTCACTAAGAATTCTTCTCTGGAGAATGCCTCAACCATATCCACCTAAACATTAATGGGCCTCTTTATTGGGAGTAAGCCCTGAAAATGCCTCCAAATAACCATTAGTTGAGACATCTCTCATGGTCCCTTTTCAGGGAATCATTTTCATGAATAAGACCCAAATTTATCTGCTCAAAGGGATCTACTCCCTAGCGATATTAATCCTTTTAAAGGCCTCCATAGGGGTAGGCCCTTACAACCAAAATATGGGGGTTTTCATTCCCCTCCAATGGAATACATAGGAAGCCTATCCAAGATCCAAACCAAACACCTAAAATGAACCCTATACTCTCTAAAACACATTCATAGTAGAGTTTAATTCAACCTTAGAATCCACAAGCCTCTCTAAGGTTCCCTAGTCTGCTTTAGTATAGGTAATACTAAACTTTGACTAGGGACCTTTTTTCTAGACATCCATTCCACATGACGTTAAATTGTATAGTTAGGCCCTTATCACATGACAATAAAAGGTATGATGTTACCCATTATGTGGAACCAAACTATGTGTGTTATGATTCATTTGAAAAGGATATGTAGGAATCCCATCACATGGGTTCAATCCCATAAACAATACAACTCTCGTCTCCCTAGATGATGATACACTCTAGAGTACCCCATTTCAAGGCCATAAAACCAGCATCATAAAAAAATAACCAAAGAATATATAATTTTGACAAAAGGGGAGACCATTTATGGAGAACCTAATATACATATAGATACCTCCATATAATAATGAACCCAGATACATACATATGATTTTAAATTCCATACATTCTAATAATTGTTTTTTAATTCTTGGGTGAACCATATCATATTTTAGAATAAATAAAGGATTCACGAAACAATATTAAATATACAATATTGTCCTAGATTAGGAAATAATTCCCCCCAAAAAGGTGTGATGAGCTCGACCTCCCATCCTCTCGAGCTCTGGTTGCACAATTCCTTCACCCAGGTACTCCAAAATTTCTTAGGTAGTCTTATGAAACCCTTGAGAAGAATGAATAAAAGGATAAAAAAGGGACAAGGTCCGTTTAGGGTCCCAAGCACAAAACAATAATGCCAAGACCCCCTATCCTCTAGTAGGAAGCTATGAGTGTGGGCTTCTTTCATTAGGTAAGGACCTACAGGAGACCCATCCAAGTACACTTGGGGATACATGTTGTACTTAGGATAAAGTCATACCCAAGTGTTGTTTCCCATGTGGTCCATCCCTCAAGGCACATTTAGTTTGTGTGGTCTTATTCCTCTCATGAGAAAAACTTTTAGTTCCTCCCAGGACCTGTGCTAAGAACTTATGCCAAACACCTATCTGTTTGACCTGTGTGATTCACCCATTGATCCCTTATCTAATCCACCAATGGCAAATATACTATCCATTTGGATCCCTTTTATGAATGGGAAAAGGTTGAATCCCCCAATGAAGCCTTTTTAATTGCACAACCATGGAAAGTTTCACACCAGTGTGTCCCCCAATTGGGCGTGTATTCATATGGTCAGAGGTTTCCCAAGCATGTATGGTTGGTTGGCTGGTTTTTTCATGGTGAATGTGGTTGTGTATCACTACATTCATGAGGACCCATATCCTAGGGACATTTTAATATAGTTACCAATATTGGAAATTAGGGTTAGGACCATATCATCCCCTTCTTATCTCTAACACCCATAACCTCCAGTTCATAGAAGTGAATGAGGATTATTATTTCTTTTCCATTCAACATAGAACTAGATAATACTCCCTCTCTATGGGACCAATTTTAGAAAACCCTCCTAGAGTAAGCCCTTATACCTTCTTGAAATATGTTTCCTTATTCCTTCCCTCCTTAGTCTCCATACCCTGGACCCATTATGGGGTAAAGTGAAGAGAGGGAAGATCTATATTCCTAACCTCTTCCATCTACAGAATAAGGGGTAGAGGAGGTGGGCACACTCAACACCCCATCCATCTCCCTTTGGGATTTGTTTCCATGTATACATGTGGACAAAGGTAGGTTTTGTGGTATATTAGATCATCTTCTCCCCCTAGTTTCTCACACTGATCATGAATCACATTGTCTTAGAGGTTAATGGTAATCATGACATTTTTACAGTCTATTCCACCAATTTAACAATGATAACTCTAATTTACGATACAATCAGGATACATAGGTTTCCTATATAAGGCCCGAGAACAATGGGAATCCTCCTTAGGAGTAAGACCCAATCCAACCCAATCCAAGCCTCACCAGGAAACCCCAATTCATAAACACCACAAATTAAACAATGATAACTTTGATTCCTACTACAATCAAGATATGTAGGATGACAACATCATGCCAGAGCTCAATGGGAATCCTTTTTAGGGGAAATCCCCAACCAAATACCACTAAACATAAATGAACATCATCCTCAAAAGTAAGCCATGAACAATCCTCCAAATCACCATGAGTTGAGAAATCTCTCATGGTCTCTTTTCATGTATCCATTTTCTACAATAAGAACCAACTTAATCTCCTTAAAGGGATATACTCCCTTTCAAGACGACTCTTCTAAGGGACTTCATAGGCGTAGGTCCATATAACTGAACTACGTGGGATTGGATTACCTTCCAAATAGGATACATAAGAATCCTCTTTGAGTTCAAATCCCAACACCCCAAATCAACCCCATCCTCTCTCATCCACATTCACAACATGGTTTAATTAAAATAGAGAATCTAAAAGTTTCTTTCAGGTTCCTGGGGATGCTTCGGCATTGGACTGACTCAAAAATTTGACTAAGAACCTTTCACCAAGACATCCTTTACCCCTGACGTTAAACTGTACAGTTGGGTCCTTATCACATTACATTAACATGTATGATGTTCCCATTTAAGCGGCCAAATACTACATTGGTTTGGATTCCTTTCATAAGGATACATAAGAAGTCCATCCCATGGGTTGGATCCCAACAACAAAACAACTCTCATCTCCATGGAAGATGATACACTCTAGAGTGCTCCAATGTGTGGATAAAAAACCAACATTAGTATAATAGTGACCAAATAATCTATAATTCCTACATAAGGGGATACCATTGATGGAGAACCTCAGATAAATACAGATACTTCCATCGATGAAGAACCATAGATATATAAATATGGTTCTAAATTACATATATCTAATAATTGATTATTAATTCTAGGGTGACCCACTTCATACTTGGGAACAAATAAAGGATTAATGAACATATCTTAAATCTATAAGAGAGCCTCAGAGTAGGAAATAATTTCCCCCAAAACCTGTGATAAGCCTGAACTCCCATCTTATCAACCAATGTGTGTCCTTAAGAATTGTTGGTCAAACATCACGACGACCACAAGCCTTTGGAATATAGGCCCTCAGAGATATTGGACCGTTGGTTGTTTCTAGTTCCACATGAAAACCTATTGGAAACAATTCATAAATAATTATTTATGACCTGAAAACATATCATTGTGGGAAATAATAGGTTTTTAGGGGTTTGAAGGTGCCTAGTGGGTTTTAATTATTTTTAGGTTTTTAAGGTTATCTTAGGGGTTTTCATGGTTTTTACGTTTTTTATGATTTTATATATTTTTGGGAATTTAAAGTTTTCTAAATATTTTTTGGGTTTTTAGGGGTTTTTTTATTTTTTAATGGTCATTATAGTTTTTTAAAGTTTTTAACATTTTTAGGGGTGTAAAGGGGGTTTATAGTTTTAGTGGGTTTTTAATATTTTTATGGTGTTTTAGAAGTTTTACACTTTTTAGGTATTTTTATGGTTTTAAAGGATTTCAGGGGGTTTTAGGGTTTTTATCACTTTTTAGGGTTTTAGGGTTTTTAAATATTTTTAGGTTTTCAAGGTTTCTTTAGGGTTTTTAAAATTTTTAGGGATTATATGGATTTTTAGGATTTTAGGATTTTTAGGGTTTTATGGATATTGAGGGATTTTAGGGTTTTTACAAGTATTTTAGGGTTTTTACGGACTTTGTGGGGTTTTTTTAGGGTTTTTAGAGTTTTTTTCTTTTTAGGGGTTTAAATGGTTTTTAGAGTTTTTAGTAGTTGTTGGAGATCTTTGTGGTTTCAATAGTTTTTTATGGTTTTTAGTGTTTTTAATGTTTTTTAGTTCTTTTAATGTTTTTTTTGGATTTTTTGTGTTTTTAGGTTGTTCAGAGTTTTAAGTGTTTTTTAGGTGTTTATGGATTTCTTATTTTTTTCCAGTGTTTTTAAGGTTTTTGTGCTTTTTAGAAATGTTAGGAAATTTATATCGTTTTTATGGTTTTTTATGGTTTTAAGATATTTTGCGTTTTTTTGTTTTTATGGATTTTAGGGTTTTTGTTTTTTAGGTTTTTTGGGGTTTTAGGTGCTTTTAGGTTTTAAGGTTTTCTTAGGGTCTTATAATTTTTTTTCATTTTTAGTTATTTTTATTATTTTTTTAGTAGTAGGTTATCTAGTAATTTTGTGGGGTTTTTGGGTGATTTAGGGTTTTAATGTGTTTTTGGGTTTTATGGTTTTTTTAGTCTTTAGGGGTTTTTTTGTTTTTCTTGAATTGATTAATATTTTAGGGGATTATAAGGTTTTTAGTGGTTTTAGGGTTTTTATTGGTTTTTTAATTTTTATAGTGTTTTTTTGTTTTTACGTTTTTTAGGATTTTTAGCGTGTTTTTTTGATTTTAGGGGTTTTAATCATTTTTTGGTTTTTATAGTTTTCATTGCATTTTTTAGTATTTCAAGGGTTTTCATGTTTTTATGAATTTTGATAGATTTTTTAGGATTTTTAAGTGTTTTCATGGTTTTTAGGTATTTTATAGGTTTTTATGGTTTTTTGGGTTAATTTGGGTTTTGAGGGGTTTTTTGTGTCTTTATGGTTTCTAAAGGTTTTAAGAGTTTTTATATTTTTTGGTTTTAAAATGGTTTTTAGATTTTTAGTGTCATTTTATGGTTTTTAGTCATTTTTAGGGTTTTTAGGTTTTTAGGGGTTTTTATGTTTTAGGGTCGTTTTAGGTTTTTAGGGGTTTTGTGTTTTTTTGGTTTTTAGTGTTTTCATGTTTTTAGGGTTTTATGGTTTTATTAATGGTTTTTAAAATTTTATGGATTTTTAGGGATATTTTAGGATTTTTTTTTGCGTTTTTGGGATTCTGAGGTTTTTTAGAATTTTTAGGGTTGTTCAGGGTTTTTATGTTTTTGTTTTGAATTTTTAAGGGTTTTTATGTTTTTTTGTTGTTGATAAAATTCTTAGCTGTTTAAAGGGGTTTTATAGTTTTTGTTTCTTTTAGGGATTTTTTTTGGTTTTTAGTTTTTCAGGTTTTTATGGGTTTTATGGTTTTTAGGGTTTTTAGGGTTTTTAGGGTATTTTAGGGTTTTTAGCTTTTGGGGGTTTTCTGTTTTTTTTTTGAGGTTTTAATGTTTTCTTTATGATTCATCAGGGTTTTTATGTTTTTTTTACATTTTAAGAGTTTTTAGTGATTTATTAATATTTTTATGGTTTCTATGGGTTTTGGTATTTTGAGGGGTTTGAAGGGTTTTTAGGGGGTTTATGTTTTTTTGGGGGTTTTAGGGGTTTTTTTTGAGTTTTAGGGGTTTTAAGGTTTTTAGAGTTTTTTTAACATTTTTTGGAGTCTAAAGGGATTTTTGATTCTTTAGTGTTTCTATAGTTTTTACAAGTTATTTGTTGTTTTTAGGATCTTCAAGGGTTTTAAGGGTTTTTAGTTTTTTTGGGGGTTTAGGTGTTTTAATCGCTTTTCGTTTTTTGAGGTTTTCTTTTGGGTTTTTAAGGTTTTAGTGGTTTTTATGTTTTTTGAATTTTTTGGAATTTTTTATGTTTTATGGGGTTTAAAGGTTTTTAGGGATTTGGAGGGTTATTAGGTGTTTTTTGGTTTTTTTGGTTTTTTTTGAGTTTTTTAGAGATTTTACTGTTTTTTAGATTTTTTTAAAAAATTTAGTGGTTTAAATAGTTTTTAGAGTTTATATTTGGTTTTTAGTGTTTTAAAGGTTTTTTAGATTTTAAGGTTTTTTATGGGTTTTAGGGGTTTTAATGGTATTTTAGAGTTTTATTATTGTTTTTAGCATTTTTTAGGTTTTTGGGGTTTTAAGTGTTTTGAGGTTCTTGGTTTTCTTTGAGGGTTTTAGGGTTTTTCAAATTTTTAGGTATTTTTAGGGATTTTTAGGATTTTTATGGGTATTAAGGAATTATTAGGATCTTTTTTGGTTTTAACTGTTTTTTGGATTTTTGGGATTTTTGGTTCATTTTTGAGTTTTTTAGGGTTTCTAATGTTTTTTTCAGTTTTTATCATTTTTATGGGGTATAAAGAATTTTTAGAGTTTTTAGTGGGTTTTAGGTTTTTATGGGTTTTTAGTGTTTTAAGGGTCTTAGGTATTTTTATGTTTTTGGGGATTTTATGATTTTTAGCATTATATAGGATTTTTAGGGGATTTAAGTATTTTTATGATATATCAGTTTTCTTAGTGCTTTTCATGGTTTTTAGTGTTTTTTATGTTTTCAGGGATTTTTGGGATTTTTAAATTTTTTACATTTTTTAGGTATTTTGAGGGTTTTTTTGTGTTTTTAGGGTTTTTAGAGTTTTTTAGGTTTTTAGGGATTTTCTTTAGTTTTTAGTGTTTTTGTGGTTTTTAGAGTTTATGAAAATTCGTAGGAATTAATGTTTTTTTTGTTTTTTTGTTTTTTTTATGGTTTTTAGGGTTTTTTATGGTTTTTAGGGCAGAAGAGGTGTGAATCCAAGCTATTCCTGACCCCCCCTAAAATTTCTTAATAAGAAAAATGAAGCAATAGACATAGGAGGGATATGGTCAATCAACCCATGCCCAAAAACAAAGCCTAAAAAGGAAAACAAAGAGCAAGAACAAGTCTAAAGTAGAGAAGAAAGCAGAAAAGAACAAGGAAAAACACCAGCACCGGGTCTACCAGCCTTCCCCACCATCATCATCATAGTGCGCACTAGGGGGTCTCCCTCAGCACCATAACCGGAGGCCGCATCAGTGTCTTCTGACTCCCATTTAGAAGAGTCATATTGCTTCAAGAAATTGGTGTAATACTCCCTTAACTTCACCTGCTCCACATTCAGTTGCTTCTTGGAGGCCGCCCCACCTTGACAGAGGAGTTCTTTCAAGATTTTCTGGAAGCCCTTATAGATACCGTTATCGGAAAGGAAGAGTAGTCCTTCCTTGGCCTCCTTAATTTCAGGACTGTAGTGTCAACATCACCATGTTTGTCCTGGATAGGTATAACTGCACCCTCCTGATTGAGTAAACAAGAAGTGAGAGGTGGAAACCTCTCCCTAGACAGGCCCCCTTGCAAAGTTTTCTTTCCAAAAAGAGGAAAAATCTCCCAGTAGGGCCTTGTCCTTTAAGATCTAGGCCATGTTGGATTTCATCCTAGATTCATCAACAGAGCCACTCCCCCAAAACATTGAACACTTGGGTTTCATTCCGTCTTGCAATAGAGATATCTGCATAGGTACTTTCATCACATTAGGGTCCTCCAAAGCCATATCCTTCAGAACCAAACATTTGGAGTTCCCATCCACATTGTCACTAATAATCCCATCTTCGACAAATTTAGCATCATGTGACCCAAAGGGTCTCTATGGGATTTATTGGTTTTTAGGGTCTTTTTGGGTTTTTATGTTTTTTAGCATTTTCTGGTTTTTAGGGGTTTTAAGTGCCATTAGGTTTTTAGGATTTTTTCATGATTTTTAGGGTTTTTTATATTTTAGGGACTTATAGATATTTTTTAAGATTTTAATGTTTTTAAGGGTTTTTAGGGATTTTGAGGGGTTTTTATGGGTTTTTAGGGTTTTTAGTGTATTTTAGGGGTTTTAGGGGTTTTGAGTGTTTTAGGTTTTTATAGTTTTCTTAGGGGTTTTTAGGGATTTTAGGGGTTTTAAATATTTTTAGGGATTTTTATGTATTTTTTTTGGAATTTTATGGTTTTTGGTTTTTAGGGATATTGATGTTTTTAGGGTATTTATGGTTTTTTAGGGTTTTTGGGTTATTTTGAGTTTTTAAGTGTTTTCATGGTTTTAGAGTTATTAAAAAAAATTAAGGGTTTAAAATGTTTTAAGTGTTTTTATTGATTTTTAGGAATTTTTTGGGTCTACTGTGTTTTCTAAAATTTTATAGGTTTTTATGATTTTTAGAAGTCTTATAGTTTTTAGGGTATTTAGGGTTTATAGGTTTTTTATGGGTTTTAAGTGTTTTTAGGTTTTGAATGATTTCATAGGGTTTTCAGGTTTTTAAGGTTTTTTACATTTTTAGGGATTCTTAGGATTTTTTGTATTTTTATGGTTTTTATGGTTTTTAGGGATATTTAGGCTTTCTTTGGGTTTTATGGGTTTTATGGTTTTTTAGGATTTAGGGGTTTATTAGTTTTTTGAGTTTTTTAGAATTTTTAGGAGTTTAAAGGGTTGTTAACATTTTTTTTATTTTCAATGGTTTTGTGGTTTTGAGGGGATTTTAAGGCTTTTATTTGATTTTATGGTTTTTAGTGGTTTTAGGGGTTTTATGGTATTTTTAGATATTTTTAGGGTTTTTAGGGTTTTAATAATTTTTTTTTGTTTTTAGTGGTTTTAAGTGTTTTTAGGTTTTTAAGCCTTTCATAGATTTTTCAGGGTTTTTATGTTTTTTTTGGGATTTTTAGGAATTTTTAAGTATTTTTTTCGGTTTATTGGGTTTTTATTTATTTCGGGTTTTTTTGTATTTTGAGGGTTTTTTTTTTGTTTTTACAGTTTTTTTAAGCTTTTATCATTTTATGTTTTTTAGGTGTTTAAGTGTTTTTAGGGTTTTAATGTTTTCATAGGGGTTTTCAGGGTCATTAGGTTTTTTATGTTTTTAGGGTTTTTAATAATTTTTATGGTTTTTAAGTTTTTTTGTGATTTTGAGGTGTTTATGGGTTTTTAGTATTTTTAGGGTTTTTTATTATTTTATTGGGGTGTCAGGGTTTTTTTAGGGTTTCAAAATTGTTTAGATTTTTTTTAAATTTTTAGGGGTTTAAAGGGTTTTTAGAGTTCTTAGTGGGTTTTTTGGTTTTTATGGGTTTTTAGGAGTTTTATGGTTTTTAGTGGGTTTTTATATTTTTAGTGATTTTAGGGGTTTTACTATATTTTAGGTATTTTAGGAATTTTGAGTGTTCTTATGTTTTTAAGGTATTATTAAGGTTTTTTAGGGGTTTTTGGGTTTTTTACAGGAATTTTTAGGGAATTTTTAGGATTTTTATTTTTGTTGGTTTTCAGGGACTTTTAGGGTTTTTAGGGTTTTCCTGTGATTTATGGTTCTGTTGGGTTTTAGGGTTTTTTTAATGTTATTAAGGATTTGTATAGTTGTTTAACCATTTTAGGAGTTTTCATTATATTTAGTGTTTAAAAAAAATTATTGTTTTCATGGGGTTTTAATGTTTTTAATTTTTTTAGGGGGTTTTAAGATTTTTAGGGTCTTTTAGAGTTTCTAGGATTTTTAGGTTTTTTAGGGGTTATAAGGGTTTTTAGGTTTTTATGGGTTTCTCAGGGTTTGTCAGGTTTTTTAGTGTTTTTTATTTTTTTGAGGTATTTTTAGGGATTATTTGGAATTTTTATAGTTTTCTTGGGTTTTAGGTATTTTTAGAGTTTTCAGGGTTTTTAGAGGTTTTTAGGTTTTATTTTTTTTAATAGGTTTTTTAGGTTTTTTTGGGTTTTTAACATTTTTAGGGGTTTAAAGGGTTTTCCAGTTTATTTTAATTTTTTAGGTTTTTTATTGGGGTTTTATCGTTTTTAGTGGTTTCTATGATTTTTAGGGGTGTTTAGTATCTATTTATGGGTTTTAGGGTTTTAGAATTCTTAGGTTTTTATGGGTTTTAAGTGTAGTTTGGTTTTATGTTTTTGTAGGTTTTTTAGGAGTTTTATTATTTTTACATTTTTAGGTATTTTCGTGATTTTTTATGATTTTAATGGTTTTATGGGTTTTGTGGATTTTGTGGAATGTTTTTGGTTTCTTCGATTTTTTTTTGTTTTTAGGGATTTCTTTTGAGATATTTATGGTTTTTTTGGTTTTTTATATTTTTAAAAATTTTATGGGTTAAAATAATTTTTACAATTTTAGTGGTTTTTATGGTTCATATGGGGTTTTAAGGGTTTTTTATTTTTTCAGGGCTTTTTTACATTTTTAGAGTTTTCAAAAAAATTTAGGATTTTAGGTGTTTTAAGTGTTTTTATGTTTTTGAGGTTATCTTAGGGATTTTCAGGATTTTTTATGTTATTAGGGAATTTTGGTGTTTTTTTGGATTATATGGGTTTTTAGGGAATTGGAGGGTTTTTAGGGTTTTAATGGTTTTTGGTTTATCAGGGTTTTTTTATATTTTTTTTAGATTTTTTATATTTTTTAATGATTAAAGGGGTCTAAAGGTTTTTTAGAGTTTTCAGTGCATTATTAGGGTTTTTTTTGGTTTTTATGGGTTTTAATGTTTTTAAATGATTTATGGTTTTAAGTGTTTAAGATATTTTTAGATGTTTCTAGCATTTCTTAGGTTTCTTTGGGGTTTAAGTTCTTTTTGGTTTTTAATTTTTTTAAGGGTTTTTAGGGATTTTCAAATTTTTAGGGATTTATTCAAATTTTCTAGCCTTTTTGGGATTTAATTTTTTTTGTTTTTTTATGGTTTTTAGATCTATTTTTAAATTTTTAGGTGTTTAAAGAGTTTTTATAGTTTTTAGTGATTTTTAGGGTTTTTTTAGTTTTTTTTGGAGTTTTTTATGTTTTTTAGGGGTTTATGGTTTTTATTGTTCTTATGGGTGATAAGTTTTTTATTGTTTATTATGTGTTTTAGTGGTTTTTAGTTTTTTTTATGGGTTCCTTAGGTTTTTAAGGTGTTTTGATTTTTTTCTCCTTTTTAGGTTTTTAAGGATTTTATTTCATTTTTAAGACTTTTTGGGTTTTTATGGACTTTGCTGGTTTTTAGGGTTATAGGGGTTTTTATTGTTCTTTTACGTTTTTAGGGGTTTTATTGAGTTTTTTAGTCGTTTTAATGTTTTTAGTGTTTTTAATGTTTCTAGGGGTTTAAAGGGTATTTACAGTTTTTAGTGGTTTTATATTTTTTATGGGTTTTAGGCATTTTTTGGATCATAGGGGGTTTTAGTGTCTTTAGCTTTTAAGATTTTTTTATGGGTCCAAAGTGTTTTTAGGTTGTTAAGGTTTTCTTATGTATTTTTATTGTTTTTATTGTTTTTAGATATTTTTGGGTTTTTTTACGATTTTAATGGTTTTAAGGGCTTTGTGGGATTTTAAAGGTTTCTAGGTTTTTATGGTATTTTTGAATTTTTAGGGGTTTTAGGATATTTATATTATTATTATTTTTAGGGGTTTTAGGGTTTTTAGGGTATTTAAGGTTTTAAGTGTTTCTAGTTTTTTGGGGTGTTTGAAGTTCTTTTACGGTTTTAAGGGTTTCTCAGGGTTTTTATATTTTTTAGGTTTTTTATATTTTTAGGGATTTTTAGGGATTTTTAGTATTTTTATGGATTTTAAGGGTTTTAGGGATTTTTAAGGGTTTTAGGGTTTCTCATTGTTTTTAGTATTTTTTAGGGATTTAAGTGGGTTTTAGGTTTTTTAGGCGTTTTAAAAGTTTTTAGGTTTTTAAGGTTTTCTTAGGGGATTTCATTATTTTTAGGGTTGTTATGTTTTTTGGGATTTTTTACGGTTTTTATGGTTTTATGGTGTTTCTTTTGGGATTTTGATGGCTTTTAGGGTTTTATGGGTTTTTGGGGTTTCTAGGTATTTAATTTTTTTTATAGATTTTAACAATTTTAGGGATTTAAAAGGTTTTTAAAGTTTTTAATGTATGTTGGTTTTTTTGTTTTTAGTTGTTTTAAGGTTATTGGGGGGTTTTATGATTTTGGGGTTATTATGGTTTTTTATGGGTTTTACGTTTTTATCAATTTTAGGATTTTAGGGCAAGGAAGGCTCGGGGTTAGGCTATTCCTGATCACCCCCAAAATATATTATAAAAAAGACATAAAGACACTACACACAGAGGAGCGGCGAGGTCAAGCGACCCACACCCAAAAACCCCTTACAACCCACGCCAAGAAAGAGAAAAACAAAAAAGGAATGAATACCCACACAAACAGCAAAATAGAAAGAAGCAGGAACAAGAAGTCAAACAATTCAAAGTCTCCATCCCCATATGAGTCCCCATCAGCAAAATAACTAGTGGACGCATCAGACTCCACCGACTCCCATTTATAAGATTCATATTGATTTATGAAGGTGGTGTAGTAGACCCTAAAACTTTGATGCTTCACATCAAACTTCCCCTGCTCTACATTGAGCTACTTCTTAAGGATTTCGTAGGTGTTTTCATGGGATTTTGGGTTCTTAATGTTTTGAGGGGTTTTAGGGATTCTTTAGTAATTTTATATGTTTTTAGGTTTTTAGGTATTTTGAAGGGTTTTGGTTTTTTGTTGTTTATAAGATTGTTATCATTTTATTGGGTTTCTATGTTTTTTGAGATTTTTTGGGTTTTAAAGTTTTTTTAGAGTTTTTAACATTTTTTGGGTTGAAAGGGTTTTTATAGATTTTTTTTTGTGTTTTTATGGGTTTTTAGGATTTTTATGGTTTCAGGAGTATTTATGGGTTTTTGTGTTTTTTGGGTATTTTAGGGTTTTTAGAATTTTTTTTGGGGGTTTTAAGTGCTTTTTGTTTTTTAGGTTTTCTTACGGGTTTTCTGGGTTTTAGTGTTTTCATTTTTTAAGGTATTTTTTTGTATTTTTATGTCTTTTATGTTTTTTAGAGATTTTGAGAGGTTTTCTTGTGTTTTTAGGGGTTTGGGTTTTTTCTGGGTTTTAACATTTATTTGGTTTTCAGAGTTTTTAGGGTTTTAAAGGATTTTAATTTTTTAATGTTTTTTAGGATTTCTTAAGGTTTTTAGGGGTTTTAGGGTTTTTTACAGTTTTATGAATTGTTTGGAATTTTGTTTGATATTTATGGGTTTTTAGGTTTTGCTGTTTTTGAGTCTTTTTACAGTTTTTCGGGGGTTTAGGGTAGTTTTTAGGTTTTTTGGGACTTTCTAAGAGTTTTATGTTTTTTAGTAATTTTATAACTTTTTTATAATTTTTTTAGGAGTTTAAATGTTTTTTAATGTTTTTAGTGGGTTTTAGGGTTTTTATGCGGTTCTCAGGTTTTTCATGGTTTTCATGGATTTTAGGGTTTTTAGAGTTTTTTGAATTTTTTAGGGTTTTATAGGTTTAATTTTTTTTAGGTTTTTAATGTTATTATAGGTATTTTCAGGGGTTTTATGTGTTTTTACATTATATGGATTTTAGGGATTTGTTTTTTGATTTTTATGGGTTTTAGTTTTTTAGGGATTTTGAGGGGTTTTAGGGTTATTATTATTTTTTAGGGTTTTATGGTATTTTTTTATTTTTGAGTTCCTAAATTTTTTAGATTTTTTAAAGTTCCTATGTCTTTAAAGGGGTTTTAGAGTTTTGATGGGTTTTTTGGGTTTTTATGGGTTTTAGGTTTTTAAATTTTTTAGGGGGTTTTCTAGTTTTCTTGCTTTTTTGGATTTTTGGGGTCTTTTAGGGATTTTTGTACTTCTAGGTTCTTATTGGTTTTTATGTTTTTATAGGATTTTATAGTTTTATTAGTGGGTTTCAAGGTTTTTAGGGTTTTATGTTTTTATGGATTTTTTGGGCTTTTAATCATTTTTATTGTTTTTAGGGTTTTTAGGGATTTGAGGGTTTTATGGTTTTTAGGGGTTTTTATCATTTTTATCATTTTATGGGTTTTAAGTGTTTTTAGGTTTTCAAGGTTTTCTTAAGGGTTTTCATGGTTTTAGGGGTTTTTTATGTGTTCATGGTTTTTGGGGTCTTTTTGAATTTTCATGGGTGTGTATTGTTTTTAGGGTTTTTGATGTGTTTTTTGGATTTAAGGGAATTTGAGGGGTTTTTTGTTTTTATGGGTTTTTGTGTTTTTATGGTTTTATTGGGTTTTAAGGGGTTTTATGTTTATTTATATTTTTAAAATATTTTTAGGGGTTTAAAGGTTTTTGGAGTTCTTAGTGGGTTTTAGTGGTTTCATGGTTTTAAGGATCATTAGTTTTTTTGGGATTTTAGAATTTTTTAGGTTTTTATGGTTTTTAAGTGTTTTTTATATTTTTAAGGTTTTCTTATGGTTTTCTTGTGTTTTTAGGGGTTTTGAGGTGTTTTATGGATTTTAGGGATTTTGAGGGGTTTGGGGTTTTTAGGGGTTTTTGTATTTTTATGGTTTTCTTGGGTTTTAAAAGGATTAAAGTTTATTTAAAGTTTTAATAACTTTTATGTGTTTAATGGGTTTTTAGAGTTTTTAGAGGGTTTTAGGGTTTTCATGGTTTTTAGGATCATTTGTTTTTTTAGGGATTTTATAATTTTTTAGGTTTTAATCGGTATTAAGTTTTTATAATATTTATAATGTTTTCTTAGTGGTTTTCTGGGTTTTTAGAGGTTTTTTTCTTTTTATATATTTTTTAGAATTTTTTTGGTTTTATTCGATTTTAATCTGTTTTAGGGTTCATTAAGGTTTTATAATTTTTATTGTTTTTTGGGGTTTTTGGGTTTTTTTGTGTTTTTATAGTTTTAAGTGTTTAAGATTTTTTTAATGTTTTTAGGTATTTAAATGAATTTAAGAATTTTTTAGGGGTTTTATGATTTTTATTGGTTTTTGGTTTTTGGGGTTCTATGTGTTTTTATTTTTTTATGATTTTATTATTGGTTTTCATATTTTTAAGGGTTTTCACATTTTTAGGGATTATTATGTATTTTTTTTCTGATTTTTATGTATATTATAGTTTTTAAACCTTTTTAGGGTTTTAGCATTTTTAGCGTTTTTTACATTTTTATGTTTTTTAGGTATTTTATGTTTTTTAGGGTTTAAATGTTTTCTTGTTTTTTTGGTGTTTTAGATCTATATGGTTTTTATGGATTTTTTTTTATCTTTAGTACTTTTTAGGGGTTTAAAGGATTTTTAGGAGTTATATGGCTTTTTCATTTTTTAGAGTTTTTATGGTTGTTTGGGATTTTTTTTAGTTTTTTAATGATCTTTAGTGTTTTTAAGTTTTTAGGGTTTTTTATTTTATTTTGCGGTTAAAGGGTTCTTATATATTTTAGTGGGATTTAGGGTTTTTAATGGATTTTAGGATTTTAATGGGTTTTAGGGGTTTTATAGAGTTTTGAGAGTTTAATAGTTTTACGGTTTTTAGCATCTTGTTTGGTTTATAGGTATTTAAAGTGTATTTAGGTTGTTAAGGTTTTCTTAGGGATTTTCAAGGTTTAAATGGTTTTTACATTTTTATGTATTTTTAGTTATTTTTTAGAATTTCAATGGTTTTTATGGGTTTTAGGTATTTTGAGGATTTTTAGGGTTTTCAGGGTTTGTATGGTTTTTTGGGTTTTTATGTTTTCTTTATTGTGATTGTAGAGTTTTTAGTGGGGTTTTATTGGTTTTTTTGGTGTTTTTATGTTTTTATGGGTTTTTTGGGGTTTTTTAGTTTTTATGGATTTTTTGGGTCTTTTAGGGTATTTAGTGTTTTTAGGTCTTTATAGGGTTTTAAGTATATTTAGGGTTTTATGTTTTCTTAAGTGTTTTCCATAGGTTTTAGGGTTTTTACATTTTCTTGGATTTTTAGGGTTTTTAGTATTTTTTATGGGTTTTTATGGGGTTTTAGGGTTTTTAGCATTTTAAGGGGTTCATGTTTTTTCTGGTTTTTTTGTGGATTTTTTTTTGTTTCTAGATTTTTTAAGGTTTTTAATGATGTTTTTGGTTTAAAGGGTTTTTTGAGTTTGTAGTGCATTTTTAGGGGTTTTGTGTCTTTTTATGGTTTTCAAATGTTTTAGGCGGTTTTATGCATCATTAGTTATATTTAGGATTTTAATGTGTTTTAGGAGTTTTTAATGTTTTTAGTGGTTTTTTATGATTATTGGAGGGTTTTTGGATTTTTAGTGTCTTTAAGGGGTTTTATTATTTTTTATGTTTTTAAGGGTTTTAGGTTTTTTTTTATGATTCTAATGTTTTCTTAGGTTTTTTCAATGTTTTTATGGTTTTTTAGGTTTTTAGGGCCTTTTAGGATTTTTTGGATTTTAAATATTTTGACGGGGTTTAGGGGTTTTTACGGGTTTTGGGGATTTTAAGGTTTTTTTGTGTTTTTTAAGGGGGTTGAGATTTTAGGGTTTTTACTGTTTTTTAGATTTTTTTTATAATTTTAAGATTTTTATTAAGATTTTAGAATTTTTAGTGGTTTTTAGGTATTTATATGTTTTTTGGGATTTATTATTTTAATGGGGTTCTATGGTTTCTAGGGTTTTTAAGGGTTTTAGGGTTCTTTAGTGTTTTTACCATTTTTATGTTTTTTGTGGTTTTAATTGAATTTAGGTTTTAATTTTTTTTCTTAGTGTTTTTAGGGTTTTTACATTTTCGGGATTTTTAGGGATTTTTAGGGATTTTATTTTTTTTAATGAATTTTATGTATTTTAATGGTATTTAGAGTTTTTCAAGGTTTTTTGGTTTGTTGGCTTTTTGTTTTTTTGGGGTTGTTAGGTTTTTATTCTTTTATGGGTTTCCTTGGGATTTTCAGGGATTTTTGTGTGCTTTATGTTTTTAGAGATTTTTAAGTATTTTTTACGATTTTTATCTTCTCCTAGTTTTCCATGATTTTTGTAGGTGTTTTTTGTTTTTTGGGGTTTTGGGGTTTTAGAAGTTTTTTTGAATTTTTTAGGGATTTTAATGTTTTTAGAGTTTTATAACATGTTTAGGGTTTAAAGGGTTTTTAGAGTCTTTAGTGGTTTTAGTGTTTTAATAGGTTTTTAATATTTTTATGGTTTTAGGGATTTGAATAGTTTATAAGGGTTTTGGGTTATTTAGGGTTTTTTTATTTGTTAGGGAATTTAAGTGTTTTTAGGTTATTATGTTTTTCTTATGTATTTAAAGGGTTTTTAGGTTTTTAATGTTTTTAGAGATTTTAAGGGGTTTTTTGGATTTTTTTGGGTTTTTAGGGTTTTTTTTGTTTTGATGGTTTTTAGGGTTTTTTAGATATTTATGGTTTTTTGGGGTTTTACGGTTTTTTGTGTTTTTTTGGGTTTTAATTTTTTTTAGATTTTTTAATTTTTTTACTCATCCAAATGGGTTTTAAAGTTTTTAATTATTTTTATGGATTTTATGGGTTCTTAGGGTTTTAAAAGGTTTTTAGCGGTTTTATGATTTTTTGGGTTTTTTGGGGTTTTAGGGGTTTTTAAGTTTCTAGGGGATTATGTGTTTTAGGGTTTTGATTTTATCTTATAGGTTTTTTGGGTTTTAGTTTTATTAATGTTTTTTGGGATTTTTAGGTATTTTTTAGTATCTTTATTTGGTTTATGATTTTTAGGATTTTGGGGGGATTTTGGATTTTTTAGGTTATTTTAGGGTTTTTTGATTTTTAGGAGTTTTTTTTTTGAGTTTTTAGGGGTTTGAAGGTTTCTAGATATTTTTAATGTGTTTAGGAGCTTAAAGGGTTTTTATAGTTTTTGTTTGTTTTGGGGGTTTAATTGGGTTTTAGGGTTTTTATGGTTTTTAGGGATTTTATGGTTTTAATGGTATTTAGGGTTTTTTTAATTATTTCTAATAGTTTTTAGCATTTTAGGTGTTTAAAGGATTTTAAATGTATTAGGTTTTTAAGGTTTCCTTTGGGTTCTTAGGTTTTAAGGGTTTTTACATTTTAAGTGCTTTTTATTGCTTTTTTCAATTTTTTTTGTTTCTAGGGTTGTAGGGATTTGATGGTTGTTAGGGTTTTCAGGGGTTTTAGGTTTTTTAGATTTTTACAGGTTTTAGGTGTTTTTAGGTTTTTAATATTCTATTAGTGGATTTCAAGGTTTTTAATGGTTATTATGTTTTTAAATTTAAATAGATTTTTTAGGAATTGTATGGGTTTTCAGGGTTTTTAGAGGTTTTAAGGGTTTTTTGTGATTTTTAAGGGTTCTAGGGTTTTTTTGGGTTTTTAGGGTTTTCCTTAGTTTTTTATAGATTTTCAGGTTTTTAGGGACATGGTGGCCTGAAGGAGAGTTCTTGGGTGCAATAAGAATTGATGCATGCTCAGTACCTAGGGTTGTTTGAGTTTTTCTTGTGGGATTTTCTTTGTGATGTAATTCTTGAACCTCGTTTGCTATAAGAGGAGTTATTTACTTGTTCTATTATGTGTGATAAAGTCCTGACCATGTGGAGGGTTGGATCCAATTACTAATCAAGATTCATTAATTGAAATGCAATTAAACCCATGCGGGAAATTCAGTGCTTCCTAGAGCAGATAGTATCTTGACATGGAGGAAGGAATTCCCTGATTCATGTGTCTGTAAAATGTGGTTTTTGTTCTTGTATGGTGTGCCTTTTGGTTGGTTTGCGGAAATTGATGTTGGAGGAGGTGTTCTTGGAAGTATAGGCTTCACCCCAACATTCAAACAACATAGGGTGGTTTACCATTGAATTTTGATGACAGTAGCGGCGTTCCAAGTGTAGTAAGATCCTTGAGAGGTATCTTACGAGGTGGTTGTTTGGATCCCTCTTTCTCCTGGCTTTGGTGTTGAATTCTCAAAGGTGGAAATAGTTTGAGAGATATCTAATGTAATGGGCCATACCTCTTTAGTCCATTCCTTTGTGAAAATATAGTGTTTTGAGTATTATAGGGAGTGATGGTGACTCATTTCAATAGTTTTCCAAAAATCTATATTTTGAACTATTGGTCGTGTTGGTAGGTGTCGTTGGTCAGTCACGTCAGTATGTTTTGTTAGTAGGTGGTATCAGTAGCTCGCATTAGTAGATTAGTGTCAATGGCTCAGAATCAGTGGATCAGCATATGTGGCTTAACTTCGGTGGCTCAACATCAGTGGCTCAGTGTCGGTGGCTCAATGTCAGTGGCTCAACTTCGGTAGTTCGGATGTCGGTATGTCGGGTGTCGGTGACTCGCGCTGGTGAGTTAGGCATTAGTGGTTCATGCCTATGGCTCACCTTCAGTGGGCCGCGTTAGTGAATCTCTGTTAGCGAGTCGTTGTTAGTGACCCGTGTTGGAGACTCACCCATCTGTGAGTCATTACCATCTTTTTCCAATTTCTTCAATTTCTCCCCTCTTATATTTTATTTGATATAAATTGAGTTTTAAACCTATATTCAGTGTTTATAAATAAATTTTAAAGAATATTAATCATATATTTAATATCCTAATTCTCCCATGGCTTTGAAATAGTCAAACTATGTAATCTTGATCGTGATCTGACTTTTAAGTACTTTGAAACTGTATCCCTTTCATTGATATAGGATCTAAATCTTCTAAGCCAAGATCTTCTCTTCTATGTGTGTTTCCAATTTTCTCTTGGTGTGACCAGAGCATTTCTTCACTATAGAGTCTTGTGTTGCACGGTGGAATTTGGATTCAGGTTCTGTTGGAGTCTTCTGCTGCTTGTGCAACCCCATTTTATCGATCAAGGAGGAGTTGATGATAATTTGTTCTTCGAGGTAGGGATTCCTTAGTCTTTATTTATTTGTGTATCATTTGGGGTGCGAGGGGGAGTAAGCTAATGTATCTTTTTGTTTAAGATTTAATCCTAGTGTTACTAAGATAATCTAATTATTTATAAAGATAATCAGAATTTTTACGATAACAGTATTTATTACCATAATAATAAATAAAAAGTGGGGAAGATGAGGATGATGATTTTGTTGTTTTATCTGTTATCTTTAATTCATGTTGTGAATTGTGTTGGTCTTATTCCCTCTAAAAATCATGTCATTTGGTGGTCTCTGTTTTTGCACCGGACTCATGAATACTTGTTTTTAATCTTCTATTGAATAACTGTGAACATGAAAACATGATTAATCACGTATATCTAGTTAATTAAATGAATGCCAAAGTATCAAACTCGTTCTTTGATAACCCCTGATTAATCAAAGTGGAATTAAGAATAGTTGTGTTAAATATGAATACACTTTTCCTTGTTTGGTGTGGTTTTGTGCTCTATGTGGACATTTTTTGTCTTGTGTGGGTTGTGTGGTGTTTCGGTTGGAAGCACGGTTTTGGGTACTGGGGTGGACAAGGGGGTTGGTTCTGTGGGTGTGGTGTGGCATGTTTGTGTAGAAGGGTTGTGGTTTTAGTGGAGTGGGAGTGTGGCTGTGTGTATGAGGTGGTGTAATGGAATCTTAAATGGAGAGTTTGATTGATCTAAGAATGGATGAACTTGTTGAACAGTAGGTATACATCTCCGTTGTGTTATAGTTGTTGGGTATGGTCTGTTTGTGCAGTGGGACTACAACCAGGTTGAGTATTGTTGCTATTGTGGGATGTGGTTCTTTTCGTGCAGTGGGTCTTCCGAGGATGGATTGGGAGGGAAAATTTTGAATAAGGATGGTGTTACCTTTCATGGGAATTTCACCCGGAGTTTCTAGAGATCAGTATTTTAGGAATTGATGTTAGAGTGGAATATTTTACCTTGGTCCATCTTTCTCTATTTGGATTTGGATGTGGTTGGTATGGTTTCTTCACCCTTAAAATGTGTACTATGTTTGGTATTTTCCTAGGTATGGATGGAATCAAATATTTTGGATTGTTAAATAAATAATGTTAATTGGTTGAATGAATTGGCTGGGGTTATGAATTATGTTTGTGGTTGGTAGTGTGGTTATGTATTAGAGGTGGTAGAAAGGGGAGTTTTTCTGGGTTGGTTATTTGTTTTAAAAACCCATCGGTTGGTCATAGTGTTTGGTATATATATATATATATACATGTATTTACTTGTGATTTCTATATTCACCCCACCCTAGTTGAGAACTACCTGTTGAACACCACCATTGTTACGGGGAGGATTTCTTTCCTAAACATCTTAGTGGGAGGATGGATGGCTGGCCACCCGCTCTTCCCTGATCCCTCTTCCAGGCGGTGGTAGCCCAAGACTCTTTGGGTAGGTTCTGGTTTGTGAGGCCCAGGTGTGTACGGGTGAGTTTTATTTTCCCAGGTGTCTTTAGAATGGGATGAGTTGTGTTTTCCTAGGTGTCTTGGGGATTAGATGTGTTGTGGTTTCTCATGTGTTTTCAGCATGTGGTGTGGATTGTGACCCATGTTTTTGTGGGAATGATAAGATACAATTTTAAGGCCCATGTGTGTACGAACGGGATGTGATGTGGTATGTTTCTTTGGTGTGTGCGGGCGGGTTGTGATCTGGTTATTTCAGAAGAGGTGGGAGTGCGAGGACATTTTTGGTTAGGGTGTGAGAGTGGATAATAAGTGGGAAAGTGGTGTGTGGTACACTATCATTAGTGTTCTTATTATATAACATTATAAGACTTTCATTATTTGGTGAGTGTACCTTGGTGATATTTGTGATGGATAGTATACCTTGTTAGGTGATTTTGGGTTTTGATGTTTTCTTATGTCGACATTAGTATGATTCTACACTTGTGCAAGGGAGACTTTGGTTTTCCCTACTGAGTATAAATATATGATCACCCTATGTATATAAAACTATTTTCAGGTTACTAGGAGGACTATGGGGACCGTGATGGAAATCACTAGCTTTGGCATTGGGATAGTTGTCATTTATCTGCTTAGTTTTTTTCATTTGGTATTTACATTGGAGATTTTCATTTTATTTCAAGCAATTTTACTTCAAACATACATGTGGTATGGATTTTGGTTTCTTTTAGATATATTCATTGGAGTTGTTTTGAGGTTGATATATCTTATGTTCCGATCATGGGTACTACAAAAATGGAAATGCCTCCCATGTTGTGATATTTCTATACCCTTGGTGTTGGTCTCCACCCTGGGGCATACTAAAGGTGGTACTCAAGGGTCATTATCTCTCTTTATACATTGCCATCTTAGGAGGGGATTCTTTGGAAGGAGGGGTTAATACAGTTTTTATAGTTTTAAGGGACTTTTAGGGGGTTTTATCAATTTTTATGTTTTTAGGGGTTTATGTGTTTTTAGGTTTTAAATATTTTCTTATTTTTTACTGGGATTTAAGAAATTTTTTATGTTTTTTTATGATTTTTAGGGTTTTCGGAGATTTAGAGGGATTTTTAGGGTTTTTAGGGTTTTTATCAATTTTTATAAATTTTTATATTTTTAGGGGTTTTATGTGTTTTGAGGTTTTTAATATTTTCTTAGGGTACTTATGGTTTTTTATAGTTTTAACATTTTTATGTGTTTAAAGGGTTATAAGGTATTTTAGTGGATTTTTGGTTTTTCATGGATTTTTAGGGGGTTTTATTATTTTTCATGGTTTTTATGGTTTCAGGGTTTTCAGTGTTTTTAGGGCTTTTAGGGTTCTTAGAATTTTTAGGTTGTTTAGGAGTTTTAAGCATTTTTAATGTTTAAGTTTTTGAAGGGGTTTCAATGTTTTAGGGTTTTTACATTCTTTTGTAATTTTCATGACTGTTTTATTTTTATTTTTATGGGTTTTTAGGGATTTTTGATATTTTGATGGTTTTTTGGGGTTTTGATGGTTTTTTAAGTTTTTTATAGTTTTGAAGGTTTTTTAAAGTTTTTTAATGGTTTTGGAGGCATAATAGTTTATTAGAGATTTTAGTGATTTTTAGGGATTTTACGGGGTTTAAGGGTTTTAAGGTTCTTGTGGGTTTTATGGGTTTTAGGGGATTTTAGTTCTTTAGGGTATTTTTGGGTTTTTTATTTTTTTAGGTTTTATGGGTTTTATGCGTTTTTAGGTTTTTAATGTTTTTAATGATTTTCATGGTTTTTAGATTTTTTATGTTTATTGGTATTTTTAGGTCTTTTTTAGGGTTTTCTAGTTTTTAGGGTTATAGGAATTTTTAGGGATATTGGGGTATTTTAGGATTTTTAGGGTTCTATAGGGTTTTTATCAATTTTATGAATTTTAAGTGTTATTAGTTTTTTAGGGATTTCTTATACGTTTTAATGGTCATCTAGGGGGTTTTTAAAATTTTTAGGGTTTTTTTGGCATTTTTAGTTTAATTATGGGGTTTTAGGGTTTTTGAGGGTTTTTAGTGTTTTTCGAAGTTTTTTAGGTATTAGGGGTTTTCTATGTTTTTTTGGGAATGTTAATTTTTTTTTCATTTTTTAACACTTTTAGTAGTTTAAAGAGTTTTTATAGTTTTTTATTTTTTTAGGGTTTTGAGGGGTTTTAGGGTTTTTTAATGTCGTTTGTGGTTTATATGATTTTATGGGTCTTTTGGGGTTTTTAAGATTTTTTGTGTTTTTTATGTTTTTAGGGGTTATAAATATTTTTAGGTTTTTAAGGTTTTCATAGGGGTTTTTAGGGTCTTGTATTTTTTTAAGTATTTTAAGGGTTTTTGGTTTTTTATTATTTTTCAGGGGTTTTTAGGGACTTTGAATGGTTTTAGGGGTTTTTTGTGTTTTAGGATGTTTGGGTGTTTTATGATATTTTTGATTTTATAGTTTTTTGAGTTTTTTAGGATTTTTAATTTTATATATAGTTTTTAATATTTTTGTTATATAATGGGTTTTTAATATTTTTAGTGGGGTTTTGTGATTTTTATGGGTTTTATATTTTTTAAGGTTTCGTGGGGTTTTTATAGTTTTTAGTTTTTTAGTGTTTTTTAGGGTTTTGGGTATTTTTTTGGATTTTAGGGGTTTTAAGTGGTTTTATGTTTCTAAGGATTTCTTAGATGTTTTTAGGGGTTTCTATGTTTTTAGGTATTTTTATGGATTTAATTATTTTTTAGGGTTTTTAGTGAATTTAGGGATTTTCAATATTTTTTGGATCATTTATGGGTTTTAGAGATTTTATGGATTTTGGGGATTTTTTGAGTTTTTTTAAAGGTTTTTATAGTTTTTTAAAAAAATTATGTTTGTAGTGGGGTTTAATATTTTTTAGTGGTTTCATGATTTTTATGGTTTTTAGGGTTTTTCTGGGTTTTAGGGGTTTTAATGTTTTTAAGGGGGTTTTTATGGGTTTGAGGGTTTTAATCGTTTTTAGGGTTATTAGTGTTTTTAGGTTTTTCTAGAGTTTTAAATGTTTTTTTGTTTTTTATGGTTTTTTATGGGTTTTAAGTATTTTTAGGGTTTTTTATATTTTTAGTGTTTTTTTAGTATTTGAAGAAACTTTTAGTTTTTTCTAGATTTTGAGGGTTTCAGGGTTTTTTTTGGAGTTTTGTGGGTTTTGTAGGGTTTTGTAGGGTTTTAAATGTTTTTAGAATTATTTAAAATTTTTACGGGTGTATAGGGTTTTTACATTTATTTTTGGGTTTTAGGGGTTTTATGGGTTTTAATGGTTTTTAGAAGTATTTATGGTTTTTAGGGTTTTTAGGGTATTTAGAATTTTAGGTTTTTTAGGGTTTTAATTGTTCTTAGGTTTTTTAGTTTTTATTAGGGTTTTTGTGGTTTTCAATGTTTTTATGGTTTTTCTACCATTTTAGGTATTTTTTAGGATTTTTATTGTTTTTAGGGTTTTATGGATTTTGAGAGTTTTTAGGGATTTTATGATTTTATGGGTTTTTTGGTTTTTTGGCTTTTTACGCTTTTTTTGAGATTTTTTTTGGGTTTTATGGGTTTTTATATTTTTAATGTTTTTATGGGTTTAAATGGGTTGTATTGTTCTTATTTGTTTTTAGGGATTTTATGGTTTTAATGGTTTTTATGGGTTTCTATGTTTTCTAGGCGTTTTTAGGGGTTTTAAGGTATTTAGGGGATTTAATTGTCTTTTGGCCATTAATGTTTTCTTAGGGGTTTTCAGGGTTTTTAGGGTTTTTACATTTTAAGGAATTTCTATAGATGTTTAAGGATTTTTATGGTTTTTTAATATTTTTAGAGATTTTGCGGGGTTTTAGCGGTTTTTAGAGGTTTTATTGTTTTGTTATGATTTTAGCATTCTTAGGTTTTTAGGTGTTTTGAGTGTTTTTAGGTTATTAAGGTGTTCTTTGGGGTTTTCATGGTTTTTTGGGTTTTTAATGTTTTTATAGATGTTTTTGGTATTTTTTAGTATTTTTAGGGGTTTTAAGGGTTTTAGGGTTTTTATGGTTTTTAGGGTTTTTATTTTTTTTGTTTTTTAGTTATTTTGAGTTTTTAGGGTTTTAGGGTTTTACTGGTTTTAAAGTTTTTTTTATGTTTTTTACAGGTTTAAGGGTTTTTTAGGGTTTTTAGTATTTTTAGGTTTTTTAGTGGTTTTAAGTGTTTTATGTTTTTTATGGTTTTCTTAATGTTTTCAAGGGTTCTAAGGGTTTTTATGTTTTTATGGATTTTCAGGTATTTTTCATATTTTAATTATTCTTATTGTTTTTATGATTTTTGAGTGGTTTTATTGTTTTTTAGATATATAGGAGTTTTCTGGTTTGTTTGGGTTTTATGGCCTTTTTGAGTTTTTAGGGTTTTATGGTTTTTAGAAGTATTTACACTCCAGAAAAATCACGATTTAGCGCTAGTTTTTTTTCGTTTTGCAGCGGTTTTCAAAACCGTCGCAGAACGTTTCGCGGCGGTTTAAACCGCCGCTAATTTATTTAGCGGCAGTTTTTTAATTTTTTTTTAATTTTTTTTAATTTTTTTTGATTTTATTTATTTATTTATTTATTTATTTTGGTGAGATTTGAACCCCTAACCTCTTGCATATTTTCCAAAGACTTTACCACTCCAACAAGCTCGTCATGTATTTAATAAACAGAATTTAATATACTTATATATATTAATTGAAAAAACAAATAAAACATAAATAATAGATATAAACTCAATAATAATAAATTATAAATAATGAATAATAAATAATAAATAATGACTAATAAATAATAAATAATAACTAATAAATAATAAATAATAAATAATAAATAAATATAAATAATAAATAAATATAAATAATAAATAATAAATAATAAATAAAAAATAAAAAAATAAAAAAAATAAAAAATAAAAAATAAATATTAAATAATAAATAGTAAATAATAAATAATAAATAATAAATAAATATAAATAATAAATAAATAATAAATATAAATAATTAATAAATATAAATAAATAATATATAATATATAATAAGTAATAAGTAATTAATTATAAGTAATAAATAATAAATAAATATAAATAATAAATAAAAAATAAAAAATAAAAAATAAAAAATAAAAAATAAAAAATAAAAAATAAATAAATATCAATAATAAATAATAAATAAACATCAATAATAAATAATAAGTAAATATAAATAATAAATAATAAATAAATATAAATAATAAATAAATATAAATAATAAATAATAACTAAATATAAATAATAATTAGTAAGAAAATATAAATAATAAATAAATATATACAATAAATAAATATAAATAATAAATAGTAAATAATAAATAGTAAATAATAAATAATAAATAATAAATAATAAATGATAAATAATAAATAATAAATAATAAATAAATATAAATAATAAATAATTAATAATAAATAAATATAAATAATAAATAATAAACAATTAATAAATATAAATAATAAATAATAAATAATAAATAAATATAAATAATAAATAAATATATACTTAATAAATAATAAGTAAATATAAATAATAAATAATAAATAATAACTAAATATAAAAAATAAATAATAAATAAATATAAATAATTAATAAATATAAACAATTAATAAATATAAATAATAAATAATAAATAATAAATATAAATATAAATAATAAATATAAATAATAAATAAATATAAATAATAAATAAATATAAATAATAAATAATAAATAATAAATAAATATAAATAATAAATAAATATAAATAATAAATAATAAATAATAAATAAATATAAATAATAATAAATAATATATAATAAATAATAAATATAAATATAAATAATAAATAGTAAATAAATATAAATAATAAATAAAAATTAAATATAAATAATAAATAATAAATAATAAATAAATATAAATAATTAATAATTAATAAATATAAATAATAAATAATAAATAATAAATAATAAATAAATATATAATTAATAAATAAATATATAATTAATAAATAATAAGTAAATATAAATAATAAATAATAAATAATAACTAAATATAAATAATAAATAATTAATAATTAATAAATATAAATAATTAATAAATGTAAATAATTAATAAATATAAATAATAAATAATAAATAATAAATAATAAATAATAAATAATAAATATAAATAATAAATGTAAATAATAAATATAAATAATAAATGTAAATAATAAAAAATAAATAATAAAAAATAAATAAATATAAATAATAAATAATAAATAATAAATAAATATAAATATAAATAATAAATTATAATTAAATATAAATAATAAATAAAAATAAATAATAAATAATAAATAATAAATAATAAATAATTATAATAAATAATAAATAAATATAAATAATAAATAATAAATAAATATAAATAATAAATAATAAGTAAATATAAATAATAAATAATAAATTATAAATAATAAATAATAAATAATAAATTATAAATAATAAATAAATATAACTAATAAATTAATATAAATAATAAATAGTAAATAATATATAATAAATAATAAATAATAAATAATAAATAATAAATAATAAATAATAATTAATAAATAATAAATAATAAATAATAAATAAATATAAATAAATAATAATAAATAAATATAAATAATAAATAAATATATAATTAATAAATAATAAGTAAATATAAATCATAGATAATAAATATAAATTATAAATTATAAATAATAAATAATAAATAATAAATAATAAATAAATATAAATAATAAATGAATATAAATAATAAATAATAATAAATAATAAATATTAAATAATAAATATAAATAATAAATAATAAATAAATATAAATAATAAATACAAATAAAAAATAAAAAATAAAAAATAAAAAATAATAAATAACTAGTAACAAATATTATTATTATTATTAATATTTTATTATTAGTACTAATAAATAATTAAAAATAAATAATAAATAATAAATAATAAGTAAATATAAATAATAAATAAATAATAAATAATAAATAATAAAGGTAACACATGAAAAAGTATGAAAAGACGTGGTAAGGGATGAAAAATCATGAAAACGCATGAAAACAGATAGAGAAGAATATGAAGAATGAGTCATTCGAAAGAATGTGAACGCATGAGAACACATGAAAAATCATGACAACTCTGGAAAAACCCTTAATAATTCATCATAATCATCATAATAACCCACAAAAAACCATTGATAAAGATAAGAAGTCATGAAAACCCAAATAAACAGTAATAAATGGAGCAACCGTTAAAACTCGTCAAAACGGTCATAAAGAGACAAAAACATTAGACTCACATTAATGGAGATAACTTATGATCCGAGAGTCCGTTTTAGATCCACGACCTGTCAAATCAATGATCCTGAAACGATCTTCAACCTGATAGGTGAAAGGGTCCAAATAGACAGGCGGATCAGAAGTTATGACCATTATAAAAAAGCTTACGGGGAATGGGTGCTAGAAACGAGGCATCGAAAATCATAACAAACCCGATACCCACTAAAAAGGTCATAACATATGATCCATGAGTGCTTGTGGGCACCGTAACCAGTCAAACTATAGATCATTGAACGAGCTATGATCTGGAATGTGGAGGTGTCCGAACTGACACGCAGATCGAAAGTTAGGTCCGTTTGAAGACACGTTCGACGGGACACCGGTGACGGAAATAGGGGTTTGAAGGCCTTCATAGGGGGTTTTGGGGTTGAAAAACACGATATAAGCTAGAGTTTTTCGATCTAGTGTGTAGATCTCTTCGCTGTCTTCGATTTGATATGTGGTAGAGCCCAAACGGACACCTGGAGCGAAAGTTATGGCCGTTTAAAGTTAGAGAAATTTTTTCAACATTCTTATAACTCTAATATCATCTACACCTTAGACCGTCTCATGGTTTTGATTATATGTGCATCTAGATCTCTTCATGAGATTCGATTTGACTGGTCGTGGCACTCCAACGGAGGCCCGGATCAAAAGTTATAGTCATTTTAGTGATTTCGGGGTTTCTCGTGTTTTTTTATTTTTTCCTTTCATTTCGCGGTGGTTTTACCGAAACAACGGCTATTTCGTGGCGATTTTTTAAAAAACCATAGCTAATCATCGAAAAAAATTTAAAAAAATAATAAAAAAAATAAAAAAAATTATGGCTTTTCACGGCGATTTTTTCGTGGCGGTTTAAAAACCACCGTGAAACGGTGGCCCGAAATGCTTTTAGCGGTAGTTTTTAAAACCGCCACGAAAAAACCACCGCTAAACGGTTGTTTTCTTGTCGTGTTAATAATTTAAATGGTATGAAGAGTATATAGTGGGGTTTTAGGGTTTTTTTTGGTTTTATGGGTTTTTTGGTTTTATGGGATTTTTCGGATTTTTATGGTCTTTTAGGGGTTTTATCATTTTTAGGTTTTTAGGTGTTCTAATTGTTTTTGATTTGTAGGTTTTCTTAAGGTTTTTCTATTTTATTGATTTTTTACGTTTTTAGGATTTTTAGGTCTTTTTTAAGATTTTTATGGTTTTTATGTATTTTGAGGGGTTTTAGGGTTTTTAGGGTTCTTAGGGTTTTTAGGTATCTTAGAGTTTTTAAGTGTTTTAAAGGATTTATGTGTTTTTTGGTTTTTATGGGTTTTTAGGGGGATTTTTAGGTGTTTTATAGGATTTTTCATGTTTTTAGGTGTTTTATGGATTTTTGAGGGTATCAGGGTTTCTTTTTGGGTTTTAAGGTTTTTGTGGGTTTTTAGATGCTTTTTTTTAGTTTTTAGGGTTTAAAAGATTTTTTTGGAGTTTTTTATTGTTTTTCGGAGTTTAAAGGGGTTTTAGAGTTTTTAGTGGTTTTCCTGGGGTTTTATGGATTTTTGTAGTTTTTAATGGTTTTTAGGACTTTTGGGGGTTTTAAGGTTTTTATCATATTTAGGGTTTTGGGGGGGTTTTAGGGTTTTTAGTGTATTTGACTTTTAATGTATTTTTAGGTACTTTTTAATATTTTTATGGTTTTTAAGGTTTTTTATATTTTTTGGGATTTTTTTATTTATTTTTAGTTTTTGGGGTTTTTAAGGGATTTAGATTTTTTAATCATTTTAGGGGTTTAAAGAGTTTTTAGAGTTTTTAGTGATTTTAGTGTTTTTATAAATTTTTAGGGTTTTATGGTTTTTAGGGTGTTCATGGGTTTTTATGATTTTTGGGATTTTTAGTTTTTTTTTTCAATTTTTAGGTTTTTTAGGTGTTTTTAGGGTTTTTAAGTTTTTAGGGTTTTCTTATGGTTTTCTATGTTTTGATGATATTTTTATTTTTATGGTTTATTTGTGATTTTTACATTTTTAGGGATTTCGAGGGTTTTTAGGTTTTATATGGGTTTTGGGGGGTTTTATGGTTTTTTTATTTTTATCAGCTATTAAAGTTTTTTTATAGTTTTTAATCATTTTAGGGGTTTAATGGGTTTTTAGTGTTTTTATGGCTTTATTGTTTTTATGGTGTTTTATGGGTTTAAAGTGTTTATGAGTTTTTATTATTTTAAGGGGTTTTCAGGTTTTTAGGTTTTTATGTTTTTTTGTGTTTTTTTTGTTTTTTAGGGGTTTGAAGTTTTTTTTAGGTTTTTATGGTTTTCTTATGAGTTTTCAAGGTCTTGAAATTTTTGGGATTTTTTTGGTATTTTATGATTTTTTGGTAATTTTTATTCTTTTTAGGGATTTAAAAGGATTTAGTGCTTTTATGGGTTTTTTTTATTTTTTATGGTTTTAAGGTTTTTAGAGGTTTTTATAATTTTTAGGGGTTTAAATTATTTTTCGAATTTCTATTATTTTTTATTGTTTTTAAGGGTTTTAAGGTTTTTAGGGTTGTTTGGTTTTTAAGGGTTTTTTTGGCTTTTTAGTAATTTTAGGTTTTTAGGGGTTTTAAGTGTTTTTGGGTTTTTATGGTGTTCTTATGGGGTTTCAGGGGTTTTAAGGGTTTTTATGTTTTTTGAGTTTTTTGGGTTTTTAAGGATTTTTATGATTTTTTGGGTTTTTAGGGATTTTGAGGATTTTAGGTGTTTTAGGGGTTTTCACATTTTTTAGATTTTTTAGGATTTTTATGATTTTTTTGTTTTTTATGATTTTATTTGGGTTTGATGGAGATCATGGAGAACATAAACATTGAGGAGTTGAAGGTGGACTCGGTGAAGAGGGTGGAATGCTCATGATTTCACAAGACCTGTTGTAAGGATTTGGTGGCCCAATAAAAATGGAACATACCAAGGGAAGGAATAAGGACTTAAAAGGGTTAATAATAGAATGCAAAGAATAGGTCCAATACCATTTCTTGGGGGAAGCCCACAGTCCTATATTTACACTAATTAAGGCCTACATACTCTTTTAAATACCCATCCCATGGCATTCTATGAATTTCAAGCCCTCCCTACAATGGAATTTTCATAGTCAAAAGAGGTGGGTTAGTTGTCTTTACTTTCAAAAAGGGTGCGCTACTTGTCCCTTAAATTTAGGGGCATGTTCTAAAATTAACATAAGCATCATTTAGTCCTTTTGAATTATGGAAACTATTTTTTAGACTTTTTATCACTCTTTGGCTATAAATAGCCACCCATTGCACTCTTTGAAAATCTTGAATGAAGGTATTGTTTTTATGGTGATTTTTTTCTTGAAAAAAGTATGTTATCTCTTAATTATTGTATTATTAAGGGATTTTTCATCCTTTATGGTGTCTTGTGGCTAGATTTATTAGAGAAAAGTTCTCTTTGGGTCCAATATTTACCAACAGCCTCCTTTATTTTTTATTTAAACAATTTATCACCCATATCACTTATTTTATTGAGGAGATTAGGGTTCCTACACATGAATATTGAAACTTTTACTAGGAAACTTACTAGTGGTTCTTGGATCACGTATCATTTTATAATAGTGCCCAATTGCAGAAAATCACGTTCATCATTTTTTCTCCCTTCATCCATTTTGTTTTCTCTTTGAATGGGGATGACGTCAATTCTGGTTCATTTTGTTCTTCACCCACATACATCATTTATTTTTCATTTTTCTCATGAAGTATATCAATCCTGTAGTTGATAATAGCATCTTTCTTATCCATCTAGAATCATTGAAATAAAAGCTACAAATCGTGTGATATAGTGGGTTCAAATTTTGTGATGAATTATGCAATTTTAAAATTATGCTTCTGACATGATCAGTTCTAGGTACATGACCATTTATTTATGTATTTTCAATATATACAATTATTTATTTATGTTTTTTAGGTTCTTAGGAAATTTGATATGTTTTTATACTTTTATAGAGGTGTATTGTTTTATCATGGTTAGTAGAAATCATGAAACAACTCCAGGAAACCATACAACTGAAACAATGGTCATTGGGGAGGCGAATGATTAGGTGAACGGTTTGGCTGAAACATGAGGATTCCCAATAGAAATTATTTAATTATGAAAATGGGTTATATCATAGTTTGTGTAACTATGTGATCCAATTGTGCGAGGTGTGTTTAGAGGTAGTTTATCATGCTCGGTTAGTGCATGATTTCCCTAACTACATGCCACAACTATGTACTATGGAAAATTATATCTGAAAATTATGGATCTAATTTGATTTTCCCAATTAACCACTCATTTCCCCCATAAATAGTACATAACATGAATTCCTCTTCCTCCCAAGGTAGTGGTGACAATTCCTTTTGATCCAAGAGTGACTCCTAGGTGAATCTAAATGCATTAGAGACTTGAATTCACCATTAAGTGGTTGTTATTCATTGTTTTTCTTAGTTGAATTTTCCTTACCACTTTTGGAATCATGGATCTAGTTATTTGAGGATATATCCATGTTTTTTTATTTCAATTTTAATAGAATATTATTTTTTTGATTTAAGGGATCATGATCTAATTTGGAATCTTGAATATTTAATTCAGTGTGTTAAAGTTATTATATTGTTCTTCATTTTGACCTAAGTTTTAGATGAAGTTGGATTCTATCTTGAATCATATTAATTATAAATTAAAGTCATTATTTCAAAAAAAAAATTAATTTATTGAAATTGTTTTGAAAATCCTATTGTGATTTGATGGAATTTTCATTTCAATTGTGGTTTTGGATATCATGGGAATGAGATGGATTTTTTTTAAACTGTTGCTTATAATTTTAAAATGGTGATTTTAAAATTATGGTTGTTTGATTCAATTAAATTATTTTTCGAAATTATTTTAATGGAATGATTTTATATGATTTTGGAATAACATTTGGGCATGAGTTGAATGTGATGGATAATGGTCGTGAAGTACCCCCATCAAAGGGACTGAGTATGGAAATTAAGTTCCACTATCAATGGTCACTCAAAAATTGTATGTGTGATTGTGTTGAGGATGTTTTTTGACATGTAAATATTTATAAAAAATAATATATTAATAATTGGATAAAATATTTGTTTTTGTTCCTTCAAAAATGATTGTGTTAGTTGTTGATGTATTCCTTAAAAAAACGGGTTTGAAGTCTTGTTTAATTTTTTCCCTAGAAAACTATTTTGGTTAGATATTAAATAATTTAAATGGTTTTTAAAATGTTGTAAATAAATTTTCTAACATGTTCATTCCTAGTAGAATGAGTTTGGAAGTCATTGGATAAATCCTACTGAGTTTTATACTGACCCCCTTCTTGGGAACTTTTGTGCGTTTTCATATGTTATATATCCAGACACAAGTAAAGGAAATATATCCTAGTTATTTAGATATTATTCTTGATACCTTGGTATCGGAATTTATATTTTGAGCTTGGATATGATTCAAATTTTTTGTTAGTTTCTGTTGTGTCTTTTTGTTTTTCAATCATTTTGTTATAATGGTTATACCACATAGATTCTGTTTGTACTCTAATATTGTATTTTCTGTTTAGTCTTGTATTGGATTGAATTTTGGTAATTATTTATCATTAAAAATATTGGTTGTGATGGTTATCATTGGTTTAGTCATTTTATCTTAAAAGTAAAAATTATCCCCCAACTATTTATGATGCCCTTGGAATTTATTGACAGCCTTTGTTGTCTTGAGGATGAAAACTGCAACCTAGTATCTACCCCGTCAATTCTCAATCTAATGAGGATGGACAGTATGTAAAAAATGGTAACATATTGTTCGGTCCTTGACTTTAAAATCATGTTTTCCTATCTCTTAGGTTGGTATAAATGAAATAAAATTGTTTGGACCTGAAATTTAAAGCATAAAAAGGTATAGCTAACCTCTTTATGTTGAAACTCAAGTTAATAGAGAGTTGGGTACATGATTGTTTTGAGAAACTTCAAGTATTTTTCACCTCATTCTTAATGGTTTAATTGATGAGAATATAATTACATGCATTTATAGAAATGAATTTCCACTGAGAGTACATAATTCATTTAGAGAAATGATTTATGATTTTGTGAAAAAGTGTTGATTTTTGAAAATAGTTCAAAATGGTTTGATTTTCAAAAGCATGGTGGAATTTTCAAAAATGGTTTGAATGTGGAAATTATTGAATATTGTAGGGTGTTATTGTTATATTTTAGATGTGGTATATTTGAAATTTCTATGACTTTAGTTTCTAAATAGTGAGACTAAATAGAGTGTGCATATTTGTTATAGCTTAGGGCATCAGGTAGGCGTCGAAGATACCAACCATAAGAGGCTGTTGAGAATGTGGTTTCACTTGAACCGTGGGTGAACCAAAAGTTTATTTAGAGTATTTTCTAGGAATTTTAGGCTATGGATAGAGGGACTAAAAACAATGAACCAAGGTAAGGGGATCATTTAATTCAGTTCTAAAAGAAAAATCCACCCATCTTTCAGGGTGATTCAAAATATGAAAAAGAAGAAGTGTAGCTAAATAGGATAAATCAAATATTAATTTTCCATATCACACTAGATGAGCTAAATATGAATATGGAAATGTATATTCTTGAAGATCTTTCATCCTAGGGGTGGAATTTAGCAGTTTAGGAGAAATGGTACTAAGACAAGACATGGGAAGATTTTGAAGAATTTTTTAACAAACAATTCTATCAATATACATTTCAAATTGCAGGAATAAGACATTTCTTCTATTTGATGCTCAATAAACTCCCAAGGATAAAGTATGTAGATAAATTTTTTAATTTATTGCACATTTCACCTGAATTTACTGCAAGTGCGTCCTTAAAGGAATATGTTTTTGAATTAGGTTTCAAACCATAAATTCACTCAAGGATTATTGTGCTTTGTATATGAGATTATACAGAGATGGTCAATAGTAAAACAATTACAGAAAGGGATATCTCAAGAAATAAGTTTGGAGAAGCATATTAATACCATTAGGAACTATTGTGTACTCTAATACTAGGAATAATAAGAATATGGAAAACTATTTCTAAGTTGTTATGACTCAAAATTAGATGGAAGTATTAGTTAATATTTCTCTTAAACCAATGGGTACACCTAATTGTTGTCAATGTAGTTATCCCGAGAACAAAATGTGAGATTTTAAAACACCACCTAGAGCATGACATAGTTGCAATATGAGGGGACATCTATAGTGTTATTGTCATAGTGATCTGAGGTCGGGTGCTAGTGTCACATCTCATGATTTTTAGGCATCATATACTTTTATGGGATGAGTGAAGAATAATATATATCATCAGTATACCTGAGTAATCCATGTAAATTCTATGAATAACATGACTCCTCATCCAAGGAAGTCTCAACATGGTTACAAAGAGAAAATCACAGTGAGTAAGAAATTGTATGAAGTTGATCAACTGATCATGGATGATCAATCTGGACCTTCAATGGTGATAGGTATGATTATTTTGGATTCTACCCTTATGGAATCTTTGTTTGATACTAGTTCATCACATTTATTATGTTTTTGATCTTTTGGGTTTATATATTGAGATGATACCCACTATTTTGAAACATAAAACTCCTCTCAGACAAAAAGAATATCAAGCCTTTATGTGCAGATTTGTTTCTACACTTATTAATGGGGATGAATTGATTTGGGGCCTCCATGTACTTGAGAATTATTTTTATGACTTAATCCTTGGAATTGAATGGTTGACAATGTTCAAAGTTCACATTTACTATTATACTAGAAGGGTCAGTTTTCAACTGATAATGGTGTCAACATTTCTTTAGATGAAATCAAAATGTAAATGTAAATGGAGTAGGATTGTTGGATCTTGAATTCGGGACTATATAATACTAGTTGGTAGCCTTGAACTTTTATGAGATTGAGAATAGAGGTTTTCCAACAATGTTTTATCAGTTTCCTGAAGTTTTCCCAATAATTTATCAAGTTTTCCACCTAAAATATAAATAGAGTTTATGATATATCACTTACTAGGGACTATTACAATCTAACATTCATTTAATCAAAAGGCACTAACATAATTAAGCGAAATGAAAGTTCATTTGGTAGAGTTGTAATGAAAAGTGTTAATTTATCCTAGTACAAATCCATGGGTTGCACTGGTTTATTTTGTGTAAAATAAGGATGGAAATTTTAGAATTTTTGTGGATTAAAATAATCTTAATCAAGTTATAATAATGAATCAGTATCCTTTCCACACATTGATAACATTTTTGGTCAATTAAAGGGATCCTAGTGGTTATATAAATTTGAAATGTGGTTGTGATATCACCCACAATGAGTTCCGAAGGAGGATATTACAAATACAACATTCAGAAGTAGATATGACTATTAAGAGTATGTGTTTATGCCTTCTAGTTTTAATTATTCACCAACTATATTTATCTAATTGAACAATAAGATATTTAAAAGGTATCTTGATGATTTTTTGGTGGTATTTGGGGATTAAATACTAGTGTATTATAGGATAATGGATGATCATTTGAAACACTTAGCGATACTGTTGGGTATCTTTTTGAATCATCATTTGTATTCTAAATGGTTAGAGTGTGATTTTTGGATACAAAATAACCATTTTCATGGCTATGTTATCACTGAAAAAGGTGTTTCTGGGGATTGATAAAAGATAGATTTTGTGATGTTTTGTAAATTGCTAAATAATGAATTTATCATATGTGAATTCTTTGGCTTAGTGGGTTATTGTTGATATTTTTTTCATGGCTTTTCAGGACTAGCTTCACCAATTATATCTTTAAAAAGGAAAATTGATCCATTCCAATGGAATGATCAATGTAAAAACACTTTTCAATAGTTAAATTTCACCATACATCAACACTGATATTGATATTTCTATAATTAATACAAGACTATGTGGTGTGTTGTGATGCTTTTTGATCTTGGTTGGGGTGTATTATCATGTAAATAGATATTTTTGTTTCTTATAAATAATGGTAGTTGCGGTTGCATGAGATGAACTACTTAACAAAAGATTTGGAATTAGCTTCAATAGTATATGACTTTATGAACTTGAGTCTTTATCCTTTTAGTGATAAATTCAAAGCATTTATGGATCATGATATCTTGAAACATATTTTATCACCAATTTATTGGAATCATAGACAAATAATATGGATTGGGTATCTTCACATGATTGAATTTGACTTGATGTATACACTGGGCAAAGGGTATTTATTGGTGGATGCATGAAGAATAAATTCAAATAGTCAATTGAAAAAAAGGCTTCATATCAATGGAAGATAATTATAGTGATTTCCGACATGCACTGTGATTGTGAAGAGTGAGGTAGTGTTATTTTTTCAGTTTCATTTGTTCCTGATTTAGTAGCGACAATTAAAGAGGCATAGAAATATGATTACTAATGTGTTTCTATGAGTTCAAAAATCAACGGTTGGGAGACCATTGAGGTATATTATATTGATAGAAGATCAGCGTTGTGGTTTTGATATCATCTGGTAATACATTTTTCTTATCAGAAAAAACAAATTTGTTATTATCATTTTTCAAGATGGTATTTTTATCATGAAATGTAAAATATGTTTAAGGAACTAAAAGTACAATTTTTTTTGGATGGATGTAAAATAAAGGCGGTTGAGTTCGTTTTTAGATGCCTTACATGTCAAAAAGTAAAGGTAGAGAACCAACAGATAGTGGGTATACTACAGTCTTTACTAATTCCAATGAGGAAATGGGAGAAGATAACTATATAATTTATAATAGGTCTACCAATTATGGTTTGGAAACATGATTCTATATGGGTGATAGTGGATCAACTCACAAATTCATCTTATTTCATCCCTATTTTTGAATCTAACATAGTGGAGGACTTATCAAAAATCTATATCTGAGAAGTTATAAAGAGGCATGGTGTTTCGAGCTCGATTATATCTGATAGAGACCCCAGGTTTGAATATTGTTTTTGTAAATCTTTACAAAAATTCATTAGGAATCATGTGACTATGATCACATTGTATCATCCACAAACAAATGTACAATCTAAAAGGATGATCCAAACATTGGAGAAAAATAACAGGGCTAGTGTAATGTATTTTGATGGATCATGGGAGGATCACATACCATCAGTGGAGTTCTAATACAACAAACTTTATCAGGCCTTGATACATTTTGATTCTTTTGAATCATTTTATGGGAATCCTTGTTGATCCTAACATTTTTTGTGTGGAAACAGGTGAGATTTCATAGGTTGGACCATGTCGTGTGAAAGAGACAATGGAAAATTTTTAGTTAATCAGAAAGAGTATAGGTACGACATAGATTTTTTAGAAATGATATGGAGATCATCGTCAACAATGACTTTAATTTGACTTGAGTGATCATGTGTTTTTGAGAATCCCTCCAAGTCATGGGAATTGTCATTTTGGGAACCATGCAAAGTTATCTCCTTGATATGTAGAACCTTTTGAGATAAATGAATTAGTAGGTAGGGTAGAATATTAGTTGGATTTTCCACCAAGGTTCAGTTCGGTGCATAATGTGTTTCATGTATCTCAATTGGATAAGTTTCAATTGAACCCTAAATATGTGATTATATAGGATCACATTGACCTAGAGTCGAATTCTATAGTGGTTCATGTGCCAGTATGAATTCTAGATAGGTAAAATAAATTATTGTGTAGGAAAACCATTGACCTTGTGTGGATTTTATAGAAATATGGTCAGATTTAGTAGGAATATTAGGAGCATGAAAGGAAATGAAGGAGCAGAGGCCATAACTCTTCAATGATAACTTTGGTTTTCTACATTCTATAGACGGAAATACCAGTTGTTTGGAGAATGTAACCCCAATAGTTTTAGGTAATTTACCCTCCATTTATTTATTTTAATTATATAAAATCAGTCGGTTAAGTTTTTATAGGTTTGGAGGATCTTTGGCATATTTTTGGGGCTTTTCTAGAGGTATATGACTTGTGAATAGTTAGTATAAAAGATGAAACTCCAATAAGAAATCGTGCAACTAAAACAGAGGATAATGGAGATGTTAATAATTAGGTGAATTCTTTGGAAATAATCATATATATTCTCATTAGAAACCATAAAATAATAGATATTGGGGTATAACACTGGTGTTGACCTGTTTGTCTAACTGTGTGATCCAACCATGCGAGGTGTGTTTGGAGGTAGTAGATCATGCAGAATTAGCACATAGTTTTCTTAACCGTGCACCCTAACAATGTGTCATGGAAAATTCGATTAATTTTTTTTGGATCTAATCCTATTTTCCTCATAAACAACGTTTTCTCCATAAATAGGCCATAACATGAATTCATCTTACTTCCAAGGTGGTGGAACCAATTCCTTTCAATCTAAGTGCAATTCCTAGGATAATCCAAGTGTGTTGGAGACCAAGATTCATTTGAAATTTCACATTGTTCATCATTTTACATAGATCTATTATCCTTCTATATTTTAAAATCATGGATCTAGTTCATTTGGGATATATCCATGTTTTAAGATTTCAAAATTGTTGTGATATGTTTGTTTCGATTAATGGAAACAAGATTTTAGTTTGAATCCTGAATATTTAAGTTGATGTGGTAAAGTTATTGTTTCGTTCTTCATTTTTTCCTAAGTTCTTCATTTTCACCTATGTTTGATATGTAGGTGGATCCTCTCTCTCTAATCCTATCAATTAGAAATTGATGTATTTATTTTAAATTTATTTAATTACATTAAATTGTTGAGAAAATTATGGTGTGATTTTATAGAATTCTCATTTGAAATATGTATTTGGAAATCACGAGAATTGGATGGGTATTTGAAAAAATATTGTTTATAATTTTAAAATGGTGATATTAAGATTATTGTTGGTTAATGAAATTAAAGTATTTTTTGAAATGGTTTTATTGAAATGGATTGATATTATTTGGTCATAATTGTTTGTAATTAGTTCAATTGGATGGATAATGGCCATCAAGTACTGCAATCAATGGGATAGAGTATGGATGTGAAGTTCCAACATCAATGGTAACACCAATATTGTGTGTGTGTTTGTGTTGAGGATGTGTGTGGACAAGGAAATTTTTATGACAAATAATAAATTGATAAATGGTTAAAAATTTTTTGGATGATACATGAAAAATTATTGTGTTAGTTGTTGATGTATTTCTTAAAAAAATGGTTGTGTAGTGTTGTTTGATTTTTTTCTGTGGAAAACTATTTTTGTTGGATATAAACTACTTTAAGTTGTTTTAAAAATATTTTATATAAATGTTCTAACATATTAAATACTAATAGAGTGATTTGAGAAGTCATTAGGTAAATATTACTGAGTTATATACCCACCCCCTTCTTGTGAACTATGGAAAATTTGAAAATGTTATATATTAAGACACAAGTAAAGACATGGTATCCCAATTCATTAGTGATTATTTTTAATACCATGGGGTGGGCATGTTCATTTAGATCATGGAGAATATTGAGAGTTGTTTTTAGTGTCTTATATGATTTTTTCATTTTCAGTCGGTTCTATTGGTTATGTCACATTGACCCTGCTTGTACTATAATATTGTAGTTTGGTATAGTCTTGTATTATTATACATTTTGGTACTCATGAAGCATCGAGAAGTTTGGTTGTTATGGTTATCATTGGTTTGGTCATTTTATATTAAAATGGAAACTCACCCCCCAACAATTTATGAGGCCCTTGGAATTTATTTCTAGCCTTTGGGGTCTAAGGGATGTCACCTAGGCCCTAGTATCTCCCCCGTTACTTATAAGGAAATTGAGGAGGGTGGGATGTTACAATGAAACTCTCACATCGATTCCATTTTATATTTAAAATTATTACTTATCTTATATTTAAATATTGAAAAATAATCTTGTATATTCTCCATTTAATATAAAAAAGATCCCAAAAATCAAAAATAAAATAAAAATAAATTCTAAAAAAAATGAAACATCTTGAGTCCTTTGTTTATTTATTATTTTTCTTCATCCTCTATCTTCCCCTTCCCATAATTTCTTCTTGAATCCATTTTATTTGATTTATTTGAATTATAGTTTAACATTTCCACACTCTAAAAATACTTTATATTATTTGGAATTGGGTAATAATTATATTGGAATGTACTTGAGTGGTAAAAGTTAAAAGGGTTACATTTTTTAAAAAAAATCCTATATTAAGTGAAACGTAAGAGAAGATAACATTTTTGAGTGTAAACATGTGAGGGATAGTGTGTGTTATATATTTGTTTATCTTTAAATTTTATAAAAGGATTATTAAATGGTGGATGAAATTAACACAAATTAAATAGACATTAAGTTTTTCATGTGGGTTATACGAGAACAATTCCGATGGTTTAATGCGATGATGGAGGAATTACAATCTACTTCCAATTCTTGAGACCCTCCATGGAGAAGGCTTATTGAAGAAGAGGAGGAGTTATCAAATTTTTAAGAGTAAAAAATTCAGATAAATCAACCACCAAGGAGGAAAACCAATGGTATTGGAGGAGTACATTTTAGGATCCCTTCATTTCCAGGTAAGAATGATCCCAAAACATACTTGAAATGGGAACACATGGCAGAGCATATTTTCAGTTATCATAACTATTCAAAGGAAAATAAGTTGATGTTGGTGGCTATGGAATTAACTTACTTTATTAGTATTTGGAGGGACTAACTACAAGTTAGTCGATAGAAGAGTGGAGAAATACCCATCCTCAATTGGGAGGAGATAAAAGTGGTAATGATTAAGAGGTTTATTTCTGGACCTTATTATCGAAATTTTTTATTCAAGTTTAAAGTTTAAAACACGGAGCTATGAGTGTTGAGGAGTATCATATAGAGATTTTAAATAATCATGATTTAGGCTAATATTGATATGGAGTGAGAGGCTAGCATAGAAAGGTTTGTGAATGGCATCAAACATGATATTCGTGACATAGTGAATGTGAACCACATTTTGGATGAGGAGGATCTTCTTCACATAAATACTAAATTAGATAGGCATGTAAAGTAAATAAGGAATTTACCAATATCTTATAGTAAGGATTATAAATCCTATTTAAATTTAAAATATTAAGAACCACAATAAAATAAAAGGGAACCAAAAATATATTCAAAGGAGGTGACCAATACAAAACTATTCTTATTAAAATCCAAAGGTAAAATGGAGGGTAAGATTATTTCCAAATATAGTGATATCAATTGTTTTTAAATTTCTAGGATTTAGACATTTTTCATCACAATGACCAAATAATGGGACCATTATTATTTTTGATGATGGATATGTTTTTCATGAAAGCTCAAGAAAAGATGAAATGACACCACTTGAGTGGTGTTCATATGTGAAAATAAATACCCCCGTACATGGAGTAATGCATGTGGCAACGTGTTATTTGAGTACTCAAACATGAAGGAGAACATGATAAAGAGAAATTTGAGAACATATTTATACTACATGCATAATAAAAAGATAAGTTATTTAGTATGATCACTAATGGGGGTAGTTTCACAAAATTTCCAAGTTGTTCGATGGTTGACAAATATGGTTTAACTATGGCCAAGAATCATATGACTTATAGGTTGTAATGGATGAATAATAGTGGGGATGTTAATGTTAATAATAAAGATCAATTTTCATTTTCTATTGTGAAGTATGAATATAAGGTGATATGTGTTGTTTTTACCATGAATGATAGTCATATTTGTTTTGGGAAGGCCATGGAAATTTTATAGGATGGTCACACATGATGGATACACCATCCACTATTATTTTTATTACAAAAGAATGATCGTTATTATTACACCCTTAAGGCTATTTCAAGATTATCAAGACCAAGTGATGATTGATAGAGATTATAAAAAGTGGGAAAAGTTAAAGAGATAAAAAATAGAGATAATGTAAAAATCAAGAGTGAAAAAATAGCTATGAGTGATATAAAAAGAAATGAGGGAAACAAAAGAGATGAACACAAGGGTGAAAATTAGAGCAAAAACAAGATATTTGAGGATAAAATTGGGTTTATTTTGTAGAAAAAGAGAGATAAATAGATCTTTATTTGGGGTGGAAAATCTAATGATTATATTCAAGGTAGAATTTATTTCCACTAACTCTCTTAACCCATTAATTACTTATTTTTTGTGTATTTATTTCAAGAATATGGTGATTAGCTATGGAAGTGTTGGAAACAAGATGCATTTGATCTGGGTGGTTTGGTATATAATTACCAGCTAAAAGGGTGGTTCCTAGAGCAATTAAAATCGAATATTAATCCCCAAGTATAAGGCACTTTCTATGTCATTGATAATATCATTAATACCCGAAATGTATGGAAATGATAGTGTCAACTTTAATGTTGTTGATGTTTCTCACTTTGAATTTTCATATTTTAGGATGAATCCTTTTATAGGATGATGGGATGATGAGGATAATGTAAAATATGGTCATATATGGGTTGAAATTGAACATGATGAGTAGGGAGGAATTTTCATGATTTCACATGACTCGTAGCGAGGATTTTATGACCAAATGAGAAGGGAGAAAACGAATATAATGTAGAAGTCATTTAAAATGTTTAATCTATGAATCCCAAGGTGAGGCATAATACCCTTTCTTGGGGGAATAATTTGTGCCAATATTTACATTAATTAATATGAAAACATGATTTTTATGACCAATCCCATAGTGTACTACAAATTTCAAGCCACCCCACCATGGAATATTCAAAGACAAAAGTGGTGGGATAGTTTTCATCACTTTCCAAAAGGGTATGCTACCCATCCTTTAACATAGTGGGCATGTTTCAAAATTTTAAAAATAATTTTTTAGGCTTTTTAAATTATGGAATCATGGTTTTATATTTTTTTATCTCTATTTGTATATAAATAGCCACCCATTGTACTCTTTGAACATAATGAAAGAAGGTAATGTTATTATGGTCATTTTTTCTTCTAACATTTGTTTTATTGCTTAATTATTGAATTTTAAAAAAAATTGTCATCCTTTATGGAATATTGTGTCTATAGTTCTTATAGACAAGTTCTTTTTGGGTTCTACCTTGAGAAACTCTCTTCTTTCTTCCATATTAACACCATTCATAGCTCTGATATCATATTTTATCCTGGGGATCCAAATTCTCAAAATGAGAACATTGAGCAACGTTCCTATGACACTTCATAGTAGGTATTGGATCTCATATAATGGTTTTTTAAGAACTTTTTTGGATTTTAATATTTTTAGTGATTTTTTAGTATTTTATGGTCTTTTAGATATTTAGGGATTTTTGGGTTTTTTTGATTTTTTTGAGTTTTTTATGTTTTTTAAGGGTTTTTAGATTTTTTTAAAAAAATTGGGGTTTAAGGGGGTTTTATAGGTTTTAGTGGGTTTACAATTTTTATTGGTTTTTAGTATTTTTTGGGGTTTTTATATATTTTCGGGTTTTATGAGTTTTAAAGGTTTTTAGTGTTTTTTTGGTTTTTAGGTGTTTTATATGTTTTAAGATCATAAGTTTTCTTAAGGTTTTTAAGGGATTTTGGGTTTGTTTACATTTTTAGGGTTTTTTAGGATTTTTTAAGATTTTTATCATTTTTAGGGATTTTACGGATTTTGGGAGGTTTTAGGGTTTTTAGGGCTTTTAGGGTCTTTAGGGGTTTTTATGGTTTATTGGGTTTTTTGGGTTTTTTTGAGTTCTAGGGATTTTATGGATTTTAGAGTTATTTAATATTTATAGGTGTTTAATGGTTTTTTGGATTTTTTAGCAGTTTTTAGGGTTTTAAGGGGGTTTTAAGGGTTTTAAAGGTTTTAGGAGTTTTATGGTTTCTAGGGTATTATTTTTTAGGGATTTTTATGTTTTTTAGAATTTTTAGGTTTTTAGGGTTTTTAAGTGTTTTTATGATTTTATGGTTTTCTTGTGGTTTTTCATATTTTTATGGGTTTTAGTGTTTTAGGGATCGTTTTTATTTTTAGGATTTTTAGGATTTTTAGTGTTTTTAGTGATTTTGAGAGTTTTTAGAGTTTTTAGAGTTTTTTGGGGTTTTTGCGATTTTTTATTATTTTTAGGTTCTTTTTGAGTTTTTATGGTTTTAATGCTTTTTTAGAGTTTTTAAAAATTTAAAGAGTTTAAAATGGTTTTAGATTTTTTAGTGTCTTTTAGGGTTTTTATATATTTTAGGGATTTTTAAATGTTTTTACGGTTTTTATGGTATTAGGTGTTTTTAGGGTTTTGAGGGTCTTTTTAGGTTTTTAGAGTTTTTAGTGTTTTTAGGTTCTTAGGTGTTTTAAGTGTTTGAAGGTTTATATGGTTTTCTTAAGGGTTTTTATGGTTTTTCGGTTTTTTATTTTAAGTTATTTTTTGGGATTTTAAGGATTTTTATGGTTTTATGGTTTTTTTATTTTTAGTCATGTTTTGGGTTTTATGGTTTTTTGAGTTTTTAATGTTTTAATGGTTTAAAGGGTTTTTAGAGTTTTTTCTAGTTTTTAGGGTATTTTAGGGTAGTAGGGTTTCTTAAGATTTTATGGGTTTTATGGTCTTTTAGGGTCTTTAGAATTTTTTTGGTTTTTAAGGGTTTCAACCTTTTTTACCGTTTTATGATTGATTAAGAGTTTTTAGGGTTTTTAAGGTATTTTATATTTTTTGATATTTTTAGATATTTTTTTTGATATTTATGGGGTTTTATAGGTTTTTGGGATTTTTAGGGGTTTTAGGATTTTAAAGGTTTTTAGTGTTTTACGTGTTTTTAGGGTTTTAAGTGTTTTTATGTTTGTAAGGTTTTCTAAATGTTTAGGGTTTTTTAGGTTTTAGGTATTTTTAATTAATTTTAGGATTTTTATGGGTTTTTAAGTTTTTTATGGATTTTGAGGGTTTTTAGGAATTTTAGGAGTTTGATGGTGTTTATTATTTTTTGGGTGTTTAAGGTTTTTTTGAGTATTTTAGGGTTCTTAAATAATTTTAGTGTTTAAAAAAATTTAGGGTTTAAAAGGGTTTTTTGAGATTTTAGTGGGGTTTTAGGGGTTCTATGGACTTTTGGGTTTTTAATTATTTTTAGGGTTGTTGTGTGCTTTATGTTTTTAGGGGGTTTTATGGTTTTTAGTGATTTTTTATGGTTTTTAGGGGTTTAAAGTTTTTTTGGTTTTTAAGGTTTCCTTAGGTTTTTTCATGTTTTATGGGTTTTTTACATTTTTAGGGATTTTAAGACTTTTTTTTGGATATTTGTGGTTTTTATGGGTTTTACAGTTTTTATGGTTTTTAGGGTTTTTTTTGGGATTTTAGTGTTTTTCAGGTTTTTTAGAATTTTTTAGGTTTTTATTGGTTTTATGTGTTTTTATTTTTTTATGGTATTCTTAGGGTTTTATGGTTTTTAGGGTTTTTCTGTTTTTAGGTATTTTTATGTATTTTTAATTATTTTTATGGTTTTTTGGGTTTCATGGGGTTTTTAGGGTTTTTAGGTATTTTATGGGTTTTATGGTTTTTTGAGTTTTTTAATGTTTTTAGAGGTTTAAAAGGTTTTTTAAAATTTTAGTGGTGTTTTTATGATTTTTAGAGTTTTTTTGGATTTTACGGTATGTTGGGTTTTCATGGTTTTTAGGATATTTAGTAGTTTTTTTTTGGTTTTTTAGTGTTTTTTAGTTTTTACTTCTTTTAAGAGTTTTAAGGTGTTTTAGGGGTTTTCAAGGTTTTTATGGTTTCTTAGTTTTTCATGTTTTTAAGGAATTTTTAGGATGATTATGGGTTTTTAGAGATTTTAATGGGTTTTAGGGTCTTTATGTTTTTTGTCTTTTAGGGTTTTTTTTTAGTTTTATGGGTTTTACAGTTTTTAGAGTTTCTAAATATTTTTATGGGTTTAAAGGGGTTTTATAGTTTTTAGTGTTTTTAGGGTTTTTATGTGTTTTAGGGATTTTAATGGTTTTAGGGGCCTTTATGTTTTTTATGGTTATTTGGGGTTTTTATGGATTTTGGAATATTTTAGATTTTCTAGTGGTCTTAAGTGGTTTTAGGATTTTATTGTTTTATTATGGGTTTTCATAGGTTTTAGAAATATTTATGTATTTTTTTATGATTTTTATAATTTTTAGGGTTATTAGGATTTTATAGGATTTTTAGGCATTTAATGGATTTTAAGGTTTTTGGGGTTTAAAGTTTTTTTTTTGAGTTTTTAGGATTTTTTAGGTTTTTATAGTTTTTTTAAAAAAAATTGGGGCTTAAAGGGTTTTTACGGTTTTTATTGGGTTTTAGATTTTTAGGGTGTCTTTTGGTTTTTATTGTTTTTATGGGTTTCTAGGGGTTTTAAGGGTCTTAGGGGTTTTAGGGTTTTTAAGGGTATTTAAAAGTATTCATCACTCTATGGGTTTTAGGTTTTTTAGGTTTTTATGGTTTTCTTAGAGATTTTTTTGGGGTTTTAGGGTATTTTTACATTTTTAGGTATTTTTAGGGATTTTTTAGTATTTTTATGTTTTTTAGGGTTTTTAGGGATTTTAATGTTTTCACCATTTTAGGGATTTTTAGGGCGTTTTGGGATTTTTGGAGTTTTTAGTGTTTTTAGGTCATTCAGGGTTTAATTTTTTTTATGTTTTTAAGCTTTTATTTGTTGTTTTTAGAGGTTTTTACAATTTTATGAATTTTTTGGATTTATTTGAAATTTTAAATTTTTTTAGGGTTTTTTAGTATTTTGAGAATTTTTGCGTGTGTAGGGGTTTTATGGTTTTTGGATTTTTTTGGTTTTTTGAGTTTTTGTGGTTTTTTAATTTTTTTATTTTTAGGTGTTTAAAGTGTTTTTAGTGTTTTTAGTGGTGTTTTAGATTATTTATGGGTATTTAGGTTCTTAATGTTTTTAGTTGTTTTTCTAGTTTTTTGGGTTTTTAGAGTTTTTAGGTTTTTTAGGGTTTTTTAGAATTTTTTAGGATTTTAGTGTTTGATGTTTTTGGATATTTTAAAAGGTTTATAATTGTTTTTCAAGGGTTTTAGTGTTTTTTATGTTTTATGTATTTTTATAGATTTTTATAATTTTTATGAGTTTTTAGGGCTTTTAACGTTATTTGGGATTTTTATGGGTTTTAGGGTTTTTATGGTTTTTAGGTTTTTATGTTTTTATTTTTATTTTTAGGGTTTCAATGTGGTTTCAGTGTTTCTAATATTTTACTAGTATTTAGGGTTTTTATGGAATTTTAGGATTTTTAAATTTTTAGGGGTTTTTATTGTTTTTATGGTTATGAAGTATTTTATATTTTTTAGGGGCTTATGTATTTGTATGTGTTTATGGTTTTTTTGTATTTTTATAGATTCTAGGTTTTTTTTATGTTTTTAGGGATTTTTGGGGATTTTTTTTATATTTTTATTGGTTTTAAGGGTTTCTAGTGAATTATGGTTTTTATGGATTTTTAGGGATTTTTTGGTTTTTTGATCTGTTGGTTGTTTTTTTATTTTATGGTGTTTTTTATTTTTATATCTTTTATCTTTTTTATGGGTTTAAAGGAATTTTAAAGTTTCTAGTGGGTTTTTGTTTTTTCAAATGTTTTTAAGGGATTTTATTGTTTTTAGGGAGTTTAAGGGTTTTAGGGTATTTTTGGGATTTTAGTGTTTTTTTTGTTTTTTAAGGTTCTAAATTTAGTTTAGGATTTTATTATTTCTTTGGGTTTTTAATTATTTTGATAGTTTTGTTATGTTTTTAGGGTTTTTGTTTTCTATTTTTATTGGTTTTAGGGATTTTGTGTGATTTTTTAGGATTTAGGGTTTTCATGGGTTTTAAGAGTTTTTAGGTTATAAGGTATTTTTGGGTTTTAGAGTTTTTTAATTTTTTTGGGTTTTATGTGTTTTTAGGTTTTTAATGTTTTGTTAGGGTGTTTCTAGGTTTTTAGGGTATTTTATTTTTTTAGGGATTTTAGGTCTTTTTAGGATTTTATGGTTTTAGTGTTTTGGGGATTTTGAGGGTTTTTAAGGTTGTTATAGTTTTTTTGATTGTTTAGGGTTTTTTTGAGTTTTTAGGGGATTATGTTATTTTATAGTTTTCTAATGTTTTTAGGGGTTTAATAAGTTTTTCTAGTTTTTAGCGAGTTATTCTTGTTTTTATGGGTGTTAACTATTTTTAGAGTTTTATAATGGTTTTTAGGGTTTTAAGGGTGTTTTGGGGTTTTAGGGGTTTCAGTATTTTTTAGGTTTTTATGGTTTTTATGTTTTTTTTTTGGAATTTAATTTTTTCTTCAGGGTTTTCATGTTTTTTGAATATTTTACCTTTTTCGGGATTTTTAAGACTTTTTAGTATTTTTATGGTTTTTATGGTTTTTAACGATTTAGAGGGGTATTAGAGGTTTTATAGTTTTTTGGAGTTTTATGATTTAATGAGTTTTTGGGTTTTTTATGGGTTTTAGAGTTTTTAATTTTTAGGGGTTTATGGGTTTTTTAGGGTTTTTAGTTCTTTTTTAATATTTTTATGGGTTTTTATGGTTTTAAGGTTCTTAGGAGTATTAATGAATTATTCAGTTTTTAGGGTTTTTATAATTTTTTTTTGTTTTTAAAGGTTTTCAAGTGTATTTATTTCTTTAAGCTTTTCTTAGGGGTTTTTAGAGTTTTTAGGGTTATTTACATTTTTAGGGATTTTTGGGATTTTTAGGATTTTTATGGTTTTTAGTGTTTTTTGGGAATTGTAGGGTTTTTAGGGGTTTTTTGGTATTTTGGGGTTTTAGGGGTTTTTTTGTGTTTTTTAGGGTTTTAGAATTTTTTATTGTTCTTAGGGTTTTTAAGGATTTTTACCCTTTTTAGTTGTTTTTAGGGTTTCTAGGGTTTTTATTGATTTTAGAGGTTTTTATAGTTTCACGGTTATTTTGGGTTTTTATAAATTTTAGGTTTTTTTAGGTATTTGAAGCGTTTTTAGTATTTTTAAGGTTTTATTAAGATTTTTAGGGTTTTTTACTTTTTTAGGGAATTTTAATGATGTTTTAGGATTTTTATGGTTTTTAGGGATTTTTGGGATTTTGAGTGTTTTAAGGGTTTTTTTTGTTTTTAAGGATTTTAAAAGTATTAAAATTTATAGGAGTTTCCTTGGTTTTCACAGTTTTTAGTGGGTTTTATCGGTTTTAAGGTTTTTAGTAGGGTTTATGGGTTTTAGGGTTTTTTAAGGATTTTATATCTTTTAGGTTTTTTCTGGGTGTTAAGTGTTTTTAAGGGATTTAGTGATTTCTTAGGGTTTTAAGGGTTTTTATGTTTATAGGGATTTTAGTTTTTTTATGTTTTTAGGAAATTTAATGATTTTGAGGGTTTTTATGTGTCCTTTGGGTTTTTATGGGTTTTTAGGGTTTTTAGGGTTTTATGGGTTTTTAGGGTTTTCAAGATTTTTAGAGTTTTTAACATTTTTTGGGGTTTACAGGGTTTTTAGAGTTTTTAGTGGTTTTAGGGGTTCTATGCGTTTTACGGGGTTTTAATTTTAAGGGGTTTTTATTGTTTTTAGGGTTCTTATGAATTTTTTTTTCATTTTTTATATTTTTATGGGTTTTAACTGTTTTTAGGTTTCTAAGGTTTTCTTAGTGATTTTCAAGGTTATAATGGCTTTATACATTTTTATGGATTTTTATAGATTTTTTAGATTTTTTAAAGAGTTTAGAGTTTTTAGGGATTTTGAGTGTTTTTGGGTTTTTATGGTTATTTAGAGTTTTTAACATTTAGGAGTTTGGAGTTTTTTTAGAGTTTTAATGTTTTTTAGGGATTAATGGAGTTTTAGGAATTTTTAGGTTTTTAGGTTTTTAGGTTTTTAGGTTTTTATTCGTTTTTATGGGTTTTAAAGGTTTTTAGTGTTTTAGGTTGTTTTATGGTTTTAGTGTTTTTATGTCTTTTAGGGTTATTAATTTATTTTATTTTTTTAAGGATTTATTTGGGGTTTTTAGGGATTTTACGGTTTTTTTTTCATTTTTATGATTTATTTTGGTTTTTTTTGTTTTTTATGTTTTTTAGTGTTTTGAGTATTTTGAGCGGTTTTATGGTTTTTAAGGTTTTCATATAGTTTTTAGGGTTTTTAGGGTTTTTTAATTTTTAGTGACTTTTATGGTTTTTATGTATTTTTAGGGTTTCTAGGATTTGTTTTGGTTTTTTGAGTTTTTTGGGTTTCTTACGTTTTGAGGGTTTTTAGTCTTTTTGAATAGTTTAATAACATTTTTAGTGTTTTCAATGGGATTATAAAGTTTTTAGTGGGTTTTTTCTTTATGGATTTTAGGGTTTTTAGTGTTTTTATGGTTTTTGGGGTTTTAGTGATTTTTTTGGTTTTTATAATTTTTAGGTTTTTAAGGGTTTTAAGTGTTATTAGGATTTAAGGTTTTATTTTCCTTTTCCATGGGTTTTATAATTTTTAACTTTTTCATAGATTTTTAGGGATTTTATTGGAATCAATTTATTTTGGGTTTTTTAGGGATTTTGAGGGGATTTTAGGGTTCTTAAGAGTTTTACTGTTTTTATGGTTTTTAGGGGGTTTCAGGGGGTTCATTTTCTTATGTTTTAAAGTATTTTTAGAGTTGTTAAAATTCTTATGTGTTTAAATGGTTTTTTTATTCTTAGTGGGTTTTTAGGGTTTTAATGGATTTTCTAGGTTTTTAATGTTTTTAGAGGTTTTTTATTATTTTAAGGGTTTTAAGAGGTTTTATTGTTTTTATGGGCTTTATGATTTCTAACTTCTTTTTTGGGGGTTTTATGGGTTTTCGATTTATTTAGGGGTTTAGGGGTTCAATTTTTTTTAGGATTTTAATGCTTTCTTAACGTTTTCATGTAGTTTTTATGGGTTTTCATATTTTTTTTGGATTTTGTGGGATTTTTTAGCTTTTTACACATTTGAGGGATTTTGAGGGATTTTTAGAGTTTTTAGGGGTTTTTTGTGTTTGGGTTTTTCAAGTCATTTTTTTAGTTTTTAGGGGATTTATAATTTTCTAGTTTTTTTCAAAAATTATTAGGGATTAATAGGTTTATAGAGTTTTTAGTGGTTTTTTGGATTTTAAGGTTTTATGGGTATTTATTGTTCTTAGAGGTTTTAGGGTTTTTAGGATCATTTAGTGTATTTAGGGGTTTTAGCGCCTTTTTTGGATTTAGGGTTTTTTTTTGTGTTTTAGGGATTTAATATTTTCATAGGATTTTTCCAGGATTTTTAGGTTTTCATACATTTTTAGGTATTTTAAGGGATATTTTTATAAATTTATGGATTTTAGGGATTTTGAGGGTTTTAAGGAATTTTTAATGTTTTTAGGGGTTTTATGATTTTTGGGGTATTTAACATTTTTATGGTTTTTAATGGTTTTATAGTTTTTAGTGTTTTTATCATTTTTATAGGTTTTAATTTTTGTTTAAATTTTTATGATTTTTTATCTTATTTAGGGGTTTTTATGTTTTTAGGGATTTTTTGGGTTTTTTCAATATTTTTATGGGTTTTTAGGGTTTTAGGTATTTTAGTGTTATTAGGGGTTTAAGGGTTTTTAGTATTTTGTGGGTTTTTAGGGGTTTTAAGTGTTTTTATGTTTTCAAAGTTTTCTTAGGGTTTTTAGGGATTTTAGGGATTTTATTTTTTAGGTATTTTTAGAAATCTTATATTAATGTTATGGTTTTTATGGTTTTAGGGGGTTTTATGATTTTTTTGGTGTTTTAGGGGTTTTAAGGGGTTTTATGATGTTTTAGGGTTTTATCGTTTTTAGGAGTTTTGGGGGTTATATGTGTCTTTTTGTTTTTAAGGTTTTCATAGGGGTTTTCAAGGTTCTTAGTGTTTATTATATTTTTATATATATTTTTTGATTTTTAGGATTTTTATGGGTTTTTAATGTTTTAGAGATATTTAGGGTTTTTAGGGTTTTATGAATATTATGCCTTTTTAGGGATTTTTTGAGTATTTAGGGATTGAATGGGTTTTTATAGCTTTTTTAACATTTTTTTGGGGTTTTATGGTATTTATATTTTTAGTGGGTTTTTGAATTTTTTTGAGATTTTATGGTTTTTGTGGTTTGTAGGGGTTTTTATGGTTTTAGGATATTTTTAAGGTTTTGGGGTCTTTTGGGGGTTTCTTTCGGTTTTGACCATTTTTTGGTTTTTAGGGATTTTTATGTTTTTAGTGGTTTGAATTCTATTTACATTTAAAGGTTTTATTTTTCTTTTTTAGGTTTATAGGGTTTTTAAATTTCAAGGGATTCTTAGGATTTTTTATGATTTTTATGTATTTTATGGTTTTTATGGATTTTGAAGGTTTTAAGGGTTATTTTAGAGTTTTAGGGTTTTTTGGGTTTCTATTTGTTTTTAGTTTTTTTTTTGAGTTTTTAGGTCTGTCATGGGTTTTTGGAATTTTTTAGCATTTTTAGGTGTTTTTAGTGATTATAGGTGTTTTTTTGGTTTTAAGGATTTTTGTGGTTTTATGGTTTTTGGGGGTTTTTGGGTCTTTTAGTGTTTTAGAGGTCTTAGAATTTCATTGGTGTTTTATGGGTTTTAAGTGGTTTTATATTTTTAAGTTTTTCATATGGATTTTCAGGTTTTAGGGTTTTTTATGTTTTTATGAAGTTCAATGTACATTATATGAATTTATGGGGTTTTAGAGTTTTTTGGGTTTTTTAGGGTTTTCCACATTTTTTATTTTTTTAGGTGTTTTATGTTTCTTCAGGTTTTTAAGGATTTCTAAGTTTTTTTTAGGGTTTATATTGTTTTTATGTATTTTCTTTTTAATTTTGTAGGAATTATGGTGTATAGTGTAATTTTTTGGTTTTTTAGTGTTTTAGGGTTTTCCAGATTTTTATGGTTTTTAGGATTTTTGTTCAGTTTTTATCGTTTTAGGATTTTTTTGGTTTTTAGAGTTTTTAAAAAAATTTGGGGGTTTAAATTATGTTTAGAACATTTAGTGGTTTTTAGTGTATTTATGGGTTTTGAGGATTTTATATTGTTTTCAAGGGTCTTATAGTATTTTTTGGAATTTTAGTTATTTAGGGTCTCTAAGGGTTTTTAGGGAATTTGTCATTTCTTAGGTTTTAGGGCTTTTAAGAATTTTTAGGTTTTCAAGGTTTTCATAGGATTTTTTGGTGTTTTCTCATTTTTAGGGATTTTTAGAGTTTTTAGGACTTTTATGGTTTTTATGGATTTTCAGGGTTTTTTGAGTTTTTTATGATTTTTAGATTTTTTATAGTTTTTTTTGGGCTTTACGGGTTTATTTTTTATTTTTTAAAGGTTTTAAGGGTTTTTATACTTTTTAAAAATTTTAGAGATTTTAAGGGTTTTTATAGTTCTATTGGTTCTTAAGTGTTTTTCTTATGGTTTTAGTGGTTTTGAGGGTATTTAGGTTCTTTTAAGTATTTTCAGGGTTTTTAGTGTTTTTTGGTTTTTAGGGGTTTTAAGTGTTCTCATGTTCTTAAGGTTTTTTATTATTTATCACGTTATATTTTATGATATTTTATGTTTTTTATATTTTCTTGGTTTTCAAGGGATATTGAGGGGTTTTATAGATTTTAGGGGGTTTTTGCATTTTTTAGGTTTTTTATGGGTTATAACTTTTTTAGGTTCTTAATTTTTCCTTTGTGGTTTTTAGGGTTCTTATGAATTTTTAGGTTATTCCGGATTTTTAATTTTTTAGGATTTATATTGGTTTTGGGATTTTTTAGGGATTTTGAGGAGTTTTAAGGATTTTTCAAGCCCGTACAGATTTTAGGAATTTTAGTATCTTTCTAGGATTTATGTTTTTTATGATTTTAAGGACTTATTAGAGTGTTTCTTGGTTTCTATGATTTTTTACGTTTTTAGGGATATTTAGGATTTTATGTTTTTTTTTGGTTTTTAGGCACTTTGAAGATTTTAAGGGGTTTTAGAGTTTCATTTTAGAGATTTTAGGTTTTTGAGGATTATTATATTTATTTTAAATTTTTTGGGTTTAAAGGGATTTTAATGTTTTAGTTGGGTTTTAGGTTTTTTGGATTTTTAGGATTTATTTGGGGTTTAGGGGTGTTTATGGTTTTTATTGTTTTTTGGTTTTTATGTGGTTTTTGAGGTTTTAGTGTTTTTTTTATTTTTAGGAGTATTATTCATTTTTAGGTTAATAATTTTTTCATTGGGATTTCATGATTTTTAGGAGTTTTTTAGGATCCTAGAGATTTTTATGGTTTTTAGGGTTTTTGAGGGTTTTTCAGGTTTTTTGGGTTTTGGGGGTTTTAGCATATTTTAGGTTTTTAGGGGTCTTAATTGTTTTTAGGATTTTAATGTTTTCTTAGGTTTTTAGGGTTTTTAGGGTTTTTATGTTTTTATGTTTTTTATGGTTTTTGGGTTTTTTTTTGGTTTTTTTAGATTATAGGGGTTTAAAGGTTTTTTTAGTTTTTTAACATCTTTTGGGATTTAAAGGGTTTTCAGGGTTTTTAGTGTTTTAGTATTTTATGGGTTTTTAATGTTTTTATGGGTTTTTAATTGGTTTTAGGTGTTTTAGTGTCTTTTTAGGGTATTTTAGGATATTTAGCATTTTATAGTTTATAGGGGTTTTAAATGTTTTTAGGGGTTTTAAGTGTTTTTAGGTTTTTATGGTTTTCTTACAGATTTTCATCATTTTAGTGTTTTCTATATATTTTGGGATTTTTATCAATTTTTGTTTTTCATATTTTCATGGTTTTTAGAGAATTTTAGGTTTTTAGGGTTTCTAGGGATTTTAGGGGGGGTTTGTATTTTTAGCATTTTTTAGGTTTTTTATGGGTTTTAATTCTTTTATGATATTTAGGTTTTCTTAAGGTTTTTATGGGTTTTTTTTGGTTTTCTATGTTTTTAGTATTTCAATGATATTTATTGGTTTTTTGTGTTTATAGGTATTTTGATGGTTTGGGGATTTTTTGCGTTTCCAGGGTTTATATGGGTTTTTAGGTTTTCAGGGTTTTTTGAGTTTTTTATGGTTTTTATAATTTTTAATGTTTTTAGGGTTTTAAAGTGTTTGTAGAGTTTTTAGTGGTTATTTTGGTCTTAATGGGGTTTTAGGTTTTTTATGGTTTTTAGGGGTTTTATGGTGTTTATTGATTTTTAGATTCTTTTGGGTATTTTTAGGGTTTCTAGGTTTTATAATTTTTTTGTTTTTAGATAACTAATATTTTATAATGGTTTTTATTGTTTTTTACATTTTTAGTTATTTTTTTTAAATTTTTTGTATTTTTATGGTTTTCATGTTTTTTTGGGATTTTGAAGGGTTTTAGGTGTATTTAAGATCTTTATGGTTATTAATTTTTTTATATTTATAGGTTTTTATGTATTTTTATGTTTTAAAGGTTTTCTTAGTGGTTTTCAAAAATTTGAGGGTTTTTTATATTTTTAAGGATTTTAGGGTTTTTTTGGATTTTTATGGGTATTATGGTTTATATGGATTTTGAGGGTTTTTAGGTTTTTTAGGGTTATTATGGTTTTTATGTTATTTTTCATTTTTAGGTTTTTTTAGTTTTACAGGTTTTAAGGGTTTCTAGTGTTTTTAACATTTTTAAGGGAATAATGGGTTTTAGTGTTTTTAATGGGTTTTAGGGTTTTTATATTCTTTTAGGGTTTCTTTAAGGTTTTATGGGTTTTTTTGAGTTTTATGGTTTTTATAGTTTTAGGGTATTTTTAGGGTTTTTAGGGTTTTTATCATTTCTAGAATTATAGGGATTTTTAGTGTTTTTAGATTCTTAATGTTTTCTAGGGGGTTTTCTGGGATTTTAGGTTTTTTATTTTTTTATGTATTTTTAGTGAATTTTTAAAATTTTATGGGTTTTAATGTTTTTAGGGATTTTGAGGTGTTTTAGGTTTTAGGGTTTTAGGGTTTTTTCATTTCTTTTGTTTTGGGGGGTTTTATGAATTTTTCATGTTTTATGGTCTTCATTGGATTTTTTAAAATTTTAGAAATTTTTTTCATTTTTAATTATTTTTAGGGATATTTTATGATTTCCATGGAATTTTAGAGTTCTTAGGTATTTTTAGTGGTTTATTATTTTTTAGGTTTTTTTGGTTTTTAGAGATTTTAGAATTTTTAGGTTTTTATGGTTTTTAAGCGTCTTTATGGTTTTATGGTTTTCTTAAAGGCTTTCAAGGTTTTTAAGATATTTTTTTTTCGTTTTTATGGACTTTTAGTGGGTTTTAGGATTTTTATGGGTTTTTAGGGGTTTTAGATATTTTATGGGTTTTTATGGTTCTAATGTTTTGAAGAGTTTTTTAATGTTTTTAGGGATTTAAAATATTTTTAGAGATTCCAGTGGGTTTTTAGGGTTTTGAATTTTTCCAATTTTTTTGGTTTTTTAGGTACATTAAGGTATGTAGGGACTTTTTAAGGTTTTGTATGGTTTTTAGCGTTTTTAGGTATTTGGGGGTTTAATGTTTTTTTATGTTTTTAGGGTTTTATTAGGTGTTTTCAGGGGTTTTTTATGTTTTTTGGGATTTTGAGCGACTTTTTTTTAAAAATGTATGGTTTATTAGGTTTTTAAGTATTTTGTGGGGTTTTAGGATTTTTAGGGGTTTTAATGGTTTTTAGTGTTTTTAGGATTTTAAGGGGTTTAGTTGTTTTTTGGTTTTTACTGTTTTTTAGGAAATTTCATGGTTTTTAGGGTTTTTTATGTTTTTATTGATTTTGATGGATTTTTAGGATTTTTATGTTTTTAGGGGTTTAGGGATTTTGAGGGTTTTAGAATTTTTGGGATTTTTGGTATTTTTGGGTTTTTATTGTTATTTTTTGTGTTTTGAGGGGATTTGGAGTGTTTCTATGGTTTTTATGGTTTTTTATAGTCTCTAAACATTTTTATGCGTTTAAAGGGTTTTTAGAGACCTTAGTGTTGTTAGTGGGTTATGATGAGTTTTTATGAATTTTTAATATTGATAGTGGTTTTTAGGGGTTTAGGAACTTTTTTGGGTTTTTAGTGTTTTTATCATTTTTTAAATTTTTAAATTTTTTAAGCGGTTTTATGTTTTATGGTTTTCTTAGTATTTCTGTAGGATTTTAGGGTTTTTTGGATTTTTAGGTATTTTTTGGGGTTTTTAGGAATTTTGTGGTTTTTAGGGCTTTTAGGGATTTTGAGGGTTTTTAGGGCTTTTAGAGATTTTTATAGTTTTTATTATTTGATTAGGTTTTTATTGTAGGGGTTTTAAGTGTTCTTAGGTTTTTATGTTTTTCATAGGGGTTTTTAGGGTTTATAGGGTTTTTTACGATTTTAGGGAATTTTATAAACTTTTAGGATTATTATAATTTTTTGGGTTTTAGGGTTTTTAGGGTTTTTAGGGTTTTTTAGGGATTTTATGATTTTTATAGTTTTTTTGGATTTTATGTTTTTTTGAGTTTTTATGGTTTTTATGGTTATTAGAGTTTTTAACGTTTTTTGGGGTTTATAGAGTGTTTACAGTTTTTAGTGGGTTTTAAGAGTTTTTCTGAGGATATTATGGGTTTAAAAGATTTTAGGGGTTTAGGGTTTCTTAGGGGTTTTATCATTTTTTAGGTTTTTAGGGGTTTTAATTGTTTTTACACTTTTATGTTTTTCTTAGGGGTATTTAGGGGTTTTATGGTTTTTTTCATTTTTATCAATCTTTAGTGATTTTTTTGTATTTATATGTTTTTAGGGTTTTTGTCATTCTTTTGTTTTTAGTTTTTAGGCGTTTTTAGGTTTTTATGGTTTTTAGAGGCTTTAAGGGTTTTTATGTTTTCACGGTTTTTTAGGGATTTTTTTTAATTTTTTTTAGTTTTTAGGGGTTTTAGGGATTTTGAGGGTTTTTTGGGATTTTATAATTATGAAGAGTTTTAGGGATTTTTTTGATATTTTTAGGGTTTTAATGTTTTTTGGAGTTTTTAATACTTTTATTTGATTAATGTGTTTTTAGAAATTTCAGTAGATTAGGGTTTTTATTAGTTTTTTAGGTTTTAAATATTTATAGGGGTTTATTGGTTTTAGGGGTATTTAGTGTCTTTTTTTAGGGTCTCTAGAAATTTTTAGGATTTCTGGGTGGGTTTAGTTTTTTTATGTTTTTAAATATTTCTTAGGGGTTTTCATGGTTTTTAGGTTTTTTAGATTTTTAAGGATTTTTAGGGATTTTTTGTACTTTTATGGTCTTTAGGGGTTTGGAGGTTTTTTTGGGTTTTTAGCTTTTAGTGGTTTTTTAATGTTTCAATGGTTTTAGGTTTTTTTAAAGGTTTTAAGTGTTTTTGAGTTTTTAAGGTTTCATAAGGTTCTTTAGGGTTTTTAGGATTTTTATACTTTTTGGGATTTTTTTCAAATTTATATATTTTGGGATTTTATGGATTTTGAGGGGTTTTGAAGGATTTTAGGGGTTTTATGGTTTGAATTATTTTTACAGTTTTTTTAACGTTTTAAGGGTTTCAGTGGATTTTAGAGTATTTAGTGGGTTTTTTCTATTCTTTGGGTTTTAAAGGTTTTTTATGATTTTTAGTGGATTGTGAGATTTTTTGGGGTTTTAGGGGTTTTAAGTGTTTTTAGGTCTTTAATGTTTTATTTTTGTTTTTTGGGGTTTTCGAGTTAATTACTTTTTACGAGTTTTAAGGCATTCTTATGGTTTTTATGGGTTTTTATTTTTTAGGGATTATGAGGGGTTTTGGGATTTTCTGGGTTTTTCAGTTTTTAGATTTTAGACCACTTTTACGGTTTAAGGGGTATTCTATTTTTTAGGTATTTAATGATTTATTAGGGTTGTTCAGGGTTTTTAGGTATTTTTACATTTTTAAGTATTTTTAGGTATTTTCTAGTATTTTTATGTGTTTTATGGGTTTTAGTGATTTTGAATGGTTTAGGTTTTTAATGGGTTTTCGGGGTTTTAGAATTTTCTTGGGTTATTTGGGTTTAAATGAATTTAGGCTATTAATGTTATCTTAGGGGTTTTTTGGTTTTTAAGTTTTCATGGATTTTAAGGTTTTTTATGATTTTATGGGTATTTAGAGTTTTTAGGGATTTTTAATGGATTTAGGGGTTTTAATGCCTTTTTGGGGGGTTTTAGGGGGTTTTTTGAGTTTCTTAGTGGTTTTAAGTGTTTTTAGACCTTTTTAACGTTTTTGAGATTTAATGGGTTTGTTTAGTTTTTAGGGTATTTTATGGTTTTTTAGGATTTTAGGGTTCCTTTAGGTTTTTAAGGGGTTTTAAGGGTTTTAGGCGTTTTAGGGTTTTTATGGTCATTGAATGTTTTTTGGGTTTTTACCATTTTTAGGTTTTTCAGTGTTTTATGTGTTCATATGTTTTTAATGTTTTCATAGTATTTTTCTAGGTTTTTCGGGTTATTTTTGGTTTTTTGGGAATTTCTAGGGTTTTTTATATATTTTACGATTTTTAGGGATTTTAGGAATTTGAGGGTTTTTACAGTTTTTAGGAATTTTAGGGTTTTTAGCGTTTTAGGATTTTTAGGGTTTTGAAGTGTTTTTTATGTTATCAAGGTTTTATTAGGGGTTTTTTGGGGGGTTTTCGGTTTATTACATTTTAAGGGGTTCTTAAATACTTCTTAGGATTTTTTTAGTTATTATGGATTTTATGGTTTTAAGGTTTTTATGGCTGTTTTTTGGGTGTTTTTATTTTTTTACAGGTTTCAAGGTCTTTTAGAGTTTTTTTAACATTTCTAGGTGTTTTAGTGGGTTTTAGGGTTTTTATGGGTTTTTTGAAGTTTTAATATTTTCAGGAGTTATTATTGTTTTTGCGGATTTTTGGGTTTTGAGGGTCCTTTTAGGTGGTTTAGGGGTGTTATGATTTTTTTATTTTTATGGGATTTATGTATTATTAGGTTTTTAAGGTTTTACTATGTTTCTTTAGGATATTTAAGTTTTTTTAAATTTTTATGGATTTTAGGGATTTTTTTTGGATTTTAATGCTTCTTGGGTTTTTAGGCATTTTGAGGTTTTTAGGGTTTTTATCATCATTTAGGTTTTCTGGATTTTAACGTATTTTTTAGTTATAAATTTTTTCTTATGGTTGTAAGAGTTTTTTAATTTTTTTGGGGATTTTTGGGTTTTTAGTATGTTTATGGATTTTTGTGTTTTTAGGGGTTTTGAGGGGTTTAGGGTTTTTTAGTGTTTTTAAAAATTTTAGGAGTTTTAATTTTTTTTTGATTTTTAGGGTTTCTTTGGGAATTTTGGGTTTTTAGTTTTTATGTATTTTTAGGGATTTTTTGAATGTTTATCTTTTTCACGGTTTATGGATTTTGAGAGTTTTTATGGTTTTATGTTTATTTGGGTTATGTTTTTTTTGGGGTTTTAGAGGTTTATGGAGTTTTTTAACATTGGGGGTCAAAATGATTTTTATAGTTTTAGTGGTTCTTTATTATTTTTATGTGTTTTAGTGTTTTTAAAATTTTGGGGGGTTTATGATCTTATTGGGTTTTTGGGTTTTATGGTCTTTTAGGGATTTTAAGGTTTTTAGTGGTTTTAGGTGATTTTAGGTTTTTAATGTTTTCATAAGAGTTTTCAGGGTTTTTAGGATTATTTACATTTTTTTTGGATTTTAGCACTTTTTTTGTATTTTTAGGGTTTTTAGGGTTTTTAGGGTTTTTAGGGGTTTAGAGATTTTGAGGGGTCATGGGGTTTAAGGTTTTTAATAGTTTTAAGGTTTTTGGTGGTTTTAAGTGTTGTTAGGTTTTAAGGATTTTCTAGAGATTTTCATAGTTTTAATGGTTTTTATTTTTTTCGTATTTTAATTGATTTTTAGAGTTCTTAGGGCAGAATGGTTCAGGGCCAGGCTATTCCTGTCCCCCCCCCCTAATTTATTATAAAAAAAGATGCAACAGACAATGGAGGGGCGAGATCAATCAACCCACACCCAAAAACACTGGAAACCCCCACAAAACCCAAAAGTTCCCGAAAAAAACCCCAATGAAATAAAAAACCATACCAAGAAGGAAAACCAAAGCATTTCCAACAGCATCTTCCAGCCAAACAGCAACCGGTAGTAGTTAAAAATCAGCACCTTCAGCATCTCTCATCCAAGCAGCAACTAGCACCCACCTTCAATGTCTCCAGCCTCCATCACCTCCTCGCCAATCATATTAACCGCCAACATCACATAACCAACACTAGAATCATAAATAGGAGCTTTATCACAACCTATCCATACAACAACCAACACCCAACACCTCATTTTCAGACGACCAGCTCCACTTTCAAACAAACATTTCCAAGCATCCTGCTTCCACCTCAGCAACCAGCAACACCAATTCCACTCAACTCCACCATAAAAAAATTCCATCACCCACAACCTCCAGTCCTCAAGAAAAGCAGTAGACAAAGTCTAGTAGATCATCATCCATCAATACAAGATCCAATAAAAAATCAGTAGCAACTCATGGAAAAACCAACAACTAACATCAATAATCATACAACAGCTCAGAAGCCAGCAACAATCTCCTCTTGACCAGTTAGGTTCCAACATCCCACTATAGCCAGAGACACTAGACCACCAGCACCCATGCCTAAACCCATTCTGCACCATCCACAACTCCTTAAAATCATCATTGAGTAACAACAAAAACTCACAACCGAACCAGCCACAAATCAAAAACCTGCTGTCCATCAAATCAAAAGGAAAACAACACAAAAAGACTAGAGCTTCCTCATCAACAATACCTAAGAGAAAGGAATAGGAACCATAAAATTGAACCGACTTTTTTTCCCTTTGCATCCACCGTGACCCATCACGAAACCAGAAAACCCAGCAAGACCCTCCTCGGGTCCAAACGAGAAGTGCAGGTATGAGCGCAGAACCGTGAACACCACCGCCAAGAAGCCACAAAGCCCGTTGTACCCACCATTCATCAAAGCGATGCCAAAACTCACCTAAAAGAAGCCACCAGATTATCATGCCACACCAGAGATGAGATCCAAAGCACCAAATACCAAGACACCTGAACAGCCTAGACCGAACCTAGATCTGACAAGCATACTTGAAATTCGGGCCAAGCACGCCTCTGCCCAGTCGTCGAATCATTCGTCGCACCTTCCCTACACCATTGTAAAACTAGAGAGACATGTGCAACTTCATATCTGGATCCGTCTTTGAAATTTTCTTATCGGTTGACTGGGAAGGGTCCAACCAAGAATGCCAGATCATTCCACCAACTCGAAGATGTGAGCAACCGCATCTAATCCCGAACCACACGATCTGCAAAGACCACTCCCAAGCCACAGAGTGATTGAACATGCCACCAGGGAGTAGGAATGATCAATCAGGGAGAGGGTACGACAACAATGGATATCATGAATGGAGAGCACCTGGATACTCAGCCACCATCTTTTCTTCCTTTCTTAGTGTTTTTAAGGGTTTTAGTGATTTTTTGGGGCTGTTAGGTTTTTTTGGACTTTAGGGTTTTATTATTTTTTGGTTATTTAGCGATTTTTTAATTTGTTGGGTTTTTTTTATCATTTTTTAGTTTTTTATAACATTTTTAGAGATTTAAATTGTGTTTAGATTTTTTAGTCGATCATAGTGTTTTTTAGAGCTTTAGGGTTTTTTATTATTTTAGGAGTTTTTATGGGTTTTAGGGGTTTTGTGGTTTTTAAGTGTTTTAGGGTTTTATTATATTTTTATGGGTTTTAGGGTCTTTAAAATTTTTATGGTTTTAGGTTTTTTTTGTATTATTAGGCATTTGATATTTTTTTGGGGTTATTAGGGTTTTTATGATTATTTTTAGGGATTCTTATAGATTTTTTAGTAAATTTTTAGTTTTTTATGGTTTCATGGATTTTGTGGGTTTTTAGGGTTATAGGGGTTTTTATAATTTTTATATTTTTTTGGGTTTTAGGTTTTTTTTATGTTCTTGAGGATTTCTTTGGGGTATTCAGGTTTTTAGAGGCTTTTATATTTTTATGTATTTTTATGGATATCTAGGGTTTTTTTGGGTTTTTGAGATTTTGAGGGTTTTAAGGTTTTTATGGTTTTAACATTATTTATATTTCTATGTTTTTTATTGTTTTTTTCTTGTTCAAGTTATCTTAGGGTTTTTTAGGGTATTCAAGGTTTTTTGGAATTTTAGTGGTTTTTAGGGTTTTATAGTTTTTAGGGATTTTGAGGGGTTTTTTGGTTTTTTGGTTTCTATGATTTATTATGTTATTTATGGGTTCTAAGGTTTATTTATATTTTATTTAAGAAAAATTGGGGTTTAAATTTTTTTCATCGTTTTAGTGATTTTTAGGGTTTTTTATTGCAGGGTTTGGGGTTTTTAAGGTTTTGAGGGGTTTAATTCTTCTAATGTTTTTAGGGGTTTTGGGGTGTTTTAGTGTTTTTACACTAGTGTAGAAAACATTTTTTAGGGCCGTTATTTTTTAGTTTTTACGTCAGTTTTTAGTCGACATTATTATAGAAGATGTTATAAATATTGTTTTTTACATCGGTTATTTGAAAACCGACTTAAAAAATAAAAAAAATAAGCGTTTTTCACTTCGGTTTCTAAAAAATTGACATGGAAAATGATTCGGAGTCATGATGTATTACATTGGTTATATAAAAAATGACATTAAATGTACTTTATCACTTCAGTTATTATATAACTGACATCCTAAATCACACCTCTGAGGCATTTATCAGGTTGGTTATGTAAATAACCGACGTGATAAAGCAGTCTACCAAGCGGTTTTCCATGTCGGTTAAATAATAACTGACTTGAGAACATATCTACTATGTTAGATATTTTATAACCAACATAAAAAACCATTCCTTTCCATTTATTACATCGGTTATGAAATAAACGATGTAAAACCCATTCCCACGCATAAGTCACGTCGGTTTTCAAATAACTAACGTTAAAACCAATCCCGAAGCATTTTTTACATCAGTTATAAAATAACTGACGTAAAAACCATTTTTTTTAATTAAACCATTAAACCACAACTATGACTAGGCAAAATAATACCTGAAATATAAAAAAACTAGACCAACCCCCCCCCCCCCCACCCCACTAAACAGCCCCCCCCCCCCCCACCCCTGGAAACCCCCCACCCCACTGGACACCCCCTGGACTACCCCCCCACCCTCCTAGATAGCCCCCATACCCCGTGACCCCCCCACAACTATGCCCAACCCAAAATAATACATGAAATAGAACAAAAACAGACCCCCCCCCCACCACCACACTAGAAAACCCCTCCAACCCCCTAGACAGCCCTCCCACACCCCTAGAAACCACGCCCCCCCAATAAATAGCCTACCCACAACCCTGGACACCCCCCACCATCCTGGACAACCCCCCACCCCCTGGACAGCCCTTCCACCCTCCTAGACACCCCCACCCCCATGGACACCCTGGACACCCCCCCCCCCCCGCCCACACCCCTGGACAACCCTCCCACATCCTTAGAAACCCCCCCCCCCCTCCCCACACCCCTGGACACCCCAGGACACCCCCCGGACATCCCCCACCCTCATGGACACCCTCGACCCCACTAGACAGCCCTCCCACACCGTTGGAAATCCACCACCCCACTAGACAACCCTCCCTAGTCCCCTGGATAGCCATCACACACCTCTAGAACCCCCCCCCCCCCCCACATCCCTGGACACACCCCAGACTCCCCACCCTCATGGATACCCTAGAAATCCCCCACCCCCATGCACAGCCCTCCCACACCCTTGGAAAGCCCCCTAACCCCACTAGGCACCCCCACACCCCTAGACTTCCCCCCTCCTAGATAGCCCCCACACCCAGGACACCCCCCCACAACTATGACCAGCCAAAAACATACCTGAAATAGAACAAAAATAGGCCACCCCCCACCACTAGACACCCCTCCTCACCCCCTAGATAGAACCCCCCCCCCCCCCCCCCCCACCCACCCCTGGACCCCCCACCCCACCCCACTAAACAGCCTTCCCACAACCCTGGACACCCCACCCTCATGGACAAACCCTACCCTTGGACAGCCCTCCCACCCTCCTCGACATCCCCACCCCTGGACTACCCTCCCACACCCTGAGACACCCCCCCACACCCCTGGACACCCCCTGGAATGCACCCCACCCTAATGGACACCCTACACCCCCACCACTCTAGATAACCCTCCCACACAGCTGGAAATCCACCACCCCACTAGACAGCCCACCCCAAACCCCTGGATAGCCATCCCACACCCCGAGAAACCCCCCAAACCCCTGGACACACCCTGGGCCACCACCACCATCATGGACACCCTAGATACCCCAACCCCCTGGATAGCCCTCCCACACCACTAGAAAGCCCCCTGACCCCAATAGCCCCCCCACCCATGGACAACCCACCCACCCTCTTGGACACCCCCCATTGGACAACCCACCCCCACCCCCAATACAGCCCTCCCACACCCCCTGGATATCCTAGCCCACCCCATGGACAATCCTCCCACACCCCCGGAAACCCAACCCCACCCCCTGGATAGCCTGCCCACAAACCCTGGACATCCCCACCCTCCGGGACAGCCCCCACCCCCTAGACATCCCTTTCACCCTCATATACACCCCCACCCCTATGGACACCCTGGACATCCCCCCACCCCACGACTACCCTCCCACACCCCCAGAAACCCCCCACACCCCTGGACACCCCTGGACACCCCCACCCCACTGGACAACCATCCTACACCCCTGGAAACCCCCCCCCCCCACCACTGGAAAGCCCTCCCCAGACACTTAGACAACCATCCCACACCCCTAGATCCCCCCCCCCACACCACTGGACACACCCTAGACTACCCCCCACCCTTATGGATACCATGGACACCCCCACCCACTAGACAACCCTCCCACACCCCTGGAAAGACCCACTGACCCCACTAGGACCCCCCCCCCCCACACACCCCTGGACACCCCCTGGATAACCCTCCCACCCTCCTAGACACCCCCACCCCCACTGGACAGCCCTCCCCCACACCCTGGACAGCCCTCCCACACCCCCTAGACAGCCCTCCCACACCCCTGAAAATCCTCCCACACCCTCTGGATAGCCTTCCCACAACCCTGGACACCCCCACACTCCTGGATAGTCCCCACCCACTTGGACAACCCTCCCACCCTCCTGGACACCCACACCCCCATGGAAACTCTGCCCCTAGACACCCCTAGGACTACCCCCACCCTCATGGACAACTTGGAAACCCCCACACCCATTGGACAGCCCTCCCACACCCCTGGAAATCCCCCTGACCCCACTGGTACCCCCCCCCCCCCTCAACACACACACCCCCTTAACAGCCCTCCCTCCATCCTGAACACCCCCCCCCCCACCACAGACACACACCCCTGAACACCCCCTGTACAGCCCTCCCACCCTCCTGATCACCCCCTGGACAACCTCCCCCACCCTTGGACATCCCTCCCACACCCTGAACCCCCCCCCCCCCCCCCACTAAATAGCATCACCACAACCCTAGACACCCCCACCCTCCTAGATAGCCCCCACCCCTGGAAATCCCTCCCACCCTCTTCTACAACCCCACCCCCATGGACACCCAAGACACCCCCACACCCCTGGAAAGCCTCCCTGACCCAACTGGGCACACCCCCCCCCCCCACACACACACACCTAGACACCCCTTGGATAGGCCTCCCACCCTCCTGGACACCCCCAATGAAACTGGATAGCCCTCCCACACCCCTAGAACCCCCAACCCATTGGACACCTCCCCACACCCCTTGAAACCCCCCAGACCAGAATCCATACAAGAAAAACCATCAAAACATGACCAAAACAAGAAGTAGTGAAAAATTAAATAGTCACATATATAACATTCATAACTTACAATGTCCAAAAAAAACCTAAATCCAATATAAACGACTACCAAATGCACAATTATAATGACAATATTCAAAATTACATTTTACACTACAAACAAACTAAAATCCAATCAAACCTATAAAATAATTTGACCATATAAATTGTAAGTGTTTGACCTCTTGAGCACTATAGAGTTGAGGGTCATAAAATACCTACAAATTAAAAGGATAGTAGTTAACATGTATAATGAATAAATCAAATGAAATATTATGGCAAAGTATAAAAGGAAATCTTACAATGTCAATGTTTAAAAGGAAATCTTACCATGTCAAAGTTCACAAGTGTTCCAGTTGTGATTATTTCATAAAAAAATATTATCATATAATATCCACATTCGACGACGCCTTGTTGTTCATGACAATTATATTTGAATTATTGTAAATTAAAAAAATTATTTTTATGTAAAATATTAAAATTAAAAATTATAAATGGATATTTACCTTTACTTCTACATATTTGATCTTGGAACTACTTTTATTTGTGTTTTTTCGAAAGTAGACCCATCCCCAGTTATAAAATAATACTAATAAAATAAATTTATAATTCTTCATAATATATACAACTATTAAGAAATTGAAACTTAATTTTCCAACATATTATTAAAACTTTCCTGCACATCGCCATGGACAAAGCATATCCAATAAAGTGTTTTCTCCCTTGCACAAAAAACACCTAACATCCAATGATCACTGATAAAAGATAATTTAAGGTTAGTGGATTTTTTATGTTAAAATATAATGAACTATTTTCTAGAGATATGTTTCATACCTCTCACAAAAAGGAATCATCCAACACTGTGTGCTTATATTCTGTTCAAATATTTCAACAATATAAAGCATTATTTGTTCCTCATCCAATGCATGTTCTTCATGGGAAATCAAATTTGGGTCCATTAATCCATATAAATCTGTCCTCTCATACTTCTCAAACATGTTATAAAGATACCTAATACAAAATAGACATAAGTATACATTTTTAATAAATATAAAGCAGGGAAAAGGTGTTAATACTTACATGAAAAAAAAATTCACCACATTGATGCCCAACTTATATCTAGTAAAAAGCTTCCTAATACCAGTTTTCACAATCCCCATAGTTATTGCATGTCCATCAACATGATCTTCCATTGGAAACTCACAATGATCCCCCAAAAAATCTGAATATCTTGACAATCTGTCTAGACTACTAGAATCTGTATCTGATGTCATAGCCATTGGTCATTGTTGTTGTCTATACAATATTTCTTTACCTTTGAAGTATTCCTATAAAAATAAATTGAAAAATATATTAGTCTTCATATGTTAAAACAAATTTAATAAAAACAAAAAATAGAAGATATAACATACATACCTCTATGGTAATGAGTCGTAGAAGTCTGGATGGTCAAATTAAAAAATGGTTGATACTATGTCCAACTGCCGTCACCTCATCTGTAGGTAATGGTACTCAAGATGATCTATCTATAATATCCTGTACAGGGACCCTATGATGCTATACCTCTAACTGTTTATGATGAACTGTATCTCTTATACAATATACTAGCAAATATGCAACTATATGATGTTGAGGATTATCAACATAAAACTCGCAATAAGTATAAATCTACAGCGAAGGAGTAGGATAAGAAATGGGGTCCACGGGCTAAGGTGGGGGAGTGGGAGATACATGCGGTGGTGGAGGATAGATAATGGGGTCTACAGGGGGAGGTGTATGAGTGGGAGCTGTATTCTGAAATTGTCTTTTCATGTCTGCAAACATAAACTGTACCAACGCTCTAATCTTTTCCTCCATCATCTCATTAATATTCTGAAATTCAGCCTCCAAGGATTCTATTTTTTTATAAACACCCTCAATGGAATAAGTATAAGAATGTGGAAACACTTTTCTTATCGATACACCTGTCGGATATCCTCGTACACGACCAGGATGTTTGGGCTTTCCCAATGTTGCGGATAAAATATATTGCCTCCCAACAGCTATAAATACCGCCTATGATCACTTCTCCTTAAGATAATCATGTATTAATTAATTGAAAATTTCTATAATGATTTAAATTATATGAAGAATATAGTTAACTTAAATAAATAAAATAAATCTCTTACAATCTACCCAACTACGATTCTCGAATCGTTCAAAATATATTTCCCCTTTTTACCCATCTGAGCTCTCTTCCATTTTTCATGTCTAGATGGAGGGGATGGAGGGGAAACCTCTCCAGAGCTTGAAGACTCAGCTCTCAGTTTTTTTTAATTTTTCCTCCATCATTTTTTCTTCTAATAACGCATACCCTCCTCGAGATAAACTATTAGGGTATAAATTTTTAGATTGGATATTCTGATGAGATTTCCTTGTTTTCTGTAAATTTAGAATAAGAAATCATAAACAAAACATTAATTAGATCATTTATATAAGAAATCTTATAAAATTTTACATTTCCCTTAACAAAAATGAATCTTTTATTCTACTTTCAACAAATTTTCTCCATGTGTCTTCATCTATGAAAGGATATATATGACATGGATTGTCATAACTCCTGTGATCAAAAATGAAATCAGATTTGAGGGTTGATTTAAAATCCCTCCATCTCTTAGAAACCATCAATAATCATTTTTTCCTGACACCTCCAGTATTAGGAATATAAAATGTCATCGGATAAAGAAGAGGTAAAACATATTATACTAGAAACATTTAAAGAATAGGCACACAATAGAAAAATAACTTACCAAAATCATCTCCCAAAACGATGATATTATCACTTTATCCACACTTCTCCAATAATCATAAAAAAAATTTACTTTTCTCTTACCCTGAGTTGATAAAAAACTATTAAAATATTTTGCATTTGGACCTCTAAAAATATCATTCTCATCAAACTCAATGAGTATCCTCTGGTCCTTCGTATGGGAATGTGATAATTTCAGTAAACATGTGCAGCCAAATTTATCAACTCTTGAACTCTTTGTCATTATAGGAGCACATGAGGAAGATTGGGGAACATCAAGAGGAGCATGTAAATTTTCCTCCCAAGAGGTATGATCATTATGCTCATTTCAAGAATCATGTGGTTAATCAACTGATTGATCTTTCATTATCCTTTAAATAAATAAAAACAAACATTTGTTCACAAATATAAAAATTCAAGCTTTACAATACTAATGTAAATAGAAAATAGAATATTGAACTAAGTTATGTAATAGTAAATATGGTTAATATGGTAAGCATGTTAAACAATGGTAAAGATGATAAATGTAGTACCGCCAGTTTGAGGTATGTGACCCTTGTTTCAGTTTTTTTGTGATTTTTGAAGTGGTTGGTTGAAGTTTAGATAATTCTAGGAAAAACTTTTAAAGTTTTGAAGGTTGTTTCAGGGCACACGGTTGGTGCACGGTTGGCATACGGTCTAGAAAAACCATGTATCCAACCCAAGAAACCATGAACCCTTGATAGTGGGCATGGCACGGGCAGCGCACGGTTTTTCAAAATGTGCGGGCAAGCCATGAAAAGTCCCAGGGTGAGATAGTGGCAACCCCATGGTTGGCACACAGTTTTCCAAACTGTGTGGGGTAACCATGCAGCCACTTAATGTTTGGGTTTTTATGTCCTGGGCCACTTGGGATTTCCCATTTTTCCCTCATTCTTCCACCCACTCGTGTCACACGTGGTAGATATAGTTTTTAGAGGTTGGGAGAGCTACTTATCTCGTTTTTGAAGAAAATCGAAGGGGTTTCTTGGTGGATCGAAGGCAGTTCTCCTCAGGTATGTCCCTTTTTGCGTCTTTGAGATTTTGGTTAGGTTTAGCCCTCTCCCTCTCATTGTTTCCTAGATCTACAAGGGTGTCATTTAGATCTAGGGTTGTGTTTCCATTTTGTGTTAAAGGTTGAGCTTATTGATGTTAGGGAAGGTTTTTTGAGGTGGTTTCGAGGAGGCACTCACCCGATTTTGAGTGAGTCTGCACGAAGGGTCAATTTCGCCCAACCCTAAGAGGTAGGTGGCTTCTCTCACAACTCCACTAGGTTGAAATGTGAATTTAATTTACAATTAAATTGGTTTCATTAATTTAATTTTAAGCATTTCATGTAATTATGTTGGAAAATCAAATGGGTTATGATTTGGGGGTTTTGGCATGAAATTGGGGTTTTTTTGAAATGGTCTCAATCGGTTAGTTTTAAATTTGTGATTTTAAAATGGAAATGATTGTTAGAATGAGTATTTATTTCAATAAAAGGGTTATATTGAAGTGAGTTAGGCATGGAAATGGTATTTTTTAGTATTGAAAATAATGCCTAATTATTGTTGTGGCTTGTGTGGAAATGGGTGATATCATTGGCTGGATGATGTTGGGACGCGGTGGAGTGGACGAGAGTGTGACACTATAAAAAGGGGATGAAGATTGGACATAAGGGCCACCATTAATATCAAGTCGGTGGGAAATACCACTTGAGTGGATTGGTAATGAATGGGTTGGATGGGAAGTGCCACCATGGTTTTTTGTGTGCTTTGTTGGTGATTTTTGTAGATGGGGCTGGTGAGTGAAATATGAAAATGGTAATCTACTTGTGGCATGGTTGAATTGGCTTCCTTTCATGGCATGGTTGATTTGGATTCATTATGTGGCATGTTTGGCTTATGGAATGTTTGGCTCATAAACAATTGGTTGATTGTTTTTTCTTTATATAAAATGTTTTATATAAATGTGATAACAATTTTATCCTGGTGGCATGTGTAGGGAAGTCAGTTGGGGAAATCCTACTGAGTAGTTGTACTCACCCCCTGCTTGGAACTTTGGTGTCTTTGCAGATGTCGTGTACCGTGACATGGTAAAAGGTAAGTTATCACCCTCCTTTAGTGGGGCATTGTGATGTTTTTGTGGATCTTGGATCTTAGAGATTGGTGTGGAGATGTGGTGGTGTCATGGCTCGGGGTGTTTTGTTGTTTAGTTTCTGCTTTGTACTATGATGTTTTGTGGACATGTCTAGTCGAATTGTTTTGGGGTTTTTGATGGAATTGTTAGTATCACATGGTTGGGTTTGATAGTGCTTGCAATATTTAGTTGTTTGTTGGTGGATTTTGGTTATTTCTTAAGGGAAAATCATTCCTCACTATTCCTTGAATCCCTCAGCATTTATTTCCAGCCGTTGGAACATCGCTTAAGGACAAGTAACCCTCGCTGCCTCTCAAGCTAATGAGGTGGGGTCGGGGTGTTACAGTAAACGTGGTAAACATGGTAGTGTAATTTTCATTCAATAAAATCTATAAATATATAAAATTATGTAAAGGTAAACTATGGTAAACTATGGTAAACATGGTAAAATACACTAAACAAAATTAAAATAAACACAAACTTCTACTTATTTATTTTAATACGCATTTTAATAAAGAAAAAAATTACAATCTCTAACATTTTATGAAAAGAATAATTTTAGAAAAGAAATAAAAATATGTTACCTGTAATATTAGGAATGTACAAATGGATCGTTTTCCATAATTCCTTCGTCATGATTTTTCCTTATGGAAAAAACCATGTCTTCAACATGCTTATCATTATGTTATGCTAATATTTCCATGGATGTTAGGATCTCACATAAATCAGCATCTTCATCGAGTTGATCCTCACCAATATATTGTTTTTTCCCATGTAAAACAATAGACCACTACATATCTGATTGATCAACTACATTGAAAATAAATTTTTCATGTGTTTCCATTATAAAAGAATCAGTTGTGTCTTCTAATCTATTCATATTAACAACGTTCATTCCAAATTCATCGTGTCTGACACTGTTGTTACCGATAAACCATTTACAGTTAAAAAGAGGAACATTAATTTTAAAGTAATCAAACTCCCATATTTATTCAATAACTCCATAATATGCACTTGATGTAGAAATTGAGTTTTCATATTTAGAACTAAAAAAATGCATTGCTTCTGCAAACACCAATACACCACTATTCTGAACTACACTTCTGTTGTCCTGAGCTTTCATAGAAAATGTATCGCCATTAATGTCATAACCGGACCATGTTATCATATTTAAACATAGACCACCAACTATACATCCTAATGTCTCTGATACATCTTATCTACTAAGAAAATTACTTTTAATCCATGATAAAAATGTTTTGTTGTGCTCATTCAAAATCCACATTTCTTTCTTCTTTGGATGACATTGTTTTAACTCATTAATATGCAATGTGATATACAGTTGAAAATCAGCTATGTTATTCAAGATGTATAATTCTAACTTCTTAATATATTCTTCTGACAACGATTTGACATTCAAGCCACGAATCCCCTTTCCCTCATTATTAACCCATTCATGGTGAGATGGGGGCAAACCTATGTGCTCCACTATAGCAAAGTAGCTCGTACAAAACTCCGCAACCTCCTCATAAATATACTTTTCAATAATGGAGGCTTCAGGTCGATTTGGATTTTTAACATAACCATTCAATATTTTCATATAACATTCAAAGGATACATCCAGTGAAGATATACAGGTCCACAAAGTCTTATTTCTTGAACCATATGAATCATTAAATGCACCATTATATCAAAAAAATATGGATTAAAATACATTTCCAATTGAAAAAGTATAGAAATTTCATCTTTTTCCAAAATGTTCATAGCATTCACATTAATAATCTTATTACAAATTGAATTGGAAAAATAACACAACTTCATTATAGTCTTTATGACATGGATGAGAAATATTCCACGCAATGCAACTGGTAGAAGTTGTTGCATCATGATGTGATAATCATGAAATGTCATACCTATCAACTTCAAATCCTTCAATGAGACAAAAAATTTTACATTTGAAGAATAACCTTGAGGCACTTTGATATCATGTAGACACTGAAAAAAGCTAATTTTTTCCCTCTTGGATAATGTATGACAAGCCGGGGGAATAAATGTTCGTCTTACATTAAGTGTGGGAGCTAACTCCAGTCGTATTCCCACTGATAGTATGTCTAATATTTAAGTTAACCCATATTTTGTATTTCCTTGAATATCTAACAATGTCCCAATCAAACTATCGCAAATATTCTTCTCCACATGCATGACATCAATATTATGTTTAACTTAATGATATCTCCAATATGGTAGCTCAAAAAATATTGACCTTTTCATCCAAATATGTCTATCATTACCAGATTTCTTATGTCTTTCCGAATGTCACATCAAGGTTTTCCATCCATTCAAAATACACATATGGGGATAGTGGTTTTAGAGAAATATCAAATTCTTGTGAGCCATTGAATGCCTTTTTTAGTCCTCTATAAGAGTGATCCATAGGCAAAAATTTTTGATGACCCATGTAAACTGTTTTTCTCCCATGATACAATTGAAAATATGAAGTTTGTTGTTCGCAAATTGGACATGATTTATGCCCCTTAACACTATATCCAGAAAAATTTCCATATGTTGGGAAGTCATTTATAGTGAACATAAGCACTGCATGTAGCTGAAAATATTCCATTTTATAAAAATCATAGACTCTAATACCATCCTACCATAAAAGATTCAAATCATCAATCAATGGTGACAAGAAAACATAAATATCATTTCAGTGTAGCTTCAGACCAGAGATCATTATACTCAACATGACATATTTGCGCTTCATACAAACTTCAGAAGAGAGGTTGTAAATTACCAATAAAACAGGCCATGAACTATGTGTGCTACTGAGGGTTCGGTATGGATTCATTCCAACTGTACACAACCCTAGTCTGAGATTTCTAATTTCATTTACAAATGTAGGATACTGCTCATCAATTATCATCCATTGTGGACAATAATTTGGATAACATATTTTTCCATCACATATCCTCTCATCAGCATGCCATATTAAACTTTTTTTCATCATGTGAATTAGCAAATAAACGTTTCAAACGATGAATTATTAGAATATACCAAAATATTGTGGAAGGGATCTTTGTAATCTCTATATCAGCTTGTGATTTTTGATTCAACTTATACTGTGATGTCCCACATTTTGGACACTCTGACAGAAATTCATATTCCTTTCTATATATCATATAGTTATTTAGATAGGCATGTATTGTCTTATATCCCAATCCCATTGGGAATAATATTTTCTTGGCCTTATAATGTGAATATGGAAGATCTTTATCTTTTGTAATAATGTCTTTCATCAATTTTAGTAGCCCTGTAAAACTTATTTCACTCCATCCATGTTTTTCCTTTAGTTTAATCAATCATTACAATGCTGAAAAAACTGTAAAATCCGTATAACCAGGATACAACGGTTTTTCAGCATCACCATATAGACACGTAACTGTGGGTTCTATCTCAATTTCTTCTACTGCAATATCACGAATCATTTCTTCAATTCCATCGGAGTTACCATCCTGCGAATAATCATCATCCATAGATCTGAAATTCTGTCCAGTTTCACCATGCCAAATACAAGGGCTATAACTCAGATTAAAACCATGACAAATTAGATGATCTTTGATCTCTCTACTTTTCAACTTCTTCATTTTCAAACATTTCAGGCATGAACCGAAAAATGTCACTTCTTGGAATATTTCATTTAGAAAATTCCAAAAAGGCATCAACACCATCCTCGTATTCACTACTCATTCGATGTGCCGTAATCCAACTTCGACTCATTATTAGCCTATAAAAAATATCAAAATTTTACATCTTGTTAAGATAAGAAAAATATATATTTTTATAAAAAATATCATAATTTTCAGGTAACGTTTTTTTGAAATATACAACAAATATATGCGTATTTGAAAAAAATATACATGAAAATCATTTTAAAAAGAAAATATAATTAGATATACTAGTTTTAAATTCGTCTTGGATACTTTCTTCTTAAGGTACAGAAAAAATAAATCCTGGTTCAACTGGATACCAAATTCACCCTTCTGTAAAAAATAAATATGATGTATAAATATTAAAATATGTATACATTCACTACTAAAAATTACATAGATCCCCACAAATTGAAACCATTGGGATAACCCCTAAAACCATTGGGGTACCCAATGGTTTCACACACCGTTGGCATGATGGTCGTTGCAATATCCCTATACAAATGATTTTAGAGGAACCATTGGTATAGACTACTTGAAATTAAAATATTCCAATGGTTTCAATGAAACTGTTGGGATATATATATACCAAGAGGGTGTCCAAGGGTGTTGGGGGCTATCCAAGGGGGTTGTCCAAGGGGGTCGGCATTGTCCATGGGGGTAGGGGATATCCAGGGTGTCCAGGGGGATGGGGGTGTCCAAGGGGTGGGGGCATGTCCAGCTGGTGGGGGGATTTCCATGGGGGTGGGTGGTGTCCAGGGGGGTGGCGAGTGGTGTCCAGGGGTGAGGGGGTTGTCCACCCCTACCCCATTGGACACCCCCACCCCCTTGGACACCTTCTAGACACCACCACACCCTGGACAACACCATCCCTGGATAGCCCCCTCCCACTTCCTAAACAACACCACTAGCCCTCTGGACATCCACCCCACCCTCTGGACAGCCCTACCACCTTGGACAGCCCACCCACCCCAAGGACACCCCCACCCCCTAGACACCCCTACCCCCTTGGACAACCCCCTCCCCCCTAGACACCACCCCACCCCCTTAGACACCCCAACCCCCTTGGACAGCCCCCACCCCCTGGACACCACCCCACCCCTTTGACACCCCACCCCTTTGGACATCCCCCCACCCACCCCTGGACATCCCCCACACCTCTAGACATCCCCGCACCCCCTGGACACCCCCACCCCCTAGACACCCCTTGACCCCTTGGACAACCCACTCACCCCTCGACACCCCCACACCCTTGGACAACCCCCTCACCCCCTTGAACAACCCCACCCCCTTGGACACCCCAACCCCCTTGGATAGCCCATGCACCCCCTGTACACCTCCCCCCACCCCCTTTGACACCCCCATGGACACCACCATCCCTCGGGATGGCCCCCACCCCCTGGACAGCCCCCACCCCTGGACACCCCCACCCCCTGGACACCCCCAACCCCCTTGGACAACCCACTCACACCCCCTGGACACCACCCCCACCCCCTGGACACCCCTACCCCCTTGGATATCCCCCTCACCCCTGGACACTCCCCCACCCCCTTGGACACCCCAACCCCCTTGGACAACCCCTGTACCCCCATGGACACCACCCCCATCCCCTTTGACACCCCCTGGAAACCCCCACCCCTTTGGACCCCCCCTAGACAGCCCCCACCCCTATCGACAGCTCCCCATCCCCCTAGACACCCCCACCCTCTGGACACCCCACCCCCTCGACACCCATACCCCTTGCATATCCCCTCACCCCCAGAACACCACCCCCACCCCCTTGGACACCCCAACCCCCATGGACAACCCCCACGCCCCCTGGACACCCCCACCCCCTTTTTCACCCCTGGACACCCCCTCCCCTAGACATCCCCCACCCCCTGGATAGCCCCCACCCCTCTAAACAACCCCCACCCCCTTTGACACCCCCTGTACGCATACACACACATGATGGAACACACAAAAACCATAAAGTTGCATGATATCACTTCCATGGTTTCTTTTACAATAAAATAATTTAGCATGGTATAAATGAACACTATGAAACTTACCATGATAGTAAGAATAAATATAGAAAAATAACATCTCAAAAAAATATTTTACAGCATCGCGACGAATAAAAATTGAAACCGAGCTGTGTGAAGCATACTTGAGTGTTGAGAGTCGACTTGATAGATCTTGTGACAATAAAGATGATGAATGATTTTGGAAAAATGAGGCTGGAGGTCATGAATTTAAAGAATCCTTTCTAGGTTTTCCACAAGAGAGAGATGAGTCGCATGTCTCCAGATCGAAGAAAATAAAATGACTGAATATGGGGCGCGATAAATCATTTAAAAGGTTTATCGTGTTTGTTATTTTATAATCGATGTGATAAACTATTTTTTTTTATAAAAACGGTTATTTAATAACCAACGTAGAAAATAATTTATCATGTCAGTTATTTTAAAACTGACACGATAAATGGAGTTTTATAACATCAGTTCTTTTGATAACCTACGTGATAAATTGCCGAGATTTTTTTTATCACATCAGTTATATTTTAAAAGATGTTATAAAGTGGCCAGATTTGATTTTCATGGTGGTTATAAAATAACCATCGTGATAAAGCTAATCTCAGTATTTTTTTACATCTGTTATTTTATAACCGATGTAAAAAATGGATTATTATCGATTTATGACGTCTGTTATAAAATAACCAATGTGATAAATCAATTTTATATTTTTTAACATCAGCTATATAGAACTAACGTGAAAAATTCCGACGTGTTAAACATTTTTTCCACTAGTGTTAGCATTTTTAGGTTTTTTGTGGATTTAAGAGTTCTTAGGTTTTTATGTTTTTCTTAGGGGTTTTCAAGGGTTTTTAAAATTTTTATGTTTTTTGGGTTTTTTGGGGCCTTTTTAAGACTTTTATATTTTTAGGGGATTTAGGATTTTATGGGGTTTTTGGGATTTTTGGGGTTTTTAAGGATGTTAGTGTTTTTCTGTTTTCATGGTTTCTAAGAAATTTTTAGGTTTACAATGTTTTATATTATTTTTATGGTATTTAGAGGTTTTTATGTTTTTAGATATTTTTAGGGACTTTTGGTATTATTATAGTTTTAGGGTTGTTAGGAATTTTGAGTGGTTTTTGGATTTTTAGGTGTTTTATGGGTTTTAGGGGGTAATAGCATTCTTTTTTGAGATTTTAGGGGTTTTAAGTTTTTTTAGAGTTTTTAACGTTTTAGTGGCTCAATGGTTATTTAGATATTTGTTTGTTTTTTAGGATTTTTAAGGGTTTTAGTGTTATTAAGGGTTTATGGGTTTTTTATGGTTTTTTTATGGTTTTAGTGTTTCCATGGTTTTTAGGTTATTCTTTAGGGTTTTAATCATTTTTAGAGGTTTTATGGGTTTTATGTAATTTTAGGATTAATGATTTGTTTAGGGTTTTTTGGTTTTTTATTTTTTTTATGTTTTTTGGGCTTTTTAGACATTTTTATAATTTTTCTTTTTTTTTCTATAATTTTAGGGATTTTGAGGGAATTACGGTTTCTAGAGTTTTTTAGTTTTTTAGGATTTTTAGTGGTTTTAGGGGTTTGAAGTGTTTTTAAATTTTTAAGGTTTTATTAGGGGTTTTCAAGTTTTTTTTGGTTTTTTACATATTTAGGTAATTTAATAATTTTTTTGGATATTTATGGGTTTTAGGGTTTTCTAGGGTTTTATCGAATTATATGATTTTTAGTGGGTTTTTCTGTTCTTCGTTTTTAGGGGTTTTGAATTTTATGTGTTTTTATGTTTTAAAGGCTTTTTTAAGGGTTTTTCATGTTTTTAGGTTTTTACATTTTTACTGATTTTTACGATTTTAATGGGTTTTAGGGGTTTTGGTGATTTTGAGGGTTTAAGGGTTTTTAGGGGTTTTTTTTTGGTTTTTTTGGGTTGTTAAGGGTTTTTTGAGTTCTTTTTTGGTTTTTAAAATTTTTAGAGTTTTTAATTTTTTTAGGGGTTTAAAGGGTTTTTTGATATTTTATCAGGTTTTCTAGGCTTTTATGTTTTTAGGGGGCTTTATGGTTTTTATTGGATTTTTGGGTTTTTATGGTTTTTAAGAGTTTTTGGTTTGTTAAATGTTTTAGGATTTTTAGGGCATAAGTGTTGTTAGGGTTTTAAGGACTTATTAGGTATTGCCAGGTTTTTCAGGGGTTATTACATTTTTAGGGATTCATAGAGACTTTTTTACTTTTATGAATTTTAGGGTTTTTAGGGATATTGAGTGGTTTTAGGGGATTTAGGGTTTTTAGAATTTTTTAGGTTTTTAGGGACTTCATTTGATTTAAAAGTTATAAGGGTTTCTTATAGTTTTTTGAGGTTTTTAGTGTTTTTTATGTTTTTAAAGATTCTTTAGGATTTTTATGGTTTTAAGGGTTTTAGGGTCTGTGAGGGCTATTAGGGTTTTATGGATTAATGGTTTTTTGGGGGTTTTAGGGGTTATTTTAGTTTTCATGGGTTTTAAGGTTTTTTCACGTTTTTTAATATTTTTATAGGTTTAAAAGGATTTTAGAGCTTTTAGTGGGTTTTTAGGGTTTTTATGGGTACTGAGGGTTTTTAAGGTTTTTTGGGTTTTTATGGTTTTTAGGGATTTTTAGGTGTTTCAAGGTCCTTTCATGTGTTTTTAGGGTTTTTAGTATTTTTTTGGTATTTAGGGGTTTAATGTTTTTTAGTTTTTTGATTTTTTTCGTATGGGTTTTTATGTTTTTATGATTTTTAAGGATTTCATAGGATTTTTTTATGGTTATAAATGTTTTTAACGATTTTGACAGTTTTTAGTGTTTTAGTGATTTGTTAGGTTTTTAGGGGTTTTATGTGTTATTAGAATTTTAATGTTTTCTAAGGGGTTATAGGGGCTTCAGGGTTTTTATGTTGTTATGGTTTTTAGGGATTTTTTTTATGGATTTTTTGGGTTTTTATATTTTTTGCGGATTTTACGGTATTTTGGGGAGTTTTATGGTTATTTCGGGTTTTTATCATTTTTTAGGTTTTTAGGGTTTTATGTATTTTTTGGTTTTTAAGGTTTTATGAGAGTTTTTAGGGGTTTTTTACATTTAGGTATTTTTAGGTATTTTTTAGGATTTTTATGTGTTTTTAGGGTTCCTAGGGGTTTTTGATGGTTTTATGGGGTTTAGGGGTTTTATTGGTTTTTACATTTATTTATATTTTTCAGAATTTAAATTGATTTTACAATTTTTTAATCCTTTTTAGGGGTGTTATGGGTTTTTAGGGTTTTTGTGTTTTTAGGGGTTTATGGTTTTTAGGGGTTTTAGGTTTTTAGGGACATTGGGGGGGGGGGGTCATGGTTTTGAGTATTTTTTAGGTTTTTATGGGTTTTAAATATTTTTAGGGTTTTGAGGTTTTCTTAGGGGTTTTCATCATCTTAAGGGATTTTAACATTTTTTTTGTAATTTTTAGTAATTTTATAGTTTTTTGGGTTTTTATGGATTTTGTGGCGTTTTACCATTTCTTGGACTTTTTGGGGTTTTAGTTGTTTTTAGGTTTTTAGGGTGTTCTTAAGGGTTTTCAAGGTTTTTAGATATTTATATTTTTTAGGATTTGATTTTTATGAGTATTTTTAGTGTTTTTATAGTTTTTATGATTTTTTAGGGGTTTTTTGGGTTTTTTGGTTTTTCTAGTTTTTAGGCTTTTTGTGTTTTTTAGGGTTTTAATTTTTTATGGAGTTTTTTAATGTTTTTTGGGGTTAAAGATTTTTAGTGTTTTTAGTGGATTTTTATGCTTTTTATGGGAATATAGGGGTTTAAAAAAAATTAGTGTTGTTTTTGGATTATAGGTTTTGTAAAGGTTTTTAGGGGTTTTTGAGTTTTTATGGCCTCTTTAGATTTTTTAGGGTTTTAAACCTTTTTATGTTTTTAGGGGCTTAAAGTGGTTATAGGTTTTTATGTTTTTCTTAGGGGTTTTCAAGATTTTTTTGGGTATTTTATGATTTTAGGTATTTTTAGTTCTTCGGCATATTTTTATGGGTTTTTAGGAATTTTTAGGGGTTTTTTGGTTTTTTGGGTTTTTAGGGTTTTTAGCATTTTTAAGTTTCTTTGGGGTTTTAAGTGTTTTTTATGGTTTTCTTAGTGTTTTTAGGTTTTTTATAGGTTTTAACATTTTTTGGGATTTTTTTTATTTTAATGCTTTTATGATTAATAGGGATTTTGAGGGATTTTAGGGTTTTTAGTGTTTTAGGGGTTTTGGGTTTTTGGGTTTTTAGGGTTTTTTATTTTTAAAGGATTTTAGAGTTGTTTAAGGCTTTTTGGGGTCTGAATTGTTTTTATAGTTTTAATTTGTTTTGGTATTTTATGGTATTTTATGTATTTTATGGTTTTTAGAAAGTTTTTGTGTTTTAGGGTATTTTTTGGTTTTTTAGGGATTTTGGGGTTTTTATGTTTTTAGGTGTTTTAAGTGTTTTTAGGTTTTAAGGTTTTATTTGGGGGTTTTAGGGTTTTTAGTGTTTTTATGTTAAGGAATTTTTATTAGTTTTAAGTATTTTAATGATTTTTTAGTATTTTTAGAGATTTTGATGGGTTTTGTGTTTATTTTGGGTTTTTGGATTTTTTTTCTTCCTTTTTTGGGTTTCTTGTGTTTTTAGGTTTTTATGGTTTTCATAGGATTTTTTCATGTTTCTATGTTTTTTTACTATTTTCATATGTTTAGTCTTTTTGTATTTTTATGATTTTTTGGGTTTTTAGTGATTTTGAGGGGATTTAGGGTTTTTGAGTTTTTTACATTTTTAGGGATGTTTTTTTTTTTGTTTTTTTTGGGTTTTAATTTTTTTCAGAGTTTTTTTACATTTTTTGTGGTTTAAAGGGTATTTAGATTTTTTATTAATTTTTATGGGTTATTATGGTTTTTACGATTTTTAGGGGTTTTCGGGTTTTTAGGGTCTTTTAGGGTTTTAGGGATTTTAACATGTATAGGTTTTAAGGAATTTTAAGTATTTTTATGTTTTTTGGGTTTTCTTAAGGTATTTTCGAGTTTTTAGGGTTTTTTACATTTTTATAGTTTTTTAGGTATTTTTTATGATTTAATGCTATTTAGGGTTTTCAATGACTTGTTCGAATTTTTAGGGTTCTCATCTTAATTTAGGTTTTAGGGAGTTTTAAGCGTTTTTTAGGGTTTTAATTTTTTATTATGGTTTTTGAAGGTTTTAGGGATTATTAAGTTATTATGAAATTTTTGGTATTTTTAGGATTTTTATGGATTTTAGGTATTTTTTAGGGTTTACAGTGTTTTTAAGGTTTTTAATGTTTTTACAATTTTTAATTTTTTGGGGGATTAAATGGGTTTTAGAGTTTTTAGTGGTTTTTTAGGGTTTTTAGTGTTTTATGGTTTTTAGTAATTTTTATGGTATTTAGGGGTTTTTGGGTATTTAGGGTCTTTTATGGGTTTTAGGGTTTATTTATTAATTTTGTGGGGTTTTAGTGGTTTTAGGGATTTTCAGGGTTTTTTAAGGTTTGTAAGTTTTTTAGGGGTTTTAGTATTTTGTAGATTTTTTATGATTTTTTATTGTTTTATGTGTTTACATTCTTCTGATGATTTTTTCTGGTTTTTATAGTTTTTCATTTTTTGGGATTTGTATGGATTTTTAGGATTTTTATGGGTTTTTAGTTATTCTAGGGATTTTGAGGGGTTTTAAGGTTTTTTTTGGGGGGGGGGGTTATGTTTTTTTTTTCTATTTTAGAGTTTTTATGAGTTTTTAGGGATTTATGGTATTTTAAAATTTTTAACGTTTTTAGGGGTTTAAAGGGTTTTTAGAGTTTTATGGTTTTTAGGGGTTTTAGAAATTTTTTCCATATTTTTAGAGGTTTTATGGGTTATTAGGGTATTTCTTGGGGTTTTCAAAGTTTTAGAACATTTTATGTATTTTTTGTGTTATAAGAGTTTTTAGGTTTTTAGGGATTTTAAGGGTTTTTAGGGTTTTTGGGGTTTTAGGATTTCTTTTTGGTTTTGGGGTTTTTTTTAATTTTTTTAGGGTTTTAAAGGTTTTTTTGAGTTTTTTAACATTTTTTGGGGTTTAAAAGGATTTTGAAATTTTAGTGATTTTTTGGGTTTTATGGATTTTTAAGGATTTTTATGATTTTTAAGGGATTTAATTATTTTTAAGTATTTAGATATTTCTTAATGGTTTTTAGGGTTTAAAGGGTTTTTTACATTTTTAGTGCAGAAGCGGTGTGAGGCCAAGCTATTCCCGACCCCTGAAAAAATTTATTAGAGAAAAAAGATGCAGCAGACAAGGGAGGGGAGGGGTCAAACTACCCACACCTAAAAACTCTTTACAACCCCAAACCCAAACACCCCAAAAAAAGAAAGACCAAAAAATACACAGAGAACAAGTCCAAAAGAAAAGACAACAAAAAAGCAAGTCAATCAATATCACCACCAAAGTCATCCAGCTCCACACTGTGGTAACCGAATCTCACACCAAAGCCAGCACCCACACCAGTAAAGCAATATTCTGATTCAGCACCCATATCCGTAGACTCCTAGCCCGACTCGTATTCCTCCTACATTCTGAGAATCGACAAAAGCTTCTCTTTGGACATCTCTTGCTCAACATTTTGTGAAGGCCTCCCCTGCTTATTGACATTGAGATTCAGCTTGACCACCCTGGAGGAGGCCCGGGTCACCATAGGTTGTGGGAGGGCAGACTAATCCTTCTGTAGCCTTTTCTTTGGGGGGAAGAGGTGGAACCATCTTCATGTACTGCTTTCTCACGAATGGCTCCATAGTTAGCCGTACTTGAGGCCTTTTTGTTCCCTTTATTGCTTCCTGACCCAGAATTTTCGGCACCCCTTTTTTGTAGATTATTCTTTTCTTCCTTGGACCTGGCTATAGAATCATTTATCTTGCATTTATCCTTATAAAACCTATCCCCAAGTCTCTTAGCCTCACCTTCAAGGGGAAGCATTTCCCATTCTACCATCATCATATCATGTAGCAGCACACAATGATCTTCACCAGATGGAACACCAAAAACAACCATGGACCTCTGCAAGTTCGGGGCCAGATCACCTATTTCAACGGTGGGCCACGGTGGGGGGAACCCAATCATGTCCACTAGAGGAGCACTAGGAAGGTCCAACACACCACTAGCACCTTCCACAATAGGAGCTGATCCAACCTCCATGACAGGTCTCCCCACATCGTCACACCTAGCAAGCACCAGGGGGTATCTCACCAATCGGTGCATCGCACCCTTGGACTCCAGGACTACTATTCTTTCACAATTCCCTCCTTCTCAGCCAAGGAAATTAGCCATGCATCCCCATCCCTCATACCTTGCGGATACACATCCCCCTACGCAAGATCTCCCACCAGAAATTCAGCATCTGCCGTCTCAGCCAAGGCTATGTCCTGAAACCTATTATGTAGAGTCACAACATTCTCATCTGATATTCTACTACTATGAGCACCCCCACTAATCTTCTTGAAAACCATATCCTCCCCTCCTAGTGTCAGCACTAGGGGAGCCTCCAAATGGTCGTTCTCATGCCACTCTTCCATCACAACATCCTTCCCCTTGTCCAACTGTCTCCCTGAAATTTCACCACATCCGCAAAACATCTTCAGCACAAGACTGATTTTCCCCTTCAGCCATTAGCACTACCTCAAAAACTGCATCTCTTGATTCACAATAATCTACAGCTAGACTTATGATAAAACCACCGGAGTCCATATATGCAACTTCTAGATCTCTCTCAGGCATCTGGTCTATCATACAGGGAACTTCAGCAACCATAGGTAAGGAGGACAAAGGCTCGGTCACCCCCTTATCCCCCTTCGCCTCCACCAGAGCATGGATGTTCTCACCAGAACTCATCTAAACCATATTTAAACCATTACCACTAGTGGAAAAACATCCCCTAGAATGAGTATTATTCCCAAATCTCCAACAGATAGAACAGAATACCGGCCATGACTCAAAGATAATTGGTCGCGTCGACCGGAGTTCCTCCCTCACAGCTATCCAGACAGCATCCACCGAATATTTTGAAGCATCAATCTCAAAAAAGGCCCTTGGGGAAACCGGATGGTAAAGGGCCCTTGTCCTACTCTCCACATAGAGGAACCTACCCACCAGATTCCCATGCATCGAAATAATAGAGAAATTTTGTAAGGGAAGGGGGAGTTCATGAAATATAACCTAGGTCGCAACCATTAGGGTGTTCCGCTTCAGTTGAAAGTTGACGCTCCACCGAGAGAGGGAGAAGAAAGCATCATTATAGATTTAGGGTGCCACCGACTAGGCCAGGATCATATCCTCCTCCGACGTGAAACGAATCATGATGTGGGAGCTATCGACCAAACCCACGGTCACACGATCCTAAAGATTCCAGATATCAGAGACAAACCTGTCGAAAGTGTCCATCGGGGGTCGCCACATCATGAACCTAGCAACCAGAGTCAAGCAGTGCAGATATGAAGGTTCATTGAGCTCGCAAATAGAGAGGGGAAGCTGAGGTCGGCCTTCAAAGATCTCTGGAACCTTCAGACAAAGCACCATTTGCGTAAAGGGGGGCATCAAATCAGGGAAATACAAAGATGAGAAATTGAGGTCCTCAGAGGGAGGACCCTCCCCCGCAGAGAGGGGGGGAGGTGATTTAGACGCCATCATCTTCAACCTGGGAGGGAGGGAAAGCCTCCATCACGAGAGAGCTGATTCACCAGAGCCACCATCATTCTAGGTTCTCTTTATGTATTCAGGGATTTTTAGATATTTTTTTTGAATTTTTTGGGGTTTTAGGGTTTTTAGTGATTTGGGGAGTTTTTATATTTATTAGGTATTTATGGGGATTTATTATTTTTACCAGTTTTATATTTTTAAGGGTTTAATGCTTTTTTGGGTTATTATGGTTTTAAAGGGTTTTTTCATATTTTTCAAAAAAAAAATTTTTGGGTTTTTTGGATTTTTTGGGGGTTTTAGAATTTTTAGGTATGTTTAGGGTTTTGGGGGGTTTTTGGTTTTTTGGAATTTTTTGGGTTTTTTTTAGTTTTTAGGGTTTTTAATATTTGTTTGATTTCTTAAACATTTTTAAGGGTTTAAAGGGTTTTGAGTTTTTAATTTGGTTTTAGGTTATTAAGTGGTTTTATTTTTTTATGGTTTTTTTATGGATTTTAGGGGTTTTTAGAGTTTTTAGGTTATTTTAGGGTTTTTAGTTTTTTTAATCTTTAAGGGTTTAATTTTTTCTATGTTTTAATGGTTTTATTTCTGATTTTTAGGTTTTTATAATTTTCGGTGTATTTATGAATTTTGTCGATTTTTTAGGATTTTTATAGTATTTATGGTTTTTAAGGAATTTGAGGGTTTTATGGTTTTATGGTTTTTAGGGGTTTTAGGGTGTTTTTGGTTTTGTAGGTTTTTTGTGGTTTTCAGTGATTTTAATATTTTATGGTTTTCATAAGATTTTTTGGGGTTTTGGGTTTTTACATTATTATATATTTTCAGGTATTTTTCAGATATTTAGGGTTTTGGGGGGTTTCAGAGATTTTTCGGGTTTTAGAGATTTAGGAATTTTAGTAGTTTTAGGGGTTTTAACAATTTTTTGGTTTTTTTACCTTCTAATTATTTTTAGGTTTTTAGAATATTCTTATGGTTTTCAGAGTTTTTTTTGGTTATTTTATGTTTTTGGGGGTTTATGGAGAATTTTTACATTTTTTATGGGTTTTATGGTTTTTTGCGTTTTTAGGGTTTTTTGAGTTTTTTAGGGTTCTTAATGTTTTTAGAGGTTTTAATTTTTTTTGGGGTTTAAAGGGATTTTTGAGTTTTTAGTGGTTTTTAGGGTTTTCATGGGATTTAATATTCTTAACAGTTTTTAGGGTTTTTAGATTTTTTAATATTTTTAGGGGTGTTTAAATGTTCTTAGGTTTTTACGATTTTTGTAGTATTTTTAATGGTTTTTATTTTCTAGAAATTTTTATAATTTTTTAGGATTTCTATGGTTTTTTAGGGTTGTTAGGGATTTTGAATTTTTAGGGTTTTTTAGGGTCGAATTTGTTTTTAGGTTTTTAGTGGTATAAGTTTTTTTTAGGTTTTTAATGTTTTATTAGGGATTATTATCTTATTTTTGGTTTGTTATGTTTCTATGTATTTTTATTTATTTTAAATGATTTTTTTTGGTTTTTATGGATTTTTGGGATTTTGTGGGTTTTTAGGGTTTATTAGGGTTTTTGGGTTTTTTAATTTTTTTTATGTTTTTAGATTTCTTAAAGTTTTATAGGGTTTTAAAGGATTTTTAGAGTTTTATAACATTTTTAGAATTTTAGAGTGGTTTTATAGTTTTTAGTGGATTTTATAGTTTTTATGGGATTTTATGGTTTTTAAGGTATTTGGAGTTTTTAATTTTTTTGGAGTTTTAGGGGTTTTAGGGGATTTAGGGTATTTTTGTGTTTTCTTCGGGATTTAACATTTTTCTTGGTTTTAGTGTTTTTTTTATTTTTAGGATTTTCTTATGGGTTTTCATGGTTTTTATGGGGTTTTACATTTTTTTTGAATTTTAGGGATTTTTTAAGATTTATAAGGTTTTTTTAGGTTTTTTGGGGTTTTAATGATTTTGATGTTTTTATGGGATTTAGGGTTTTTTATGTTTTTAAGGGTTTTCTATTTTTTTTGGTTTTAGGGGATTTAATTGTTTTTAGGTTTTATGGTTTACTTATGGATTTTCATGGTTTTCTTAGTTTTTTACAATTTGAGGGATTTTTTAGGATTTTTATGATTTTTGGGTTCTAAAATATTTTGAAGGTCTTAGGAATTTTTAGTATTTTTTGGTGGGGTTGAGGGGTATTTTTTTGATTTTCTGAATTTCTAGGTTTTAATATGTTTTGTGTGTTTTTAGGATTTTAAGGGTTTCTTAGACTTTTTAAAGGTTTTTAGGGTTGTTAATGTTTTTTGGGATTAATAGGGAATTTTTAGGATTTTTATTGTTTTTTAAATTTTTAGGGATTTTGAGGGGTCCTTAGGTTTTTAGGGGTTTTATATTTTTTTGGGGGGGTTAGTTTTTTTTGTTTTTTAGGTTTTTTATTTTTTAAGAGTTTTTTAAATTTTTAAGGGTTTAATGGGTTTCAAGAGTTTTTAGTGGTTTTTAGGGGTTTAGATGGTTTTTTGGGTTTTTAAATTTTTAAGGGTTTTTAGAGTTTTAGTGGTTTTTAGGGTCTTATTAGGGGTTTTAATAATGTATAGGTTTTTATGTTTTTGACATTTTTTTTAGTTTTTTAATTATTTTTTAGGGTTTTTCCTGGTTTTTGGGGTTTTCTACATTTTTATGTATTTTTATGTTATTTTTATGATATTTATGGTTATCTAGGGTTTTTGGGATTTTTAGGGTTTTTAGTTTGTTTATGGTTTAGAGAGTTTTTAATTTTTGGGGGGTTTTATTTGTTTTTATGTTTTTAATGTTTTCTTAGGGTTTTTTCCAGGTTTTTTAAGTTTTTTGGTATTTTTCTGTCTTTTATAATTTTTATGGGTTTTAAGGTTTTTTAGGGGTTTTAAGAGTTTTTAGTTTTTTAAGGTTTTCTTTGGGGTTTTCATTGTTTTTTGCATTTTTTAGTTTTCAGGTATATTTTGGAATTTTTTTTGAATTTTTATGGGATTTTAGGGGTTTTATGGAATTTGAGGGGATCTTTGGGTTTTTTGGGTTGTTATGTTTTTTTTTGATTTTTTATGATTTTTAATATTTTAAATAGTTTTAAACATTTTTAGGGGTTTAAAGTGATTTTAGAGTTTTTAGAGTGTTTTAGGGGTTTGATGGGGTTTCATGGTTTTTATGGTTTTTAGGTGTTTAAGTGTTTTTAGTGTATTTTAGGGGTTTTAGTCGGTTTTCTATTTTTTTTGTTTTTAAGTGTTTTTACTTTTTTATGGTTTTCATAGTGTTTTTATGGGGTTTTAGGGTTTATATATTTTAGGTATTCTTATGTCCCTTTTAGGATTTTTTTGGGTTTTTTGGGTTTTTTTATAGTTTTTTGGGTTTATGTGTGTTTTTAGGGTTTTTATGTGTATTTTGGTGTTTTACTATTTCCCGGAGTTTTAGGGGTTTTAAGGGTGTTTAGATTTTTTTTGAATTTTTAGTTGTTTAAAGAGTTTTTAGAATTTATAGTGGTTTTTATGTTTTAATGGTTTTTAAGGTTTTTTTTGGTTTTCAGAGTTTTTTATTTGTTTAAGGGGGTGTGGTTCTTTTATGGATCTTAGCATTTTTAGTTTTTTTTGGGCTTATAAATTATTTATGGTTTTCTTTGGGGTCTTCAATGTTTTTTATGTTTTTTGGGTTTTTTATGTTTTTTATAATTTTTAATGTTTTTATCATTTTTTGGTATTTTGAGGGGTTTTAGGGGTTTTAAGTGTTTTTCTTTTTATAAATATTTATTTATGGTTTTTAGGGTTATATGATATTTTACATTTTTATGGATTTTTAGGGATTTTACAGATTTTAATGGTTTGTTAGAGTTGTTTTTGATAATTTTAGGGTTTTAGTGTTTTTTTAGGGTTTTTTTGTTTTTTTGGGTTTGGGATTTTTTTTGTTTTTAGGAGTTTTATGGTTTTTAGAGTTTGTTAACATTTTTAGGTGCTTAAAGGGTTTTTATTGTTTTTAGTTTCTTTTTGGGTTTTATGGGGTTTCAGGGTTTTTATAGTTTTTAAGGGTACTTTTGGTTTTTTGGGTTTTAGGCTCTTAGAGTGTTTTAGGGTTTTTTTAATGGAAATATGTTTTCAGTCATATATAGAATGGTCTGGTGGGGACTGGGTTGTAAATAATTTTTTGTCTTATGAAGTATGTGTCACATTTAATTCATTCAAGTTAAGTTCACCTTTTTTATTTTCAATGGAAATGCTTTGGCCTAATCATTGATTACATGGGGAAGAATTGTGGGCAATTATTCACATATGGTTCACTATTTATGAATGGATTCCAATGAATTTTTTGTGGATCTAAAAACACACAAAGGATCTATATCTATAAGGGAAATTATTTCTCATGTCTGACGCTCATTGGGAAGTTTAGACAATAATGATTAAGAACACGCATTGTTCAAGAGGATGGGAGTTCGGGCTTATCACACCCTTTTGGGGAAATTGTTTCTTACTCTGGGGATCCATTAATGATTTATGATATGTTTTAGAATCCTTATTTAATTCACAAGTATAATGTGGGTCACTCTAGAGTTTACAATCAATTTTCAGTATGTGTGGAGTTTAGAATCATCTGTATGCCTATGAGGTTCTTCGTCAATAGAGACATATGTTTGTGTTTGAGGATCTCAATCAATTATACCCTCTCATGTAATAATTAGATATTATTTGTTCGTTACTATGATGATGCAAGTTTTCTAGATACACAATGGAGTGCTATGGAGTGTGTCATCATCCAGGAAGATAGAAATTGTTTTGGAATTGGGATCATACACATGAATGGATTTCCTACGTATCCTTTTGAAAGGAATAAGAACCCACATAGTTTGGCGCCAATTAATGGGAGACATCATACCTTATAAGGTCACGTGATAAGTACCTGACCATATAGTTTATCAGCATGTGGAAAATATTTCTAGGTGGAAGATTCCTAGTCAAATTTTTGTGTTGGACTTATGCCGAAGCATCCTAGTGAATCCAGAAGGTATGTGAATTTATATATTGATTTAAACCCTATTGGGAATGTTCCCTAGAGAGAACAGGGTTGATTTGAGGTTATTAGGTTTGAACCTCCAAAAGGCTTCCTATGTATCATATTTTGGATTGGAATTCAAGACCACATAGCTTAGTTATAAGGACTCGGGACTATGGTGGACCTATAAAGGTTTTCCTTATAAGGGAGTATGGGCCTTTAATAGGATTAAGTTAAGGTTTACTCCTGAAGAGGATTCCCTAATGAATGAGATTATTATTGGGGTTTACTACTAAGAAGGATTCCCATATTGGTGAATTTTTAGGGCTTATACCAATTTGGAGGCCTAGATTTGGTTGGGGAGTACACTTGTAATGATGCCTTGGATCGCGTTACTAGGGATTATTCCTAAAAAGGATTCCCTTAGAGGTTATTTCAGGGATTAATCATGAAGATGATGACCTTGGATAACATGATTGGGACATACTCATAAAAAATAAGCACATAGGATTGTGGATAATGTGGATTTCATGACAACCATGTACCTTTAAGCCCACATTAGTATGAGAAATAAGAGGAAACAGAATGTCTTGGAAACCACATGATCTACTTTTCCCTAAAGATAGATATATATCCTTGAGGTCCCACACATATGGGGGCACTCTGAAAGCAAGGAGAGAGAAATATTCAAAGGATGATCACTTCTAAAACATGAATCCTACTCTACGGATGTCATAATCATGGTTATCACTTGTTTCCACATGAGTCGAGATGAGTCATGATTGAATATTGATGGACAAGGGAGATAAGAAGATCCGTTAAACCACACTTCTCCTCGTCCGATGGTGGAAGAAGCTGAGGGTATGGGAGAAATATGAGAGGAATTTGGTTTATGTACCATCCCTAACCCAGTTTCCATGAGGAAGAGAGGAGAATGAGTTCATCCTACCATAATAAAGGAAAGGCGCTTACTCTTGGAGGGATTCTCTAAAATTGGTTATGAAGTAAGGTATTATGATTTAATACTACGTTGAATGGAAAATAAAGGGTAATCCTTACCCTACATACCAGGAACTAGAGGACCTAGGTATTAGATAAGATAAGGTTAGGACATGGTCCTAAAACTATTATTCGAGACTGAGAACTCCCTAACACCATTCCTAGGGTCAAGGTCCTTGTGACCGAAGGAATGAGAAACCACATACACCCTGAAGACACTAATTGTCTGTTAGGATGAGTTTGGGAAACATATGATAGAACAAATTTAAATACAAATGATATACATGATAGTTTTCTCCTTTTCAGGGTATTTCAAGTCTGGAGGTTTCAGTGGAGGATTCAACATGATCTCTCTTAGAAAAGGGAACAATAGGAGGAGAGGCCATATCACGGGTTTCTTATAAGTGGTCATGATAAGAATATAACATAGGGTATAGTCTATGAAATTCTTAGGGAGGATCACACAGTTAGGCATGGGCAAGCCAAGGGAAGCTCACATAGGTATCCTAGGTGAGCAGATGGTCCCTTGGGTTATGAACCACCTGGGAAACAAAACATCGAAGAGACCTTGGTCCAGCCTTAAAGGGTCTCCATGGGTGTTCCCAAAAGTGTCTCACACAGATCCCTAGTTACAAAATGGGACATTGTGCTAGTGTTCATTAACCATGGGGGAGTGATTGTCTCACGTAGGTGTTGTTTATTTAAAACCCTAGGAGGAATTTTAGTTTTAATATCCCTATTTAATTACCTCTTCATTGGATTTTGGAGGAGTACATAGAAGGTTTTGGAGGAATTGGGTGAAAAACTAGGGTGATCAGAGAATCAGGTGGCCTTTGGAAATTTCTTTCTATAAAAATAAAAACCTTAGGGGCTTATTTATCAGAATATATGGGACCTTGGGTGAAGGGTATCTTTCTCTTAGGGGTGTCGTGCAAGTATTTCACATAGGCTCTCACTCATTCTGATCGTGTAGGCTAATGTGCCGGTACCATGAGTGTCGATACTGCTTTGGGGTTCCTAGGAGAATTCCCTTTGGAGGAATTTATAATATTTAGTATTTTTTTTATTCTTCTCTTCCTAAGGTATTTACCATTCTTGCCTTTTTTATCCTTGTAAAAAAAATGGATTTTCAACAAATGTACCCTTCATGTTTGCAACCAATCAAATGAAGAGGGTCTGATATTGAGGTAAAGGGATGAAAATGGTAGATTGATCATAGATGTCATATTCTCAAGTCATTCACTTTGTTAGTCCATCTAGGTCTTCCATGTAGGTGGGGTGCATACACAAGCTTCCCAAGGGGACTTTTTCACCTATAAATAGGGTTAATATTTCATCAGAAGGCCTTCACACTTCATAATCATCAGTCTTTCCATGCTAGTAATCTTCAAAGATCTTTTGCATAAGCATGTTTACTGAAGAACTTTTCTAAATTAAAAGGTGTGTTATTGCCTATACGATTCATACACATGGGAGAGTGACTTTCAGAAGGACCATACATAAGAAACATACATGAGTACCCTACGCAAGTTTATGACTTTTCCAAATTTTTGTATTTTGTGACCTTTTTGAAATAGAGAATTATCTAAACCAAAAACATTATGCTTCTTAATAGGCTAAATGGATTCTAAAAAGACTAGGGTTCCCATTGAACAATAGAATAATCACATTGAGGAGATGGTGAAAGTTGTAGGGAATTACTACTATGACTCTTACGAAACCACTCTACCTGATCTAGTGGGACATATGAAGAATTATCACCATGACTTTACTGAGATTAATTATCTTCCACATTATGGCCATGGTCATCTGAGGAAGTTCCTTTTAATAGCTTGGAAATATTATACTCCTCTCTCTTGGTTTCAAGATTATAGAAATTTCAAAACTTCTAATGTTTCAATCATCGGTTCATATATCAATGTTGAGACATCATACATAGTCTATTTCATGCACCATAGCCAGTGTGCTATGGATCTGAAGCCACACGCACTTGAATTGAAGCTGCACTATTATCCATCTATCTTCTGTGATTCCTAGGCAGATCAGTCGTAGGGTTGGAATAAATATAGCGACTTCCGCTTGGAAGGGGTGCTAAGACTTTTTGGATGTGGGCATACTGGGTGCACTAAAAATTTTCAGATTTTAAGGAGCTGCAAGACATCCAAATCTATGAGTATTTTTAGGTGGGAAAAAACCTATATATATATATATATATATGAACGCCGAATTCATCCATGAGATTTTAATTCTATGGATCTCACAAATGATCTCTTTCCACCTAAAGCATAGGTAATATGGTATTATCATTCAGGGCCTCCACAAGGTCTCTGGGGATTTGATCCTTGGAGATATGTATGATGATTTCATACCTCATAATGTGATTTACGATGATGCTAAAAGGATTCCACCTCTTGTGCATGAGCTGCTAAAAATGGATTAGGATATTACGAAGAAAGACCCTCACCTAAATAAGGATATACATCCTAAATCATGGATGAATACTTTCCTATAGCTGGAGGGAGAAGGCCCCACTTACAAACTTCCAACTAGGTTTCCCAAGATGGTAAAGCAGAGTGCTCTCAGTACATTCTGGATGACTTTAGGGAAGGGGAAGTATAAAAAATTAGGTTACAAGACCAAGTCCAATGTTCCCGTGAAGATTTATCTCGTGGGATTTTTATCCATTTGGATATGCATTTACCTTCTACATTTCTATGACTCCAATGGCATCATAAGGTGAGGGTCATTTGTTATAGTGGATAAGCTAGACTGGAAGAAGCATGTGGGGTTGGAAATCCCCATCCTGGAGAAGATTTACTAAAGCCTGCTACATGTCGATGTGTGGAAGCCCCTGTTTAGAATAGTAGGACCATTTCAGGTAATGTGGGGATGGGTTTCATCCCACTATAGAACCCATTTCGTGTTGAGTGGGGTTGAGATTCTCAAGACCAGTGTTTTGACCGCATGTGCCAGGCAGTTTCTGGTATCTCACCCTTATCGTTGAGTCCTAGGGAGACCCTATTGAGGCTACGTCTATTTAAGGATTTCAATTTCTTCTCATATGGGGAAATACCTACTGGAAGATTAATTTATTATGGGAAAGGTAGAAGCGAGCTAGGATCGTATATGGTGTCCTTTAGGGATATTGTTCTTGAGAACCATATCGATGAAGAAGTTATATGTGAGGCCAATGATCTATATAGGTTTACACACCAATTAATGTGCCTATATAAAATTACCATATCTCTCCTAGTGTATGTTATATTATAAGATAATCTTATGGTATCCAAATAGTTATGTATACTTATAGAAATGGAGTTGATTCAAGTGGTAATCAACATGCCTCTAGTGGGTTAGGCTAGTGGGTTAGCTTCCTAGTATGATGAGGCTTGGATTTTATTATATCTATATGAAGTGTTGGTAGAATTTGTCCCTCAAATTAGTACTAGGAAAACAACAAATCATAGAAACTAGAGTAGGAAGGCTTCTGCTCCTACAGAAGATGTCTCCTCTCCCCCGAAGGATGATTCATTCTCTTCAAACGTCGCTGATGATGAGGTCTTGAGTCATTACAAACGGCCTCATACAAGTTTTAGTGTTCCATATTGAATTAAATGTTCTACACCAACTATGATTTCACCTAGATAGTCCAGTTGTAATTACCAAGAAGATACCCAAGTTACATTTTATCATCCTTCATCTACGAAGGAGAGGGTCAGGAAGCCCATAAAATTTAGGGTTGTTGAATACTCTTCAAGGTAGGCTAGGACAACTTCAAAATTTGTGTGACCAGTAACAGTACAAATTTGGAAGGACATGTCCTATTATATTGAAATCATATGGGCGCTACTTATTGTTGGGTTATAAATTCCATGGATAGGAGATGCTCAAGACCTACCCAATCATCTCTTTGAGTACAATCCTTACTGGGTGAGTATTTATATATGGTATTTAGAGATGCTAATTTATGAAACTTTTAACTAAATCCATTCTATGAAATTGGTGGAGGACATAAAGTGATGGGGCATTGTTGAAGGGATCAATCACTGGTGTTCTGAGGTATCGATTTATTATACCAATCTCAAGGATGTAATTCCTCATTTTATCATATCCTCATATGTTCTTCATTTATTATATCTATAAAAATATTTTTTTAGGGTATGTGCATTTTTATTTTTCGTGGGATAGGGGGAATCATCTATGGTTCCATCACCAAAATATATACCAATTGCTACCCCTCTCAGGATTGATGAATCATATCCCAAAAAGGGGGAGCTATCTCTGGGAAAGTGGAAAATAGAGGTTGATATGGTGGGGGAAAACATATTTCCCCCTCCAATACCTATTTTTGTGGAGGTTGATTCTATCCCTCCATAAAAAAAGAACACCAGAGGATAAAATCTTTGGCTAAAAACCTCGTCAGTAATGGTAAGTCATCATGGAACCATTAATCTCTACTTTATCCAGAAAAATGTATAAACCTCCTTGTATTGAAGAATTTATTTCCCATTACTCTGTCATGGGAATTACAAATGAACTTAAAAGGAATGAGTAGGGTAATCTAGACTAAGCACAGATCCTAACTAGTGAGTCTAATCCCTCAATTGAAGAAGTGTTGAGGGTTAAAGATACATCATCTTATCATGTCACTATTCATGCCACTGTATAGAGGGAGGATGATTCTTGTAATTTGAAAGGTACATCATAAGGTGTAATGTAAAGGTTTATGAATTTCACCCATATGATATTTCAGGTATATATCATGCACCGATGGACCTTACGATAGTAAATGTTTACCCTACAACTATCTCTGTGAAAGCTGATCATGGTCTCAAGTCATCAGAAGTGGGTGATACACTAGGTCCCAAGACAAATATTATGATCATATCCATTGGTGATATTACCTTGGGGTCTTGGACGTCCATATATTCCATGATAAATCATGGCATGGAATTTGATCAAATGATGGAACATATTAATATTCGGACTACTTTAGTAGAATTTGAGGCACTTAATATGGAATTAAATGAATATGAGTATTTATTTTTTGTGAAGCCAATATTTTTATGCCCGATTATTTGATCATGATGGGTTAGAATTCACAACTCCATCGATAGAAAATGTCATAATGATAGTGAATGAAAAATACATTGAAGTCCATCATAGTCCCACTATCTAGGGGGGATCTCAGGTTGACCTTGAAATTGGGAGTCTTCACACGCCTCATTTCATGAACCTTGATCATACCCAGGAGGGTGTCCCTCATCAAGAGGTTCCTGTTCAAACTACTAAATTTGGGAATGATAGGGAGAAATCATCCCATTATGTTGTCCCATTACTGGGTGAGTTTCACCGACTACTTTAATCATCCCCTATTTCTTATGTCTCTTATCCTTTGGAGGCTAGCAATGAGTCTTTGTCACTATATAACACCATCACCTTATGTGGTTGGGTTTTAGAGAAAATACTCTATGCCAATGCAGTGAGTATTAGAATAAGAAGTCATTATTGACCAAGAGGGAGTGTGGTTGGGTGATTTAATAAGTGTACTAATCCCAGAGTACATTTCTCCTTTTGATAGTGGATTTTAGTCAGATTTGAAGATGTAGAATGATCTTCTCATCACACGTTGTTGGGATTGGCATGATATATAGAAAATAATATATGAGATGCCTCTTGAACACCTACCTTAATGAATCCTTTTAATTTCACTACTATTCAGTATGCTAGGATATGAAGGATTTGATTACCACATGATCCATGATACAGTGAATGAAATAATTCACATAAAGGGATGAGAGAAAGATATTCAATATGACCTAAAAAATGCGAAGATGCTCATAAATATTGACAATTTCAAGGTTGCATTACCCTAGTATGATTCCAACCATACCAATAAGATAGAAGAATATAAAAAACATATTAAAGGGAAAACCATTCAATTGTCCCTCTATCAGCAAGAATTGTATGTCGCTCAGGGGGAGCTAGTACAACTCCACCATTCATTAGGATTCCTAACCAAAGGTCTAGCTGCTATTGTGGTTGTAATAGAATAACTTCACTAGGAAAATGAGACTAAGTGTATTTAGTTGGCTAGGCTTCATAAAGAAGCTGATGGATATTTGGAGGCCATTAAATATGTGAAGAGTTATTTTGATAGTCTCTTATAAATTGTGATGGTGGTACTCCATCTTTTGGATATTCCCGCGGTTATGTTTTCCTCCAAAAATGAGAATAATTTTTCTTCAAATCATTTATGTGTGCATCCCTATTTCCATTATGTGATCATAATATAAAATTGATGTTGATTTTCAAAGTGTGATATTTCTACACCAGCTAGTCGTAACTACATTGATGGGATGGGTAAATTCTCTAATTGTTTCTTAAACCATGGGGCATAGAGATAATAGATTGTCTAATTCTAGGTTTTTATAGGTAAAGCTATAAACTTTGTGTCTTTTTATCTCATAAAAATAATTTTTTTTCCTAAGATCAATATAAACGATACATAGTGGGTTATATTTGGATTCTTCTTAGACTACCCTTTTTGGGTTTTCATCTAAACATGTTTTTCACCTTATATCTTTCTATTTCTCAATTGTTTCCAAAACAATACGGAGTGTAGGCCTAGTGAGCTTAGAATCGACATTTATCCAGAGTTCCCTTTGTGGGGTTTTAATATATTGAGTACTATGTATCTTTTTGTGGATAGTTTAAAGCAATGAAATTTAGACTAATGAGAGTGGAATTTAAAGTCAAACAAATATGACCATAAGTTTTGGAATGAAGACCCAAACAAGGATGATTGGCCAATAGTGTTTTGTAATTATTCAAATTTATGATGGGGAATTTGAATCCATGATTTTTTAATTTTTTAATTTAAAACATGATGTTTGATAATAGAGGAGGTCTCTCCTAAGGACAAGGTTACCACCAATTGAAAAACCTATTTTGTTGGATGTTTTATGAAAATATAACTGGGGAATGTTACTGTATAGTCGAATAATGGAATAATTTGGTAGATAGGCCATGAAATTTTTGATAAACTTATACAAATCCAACTGGGGAAAGTTACAAGAAAATTTAGGAAAATGAGTTATTAAGAATTTTGTCATTCTGTCATCAATGATTGAAGTTTATAAAGATTTGGATTTCTCAAGACAACTATGGGCGGTTTTTTCAAAGGAATCTATTTTAGAATGAAGGGAATATCTATATTTATGTTTTACATGATTGGGAAACCATTCCTACATGAACATGGCTCATGTGAAGGAGGGTGAATTTTGTTAGATGGTCGATGTTAGGGGGAATCCCCTTTCTGACAAGGGTAAAAGTATCATGCAACTTAATGTCATGTGACCAGGAAATTGACCATGTATTTTAACACGTTACGGTGAAGATGTTGTTGTATAGTTTAATGTCTTATGAATAGGACATTAAGACATGTATTTTTAAATTTATATATCATAGAAATTATCTTATGTTGTATAAATTATTACAAAATGGACATTATACTATGTTGTTTAAAGTCAATAAACAAGGAAATTATGCTATGTAGTTTAAATTTAGACAATAAGAGAATTATGATATTCCATTTAAATTAATAAAGAAAGGATATTATGTTATTCAGTTTAATGTCATATAGAAAGGATATTATAGGGTTCTATAATTTATATTCTTTAGATTCGACCAAAATTTTAATGATTCTCCCATTCTTGGTAATTTGTTAATATATCTTCTACCATATTCAGGTGTGAGAGGAGAATTTTTTTGTAAGCTGTAATCTAGGGATATTTGGATCCAAAAAATTGGTATGGGAAAAAATAACAGTTTATGGGAATAGGGGAGATCTCTCTCGAGGATGAAGTTACCAATGATTAAAAAACACATTTATTGGGTTGTTTTATGAAAATACCATTGGGGAATGTTACTAAATAGTCAATAATGAAATCATTTCCCTGGGAAATACATTTTGGGGTTAATTTTTTCAAATCCAATTGGGGTGTGTTACATCATTGTCAAGAAAATGAGTCCTTAGAAATTATGACATTCTATTACTAAAATCCAATGAAAGTTTGTAAAGATTCATATTTACTAGGGTATAGAGTTTGGTTTGTGGAAGGAAATACCTTAATATGGGAGGATAATTTTATCTCTAAATTAACCAAGAATGGGAAAAAAGTGGTTTCCAATGCATGTATGATCCGACAAAGGTAAATATTGTGCCTGTAGTTTTAGGTCATACACTTAGGATCATAATATTGTAGAAATTATAGATGATATATGGATTATCTTTCCAAGGTTATTCTTGCATACTTCATAAATGAAGGAAGAAGTTTTAAACCATAAACATAGAAATTTTTAGATTAGGATAAAGGATACAAAAAAAATGAGAGGAATTACCATAGACTACTTTGAATCATGGGTCCCAACATAATGTCGTTAAAGTTTATGGGGACATAAGAGACTTCTTTGGAGGGTGAGGTTTCCACTAGACAGAAAACCCATTTATGGGATGTTTTAATAAAATAAAACTGAGGAATATTATAGTATATTAAAATAGTGGAATCCTTTGATTAAAAGACTCATTTTGTGGGATATTTTATGCAAATCCATCTAGGTGTGCAACACATTGTCATGAAAAGGAGTCCTTTGGTAATTGATATTCTACCACAAAAAGTTTAAGAAATATTGTGATTATAGGAAAGTGTTAAAGATTAGGATTATGACATGTGGAATGAATAGGTATCAGCACAAAAGAAGTATTTAGACTAATATTGTCCTTATGATTAGATTCCATTTCAATGATATAACTCATATGTAAAAGGGGGTATCTTTGTTTCCTTGGAGGACTCCTTGATGAGGGGACCTGAAATAAAATCTCTTGCACAGGTCTTTGTTAGTATGCATGATTGGGGAAATTTTTCTTTTACCTGGTGTCTAGGACTATGGCATGAGGCCTAGGAATCACTATGTATCTCATTAGAATGAAAATCAATCCATACGTAGTTTTTGGAGTACCATGCAGTTTAACATCATGTGGTTAGGACATTAGTCATGCAATTTAACATTATGTGGTAAGGACATGGGTGTATTGACATAGAGATAAATGGATTATTTCAGCTGTATTGGGGAATAGGACCCAAGCATCACTACATATCTTGTCGGAGTAAGAATCATTCCATATGTAGTTTTGAAATAATGATTCCCCACACAATTGAGATTTATTTGTGGAGAAATGGGTTTTTAATATGAGTTCATGAATAAGGTTATAAACCAAAACATGATCCTCTCATATATATCTGACTCATACATGGGAGAGTGGGGGAATTTCTCATATTGTGTTGTGGCTTGGTCTAGGATTTAAGATCTGAAAGTTATTACGTATCTCATTGAAATAAGAATAAAACCACACATAGTTCTTATTGAAAATCATGCAATTTATTATCACGTGATGTAGAAACCTAGTTTTAATTTTAAGTTATTACATACAATAACATAGTAACATCAATGTGAATTGATATTACTTACATATACATGGAATGTTTTTATCAAATAACATAATCCCACATGAACTATGCTTGGTGTGAGAAAAAATGAGTGGTAAAATTTTATTCCATGGTACAAACACAACACAAATTAAGAATAAGGGAATTTATATTATATTGTGGATGAGACAAGAGATATCATTCGTGAATCTCTATATATCCCATTAGGATAAAAATCAATCCATACATGTTTTATGAAATCACATGTTGTTTAACATCATTCAATGAGGATGAGGATGAACTGACATGAAAGAATGGAAATATTACATCTAGTCCCATGGATTGAATCTAGGAACCACTGCATATCCCATGGGAATGAGAATTAATACACATGTATTATATTGAAGGTTCCTTTTTTAGGTCTGATCTATATACATAGAGTAGAGGATTTTTTTTGATTGCGACTAGACCCAAGACTAGAGATCTAGGCATCACTACATATCTCGTTGGAATTATAATCAAGACACGAATTGTTTTAAGATTCACTAATTCACTATGCAGGTCTGAAACATGCATAGGGAGAGGGAATTTTTCATATTTTGTTATAGCTGCATCCAAGATTAGAGATCCGGGTGTCACTACATATATCACTAGAATGAAAATTAAGCCATGTATAGTTCTTGAAAATTGTTCCCCACAATAATTATGATTTTATATGGGGAAACGACTTTAAAATATTATAGAATAATGGTCAGACATAAGACATGAGGTCTAGGTATCACTACGCATATCATTGTAATGAGAATCAAGCCATATGTTCTGGAAAAGTTCTCTGTACAGATCTAATTTGTACACATGGAATTGGGGTTATATTTTTTTTGTGGTTGGGCCTGGGATTGCCGATATGGGTGTAACTATATATCCCATTGGAATGATAGTAAATACACATAGAGTTCTTGAACATGTCGTGTTTTTTCTTCATAATGAGATGAGGAAGTTGGTCATGCAATTTATCATCTTAAGGCGAGGATGTGAAAATGTTGGGGCTTATACCTGTAAAGAGGACCAAATTCCATTATGTAGTAGAGATGATGTGAGTGGGGATTATTCATGGGATATTCCCATATTGTATTCCTCATTTCTAACTAATAGGTAATCTCGGCCCCCTGAGGGGTTAGAGGGGTGTGATTGGGACTTACACCTAAGATGGAGGCCCATGTTTAAGGGACCAGGAGGGGTACCTCAACTCATAGTTCTTTGAGGGTTTCTTAACACCAAATGAGGGGGTCATTAACCATGAAGTTTAGCATCATTTGGTGATGATTAATTTTACACTATGTTTTAATTCATACGACTATAACCTTATGTCGTACAGTTTATTTTCATATGATAAGGATGATGATTCCATACAGTTTAACATCATCTGAAATGGATGTTATGTCATGCCTTTTATGGTCATGTGACAGATACCCACTACACAATTTATCATATTACAGCTGGGAAATTATGTGATTCCTTTTATGGTGATGCAACAAAGACCCACTATACAGTTTAACATCCTACAGCGGGGATGTTATTTCATGCCTTTTAAGGTCATGTGACAAATACCCACTATAAAGATTAACATCTTGAAGCTGGGACATTATTTCATTTCATTTAAGTTCATATGATAAATAACAACTATTTAGTTGCAGTTGGGATGTTATCTCATGAATTTTAAGGTCACACGACAAATGCCCACTACACGGTTTAGCTTCTTGTAGATGGGATGTTATGTCATGCATTTTATAGTCGTGTGAAAAAAGACCCAATAAGCAGTTTAATGTCCTACAACTGAGATGTCATGTCATTACTTTTAATTTCACATTAGAAATGCTAACTACATAGTTTAACATCTTTTAGTTTGGATATAATTCATGTTATTACACAAAATATTTCTTCAGGAACATTGCATTGTTCAGGGTCATAATGAGCCATCCATGTAATGAGATCAAGGAATAAGATCTGTTAGAGTGGACCTTTACTACGGGAAGCCCCCCCACATTATTTCAAGTTTTGGAAGTTTATTTCCTATTATCTTTGGAGATTTATGGACCATTACTAATTCTCCTTAGATGAATGAGAGGAGGAATACATTCTTGTTAAAGGCTCTCTCTATCTGATTTTGATAAACCTCTAAGTGATGCAATGTGTTCAATATTTTTTTTCATCTAGTCACTCAAATTCATACAACTATTTCCATGATTTCTCATCTATGGATATTTAATCACATATGGAAAGAAAAAATGATGGAAACTGGTCCTCAATGGGCAGGGAATCCTTTATTTCATATATTATTGAATATGGGGTCACTCAAGTGGCAGTACAGGTTATAGTCTGATAAGCCCATAAATCATGAAAGACCTTGTCAGTCTAATACTTTTTATCTTTTTCCACCATTTTATGTAGTATTTTTAACATAGTCTTGTTGAATTCCTCTATCCTTCCATTAGTCACTGCATAATAGTGGTTTGAATTGTCGGATATGGTATGGTACTCCTAATATAGCTTTTCCACCACAACAGAACAAAAATTGTTGCCTTTGTCCATCAGTAATGTATGAGGGACACCAAATCTAGTAATGATGTTAGATTTGATGAAACTAACAATATTTTTTCCCCAAATTCATTGAGGGGTATTGCCTCATCCCATTTGGAGAATAAATCAGTATCAGTTAGGATGTATTTGACCTACTTTCCTAAAGCCGGAGGGTATGGCCCCACAACATCAATTACCCATATAGATAATGTCTAGGAGTATTTTTATATATGTATAAACATAGAAGGTTTGTGGAAGAATTTGGAATATATTTGATAGGAATTACATTTTGCGGTGAATTCTGTGAAATCCTATATCACAGTGGGCCAATATTATCAAAGACTTTAAATTTGATTGGCAAGATTCATCCCATACTGGTAGGTGTCATATGATATAGACTGATCTTTTTTCATAATAACCTCGTTCTACTCTCCATCTATACATATTATAAGGACTCCATCAATGCCTCATTTGTAGAGGACTTTCTGGTGATTTTGGACATCATAAAGGGTGAAAATAACTGATCTCCCTCAGATTTATCCTTCCCATATCTATCTAATGGGAGTAATATATCTTGAATTTATTCCATTATAGGAACCATCCATTCCATGGTAGGACCATATGATATAGGGATAGGTATAACTTCATTGATCTCTTTTCTTATTACTTGATCAAATGGTGAAACCATTCGATGATAAGCAATGTTGATGATTGTTTCATCCTGGTTTGGATCCACCAGAGCTGTAGTTGAATTTTTCAATGAATCGGCCTAGGTGTTCTATGATCATGGGATGTTGGTCAGCATTGTCTGTGAAGGTATCTATTCCATTAAACCTCATACATAACCAATTATCGGGACCAACTCTTCCTTTTTGATGACATAATCCTCATTAATCTGTTTGATGACCAACTCTAAGTCACCTTTCACCTCCAGATGGTCCACTAGTATTTAGAGTTCCAATTCCAAACCAACAATTATATCATTATATTTCATCTTATTATTGTTAGAACATTCTAATAGTAGTAAAAATTAATGTAACACTTCTTTCTCTAGAGAGATATTCATAATCCCTAACCCAACCTTGTTTAGCATAGGGCCTTCCATTCATTTCTTCTTTGGTCTCCTATATACACCATAAAAATACATTTACAACTTTTGGGTGCCATATTGAATAGAAAATTTCTCTTCATTTGGATGTTTAGAATTTAATGGTGCTACTTCTATAGATGGTTGTTCTGCAAGGAAATGTGCTAATTCCTAAAAATTCACTTCTTTTTGAGGCAAAAACTATATATTGAACCATTTCGGGATAACTTACCACCATGCTAATAGTCTTGCTAATATAGGGTGACTAAGGATATACATGAGTGGGTTATTGTGAGAGACTAGTTCGACTTTGTGTTGCTATTGGTAGTGCCTCAGTTTCTAGACTACAAATATTAATTCCAGGAATCTCTTCTCAATATCTGAATAACGAGTCTCAACATCGATCATGGTTTTAATAAGATAATAATGGTTTTTTCTTTTTCATTATCATTCATTTAGGAAAATAAGGGGCCTAGTGATTTTTCAAGGATTTCACATATAGAACAAGTGGAATTCACTTAATAGGTTGCATTAATATCATTGGGCTCAACAGGTATTTCTTAAGGGAGTTAAATTATTCCTGAAAGTCACCAGTCCATTGATATGTGAACCCCTTATTTATAAGTCTAGTGAAGGGAATACACTTTTCCATAAGTTTAGATATAAAAAACTTAATATAGGCCATGTTTCCTTGAAGCCTTATCAACTCTTTAAGGTTTCTAGGAAGTGACACACTAAGGATAGCTTCTTTCTTAGGTTTAACTTTGATTTCATGATGTCATACAACAAATCTGAGAAAAATCATTTGAGGATACTCTAAAATCACATTTTAAGTGGTTTTTCTTCAGGATATGTTGTCAAAGATAGTTGAAGATGGTCTCAAGTTTATCCAAGTTTTTAGAGAACATTTCGGACATAACTACTAGATCATCAATGTATCAATAAAAAGAATTCCCCCAAAACATGTTTGAATACATTATTCATAGCACAGTTGTACATGGAACCGACATTCTTTAATCCAAATGGAATTTTCTGATAGAAGAATACTTATTGTGGGGCCATGAAGGTGGTGGATTATTCATCTTATAGGGACATTTGATTTTTTTGTACCCTGAATAACCATCCATGATTGAGAGGTCTTGGTGACTAGATGTTGCATCAATCTAGAGTTATGTGATTGAAATCTTGATGTAATATTTTGGAAATTACCAGTTGAGATCTTGTAAGTCAATGAAAATGTGATTTTCCCATTATTATTATTTACTGGGACAATGTTGGCTATCCATTTAGGATATTTTACCTCACATGTGATGTCTTAGTTGATGGAATTTTCCACATAAGCCTCAATTTTGGAGGTGTGAGTTGGGTGTGTCAGTATGGATAATTTTTTGTATCATTGATAATATTCTAGAAAACCCAAGTGATGGGTGGCCACCTCAAGGTCAAGGCCTTGAATCTATGTGAAACTCTAGTTGAACATGTCTTGGTGTTTTTACATAAAGGAGGTATATATTTACTGTTCTTATAAATTCATGTACGCACTAATAAAATTTGGTCATGGGTATTCTTTTGTACCAAGATTTATCTTCTTGAGTTCATCTAAAATAGGGTAGAATCCTTCCTAAAATGAAATAAGGGTATACATAAAGTATTCCTATTCTTCATATTCCCAATTATTTAATACTTACATTCCTACCTAGGAATTAGGTGATGAATCAAGTCTTTGTAGTTAGGGGAGTAGTTTGAATTCAGACATCCCGAAGATGAGGCCACCATTTTAGGCTCACTTGCCGGTATGAGGCCTTTTGGGAATTCCAATGTGGAAATTTGGAATTGAGAATGATGATCTTTATTTTATTCAATTATCTTGACAAATTTTACAAGCCTATCAGATAGAACCAGGATTTATTTAGGTCAGGAGATGGAATGAAGGCCTTTTCATCTAGTACTTCAGTGTTTATTAGAGAGTTAGGAACTTCTTCCATACCATTAGGCTTAGCTGTCACAATTAACATAACTGAAGTTATTGAATTTTTACTCTAACTGGAAACCACCTATTTGATTTTGTTTATGGGTATCATGTACGTTGAAATAAGATATTTGGAAGTCTTAGCTGGATTTTTCTCTAAACCATTTGGGGCATTGATCTGAGGGACATTGGCAGCCACTGATTGTTCCCCTTCCTTAAGGTAGAATAAGGCATCAATGTAGTGTGACTCAAATGATTTTATTGGGACCATGTCACCATAAAATTTACTGATTTTTCCATTATTACAATTTTTATGCATTGGTGGTATGATGAGGGGATTATAATATGCTTATGTAGCCAAGGTTTTCCCAATGGGACATTCAAGGTTGTATCTGATCAAACAACCATTAATTCTGAGTTAAACACGAGATCCATGAATTGAGTCCTTAGCTGAATTTCTTCAAGAGAATCTTTTTCATTCTTTTCATAAACCTATAATATTATAGAAGAGGGGGACATGTGAGAATCATTGAAACCCAGTTGAAAAAGGGTTCAAATTAGAATGAGGTTGACTCCTGATACGTTGTCAATGAAGGCTTGTTGGATATTAATGTCATTTAACCTTCCAGATATATACCAGGTGCTGACATTCCCCTATATGTTAGAATCTACATCCTGGTAAATAAAAGAGATGATTTTGTGGAATTCTGTAGGATCATTCTTTTCATGATATACTTCATCAATGGAAACCACAACTTCACACTTCTAGGGGATCGAAAAGTCTTGAAAAAGTGCTTCTTAGATAAATATTGATAGACTCAGTGAAACAAGGATTGACAACTTGGATGAGACCAAGGATAATTTCTTTAAAAAAGCATATTTATTATCCAAAGGTTTGCACTTCCCATTATGTGGGTGTTCCTTTTGAAGGTGATTTGGGAGCTGATGTTCATTATATAGATGGATCAGCCCTTGGAATAGGAGTTGAAGGTTCTTCCTCTCTTGGTGAGTTAGGTTGTCTAGGTTTTCCTATAGGATGGGGATTATTAGGTGATGAAATAACTTCTAATTGTTCTTCCATGATGATTGTGTTAGGGAAGAAACCATTATTCATGGGGGAATTTCCTTTCTCTTTCTAGGCTCATTAGAGAGATCTCTCATGAGTTTTGGTCAAGTAAGATGTTCGAATAGGGGCATGGTTAAAGTAGTTACTCCTAGAAAAACCACATTCTCCAATGTACCATTGAATCTAATAACCTCTTCCCCTAGTTCCCAAATCATGTTTAGTGAATTCGGGATCATAATCATGCTCATCATCTATGAAGGGATCTGTTAAGTAAATAACATTATTGGAACAAAAGATCAACTCCTCATATGATGAATATTCAATCTAGTGGGTGGGTACCTATACTATTTGAAGGGGTAGTGATCATGATTTAGAGATTTTTGGCATGAAGTATTCTAGTATTAATGCTATATTTGACTTCGATAAAGGATCATCTTCCAACGTTTACTTCTTACCCTTCCAGGCATGTCTCTTTTTGGAGGACTAGCATTCTGAGGATTGAGTTGTTGATGAAAGAGGATGTGTTTTAGTGGAATTGTGTGGAGGAATAATTGGCTATTTAAACTATGTTAGTAGAATAGAATGAGTCCAGTTGATCATTTTCATACCATCCAGTCACTAAACATATGCACACTCTTGATCTTAACTTATTTCAATTCATTTTACTCCTCTAGATTTGTGGTAGAAACATATGCAACCTAAGAAGGAAAATTTTTAATCTTCACTTGGATAGAGTTCTCTATATTTTAAAGGGGTTATTTGAAATAAATTAACCCTAAATGTTATTAAATGGTACTTGATGTAAAGGGACATAATTTGGGAGATCTTTGTCACCTTATTTTTTTGGATTCTTTGGATATAGAAAATTGTCCTAGTTGTTTTCCAGTGAAGAGATTAACCAGCCAATGAATTGCTCATTTTGAAAATAATAGACCTTATTTTTAATCTCCTAACACTATTTTCACCATTTTTCTCTTTGATCATCTTAACAAGATGAGCATTGTTTCTGACACTCTAGAGGTGGATCCACATGATATGGTGTGGCCTTTGAAGAAGGAGTGGGTACACGGGCTAGATTAAGTGTAAATGTAGTGGCCTATCATTTCCTTTCTCTATTTCCTTGAGTCGATAGAATTACATGACCCTTAGATTTGGTCTCTACTATTGAGTCTTCCACCATTATAGAAATTTTGGAATGGTCACAAAACCCATATATGTATTTCATAGGGATAAGCAGTGTGTGATACTCATCGTGATGATTCAATATATACATTGGAAAAAACTCATCTTGAGGTAGTGGTAGGTTCAATAATTATGTCAATAATTTATAAATATCAATGAAATTAGAGAATCTTTCATTCTTCTACTATGTAAATTTTGAAAGGTCGATGACTGATGTATTTTGTAAAATTGAGATGAACTAGAAGAGAAACATATAATAAAGGTCTTCCCAACCCATGATTGACTGTGCATACAAACATGTGTACTATACAAAGGATGGAACATGTAGCGACTGCATGAATAACCTCATTTTTGTCATCCCCTATTGTTCATGGGTCCCCATCATAGGATCACAATAAAATATGAAATACATCAAAGGATTAGTAAGGCCACTTGATCCATTGAAAATGGAAAATTTTGGATTCCCAAATTTCAGTGGGGGAAGACTCAAGTCTAGCAATTCGGGGAAAGGCTTCTTTTCTGGTTGTATCGATGCACGCCATTCATCTATGAATTCAAATAGAGCTTTTAGAGACTAAATAGTGTTCATAATAATTCAAGGAATGTTTGGATGAGATGAATCTTGAACAGGTGTATATGATAGATCTTGAATAGGTGAAACAGTTGGTATGGTCATTGGTGGAGGCAATGCTAGTAACTATTGTGGGTAACCTCTATGCGTACGCCTATAAGGATGGACAAAACCCTATCCTAGTTGTGAAACCAATAGAGGGAATTCCCGATCTAATACTGCAGGATCCATGTATATTGGTGGTTGGTATCCCACATTGATAGTATATTATAGATCAACTTTAGTTGCTATGGAAAGCCCTCTTTGTTGAGGTGTTCCATTTGGAAGTGCGAGTTGAGGATCTTCTTGTAAAACATATCCAACATGAAGGATTAATTGAAGTAATTATTTATTGAATCATATCAATTTTTTTATTTATTATTCTTGATGAATAAATATTTCTTTAATTAAAAGGTTCTTAACCTCTCTAGGAGGTTGGTGGGACATTATTTTACCCTTAACATTTTCTCTATTTGATGCCTTTAGAAGGACTAATGATGGATTGTTTGAGGGAATTCATATATTTATGTAAAGTATCTGGTTTCAGGTTAGAATAACTCCTTCATTTATTTTAATGTGGACCACATTATGAACCAAAAATTCCTTTTTTGAGTCTTTTTAATGGGCCTTATGTTCTATAGAATCTATATGGGAGGCATTGATTACATTCAATAATAGAAAATTCATTGCAGTCATTGTACCCATTTCTTTGTGAGATTGTCTTCTTCCATGACCTCCATGAGGCTTTCTTATCTAATTTGTTGATTATCTAGGAACCATTTTCTGAATATTAATCCAAAGGTAATCTCTAAATATTTCATTCATTCATGTCCCTAGTGATGGTATCAGATCATGGAATGGTACAAACTGGGAGGATCCATTCTCCAGAATCTTCCCTAATTGGGAGAAGAATGATTTACACTGAAGAGGGGATTATTGATGTGATAAAAAACCCATCCTTGAAGGATGGGGTTTTTTCCATTCTACATTCATAAAACTTTGCGCTTGGTTTTATGACCTCAAAGTACGGGTTAAAAAATACCTCATCTCTATAGACTGAGGTTTCTCCTGAACTTCCATGGATTCCACCGTCAGAAATTCCCTTATGATTCTATCGAGTTTTGTTAAAATGTGGTCTAGGTGAATCATTTGAAATGAATAAATCATCCTCTCCCAAAGACCATTTGTCTATTTATTACATCTCCATTATCTAATAACAAATTTCTCCTAAATGAGAGGATTTCTCAATATTATCATTTTCCTGATGAAAAAGTCTCTCAATATCCTTCTCTCCTCTGGCCTGATATCAGTGAGAGTCTCCCATGGTTTTTTTGTTGAGAATGTATTTGGTTATGAACAGATTCTATTTTATTAAGTCAGAATGAATCTATTACATTGAATGCTACCACTTTCAAAAGGATTTTCTGGTTAGGGAGAGTGGTGAAATGTATCAATCAATGTGCACCCCATCCCTTGATATTAACACTACAAGGGGTATTTGAGATCATCTATCACAATATCATTAATGCGCTGAGGCAATTACATTATAGGGCGGCTTACTATTTCTAGATCTTTGGATTTTATGAATCTAGGAGAGTTGATAATTCTATTTGGAATTTACCACATATATTACCTTGAATTGACTTAGATACTCATCATAGGGTAATACTTTTTATCACAAGTGATGAAGACTTTTACAGATATTGAGGCGGATATCATGCACACAGTATTTCAATACACATCTGGAATCTTGTATTGAGGGGTGGATAAAGGCTATAACATGAATGATATTTCATCTTTAGCCAGCTATTTCATCATGTCTATCAGATCTTTTTTCTCTTTCTCCATATTTTCCTCCACATAGTCTAACAAAATTGGATGTTTTCTTACCACTTTATCGTAAGTGATGAGATTGATGGGGAATTACTCTATTATGATAGAAGATAGGTGACCCAAGTGTGGTTTAGAGAATGATTTTCACCTTGGGTTATATTCCAATTGACAAAGGATTTTACCTCACAACGACAAGGCATCAGACATGACTATCCTTATTTTCACTTGTTCCTTACGATAGGAGGGATTTCTCATCACTATATTCCTAATAGGATAATTATCTTGAAAAAATGAAATACTACAATGGAGAGAACTTTGGTAGTGAAAACTATCTTGGGAAGGACCACCATGGTGGATTACTTTATGATGAATACCATCTTGTTCATCGATCCTCTGGACATATAGAGGGTTTTATTGGCTCTCATCGGGATATGGGTTCTCACGATTGATCATATTATGGTCATGAAGAAATAATTCATGGTTAAGCATCTAGAGGGTACCTTCAGAATTATTACTAATTCTCTAACAATTCGGTAATGAGAGAGTAGGATCTTAAGTTTCCACAGATAAAAATTTGTGGGCTTTAAGAACTAAAGTGTTAAGTAGGACATGATCATAGATCGAATCTCTATTTTTCAATTGTGTTTGATAAGGATTTTTCTTGGATGACTTCTTACAAGTGACTCGGGATGCTTTTCTGGGGGAAGTGGTCTTCATGGGAAGATGTATGTTCTTAACATGGAGTGCCCATTATAATAGGATGATGATTTTCAGTTTGAATGGGTGTATGTGCCTGATCCATTTTTCCATATAATACAGGGGAGTTTTTACCATGACCCTATTGGATGGGAGCAGAGTTCTGGGTCTACTATGAGGTAATATTATGATGAGACAAAATGTTTGTGGGGATAGAATTGTGTTTCCATCCCTCAAGAACTACTATCATCACCATTATGATGTTCTGACAATTATGTAGGATGTGTAATGGGATTTGTGTCTTCCCATTCACTATTTCTATGATATTCTTGGTGAATTCAGTGGTTTAAATTGGGATATATTTCCATTCCATATCTAGAGTAGGTTTATGTGCCTAATCATGTCCTCCCTTTCCTACAAGTAGATACTAAAAGTACTCTCATGTGGCGAAAAAGAGTTGGGGATACCTCCCATTTTTCACTAAGACATTTCGACTGAATTCTCCAGATGATGCCAGATGAAACTGCTAACAGGCTTAACGAATGAAGGTCGGTGTGTGTGCATGCTCTTGGATTTTCACAAAACATAGTTGTCAAGATGATTTGAGTGTTTCCAGATGTGGCTGATGACAGACTTGTGGGTATAGCATGTGTATATTCCTACATGTGTTGTGGTTCTAGATATGAATGATGGGATTCCTTGGATGCAACATCATGATGTTGCTAACAGGATCAATTGACGTGGGTGTGTGTATTTTCTTTCTTATAGTTTGCCCCCAAATAGGGTTGGTGGGATTCTTCGGAGGGGGAAGAGGTTTGACCATGATTCTTAATGGCCAACCACTTCCCTCGATGGGCCATCTTTCATGCCCAAGTCTAAATGACTTGGGATAGATGGATAAGGAAAAAACCATCACCATGTTGAGGGCTCACTACCCCTCAGCGTTGTCAATATTAGATATTGGTATGATCCCTTGAGAAGGACCCATTTGTCTTCTAGATGAGGTTGTATGAAGCCTATTGATCCAACTCCCTAAGGTATGGGAGTTAATGGTTGATACGTTCCATGGATAAACTCCTAAAATGGTGGAAGACGATGGTTGGTTTTGTCTATATCAGGACCAATGGTAGTCATGGACTGTCCAATCTTTGGGAATTCACGATATAGAGGGCCTATCAGACGACCTCTAGGGTCGGGATTGTACTATTCTGAAAGAACTTCAAGACTAATGATTTTGATACCAGTATTAAAGACGTAGATTTGGTGATAATTTCCTTAGTGAACAATAGACCTGGTATGCGTTCGCAGAAGCTAGAAGAACACCATTAGATTAAAGCGAGTTTTGCAAGTAAGTGTCTGGGTAAATGAAAAACACAAACAAGAAAACCCCAAGGAAGCATCATATAATTTGAATGAAAACATGCATAATTTAATGTCTTGTTTTTTCCTATTTCTTCTATAAGAGAAAATGTGGTCTAACATATAGGTGATACTATCATGCTGGATAAGGATTCACATCAAATTATCCATTTTTGTTTCTAACAGAAATATTTCTTCGATTAGGAATGGAATGGTATGACATAGAATGGGTAGTAAATACTTTTTATCTTATATAGTATGTCCTGAATTTATGTCATTCACACCAAGTTCAATATCTTTTTTGATGGAAAATGTATTAGACCAATGATCGATTATATGGGGTTGAGTTGTGTGTAATCATTCACATTGAGTTCACTATCTAAAAATGGTCTCCAATGGGGTTGTTCATGGAACCAAAAACACCCAATTGTTCTATATCTATGAGGTAACTTCTTTCCAAAGATAGTTGATCATTTGTAAGTTTATCCAACGATTCCTAAGAACTCGCATTTATTGAGAGAATGTGATTTTGGGCTCATCACATCATTTTGGGGGAAAATTTTACCTACTTCAGGGCTCCCTTAGAAATTTAAGATATGGTCGTGAGTATTTCATTAATTCCCAAGTATGATGTGGGTCATCCTATATTTAATAATCAATTATTATCATGTATGAACTTTAGAATCACTTGTATGTATTCTAGGTTATTCATCAATGGATACATCTATATTTATCCAAGGTTCTCCATCAATGGTACCCTCTCATGTATATATTAGATATTATTTTTTTGTTACTATGATGATGCTGGTTTTATAGCCACACAATGGGGTTCTCTATAGTTTTAATTTATCCAGGGAGATGATAATTTTTTCGATGTTGGGATTAGACACATGAATATGTTTCCTACATATACTTGTGAATGGAATCATAACCCACATAGTTCAGTGAAGCTTAATGGGAAACATCATACCTTTTAAGGTCATGTGATAAGGACCTAACCGTATAGTTTATCATCATGTGGAAAGGATGTATAGGAAGAATATTCCCAGTCAAATTTTGGTGTGGGACTTATGTTGGGGCAGCCCATGGGACCTAGAAGGGATGTGAATTTACAAGTAGATTTTGTCGCTATTGGGAATTTGGACTAGAGAGAATAGGGTTGATTTAGGTTAATTAGGTTTGAACCTTATGGAGGCTTCCTACATATCCCATTTGGATGGGAATTAAATTCATGTAGTTCAGTCATGAGGACTCATACCTATGGTGGCCCTATAAAGGTTTTTCTCATAGAAGAGTATGACCCTTTGAGAGGATTAAGTTGGGGCTTACTCTTAAATATGACTCCCTAGTGAATGGGATTATGATTAGGGATTACTCTTGAGAAGGATGACCATGTCAATGAAAGTTTAGGGATTATACGAAGCAGGAGGCCCAAATATGGTTGGGGTTTATACATATAATGATGCCCAAGATAGTATGACTAGGGTTTATTCCTAAAAAGGATGTCCTTATAAGATATTTCATGGCATAATCCTAAATAGGATGACCATAAAATAAATAAATGATACTTACTCCTAAAAATAAATCCTAGTGGATTGGGGATCATTCAAATTTCATGACCCCCATATACCTCTAAGCCTACATGAGTAATTCTCAGTGTGAGAAACAAGAGTAAATAAAATGTCTAGAAAACCACATGATTTTCATTTCCATGAAGTTAGATATATATCCTTCAGGTCCCACACCTATGTGGGAACTCTTAATGAAGGTAGAAAGAAGATTCAAAGGATGATACCCTATTAAAACATGCATCTAACTATGTGGATTCCAAAATCATGGCTATCCTTTATGTCCACATGAGTCAGGATGATTCATGATTGAATGTGATTGAAAATGGAGAGCAGAAGATATGGAAGGACATGATTCTTATCCTATTATTGTGGAAGAGGTCGAGGGTATGAGAGGGAGAAGAGAGGGCTTCAGTGCCCATCCCCTCTTTGACACGATGTCTAGAAGGCAGAGAGTAGTAGGAGTGAAACCTCCCACAAGAAAGGCTAGGGGATTACTATAGGAGGGCTTCCCTAAAATTAATTCCATATAAATGGAGGAGGAAAAAATAACATGTTTAATATATGATAAATAATATTTCTTACACTCCCTTACAGAAACTAGATGTTCCAGGTCTTAGAGGTGATAAGTGTAAGGTGTGGTTCTGATCCTAGGATCTGACATTGGGAAATCCCTAACACCCTTACCAGGGTTGGGGTCCTTGTGGCCAAAGGAGTTAAAAACCACATGCACCCCGATGACCCTAAATATCTATTTGTATGAGTGTGATAATCCTTTGATTGAAGGAATAAATATTCAAATGATATACATGTTGGTGTGCCACATTTCATGGTATTTCATGTCTGGAGGCTTAGGTGGAGGTTTTAACTTGTTCCCTCTCAGAAAACGGATCCATTAGAGGAGAGTCCCTACCATGGGTGGCTCAGAAGAGGGTCATACCATATTCTCGCATAAGATAGAGTCTATGGAGAGCCTAGGGAGGCTTTCCAAAGTAGGCCTGGGTGTGCCAAGGGAGGCTCGTGAAGGTATCTTGGGTAAGGTGATGGTACCTTGAGAGATGGACCACCTGGGAAATTACACTTGGGAAAGACCTTTCTCAAGAAGTAAAGTGTCTCCACAAGTGTTCTCAAAAGTGTCTCACACAAATCCATGGTTGAGGAAGGGGATCTCTCTCTAGTGTTCGTCAACCACGGGGAGTGAGTGTCTCATGAAGGTGTTGTTTATTTTAAACCTTGGGAGGAACTTAGTTTCAATGTACCATACTAATTATCTCTTCTTTTGGTTTTGTAGGAGTACCTAGAAGGATTTTGAGGGCTTGGGTGAAGGACTAAGGGGATTAGAGAATTGTGTAACCTTTTGGAATTTCTCTCCATAGAAATGAAGACCCTAGAGTTCTATTTATAGGAAAATATGGGACCTTGGGTGAATGGGATCTTTCTCTTAAGGGTGTAATGTAAGTATGTTGAATAATATATCACTTAGACTGGTCACATAGGTTGATGTGTAGGTACCCTGAGTATCGACACTACTTTGGGGTACCTGGGTGAATGGACTTTGGGGGTGTTTGCGATCCTTGTCCATGTATATTTTTCATTTTAACCTCTTCCTAAGCTATTTCACTTTGTTTCCTTTTCATCCATGTAAAAAAATGGATTTTCATCAATGGTTTTATTCATTTTTTTTGTTTTTTAGGGGTTTTTAGGGGTTTTATGTTTTTAATGTTTTCTTAATGGTTTTCAGGGTTTTAGTGTTTTTTAAATTTTTAGGGATTTTTGGTAATTTTTAGGATTTATGTGGTTGTTAGGGTTTCTAGAGATTTTAGGGTTTTTAGGGTTTTTAGGTTTTTAGGATTTTTAGTGTTTTATGGATTTTTGGTGGGGATTTATGTGTTTTTATGTTATTAAGGTTTTTAGGACCTTTCTGGGGTTTTGGGGGTTTTTATGTTTTTGGGGTTTTTTGGGTTTTTTATATTTTTTATTATTTTCAGGTTTTTTATGTACTTTTAAGGGGGGTGGGGGTTGGTGTTTTTAGGGTTTTAGGGTTTTCAAGGTTTAAAAATATTTAGAGTTTGTAGGGAAAGAAAGATGCGATGGTTGGGCTATTTCTCCCCTCCCCCCCCAATTTATTTGAATAAAAGACGCAGTAGACAAGGGACGGGAGGGGTCAAACAACCCGCACCCAAAAACCCTCAACAACCCCAATCCTAGAAAAAGAAACCCAAAATAGTCTAAAAAACCAAAACCAAACAAAAAACACACGAATCCATGGAGAAAACATCACTATAATCTAGTATTAACCTACATCCAGCAGCTCGCAACCAAGCAGCGACCAGCAACCAACACCTTCTCACCACCAGCAGCACAGAACCATCAACACCAAATTCAAACACGTCAGATCCACCACTTCCCAACCAATCAACAACTGTCCTATAGTAGTGCATCCATCCTCAATCACCTCCAATAGGATCCATTGCCAGCAGTATAAATCCACCAGCACCAAACTTGTAAACAATGGCTTCATCAAAACACATCCCATCAGTAAGCAGCATCCCACGCCACCATTTGCAGCAGCCAACATCACTTTCTGCACCTCATAAACAAGCAGTGACAGAACCAACATCTCCAATACATCCCATCCTAGTAGCAAGCATATTCCGCCACCATAGTGTCAAAAAACTAGTAAATCTCTCCACACCTTGTAAACAAACAATAGCACAAAACCAAGCTCTCGTATCGGCACACACCAAATGCCACAATAGCAACAAAAAATCCAAACAAACCAACGCCATCCCAACCAAAACATCCAATCAAAAACCTCTAACCAAGTGCATAGCCCAACTAATAGACCAAATCACCATTGAACTAATCCAAAATTGCAGATAAAGCATGTACCCACTAAGAAGAAGGAATTTGAATCCACGAGCCACCAACACACCAAAAATGAATAAAAATCACAAGATCAACACTATAGAAGGGGAAACATACCAGATCATCGCCGGAGGAGAAATTGAAACCCGAGGTAGCAAACCAGAAGGGAAAAAATCATCAAAGAGACCAGATCCTAGTCCACCACTGCAACCCTCTCTATTTTTGGATCCCTCAATGTCGTTGAACCATTTGTATACGTCCCAGATCTTCAAGCTTGACCTCGATCCATAACTGATGACCAGAAGCGTTTCCAACTGCAAGGAACCCGTCAACCACATCAATTTTAAAAAACCAACCAGAGGTCCCAGCTAACTGTGTGACCTCCCTAGATGATGTACCCTGAGCAATCAAAATCAAATCCTAACCTAGATCCAAGGCCAAAGTCTTGAGCAAAGACACCACCCGGGGAAGTCGAAGACGCTGAAAACAGGAATCCATCACTACCTTGAGACCGAGAAGCACCTTCAGATCAAACCTTTGGAGGAACATGGAAGAATTGCATATCCATGGCCGAATCCCCAATAAGAATCTATGTAAAACCCTAGGAGAAGCATCGAATGAGAGGGAGAGCCGGGGGAGTTCACCGCCATATTCCTTAGGGTTTGTATGAGTTTTATGTGTATTTACGTTTTTGAGGTTTTATTAGGGGTTTTCATGGGTTTTAGGTTTTTTTGATGATTTTAAGGATTCTTAGGGATTCATTGGGAATATTATGGTTTTTAGGGTTTTTAGGGATTTTTATGGTTTTTAGGGATTTATGGTTTTCTAGTTTTTTGGTTTTTTTGGGGTTTTTAGTATTTTTTATTGGTTTTCCATGTTTTAATGTTTTCTATGGGTTTAAAGGTGTTTTAGAGTTTTTTGTGGCTTTTGGATTTTTATGGTATCTTAGGGGTTATATGGAATTTTAAGGGGTTTTTAGTTTTTTTTTTGAATTTTTTGGTTTTTAGGGGTTTTTAGTATTTTTAGGTTATTAATGTTTTCTAAGGTTTTTTCTTTGTTTTTAGGAATTATTTCATTTCTATGGATTTTTAGGGCTCTTTTTGTATTTTCAATGTTTTTTGGGTTTTTAGGGACTTTGAGGGATTTTATGTTTTTTATAGTTTTTATGGTGTTTTATGGTTTTCATCATTTTTGAGATTTGTAGGGGTTTGATGTGATTTAGGGGTTTAATGTTTTCCTAGTGATTTTCAGGATTTTTAGGGTTTTTTAATGTTTTTAAGGATTTTATGTATTTTTTAGGTTTTTTATTGTTTTTAGATTTTTTTTGGGATTTTGATATATTTTTGGGTTATTTAGGGTTTTTATGGGGTTTGTGTCTTAGTGTTTTTTTTATTTTTTTAGTGTTTTATGGATTCTAGTTTTTTCAAAGTTTGTAGGGGTTTAAAGGGTTTTTAAAAATTTTAATGGGGTTTTAGGGTTTTATGGGGTTTTCAGGTTTTTTATGTTTTTAGTGGCTTTGGTTGGTTTTAAAGGTTTTTAGGGATTTTATGATCTTTTAGGGGTTTTTCAAGGTTTTTGGTGTTTTAGGTTTTAGGGTTTCTATGACCTTTTTGATTTTTAAGGTTTTCACGGGATTTTTCGGTTTTTTAGAGTTTCATACAATTTTAGGGATTTTTAGGGCATTTTAGGATTTTTATTTGATTTTAGGGGTTTTAGATATTTTGAGGGTTTTAAAAGTGTTTACGGTTTTTATAGGTTTATTTTTTTTAGAATTTGTAGGTTTGAGGTTTTTTACGTTTTTTTAGTTTTTAAGGTTTTCTTAGTATTTTTCAGTGTTTTTACATTTTTTACGTTTTAGGTATTTTTTTGGACTATTTATGTTTTTTAGGTTTTTAGGTATTTACGGATTTTGAGGGTTATGAGAGTTTTATGTTTTTTTGGGTTTTATGTTTTTTTTTATTTTTTAGGGGTTTGAATATTTTTTGTATTTTTTATGGTTTTTAGGGGTTTAATGGGTTTTTAGATTTTTAGATATTTTGAGGGGTTTATGGGCTTTGGGGGGTTTTACGGTGTTTAGGGGATTTTATTGGGTTTAGGGGTTTTAGGGTATTTTTAGGGTTTTAGGGGTTTAGTGTTTTTAGTGGATTTAAGTATTTTTAGATTCTAAGGTTTTCATAAGGGTTTTTAGTGTTTTTATGTTATTATGGTTTTTAGGTATTTTTAGTATTTTAATTTTTTTGGGGTTTTATGTATTTTAAAGGTTTTTATAGTTTTTTAGGTTTTTTAGGGTTTTTATGTTTTTTGAGTTTTAAGGTTTTCATAGGAGTTTTTAGGGTTTTTAGTGTTTTTTTGTTTTTAGGGATTTTTAGGGATTTTTTATAATTATTATGGATTTTAGGGATTTTATGTATTTTTAGGGTTTTTATGTTATTTATGATTCTATGGTTTTTTGGGTTTTTTTATTTTTTCAGTGTTATTATGGTTTTTTAGTGTTTTTTAACATTTTTATGGTTAATAGGGTTTTTAGATTTTTTAGTGGTTTTTAGGGTTTAAATAGGTTTTTAGGGTTTTTAAGGTTGTAGGGTTTTAATGGTCTTTTATGGATTTCATCATTTTTAGTTTTTTTCTGGTTTTATGTGTTATTGGGTTTTTATGCTTTTTCTAGGGGTTTTTATGGTTCTTATTGTTTCTTAGGTTTTTAGGGATTTTTTAGTAGTTTTATTGTTTTTAGGGAGTTTAGTTATTTTTAGGTCTAAGAGGGTTTTCAATGTTATTTTGGTGTTTTAAGGGTTTTCTGCATTTTTTAGGATTTTTATGGGTTTTAGGGTTTTAAAAGTTATAAGGTTTTCTTAGGGGTTTTCACTATTTTTTGGTTTTTTCCATATTTAGGGATTTTTATGGGGGTTTTATGTTTTGTATATTTTTTAGTGTTTTTATGGATTTTTAGGGGTTTTAGTGTTTTTAGGGTTTTAGGATTTTTTTTGGAATTTTAAGGATATTTTTTTGGTTTTTATGGTTATAAATTCTTTTAGAGTTTTAATTATTTTAGTGCTTTAATTGGTAGTCAGTGTTTTAGTGTGTTTTTATGGGTTTTAGGTGTTTTTATGATTTTTAGGAGTTTCTATAGTTTTTTATTGTTTTTAGGGTTTTTAGAGTTTTTATTGTTTTAGCATTTTTTAGTTTTTTATGATTTTTTTGAGTGTTTTTAGGTTTTTAAGGTTTTCTTAAGAGTTTTTACAGTTTTTCAGGTTGTCTGTTTTTTTATTAATTTTTAGTTATTTTTTATGGTTTTATGGATTTATGGTTTTTTTGGGGGATTTTGAGGTTTTTAGGGATTTTGAGTGTTTTCTATTATTTTTTTGGATATTTAGCATTTTTTTATATTTTTAAGCTTTTAAAGGTTTTTAGGTTTTTAAAGTTTTCATAGGGGTTTGTCAAGGATTTATGTTTCTATGTTTTTATAGATTTTAGGTCCTTTTCCTGTTTTTTAGTTTTTTTAATGGATTTTTAGGGTTTTTATGGTTTTTTAGGTTTTTAGTGGGTTTTTGAGTTTGTTAGGGATATAAAGGTTTCTATTTTTCTTAAAATTTTTAGGGGTTTAAAAGGTTTTTAATGTTTTTAGTGTGTTTTTTGGGGTTTTAGGGGTTTTACAGGTTTTTAGGGTTTTCATGGTTTTTAGGTGTTTTATGTTTTTTATTGGTTTTAGAGGATTTATGGTCTTTTTATGATTTTTTTGGCCTTTAGTGGTTCTTAGGGTTTTATAGATTTATGTGATTTTAGGTTTTTAAGGTTTTCTTATAGGGTTTTAAGGTTTTTAGGGGTTTTCTACATTTCTATGCATTTTTTGGAATTTTTTGGAATTTAATGGTTTTTTAGGGTTTTTAGTGATTTTGAAGGTTTTTATGGTTTTTTACTATTTTTAGGGTTTTTAGGTTTTTAGGCATTTTAGGTTTTTTTAGAATGTAAGGTTTTCTTTGGATTTTTTAGTGCCTTTAGGGGTTTTTATTTTTTTATTATTTTGTTATGTTTTAATGGTCTTTATTTTTTTAGGTATTTTGAGGGTTTTAATGATTTTTTAGGTTTTATGGGTATTAAGGTTTTTAGGGGTTTTTTGGGTTTTTTAGTCCATTTATGGTTTATTTTGATATTTTTAAAAAAGTTATCAGTTTAATGGGTAATTATAGTATTTAATTGTTTTAGGGTTTTTATGGAATTTTAGGGTTTTATGGTTTTTACATGTTTTATGTGTTTTTTGAGTTTTTATGGTCTTTTTTAGATTTTTTATTATTTTATAATTTTTTTAGGTTTTTAGGTTTTTTAGGTTTTTATGGATTTCTTAGGGGTTTTATAGCTTTTAATGGGGGTTTTTATTTTTTTAGTTTTATGATTTTCTTTAGTTTTTGGGTGTTTTAAGAGTTTTTAGGTTTCTATGGTTTGCTGGGGGGGGGGGTTAGAGTTTTTATAATCTTGTACTCTTTTACATAATTTTAGGGAATTTTTGTATTTTTATGGTTTTCAAGGATTTCAAGGATTTTGAGGGGGTTTAGGGTTTTTATAGGTCGTTTTATGTTTTTTTATGGTTTTAATGTTTTTAATGTTTTTAATAATTATAGGAGTTTAAAGTGGTTTTAAAGTTTTTAGTGGTTTAAGGGTTTTTAAGGGGTTTGAGGGGTTTTTTGATTTTTATGGGATTTAATGGTTTTAGGGGGTTTTAGTGTGTTTTTATGGGTTTTAGTGGTGTTAGGGATTTTGATGTTTTTAGGTGTTTTAAGTGAATTTTGTTTTTTTATGATTTTATTAGGGATTTTTATGGTTTTACGTTTTTTTATATTTTTAGGTATTTTAATATCTTTTTTCGAATTTTTATGTTCTTTTAAAATTTTGCGGGGTTTAAGGGGTTTTACAGATTTTTGGGATTTACAGGATTTTTAGTGTTTTTTTGTTTTAAATAGTTTTTTATCATTTTTGGGGGTTTAATAGGGTTTTGGATTTTTTTAGTGGTGTTTTGTGATTTTTATGGGTTTTTAGGGGTTTTATGGTTTTTATGGGTTTTAGTCTGTTTTACGGTTTTTAGGGTTTTTAGTTATTTTTATGGATTTTAGGATTTTATAAGTTTTAAATGTTTTTATGATTTTAAGGTTATATAAGGGATTTTTAGAGTCTTAAGAGATTTTTTTGTATTTTTGGGATTTAAATTTTTTTTTAATTATTTTTATGGTTTTTAGTGTTTTTTTATTTCGTGAGTTTTTGGGGTTTTTGCAATTTTTGGTTGTTTATGGATTTTATGTTTTTTATTTTTTAAGGTTTTAAAATGGTTTTCAATTTTTGAAGGGGTTTTTTCATTTTTATGGAATGTTTTCTATTTTTTAGGATTTTAATGTTTTTTTGGGGTTTTAGAGATTTTTAGGGGTTTTTTGTTTTAGTGTTTTTGGGTTTTTGGGTATTTTTTGAGTTTATAAGGTTTTTAGGTTTTTTATAGTTTTTCACATTAGGAGTGGGTGTGAAATAGTTTTTATAGTTTTTAATGTTTAAGGTTTTAATGGGGTTTTAGTGTTTTTATGTTTTTAGGGTTTTTTTATTTTAAGGGTTTTATGTGTTTTTATATTTTTAAGGATTTCATTGTTTTTATGATTTTTTTATGTTTTTATGGATTTATAGGGATTTTTATGGGTTTTTCAGTTTTTTGGGTTTTTAGGCATATTGAGGGGTTTTAGGGTTGGATTAGTGTGTGTGTGTGTGGAAGTGGGTTAGGGTATTTAGTGTTTTTTTTGGTTTAGGGGTTTTCTAGCGTTTTAGGGGTTTTTATATTTTTAGGGATTTTTAAGGATTTTTATGGGTATTTAGGTTTTTAGAGAATTTGAAAGCTTTTAGGGTTGATTATGTTTTTATGGGTTTTTTGGGGTTTTAGGGTTTTTTAGTTTTTAGTGCTTTACGGGTTTTTGGTGTTTTTAACATTTTTAGTTGTTTAAAGGATTTTAGAAAATTAGGATTTTTTAAATTTTTTATGATTTTTCGGTTTTCAGGGGTTTAAAGGGTATTTTTCTTAATATTTAGGGTTTTGATTATTTTTTACGAGTTTACTATTTTTTAGGTTTTTCTAAGAATTTTTAAGGTATTTAGGGTTGTTTACATTTTAAGGGTTTTTAGAATTTTTTTGATTTATTAGTGTTTTGAGGGATTTTTAGGATATTAAGGATTTTCTAGGGTTTTAAGGATTTTTTTGGTTTTAAGGTTCTTTTGGGTCATTATGTTTTTTAAGGTTTTTATAGTTTTCTTGTGATATTTAGTGGTTTTAGGGTTTTTATGTTTTTAGGGATTTTTATGGATTTTTTATGATTTTTAGGGTTTTAATTTTTTTTTATTTTTGGGGGTTTTAGGGATTTTTAGTTTTCTTAGAGTTTTTATGGTTTTTGAGTTTTTAGGGTTTTTATGGTAGTTAATGGTTTTTATATTTTTAGCATTTATATGGATTTAAAGTGGTTGTAGATTTTTTTTGATACATTTTTTTGGATTTTATGGGGTTTTAGGGTTTTTAAGGTTTTCAGGTGTTTTTTATGGTTTTTAGTGAATTATAGGGGTTTTATCATTTTTAGGTTTTTAGGGGTTTTACTGGTTTTTAGGGTTTTAAATATTATTTAGGTATTTTTAGGGGTTTTAGTATTTTTACATTTTAAGGTATTTTTATGGATTGTTAGAATTTTTATAGGTTTTTAGGGTTCTTTATGTTTTTTAGTGATTTTTTGGGGTTTTGTCATTTTTTATGGGGTTTAAGTGTTTTTGGGTTTTAAAGTTTTTATTTGGGGTTTTCAAGGTTTTTATGGTATTTTAGGTTTTTAGGGATTTTTAGAATTTTTAAGGGTTTTTAGGTTTTTGAGAGAGTTTGAGGGTTTTTATAGTTCTTATTTCTTTAATAGTTTTTATGGTTTTTTGTGGTTTTTAGGGGTTTTAATTTTGTTATATTTATTTCATGTTTTTAGGGGTTAAAGGGTTTTCATATTTTTAGTGATTATTATGGTTTTTTGGGTTTTTATGCATTTTTTGGTCAATAAATATTTTTTGTGGATTTATGGTTTTAAGGGTTTTAAGGTCTTTTAGGGTTATTTTAGGGATTTTAGTATTTTAATATTTTTAAGGGTTTTATGTTTTTTTGGTTTTTAAAGTTTTCTTAGGGGTTTTCAGGGTTTTTATGGGGTTTTATATTTGTAGGATTTTTTTGGGGTTTTTCACGGTTTTTATTATTTTTTGGGTATCTATGGATTTTGAGGGGGTTTATGGGTTTTCAGGGTTTTTATCCATTTTTAGGTTTTTAAGGTATATAATTGTTTTTTACAGTTTTAAGGTTTTCTTATGGTTTTTAGGTTTTTTACTTTCATAGGGATTTTTATGGAATTTTAGGTTTTTTTATGGATTATAGTGTTTCTTGGGGATCTCAAGTGTTTTTTTGGGTTCATTTTTTTGGGCGTTTTAGGGATTAATTGATATTTTTATGGTTTTTATGGTTCTTATAAATTTTTATTGTTTTAATGGGTTTAAATAGTTTTTATAATTTTTAGGAATTTTATGGGTTTTAGGAGTTTTTAAGGTTTTGGGGGGTTTAGGGTTTTTATTGTTTTCAATGTTTTGTTGGTTTTAGGTATTATAAGTGTTTTTAGTTTTTTTATTGTTTCCTTATGGTTATTAATGGGGTTTAGGGATGTTTATGTTTTTTTGAGAATTTTAATAAATTTTGAGGATTTTTATGGTTTTTCGGGTTTTAGGGATTTTGATTGGTTTTATGGATTTTGAGGGGTTTTTAGGGTTTCAAGGTTTTTTATATTTGTTAACGTTTTTTGGGGTTTTTAGGGTTTTTAGGGTTATTAGTTGGTTTTGGATTTTTAGGGGGTTTAATGGTTTTTATTAATTTTTATGGGTTTTAGAGGGTTTTAGGGTATTTTTTATGGTTTTTAGGTTTTTAGCATTTTTAGTATTTTTAGGAGTTTTATGTTTTTTAGGGTTTTAAGGATTTCATAGGGTTTTTAGGTATTTTATCATTTTTAGGTATTATTAATTTTTTAGTATTATTTGTTTTTTTGTTTTTTGGAATTTCTAGGTTTTTTATGGTTTTTATTGTTTTTAGGGTTTTTATAATCTTTATGGTTTTAGGGGTTTTAAGTGTTTCTATATTTTTGAGGTTTTCTTAAGGTTTTTCAGGGTTTTAGGGGGTTTTTTAGTTTTCTTGGGATTTTAGGTATATTTTTTGTGGTTTTATGGTTTTTTGGACCTTTAGGGATTTTGTGGGTTTTATGGTTTTTAAGGTTTTTTGGGTGTTTTGAGTTTTGGGGTTTTTATGTGTTTTAGGGGTTTTAAGTGTTTCTAGGTTTTTAAGGGTTCATAATGATTTTAGATTTTTATGGATTTTTATGTTTTATCGAATTTTATGTATTTTTTAGGTTTTTATGGTTATTAGGGTTTTTAAGGATTTTCTGGGTTTTTATAGGTTTTTAGTGTTTTGGGATTTACAGGGTTTCTACCATTTTTTATGTTTTTAGGGATTTAAGTGTTTTTAGGGTTTTAAGGTTCTCTTAGTGTTTTTCAAGGTTTTTTGTTTTTTACGTTTTAGGGATTTGTAGTGTTTTTTAGGATTTTTATGGGGTTTTAGCGTTTTTTGGGGAAAGGAAGATGCGGGAACTAGGCTACTCATGGTCCCCCCAAAATTTATTAAAGTAAAACAAAGCAGACAAGTGCGGGGTGGAGCCAAATAGCCCACACCCAAAAAGCCCTGGACCCCCCATGACAAAAAAACCCCAAAAGACCCAAAAAACAAAAAAGAGAGTATCAAAAACTACAGGTCAACGTATCCATCCCCATATGGGTCCCCATCAGCACCATAGCCAGAAGAAGCATATGACTCCATTGACTCCCATTAAGATGATTTATATCTCTTCAAAAAGGCTGTGTAATACTCTCTGAGATGTCGTTGCTCCGCATTCAGCTGCATCTTGATAGACTGACCTCCCTTTCTAGAGGCAACCTCCTTCGCTTTGCAAGAGGCTCTCATGGTCACTATTTTTGGTTGAGCCAAATAGTCCTTCCTTGGTTTCCTCTTTCGGGGATCCGAGGAGGCCCCTGCATGTTTGTTTTCATTACCATATGGAATAACCACTTCCAGTAAGGCCCTCTCCTTAAATATAATATTCATATATTGAGCCATCCTTCCACGGTCCTCCTTGAAAAAATCTTGGTCAGGAATGAGAGAGGCTTCCGGATTCAGGGAACAGAGAGAAAGAACAGGTTCCTCAGAAGCCAGGAAAAAAAGGGGCCGCGTTAGACAAGGCCAGCTACAAGTACCCCTCATCCCTTGGAACCTTCTCTTGTATGGCAGTACCCCCCTGCTCGGGGACATCCCCCGTCCCAGGTCCCTCCCCCTGCCCGCACACCATCCCTACCACAAATGTTCCCCCCTGAACATCTGCCTCCTCCAACTTATCCACTGTCCCCTGCTCCTCCACCCTCTCTTACGCAGTCGTATGATGGTCACTACCTGCAGTTCCCTCAAGAACCTCCTCAACTGTATGTAAACCCATTCCAGAAAAACTGCAACCAGCCACACCCTCGAGACCAACCTCCCCCAATGCCACATCGGACACCGCTGGGAAGACCTCTTCTTATTCAGCCAAAAGCCTCTAATCAGCCATTTCCCCATGCACAAAACCTTCCCCCTCTATTTCATCATGTATATAACACCCAATCTCAGCACTAGAAACACTTCGGGACAAGGGAACCTTCACACCATTACCTATGGCCACCTTCTCGTTACCGGCAAGTTGAGCAGAATTGTGCTATAAGCCCTCAACAAACAACAGCCTGCACCCCGCTCTCCTGTGCATTAGATCTCTCACTCCCATCATCAACGAGTAGAGGTCCTTGCACCTCCTCCTCAAGATCCATCCCTTCAAAGTGATTGAAGGTTGGCACAACTTCCTGCCTTTGCTTCGGACTACTATCAGAGGAGACCGACATCCCATCAGCAGCAACCTCCTTGCATTAGGAACTCCCAGGATCCAAGAGCTTCAAGTCACTCATAAAACTCTTGATTATTTTAGTCAACCTAGGTTCCGATAGGCACTGAAAAACCTTTTACCCTCTATCAACTGCAGGTCCATGGCCTCCCGACACAACTGGAAGGCCCTCTCACACAAACATCTGACCCAGAGGTCCAAAATCAATCCCAGATGTAGGTGCCACCCCCTCAGCAGCATTCCTGCCAATCCTGTTTGAAACAGGCGCTGCAACCTCCACCATATCTATTCCCTCCCGAGAATGACCCACTTCACCAGACTCAATCTAAACTTGAGGATCCTTGTGGACAGCCTCCTTCTCCTCGCCCCAATTCTGCTTCTCCCCATCAGTCACCTCCTGATAATGGTTCAAACCACAATAATTCCTTCTCCTACACCTACAATCCTGAACGCTCTGGCCGAGAAGCTGGCAGGAGGAGTAGAAATCAGTCCAAAACTCGAATATCACAGGTTGTTTCCACTGAAACTCATCACCAATAACAATCCAAACAAAGTCAACCAGTACTTTAGATGCATCAATATCTACAAATACCCTTGGGGAAACCGGGTGACAAAGAGCCCTTGTTCTACTATCAACACATAAGAAGATTCCTACCAGATTCCCCCACAAATAAAAAATGGATATTTTTTTAAAGGGATGGGGATGTTCTGGAAATCTAACCCATGTTGCCACCAGCGGTGAATCACAGCTCAAATACAGATAAAACCTCTACCAGGAAAAGAAAAAATGGGCACCGTTGCATCTTCTTGGAGCCGCCGACCAGGCATAAACCATATCCTCTTCCGAAGCAAAGCGAATAAATATCTGACTGCTATCAAGAAGATCTACCGTGGAACGGTCTTAGAGGTACTATTGTTCAGACATAAATCGATCGAAAACATCCACCGGAGGTCTCCAGTTCAAGAAACGAGCAACCAGGGATAGTCTATGCAGGGTAGAGGCCTTGTTTATTTCCACAATTGATAATCGAAGCTGCGGAAATCCTTCATGCAAATCAAAAACCATGGGGAAAATCTCAATCTGCAGAAAAGAAGGAAGAAGGTCAGGGACTAAGAACGGGACAAAGGGACGTTCATCATCAAGAATCAATGGAGGCCCTCCCCGTAGAGGGGGGGGGGGGGGGCGAGTAAGAAGATCAGTCATTGTTTTAGAGGGTTTTTAGTGTTTTTATTGGTTTTTTGAGTTTTTAGTGTTTTTAGGGTTATATGTGTTTTTATAGTTTTTAGGGTGTTTATGGGGAATTTTTGGTTTTTTTTCATTTTTTAGGTTTTTAGGGGTTTCAAATGTATTAGGTTTTAATGATTTACATAGCGGTTTTCAGAGATTTTATGGGGTTTTATGTTTTAGGGTCTTTTTTGAATTTTTATGGGTTTTAAGGGTTTTTATAATTTTGAAGGATTTTATGGTTTTTAGGTTATTTATGGTTTTTATCATTTTTTAGGATTTTATGTGTTTAAAGTAATGTTAGGGATTTAATTTTTTTATAGGATTTTTGAGGGTTTTTTTACATTTTTTTGTGAATTTTTGAATTTTTAAGGATTTTTTATGGTTTTTATATTTATTAATGATTTTTATGGATTTTAGGGGTATGTTGTTTTTGTATTTTAATTGGAATATAAGAAATTTAGGGGCTTTATGGGTTTTACGGTCTTTTTTTGTGTTTTAGGGTTTGTAGAGTTTTTTTGTTAGCTCTTTTATGTGTACTTTGGTTTTCATGTCTTTCATAGGGGTTTCCATGGTTTTTAGGGCATTTTACATTTTTTGGGATTATTAGGGATTTTAAGGATTTTTATAGATTTTAGGTTTTTTAGGGATTTTAAGGGTTTTTAGAGTTTTATGGGTTTTTTGGTATTTTTTGGTTTTTTTGGTTTTAATGGGTTTTAACTATTTAGTGTTTTTTTAAAAAAATTAAGGTTTTAAAGGGTTTTTAATTCTTTTAGATGTTTTTATAGGTTTATATGGATTTTTAGGTTTTAGGGGTTTTTATGTGTTTTATGGGGTTTTAGTGTCTTTTTTGGGTTTTTTGTTTTCATTAGGTTTTTAGGGGGTTAAGTTTTTTTATGATTTAAGGTTTCCTTAAGGTTTTTAGGGTCTTTATAATTTCTATATTTTTAGGGGTTTTCAGATTTTAATGGATTTTAGGGGTTTTTGGTGTTTTAAGTGTCTTTTAGTTTTTTAAGGTTTTATTAGTGTTTTCAGATATTTTAGGGTTTTTTATATTTTTAGTTGTTTTTGATTATTTTAAGGGGGTTTTAGAGTTTTTATGGATTTTTAGGGGTTTTAGGGGTCTTAGGTATTTTATGGGATTTTTGGGTTTCAAGGGGGGGGGGTTAGGGTTTTATGGTTTTTTATAATTTTTTTAACATTTTTTAGGGCTGAAATGATTTTTAGAGTTTTTTTTTGGGTTTTTTGGTTTTAATGTTTTTGGGGGTCTTATGGTTTTTTTAGGGTTTTTAGCGTTTTTTATGTTTTTAAGGATTTTAAGTTATTTACGGTTTTTGATATTTTTTAGGGGATTTAACAGATTTATATTTAATTATTTTTTTTTTGGGATTTTTGGGATTCTTTTTTTGATTGTTATCCATTATTATGTTTTTGAGTCATTTTGAACATTTTTAGAGTTTTATCATTTTTTAGACTTTTTAAACAATTTTATCGGTTTTAAGGGTTAATTTAGTTTTTAGTGGGTTCATTAGTTTTTATGGATTTTTAGGTTTTTTATGTTTTTATGTATTTTTTTAGTTTTAGGGAATTTTAGGGGGTTTAGTGTCTTTTTATGGTTATTAGTGTTTTTTAGGTTATTCAGGTTTTAACTATTTTTATGTTTTTTAGGATTTATTAGGGGTAAGGACGGCGTAGGGCCAGGCTATTCCTGACCCCCCCTCAAAATTTATTAGAAAAAAGACACTATAGTCAAGGGTGGGGTGGGGTCAATCAACCCACACCCAAAAACCCTAGACACCCCCACAAAACCCAAGACTCCCTAAAAAACCCAAACCAATCCTCGACCGACATCCTGCAACACCATTTTCACCATCCAACACCTCCTTTCAAAGTGTATATCTCACCAGCATCACTAAAACACCAAAATAAAAGTCATTATCCTCACCTTCTCCACCTCTCAGCAAAGTGACAACCATCAGCAAGAACCAACATCATTCATCACATCTCATCCAACCAAAAACCAGCACGCACATCGATTCACAACCATGCCATCCACAACATGGATGACCACAATCCAACATAGGAGCCATTGTGGAGAAAAATTTAACAAGACCTTCACTAATAACATGAAACAGATCCAAAAGAGTATAAACATTTATCTTCTTCACAAACTAATGCCACAATGATCTCATCTGCCCATGAAGCCAGTAGCATCCTACGATGCACAGCAGGACAGAATCACCACCATCAACGACATTAGTTCCTCCAAGCCAACCAGCTCCTATCATTTTTTAGCTCATGTTATAGCTAGAAAAACCTATTAAACCATCATTTCCTTAGAGTTCACAACTCAACCTCCAACAACCAAAACCTTCGGACCGAACAGCTTCCAGTATTCCACACCTCACAACACAGCTAACAACGTACCACCAACAACCATATCCAGTACCAAACCACAGCACCCACCACCCTTCGGGCAGGCTATTCCTGATTCTCCAAAATTTATTAGAAAAATTGACACTGCAGAAAAGTGATGGGAGGGGTCAATGAACCCACACCCAAAAACCCTAGGCACCCCAACAGAACCCAAAAGTCCAGAAACGACCCAAAAGACACACAAAACCAGACAAAGCATAAAACCAGAGGCATCTCCAACCGTATCTCCCAGCCAAACAGCAACCAGCATCCCGCAACACCATTTTGTTCAACCATCTCATTCTTTCCAAGAATATTCACCACCAGCATCATATAACCACTGACCTTAATTTAAGTCTTACCTTCATCACCTCGCAATGAAGCAACAACCATCACCAAGCACCAACATCTCTCATCACATCCCAGCCAAACAGTAGCCAACACCCAGCTACTTGACTTCCAACAACCATAACCACCTATCTAGCTAGATTCTATCATTTCACACATAGTAGCACATCTAGGAACACATGGCAACCAGCACCCATTCCTAGAACCCATCCGCATCACACAAAGACTAGACAACATCCAACACCACTCAACTGAACCAATACCCAGTACCCTTGACAAATCACAACCAAACCAACCACAGGATAGGAGGCGATAGTCCATCGTAGAAGCCATATCACAAAAAATCTTAACAATCCCTTCATCAAAATCATGAAATAGATCCACAAGAGAAAAACCAGTAAAACAAACCTTCATCTTTACACAAACTGATGCCAAGACGATCTTGTCTACACCTCCTATAGCCTTTGACTAGATCCAAGAGACCCTATCCCAGCCTAAATAAAAAAGTGTCAAAAACCTCCAAAAATCTAGAAAATCCACAAGATTAAACCATTCCTAGATTACTACCGTAAAAACTCACCTCGCCAAGACATCTCACAGGCCTCCAGATTCGAGGCGTCATCAGAGAATACCATTGTAGCAAACCAGGAGAAGTGAACGCCCATCGAAGAGACCAACACCCATGAAGACGGTGAAACTAGAACCTACTCCGATGATGAGGCCACCAAATCCATTGAACATCACAAATAGGCCCCAAAAATGAAAATCCAGTCCCGATCCGTGGCTGATTTCTAGAAAGGGATCCGACCACCAAGGAGCCATCCGCTTCGCCACAAGCCAGATCGGACCGATTTGAGACCACAGCAGCCCACACAACCTCCAAATCTGATGAATCCCAAGTGTGTCAGCAAAGGAGTGAAGGGCCATCCAAATCTAGAAGCCATAGAAAGGTAATCGATCGGTGAAGACAAAACTGTCGAAGCCAGAAAGCCACCGCCATTTTGAGTCCGAAGAGCGCGACCAGAGAACACCATCGCCGAGAGCTAGGAAGAAGCGAGAAAACAGTGCTGAGGCTCTAAGAAGAAACCAGAAGAAAACTTGGAAGAGGCACCTAATGATAGAGAGAGATCTAAGAGAGTGCACCACCATCAGGCCTCTTCTTTTGGGTTTTAGGGGTTTAAAGGGTTTTTAGAGTTTTTTTTTATTTTTAGGTTTTTATCGGTTTTAGGGAAAGAAATATGTAGGGGTTAAGCTATTCCTGACCCCCCTCAAATTTATTAGAAAAAATACACAACAAACAAGGGAGGAGAGGAGTCAAATGACCCACACCCAAAAAAACCCTGAATAACCCAAACCCAAAAAACCCAAAAAACCAAAAAAGTACACAAAAAGACAAACAAAGCAGGTTTTCAGAACTGTCCCAATCATCACCTCCCATCCAATTAGCCACTAGTATCCAGCAACACCATAACCACAAGCATAAAATTCATCAGTAATCTTCATTACGATATCAATAACACCACAACAGAATTTTTTTATGTTTTGTTAAGAGTTTAAGTGATTTTATAGTATTTTAATGTTATATGGGATTAAAGGGTTTTTATAGTTTTTAGGGGATTATAGGGTATTTATTGTAATGTAGGGTTTTTAATGTTTTTATGGTTTTTAGGGATTTTAGGAATGTTTAGGGTATTTTAGGATTTTTAGAATTTTTATGTTTTTAAGGGGTTTTAAGTTTTTTTGGGTTTTTAAGGTTTTCTTAAGGTTTTTCAGGATATTTAGGGTTTTTTTGTTTCAGAGATTTTTAGGACTTTTATGGTTTTTTGGATTTTTATGGATTTGATGGTTTTTATGGGGTTTTAGGGTGTTTAGGGTGTTTATATTTTTTTAATCACATAGTATTTTTTTTATGAATTTTATGTTTCTTAGAGTTTTTTAACTTTTTTAGGGGTTTAAAGTGTTTTTAGAGTTTTTGGTGGTTATTAGGGAGTTTATGGGTTTTTGAAGGTTTTTAGGTGTTTTATGATTTTGAGGGGTTTTTAAGGTCATTTAGGATTGTTAGAGTTTTTATGGGTTTATGGGTTTTAAGTGTTTTTATCTTCTTATTATTTTCTTATGGGTTTTTAGGGTTTTTATTTTATTATGGTTTTAAGGATTTGTATGGGTCTTTTAATATTTTTATTATTTTTTAGAATTTTTAGGGATTTTGAGGTTTTTAGGGTTTTAGGGTTTTTTTAGTGTCAGAGTTTCGTTTAGGTTTTTAGGGGTTTTAAGTGTTTTTTAAGGTTTTCTAGGTTTTTAATGTTTTTATGTTTTTATAGTTTTTAGGGCCTTTTTTAAATTTTTATGGTTCTTTTAGTTTTAGGGATTTTTAGGGATTTTAGCATTTTTAGGGTTTTTATGGGTTTGGGTATTTTTATTTTATTTCTTATGGTTTTAAGGGTTTTTTTGAGTATATAACATTTTTAGGGGTTTACATGGTTATTTGTGTTTTTTTTGTTTTTGGGTGCTTCTGTTTTTTAGGGTTTTATTATTTCAGGGGTTTTTATGGTTTTCATGATTTTTAGTGATTTTATCGTCTTTTAGAGGATTTTATGATTTTTTTTCATTTTCTAGTTTTTTCATGTTTTTATGTGTTTTTAGGATTTGAAGGTTTTCTTTTAGGTTTTCTGATTTTTTAGGGTTTATTATGTTTTCATGGATTTTAGGTATTTTTATTATTTTTAGAGTTTTAAGTATTTTGAGGGACTTTAGTTTTTTTAGGGGTTTTAGAGTTTTTATGGGTTTTTCTTGGTTTGTAGTTTTTTTGAGTTTTGGGGTTTTTAAGATTTGTTATTGTTTTTTTTTGCTTTTAGGGGTTTAAAGGGTTTTTATAAATTTAGTGGGTTTTTAGAGTTATTATGGGTTTTAGGGTCTTTATTGTTTTTATAGGTTTTTAGGTGACTTAACTGTTCTTAGAATCTTATGGTTTTCTTTGGGGTTTTTAGTGCTTTTTGGAAAAGCAGGTTCGGGGCCAGGCGTGTCCCGACCCCACAAAATTGATTAACAAAAAATTAAGTACAAGGCTTTACAGGGAGGATCTGCACAACTGAGTATGAAAGTCACCCTTCATGTCCGATTCCACAATAGGAGTAAAAATATTGTGCTACAAATGACCACATGGAACATCCATCCTCAATTACTTTCTTGGAGAGCATATCTGCCACCTTGTTCGCTTCCCTGTATGCATGTTTGACCATAATGTTCATTCCCTTAGAAGTCCTCAGACACTCATCCCACTGTGGGAGGATCCTCCATGAGATAGTCCTTATTTTTCTTTTGAGGGCTTCCACCACCAACATCGAGTCATATTCAATCCATAGCTGCTGCCACTTAAAGTGAACTACAAACTGGACAACCTTAATCATGGCCCAAAGCTCTGCTTCATATTCACACCCATTCCCAGTGAAATGATTAAAGAATCAATTAATAAATCCTCTATACGTCCGGAAAATCCCACCACAACCGAAGAGACCAGGCGCACCTAGGGCAGCACCATCCATATTGACTTTTATCCACTCTAGGATTGGTGGAATCCACCGAATGAATTTAAAGTCCATTGGTTTCCTACATCTTCTAGAAACTATGAGAGTTCTCAACACAATAAGATTATTAACATCATTAGCCATCATACCATCTTGGATATGAGACGCCATGCGGACGACTTTGAAGATCGCCACCACACCTTAGTGCTTTTAGGGGTTTTTACGTATTTATTGGTTTTTAGTGATTTTTAGTGTTTTATGGGTTTTTAGAGATTTAGGTATTTGGTGGTTTTTAGGGTTTAATGGTTTTTATGTTTTTTTTTGAGTTTTTTCGTGTTTTAATGTTTTTTTATTATTTATAACATTTTTAGTGGTTTAAAGGGTTTTTATATTTTTAGTGGGGTTCATGATTTTTTTGGTTTTTAAGGGTTTTAATTTTTTTAGAGGGTTTATAGTGTTTTTTGGATTTTAGGGTTTTTAATATTTTCAGGTTTTTAGGAATTTTAATTTTTTTAGATTTCAAGGTATTATTAGTGGTTTTTAGGTTTTAATGTTTTTAGGTATTTTTTATGTTTTTATAATATTTATGGTTTTTAGAGTTTTTAGGGAATTTTAGAGTTCATTAATGTTTTTAGAGGTTTAAATAATTTTTATAGTTTTTATTTGGGGTTTTTGGGTTTTTATGGGTTTCTAAGGGTTTATGGGTGTTTAAGAGTTTTAAGATATTTTTCGTTTTTTTAGGATTTTAGTATTTTTTTGTTTTTATGGGTTTTATGTGTTTTTAGGTTTTTAAGATTTTCTTATAGTTTTTGAAGGTTTTTAAGGGGTTTCACATTTTTAGGGTTTTTTATATACTTTATCGGTTAATTATGATTTCTTAAAGTTTTTAATGATTTGTAGAATTTTTAGGGTTATTAGGGGTTTTAGGGTTTTTTGGTTTTAGGGGGGGGGGGTTAAGTTCTTTAGGGGTTTTATAGGTTTTTTGGATTTTTTTAACATGCATAGGGGTTTGAATGGATTTTAGAGTTTTTTTGTGTTTTTTATGGTTTTTATAGGGATTATTATTTTTTAATGTTTTTAGGTTTTTATGGTTTTAAAGGTTTTCTATGATTTTTTGGGGTTTTAGTGTTTTTAGTATTTTTAGTGATTTTATGTGTTCTTAGGTTTTTATGGTTTTATCAGGGGTGTTTGTGGGATTTTATACATTTTTATGCATTTTGAGGAGTTTTTATATTTTGTATAGGTTTATGGGGATTTTATATTATTAATTGGGGTTTTGAGTTCATAGGGGTTTTAAGGTTTTTTTAGTTTTTAAATTCTTTAGGGTTTAAAGTTTTTTTATAGTTTTCAATGGTTTTTAGGGTTTTTATGTATTTTTAGTGTTTTAAGGTTTTTAGGAGTTTTTATGGTTTTATGGAGATTTAAGGATTTAGATACTTTTATGGTTTTTAGGTTTTTCAGAATTTTTATGTTTTTTAGGATTTTTATGTATTTTTTAGTTTTTAAGGTTTTCTTATGGTTTTTAGAGTTTTTTAAATTTTTTGTGATTTTAAGGGGTTTTAAGGATTTTAATGTGTTTTTAGGGTTTTTAATCATTTTATGGGTTTTTATGATTTTTATGTTTTTAAGGGTTTTTTGTGTTTTAGGGTTTTTAGTTATTATGTTTTTTAATGTTTTTTGAGATTTTTAATGTTTTAGGGGTTTAAATGGGTTTTAGGGGTTTTATGGTTTTAAGGGTTTTAATGGGTTTTAGTTTTTTCTAGGGTATTATGCTTTTTTAGGTTTTTAGGGGTTTTAATAGTTTTTACATTTTTAAGGTTTTCTTAGTTTTTTAGCAATTTTAGGGTCTTTTATAATTTCAACGATTTTTAGGGGTTCTTGTTTCCTTTATGGTTTTTAAGGTTTTTAGGGATTTTGATGGTTTTCATGGTTTATTTGTATTTTATGGGGTTTTATGGGATTTTTTATTTTTACGGTTTTTTTAGTTTTTAGGGGTTTTAACCTTTTAAGATATTTTTAATGTTTTTAGGGGGTTTAAAGGGTTTATTGTGTTTTTAGTCATTTTTTGTGTTTTTATGGGTTTTTAGTGTTTTTACCATTTTTATGTGGTTTTAGGGTTTTAATATCTTTTAGGGTTTTTAACAATTTTTAGTTTTTTAGGGGCTTTATGTTTTCTTAGGTTTTAAGGATTTCTTTTGTTCTTTTAGGGTTTTTTGGCTTATTTACGTTTTTAGGGATTTATAGGTATTTTTTAGGATTTATTTGGGTTTTTATGGTTCTTTGAGAGTTTGGGGGAAATTATGGGATTTTAGAGTTATTAGGGTTTTTGATTTTTTTTAGGTTTTAAAGGGTTTTAGATATTTTTACCATTATTAGCGGTTTATTTGGTTTTAGAGTTTTTAAAATATTTTTAGGGTTTTTATGGTTATTAGGTTTGTAAATGTTTTTAGATTATTTAATTATTTTTAGGGATTTTTAAGGATTTTTGGGGGTTTTGAGTTTTTTTTTGTTTTTATGAGTTTTATGTATTTTTTGGTTTTTAAGGTTCTCTTAGGGTTATTTAGGGTTTTATTGACTTTGCGGTTTTTAGGGATTTTAGTCCTTTTTAGTATTTTTATTGTTTTTAGGGGTTTTATGGATTTTGAGGGGTTTTTTGGTTTTTTGGTTTTTTATGGTTTTTTGGGTTTTTAGGGATTTTTGAGTCTTATGGTTTATATGTTCTCTTATATTTATTTTGACATGTTTGGGGTTAAAAGAGGTTTTAGTGGTTTTTTTTTGTTTTTTATTATTTTGGTGGTTTTATGGTTTTTATTGGTTTTAGGGTCTTTTTAGGGGTTTTTATGATTTTTAGATTTTTTAGGTTTTTTGGGTTTTTATATGTTTTTAAGTTATTAAGTTTTTATTTGGGTTTTTTGGGGTTTTTATGTATTTTATGGGATTTTTAGGGAATCTCTATGATTATTTTTGGTTTTCAAGGTTTTTAGTAATTTTGAGCGTTTTAGGGATTTTTGGGTTTTTTTTTTGTTTTTTGGGTTTTTAGGGTTTTTTCTGAGTTTTTTTAGGGATTTTAATGTCTTAAAGACTATTTAACATTTTTAGGAGTTTAAATGGTTTATTAGTTTTTAGCGATATTTGTTGTTTTTATGGGATTTTAGGGTTTTTATGGTCTTAGGGGGTTTATGTGTTTTATGGGTTTTAGGTATTGTAGATTTTTTATTATTTTTACGTTTTTAAGTGGTTTAACTGTTTTTAGGTTTGTATGGTTTTCTTAGGGTCCTTCATAGTTTTTAAGGTTTTTTAAATTTTTAGTTACTTTGAAGTATTTTTTAGGATTTTATGGATTTTTATGGTTGTAGGGATTTTGAGGGGTTTTAGGATCTCTTAGTGCATGTATGGTTTATAAGGTTTTTTGAGTTTGTTTGGTGGTTTATGGGTATTATGTGTTTTTAGTTTTTTTATGTTTTCTTAGGGTTTTCATATTTTTTAGTTTTTTTTGGAATTTTTTTGTATTTTTGAGATTTTTATGGTTTTGTAGTTTTTTAGGATTTTCAGGGTTTTTAGGAGTTTTAGGGTTGTATTTTTTTGGTGGGTGTAGGGTTCTGAAAATTCTGATAAGCAGAAGAAATACCCCTGAAATCACTTTGCATAAGGAATTAAGAACTTTTATAAGTCTATCAGGGTGAAGGGACTCAAATTGAATGGTATTTCTTTGAAGGAACTTGAAGGAATTCATGTTTTCAAATGTACCGCGTACCATCCCCGGGAAAGGTATGCGAAGAAGATGGATCACAAACCACCATGTATGTGGGACGGTCCGCGAACCGCTGGACCACTAAATGATGGCCAACAAGCAAGGAAAACCACAAACTGCGTCAACTGGAGGAGTTCTGCGCGGAAGAACATCCATGTACCATACTTCAAACCCCTCAGTTCACGGATTAAGCGGACGAGCTGGGTTTCGTGAACCATTACATGAACCAAAGTCTTCATGAACACTGGTTGACCATGTCTTCTGTGGGTTAGAAAATTGCTTCAATAGGCCTCCAAAAATTGGGTCGTGTGCCCAATAGATATGATCCCTCTAATGTTCTATAAAAGGAGAACAATATAATGGAAGAAGAAGATATAGGATAAAAAGGGAGAGGAGACGGATATAAGGAAGGAGGAGTGACAATAGTTTGAGGAATACTCAGAGGTTGCACTTTGAATTCCGTCTCATTTCATCGGTGAATGCATGAACCGTGAACAACTTCTCCAGCAAGTACAACTGGTTGTGAACCATAAAAATGGGGGAATTAGATAATAATAATATAACCGCGAACCCAACTGGTAAACCAAAAATGAAGGAATTCCCACAGATGAATTTCCCGTGAATGGTACTTCCCCTAACCATCCTTCAAGATGGATCTCCACTTAGTGTATCGCTCTATGGAATGAACCTGACACCACGCACCGAATCAGTACGCGGATATAACCCAAAGTAGTGTAGTGATCAACAAACCACTTTGGTACGTGGTTTGTGATACCCATGCATGCGTACCACAATAGTACGCAGATGGCCTTCGGGCCCACATACCTCTACGGTATGCAGATCCTTCCCCATCCCGCATGAGAAACTAGTAAGCAGAATGGGGTGTTTTGGGGTATTGTTCTCTTCTGTTCTAACCTCACCCCTCTATTACCATCCAGTCCTCCACAATACCTTCGCTAACTAGTTCTCCAGCCCCAGGTCGAAGCCTCCTCCAAATCCCCTAGACCTGTATGATCAGGACATTGAGTGCATCAACGTGCTCCATTGAGTCTACATACCCATGGTAAGTGATGTCGCGAAGGACCTCCCAACAGAGGTGCGGGCTTTGAGAATTCTTGTACGTCTACATTCCCACAGTAACCCGGAGTCTAACCTTGGGATGTCGACTTGAGTCTCCTCTTTATAAAGATTAGTGGTTATCACTTTTTTCCTTTTAATGAGGAACGGTGATCAGTCTAAGGGGTTTTGTTTGCTCCCCCCTTTGATGATGATGAATCTCCTCCACTTCCCAAAACATGATCTGGGGCCCTCCCACTGAGGTATGTCCACAATATTCTGAGTTAGAGATGCATGAACTTTTATAAAATTTCACATTTAATGGTCCATCGCTCCATTCCCTCGAGTATCATCACCCCACCCTCTTTCGCCACGAGCTCTCCCTCCCCCATCAGTAGGGGAGGAGGCATGTGCATTGTCTAATCTTTCACATCCTCTTGTTTTTCACACCGATCATGACTCACATGGGCTTAGAGGTCTGCAAGGATTACAACATCAACACATAATCTGAACTATACAAACTCTGATTCTTGACCAAATCAGGATACGTAGGACACTTTCCAGAAGGCCTGAGCTCAAAAGGGTTCCCATCGCAAAAGGTTCCACCTAATCATGTTCCTTAAATGGGTAACTTCCATGCGTAAGCCCCACATAATCTGAACTACAAGAACATTGATTCCGGAAAAAATCAAGATGTGTAAGAAACCTATCTGAAGGCCCGAGCTCAAAAGGGTTCCCATACCAAAAGGGTCCACCCAATAATTCCACCTTGAATGGGAAGATTCCATGCATAAGCCCCACACAATCTGAACAACATGGTATCCGATTCCTCTCCCAAGGATATGTAGGAAGCCCTCCTTGTGAGCCCAATCCCAACATCCAAGCACCTTCTATCCCCCTGGATAATGATAAACTATAGGGCGCCTTATAATATGGCTAATTCTCCATCACCTCTATGGCATCAAACATGTGGATTCCCACGAAGATCTTTCAAGCCAAGGGTAGCCTGCAGACACACTCTTTGGGAATGAACTAAGGATTCACGAACATATGAACATGACTTAAATCTATAAGAGAGTCCGAGAACAGGAATGAATACTCCCCTAGAATGGTGTGGAGATCATAACCTCCCATCCTCTCGACCAATGGAGTCCTCAAGTGTCATTGGCCAAATCGTCAGCCAACAAGTGGCTGCATTTGGAAAGAAGGTCCATGAATCATGGAAACGAGAGTTGTTGGGCATTCTTGGCTCCCTGAATAAACCTGTTGGAGACCATATGAGGAAGTTATATCCGATATGGATCTATTTCATGAGCGTTTGACCTCCAAACAATCACCTGCTGGGACTAACCATTCCCCAGAGGGTTAATTCAACCTTCTTTAAGGATAATGATGTTGAATGGGTTGAAACAAAGGAATGGTAAATTCGAAGTGATCCCATCCTTATGAAAAAAAGGATAAGTGATAATCCTTATTTTTCCTTCTCCGCACCACCTGTAAATGCACCACCCCGGAGGCGGAACATTGGGTTTTTTTTCCAGTTTTTAGTGTTTTTGAGATTTTTTAGAGTTTTTAATATTTTTAGCCTTTTAAAGGGTCTTTAGATTTCTAGTGGGGTTTTAGGGTTTTTATGAGTTTTAGGTTTTATTAAGGCTTTTAGGGTTATTTACGGTTTTTAGGTATTTCATCATTTTTTAGATTTTTAGGTATTTTTAGTGTTTTTAGGCTCTTATAGATTTCATCAGAATTTTCTGAGTTTTTAGTTTTTTTTGTTTTACGGATTTTAGGTATTTTTTAATATTTTTATGGTTTTTAGAGTTTTTAAAAATTTTGATGGTTTTAGGGTTTCTATAGTTTTATGTTTTTTTGCGCTTTTATAGTTTTTTTGAGTTTCTTAGTATTTTATTGTTTTCTTTTATTTTTTTAACATTTGTAGTGTTTATAATGTTTATAGATTTATTAGATTGATTTTAGGGTTTTCGTGGGTTTTTTGGGTCTTCTTGTGATTTTATGGGTTTTAGGGTTTTTAGTGTCTTATACGATTTTTAGATATTTTTAGGTTTATTGAGGATTTTAGCTATTTTTTAGTTTTTTATGGTTTTCATGGGGGTTTCAGGGTTTTAGGATATTTTTTTTCTGTTATTGATTATTAAATTTGTTTTTGTATTTTTTATGGTTTTTAGGTCATTTAGGCATTTTTAGATTTCCCTTTTATGGGGTTTTATGTTTTTTTTGGGGTTTTAGGGTTTTCTGAGTTATTTAGGATTTTAAAGGTTTTTTAGATTTTTTAATGTTTTTAGTGTTTTAAAGGGGTTTTAGAGTTTTTATATGTTTATTGGGATTTTATGGGGGGTTTTTAAGGTTTTAGGTGTTTTATGGTTTTTTGGGTTTTTAGGATTTTTAGTATTTTCTAGGTTTTTAGGGGTATTATGTTTTTCTAGTTTTAAGGTTTTCAAAGGGGTTTTCAAGGTTTTTTTTTGTTTTTTAGTTTTTATTGATTTTTAGAGTTTTTTAGTATTTTTATGGTGTTGTATGGTTTTAGAGATTTCAATGGGTTTTTTGGTTTTTGTGGTTTTTGGGGTTTTTACAGTTTTTTGGATTTTAGATATTTTTTTAAAAAAATTACAATTTTAAGGTTTTTGGAGCATTTTAACAATTTAGGGGTTCAATGGTTTTTTATATTTTTATTGTTTTTAGGGTTATTAGGGACTTCTAAGTTCTTTTTGCATTTATTATGTTTTTAGGGGTTTTATGTTTTTTTATGTTTTAATGTTTTCTTAGGGTTTTTCACATTTGTATTATTTTTTGGGATTTTTATGATTTTAATTTTTATTAGGGTTTTTAGGGATTTTGGGGTTTTTAGCATTTTTGGGGATTTATGGGTTTTTAGGGTTTTAATGTGTTTTTATATTTTTAAGTATTTCTTAAGATTTTACCTGTTTTTTAGATTTTTCAACCTTTATATCCAGTGCCCAAACATACAACCACAAAAACCAAACAAAATGCAGACAAGAACAACCCACAAACACAGATTACATGTCCTCAAAGCCAAACTCCTCTCCACATAAAAACACATTAAACCGGCTTATGAAAATCAAAAAAAGGTTTGTGGTGGTAGGGGTTTTATGTTTTTTCTATTATTTTAATTTTTAAGGGTTTAATGTAATTTTTAGAGTTTTTATTGTGGTTTTTTGTTATTATCCATTTTTTGGATTTTAAGGTTTTTAGGAGTTTTTAAGTTTTTTATGGTTTTTAGGGGTTTTCGGGTTTTCGGGTTTTTAGTGTTTTTATGTTTTAGGGGTTTCAAGTGTTTTTAGGTTTTTTAAGGTACTTTAAATTATTTAGTGTTTTTTTATTTTTTTTGGGATTTGGGGGGATTTTTTACACTTTATATGGTTTGAGGGATTTTGACGGTTTTTAGGGTTTTAAGTGTTTTTTGTGTTATTATTGTTTTTATATTTTTAGAGTTTTTTAATGTTTTTAGGAGTTTAAATGGTTTTTAGAGATATTTTTATTTTTGGTTTTTATAGGTTTTAAGGGTTTTTATTGATTTAGGGTTTTTATGGGTTTTCAGGTTGTTAGGGGATTTGTGATTTTTTTAGATTTTTTAGCATATTTAAGTTTTTAGGGGTCTTAATTGTTTTTTGGGTCTTATGGTTTTTTACGTGTTTTTATGGTTTTATGGTTTTTTATATTTTAGAAATTTTTATTGGTTTTATGGTTTTTAGGGGCTTTAAGGGTTTTAGGTTTTTGAGGATTTCTCATTTTTTAGGGTTTTAATGTTTTTAAGAGTTTTATTTAACTTTTTTGGGTTCTTATGGTTTTTATAGTTTTTAGTTTTTTAACATTTTTATAGGATTTTAGGGGTTTTGTGGTTTTTAGTGGTTTTTTGGGTTTTTGGGGTTTTAGTTGTTTTAGGGTATTTTAGGGTTCTTGGAGTTTTATATGTTTTTAGTGGTTTGATGTTTATTTTATGTTTTTTTGGTTTTCTTTGGGATTTTTAGGATTCTTATAATTTTTAAAATTTTAATTATTGTTAGGGATTTTTTATTATTTTCTATAGTTTTTAGGGTTTTATGAATTTTGACAGTTTTAATGGATTTTACCTTTTCAAGGGTTTTTCATGGTTTTAAGCATTTTAGGTTTTTATGGTTTTATTAATGTTTTATAGGTTTGTATGGTTCTTTATATTTTTAGGGATATTTTGTTTTTTTATGGTTTTATAGTATTTTTTGGAATTTTGGGGGGTTTTAGGGGTTTTATTATTTTTTGGGTTATTTTGTATTTTGAGGTTTTAGAGGATATAATGTTTTTTATAGTATTTTGTCTTTTTTGGGGTTGCAAGATTTTTTATAGTTTTAAGAGGTTTTATGGTTTTTAATAGTTTTAGTGGTTTTAATGATTTTAGGGTTTTTATGATTTTTTTACATTTTTATGGTTTTCCTGGGTGTTTAGCGTCTTTTTGGTTTTTAGGGTTTTTACATGCCTTTATTTTTTTACATTTTTCTTCATGTTTTTCATTATTTTATTGGGTTTTTATGTTTTTAGAAATTTTAAAGATTTTTTAGGATTTTTTCTGAGTTTTAATGGTTTTTATGTATTTGAGGGTTTTATTATTGATTATGTTTTTATGGTTTTTTGGATTTTTTGGGATATTTTGTGATTTTTAGGGTTTTTATATTTTATAATGATTTTAGGGGTTTAATGGGGCTTTAGAGTTTTTAGTATAATTATATGGACTTTATGGTGTTCTTGATTTTTTATGGTTTTAGGGGTTTTATGGTTTTTAGTTGTTTTATAGACTTTTAGGTTTTTAGCGTTTTTTGGTTTGTTAGGGGTTTTAAGTGTTTTTTGACCTTTTTTGGTTTTTATTTATTTTTCGGGTTTTTATTGAATTTTATGTTTTTAGTGATTTTTAGGTATTTGTTATTATTTTTATTCCTTTTTTGTTTTTTTTAGAATTTGAGGGGTTTTTGTGTTTTTTAGGGGTTTCAGGGTTTTATGGGTTTTTGAGGATTAAAGGTTTTTTAGTTTTTTGGGGTTTTAAATTTGTTTAATAGTTTTTAAATTTTTTTGGGGGTTTAAAGGTTTTTTATAGTTTTTAGTGGGTTTTTAGGTTTTTTTTGGGTTTTTAGAACATTATAAGGTTTTATGGGGTTTAATGGTTTTCATGGGGTTTGGGGGTTTTATGGTATTTTTAGTGTTTTTATATTATTTTTTTAGTATTTTTTGGGTGTTAGGATTTTTAATTTTTTAAGGTTTTTATAGTTTTCTTATGGGTTTTTATGGGTATTTTTTGTTTTTTATGTTTCTATGTATTCTTAGGGGTTTTTAGGTTGTTTTTATTTTTATGGTTTTTTGGGATTTTGAGTATTTTATTGGTTTTAGAGGTTTTAATGGGTTTATCATTTCTAGGGTTTTTATGGAATTTATTGGTATTTATGTTTTTAATGTTTTTATGGTTTTTCAGTTTTTTTGGTTTTTTAATTTTTAGGGATTTTTAGTTTCTTTTAATGTTTTTTATGGGTTTCAATGTTTTTTAGATATTGTTAGGGTTTTTAGGGGTTTGTAGGCTTTTTTGGATTTTTCTATTCTTATGGTTTTTTAGTTTTTAGGGGTTTTATGGTTTATAGAGTTTTTAACATTTTTAGGTGTTGAAAGGTTTTTTTGAGTTTTTAGCAGTTTCATAAAGTTTTTATGGGTTTTCTTATGGTTTTAAGTGTTTTACTATTTTGTGGTTTTTAGTTGTTTTTGGGTTTTTAGTATATTTTAGGGGTTTTATCATTTTTTAGGTTTCTTTTCGGTTTTAAGTGATTTTAGGTATTTTTATGGATTCTTAGTATTTTTGTAGTTTTTAGGGGTTTTATTTTTTTTTTATGGTTTTTAGATCATTTATGGATTTTGGGGATTTTGGGGTTTTTAGAAATTTTTAGGATTTTTGGGGATATAATTGTTTCTAGGTTTTTATGTTTTTAATATGGTTTTTAGGGTTTTTATGGGATTTTATGTTTTAGAGATTTTTTATTTCCTTATTAGTATTTTTATAGTTTTTGGGTGTTTAGGGATTTTGAAGGTTTTTAGGGTTTTTTGGGTGTTTAGTGTTTTATGATTTTTTCAGAGCATTTAAATTTTTTATTTTTTTAGGTATTTTTATCTACTTTAATTATTTTTATAGTATTTCAGGATTTTGAGCGTTTTTGAGTTTTTTGGGTTTTTTATTGGTTTTTTTTATTTTTTAGGGTTTTTAATTTTTTAGAGTTTTTAACGTTTCTAGGGGTTTAAAGGGTTTTGAGTGTTTTTAGTGGGTTTTTAGTGTTTCATTGGTTTTTAATGTTTTTAGGGTCTTTATGGGTTTTTATAATTTTTATGGGTTTTAATGGTTCTTAGGGTGTTTTATGGTTTTTTGAAAAATTTAGATTTTTAAATATTTTGAAATATTTGTTGGTTTTTGAGGATTTAGTAGTATTTTTTATTTTTTTGGGTTTTTTAAATTTTTAAAGATTTTTTGGATTTTTTTGGATTTTTTTGGTTTTTTGGGATTTTGGGGGTTTTTAGGGTATTTAAGGTTTTTAGTTTTTTATGGTTTTTTATCATTTTTTTGTTTTTATGGGTTTTATGTTTTATTATTATTTTATGACTTACCTAGGGGTTTTAATTTTTTAGTGGTTTTTATGTTTTATGGTTTTTTATGGATTTTCGAGTTTTTTATGGCATTATAGGGTTTTAGGTATTTTGAGGGTTTTCTGGTTTTTAGTGTTTTTTAGTTTTTATTAGTTTTTGTGGGTTTTAGTGTTTTTTGAGTTTTTTAGGGATTTAGAGGGATTTAGAATTTGGAATCAATATTACGGGCTTAAATGGTTTTAGAGTTTTTAATGGTTTTTGTGGTTTTATGGGGTTTTAGGTTTTTTATATTTTTTATTGTATTTGGGGTCTTTTGTGTTTTTTAGTGTTTTTAGGTTTTAGGGGTTTTAAGTATTTTCAGTTTCTTTTGGTTTTCTTAGGGGTTTTTAGGGGTTTTAGGGATTTTAATTTTTTGGATTTTAGGTATTTTTTAGGATTTTTTTGGTTTTTGGGGTTTTAAGGTATTTTGGAATTTTTTGGGTTTTGTTATGGTTTTTATCATTTTTAATAGTTTTTTAGTGTTTTTAGTGTGTTTAGGTTTTTATGGTTTTCATTGGGGATTTCACGGTTTATAAGGGGGTTTTCACCTTATTATGGATTTTTTAGAAATATTATGGGTTTTTTGGATTTTTTGGGATTTGGAGGGGTTTTAGGGGTTTTTAAGGGTTTTAAGGATTTCGTACTTACTTTTTGTTTTTATGTTTTTTTGTGTGTTTTAGGTTTATTTTGGTTTTTTTATTTTTTAACATTTGTACGAGTTTAAAGGGTTTTAGTGTTTTTAGTGGTTTTAGGGTGTTATAATATTATTAAGCTTTTTAGTCGTTTTAATGTTTTTATATTTATTTAGGCTATTAGGGATTTTTTTTGTGTTTTTATAATTTTTATGTTTTTAAGGGTTTTTAGTGATTTATGTTTTTAAATATTTTCAAGGTTTTCTTTGAATTTTTCATGATTTTTCTAGATTTTATTCATTTTATGTTATTTTTAGAGAATTATAGGAAATTTATGTTTTTTTGGGATTTTGAGGGTTTTAAGTGGCTTTAGGGTTTTAGGGGGTTTTAGGTGTTTTATATTTTTTTAGGGTTTTCAAGGTTTTTAAGTGGTTTTTGGGTTTCTAAGGGTTTATTTGGGGTTTTCATCGATTTTAAGCTCTTTTAAATATTTAGGTATTTGTATGAATTTTTAGGGTTTTTATGGGTTTTTAGGGATATTAAATATTTTAAGAGTTTTTAGGGATTTTAGGGTTTCTACCTTTTTTGGTTTATTAGGGGTTTTAAGTGATTTTAGGGTTTTAACTATTTATTAATGTTTTTCCGGGGTTTTAGGGGTTTTTATGTTTTTTCGTGATCTTCAGCGTTTTTAAGGTTTATTAGGGTGTTTCGAGATTTTGAGGGTTTTGGGGGTTTTGGGGACTATGGATTTTGGGGCGTTTTATGTTTTTATTGAGTTTATAGGCTTTTAAAAGAATTTTAGAGATTTTTAATATTTTTAGAGGTTAATAGGGTTTTTATAGTTTTTAGGGGTTTGTGGGTTTTTTTGGGGTATTAGGGTTTTATGGTTTTGGGAGGTTTTATTGTTTTTAGTTTGTTTTTGAGTCTTTTAGGGATTTTAGTGTTTTTAGGTTTTTAGGGGGTTTGAGTGTTTTAATGTTTTTAGGTTTCCTTAGAGGTTTTCAGGGTTCTTCATTTTTTATGACTTTTGTAATTTGAAGTATTTTTAGGATATCTATAATTATTTAGTTTTTTTAAGGATTTTGAGGGATTTTAGGGATTTTAGGCCATTTTCTGTTATTTAGGGTTTTTATCATTTTTAGGTTTCTAGGGGTTTTAATTGTTTTAATTATTTTTAGGTTTTCTTGGTGTTTTTTTGTTTTTTTGTTTTTTTTAATTTTAGGGGTTTTAGGGATTTTTATGGTCTTTAGGATTTTTTAGGATTAAGGGATTTTATGGTTTTTATGGTGTTTTTTTGGGTTTTTATGTTTTTTTGCGATTTTAAGGTTTTTTAGAATTATAATCATTTTTTGTATATTAGAAGGATTTTATAGTTTTTAGTGGTGTTTAGGGTATTATGGTAATTATAGGTTTTAAGAGTTTTTAGTTGGTTTTATGGTTTTTAGGGGGTTTTAGGGTTTTTTGGGTCTTTTAGGATGTTTTAGGGTTATTTGGGTTTTTATATGTTCTAGGTATTTTTGTGTTTGTAAGGGTTTCATAGGGTTTTTATAAATTTTAGGGGGTTTTAGGGAGCTTTAGGGATTTTTAATATTTTTTTATATATTTTATAGTTTTTATGGATTGTGATGGATTTTAGATTTTTACGATTTTTAGAGTTAATTATCATTTTTAGCAATTTTAGGTTTTTATGGGATTTAAGTGTTTTTAGGTTTTTATCATTTTTTAGAGTTTTTTTTTGGGTTTTTTGCATTTTTTGGGATTTTCTTTCTTTTTTTAGAAATTTAAATCTTTTTTATTTTTATATGTTTTACGGGTTTTAGGTATTTTTTAGGTTTTTTAGGATTTCTATGGTTTTTATGGGTTTTGGGGTTTTTATGTTTTTAGTATTTTTATGGGTTTTTAGAGTTTTATCGTTTTTAGGGTTTTAAGGGTGTTTTGTGTTTTTAACGGATTTATGGGTTTTTATGGTTTTAAGTATTTTCATGGTTTTTTTGGGTAATTTTTTGGTTTTTAGGTTCAATTTATATTTTTAGGGGTTTTGGGGTTTTATGTGTTTTTAGGTTTTTATAGTTTTTGTTGGTTTTTTTGGTTTTAAGGATATTTTAAGTTCTTTTAGATTTTTAGGGATTTTTTTAGGAATTTTATTTGGGGTTTTAGATTGAGTTTTTAGTGTTTCTATGATTTTTATATTTTTTAACGTTTTTAGGGGTTTAAAGGTGTTTTAGAGTATTTAGTCAGCTTTTAGGATTATTATGGGTTTTAGGGATTTTTACAGTTTTTATGGGTTTTTATGGTTTTTAGGGGATTTTATAGTTTTAGGGTTTTTTTAAGTTTTTTAGGGTCCTTAGTGTCTTTTTGGGGTTTTAGGGTAGTTAATTGAGTTTTGGGTTTTAGGGTTTTCTTAGGGGTTTTCAGAGTTTTTAGGAGTTTTTATTTTTTTTGGATTTTAGAAATTTGGAGGGTCATTAAGGGTTTTTAGGGATTTTTTTTTTCTGGGTTTTAGAGATATTTTTTTGGTTTTTTACTATTTTTTATATTTTTTTAACATTTTAGGGGTTTAAAGGTTTTTTTGAGTTTTAGTTGTTTTTTGTTTTTATGGTGTTTTAGTGTTTTTTAATGTTTTTCGGGGTTTTATAGTTTTTTAAAGGTTTTAGGGTTTTTATCATTTTTTGTGTTTTTATGTTTTTAGGGTTTTAATATTTTTTAGGTTTATAATGTTTTCTTACGAGTTTTAGGGTTGTTACAGCTTTTTACATTTTAAGAGATTTTTAGGTCATTGAATAATTTTAATGGTTTTTTTAATGATATTTTGATGGTTTTATGATTTTATAAGGTTTTTGTGGATTTTTGATTTTTTAGGTTTTTAGGGGGTTTAATATTTTTATGTTTTTTAGGTTTTATTAGGTGTGTTCATGTATTTAGAGTTTTTTTCATTTTTAGAGATTTTTGGGGATTTGTTATGATTTTAATTTTTTTTAATTTTTAGATATTTTTTAGGGTTTTTAGTGTTTTTAGGGTTTTTAGGGTTTTTTAGAATGTTTGGGTTTTTATGGTTTTTTATATTTTTAATGTTTTTTGGGTTTTAAAGGGTTTCAAGTGTTTTTATGGGTTTTATGGCTTTTTACGGGTTTTAGGGGTTTTGTGGGTTTTAGGTTTTTTTAGTGGTTTTTGGTCTTTTAAAAGGTTTTAGGGTCTTTAGTGTTATTTATTTTTTATGGGTTTTAAGTTTTTTTATGATTTTGAGGTATTATTAGGGTTTTTAGCATTTTAGGGGTTTTAGATATTTTTTTAGATTTTGTGGTTTTTAGTGTTTTTAGGAATTTTTTATGTTTTTTGGGGTTCAAAGGACATATTGGGTTTTTAGTATCTTTTAGCGTTTAATGTTTTTAGGGTTTTTAATAATTTTTTTATGAGTTTTAGGTTTGTATACATATTTATGGATTTTTTGGGAATTTTTAAGATTTTTGTGGTTTTTTAGGGTTTTTAGGGATTTTTCTAGTTTTAGAGTTTTTACAGTTTTAGGGGTTTTTATGGTTATTTGGGTTTATATGGTGTTTTTATTTTTTATGGTTTTTAAGGAATTTTTTAATATTTTAAGTAGTTTAATGGGTTTTTAGAGTTTTTAGTCATTTTAGGGATATTTATGGGTTTTTAGAGGTCTTTATGTTTTTAGGGGATTTATTGTTTTGAAGGTGTGGGGTCTTTAAATTTAATTTATCATTTTTTATGTTTTTAGAGGTTTTACGTGTTTTTAGGTTTTTTATATTTTCTCATGGGTTTTCACGGTTTGTAGGGTTTTTTACATTTTTAGTGATTTTTTGGTCTTTTTAGGATATTTATGGTTTTTTATTATGGTATTTTTGAGGGGTTTTAATGTTTTTTGCGGTTTTAAGGGGTGTTATGTTTTTTCGGGATTTTAGGGTTCTTTTGAGTTTTTTAGGGTTTTTAATGTTTTTTTAGTTTTTAATGTTTTAGGGGTTTAATGGGTTTTTAGTGTATTTAGTGGTTTTTAGTGTTTTAATTGGTTTTTAGGGTTTTAAATGGTTTTAAGTTTTTAATGGTTTTTAGGGATTTATATTTTTTACGGTCCCTTAGGGTTTTTAGAATTTCTTAGGTTTTTAAGATCATTGAGTGTTTTTGGTTTTTCTATATTTTCTTAGGCTTTTTACGGTTCAGGCCTTTTTCTGTTTTTAGGGTTTTTTGGGATTTTTTAGGATTTGTTTTTCATTTTAGGGGATTTAGGAATTTTTATGCTTTTAGGGGTTTTCGGGAATTTTAGGGTGTCTTAGTGGTCTTATCATTTTGTAAGTATTTTATGTGATTTAAGGGTTTTTAGGATTTTAAGGATAACTTAGAGTTTTTAAGGGATTTATGGTTTTTAATGTTTTTATGTATTTATAGGAATTTTTTATGTTTTTTATGTTTTTAGGGAATTTTATGGTTGTTAGGTTTTTTTAGAGTTTATATGGGTTTTGAGGATCTTTTTAGTTTTTTAGGGTTTTTAATGTTTTCAATATTTCTTTATCATTTTAGGGGTTTTAAAGGGTTTATGGTTTTTAAATGGTTTTAAAAATTTTATGGGTATTAGGGGTTTTTATGGTTTTTAGGTGTTTTATGGGTTTTATGGGGTTTCAGGGTTTTTGAGTATTTTAGGGGTGATAATGTTTTTTAGGTATTTATGGGTATTAATTCTTTTTAGGTTTTTAATGTTTTTTTCAGGGTTTTCTATTTTCTAATGTTTTATACATTTTAGGTAGTTTTTGGAATTTTTGAGGAATTTTCTTGTTTTTTGGTTTTAAGGATTTTGAGGGGTTTTATTGTTTTTATGGTTTCTAGTTTTTTTATAGTTTTTGGTTTTTCATGGGATTAAAGTGTTATTATTTTTTAATTTTTTCTAACAAATTTTAAGTGGTTTTTAGGGGTTTTATTATTTTAGGGATTTTTAGGGATTTTTAGTTGTCATTAGGTTTTTTGGGTTTTTTGGGATTTTGAGTGTTTTTAGGGTTTTCAGGGTGTTTTTGGTTTTTTTGAGTTTTAGGGGTTGTTTTTAGTTTCTTTGGGTTTTAAAGGATTTTTAGTGTTTCTTAACGTTTTTTGGATTTTAAATGATTTTTTTTATTTTAGGGTCATTATGGGTTTTATGGATTTTAAGGGATCTTATAGTTTTTAGGGGTTTTAGGGTATTTATAACCTTTTTAGGATTTTTAGTGTTTTTTGGTTTTTTTTGGGTTCTATATGTTTTTAGAATTTTCAGGTTTTCTTTGGGTTTTTATGGGTTTTAGATTTTTGTAACATTTTAGTGATTTTAGGCCTATTTTAGGATTTTTAGGGTTTTTAGGGTGGTTAGGTATATTGAGCGATTTTAGGGAATTTTAGAGTTTTTAATTTTTTTGGTAAGTTTTAGAGTTCTTATTTATTTTTTTTTGGGTTTATAATGTTCGTTATAGTTTTTTAGAATTTTTAGGATTTTAATGGGTTTTCAATGTTTTTAGTTGTTATGACGGGTTTTTTTATTTTTTGGGTTTTCCAAAGGTTTTAGGAATATTTTATGGTTCTTAGTGGTTTGTTGTGGTTTTAGGGTATTTTTATGTTTTTTATGTTTTTTATAATTTTTTAGGTTTTTAGGGGTTTATGTTTTTTTAGAATTTTAAGGTTTTATTAGGGTTTTTAGTGTTATTATGGTTTTTTAGGGATTTTTGGGAATTTTTTATAATTTTTATGGGTTTGAGGTTTTTAGGTATTTTTAGGTGTTTTAGGGGTTTTTAGGGTTTTTGTTTTTTTAGTTTATTAGGGGTTTTTAGGGTTTTTATATTTTTTTTAATGTTTTATAGGTTAAAGGGTTTTTAGAGTTTTTAGTGGGTTTTTATTTTTTATGGGGTTTTAGGGTTTTTTGGGTTTAAGGGTATTTATAGTTTTTAGGGGATTCTATGGGTTTTTTGTGTCTTTCAAGGTTTTTTTGTGTTCTTATATTTTTTAGGGGTTTTAAGTGTTTTTAGGTCTTTAATGTTGTCTTAGGGGTTTTCATGGTTTTTATTTTTTTTATGTTTTAGGGGACTTTAGGAATTTTAGAAATTTTTATGGCTTTTAGGGGTTTTTTTAGGATCTTAATAGGTTTCAATGCATTTTAGGTGTTTTAGGGTTTACTAGGGATTTTATTATTTTAGCATTTTTTTCTTTTTTTAGATTTTTTGGGGTTTTATTATTTTTATGTTTTTAAGGATTTATTTGGGGTTTTAAGGGTTTTAAGAGTTTTTATGTTTTTAGTGATTTTAAGCATTTTTTGGAATTTTAATGGATTTTTTGTTTTTCTGGGGATTTTGAGTTTGTTTTGGGTGTTTTTGGCTTTTTAGGGTTAAATGGTTTTTTTGGGTCTTAGTTTTTTTTTATTTTTTATGCTTGTTAATATTTTTTAGTGTTTTATAATGATTTTAGGGGTTTAAAGGGATTTTAGAGTTTTTGGTGGGTTTTTAATATTTTTATGGGCTCTTAGGAGTTTCAATGTTTTTGGGTTTCTTATGTGTTTTAAGGGTTTTAGGGTCTTTTAGGGGTTTTTAGGGTTTTTAGTTTTTTGATTTTTTATTGGTTTTATGTTTCTTTCAGTTTTTAAGGTTTTCTTATGTGTTTTTTTATTTAGGGGTTTTTATGTTTTCAGGAATTTCTTGATCTTTTTTTAGTAAGTTTATGGGTATTTATTTCATTTAGGGATTACGTGGGTTTTTAGGGTTTTTAGATTTTTTATATTTTTGTGGTTTTAGGTGTTTTTTTATTTTTAAGGTTTTCATAGGGTTTTTCATCCTTTTTTTTACATTTATAGGGATTTTAATACTTTCCTATTTTTTTAGTTTTCTTGTATTTTCTTATGGATTTTCAGGGTGTTTATGGTTTCTTCATGATATTATGTATTTTTTGTATTTTTAGTTTTTTGTAGTTTTTAATGGGTTTTAGTGATTTTGAGGGGTTATGGGTGGTTTAGAGTTTTTAGGGGTTTCATGATTTTTTTGGTGTTTTTGGTTTTTAGGATATTTTGGTTTTTTAGGACTCTTAATGTTTTTAGAGTTTTTTTATCATTTTTATGTGTTTAAAGGGGTTTTAGAGTTTTTATGGGGTTTTAGTCTTTTTATGGGGTTTTATATTTTTTATGATTTTTATGGGTTTTTATGTATTTAGGGGGTTTTAGGAATATAATGATCATGAAAAAGCATCCTTGGACACCAAAAATTAAATAAAAACTACAGGAAAGGTAGTGCACAAATTTTCGAGGCCAAAAAATCCAAATCTGAAAACCATATGTCAAAAGGATCAACAACACCACCATAACAAAAATTAGAACCTTCTCCAGCATCCATCGGCTCTCATCTAGTCTCTAAGTATTCTTGCTGCTTGGAGATGACCAAATACATGTCCCTAAGTCTTTATTGCTCCAAAGTATGCTCAACTCGGGAAGAAAATTTAACAGACTGTCATTTCTTGGCATCATTAGAATTCTTTTTAGAGGCCTTAGAAGAGTCCCTAGAAGCCATGGGATTTGGAAAAGTGGAATAATCCTTCCTTGGCGTCCTCTTTAGGGGATTAGAGATGAAACCCTTAGGTATATTCTCTTTCCAATGTAACATGCCATCACTAACCACGCTTATGGACTCTATTTCTCTACCACCACACTTATTGTCAACATCAGCAACATCCGCCCATCATCCCTAAGGAAGATTAACATTCTGTCTTTCATTCCCAGGATCCCCATCATCTGGAACACTGGACTCCACAAAGCCTTATCCCATGAATTGTGTCTTCACATTGGTTTCACCCAGGTCTATATACCCTAAAACCAGACAACAAAGGTTTTCCAAAGATGTTTTTCATGAACCACTAAGACCAAATTCAAGTCCTGAGGCTCCCTTTTCATATCATCACTTGCATTTTGTTCAGATTACTTTTGATCCATTTGGTTGTCTGCATACCTAGTACCCAATCATTATTCCCCACTCTCATAACAATAAATCAAGATCCATTGAATTTATTCATACCCATCAGTGGTATTATGGGTTAGCTTTTGTCCATCCTATCGAGCATAAGGGATCAGCTGCAAGTCCTGCACCTCACTCTCCACATGCCCCACACAATCACTTGGAAGGAAACATGTGTTATTCATTAAAATAGATTTAGGTTTTCAAAAATACATAGAACATAGATCTACCTCATCATGGATAGAAATCCCCATATTTGACCTCAACCTATTAAAGATATTAGAAACTGAAGGTTTATGTATTTTAACCTTTGGTACCTTATGCGTAAGCTTGACCGCCTCATCTGGAATCACAGGAGTATGGGTTTCAGTAAGGACTCCTTCATTCACCTCCTCCCCATCAAGCCCGCCCTCACTCCCAGAGCCAACTTTAAGAGCCAAATGCCTTTTCTCATTCCCTGCATGGAAAATATGGCCTGAATGGTTTTCCTCATTCCTAGTACTCACCTCCTCTAATACCTCCCTCACATTACCATGAGAACCAGCATTCATTAAAAGAGAATCGGATTCACACATGGAGTTCTTAAACTGCAGATCGACTTTATCGGATACAATAGAAGGAGAGTCCATCTGTACCAAATATGATGCTATTCCAGAAATATTACCAGTATGATGGACTTTAACCAATGAGACTGTAAGAGGAGTATGTCACATGGAAGGGTTTACAACACCAGATGCATTCTTCCACCTCATTCCAAACTTTCACATCACAGGTAAGTGACCCAGCTTATTGCAAGATGAACAGAAATCACACTAGGACATGAAACTGACTGATTGTTTGAAAAGAAATTAACCACTTACAGTAATAAAGAGGGAATCAACCCATGGTTTTTAGACATCCACCTCAACAGGGATTCTGGGTGAAATCAGATGGCAGATAGCACAGGTCCTTCTGTCAGGGTAGAGATATTGTACCACAAGATTCCTTGAAATATGGAGAATAGAATCATTCTAAAAAAGAAGTTGGAGTTCCAAGAAAATCACCCTCATCGACGTATCCCACATCATATGAAAATAGAAGGATCATTTAAAAATAAATAATCTAGATCCATTAAATCGTATCATGGTCTTTCAACCCCCATGAATTAAAAATATGTTGATTAATGACATCCACTGAGGTTTGATGATGCCTAAATCTCTCAATCTAGGTTATATTTAGCAAAGAATATGCATCAGTGAATTTTCATTCTGATATTGAAAGAAGCAGAGAATCCTTAACCCATTCATAAACCTTTGGATTTTTTATAATCAGAGGGAAAGTAGGAATAAAATTGAAATTTGAGAGAGGAATGAAGGGAAGAGGCTTCAGCGTCGAAGGTCGACCGCTAACCACCAGTGTGTGAGGGGAAAATGCGGTGGCCATCACTATACTGCCTAAGAAGAAACATGTATTTGGCTAATGTGGTATGGTCATAGGGGTGTGTTGGGTATTTATGGTTTTTATCATTTGGGGGGGGGGGGTTAAAGTGTTTTATGTTTTAAATTTCTTATTCAGGGTTTTCTAGGTTTTTTTAAAAAATATGGATTTTTATGAATTATTTATGAATATTTATTATATTTTTAGTTTTTATGGATTTTGAGGGGTTTTAGGGTTTTTATGGGTTTATTGTTTTTGTGCTTTTTACGTTTTTATAGAGTTTTTATATTTTTAAGGTTTTAATGGTTTTTATATTTTTTAATTTTTTTAGGGGTATAAAGGGTTTTTAATGTTTGTAGTGGAATTTTAGATTTTTTATCAGCTTTTAGGATTTTTAACATGTTTAGGGGTTTTTATAGATTTTAATATTTTAGGGTTTCTTGGTTCTTTCTATGTTTTTAGTGTTATTTAGGTTTTTTAGGGTTTTAATTTTTTTTATGTTTTTTTTTGTTTTCTTGGTAGTTTTCAAGGTTTTTTATATTTTAAATTATTTTTAGTGATTTTTAAAATTTTTATGGGTTTTTAGGGTTTTAGGGAATTTTAGGGTTTTTTTGATTTATTAGGGATTTTAGCATTTTTTAAGTTTTTAGGGGTTTAAAGTGTTTTTATATTTTTATGGGTCCCTTAGTAGTTTTTAGGTTTTTTGTGTTTTTATGGATTTTTAAGTCTTTCTTAGTATTTTATAGGGTTTTAGGTTTTTTATGGATTTTGAGGGTTTTTTGGGTTTTTTAGGTTTTTACATTTTTATGGAATTTTTTTGGGTTTGTATGTTTTTTTGATTTTTTATAGGTTTTATGGTTCATTCAAGTTCATTAACACTTTTATGCGTCTAAAGGGGTTTTTAATGTTTTTAGTGGTTTTAGTGGGTTTTGTGGGCTATTATGGTTTTTATTATTTTTAAGGGTATTAGAGTTATTAGAGACTTTTGATATTTTTATGGGTTTTATAATGTTTTATATTTCTATGATCATTAATTGTTTTTAATGTTTTTAGTGGTTTTTAGGATTTTAGGTTTTTTTGTCATTTTTAGTGTTTTTATGGATTTTGAGGGGTTTTTTTGGTTTTTTGTTTCGTAGTTTTTAGGGGTTTAGTGTATTTAGGTTTTTAAGGGGTTTATGTGTTACTAGGGTTTTAAGGTTTTCAAAGGGGTTTCTAAGGGTTTAGGGTTTTTTTACATTTTTCGAGATTTTTTCAGATTTTAAAGGATTTTTAAATTATTTTAGGGTTTTAGGGATTTAGGGGGATTTTACAATTTTATAGTGTTTTAGGTTTCCTATCATTTTTAGGATTTTTGGTTTTTTGGGTTTTTTGGGTTTTATGTTTTTTAGTGTTTTTAACATTTTTATGAGTTGAAATGGTGTTTAGAGATTTCTGGTTTTTAGGGTTTTTATGTGTTTTTTTGGGTGTTTTAATGTTTTTAGGGGTTTTATGGTTTTTAGGGGATTTTAGGGTTTTAGGTTCTTTTTATAGTTTTTAGTGTTTTTAGTTATTTTAAGTGTTTTTGGTTTTTTTTTTATTTGGGGGTTTCAAGGTTTTTTTGGGGTTATATATTTTTATTGGGTTTTAGGGATTTTTCTAAAATATTATAGATTTTAAGTGTTTTTAAGGATGTTGAGGGTTTTATGGTTTTATGGGTTATTAGGGTTTTTACCTTTTAGGGTTTTTACTTGATTTCATGGTCTTAAGGTTTTCTAATAATTTTTACATTTTTTAGGGTTTTTTATATTTATAATTTTTCTGATTGTTAGGGTTTGTTAGGGTTATTGGGGATTTTCAATGGTTTTTTTGTTTTTAGGGTTATTATGTTTTTTATAGTTTTTTTGGTTTTTAGGGGTTTTTTTTTATTTTTTATGGTTTTAATGTTTTTAAGAGTTTTTAAATGTTTTTATGGGTTTAATGGAGTTTTAAAATTTTTAGTGGTTTTTAGGGGTTTTACGGGTTTTAAGGATTTTTAAGGGTTTTATAATTTTTTAGGTCTTTTAGGGTGTTTATCATTTTTAGGTTTTTAGGGGTTTTGAGTTTTTTTGGTTTTTAAGTTTTTGTTTGGGTTTTTTCCGATTTTTACATATTTATATATTTTTAGGGGGTTTATTCAGATTTTTATTGTTTTTAGTGTTTTAGGGATTTAGTGGATTTTAGTTTTTTTAGGGTTTTCTGGTTTTTATAGTTTTTTGGGGTTTGGGGCGGGGGGGGGGGGGGTTGAGTTTTTATGATTTCTTGAGTATTTTAGGGTTTTAATGGGTTTTTAGAGTTCTTAAACTTTGTTAGGGGATTATAGGGTTTTGAGATTTTAAACTGTTTTTATGATTTTATGGGTTTTAGGGTTTTAAGGTTTTAAGGGGTTTACGGTTTTTAAGGATTTTTTGGTTTTAGGGACTCTTTAGGGTTTTTTAGATTTTAATCATTTCTTGGATTTTTAGGGGTTTAAATATTTTTTATATTTTTAAGGTTTTCTTAAGGGGTTTCAAGGTTGTTAGGGGTTTTTATGTTTTTTTGGATTGTTGGCGGGTTTTTAGGATTTTTATAATTTTGAGGTTTTTTGGAATTTTGAGGGGGTTTAGGGTTTTTATGGTTGTTTAGTGCATTTAGGATTTTTAGGTTTTTATGGGGTTTATTTTTTTTCGGTTTTTATGGTTATCTTAGAGTTTTTTTTTGGGGGGGGGGGGGTTTAGGGTTTCTTACATTCGGAGATATTTTTAAGGGTTTTTATGATTTTTATGATTTTTAGGAATTTTAGGTATTTTGATAGTTTTAGGGTTTTTATGGTATTTATTATTTTTTGGCATTTAGGGGTTTTTTGTGTTTTTATGGGATTTATGGTTTCTAGTTTCTTAATGTTTTTTGGTGATTAATGGGGTTTTAGAGGTTTTAGTGGATTTTAGTGTTTTTATTGTATTTAAGGGTTTTTTTGGTTTTTCTGGGTTTTATGGTTTTTGGGTTTTTATTATTTTTTATGTTTTTTGGGGTGGAATTATTTTTTGGTTTTTAAGTTTATCTTTGGATTTTCAAGGTTTTTAGGATATTTTTACATTTTTAATGGGTTTTAGGGTTTTTTTAAATTTTATATGTTTTTACGAATTTTTGGGATTTTGAGTGCTTAAGGGTAATGTTGTGTTTTTTTTAGTTTTTAAGGTATTTTTATCATTTTTATCTTTTTAGGTGCTTTAAGTGTTTTTATGTTTTTACGTTATTCATAGGGGTTTTCAGGGATCTTAGGGTTTACTATATTTAGGGTATATTTATTGGTTTTATAGGTTTTCTATGTTTTTTAATATTTTTAGTTGTTTTTTGTGTTTTTTGTGTTTTTTTGGGTTTTTTTATGATTTTAATGTATTTTAGAGTTTTTTAATGCTGTTAAAGGTTCAAAGGGATTTTATAATTTTTAGTTGTTTTCATATTTTTTATATATTTTTAGGGTTTTAGAATGTTTTAGGGGTTATTATTGTTTTTAGGGTTTTAGGGTTTTTAAGTGTTTTTAGGGTTTTAAAATTTATATGTTTTTAATATTTCAAAGTGCCTTCAGGCTTTTTAGGATTTGTTAGTTTTTGAAGGGGTTTTAGAGTTTTAAATTTTTTTAGGGATTTTCAATGTTTTTTTGGGTTTTACGGGATTTTTAGGTATTTTAGTGATTTTTCTAAGAGTTTCATAGTTTTTTGGGGTTTATGTGTTATTTGAGTATTTTAGGTTTTCTAGGGTTTATTTATGTTTTCAAATATTCTAGGGGTGTAAAGGGTTTTTATATTTTTAGTGGTTTTTATGGGTTTTTAATATTTTTGGGGGTATTTATGGGTTTTTGGGTATTTATAATTTTTAGGGCCTCTTTACAGTTTTTAGGGTACCTTGCATTTTTAGGTTTTCTAGGGTTTTTAAGTATTTTTTTGGTTTCTATGGTTCTGATAGGGGTTTTAATCTTTTTCAATGTTTTTATGTTTTTAGGGATTTTTAGGGGTTTTTAGGATTTTTATGGTTTTTAGGGTTTTTATGGATTAAGAGTGTTTTTAGGTTTTCTAGGGTTTTAGGGGTTTTCTGGGTTTTTTTTGAGTATTATGTTTTTTAGGGTTTTTATGGTTTTATAGAGTTTCTAATGATTTTATGGGTTTATGGTGTTTTAAAATTATTTATTGGGCTTTTATAGGCTTTAAGCATTTTTATGTTTTTTGTGGTTTTTATGGGTTTAGTGGGTTTTATAATTTTTAGGGTTTTAATCATTTTTACGTATTTTTCAGGATTTCATGTGTTTCTATTTTTTTAAGGTTATCAGGGTTTTATGTTTTTTCTATTTTTAAAAAATTTAGTTGTTTTCATGAATTTTGTGGGTTTATTGATTTTGAGGGATTTTAGGGTTGTTTATTATTTTGAGTGTTTTGTATGGGGGGGGTTATGGTTTTTTGATTTTTTTAGGTGTTTAAGGTTTTTTAAAGGTTTTTATTATTTTTAGGGGTTTAAATGGGGTTTATAGTTTTTTTGGGTTTTTAGGGTTTTAAATGTTTCTAAGGGGTTTATGATTTTTAGTGTTTTTCGGGTTTTTAGGGGGTTTAGCTATTTTTAGGTTTTAAAGGTTTTAAAAGGGGTTTTTAGGGATTATTATTTTTTGTGATTTTTAAGTTTTTTTTATTTTTATAGTTTTTTGGGATTTTAGGGGTTTTATGGTTTTTAAAGATCTTTATGGTTTTTATGGAATTTTGAGTTTTATTGTTTTTTGGGTTTTATGGTTTTTTTGAGCTTTTTAGTGTTTTTAAGGTTGTTTGAGTTTTTTAACATTTTAGAGGGTTAAAGTTTTTAGTGCGGTTTTAGGGTTTTTTGTGGTTTTAATATTATCTACAGTTTTTATTATTTTTTATTGTTTTTAAAGGATTCTTAATATTTTAGGGGTTTTAGAATATTTTCATTTTTTAGGTTTTTAGGGTTTTTATGAGATTTTATGTTTTGAAAGATTACTTATGGATCTTCAGGGTCTCTAGTATTTTTTTGTGTTTTTAGGGTTTTTATGTGTTATTTATGATTTTCATAAGTTTTTAGGTTTTTCTTTGGATTTTGAGGTTTTTAGGGATTTGTGGATTTTATGGTTTTTATGGTTTTTTAGGTTTTTTAGGGTTTTAGGTGTTTTTGGGGTTTTGAGTAATTATTAGGGTTTTAAGGTTTTCATTGAGTTTTCATGGTTTTTAGGGTTTTTAACATTATAATGGATTTTTAAAGGGTTTTCAGATTTTTATGGTTTTTATTGCTATTATGCATTTTGAGAGTTTTTAGGGTTTTTATGTTTTTTTTGGGATTTTAGGTTTTTTGAAATATTTTTAGGGTTTTACTATTTTTTATAGTTTTTTTAACATTTTTGGGGTTAAGAGGGTTTTTGATGTTTTTAGAGGTTTTAGGGTTTTATGGGAGTTTTTTGTTTGAACGGTTTTTAGCTATTTTTGTGGTTTCTAGGTTTTTAAGGGTTTATGGTTTTAATCATTTTCATCAATTTTTATGTTTTTAGTGGTTTAAATTGTTTTGAGATTTTTTAGTTTTTATCTAGGATTTTCTAGGTTTTTACAGTGTTTTTACAATTTTTTTGTAATTTTTAGGGGTTTTTAGGATTTTTATGGTTTTTAGGGATTTTGAGTGTTGTATGATTTGGGTGTTTTATGGGGTTTTTAGGGTTTTAGATTTTTTATGCTTTTAGCGGTTTTCAATGTTTTTATACTTTTAAGGATTTCTTAGGGGTTTCTTGGTTATTAGTGTTTTCACATTTTTTTTTAATTTTAAGGTATTTTTTAGTTTTTTTTGGATTCTTAGGGGTTTTATAGATTTTGAGCAGTTTTAGGGTGTTTTAAGGCCATTTTTGAATATAGGCTTTTAAAGGTTATTATAGTTTTTTAAAAAATGGTATAAATGGGTTATAAATTTTTTAGTGTTTTTAGGGTTTTATGGGTTTTCAGGTTTTTAAAGGTTTTTAAAGGTTTTTAGGGGTTTTATGGTTGTATCATTTTTATGGTTTTTAGGGATTTTATGGTTTTTATCAATTTTTTTAATTTTAGGGTTTTATGTGTTTTTACATTTTCATGGTTTTTGTAAGGTTTTTAAGGGTTTTTATGTTTTTAGGGATTTTTTGGGCTTATTTAAAATTTTTATGGGTTTTTAGGTTTTTAGGGATTTTGAGGGTCTATGGTTTTTTTGGGTTTTCATGGTTGGGGGGTTATATTTTTAGCCAATTTAAGGTTATTAGAGTTTTATAATGTTTTTAGGGGTTTTCAGTGGTTTTAGAGTTTTTTTCGGATTTTTAAGGGTTTTGTGGGATTTTACGGTGTTTTATGGGGTTTATGGTTTTTAGGGGTTTAGGGTTTTTAGGTTAGTTTTAAGGTTTTAAGTATTTTTTAGGTATTTAGGGGTTTTTAGTGTTTTTAGGTTTATAAGGGTTTCTTATGGTTTTTAGGTTTTTTCCATATTTATAGATTTTATGGATTTTTAAAAAAAAATTATGAGTTTTTAGGGTTTTTAGGGATTTTAAAGAGTTTTTAGGGTTTTTAGTGTTTTCTGTGTTTTTTTAATTTTATTTTTTTAGGCGGTTAAGGTATTTTAGGTTTATATGGTTTTCTAAATGGTTTTAAGTGTTTTTAGTTTTTTATATATTTTTATGGATTTTAGGGATTATTTAGGATTTATCTGGTTTTAAGAGTTTTGGGGACTTTGATATTCTTAGGGGTTAAGGTTTTTCATTATTTTATTTCGTTTTTATGGTTTTTATGTTTTTTGGGTTTTTTTATGGTTTTTAATAATTTTTAAAATTTGTAGTTGTTTAATTTTTTTTAGAATTTTAAATGGGGTTTTAGGGTTTTAGGGGTTTTAAGGTATTTAGTGTGCTTTAGGTTTGGGGGGGGGGGGTTGATGTGTTTTTATGTTGTTAAGGGTATCTTAGTGTTTTTCATGGTTTTTAGTGTTTTTATGTTCTTAAGGATTTTTAGGGTTTTCTAGATTTTTATGGGTTTTTTGAGATATTGATTGCTTTAATGGGTTTTAGGGTTTTTAAGGTTTTTAAATCATTTTTATGTGTTTATGGGTTTACGTTTTTTTTAGGTTTTTAAGGTTTTCTTCGGAGTTTTTGGGGGTTTTATGATTTTTTTAATTTTTGGGATTTTAATATTTTTATGGGTTTTTAGGGTTTTATGAATTTTTAAGGGTTTTACAACTTTTTAGAGTTTTATGGATTCTGAGGTTTTTTATAATTTTAGTGGGGTTTTAGGGATTTTATTGGTATTTATGGGCTTTAAAATTATTTATTGGTTTTTATCTTTTATAGGTATATTTGGGGTTTTTAGTGTCGATTTATGGTTTTTAGGGATATTTGAATTTTTAGGTTTTTAGGTGTTTTAAATCTGTTTAGGTTTATATGATTTTTAAGGTTTTTTAGGTTTTCTATATTTTTAGGGATTTTTAATTACTTTTTATGATATTTTTTGGTTTTTAGGGGTTTCAGGTATTTTGAGGGTCTATAGTACTTTATTGTTTTTGGGGTTATAAAGTGTTTTCTTTTTGAGTTTTATAGGGTTTTATGTTTTTTAAAAGGATATAATGTTTCTAGGGGATTAAATAGTTTTTTAATTTTTAATGTTTTTAGGGTTTTTATATTTTTTGGGGTCTTAAGGTTTTTTTGGGGGGGGGGGTTAAGGGCTTTTAGGATTTTAGGGTTTTTATCTTTTTTTTTTGTTTTTTAAGGTTTTAAGTGTTTTTAGGTTTTTAAGATTTTCTTATGGGTTTTCATGGTTTTTAGGGTTTTTAAACTTCATTGGTTTTTTAGTTAATTTTTAGGTTTTATATTTTTTTTGGGGGGGGGGGGTTAGGGATTTTGAGGGTGTTTATGGTTTTTTTGGTTTTTATAGTTTTTTTTTGAGTTTTCTGGATTTTAAATGGTTTTTAGAGTTTTTTAAAGTGTTTGTGGTTTAAAGGGTTTTTAATGTTTTTAGCGGGTTTTATGGTTTTTATGGGTTTTAGGTATTTTAATGTTTTAAGGGGTTATTATGGTTTTAGGGTTTTAAAATCTTTTAGGGGTTCTAGCGTTTTTTAGGTTTTTTAGATACTTTATTTTTTAGGATTTTATGGTTTTCATAATATTTTCAGGGGTTTTATGGTTTATTATAATTTTAGGGATTTTTTTCACTTCTCTAATTTTTTTATGGGATTTTGGGATTTTATGGATTGTGAGGTTTTTTAGGGTTTTTGGATTTTTTTTGGTTTTTAAGATATTTTAAGAGTTTTAGCATTTTTTAGTTTTTTTGGGTTTTAAGTATTTTTGTGTTTTTAAGGTTCTCATAGGGAATTTCAAGGGATTTATTGTTTTTTTCATTTTTATGTGTTTTTTGGGATATTTTTGGATTTTTATGGTCTTTTTTGTTTTTTATGGATTTTGAGGGTTTTAGGGGGTTTTAGGTTTTTGTGGGGTTTTTTTTGGGTTTTTTCGGTTTTTTTTTGTGTTTTTAGGGGTTTTAAGGGTTTTTAGAGTTTTTTTATCATTTTCAAGGGGATAAAATGTTTTTTTATGTTTTTAGTGGGTTTTTAGTGATTTTATGGGGTTTTAGGGTTTTATTTTTATTTTTATGGGTTTATGGTTTTAGGGGGTTTTAGGTTGTTTAGGGGTTTTAAGTGTTTTTCGGTTTTAACGTTATCTTAAGAGTTTTCAAGGATTTTTGGTTTTTTACATTTTTAAAGATTTTAGGGATTTTTAAATATTTTTATAGGTTTTTTGGGTTTTTAGGGCTTTTGAGGGTTTTAGTGTTTTGATAGTTTTTATGGTTTTATTGGGTTTTCATGGTTTTTTTTGGAGTTTTTTATGATTTTTAATGTTTTTAGAGTTCTTATACAATTTTATGGGTTTAAAGTGATTTTATTGTTTTTAGTGGTTTTAGGGTATTATGGATTTTGGGGGTTTTTTAGGTTTTTATGAGTTTTATGGGTTTTTGGTTTTTAGGGTCTTTTAGTGTTTTTTATAGTTTTTATCATTTTTAGAGTTTTGGGGGGTTTAGTTTTTTTATATTTTTATGGTTTTCATAGGTTTTTTAGGGAAAGGACGGTGCAGAGATAGGCTATCCCTAACCCCCCCAAATTTATTAGGAAAAAGGGACACAACAGACAAGGGAGGGGAGGAGTCCAACGACTCACACCCAAAATCCCTTAACAAACCCAAAACAAAAAAGAAAATTCCAAAAGAGAAACAAGCCGATCAACATCACCACCAATGTCATAAATAGAAGTTGCGCTAGAAGGATCACCCTCTGCACCATTTCCAGAAGTCGCACCATCAAAGTGGAAATCAGAGTCTGCACCTGTGTCCATCAATTCCCATCCTAACTCAATGTCCTCATGATGTTTGAGGAGCATCATGAGCTCCTCCCGACATATTTCTTGATCTGAAGGGTGATGTTGCTCCCGTTTGTTAACATTCACTTTCAATTTTTCACCTTTGATGACTCCTGGGCAACCATGGGTTTGAAAAGAGTGGAGTAATTATACTCCATCCTCCTATATGAGGGAGCATATTTGGAATGATCATCCAGCTTTTCCACCCTCCTGAAATCAATTGAACGTTCCTCAACCTCCATGTCATGCAACACCACACATCTTGGCTCACCAGTTATCACTATCATGTTCTTTTTCCCCAGGCCAGTTATTTTTCATCCACCCACTTCTTCTTCCTACCCCTCTACCTCCCCCTTTATAGTTTGTTCCACTGCAATTCATTAACCCTCTGGGTATCAACCCCTATTTATATGAAATAGCCCGTGCAACACAAGAAGGTTAGGATCCTCTATCAAACATAACCATGGAAGTCTGATCCAGCTCCTCCTGTCTAGCCACTACCTTATCCTTCACATATTCAGAAGTTTTAAGTGGGAAAACCATAAGCGGAAGCCCCATAACAAAAGTAAAAGACACATCACACTGCTCAACCATCTTCCCTTGCTCAGTCACCTACCCTTGCACAGCCGCCTCCCCCAACACCTGATCGGACTGATCCACATCTCTCTACTCAGCTCCCTCCCCCTTCTCATTCAAATTTCCTTTCACAGATTCTCCCTCTACTCAGAAACCTCCTCAGCCACCTCCTCATTCTTATCCACTACCCCTTCTCATCCACCTTCTCCTACCTAGCCACACAACAAGGTTCACCAGCAGTAGATCCATCAAGCACCGCCCCAGGAAATTTCAAATTGAGGCCAGAAATCCTACATCCAGCCACACCCCCAACCCCATCCCCCCTCGTCTCCACATTTCTCTCTACTAGCAGAACCTTTACTTCATCATCCCCATTGTAACCGCAACCCAAATCCCGCACAACAGCTTCAACCATACTATAATCATAGAACCCATTCTTGTCATGGATGACAAGGATCCCATCCCCTACCTAAACACCCCTCCTTAGTCTTCCATCTGCCATTGATCCTCCCCATCCCCCTATGCCACCAATTCACCCTATGTCTCAAAAGACACAAGACACTCAAACATATTATATATTGTTTTATCACTCTAAACACGCACCTCCATCTTTCCAGCCTGCACACTGTAAATGATATTAGCCAAATTCATGACCACTGCATTACCACCGTCATCACCACTACTGTTCTTAATATTCTCCAACCCTAACATGAACCTCCCTCTTTCCATCCTGCACACTGTAAATGCTATCAGCCAATTGCATGACCACCGCATTACCACCTTCATCACCAATATTGTTCTTAATATTATCTAACCCCAAGGCAAAAAAACATGCATCCTACTCACCAACACCAAAATTTAAATCATCTATCAAATGTGAAACAAAATACCTAAACTTTGTCTAGGGAGACATGCACTGAATATATTTGATAGGCACCTCCCCCCCCCCTCCAACAAAATCTGACTTCCTTTTCCATGCACCCATGGGCCAGGTTGAAAACACTAGATCCCTTTAAGCATCTCCTGCATATGCGGTCTTCATGACCAAGATGTGGGAAAGTGGAGAAGAAATCAACCCATGTCTCATAAATCACCAGTTGCATCCATCGAAGCTCCTCACCAACAACGATCCACAAAAGTCCAGCGGTTCCTTGGAGGCATCCACCTCAATAAAAGAACCCAGAGAAACCGGATAGCATAGAGCCTGAGTCATGCTGTCCACAGAAAGGAAAATTTCCACCAAGTTCGATAAAATCAAAATAATATAATTTTTTTGGAAGGGTAGTGGTAGTTCTAGAAATCTCACCTAGGTTTCCACCATTGGTGAATCATAATGTAAGTTAAGATAAAAAAATTCCACCAAAATAGGGAGAACCAGGAACCATCACATTTCCAAGGAGTCATGGACCAGGCATCGATAAGATCCTTCTTAGACACAAATCAAATTAGAATATGGTTTCTATCTACAAGACCCACCGTAGCACTATCCTACATATCCCAACTTTCAAAGACCCATCTATCAACGTCATCCACCAGAGGGTTCCTGTTCTGGAATATAGCAACCAAAGTCAGCTTATGTAGAGCAGAGGATTAATTAAACTCATCAATCAAGATCTAGAGCTATGGACGTCCTTCATGAAGGATAGGCACCTTAGGAAAAATATCTATCTATGGAAATAGGGGTAGAAGATCCAGAACTGTGAAAGGAACAAAATATCAATCTTCCTCGAGAATTAGCGAAGGCCCCTCCCCCATGACATGGGGTGGGAGAGATGAAATGTTTGTCACCACCTTTAAGGTTGCTGAAGGTAGGGAGATTTAATGTCACAAGAGAGCAGAGGGAGAGTTTTCATCCTCTTAGGGTTTTTAGGGTTTTATTTTTTTTACTTTATTAGTGATTTTTAGTATTTTTATGGTTTTAATGGTTTTTAGGGATTTTGAGGGGTTTTAAGGTTTTTTATGGTTTTTAGGGAATCTTTTTATTTAATAATTTTAAAGGTTTCAGGAGTTTTAAAGTGTTTTTAGCTTTCCATAGGTTTCATAGGGTTTCAGGGGGCTTTGAGGATTTTTTACACTTTTAGGGGTTTTAGCGATTTTTTGGAGTTTTGTGGATTTGTAGGGTTGTTTGGGATATTGAGGGGTTGTAGGGGTTTTTTGGGTTATTATTTTTTTTCAGGTTTTTAGGGTTTTAATGGTTTTTAGGGTTTTTAATGGGGGTTTAGGAATTTTTTATATTTTTATGGTTTTTTGCGGTGTTATTGTTTTTAGGGTGTTTAGTGTTTTAGGGAATTAGGTTTTTAGGATATTAAGGGTTTCAAGTGTATTTTTTTGATTTTATTTTGAGTTTTAAATGATTTAGGGTTTTTTACACTTCCAATTATTTTTAGGGATTATTGTGATTTTTATTATTTTTAGGGTTTTTAGGGGTTTTTATCGTTTTTAGGGATTTTTGGAATTTAAGGGGTTTTATGGTTTTTTTAGGGTTTTAGGTGTTTTAAGGTTTTTATTGTATTATATGTATTTAGTGGTTTAAAGGGTTTTATATTTTTTAGTGGTTTTTAGGGGTTTTTATTGGTTTTTTATTTTTTATGTCTTTTAGGGATTTTTAGGGGATTTAGGTTTTTTAGGGTTTGTAAGGGTTTTTAGTGTTTTTAGGATTTTTAGGGATTTTAAGTGTTTTTAGGGTTATAAGGTTTTCATAGTGGTTATCATGTTTTTCAGGGTTTTTATGGTCTTATCAATTTTTATGTATTTTTTAGGATTTTTTTTTGTTTTTAGGGGTTTTGGGGTTTTGATGGGTTTTGGGAGTTTTATGGTTATATGGGGTTTTTTGTGTTTTTATTTTCATTAGGGTGTTTAGTTTTTTATTTTTTTTATTTTTTTGAGGTCTAAATGGATTTCTGAGTTTTTAGTGATTTAAAGGGTTTTTATGTGTTTTTAGGGATTTTATGTTTTTTGGGGTTTTAGGGTTTTAGGGTTTTTAGAGTTTTTAGGTTTTTAGGAGTTTTAAATGCTTTCAGGTTTAAAATGTTTTTATATGGGGTTTTAGGGTTTTTATGGTTTTTAACACTTTTATGGATATTGTGGATTTTAGGATTTTTATGGTATTTTAGGGTTTTTAGGTATTTTTGGGGGTTTGGGGTTTTAGGGTTTTTTATCTATTATTAGAGATTTTATGAGTTTTTTAGGGTTTATAAGGGTTTTTATATTTTCTTATCATTTTAGGGTTTGAAAGGGTTTTTAGGGTTTTTAGTGGGTTTTTTTGTTTTTATGGGTATTTAGTTTTTTTATGGTTTTTACGAGTTTTTTTTTATTTTTAGGGTTTTTACGGTCTTTTAGGGGTTTTAGGGTGTTTAGGAATTTTACATTTTTTATGTATTTTATGCATTTTTAGGTTTTTATGTTTTTCTTACGAGTTTTTAGGGTTTTAGGGGTTTTATGTTTTTATATATTTTTAGTATTTTTATGGTTTTTAGGGTTTTTAGTGGCTATTTAGGTTTTGTTATTTTTCAATGTTTTTAGGGTTTTAGGGTTTTTAGAATTTTCGGTTTTTTAGGTGTTTTTAGTGTTTTTAGTTTTTTTTCGATATTCTTTATGGGTTTTAGGGTTTTAATAGTCTTTATGTTTTTTGGGATTTTATGTTCTTTTTTAGGATTTTTATGGTAATTAGGGAATTTAGAGATTTGTAGTGTTTTCAGGATTGTTTTTGGGTTTTTAATGTTTTTTGGGGTTTTCGGGTTTTTTTCAAGGAAAATAGAAAGATGTATATAAAAAATGTAATTGGAGTGGAACACAATCACCCGAAGGTGAGCCGACTGATTTCCAAGAGGCTAAATATTACTAAAATGAAGAAACAAACCCAAAGACTAAGAAACCTCAAGAAAGAACGCGGTTGAAAGGCCCAAGAAATCTCTAGAAGTCGATCCAAACCAAAACTTGGAAAACATGCCCAAGAACCCCGTGAAGCCTATCCAAACAAACCTAGAAACTAAAAACACCCTAGAGGCCCTTGAGAGAGATCATGCTGCTAAAAAATAGATTGACCTGTGATCCTTATTAATCCTCCACACACATCAGGACAACATCAACCAAAACCACAACCAACACCTCTATCCAGCCACCAATAACACAAGCAGGAGCACCAGGAAATAAACAAAAGCATAAAATCTCAGTATAGAACCCCATAAAACTAGTATAATGATCCACAATAGCACCTGAAACTATCCTATAGATAATTCTAAGTAGAAAATACAAGGAATTCCCAAAACTGA